>OX104129.1:73543569-74978492 GCA_944470555.2 Heterobilharzia americana | reverse complement strand
ACACTGGCAAAATATTCGGATAAACACCATGTTGAAATTGGAACGCCAGTGTGGTACGAGTTGAGTAGATTACGTAGTTTGTCATGGTTAGTAGCCTCTGAGATATTGTGAGACGCACATATTTCCACGTGGCAATCTCTCATTCCAAAGTTTCTACTTTTACAAACATTGAATCACGTTTGTTTTTCAGTGAATGTCACAATGTTTGCTTATCTTTTGTTACCAGTTTTCATTGTGTGAGTTGAATCAGGTCACATATCTTAGCAAATTAGTGGAAGCGTCTTATCTGAATGCCACTCTCTTTCTTACAAAATAACATCTTATTTGAATGAATAATGTGGTGCGCACCTGCTTGTGTTAGTTGGCCGTATGAGTTGGCTTAGGTGTGTGACCTGTTTCAACTCACACAATGAAAACTGGTAACAAAAGATAAGCAAACATTGTGACATTCACTGAAAAACAAACGTGATTCAATGTTTGTAAAAGTAGAAACTTCGGAATGAGAGATTGCCACGTGGAAATATGTGCGTCTCACAATATCTCAGAGGCTACTAACCATGACAAACTACGTAATCTACTCAACTCGTACCACACTGGCGTTTGACTACACCTTGGTCTCTTAGTTTCATGACAAGTGAAATACTGGTGATGTTTACATGACCATTATACACTTTTATACGCTTGCTGGTTATGAATTCCAGACAACATCTCTTGTGGGCTGGCTGCCGCTTCATCTTAACTCTTTTGCGGCTACTCTTGTCTGTGTAGTTTACAATGACAGACAAGAATTCTCATCATCAGCCACTGAGAGCACGAAAAATCCAAACACTTCCATTGGATAATTGGAAAACAGCCATAAGATGAGAGGACGAAGGAACTCGAATTTACACAGTCCTTCGGCTTACCAGAGTCCTATTTATTTTCAATTCCTGTGTTATTTCGTAAAGTTTCTTCTCAATCCACTCACATATATCCATCACTGAACTCAGAATTGCTAAGCGTCTCGAGTCACTGAGACTGAGACAACTCATCAAAAGCTATATCAGATTCTGCAAAGAGGATATTTATCATCAGTTCACTGTTAAAAACCGGAGGTCATTGCCATTCTGTGATGAATGCTTTTGCTAAATAACAGTTTAAAACACTTAAACCGTGTAGCTATGTTTTCAAAAGGTTATTTATTTCAAGATGTTTGGACACATTATCACGAATTACCTTTTGAACATAAACAAAACCCTCATCGGAATAATCATGAACTGATGTATTTTCAACATCAGTTCATGATTTTCTCCACTAAAACGTGGGCTGATTGTTGCATCTTTCCAATGCATGGGGAAATGTGTTTGAGATAAGGACATGTAACGAAGCTCAATAATAAATTCGGAGATAGTTCTTAATTGAGAAGATACCAGTTTGAAATGAAAACACCTGGAAGACCATCTTCATTGGTAGAATTACCCGACTCATATGGGAGCATCTCAGGTGCACCTGTTGAAGACATTCTGGTCTCGATAAACCGGAAACATTTCACACAGATAACTTCAAACGCATTCAGTTTTCAAGAGGTTATACATGTTCAAAACATCTGAGTTCACACCTTACACAACAGACCGAATCTTATCCGTCACTTTTTCTTCCTTTTGATGGAAGGAGGGGGAAAGTTCATGCGTCAAATCTCCATTATCACATACACACTGTCTTTTCTACGCCGTTCGACACTTGCCAGTCGAAATACTACGTACACTTTGAACGTCACAGCACTTGGTTTTAGATGTCTGCAGTTCAATTGTGTGTAAGAAGTTCAGCAAACGATTCTTCCAACCGTTCAGTCTTCCAGCACTTTTATCCAAATACAGACAGCAATTTAAATAAATTATGTTAAAGATTTGATCGGATAGTATGCCAAATATTGGGCACTGAGTAAACCGTTGACATTAGATATAGGTTGTATTTTTGTAAGTTACAGCGAGTTTGAAATCAGATAGTTCCAACATTCCGCACAGAAGTCTGACACGAGCTTCTTCAGGGGAACAATCAAAGTTGAAATCTCAACCATGCATAAATGAATCCATAAACGTGTATTCAATCTCCTTGTCCAATCCTCTTCGTAAAGTCATTGTCTTTCCAAATTGAGATAACTAATCACTCAGTGTGAAATTGTATGTCTCTTGTTGTTTGGAGTGTGTGTATGTGTGTATTCCAATTCATATTCGCCTTGGTTTTAAATATCAGACAAAAAGGTTACAGGTGACATTATGGTCATTCGGTAATTTTTTAAGCACAGTGGAATAGATGAGGCGAATTTGAATGCAATTCCAGTTGGAATATGGTGGTGAATAGTATTAAAGAAATTTTTCTCATTGATTTACTAGAAAACAGTGGAGAAGAGGAATGATGATGATGATGATGATGGTGATGATGATGATGATAATAATGACAGTAACAATGAGTCAAATCGATCCAAATTGTGCTGTTATTGATGCAGAAATAATGAAGTGGAGACTGATGTTGACAGTGAATGCTTTGAGTCACTCTTTTCGCTTACTACTTTGTAATTGCTAGGAGGCAGGTAACTGTACTCCTTCTCGTCTGTCCAAACTATCAGGATTCACCCATACATGTAGGGCTTCGGCTGTCAATCTTTCTTGGTATGACCCAAAACCTATTTGTAGAACCTTAGTTCCGTCAATATTACGTCTTATTTCGGAGTCGTCAGCTGGATGTACCTACCCTCCACCCCCCCCCCACCCCCGTGAGTGTTGTTTGCACCACGATTCGAACTTGCGATCGGTCGCTTGTTGATTGCACCGAATTAATCGGTGTCTATTGACATATCGCCTCCTATGCAGCCACCTCGATATTACCTGTGTTTTAATGATATTAATGATGGATAGTTTGTGCTCCCTGACTCTCATGTTTACCTGCCTGGTTGTTTCCCCTACATATACTGCAGTACAGTCTCCGCATTCAATTTCATGAACGCAATTATGTCGAATTCATTTACATTCTAGATCTTTAACTTTCACCAATTTAGAAAGTAGGGTATTTGTTGCATGAAAATGAACTCTGATTATCGTGTTTGTTGAGAATTCTTCTTACTTTTTCTGAAGTCTGTTTAGGGTATGGGATTATGACAGTGCTTATCCAGTTCTTGGCAGGGAGTTTCGGAACATCCTCAATTTCATTTTTAAATACGTTCAATGAAACTTTGGAGATAATCGTTTGCTTCGAGTGTGTGGCAAACTAAATTTAACTCTTCTTCTTTATCTTGGTATGTTGTAAGAAGACGGTTAGTCCTGCTGATTAGATTCCGTGCGACCGTTGATTTGGTAGTCACAGGATGTGTAGATTGATGATTTAGGTATCTGTCAAAATGTGTTGTTTTTCTGAAAAGTGTAATTTCGACAAGTTGGATTCAACTTTGTTGGTGAGAGTAATACTTTAGCACCAAGTCACAACGCTTATGATAATCGTGAAAGTACTGAATCCGACTGTTGAGAAAACTGTGCGTCCCCACTAAATGATCACAACAGATATCCTGATCTGCACACATTTTCATCGTTAAGCGAGAATGATGTCAATGAATTATTGGAACTACAGACGGTTCTACCATTACTTTGAATGCGCCAGCTCATATTTGCACTGACAACGTACAGTCACGGAAAGCAATGAGGACAAGCTGTCAGTCGTTAGGGATTTGGAACCACACTGTGACAATTCTGTTATTGCAACTGCTGCTCAGTAACCTTTAGAAAAGGTGACTGCTCATCCATCAGATTTATTTGACACAGACCCCAAGATATCTGACCATTCCTTTGATATATCTGATCGTTCTCGTACCCCAAAGGTGTATTTTTATAAATTTTCAAGTACGTCTTCAAGTAGTAATCCTCCGGTGAGTCCTATCACATATTTCTTTTCTTGCTAAACAATCTGATCAAACTCGTCTAGAACCAGAGATTTCATCTGGGATTTCACAGTCTAAGCCTTGCTTGTTGAACTCAATGCTTAGTGGTGAAGACAAAATAGAATCGGGTTACTCGAATACTAATACTTTGATTTCTAATGTACATGGTTTAGTGAGTGAAGAAGGCAGTCTGGTCAGTAAACATGGACTCTGTGACGATCTTCCAAAATCTCACACCTCTACGAAAAACTGGTGATGCTTGATCTGTCAGATTTTTGGATCACATTAAGAATAGATTATACAATTCTGATATCATAAAAAGAGCTTGTGCACCTTCAACTGTAGAGGATCTGATCAGCACTGCATTGTCCAAAGCCCTGAAAATTCCTAGAAATTCTGCAAGCAAAGCCGAATATTGTCAGAACTTCAAGACTTATTCTCCACTATCTGATCGTCTTCAGCCTTGAATATGTAGGAGTATGAAGGCCATTATTGGACACCAGATGATGGCTTTGCGAGCGGATAGGCAACGGTGTTGTAAGAAAATGTCAAGTTACACTCAGAAATAACTCGAAAATATTTCGAGTTAACATTTCGGAGTTATAAAGGTACACCATTTTGCGAATCGACCTTTTCTGTCTCAGGGTTAACGGGAGGATGCCTCTGTTCCTCATGGTTTATGTGTGCCATCTGTAAACGATTTAGTACTTACAGCTAGGATATCCACAGAATTTCTTTGATAGCAGCGGAAGATGATAAGTAAGCGGGGATGCTTGTAGATATAGTTGTTGCAAGAGCAACTGTACTTCCTCAGCATTTACTAGCGGGTAACTCGAGAAAGCCATGCTGTCTTTGAGGGGGCGGTTAAATTCTTAGCTTGCTTATTCTGGTTAACCCAATGAGGCATTCCCTTTTCCCTCTCATTTTTACCTTTAGTCATATACTACTCAATATTTTCGACTAGTATAGTTCACGCCTCTTTATAAAGTAGCTTCAGCCTCAGTCTTCACTATACGTTCTGTTCCATTGCATCTTTTCTACCATTTAACGTCCACAGATATCAGTTCAGTATCTTTCACAGTTCATGATGCTTTTGTAATTTCTTCCCTTTTCCCCTGATTTTCTGTTTCACCCTGAACATTTGTTTATCGTGAGTCTTTACCTCATAGTGAGAATTAACGCGTGTCTTTTATATTCCCTTCTGGTTGCTCGAACACAGCATTGCTGTTTTGACTGTTGATGCACTATTTGCAAGTGCTTTGAAAGTGATAGTCCTGCAGATGCATCACGTTTTGAGGTTTGTATTTCATTACTAAATATTGTTTATCAATGTAGAACCGTAGTTCAAACAAATCCTGTGTTTTGGATTTTACGGGTAACTTGACAGTTTGTTTTATTGTTGAGAAGTTGCTTTTTCGCTTCGGTTCTGAATTTCTTAGAAAGAAATTCACACCAAGGTTACGATCAACTGCGTCACTCCCTGTTTGTTCTTATCTCCTCTAACTTCAACCCCCTATTATGTTAATTCTTGCATTCATCCTCCCACTCTTCGATTTCATTTCAATATGTATTTAAACTTGACAAGTAAATGTCTGAACGAGTGAATTGTTCAAAATGTATTGCGCAAATACATCACATTGTCCAGATAATCTTCGTCTTCTAATTACTCTGTGGAATCCATAAATGGAACTGATTGTTTCAAATAGAGTGAATAACTTGCTGTAGATCGCATTCAGTGAGAAATTTCAGTTCTGCTTAATCATACACGTTTTGCATGCATATCTATGTAAATGAATGTGACAATGCTATGATGAATGGCGGCAAGCAGTAGAATACAGGAAGTAGGTCCTGTTCTTTGTGAGGATTCACCAGGCCGATGTATCCGAATGATTTCGCCTTCACATCATTTCTCAAGTCTAACATTATTGAAATCAGACTTTATTATTAGGGTGAATTATTGGTTACTTTTCACTCATTGTTAAAATGAGTGCATTGCTCTATTACTGGTAGTCAGTTGTAAGCTGAATAGCGAGTATGCACAAATTGCGATTCCTTATTCACATTCCTAAAGTATAGTAAATAAAAATTAGGCGAAGATGAGTATTTAGGCGACTACTGATCTGACACATCAAGTGGTTGCGATTTCGAATCCAAATAACACACTGATGGACTATTGATTCTGTAAAGGTAAAGAAGTGTGTATAGAGTCTTCTGTTTTTCAACTACATCATATCTCCGTTAATTAACTACTGTCTATCGATCACTCAAATTAAGAACTTTCCCGTTTTTTCGCATAATTACCTCACCTAATAGATCCTTCACAATGCTTTCTTTCACACTCGTGTCTACTTGTTCCCATCTCGCCTTCAACAGCTCTAGGAATGTCTGTCTCATCAAATACAAATTGTTATGTATCCTGAATAAGATTTATGATTATGTATTCTGTCTTTTCTCATGTTTATTCCTAAATTTCAAGTTCTCCTTTATTTAAACATATTTATTTTATTATTATTATTATTATTAATATATATTACTATTATGATATTATTTTATTTGGCAAATTTCTTTGATCTTGCCTTGTTCAAATTTGTTAAGAGAGCTAATTGTATGGTATTGAGAAAGGTGACATTGAGTTCCATTTAGAATCCAGGATACGCGTTTTGTTCTATTTAGGACGTGTCAGCTGGAGTTACATGGATCCAACAGGCAATATTGTTCCCACTAAGACTAGAACATCATACACACCACTGTAAACGCTGAAGAGCTCTCCCCTAGGGAACTGAGGTACGATAGCTGGTACTTGTACAACGCTCATTCGTCATTCATTTCTGTCGTGCGTTACATTTTTCTGTCATCTTGCTGGATCGAATTGATCGATTTCTGTTGGCATGTGGGCTTCCATGAGGATTCATCGGTTTTGCATATTTGTTGTTACAACTGACTTGGTTACATAAAGTATGTGTAAAAGCGGTGGGAACATTTATGTCAGGTGGGAAAATGAGATGAATTGAATTCAGGTGACTAGGTGGGGAATGTGAACGTGTAGGAAGGAGTTGAGGATGATGCGTACAAAGCATGATGAAGAGGAATAGCACAAAAGTGTTCACCATGGTAGACACAGACTGATGACGGTTTCCTTCTCAATACCTGAGCTTGGATTAAACCACATGATGGCAATCAATTCAGCAAAACGCAACGAATTCACCTGTTTATTGACAGATGATTAAATGAGTCTTGGAGACCAACTGTATTGGCACTAAAATATGGTGTTGAGGAATCGTGCTGTTGAAGACTTCCCATCATCTGAGATAAGAATGTTTTGATGAATGCTTTGAAATGCGGGACTGAGCAATACCCTCCAACCACATTCGAATCGGTGTAAAATGACGAACATAACATGGAAAATAGGCACTTCTCAACATTTGACCAACTCAGTAAGCAATTCGTTAGATAAGGTACCATTTACATTGCAACTGGATGGATCAAATTCAGTGAGTAATTTATCCTGCAATTGATTTCAGTCTCACTCATCTCATCTCATCACTGCAAGTTATATGTAAGACCAGTGGGTAAGCATCATCTGTTCAGCTCAACGCTTCACAGATTTTCAATTGATGATGATTTGTATTCTGTAGAGAATAATGATGCTCTGGATTGAAAACTATGACCGGAACAGGCGGGCTTCAGAAAGTACTAATCATGTGCCGACCAAATTGCAACGCTACACTACGCATCATCATAGAACAGAGTAAAGTGTGGCAAACCACTCTCTATCTCAACTTTATCGACTTCAAAAGAGCTTTTGACAGTGTCAATCGAGAAGTATTTTGGCAGTTGCTGCAACACTACGGAGTACCACAAACCTTTATCAGCCTCATTCAACAACTATATGAAGATGTCACATGCCAAGTAATTCATCACAATGGGAAGTTCAGTGATGCTTCTGAAGTGAGTACAGGAGTAAGACAAGGCTGTCTACTATCACGCATGATATTCCTGATTGTGGTCGACTGGATTATGCAACAAGTAGTGAGGAGTGAGAGGAGGGTGATACTCGGGATCGGAGAAAATATACTAGAAGATTTGGATTTCACCAACAATGATTTGTGTCTCATGTCTTGTGGCACAAACGTGAAGATGTACAGGCGAGAACTAACGAGTTGGCTGAGGTGGTGGGGCAGCGAAGACGGGACTTCAAGTGAGTGTGGAGAAGACGGGTGTGATGAAGATACCCAACCAAAAACACCAGCAACAATGAAAAGCACCAATCACCATCAACGGGTGAAACTAAAGCAAGTAGCCTCCTTCACCTATCTAGGAAGCACTGTTTCAACTACAGGCGGTGGTGGTTCAGACGAGGACGTCAAAGCCAGTCAGGATCGGAAAAGCAAGACAGGCGTTCATAAGCCTGAAACCAGTGTGGAGATCTTCTGCACTCAGCAAGATCCAGATTTTCTGTGTGGCTGGCAATGAACCAACCAAGAACCTATCACTCGACAACTATGCAGAAGGAAGTCGAGATGCATTGGACATACACTGAGAAGGCCGATTGTGGACAATACACGTCACTACAGGCACTCGAGTGGAACCCCTATAGGAAGCAACGAGTTGGGCGTCCGAGGTGAGGGTGACATGGAGGAGATGGTGGGAGGAAGAAATGAGAGCTTGTAAGCTATCGTGGAGCGAGGTTGAAATGATTGCAGAGAAGAGAGTGAAATGGAGACGTGCTACTTGATCGGTATGCTTCATTAGGAACCCAAGGGACAAATAATTATAATATAATTATTTGTATTACGCTTCGATGCTGTAACCAGCTGAAAGGATAGGGAGTGGGAATATGAAATTTACAAAGAAGTTTGATAGGCAGTGCACAGTGGAAGTGTTGAGGAAGGCATTTTGTAAACATTCGAGAGGAGCATAATCGCAGGGACCAAGTTCCTTTGAATATTGTATTTACTTCGAGGAGAATTACATTCATTCAGATGTAGCATATCCTAGTTTACAAACTCGCAAAATGCATATATTTTCGTCGGTTGAATTCTTCGTAGCTTGGAATCATTTTGATTCGAAAATTAACCACACACCAACATATTAGCTTGAGCGAAATCAGAATATCCACCTGGTATATGTGGATTTCACAAATATTTCCTTGAGAGAATATTTTGATAAAATATTTCATGCAGTAATGTAGACCTCATTTGAGTGAAGTGCTGTGAGTGAAAGACTTTTATAACTAAAGATCGTCTGTTAAACAACACTCTTAGAATCCAATAAGAGTCAGTCAAATATGTCAAATATTTATTTCACAACAGTGTTGTGATATCTTTGTTTTCAAAGATATGCTTTTATCACCTACTCGAAGAAGATATTGTCGAGCTACACTTTGTAGTGCTTCCTCAACATGGTGGATCACAGTGACATCTGTATTTGCGTTTATGTGACAGTCTGTGTCTACCTAGTTAACTAATTCACTGCTTAGTTGTCGGTCCCAAGTTTGGATAGACAGTGAATTTTGTGCATAATGCTAGCTACCCTACCACGTATAAACAATCCAATCGCTAAAGAAACTTCAAAGCACAAGAAAACATGAAATCAAACTTATTCCTCGGTGGAATCGGAGGGGCGAATTGGTGTCAGTTGGTGAAATCCTTTGCGGAGCCAGTCGGCCGATGTGTCTCCTCTTCTCTCGATCGAAGCAAAAGTGAGAATGGCGAGATGGAATGTCCAGACAATGTATGAAGCTGACTGGCAAGGCTGCTCAGATTGCCAAAGAGATGAAGAGGAATGGAATAGAAGTGTGAGGCAAGGAATCTGCGAAAGCAGATGAAAGGAAGTGGACTCTCCCAACTGTCAACTGAACAGTCAGTAATCTACTTCAATACTGTCACCCAGAAGACAACCACGAGCACACTGAAATTCGGAGTGGCTATCATGAAGTCCCCAACAGCATCGAAGGCTCTCTCTCTCGCTCTCCCTCTCATGCAGTGCGAGCCAATCTCCTCCTGCAGGATCAGGATCATGACAGCCAGATGGATTCAACTCGAAATGAAGGAAGCAAACTCACAATCATACAATGCTACACTACGCACCTGAAAATAACGCAGATCAAGAGAAGAAGGAGGAATTCTACAGACGACTGCAATCAGTAATGGACAAGACACCACCTCAGTTGGTGACATCGAAATTCTAATGGGTGGGGTGGCATGAATGGCAAACTGGGAGCAGATAACACAGGAAGAGAACACATCATGGATTGGGAGGCACTCGGTGAAACAATGAATGAGAATGGAGAACTGTTTACAGACTTCTGTGCATTCAACCATCTGGTGATTGGAGACGAGGTGGTGTGTACAAACACGAGGATATTCACAAGGCAGTGACAAGAATTTGATTTCACCAGACACCAGACACACTACACTAAAATCAGACCGACTCGATCTCAATGTGAAGAGAGTGGAGATGCAGCCTACTAGACACAAGATCAGATCAGATGAAGAAGAGGAGCAGATGTATGTGATTCACACAATCACTATCTAGTGCACTGAGCCTACTTTCAAAACCAAGTTGAAAGCCTTCAATTCAAAGAGGTTTTTGATAGACGACAGTTCGAGTTGAACACCCAGAAGAGAAAGTGAACTGAAAGACGAAATTAGGAGAGACACCTTTATGTTGGTCAGCCATCAGGAGTAAATGGGAGGCATTGAGCAACATCCTCGAGGAAACCTGCATGGAAGAACATTGAAACTCTGAAAGTGACGTGCAAAGAAGCTTGGATAACCTTGTTTGAGAGGATGCCAGTAAACTGAATCCTCACCTCGACTTCATCGACTTTGAAAAGGTTTTCGATCGAGGCATTGACCGAGAAGTAACTTGGTAGGAACCTGCTTCAACACTACGACTTTTGTGCCACAAATCTTTATCAACCTCATTCAACAGCTATATGCTCTGATATATGATGCTACATGCCGAGTGATTGACAATGGAAAGCTTGGATTTCGCCGCTGATGATGATTATATATTTCTTGTGTTTTGTCGCAAAAGCTCGAATATCTACAGCCGAAAACTAGCAAGTTGCAGAAGAGGCGAGGTGAGGCGAGGCAACGAAGGAGGACGGGACTTCCTTCAGGTGAACGTAGAGAAGACAGAAGTGATGAAGATATACAACCGACAACAACAACAAGGACAAGCACCAATCACCATCAACGGAAAGAATGTAAAAGAAGTTGTCGGTTTCACGTGCCACCTAGGCAGCATCGTTTCAACTACAGGCAGTGTTGGCGGCACGCATGAGGAAGTCAAAGTCAGGATGGGAAAGACAGAAAGACAGGCCTTCAATAATCTGAAATTGTTGTGGAGATATACTCTAAAGGATGAAAAAACGGTTAGCTTCGATGTAAAATTTCTTTATGGTAAAATGCCAATCAATATGGCACTGTGGACAGTCAGAAGTCAACTGATCATTGACTCAGAACTTTATCAGAGAACAAAGATATCAGTTGATGAGATCATATTAGGCATACAGTTTCGCCCGACCTCCACAGCCTTCAACCCACAGGACAAAATGTACAGACAAACAGATGACACATTCACTGTGTTGAAATGACAATATATCGACAATTTCCTCACACTTATAAACTCAGTAGTAGGCGCGATCCATTTCACGTATGAGGTGGAAAATGAACAACGAGAATTGCCTAGGTTGGATTGCAAGATGCAACGAAGGACAGGCAGTAATTTGGATACTACCGTCTGCGAAAAACTGACACATTCCAACAGGTATCTAGACTTCGAATCATCCCATCCAATATCAGTTGACGCAGGCTTAGTCAAGTTTCCTAGTGATAGGGTTACAAAACTGATCAGTCAGTGCAAGGACCTGAACAAGGAGTTGAAACACGTAAAATATGCACTACTAGTTAATAATTATCCTCCACAGTTCACCAAGACATTTGTACAAACACACAAGAAACGAAAAACTTACCCTATTACTAGTACGAATAATAGCGACAAAACAAGTAGAAAGGAGTTCACAGCCTCATGTTTTCTTACACTACAATGAAGGCATATCCTCAACAAAGCTGGAATTTGTGTGGCATTTAAGCCTAACAACTCACTCAGAGATAAGCTTTGTGGGCTGGTATTAGGATGCAATAGAAGGAACTAAGCAAAATAATCAAATCCATTGAATTCCATGTAGTGACTGTGAGTGAGGTCAAGTACATAGGTGAAACTAGTCGGTCGGGGTCAGTTAGAATAGCCGAATATAGGAATTTAGCAAAATATAGAATGACAGGATCCGAAAAACATCACTAATCTGGTAAACAGACTCGGTTATTGCATTGCATGCAACAGGGTGGGTGCAACAAAGTCATTGTATTTAAGTCCAATATAAATAGGTGGAGAGAGAGATTGATCACTGAATTTTTGTTTGTTGAATCAACCTCCAGGCGACACACGTAAGAGAAATGACGCAACATCCACACCAGAGATATGGAAGATTTCCCTACCAACAAAAACAAACAATATCAGGCGAAGTAACTATGAAAAACCAAATGTCGAAAGTAGTGTGAATACATTTGATATGATAATGAGCAATAATTTATGCTTGTGCCCAAGTTCTACACCTATACTACTCCACTCCATTCAGCATAAAGAACAAGATCCGGATTTCCAACACTCATTCAGTCAAGTCAGTGCTTCTATGTGATGATTGGGGCACTTGGCGTGTTACGAAAAGCATCCCAACAAACTTCAGACATACATCATCAACAGCTGCCACCTACGCTGGCTCAATACTGAAGATCACATGACCAGAATAATAAGAATAAGCAACAAGAGACTCTGGCTGACGACGAACCAACCAACAACCTATCACCCAACAAATATGCAGAATAAAGTGGAGATGGATTGGATTGTGGATACACTGAGAAGACGATTTGGAGACATCACGCACCAGGTCAGTCCGTCGAGTGGAACCCAAATAGGAAACGATGAGTTGGGCATCCCTGGTGGGGGTAACATTGAGGAGACGGTGTGAAGAAGAGATGAAAGCTTGTGGGGAGTGGTGGAGCCGAGTTGACAATACTGCAGAGAATAGAGTGAAATGGCGACGTGCCACATGAAGCCAGCCATATGTTACACCAGGAACCCAAGGGACAAATTCAACAAATACTGGAGGACAAAATAAGTGGGTAAACAAGGTGTAAACAAATGTAGTAAGCATTTTCTATGAATCCTGGTCTACATTCGATAGGATATTTTCACAAATATTAGGCACCGTGTGAAAGGTTGACATTCAATGTAAAGTCTAAAGTAGATATATGCAAGTGGTTAGATGAATCTCAATAGTGAGGTTGATTAGTAAGTAATCCCATCCCAGACCAAGGGAGAGATGAGGAATGTACAAACGTCTTCTGAATAAAAAGGCTCGAATTCGTAGCTCGAATTCCCACAGCTTCTGCCACGTGTAAAAGATACATTCGAATGCTTTTCGTAGGATTAGGTGGTATAAAGTGGATAATCTCGAAAGCATCGTTCTTATCTACCAAGTGACCACTATCAACGAGGTGAGATGAAATGGAACACTGGACGGATTTTATCACTCACCTTCACAACCATGAAGGTAGAGGCTCAGTAAGACGTCTGTCAATTTGCCCAGCAGTACACTCTCTATAGCTTTCACCACAGAAACAGTTTAACTTGTAAACAAACACACATAAAAATGCCAAAAATGAATAACTTGCTAACGCTCCCTTCGATAAATTCAAACAGCTTGATGAGAAGACATTTTTCAGACAATCGAATCACATATCGACTCATCCAACTGTTTATATGAAAATTTACGAGAAGGGTCAATCAAGTCCATAGGCAATATGATGATGAATTGAAAGGGGAGGGAAGAACAAAATGTAAATCACATCACATCACTCTCGGTATGAAAATTCAAATCAATACTACCAAGATAGTTTCAAGGTGAGTGCAAATTGGTCTTGTATGCATAAAAGGGGCTTGAATTCACTGATGGTAAGAGCGTCAACAAATTTAGGCACTCGACCCTGACCACTTTTATGTAGTACTTTAAAAGCTGTTTCCATGTCTGCTCTGTGACAAGTTTCTACTACGTATTTAGCAGTAGATGAAGATGGACGTTTATCACCTGAACTTATCGTCTCTGTTGTGGTCTTTTGTCGTAGCAACAACAACTGATCAGCTAGAAGGTGCTAGACAGAGTTATGCGGTGCAGCATTTTCAAATGTCGCCCCATGATCCCATGCATCAAATCAGCGTGGTCACTGTATCATCTAATGTGTCACTCTTAGAAGCATACCAACTGTTTTATCACACCGTAACACTGCACAGTGAAACATATGAAATTGTTGCTTCACAATTCAGTGTATGCATCAAGTGAATGCTGACGCAGTAATCCATCTATGCAGAAGACGTCGTCAAATCCCAATTATACTGAGTGAGTTATGCGAAATACGAGCAAATTTTGAGACAGAATGTTGGTGACTGTAAGACTGTTAAATACTCGAATTCTACAGGTTGGCGAACGAGGGGTAATATCTAGTTTGATAGCTTCAATGGTCAGTTCTATCACTGGTAGCACATACAAAGGCAAATCGTGAACACGAAACTCTACACTTCTCACTACCATATTCTCCCAAAACTACTCGAAATCAGTGTTTTCAGTGCTTTTCATGCTTTGTCATCATGTCAGTGTTCAATCGAACCTAGTTGAACACTACCACAATGACATGAAACTAAACTACACTCACAATATTCACTACACCTGAGGTGCACATTCTCGTGATTCGTGTCCTGAAAAATCTACAAATCAACCATGATTGATCAGTCAATATTTATTCTGACTTCTGATTTATTCGATTGGTTAAATTTACTGTTTTCTGAAATCTTTAGACTAATAATCACGCGTTTACTAAAATATGGCTTGATTTCATTCGTTTGACCTGTATGCGACCTTCAAGTGATGGTCATTCTCATGTTTTGTGCTTTCTAGTTAGTTAGCAGTGTGGAGTGTGGAGTGTTGAGTGTTGAGGTCGGTTGATTGTTTTCGATTTAGGCATTCCATTCTCTCCAGACTCGAATTTTTAAAACAAATTGATTGGCAAAGTGAATTTTCACTAATACCTAATTGATTCTTTTGTAGACACATTGCGCCGAAATATACATTCCAGTTGACTTTCAAAATCAATTCTCCTCAGAATGTTGAGCACATCACACACCGCTCGTTTATTCCTGTGTACATATTTGCCAGTACACTTTACAAGTGCCTTGTAGGTTGGAATAACTTCATAATGTACTTTGTTGTTGCAAGAATCTACATGGCTTTCATCAATCCCCATGAACGAATAACAATGCCAAGAGAACTCGTGGATAATTCCAATGATCTAATCCTCTTCAACTTCACAGATTCTGAGACGACCTCACTGGATCGATGGGTTGAAGTATCAGATACAGTTCGAGAAGCTGGACGATCGAAAGCTGCCTTAGTATCACATGTTGCATATGTAGGTTCCCTTGATATCATACCGTAATGACACTGGTGAGAACAGAATTATCAGTCGTCAATATTCTTCTACTTACTCAATCCACTACCGGATGGAGCTTGTTTTGCCGACGAAGAGAATAAGGAAAATCAGCAAAATATAATTGGTTACGCATTCACTTTGAATAGTAAACTGAACCGATTTGTGCAAGTTCAGTGTGAATGCAAACTGTTTGTTAACATGGAAGAGTCGTAGCTGTCGTGAATGCTATGAGTTGAACAAACTCGATGATATCGTGTATGTATGCGCGCTAAAAATAGGAGAATAAGTCGGAGAAATATGAAATGCATGAACTGTCTCAATAATGTGTGTTGTCTTCGAGGAACTAGAGTGTGAGTTACCTGCGTCGAATGCAATATGTGTTCAAGATTCTTTCTCAACTTGCTTGGCAATGTTCGAGGATGCGCTCAAAACAACTTATCACACTGGAGTGCTCAAAATGTTTTAATTACCAGTGTGTCCCTCTATATATCTATCGGTCATAGATCACCTGGAGATGAGATTTGTGTTCCGAATCTGAGTGAAATTTCAGTGGAGGAGATCATACTGGCATAATATGTTGTGTAACTTGGCCGAATATTTATAGAATGGACTGAAGAAAAAAGTGTAGATTTATATCGAATGACTGATGCAATATAAGATGGGTGGAGGGTAGAGAAGTAGACGGCGAAATCGTCTAAGAAGTACGCACAGTTGATTACTTCACATTGAAAGAAGAGCCACTAGTGTGTTTTCGAAACAGAAACTTGTTGAATACAAATCACTCGTCGAATAATCCAAAGATATCATTTGAAGTCGAAGTAGAGTCACTCGTTCGTGGTGCACAATACAGAGATGATTTCGGCTTCAGAACCGAATGAGGAGAGAAAATGAAAGCACTAAATGACAGGGATGAGTCTTCATGAAGTGACAAGTATTTAGAAAAGAGTATTGCATACATCAGAAACATCAGATGTCTGAAGACATAAACATGATCTAGGTTTTAAAAGGATGACAGCGATAATATAAATTTTGTTGCAGATATTCATCGACAAAATGTCTACAAATTTTCAATCACTGGGGAAGCAGTGTGGAAGTCCGATGAATATTTCACTGTAAATTTTGATGCGGGTGCACTGTTTTGCCAATACCAACCAAACTGTTTTATGAAATAAGTGAGAATATCTCCAATTCAGACAACGGCGACCAGAGTCATTGCTTTCCTTCTCTATCAAAACTCCATTCATGACACACTGAAATCTGAATTTCTACTCATTCAGCCGATTTTTTCTGCTGTCTCCAGCATCAGTTTGAAGTGCATTCTGACGAAGTCAATTCAGTTGCTTTCTTTTACCTATAGCAAATCACTCATCTAGTTTTCACTTGTTATCCTCATTGCAAATGATACGCGCTTTTCGACGCCGATCGACACCTGGAAGTCAAAATAATAAGTACGATTCGATCCGGATTCTCTACACTAATATCAATCCAGTGCTTCTATGTGATGGTTGAGTGACTTGGCCTGTTACGAATACATTTCCAACGAACTGCATACATACATCAACAGCTGCCACAAATGCTCGATACTGAGGATCAACTGGCCAGGATAACAAGAATAAACAACAAGGAAGTCACTCTGGTGACAAACCAACCAAGAACCCATCGAACAACAAATATGCAGAAGAAAGTCGAACGCTATGCTACTTAATTTTGGGGGTTCAATTCGCCACTACACTGGTCCACACTGATTGAAAATATTCTCATATCTTGAATTCCATAGTCGTTGCCTCTCTTCAACCTGTTCGCCTAAGCATCTCTGTTGATGCAAAAGTCACTGAGATAATCTGCATATTGGCTGGACTCAGTCAACTTGGCTCACGTAGTTTTCAATTGTAGGTAGCACTTAAATACTCACTAACTAGATATTGCACGAGAATCGTGAAGTGCACGCAAATCGATAGATTGTTCCCATTCTACTGTATTCTGGAGGAGATAAATTTAGGATGCATCAATTGTCAAGGAAATAATACCACATATTCGATGACAACCAAATGTTATAACCATATCTGTGAAGGTGATATGCACGTGTGAATTCAGGAATAAATTATTATGACTACTATTATTATTATTCAGTATCTTGAGACAAAATAGTGTCAGAATATGTTATTCATGTGGAAACATTCACTCAGTAGATGCTTGATATTGTGAAGATGCAGTGTCATAACTTGTGATTTCCCCTGCCTTGTCTAATGTGAGAACTCATGTGGGATCGACATCTTGCTAGAATGCAAACAGTGGCCACTCTGACCCATCGGAAACTCCCAAAAATGGAGTGGGGCAGTGGAAGTATAGTTTCGATAATATCTGAGAACCATTTATTGTTGCTCCAAAATGATCTGAAGATAGATTGCAATGGTTGTTTGATAACTGGCATAACTGGCCAAAACTTGGTCATTGCAGAAAGAGCTGACATTAATTTGAAGGCACACAACATTGGCTATGTTGAAGATTCTCTCGGTTTATAGTAAATCTGTTCCTTTTGCGCTGACACTGGAGAATCTCATAGTAGACATCCGTGTACACAGCGGCTGGCTTTAACCAATGTAAACTGAGATAATAACTGTTTTCGATGTGCTATATGTTCTATATGTTTAGGCTAGAAATGATTCACTTAACTACACTAACTCATGCACCTTCATTGACGGATATCACGTGTTTGTGGTGGTAGATTATCAAATTCCAGTTGTACTGCATACATGCCTATTTTCAAAACAGGATTACCTACAATATGCAGAGATACACTTCGTGAGTATTTCCTTTTCAATCTAGACCCGAACTCGACCATGAACAGCAGTAGCAAATCTGGATTTTTAATGCTTAACGATCACACGGTTAAGAGAGCTGGTGTCAGACAACTAACCTACAGTCACACAAGCAAGTACGCACCGCGTTATTCATTGAAATAAGACGTTCTTCTGTAGGAAAGCTAGTGACATTCAGATAAGGATATCTCTTCAGTTATATAAGATATGTGGCCTGCTTCAACACTCACCGGCGATTGGCAACAATTGATAAGAAAGCATCGTGATAGTGACTGAAAAACAAGCGTGATTCAGTGTTGATGAGATTAGTCACGAAGCTCCCTGACAGATTTGGCAACACTTCTTAATTGAGAGGATGCCAGTTTGAAATGAAGGCTTTCAGGTAGCAGTGATTTCCTTGCGTAGGTTTACTCGGCACCAGGAATACCACCTGCATTGTTAGACTTATCCGACTTTTATGTGAGCAGCTCAGGTGTAGCTTTTGAGGACATTGCTGCCACAATACACCAGAAAGATTACTCGAAGTTAACCTAAAATGCACTCAGTCTTGAAGAGGTTGAACATAGTCAAGCCATCTGGGTTTACACCTCACACAACAGACCGAATCTTATCCGTTACTTTTTCTTCCTTTTGATGGATGGAGGGGGAAAGTTCATGCGTCAAATCCCCATTATCACATACACACTGTCTTTTCTACGCCGTTCGACACCTGCCAGTCGAAATACTACGTACACTTTGAACGTCACAGCACTTGGCTTTAGATGTCTGCAGTTCAATTGTGTGTAAGAAGTTCAACAAACGATTCTTCCAGTCTCACAGACTTCCAGCACTTCTATCGAACTATGGGCAGCAATGTTGAAGTCTTCGTTAGGTTACCTATTGGGTGAATGACAGTGCCAACTATCCGAGTGCTCTTCCCAGCAAACGATAATTCCTTAGCAATGACGCCGTAGCTGCTTTCAGCCCATTCTTTTGTACACAAATGTTCGACATCTGAAACTGAACACGACGCGATACCTAGTTGCTACTGGCAGTCAAAAGTGAAGTATAACGATTTTCTGCAGCTGATAAATAATTAGGGAGTTTTACATAGATAGTGATGTTCCACACTCAACAGGTGTTGCATAAGTTGATCTTTGTGAGAGAGTGGATAATATAGATGGCATTATTGCAGCACATTTGATGGAGGTGACTGAGAATATACACCAGTTTACAGCTTCGTCGCACATATATATATATATATATATATATATATATATATATTTACATGAAGACGTGTATGTGTTTACATGAAAAAATATACGCAATTATTCATCAGGATTGAATGTTTGGTAAAACTGATCACATTTCTTACGAAACCATCAGATTTAAGCTAATCTGTGATTGTGTGTTGGTTTCCACACATTTTATGCTACTCAAAAAAACCACAAGTAGTTGAACAGTACCACATAGATATACCAACCCTGTTTCATTCTAGCGAAACTGGAAGTAAATGTGTGTTAAACAGCCTTAATTTATTGCTTTCTACATCATCCAGTTAACAGCCTTACATAAAGTGGATGGAGGTTACTGTTCGTAATCACATTCATTTTCAACCCCGTTATAGTGACGTCTTCTCAAGAGAATATGTGTACCCTACATGAGATACCAGATAACTTCACCAGAACATTGTGATGCCGCGAACAGGTTTTCCCCGAGTGGAATATTCACACAAATTATCATTTCGAAACTTCCCGACTCCCAATAAACACATCTCACCACATATTACTCAAATAAATATCATTTTAGACCTGAGGGAGGCATTTGAGTTAACTCAGAGTGAAAGAGGAGTGGAGGAATAAGAGCGGTGAAATTTTGAGCGAGAAGTCATCTCAAGTCCTGGCATAGGTGAAGCATTCACCGAAATACATTGAATACAGGATAAGCATTTTCAGAAACAGGAAGTATCAACTATCATTTGATGACAGCCACCCTAAATCCACATAGATCCTGGTCACCTAACAATGTTTTCTAGTTTTCCCGTTGTGTTGACAAAATATCATCAAATTCTTGATTTAAACAACATAAACGGACATTGAGAAGACGAAATGCTGTATAATGCTTCTTCTTGTGAATGGAATTTCTCGTCATATAATATTTGGTGAAAGGTAATATAAATTTGATGGGTAGTATGTGGCTGTTTGTCATCCGCAGAATAATCATGATTGCAATTGTTTCCCAGGGATAGTGTATTCTCATTTTCAGGAATATCTCATATTTCCAGAGAATGCCATCTTAAGAAGAAATTTCATTAGGAATCATATGTAGAATGCAAACGCATTCATGACATTGAAATAATGAGATAATAAATCTAATTGACCAATTATCTGCTAGCAAAATATCGAGTGTGTGCCGCCGCTAATCTCTCTATTTTCACATCGAATACGCGTCGTCAATTCAATATCGTATTCCATGTTGCAGCTCAATTCAGTGTCTCCTATATCAGAAGGTGTTGGTGAAGATGAGTCACAGCATCTCAAAGCCGACACCCCCCATGCTGACCTTGAATAACCAACTCCACAGTAGACATGAATACTATTCACGTTTAGCGTTGACAGTTAACTTCTTATTCTGTATTTTGAGGTTAAGCTTTGTGCTCTTTGATAGTCACTTAACTGCCGATTCGACGTTCCTATAAAAATTCCAAAATCTGTTCAGCTAGAAAACATGAAATATCTATGTTGTTTGGCGAATACATAAAATGGATTTCACAATTAGAGAAAACTATGCTTTCGGTATATAATACGAAGAGAAGTATGATTCAGTGACATTGTATTAGTTAAGACAAGAGAGTTGAGTCTGAAGCTAATCTTACAAATATTCAGGGAATGCTTTCTTACCACTAGTATATCTGGTCATTTCACACAACGAGTTTCAACTTTTAATTTCTGACTAAGTGTTAATCAGCTATTTTGTTGACGAAATTCAATGAACTTGTTAACTTTGAAATTAGCTAGAAGGCTCAGGTTATGTTTATATCTGCCAGGGTAACCGGTTACCCTGTATTTTCATCTCCTTGTCCGGCAACCAGAAAGAAATCAAGGTAAGACTAAAACTTTGGAACTCTGATAGTCGTCATTCTATGTCACTCTGTTTAATACCAATTCACTGTGTGTAAAATATCCAGCAAGCTGAGGTTGAAAATCAAAGTTGAGAATATTTGTAGATGGGGAGGAAGACATGCATGGTGAAATGTTCTCTCAGTGTATGGTTTAACCGTGAAGGTTTCGTCGTCATTTCCCTCAACATCATTACCACAAACTTCGGAAAGAAGTTTGTAGTTTGTGCAGGTGATTTACATTGGATTGAACATGAGAGCTTCACGATTAGACCATCAATCACAGAGATGATAATGCGATCAAAATGAAAGTTCTAATACAACGTTGAATGGTAAATATACTGAATAATGGGAATTCGCCTGAACAGTGTCATTGAAAGCAAGCAGCACACGATGACTGACATTTCTAGTTAACTCAAAATGTGGTTATTTTCTAAAGGTGAGTTGTCAATTTCTGTGTGTTATTGTGTGAACAAACACTTGAGTTGTGCTTTACACACAGTATATTCCAACACTCAGCTGCTGGCTAGCATGTGACCTAGTTACACTTCCCTGTTTAGTATTCTTAGTTTGCACAACGAAATGTGGAGAAGGAAACAATATGCTGTGCTCCTACGATCTCATGGTATGTGACTGGATAAACTCAGGGAATAGGTGGAAAAGACGACTTCAAAAACAAGTGAAATGTGAAACCGTGATAAATGCTGGTGGAAGACGACTCTCTTCATCTATAGCTAAACAAGTTGTAGTAACCTCAATTTGTCCCTCGAACATATTCATTCAATTTTTAGACATTTTCCATGGTTGAGATGTTTCTCTGCATCGAGAATGCCTGAGAACTTCACACATACATTCTCCACGCCCTATACACTTCACGCATCTTCTAGTTTTCAGTTTGTTCATCAAGATGAGCTTGAAATAAATCCTTCGCAAACATTCGTGCTTTGCTCTTTTCAATACCCGTCGTTGTTAATCGAATTACAGGCAGTGGGAACTTG
The DNA here is from genome assembly GCA_944470555.2 of Heterobilharzia americana. Classification (NCBI taxonomy): domain Eukaryota; kingdom Metazoa; phylum Platyhelminthes; class Trematoda; order Strigeidida; family Schistosomatidae; genus Heterobilharzia; species Heterobilharzia americana. Next base: position 74,956,119 of record OX104129.1, on the reverse strand, counting down.
AGCTAATGTATACACAAAGTGAACGCATTATCTCCCTTCATATATCCATTAGAACTGACAGTTGGGCAAACTAACTAAAAATGCTTCACTCGGAATCAACTCGTCAAGGTTAAACATAAAACCCTGAACTTTCATTCTGAGAAGACACATTGCGTCTATCGAAATAAAGTTCCGATCACCAACATCTTACTCTCACGTGAAAAAATGCTAGGAAACTCACCTACGATCAACAACATGTATTAATTTGGGTGATCAATCTTCGGCGCATACAACACACTCCTGAGGACATACGATTGATGCAATCATATAACGTATACTGCAATTCTACAATTCAACCGTGAACTCAACGCTTACGCATAAATGGGCACTGATTCTAATCGAAACATGCACAACCCTAGTCAATAGAGATAATAAACAAATGTCAAGTGATAGTTGGTCAGTGTGTTCTGAGCTTTGAGGCTTGTTACTACATGTTTCATCACAAGGTTAGACGAAATTACCAGCGTTCACTTCATACAACATGCACACATATATGGAATATTTGGTGGTCTAGTAGAACCCTCTATCGTCAAACGGAGTTGTGTGACCTCTGAGATTAGCTGGAGAAAACACACACATATACACACACAGTAGAGACTAAAAGTATTCATTTCACAAGTGGATTCAGTTTGCCAATCGAAGTGAATGTGTAACTAATCCTACTTTGCTGATTTTCATTGTTCTCTTCACTTCCCAGTTACCTTCCTCCTGACGTCTTTCCACAATAGCATCGCACCATTCATCAACATCTTTCTCTATATTCACACAACACATATGTGCATGAACAGTCAGTATCCTGATTGACTGACTCAAAATCTTCTGGCCTACACATGCATGCATACATGTGTTTGCTTACATATGGCCGTTTCTACTACTACTTCAATCACACTTCATGTAAATATAACCAGTGACTAGGCAACTTCAACACATCTCCGACTAACCAAATTCACATTACATTCCAGAAATGGTCAACGAATATGCCATACAATCCGGAATGGTTGCATGCCATCAAAGCCGATGAGTGATACATTGTGTGACTTATCTCTGTACAGCCAAAATGCTGAAGTACACCCATCAATTTCATAGAGATTTGTCAGTTTCACTCTTCGAATTATCACTGACACACACGGTGAAGTTGAAGTCCACTCCAACAACTGCTAACATCTCCGATTATGTCTCCTTGTGCACTGAAAAACTAAACTAGCCACTGGAATTCCGAAATCCCATTCCATATTTCACTGCTTCATAGAGTGGCTGGCTGGCTGGCTGGCTGGCTGGCTGGCTGGCTGGCTGGCTGGCTGGCTGGCTGGCTGGCTGGCTGGCTGGCTGGCTGGCTGGCTGGCTGGCTGGCTGGCTGGCTGGCTGGCTGGCTGGCTGGCTGGCTGGCTGGCTGGCTGGCTGGCTGGCTGGCTGGCTGGCTGGCTGGCTGGCTGGCTGGCTGGCTGGCTGGCTGGCTGGCTGGCTGGCTGGCTGGCTGGCTGGCTGGCTGGCTGGCTGGCTGGCTGGCTGGCTGGCTGGCTGGCTGGCTGGCTGGCTGGCTGGCTGGCTGGCTGGCTGGCTGGCTGGCTGGCTGGCTGGCTGGCTGGCTGGCTTCAATGTCACTCGACATTAACAGTAGTGGGTGAGGCCGATTCATACACCGTTTCTCACAAGAGAGAAGCACACGAAAACTCAGTCCAAATGATCACTAGATAAAAATACAAACACGATGAAACGATGGGTTTATTAAATTGTGCGAGGGAAGTTAAACACTATTCTCTATGTGAATCATATAGAAGAGACAATTACTAACTACGACACTACAACAACAAAAAAACACTCAGATATCTCATCCACTGGAACATGAGTCATTTCCAGTTTCTCATTTGTACGCTGCAATTGTAAACAACTCGAGAGAACCAGGACCAGATTGTCTTCGCTTCTCATAGACACCACCATACACTTGTATGCCGAAACGTGTCAATCGACTCCTATCCAGAGGTGGTGCATTCGGTTGGTGTTTTCCACGGAAATATGCTTCGAATGTATGGAATGGTAGCTGGATGTATTGTCGATCACCTGAAGTCTGTCAGTGGTCAACAGGATGAACTGCACAATCAACTTACCTGGAAAAATGATTCATATGAGGAACAGTTGGAATAGTCAGCGCAGTCAGTGTAGAATAACAGTTTAAATCCAGAATTGACACCCTGTCTGTGTAAATCAATTGAAATGCCTTGATATGCTGACAGATTGAGGAAATTCAAGTCTATATCTACACCGGCAAAACAAGCTCCATCCGGTAGTGGATTGAGTAAGTAGAAGAATATTGACGACTGATAATTCTGTTCTCACCAGTGTCATTACGGTATGATATCAAGGGAACCTACATATGCAACATGTGATACTAAGGCAGCTTTCGATCGTCCAGCTTCTCGAACTGTATCTGATACTTCAACCCATCGATCCAGTGAGGTCGTCTCAGAATCTGTGAAGTTGAAGAGGATTAGATCATTGGAATTATCCACGAGTTCTCTTGGCATTGTTATTCGTTCATGGGGATTGATGAAAGCCATGTAGATTCTTGCAACAACAAAGTACATTATGAAGTACGGAGGTTTTAACGGATTGGGAACCTCATGGTACCTGGCAAATACGTGAGTACTGGCTTTAATCCTTTGAGGAACATAAAATATTTGCTTTTGTTATATTTTTGGGTTGTGGTCGCAGACCTTTCATGTAAGCTGTGAGATGTTGCACATAGTTAGTTAAATCCTGTGAAACGTCAATCGCTTGCTAAAACAGTCGCCTGGCAATCGTAGAGTAGTTCCATAAACAAATTCTGCTGTACAATAACCAAAATGCTGTCTAACCATCGACCGCATGCCTAAAAGAACGATTGGTCGCTTGTCACTCCACTCACCATCATATTGAGTAGCTATTAATGCTGCTTTTTGCAGTCGTTGAAATCCTCCTACCATTCGATTGGCGATTGGATGGTAAGCGGTCGTCCGAAATCTTTTGATTCCAAGTAATTCCGTGAGTGGTGGAGCCGGGTTGAAAATACTGCAGAGAATAGAGTGAAATGGCGACGTGCCACATGAAGCCAGCCATATGTTACACCAGGAACCCAAGGGACAAATTCAACAAATACTGGAGGACAAAATAAGTGGGTAAACAAGGTGTAAACAAATGTAGTAAGCATTTTCTATGAATCCTGGTCTACATTCGATAGGATATTTTCACAAATATTAGGCACCGTGTGAAAGGTTGACATTCAATGTAAAGTCTAAAGTAGATATATGCAAGTGGTTAGATGAATCTCAATAGTGAGGTTGATTAGTAAGTAATCCCATCCCAGACCAAGGGAGAGATGAGGAATGTACAAACGTCTTCTGAATAAAAAGGCTCGAATTCGTAGCTCGAATTCCCACAGCTTCTGCCACGTGTAAAAGATACATTCGAATGCTTTTCGTAGGATTAGGTGGTATAAAGTGGATAATCTCGAAAGCATCGTTCTTATCTACCAAGTGACCACTATCAACGAGGTGAGATGAAATGGAACACTGGACGGATTTTATCACTCACCTTCACAACCATGAAGGTAGAGGCTCAGTAAGACGTCTGTCAATTTGCCCAGCAGTACACTCTCTATAGCTTTCACCACAGAAACAGTTTAACTTGTAAACAAACACACATAAAAATGCCAAAAATGAATAACTTGCTAACGCTCCCTTCGATAAATTCAAACAGCTTGATGAGAAGACATTTTTCAGACAATCGAATCACATATCGACTCATCCAACTGTTTATATGAAAATTTACGAGAAGGGTCAATCAAGTCCATAGGCAATATGATGATGAATTGAAAGGGGAGGGAAGAACAAAATGTAAATCACATCACATCACTCTCGGTATGAAAATTCAAATCAATACTACCAAGATAGTTTCAAGGTGAGTGCAAATTGGTCTTGTATGCATAAAAGGGGCTTGAATTCACTGATGGTAAGAGCGTCAACAAATTTAGGCACTCGACCCTGACCACTTTTATGTAGTACTTTAAAAGCTGTTTCCATGTCTGCTCTGTGACAAGTTTCTACTACGTATTTAGCAGTAGATGAAGATGGACGTTTATCACCTGAACTTATCGTCTCTGTTGTGGTCTTTTGTCGTAGCAACAACAACTGATCAGCTAGAAGGTGCTAGACAGAGTTATGCGGTGCAGCATTTTCAAATGTCGCCCCATGATCCCATGCATCAAATCAGCGTGGTCACTGTATCATCTAATGTGTCACTCTTAGAAGCATACCAACTGTTTTATCACACCGTAACACTGCACAGTGAAACATATGAAATTGTTGCTTCACAATTCAGTGTATGCATCAAGTGAATGCTGACGCAGTAATCCATCTATGCAGAAGACGTCGTCAAATCCCAATTATACTGAGTGAGTTATGCGAAATACGAGCAAATTTTGAGACAGAATGTTGGTGACTGTAAGACTGTTAAATACTCGAATTCTACAGGTTGGCGAACGAGGGGTAATATCTAGTTTGATAGCTTCAATGGTCAGTTCTATCACTGGTAGCACATACAAAGGCAAATCGTGAACACGAAACTCTACACTTCTCACTACCATATTCTCCCAAAACTACTCGAAATCAGTGTTTTCAGTGCTTTTCATGCTTTGTCATCATGTCAGTGTTCAATCGAACCTAGTTGAACACTACCACAATGACATGAAACTAAACTACACTCACAATATTCACTACACCTGAGGTGCACATTCTCGTGATTCGTGTCCTGAAAAATCTACAAATCAACCATGATTGATCAGTCAATATTTATTCTGACTTCTGATTTATTCGATTGGTTAAATTTACTGTTTTCTGAAATCTTTAGACTAATAATCACGCGTTTACTAAAATATGGCTTGATTTCATTCGTTTGACCTGTATGCGACCTTCAAGTGATGGTCATTCTCATGTTTTGTGCTTTCTAGTTAGTTAGCAGTGTGGAGTGTGGAGTGTTGAGTGTTGAGGTCGGTTGATTGTTTTCGATTTAGGCATTCCATTCTCTCCAGACTCGAATTTTTAAAACAAATTGATTGGCAAAGTGAATTTTCACTAATACCTAATTGATTCTTTTGTAGACACATTGCGCCGAAATATACATTCCAGTTGACTTTCAAAATCAATTCTCCTCAGAATGTTGAGCACATCACACACCGCTCGTTTATTCCTGTGTACATATTTGCCAGTACACTTTACAAGTGCCTTGTAGGTTGGAGATAACTTCATAATGTACTTTGTTGTTGCAAGAATCTACATGGCTTTCATCAATCCCCATGAACGAATAACAATGCCAAGAGAACTCGTGGATAATTCCAATGATCTAATCCTCTTCAACTTCACAGATTCTGAGACGACCTCACTGGATCGATGGGTTGAAGTATCAGATACAGTTCGAGAAGCTGGACGATCGAAAGCTGCCTTAGTATCACATGTTGCATATGTAGGTTCCCTTGATATCATACCGTAATGACACTGGTGAGAAGAGAATTATCAGTCGGCAATATTCTTCTACTTACTCAATCCACTACCGGATGGAGCTTGTTTTGCCGGTGTAGATATAGACTTGAATTTCCTCAATCTGTCAGCATATCAAGGCATTTCAATTGATTTACACAGACAGGGTGTCAATTCTGGATTTAAACTGTTATTCTACACTGACTGCGCTGACTATTCCAACTGTTCCTCATATGAATCATTTTTCCAGGTAAGTTGATTGTGCAGTTCATCCTGTTGACCACTGACAGACTTCAGGTGATCGACAATACATCCAGCTACCATTCCATACATTCGAAGCATATTTCCGTGGAAAACACCAACCGAATGCACCACCTCTGGATAGGAGTCGATTGACACGTTTCGGCATACAAGTGTATGGTGGTGTCTATGAGAAGCGAAGACAATCTGGTCCTGGTTCTCTCGAGTTGTTTACAATTGCAGCGTACAAATGAGAAACTGGAAATGACTCATGTTCCAGTGGATGAGATATCTGAGTGTTTTTTTGTTGTTGTAGTGTCGTAGTTAGTAATTGTCTCTTCTATATGATTCACATAGAGAATAGTGTTTAACTTCCCTCGCACAATTTAATAAACCCATCGTTTCATCGTGTTTGTATTTTTATCTAGTGATCATTTGGACTGAGTTTTCGTGTGCTTCTCTCTTGTGAGAAACGGTGTATGAATCGGCCTCACCCACTACTGTTAATGTCGAGTGACATTGAAGCCAGCCAGCCAGCCAGCCAGCCAGCCAGCCAGCCAGCCAGCCAGCCAGCCAGCCAGCCAGCCAGCCAGCCAGCCAGCCAGCCACTCTATGAAGCAGTGAAATATGGAATGGGATTTCGGAATTCCAGTGGCCAGTTTAGTTTTTCAGTGCACAAGGAGACATAATCGGAGATGTTAGCAGTTGTTGGAGTGGACTTCAACTTCACCGTGTGTGTCAGTGATAATTCGAAGAGTGAAACTGACAAATCTCTATGAAATTGATGGGTGTACTTCAGCATTTTGGCTGTACAGAGATAAGTCACACAATGTATCACTCATCGGCTTTGATGGCATGCAACCATTCCGGATTGTATGGCATATTCGTTGACCATTTCTGGAATGTAATGTGAATTTGGTTAGTCGGAGATGTGTTGAAGTTGCCTAGTCACTGGTTATATTTACATGAAGTGTGATTGAAGTAGTAGTAGAAACGGCCATATGTAAGCAAACACATGTATGCATGCATGTGTAGGCCAGAAGATTTTGAGTCAGTCAATCAGGATACTGACTGTTCATGCACATATGTGTTGTGTGAATATAGAGAAAGATGTTGATGAATGGTGCGATGCTGTTGTGGAAAGACGTCAGGAGGAAGGTAACTGGGAAGTGAAGAGAACAATGAAAATCAGCAAAGTAGGATTAGTTACACATTCACTTCGATTGGCAAACTGAATCCACTTGTGAAATGAATACTTTTAGTCTCTACTGTGTGTGTATATGTGTGTGTTTTCTCCAGCTAATCTCAGAGGTCACACAACTCCGTTTGACGATAGAGGATTCTACTAGACCACCAAATATTCCATATATGTGTGCATGTTGTATGAAGTGAACGCTGGTAATTTCGTCTAACCTTGTGATGAAACATGTAGTAACAAGCCTCAAAGCTCAGAACACACTGACCAACTATCACTTGACATTTGTTTATTATCTCTATTGACTAGGGTTGTGCATGTTTCGATTAGAATCAGTGCCCATTTATGCGTAAGCGTTGAGTTCACGGTTGAATTGTAGAATTGCAGTATACGTTATATGATTGCATCAATCGTATGTCCTCAGGAGTGTGTTGTATGCGCCGAAGATTGATCACCCAAATTAATACATGTTGTTGATCGTAGGTGAGTTTCCTAGCATTTTTTCACGTGAGAGTAAGATGTTGGTGATCGGAACTTTATTTCGATAGACGCAATGTGTCTTCTCAGAATGAAAGTTCAGGGTTTTATGTTTAACCTTGACGAGTTGATTCCGAGTGAAGCATTTTTAGTTAGTTTGCCCAACTGTCAGTTCTAATGGATATATGAAGGGAGATAATGCGTTCACTTTGTGTATACATTAGCTCAAGTTCCCACTGCCTGTAATTCGATTAACAACGACGGGTATTGAAAAGAGCAAAGCACGAATGTTTGCGAAGGATTTATTTCAAGCTCATCTTGATGAACAAACTGAAAACTAGAAGATGCGTGAAGTGTATAGGGCGTGGAGAATGTATGTGTGAAGTTCTCAGGCATTCTCGATGCAGAGAAACATCTCAACCATGGAAAATGTCTAAAAATTGAATGAATATGTTCGAGGGACAAATTGAGGTTACTACAACTTGTTTAGCTATAGATGAAGAGAGTCGTCTTCCACCAGCATTTATCACGGTTTCACATTTCACTTGTTTTTGAAGTCGTCTTTTCCACCTATTCCCTGAGTTTATCCAGTCACATACCATGAGATCGTAGGAGCACAGCATATTGTTTCCTTCTCCACATTTCGTTGTGCAAACTAAGAATACTAAACAGGGAAGTGTAACTAGGTCACATGCTAGCCAGCAGCTGAGTGTTGGAATATACTGTGTGTAAAGCACAACTCAAGTGTTTGTTCACACAATAACACACAGAAATTGACAACTCACCTTTAGAAAATAACCACATTTTGAGTTAACTAGAAATGTCAGTCATCGTGTGCTGCTTGCTTTCAATGACACTGTTCAGGCGAATTCCCATTATTCAGTATATTTACCATTCAACGTTGTATTAGAACTTTCATTTTGATCGCATTATCATCTCTGTGATTGATGGTCTAATCGTGAAGCTCTCATGTTCAATCCAATGTAAATCACCTGCACAAACTACAAACTTCTTTCCGAAGTTTGTGGTAATGATGTTGAGGGAAATGACGACGAAACCTTCACGGTTAAACCATACACTGAGAGAACATTTCACCATGCATGTCTTCCTCCCCATCTACAAATATTCTCAACTTTGATTTTCAACCTCAGCTTGCTGGATATTTTACACACAGTGAATTGGTATTAAACAGAGTGACATAGAATGACGACTATCAGAGTTCCAAAGTTTTAGTCTTACCTTGATTTCTTTCTGGTTGCCGGACAAGGAGATGAAAATACAGGGTAACCGGTTACCCTGGCAGATATAAACATAACCTGAGCCTTCTAGCTAATTTCAAAGTTAACAAGTTCATTGAATTTCGTCAACAAAATAGCTGATTAACACTTAGTCAGAAATTAAAAGTTGAAACTCGTTGTGTGAAATGACCAGATATACTAGTGGTAAGAAAGCATTCCCTGAATATTTGTAAGATTAGCTTCAGACTCAACTCTCTTGTCTTAACTAATACAATGTCACTGAATCATACTTCTCTTCGTATTATATACCGAAAGCATAGTTTTCTCTAATTGTGAAATCCATTTTATGTATTCGCCAAACAACATAGATATTTCATGTTTTCTAGCTGAACAGATTTTGGAATTTTTATAGGAACGTCGAATCGGCAGTTAAGTGACTATCAAAGAGCACAAAGCTTAACCTCAAAATACAGAATAAGAAGTTAACTGTCAACGCTAAACGTGAATAGTATTCATGTCTACTGTGGAGTTGGTTATTCAAGGTCAGCATGGGGGGTGTCGGCTTTGAGATGCTGTGACTCATCTTCACCAACACCTTCTGATATAGGAGACACTGAATTGAGCTGCAACATGGAATACGATATTGAATTGACGACGCGTATTCGATGTGAAAATAGAGAGATTAGCGGCGGCACACACTCGATATTTTGCTAGCAGATAATTGGTCAATTAGATTTATTATCTCATTATTTCAATGTCATGAATGCGTTTGCATTCTACATATGATTCCTAATGAAATTTCTTCTTAAGATGGCATTCTCTGGAAATATGAGATATTCCTGAAAATGAGAATACACTATCCCTGGGAAACAATTGCAATCATGATTATTCTGCGGATGACAAACAGCCACATACTACCCATCAAATTTATATTACCTTTCACCAAATATTATATGACGAGAAATTCCATTCACAAGAAGAAGCATTATACAGCATTTCGTCTTCTCAATGTCTATCTAGACACACTTAATTACTGTCAACTGAAATTGTGTTGGCAAAGGACGTAAGTACAAGTTGAATTACTGTCCGTTTATGTTGTTTACATCAAGAATTTGATAATATTTGGTCAACACAACGGGAAAACTAGAAAACATTGTTAGGTGACCAGGATCTATGTGGATTTAGGGTGGCTGTCATCAAATGATAGTTGATACTTCCTGTTTCTGAAAATGCTTATCCTGTATTCAATGTATTTCGGTGAATGCTTCACCTATGCCAGGACTTGAGATGACTTCTCGCTCAAAATTTCACCGCTCTTATTCCTCCACTCCTCTTTCACTCTGAGTTAACTCAAATGCCTCCCTCAGGTCTAAAATGATATTTATTTGAGTAATATGTGGTGAGATGTGTTTATTGGGAGTCGGGAAGTTTCGAAATGATAATTTGTGTGAATATTCCACTCGGGGAAAACCTGTTCGCGGCATCACAATGTTCTGGTGAAGTTATCTGGTATCTCATGTAGGGTACACATATTCTCTTGAGAAGACGTCACTATAACGGGGTTGAAAATGAATGTGATTACGAACAGTAACCTCCATCCACTTTATGTAAGGCTGTTAACTGGATGATGTAGAAAGCAATAAATTAAGGCTGTTTAACACACATTTACTTCCAGTTTCGCTAGAATGAAACAGGGTTGGTATATCTATGTGGTACTGTTCAACTACTTGTGGTTTTTTTGAGTAGCATAAAATGTGTGGAAACCAACACACAATCACAGATTAGCTTAAATCTGATGGTTTCGTAAGAAATGTGATCAGTTTTACCAAACATTCAATCCTGATGAATAATTGCGTATATTTTTTCATGTAAACACATACACGTCTTCATGTAAATATATATATATATATATATATATATATATATATATATGTGCGACGAAGCTGTAAACTGGTGTATATTCTCAGTCACCTCCATCAAATGTGCTGCAATAATGCCATCTATATTATCCACTCTCTCACAAAGATCAACTTATGCAACACCTGTTGAGTGTGGAACATCACTATCTATGTAAAACTCCCTAATTATTTATCAGCTGCAGAAAATCGTTATACTTCACTTTTGACTGCCAGTAGCAACTAGGTATCGCGTCGTGTTCAGTTTCAGATGTCGAACATTTGTGTACAAAAGAATGGGCTGAAAGCAGCTACGGCGTCATTGCTAAGGAATTATCGTTTGCTGGGAAGAGCACTCGGATAGTTGGCACTGTCATTCACCCAATAGGTAACCTAACGAAGACTTCAACATTGCTGCCCATAGTTCGATAGAAGTGCTGGAAGTCTGTGAGACTGGAAGAATCGTTTGTTGAACTTCTTACACACAATTGAACTGCAGACATCTAAAGCCAAGTGCTGTGACGTTCAAAGTGTACGTAGTATTTCGACTGGCAGGTGTCGAACGGCGTAGAAAAGACAGTGTGTATGTGATAATGGGGATTTGACGCATGAACTTTCCCCCTCCATCCATCAAAAGGAAGAAAAAGTAACGGATAAGATTCGGTCTGTTGTGTGAGGTGTAAACCCAGATGGCTTGACTATGTTCAACCTCTTCAAGACTGAGTGCATTTTAGGTTAACTTCGAGTAATCTTTCTGGTGTATTGTGGCAGCAATGTCCTCAAAAGCTACACCTGAGCTGCTCACATAAAAGTCGGATAAGTCTAACAATGCAGGTGGTATTCCTGGTGCCGAGTAAACCTACGCAAGGAAATCACTGCTACCTGAAAGCTTTCATTTCAAACTGGCATCCTCTCAATTAAGAAGTGTTGCCAAATCTGTCAGGGAGCTTCGTGACTAATCTCATCAACACTGAATCACGCTTGTTTTTCAGTCACTATCACGATGCTTTCTTATCAATTGTTGCCAATCGCCGGTGAGTGTTGAAGCAGGCCACATATCTTATATAACTGAAGAGATATCCTTATCTGAATGTCACTAGCTTTCCTACAGAAGAACGTCTTATTTCAATGAATAACGCGGTGCGTACTTGCTTGTGTGACTGTAGGTTAGTTGTCTGACACCAGCTCTCTTAACCGTGTGATCGTTAAGCATTAAAAATCCAGATTTGCTACTGCTGTTCATGGTCGAGTTCGGGTCTAGATTGAAAAGGAAATACTCACGAAGTGTATCTCTGCATATTGTAGGTAATCCTGTTTTGAAAATAGGCATGTATGCAGTACAACTGGAATTTGATAATCTACCACCACAAACACGTGATATCCGTCAATGAAGGTGCATGAGTTAGTGTAGTTAAGTGAATCATTTCTAGCCTAAACATATAGAACATATAGCACATCGAAAACAGTTATTATCTCAGTTTACATTGGTTAAAACAGAACATAGAATGGCAATCTGCTCTCTGCCTCAACTTCATCGACTTTGAGAAGGCCTTTGACAGCGTCGACCGACAAGTAATTTGGAAACTGCTTCAATACTACGGAGTACCGCAAACCTCCATCAGCCTCATTCAACAACTATATGAAGATGCCACATGCCAAGTAATTCACAATGGGAAGCTCAGTGATGCTTTTAAGTGAAGACAGGAGTAGGAGTGAAACAAGGTTGCCTACTATCCCCATGATATTCCTGATTGTGGTCGACTGGATCATGCAGCAAACAGTGGGGAGCTGTGAGAAGAGGGGGATTCACTGGACTGTGGAAAGGAACCTAGAAGACTTGGATTTCGCCGATGACTTGTGCCTGATGTCACATAAACTTGAAGATGTACAGGTGAAAACTAACAAGTTGACAGAAGAGGTGAGGCAGCGAAGACGGGACTTCAGGTGAATATAGAGAAGACAGAAGTGATGAAGATACCGCACCACCACCATCAACAACAACAACAACAACAAACTCCAATCACTGTCAACGGGAGAAACTTGAAGGAAGTAACCTCCTTCACTTATCTAGGAAGCATTGTTTCAACTACAGGCGGGACGGACGAGGACGTCAAAGTCAGAATCGGAAAAGCAAGACAGGCATTCATTAGCCTGAAACCAGTGTGGAGATCTTCTGCACTCAGCATGTGGAACAAGATACGGATTTTCAACACCAACGTCAAGTCAGTGCTTCTGTATGGCTCAGAGACATGGCGCGTCACGAAAGGCATTTCCAATAAACTACAGACATTCATCAACAACTGCTTAAGCTGGCTCGCTACTGGAGATCAGATGGCCAGAAAGAATAAGCAACAAGGAGCTATGCGAACGAACCAACCAACAACCTATCACGCAACAAATATGCAGGAAGAAGTGGAGATAGATTGGCCATGCACTGAGAAGGCCGACTGAGGACATCACGCGTCAGGCCAGTTACTCGAGTGGAATCCCCATGGGAAGCGACGAGTTGGACGTCCGAGGGTGACATGGAGGAGGTCGCGCGAGGAGAAAATGAGAGGTTGTGGGCTGTCGTGGGACCAGGTTCAAAAGATCTCAGAGAACAGAGGTCACTGGAGGCGTGCAACTGAAGCCCTATGTTCCACTAGGAACCCAAGGGACTAATAATAAATAATAATAATAATAATAATACATTGGTAAAAGCCAGCCGCTGTGTACACGGATGTCTACTATGAGATTCTCCAGTGTCAGCGCAAAAGGAACAGATTTACTATAAACCGAGAGAATCTTCAACATAGCCAATGTTGTGTGCCTTCAAATTAATGTCAGCTCTTTCTGCAATGACCAAGTTTTGGCCAGTTATGCCAGTTATCAAACAACCATTGCAATCTATCTTCAGATCATTTTGGAGCAACAATAAATGGTTCTCAGATATTATCGAAACTATACTTCCACTGCCCCACTCCATTTTTGGGAGTTTCCGATGGGTCAGAGTGGCCACTGTTTGCATTCTAGCAAGATGTCGATCCCACATGAGTTCTCACATTAGACAAGGCAGGGGAAATCACAAGTTATGACACTGCATCTTCACAATATCAAGCATCTACTGAGTGAATGTTTCCACATGAATAACATATTCTGACACTATTTTGTCTCAAGATACTGAATAATAATAATAGTAGTCATAATAATTTATTCCTGAATTCACACGTGCATATCACCTTCACAGATATGGTTATAACATTTGGTTGTCATCGAATATGTGGTATTATTTCCTTGACAATTGATGCATCCTAAATTTATCTCCTCCAGAATACAGTAGAATGGGAACAATCTATCGATTTGCGTGCACTTCACGATTCTCGTGCAATATCTAGTTAGTGAGTATTTAAGTGCTACCTACAATTGAAAACTACGTGAGCCAAGTTGACTGAGTCCAGCCAATATGCAGATTATCTCAGTGACTTTTGCATCAACAGAGATGCTTAGGCGAACAGGTTGAAGAGAGGCAACGACTATGGAATTCAAGATATGAGAATATTTTCAATCAGTGTGGACCAGTGTAGTGGCGAATTGAACCCCCAAAATTAAGTAGCATAGCGTTCGACTTTCTTCTGCATATTTGTTGTTCGATGGGTTCTTGGTTGGTTTGTCACCAGAGTGACTTCCTTGTTGTTTATTCTTGTTATCCTGGCCAGTTGATCCTCAGTATCGAGCATTTGTGGCAGCTGTTGATGTATGTATGCAGTTCGTTGGAAATGTATTCGTAACAGGCCAAGTCACTCAACCATCACATAGAAGCACTGGATTGATATTAGTGTTGAGAATCCGGATCGAAGCGTACGTTACGACAACACACTAGTGGCTCTTCTTTCAATGTGAAGTAATCAACTGTGCGTACTTCTTAGACGATTTCGCCGTCTACTTCTCTACCCTCCACCCATCTTATATTGCATCAGTCATTCGATATAAATCTACACTTTTTTCTTCAGTCCATTCTATAAATATTCGGCCAAGTTACACAACATATTATGCCAGTATGATCTCCTCCACTGAAATTTCACTCAGATTCGGAACACAAATCTCATCTCCAGGTGATCTATGACCGATAGATATATAGAGGGACACACTGGTAATTAAAACATTTTGAGCACTCCAGTGTGATAAGTTGTTTTGAGCGCATCCTCGAACATTGCCAAGCAAGTTGAGAAAGAATCTTGAACACATATTGCATTCGACGCAGGTAACTCACACTCTAGTTCCTCGAAGACAACACACATTATTGAGACAGTTCATGCATTTCATATTTCTCCGACTTATTCTCCTATTTTTAGCGCGCATACATACACGATATCATCGAGTTTGTTCAACTCATAGCATTCACGACAGCTACGACTCTCTTCCATGTTAACCAACAGTTTGCATTCACACCTAACCTGCACAAATCGGTTCAGTTTACCATTCAAAGTGAATGTGTAACTAATCCTACTTTGCTGATTTTCATTGTTCTCTTCACTTCCCAGTTACCTTCCTCCTGACGTCTTTCCACAACAGCATCGCACCATTCATCAACATCTTTCTCTATATTCACACAACACATATGTGCATGAACAGTCAGTATCCTGATTGACTGACTCAAAATCTTCTGGCCTACACATGCATGCATACATGTGTTTGCTTACATATGGCCGTTTCTACTACTACTTCAATCACACTTCATGTAAATATAACCAGTGACTAGGCAACTTCAACACATCTCCGACTAACCAAATTCACATTACATTCCAGAAATGGTCAACGAATATGCCATACAATCCGGAATGGTTGCATGCCATCAAAGCCGATGAGTGATACATTGTGTGACTTATCTCTGTACAGCCAAAATGCTGAAGTACACCCATCAATTTCATAGAGATTTGTCAGTTTCACTCTTCGAATTATCACTGACACACACGGTGAAGTTGAAGTCCACTCCAACAACTGCTAACATCTCCGATTATGTCTCCTTGTGCACTGAAAAACTAAACTGGCCACTGGAATTCCGAAATCCCATTCCATATTTCACTGCTTCATAGAGTGGCTGGCTGGCTGGCTGGCTGGCTGGCTGGCTGGCTGGCTGGCTGGCTGGCTGGCTGGCTGGCTGGCTGGCTGGCTGGCTGGCTGGCTGGCTGGCTGGCTGGCTGGCTGGCTGGCTGGCTGGCTGGCTGGCTGGCTGGCTGGCTGGCTGGCTGGCTGGCTGGCTGGCTGGCTGGCTGGCTGGCTGGCTGGCTGGCTGGCTGGCTGGCTGGCTGGCTGGCTGGCTGGCTGGCTGGCTGGCTGGCTGGCTGGCTGGCTGGCTGGCTGGCTGGCTTCAATGTCACTCGACATTAACAGTAGTGGGTGAGGCCGATTCATACACCGTTTCTCACAAGAGAGAAGCACACGAAAACTCAGTCCAAATGATCACTAGATAAAAATACAAACACGATGAAACGATGGGTTTATTAAATTGTGCGAGGGAAGTTAAACACTATTCTCTATGTGAATCATATAGAAGAGACAATTACTAACTACGACACTACAACAACAAAAAAACACTCAGATATCTCATCCACTGGAACATGAGTCATTTCCAGTTTCTCATTTGTACGCTGCAATTGTAAACAACTCGAGAGAACCAGGACCAGATTGTCTTCGCTTCTCATAGACACCACCATACACTTGTATGCCGAAACGTGTCAATCGACTCCTATCCAGAGGTGGTGCATTCGGTTGGTGTTTTCCACGGAAATATGCTTCGAATGTATGGAATGGTAGCTGGATGTATTGTCGATCACCTGAAGTCTGTCAGTGGTCAACAGGATGAACTGCACAATCAACTTACCTGGAAAAATGATTCATATGAGGAACAGTTGGAATAGTCAGCGCAGTCAGTGTAGAATAACAGTTTAAATCCAGAATTGACACCCTGTCTGTGTAAATCAATTGAAATGCCTTGATATGCTGACAGATTGAGGAAATTCAAGTCTATATCTACACCGGCAAAACAAGCTCCATCCGGTAGTGGATTGAGTAAGTAGAAGAATATTGCCGACTGATAATTCTCTTCTCACCAGTGTCATTACGGTATGATATCAAGGGAACCTACATATGCAACATGTGATACTAAGGCAGCTTTCGATCGTCCAGCTTCTCGAACTGTATCTGATACTTCAACCCATCGATCCAGTGAGGTCGTCTCAGAATCTGTGAAGTTGAAGAGGATTAGATCATTGGAATTATCCACGAGTTCTCTTGGCATTGTTATTCGTTCATGGGGATTGATGAAAGCCATGTAGATTCTTGCAACAACAAAGTACATTATGAAGTTATCTCCAACCTACAAGGCACTTGTAAAGTGTACTGGCAAATATGTACACAGGAATAAACGAGCGGTGTGTGATGTGCTCAACATTCTGAGGAGAATTGATTTTGAAAGTCAACTGGAATGTATATTTCGGCGCAATGTGTCTACAAAAGAATCAATTAGGTATTAGTGAAAATTCACTTTGCCAATCAATTTGTTTTAAAAATTCGAGTCTGGAGAGAATGGAATGCCTAAATCGAAAACAATCAACCGACCTCAACACTCAACACTCCACACTCCACACTGCTAACTAACTAGAAAGCACAAAACATGAGAATGACCATCACTTGAAGGTCGCATACAGGTCAAACGAATGAAATCAAGCCATATTTTAGTAAACGCGTGATTATTAGTCTAAAGATTTCAGAAAACAGTAAATTTAACCAATCGAATAAATCAGAAGTCAGAATAAATATTGACTGATCAATCATGGTTGATTTGTAGATTTTTCAGGACACGAATCACGAGAATGTGCACCTCAGGTGTAGTGAATATTGTGAGTGTAGTTTAGTTTCATGTCATTGTGGTAGTGTTCAACTAGGTTCGATTGAACACTGACATGATGACAAAGCATGAAAAGCACTGAAAACACTGATTTCGAGTAGTTTTGGGAGAATATGGTAGTGAGAAGTGTAGAGTTTCGTGTTCACGATTTGCCTTTGTATGTGCTACCAGTGATAGAACTGACCATTGAAGCTATCAAACTAGATATTACCCCTCGTTCGCCAACCTGTAGAATTCGAGTATTTAACAGTCTTACAGTCACCAACATTCTGTCTCAAAATTTGCTCGTATTTCGCATAACTCACTCAGTATAATTGGGATTTGACGACGTCTTCTGCATAGATGGATTACTGCGTCAGCATTCACTTGATGCATACACTGAATTGTGAAGCAACAATTTCATATGTTTCACTGTGCAGTGTTACGGTGTGATAAAACAGTTGGTATGCTTCTAAGAGTGACACATTAGATGATACAGTGACCACGCTGATTTGATGCATGGGATCATGGGGCGACATTTGAAAATGCTGCACCGCATAACTCTGTCTAGCACCTTCTAGCTGATCAGTTGTTGTTGCTACGACAAAAGACCACAACAGAGACGATAAGTTCAGGTGATAAACGTCCATCTTCATCTACTGCTAAATACGTAGTAGAAACTTGTCACAGAGCAGACATGGAAACAGCTTTTAAAGTACTACATAAAAGTGGTCAGGGTCGAGTGCCTAAATTTGTTGACGCTCTTACCATCAGTGAATTCAAGCCCCTTTTATGCATACAAGACCAATTTGCACTCACCTTGAAACTATCTTGGTAGTATTGATTTGAATTTTCATACCGAGAGTGATGTGATGTGATTTACATTTTGTTCTTCCCTCCCCTTTCAATTCATCATCATATTGCCTATGGACTTGATTGACCCTTCTCGTAAATTTTCATATAAACAGTTGGATGAGTCGATATGTGATTCGATTGTCTGAAAAATGTCTTCTCATCAAGCTGTTTGAATTTATCGAAGGGAGCGTTAGCAAGTTATTCATTTTTGGCATTTTTATGTGTGTTTGTTTACAAGTTAAACTGTTTCTGTGGTGAAAGCTATAGAGAGTGTACTGCTGGGCAAATTGACAGACGTCTTACTGAGCCTCTACCTTCATGGTTGTGAAGGTGAGTGATAAAATCCGTCCAGTGTTCCATTTCATCTCACCTCGTTGATAGTGGTCACTTGGTAGATAAGAACGATGCTTTCGAGATTATCCACTTTATACCACCTAATCCTACGAAAAGCATTCGAATGTATCTTTTACACGTGGCAGAAGCTGTGGGAATTCGAGCTACGAATTCGAGCCTTTTTATTCAGAAGACGTTTGTACATTCCTCATCTCTCCCTTGGTCTGGGATGGGATTACTTACTAATCAACCTCACTATTGAGATTCATCTAACCACTTGCATATATCTACTTTAGACTTTACATTGAATGTCAACCTTTCACACGGTGCCTAATATTTGTGAAAATATCCTATCGAATGTAGACCAGGATTCATAGAAAATGCTTACTACATTTGTTTACACCTTGTTTACCCACTTATTTTGTCCTCCAGTATTTGTTGAATTTGTCCCTTGGGTTCCTGGTGTAACATATGGCTGGCTTCATGTGGCACGTCGCCATTTCACTCTATTCTCTGCAGTATTGTCAACTCGGCTCCACCACTCCCCACAAGCTTTCATCTCTTCTTCACACCGTCTCCTCAATGTTACCCCCACCAGGGATGCCCAACTCATCGTTTCCTATTTGGGTTCCACTCGACGGACTGACCTGGTGCGTGATGTCTCCAAATCGTCTTCTCAGTGTATCCACAATCCAATCCATCTCCACTTTATTCTGCATATTTGTTGGGTGATAGGTTGTTGGTTGGTTCGTCGTCAGCCAGAGTCTCTTGTTGCTTATTCTTATTATTCTGGTCATGTGATCTTCAGTATTGAGCCAGCGTAGGTGGCAGCTGTTGATGATGTATGTCTGAAGTTTGTTGGGGATGCTTTTCGTAACACGCCAAGTGCCCCAATCATCACATAGAAGCACTGACTTGACTGAATGAGTGTTGGAAATCCGGATCTTGTTCTTTATGCTGAATGGAGTGGAGTAGTATAGGTGTAGAACTTGGGCACAAGCATAAATTATTGCTCATTATCATATCAAATGTATTCACACTACTTTCGACATTTGGTTTTTCATAGTTACTTCGCCTGATATTGTTTGTTTTTGTTGGTAGGGAAATCTTCCATATCTCTGGTGTGGATGTTGCGTCATTTCTCTTACGTGTGTCGCCTGGAGGTTGATTCAACAAACAAAAATTCAGTGATCAATCTCTCTCTCCACCTATTTATATTGGACTTAAATACAATGACTTTGTTGCACCCACCCTGTTGTGTGGTTGTGTTAATGCATGCAATGCAATAACCGAGTCTGTTTACCAGATTAGTGATGTTTTTCGGATCCTGTCATTCTATATTTTGCTAAATTCCTATATTCGGCTATTCTAACTGACCCCGACCGACTAGTTTCACCTATGTACTTGACCTCACTCACAGTCATTACATGGAATTCAATGGATTCGATTATTTTGCCTAGTTACTTCTATTGCGAACACACGCATGCATGTGTAGGCCAGAAGATTTTGAGTCAGTCAATCAGGATACTGACTGTTCATGCACATATGTGTTGTGTGAATATAGAGAAAGATGTTGATGAATGGTGCGATGCTGTTGTGGAAAGACGTCAGGAGGAAGGTAACTGGGAAGTGAAGAGAACAATGAAAATCAGCAAAGTAGGATTAGTTACACATTCACTTTGAATGGTAAACTGAACCGATTTGTGCAGGTTAGGTGTGAATGCAAACTGTTGGTTAACATGGAAGAGAGTCGTAGCTGTCGTGAATGCTATGAGTTGAACAAACTCGATGATATCGTGTATGTATGCGCGCTAAAAATAGGAGAATAAGTCGGAGAAATATGAAATGCATGAACTGTCTCAATAATGTGTGTTGTCTTCGAGGAACTAGAGTGTGAGTTACCTGCGTCGAATGCAATATGTGTTCAAGATTCTTTCTCAACTTGCTTGGCAATGTTCGAGGATGCGCTCAAAACAACTTATCACACTGGAGTGCTCAAAATGTTTTAATTACCAGTGTGTCCCTCTATATATCTATCGGTCATAGATCACCTGGAGATGAGATTTGTGTTCCGAATCTGAGTGAAATTTCAGTGGAGGAGATCATACTGGCATAATATGTTGTGTAACTTGGCCGAATATTTATAGAATGGACTGAAGAAAAAAGTGTAGATTTATATCGAATGACTGATGCAATATAAGATGGGTGGAGGGTAGAGAAGTAGACGGCGAAATCGTCTAAGAAGTACGCACAGTTGATTACTTCACATTGAAAGAAGAGCCACTAGTGTGTTGTCGTAACGTACGCTTCGATCCGGATTCTCAACACTAATATCAATCCAGTGCTTCTATGTGATGGTTGAGTGACTTGGCCTGTTACGAATACATTTCCAACGAACTGCATACATACATCAACAGCTGCCACAAATGCTCGATACTGAGGATCAACTGGCCAGGATAACAAGAATAAACAACAAGGAAGTCACTCTGGTGACAAACCAACCAAGAACCCATCGAACAACAAATATGCAGAAGAAAGTCGAACGCTATGCTACTTAATTTTGGGGGTTCAATTCGCCACTACACTGGTCCACACTGATTGAAAATATTCTCATATCTTGAATTCCATAGTCGTTGCCTCTCTTCAACCTGTTCGCCTAAGCATCTCTGTTGATGCAAAAGTCACTGAGATAATCTGCATATTGGCTGGACTCAGTCAACTTGGCTCACGTAGTTTTCAATTGTAGGTAGCACTTAAATACTCACTAACTAGATATTGCACGAGAATCGTGAAGTGCACGCAAATCGATAGATTGTTCCCATTCTACTGTATTCTGGAGGAGATAAATTTAGGATGCATCAATTGTCAAGGAAATAATACCACATATTCGATGACAACCAAATGTTATAACCATATCTGTGAAGGTGATATGCACGTGTGAATTCAGGAATAAATTATTATGACTACTATTATTATTATTCAGTATCTTGAGACAAAATAGTGTCAGAATATGTTATTCATGTGGAAACATTCACTCAGTAGATGCTTGATATTGTGAAGATGCAGTGTCATAACTTGTGATTTCCCCTGCCTTGTCTAATGTGAGAACTCATGTGGGATCGACATCTTGCTAGAATGCAAACAGTGGCCACTCTGACCCATCGGAAACTCCCAAAAATGGAGTGGGGCAGTGGAAGTATAGTTTCGATAATATCTGAGAACCATTTATTGTTGCTCCAAAATGATCTGAAGATAGATTGCAATGGTTGTTTGATAACTGGCATAACTGGCCAAAACTTGGTCATTGCAGAAAGAGCTGACATTAATTTGAAGGCACACAACATTGGCTATGTTGAAGATTCTCTCGGTTTATAGTAAATCTGTTCCTTTTGCGCTGACACTGGAGAATCTCATAGTAGACATCCGTGTACACAGCGGCTGGCTTTAACCAATGTAAACTGAGATAATAACTGTTTTCGATGTGCTATATGTTCTATATGTTTAGGCTAGAAATGATTCACTTAACTACACTAACTCATGCACCTTCATTGACGGATATCACGTGTTTGTGGTGGTAGATTATCAAATTCCAGTTGTACTGCATACATGCCTATTTTCAAAACAGGATTACCTACAATATGCAGAGATACACTTCGTGAGTATTTCCTTTTCAATCTAGACCCGAACTCGACCATGAACAGCAGTAGCAAATCTGGATTTTTAATGCTTAACGATCACACGGTTAAGAGAGCTGGTGTCAGACAACTAACCTACAGTCACACAAGCAAGTACGCACCGCGTTATTCATTGAAATAAGACGTTCTTCTGTAGGAAAGCTAGTGACATTCAGATAAGGATATCTCTTCAGTTATATAAGATATGTGGCCTGCTTCAACACTCACCGGCGATTGGCAACAATTGATAAGAAAGCATCGTGATAGTGACTGAAAAACAAGCGTGATTCAGTGTTGATGAGATTAGTCACGAAGCTCCCTGACAGATTTGGCAACACTTCTTAATTGAGAGGATGCCAGTTTGAAATGAAGGCTTTCAGGTAGCAGTGATTTCCTTGCGTAGGTTTACTCGGCACCAGGAATACCACCTGCATTGTTAGACTTATCCGACTTTTATGTGAGCAGCTCAGGTGTAGCTTTTGAGGACATTGCTGCCACAATACACCAGAAAGATTACTCGAAGTTAACCTAAAATGCACTCAGTCTTGAAGAGGTTGAACATAGTCAAGCCATCTGGGTTTACACCTCACACAACAGACCGAATCTTATCCGTTACTTTTTCTTCCTTTTGATGGATGGAGGGGGAAAGTTCATGCGTCAAATCCCCATTATCACATACACACTGTCTTTTCTACGCCGTTCGACACCTGCCAGTCGAAATACTACGTACACTTTGAACGTCACAGCACTTGGCTTTAGATGTCTGCAGTTCAATTGTGTGTAAGAAGTTCAACAAACGATTCTTCCAGTCTCACAGACTTCCAGCACTTCTATCGAACTATGGGCAGCAATGTTGAAGTCTTCGTTAGGTTACCTATTGGGTGAATGACAGTGCCAACTATCCGAGTGCTCTTCCCAGCAAACGATAATTCCTTAGCAATGACGCCGTAGCTGCTTTCAGCCCATTCTTTTGTACACAAATGTTCGACATCTGAAACTGAACACGACGCGATACCTAGTTGCTACTGGCAGTCAAAAGTGAAGTATAACGATTTTCTGCAGCTGATAAATAATTAGGGAGTTTTACATAGATAGTGATGTTCCACACTCAACAGGTGTTGCATAAGTTGATCTTTGTGAGAGAGTGGATAATATAGATGGCATTATTGCAGCACATTTGATGGAGGTGACTGAGAATATACACCAGTTTACAGCTTCGTCGCACATATATATATATATATATATATATATATATATATATATTTACATGAAGACGTGTATGTGTTTACATGAAAAAATATACGCAATTATTCATCAGGATTGAATGTTTGGTAAAACTGATCACATTTCTTACGAAACCATCAGATTTAAGCTAATCTGTGATTGTGTGTTGGTTTCCACACATTTTATGCTACTCAAAAAAACCACAAGTAGTTGAACAGTACCACATAGATATACCAACCCTGTTTCATTCTAGCGAAACTGGAAGTAAATGTGTGTTAAACAGCCTTAATTTATTGCTTTCTACATCATCCAGTTAACAGCCTTACATAAAGTGGATGGAGGTTACTGTTCGTAATCACATTCATTTTCAACCCCGTTATAGTGACGTCTTCTCAAGAGAATATGTGTACCCTACATGAGATACCAGATAACTTCACCAGAACATTGTGATGCCGCGAACAGGTTTTCCCCGAGTGGAATATTCACACAAATTATCATTTCGAAACTTCCCGACTCCCAATAAACACATCTCACCACATATTACTCAAATAAATATCATTTTAGACCTGAGGGAGGCATTTGAGTTAACTCAGAGTGAAAGAGGAGTGGAGGAATAAGAGCGGTGAAATTTTGAGCGAGAAGTCATCTCAAGTCCTGGCATAGGTGAAGCATTCACCGAAATACATTGAATACAGGATAAGCATTTTCAGAAACAGGAAGTATCAACTATCATTTGATGACAGCCACCCTAAATCCACATAGATCCTGGTCACCTAACAATGTTTTCTAGTTTTCCCGTTGTGTTGACCAAATATTATCAAATTCTTGATGTAAACAACATAAACGGACAGTAATTCAACTTGTACTTACGTCCTTTGCCAACACAATTTCAGTTGACAGTAATTAAGTGTGTCTAGATAGACATTGAGAAGACGAAATGCTGTATAATGCTTCTTCTTGTGAATGGAATTTCTCGTCATATAATATTTGGTGAAAGGTAATATAAATTTGATGGGTAGTATGTGGCTGTTTGTCATCCGCAGAATAATCATGATTGCAATTGTTTCCCAGGGATAGTGTATTCTCATTTTCAGGAATATCTCATATTTCCAGAGAATGCCATCTTAAGAAGAAATTTCATTAGGAATCATATGTAGAATGCAAACGCATTCATGACATTGAAATAATGAGATAATAAATCTAATTGACCAATTATCTGCTAGCAAAATATCGAGTGTGTGCCGCCGCTAATCTCTCTATTTTCACATCGAATACGCGTCGTCAATTCAATATCGTATTCCATGTTGCAGCTCAATTCAGTGTCTCCTATATCAGAAGGTGTTGGTGAAGATGAGTCACAGCATCTCAAAGCCGACACCCCCCATGCTGACCTTGAATAACCAACTCCACAGTAGACATGAATACTATTCACGTTTAGCGTTGACAGTTAACTTCTTATTCTGTATTTTGAGGTTAAGCTTTGTGCTCTTTGATAGTCACTTAACTGCCGATTCGACGTTCCTATAAAAATTCCAAAATCTGTTCATCTAGAAAACAGGAAATATCTATGTTGTTTGGCGAATACATAAAATGGATTTCACAATTAGAGAAAACTATGCTTTCGGTATATAATACGAAGAGAAGTATGATTCAGTGACATTGTATTAGTTAAGACAAGAGAGTTGAGTCTGAAGCTAATCTTACAAATATTCAGGGAATGCTTTCTTACCACTAGTATATCTGGTCATTTCACACAACGAGTTTCAACTTTTAATTTCTGACTAAGTGTTAATCAGCTATTTTGTTGACGAAATTCAATGAACTTGTTAACTTTGAAATTAGCTAGAAGGCTCAGGTTATGTTTATATCTGCCAGGGTAACCGGTTACCCTGTATTTTCATCTCCTTGTCCGGCAACCAGAAAGAAATCAAGGTAAGACTAAAACTTTGGAACTCTGATAGTCGTCATTCTATGTCACTCTGTTTAATACCAATTCACTGTGTGTAAAATATCCAGCAAGCTGAGGTTGAAAATCAAAGTTGAGAATATTTGTAGATGGGGAGGAAGACATGCATGGTGAAATGTTCTCTCAGTGTATGGTTTAACCGTGAAGGTTTCGTCGTCATTTCCCTCAACATCATTACCACAAACTTCGGAAAGAAGTTTGTAGTTTGTGCAGGTGATTTACATTGGATTGAACATGAGAGCTTCACGATTAGACCATCAATCACAGAGATGATAATGCGATCAAAATGAAAGTTCTAATACAACGTTGAATGGTAAATATACTGAATAATGGGAATTCGCCTGAACAGTGTCATTGAAAGCAAGCAGCACACGATGACTGACATTTCTAGTTAACTCAAAATGTGGTTATTTTCTAAAGGTGAGTTGTCAATTTCTGTGTGTTATTGTGTGAACAAACACTTGAGTTGTGCTTTACACACAGTATATTCCAACACTCAGCTGCTGGCTAGCATGTGACCTAGTTACACTTCCCTGTTTAGTATTCTTAGTTTGCACAACGAAATGTGGAGAAGGAAACAATATGCTGTGCTCCTACGATCTCATGGTATGTGACTGGATAAACTCAGGGAATAGGTGGAAAAGACGACTTCAAAAACAAGTGAAATGTGAAACCGTGATAAATGCTGGTGGAAGACGACTCTCTTCATCTATAGCTAAACAAGTTGTAGTAACCTCAATTTGTCCCTCGAACATATTCATTCAATTTTTAGACATTTTCCATGGTTGAGATGTTTCTCTGCATCGAGAATGCCTGAGAACTTCACACATACATTCTCCACGCCCTATACACTTCACGCATCTTCTAGTTTTCAGTTTGTTCATCAAGATGAGCTTGAAATAAATCCTTCGCAAACATTCGTGCTTTGCTCTTTTCAATACCCGTCGTTGTTAATCGAATTACAGGCAGTGGGAACTTGAGCTAATGTATACACAAAGTGAACGCATTATCTCCCTTCATATATCCATTAGAACTGACAGTTGGGCAAACTAACTAAAAATGCTTCACTCGGAATCAACTCGTCAAGGTCAAACATAAAACCCTGAACTTTCATTCTGAGAAGACACATTGCGTCTATCGAAATAAAGTTCCGATCACCAACATCTTACTCTCACGTGAAAAAATGCTAGGAAACTCACCTACGATCAACAACATGTATTAATTTGGGTGATCAATCTTCGGCGCATACAACACACTCCTGAGGACATACGATTGATGCAATCATATAACGTATACTGCAATTCTACATTCAACCGTGAACTCAACGCTTACGCATAAATGGGCACTGATTCTAATCGAAACATGCACAACCCTAGTCAATAGAGATAATAAACAAATGTCAAGTGATAGTTGGTCAGAGTGTTCTGAGCTTTGAGGCTTGTTACTACATGTTTCATCACAAGGTTAGACGAAATTACCAGCGTTCACTTCATACAACATGCACACATATATGGAATATTTGGTGGTCTAGTAGAATCCTCTATCGTCAAACGGAGTTGTGTGACCTCTGAGATTAGCTGGAGAAAACACACACATATACACACACAGTAGAGACTAAAAGTATTCATTTCACAAGTGGATTCAGTTTGCCAATCGAAGTGAATGTGTAACTAATCCTACTTTGCTGATTTTCATTGTTCTCTTCACTTCCCAGTTACCTTCCTCCTGACGTCTTTCCACAACAGCATCGCACCATTCATCAACATCTTTCTCTATATTCACACAACACATATGTGCATGAACAGTCAGTATCCTGATTGACTGACTCAAAATCTTCTGGCCTACACATGCATGCATACATGTGTTTGCTTACATATGGCCGTTTCTACTACTACTTCAATCACACTTCATGTAAATATAACCAGTGACTAGGCAACTTCAACACATCTCCGACTAACCAAATTCACATTACATTCCAGAAATGGTCAACGAATATGCCATACAATCCGGAATGGTTGCATGCCATCAAAGCCGATGAGTGATACATTGTGTGACTTATCTCTGTACAGCCAAAATGCTGAAGTACACCCATCAATTTCATAGAGATTTGTCAGTTTCACTCTTCGAATTATCACTGACACACACGGTGAAGTTGAAGTCCACTCCAACAACTGCTAACATCTCCGATTATGTCTCCTTGTGCACTGAAAAACTAAACTGGCCACTGGAATTCCGAAATCCCATTCCATATTTCACTGCTTCATAGAGTGGCTGGCTGGCTGGCTGGCTGGCTGGCTGGCTGGCTGGCTGGCTGGCTGGCTGGCTGGCTGGCTGGCTGGCTGGCTGGCTGGCTGGCTGGCTGGCTGGCTGGCTGGCTGGCTGGCTGGCTGGCTGGCTGGCTGGCTGGCTGGCTGGCTGGCTGGCTGGCTGGCTGGCTGGCTGGCTGGCTGGCTGGCTGGCTGGCTGGCTGGCTGGCTGGCTGGCTGGCTGGCTGGCTGGCTGGCTGGCTGGCTGGCTGGCTGGCTGGCTGGCTGGCTGGCTGGCTGGCTGGCTGGCTGGCTGGCTGGCTGGCTGGCTGGCTGGCTGGCTGGCTGGCTGGCTTCAATGTCACTCGACATTAACAGTAGTGGGTGAGGCCGATTCATACACCGTTTCTCACAAGAGAGAAGCACACGAAAACTCAGTCCAAATGATCACTAGATAAAAATACAAACACGATGAAACGATGGGTTTATTAAATTGTGCGAGGGAAGTTAAACACTATTCTCTATGTGAATCATATAGAAGAGACAATTACTAACTACGACACTACAACAACAAAAAAACACTCAGATATCTCATCCACTGGAACATGAGTCATTTCCAGTTTCTCATTTGTACGCTGCAATTGTAAACAACTCGAGAGAACCAGGACCAGATTGTCTTCGCTTCTCATAGACACCACCATACACTTGTATGCCGAAACGTGTCAATCGACTCCTATCCAGAGGTGGTGCATTCGGTTGGTGTTTTCCACGGAAATATGCTTCGAATGTATGGAATGGTAGCTGGATGTATTGTCGATCACCTGAAGTCTGTCAGTGGTCAACAGGATGAACTGCACAATCAACTTACCTGGAAAAATGATTCATATGAGGAACAGTTGGAATAGTCAGCGCAGTCAGTGTAGAATAACAGTTTAAATCCAGAATTGACACCCTGTCTGTGTAAATCAATTGAAATGCCTTGATATGCTGACAGATTGAGGAAATTCAAGTCTATATCTACACCGGCAAAACAAGCTCCATCCGGTAGTGGATTGAGTAAGTAGAAGAATATTGCCGACTGATAATTCTCTTCTCACCAGTGTCATTACGGTATGATATCAAGGGAACCTACATATGCAACATGTGATACTAAGGCAGCTTTCGATCGTCCAGCTTCTCGAACTGTATCTGATACTTCAACCCATCGATCCAGTGAGGTCGTCTCAGAATCTGTGAAGTTGAAGAGGATTAGATCATTGGAATTATCCACGAGTTCTCTTGGCATTGTTATTCGTTCATGGGGATTGATGAAAGCCATGTAGATTCTTGCAACAACAAAGTACATTATGAAGTTATTTCCAACCTACAAGGCACTTGTAAAGTGTACTGGCAAATATGTACACAGGAATAAACGAGCGGTGTGTGATGTGCTCAACATTCTGAGGAGAATTGATTTTGAAAGTCAACTGGAATGTATATTTCGGCGCAATGTGTCTACAAAAGAATCAATTAGGTATTAGTGAAAATTCACTTTGCCAATCAATTTGTTTTAAAAATTCGAGTCTGGAGAGAATGGAATGCCTAAATCGAAAACAATCAACCGACCTCAACACTCAACACTCCACACTCCACACTGCTAACTAACTAGAAAGCACAAAACATGAGAATGACCATCACTTGAAGGTCGCATACAGGTCAAACGAATGAAATCAAGCCATATTTTAGTAAACGCGTGATTATTAGTCTAAAGATTTCAGAAAACAGTAAATTTAACCAATCGAATAAATCAGAAGTCAGAATAAATATTGACTGATCAATCATGGTTGATTTGTAGATTTTTCAGGACACGAATCACGAGAATGTGCACCTCAGGTGTAGTGAATATTGTGAGTGTAGTTTAGTTTCATGTCATTGTGGTAGTGTTCAACTAGGTTCGATTGAACACTGACATGATGACAAAGCATGAAAAGCACTGAAAACACTGATTTCGAGTAGTTTTGGGAGAATATGGTAGTGAGAAGTGTAGAGTTTCGTGTTCACGATTTGCCTTTGTATGTGCTACCAGTGATAGAACTGACCATTGAAGCTATCAAACTAGATATTACCCCTCGTTCGCCAACCTGTAGAATTCGAGTATTTAACAGTCTTACAGTCACCAACATTCTGTCTCAAAATTTGCTCGTATTTCGCATAACTCACTCAGTATAATTGGGATTTGACGACGTCTTCTGCATAGATGGATTACTGCGTCAGCATTCACTTGATGCATACACTGAATTGTGAAGCAACAATTTCATATGTTTCACTGTGCAGTGTTACGGTGTGATAAAACAGTTGGTATGCTTCTAAGAGTGACACATTAGATGATACAGTGACCACGCTGATTTGATGCATGGGATCATGGGGCGACATTTGAAAATGCTGCACCGCATAACTCTGTCTAGCACCTTCTAGCTGATCAGTTGTTGTTGCTACGACAAAAGACCACAACAGAGACGATAAGTTCAGGTGATAAACGTCCATCTTCATCTACTGCTAAATACGTAGTAGAAACTTGTCACAGAGCAGACATGGAAACAGCTTTTAAAGTACTACATAAAAGTGGTCAGGGTCGAGTGCCTAAATTTGTTGACGCTCTTACCATCAGTGAATTCAAGCCCCTTTTATGCATACAAGACCAATTTGCACTCACCTTGAAACTATCTTGGTAGTATTGATTTGAATTTTCATACCGAGAGTGATGTGATGTGATTTACATTTTGTTCTTCCCTCCCCTTTCAATTCATCATCATATTGCCTATGGACTTGATTGACCCTTCTCGTAAATTTTCATATAAACAGTTGGATGAGTCGATATGTGATTCGATTGTCTGAAAAATGTCTTCTCATCAAGCTGTTTGAATTTATCGAAGGGAGCGTTAGCAAGTTATTCATTTTTCGCATTATTATGTGTGAGAAACGGTGTATGAATCGGCCTCACCCACTACTGTTAATGTCGAGTGACATTGAAGCCAGCCAGCCAGCCAGCCAGCCAGCCAGCCAGCCAGCCAGCCAGCCAGCCAGCCAGCCACTCTATGAAGCAGTGAAATATGGAATGGGATTTCGGAATTCCAGTGGCCAGTTTAGTTTTTCAGTGCACAAGGAGACATAATCGGAGATGTTAGCAGTTGTTGGAGTGGACTTCAACTTCACCGTGTGTGTCAGTGATAATTCGAAGAGTGAAACTGACAAATCTCTATGAAATTGATGGGTGTACTTCAGCATTTTGGCTGTACAGAGATAAGTCACACAATGTATCACTCATCGGCTTTGATGGCATGCAACCATTCCGGATTGTATGGCATATTCGTTGACCATTTCTGGAATGTAATGTGAATTTGGTTAGTCGGAGATGTGTTGAAGTTGCCTAGTCACTGGTTATATTTACATGAAGTGTGATTGAAGTAGTAGTAGAAACGGCCATATGTAAGCAAACACATGTATGCATGCATGTGTAGGCCAGAAGATTTTGAGTCAGTCAATCAGGATACTGACTGTTCATGCACATATGTGTTGTGTGAATATAGAGAAAGATGTTGATGAATGGTGCGATGCTATTGTGGAAAGACGTCAGGAGGAAGGTAACTGGGAAGTGAAGAGAACAATGAAAATCAGCAAAGTAGGATTAGTTACACATTCACTTCGATTGGCAAACTGAATCCACTTGTGAAATGAATACTTTTAGTCTCTACTGTGTGTGTATATGTGTGTGTTTTCTCCAGCTAATCTCAGAGGTCACACAACTCCGTTTGACGATAGAGGATTCTACTAGACCACCAAATATTCCATATATGTGTGCATGTTGTATGAAGTGAACGCTGGTAATTTCGTCTAACCTTGTGATGAAACATGTAGTAACAAGCCTCAAAGCTCAGAACACACTGACCAACTATCACTTGACATTTGTTTATTATCTCTATTGACTAGGGTTGTGCATGTTTCGATTAGAATCAGTGCCCATTTATGCGTAAGCGTTGAGTTCACGGTTGAATTGTAGAATTGCAGTATACGTTATATGATTGCATCAATCGTATGTCCTCAGGAGTGTGTTGTATGCGCCGAAGATTGATCACCCAAATTAATACATTTTCTGTTCCGTCGTACGGAGGTTTTAACGGATTGGGAACCTCATGGTACCTGGCAAATACGTGAGTACTGGCTTTAATCCTTTGAGGAACATAAAATATTTGCTTTTGTTATATTTTTGGGTTGTGGTCGCAGACCTTTCATGTAAGCTGTGAGATGTTGCACATAGTTAGTTAAATCCTGTGAAACGTCAATCGCTTGCTAAAACAGTCGCCTGGCAATCGTAGAGTAGTTCCATAAACAAATTCTGCTGTACAATAACCAAAATGCTGTCTAACCATCGACCGCATGCCTAAAAGAACGATTGGTCGCTTGTCACTCCACTCACCATCATATTGAGTAGCTATTAATGCTGCTTTTTGCAGTCGTTGAAATCCTCCTACCATTCGATTGGCGATTGGATGGTAAGCGGTCGTCCGAAATCTTTTGATTCCAAGTAATTCCGTGAGTGGTGGAGCCGGGTTGAAAATACTGCAGAGAATAGAGTGAAATGGCGACGTGCCACATGAAGCCAGCCATATGTTACACCAGGAACCCAAGGGACAAATTCAACAAATACTGGAGGACAAAATAAGTGGGTAAACAAGGTGTAAACAAATGTAGTAAGCATTTTCTATGAATCCTGGTCTACATTCGATAGGATATTTTCACAAATATTAGGCACCGTGTGAAAGGTTGACATTCAATGCAAAGTCTAAAGTAGATATATGCAAGTGGTTAGATGAATCTCAATAGTGAGGTTGATTAGTAAGTAATCCCATCCCAGACCAAGGGAGAGATGAGGAATGTACAAACGTCTTCTGAATAAAAAGGCTCGAATTCGTAGCTCGAATTCCCACAGCTTCTGCCACGTGTAAAAGATACATTCGAATGCTTTTCGTAGGATTAGGTGGTATAAAGTGGATAATCTCGAAAGCATCGTTCTTATCTACCAAGTGACCACTATCAACGAGGTGAGATGAAATGGAACACTGGACGGATTTTATCACTCACCTTCACAACCATGAAGGTAGAGGCTCAGTAAGACGTCTGTCAATTTGCCCAGCAGTACACTGTCTATAGCTTTCACCACAGAAACAGTTTAACTTGTAAACAAACACACATAAAAATGCCAAAAATGAATAACTTGCTAACGCTCCCTTCGATAAATTCAAACAGCTTGATGAGAAGACATTTTTCAGACAATCGAATCACATATCGACTCATCCAACTGTTTATATGAAAATTTACGAGAAGGGTCAATCAAGTCCATAGGCAATATGATGATGAATTGAAAGGGGAGGGAAGAACAAAATGTAAATCACATCACATCACTCTCGGTATGAAAATTCAAATCAATACTACCAAGATAGTTTCAAGGTGAGTGCAAATTGGTCTTGTATGCATAAAAGGGGCTTGAATTCACTGATGGTAAGAGCGTCAACAAATTTAGGCACTCGACCCTGACCACTTTTATGTAGTACTTTAAAAGCTGTTTCCATGTCTGCTCTGCGACAAGTTTCTACTACGTATTTAGCAGTAGATGAAGATGGACGTTTATCACCTGAACTTATCGTCTCTGTTGTGGTCTTTTGTCGTAGCAACAACAACTGATCAGCTAGAAGGTGCTAGAC
The DNA here is from genome assembly GCA_944470555.2 of Heterobilharzia americana. Lineage (NCBI taxonomy): Eukaryota > Metazoa > Platyhelminthes > Trematoda > Strigeidida > Schistosomatidae > Heterobilharzia > Heterobilharzia americana. The sequence goes on along the minus strand of OX104129.1, from coordinate 74,922,627 downwards.
AGAGTTATGCGGTGCAGCATTTTCAAATGTCGCCCCATGATCCCATGCATCAAATCAGCGTGGTCACTGTATCATCTAATGTGTCACTCTTAGAAGCATACCAACTGTTTTATCACACCGTAACACTGCACAGTGAAATATATGAAATTGTTGCTTCACAATTCAGTGTATGCATCAAGTGAATGCTGACGCAGTAATCCATCTATGCAGAAGACGTCGTCAAATCCCAATTATACTGAGTGAGTTATGCGAAATACGAGCAAATTTTGAGACAGAATGTTGGTGACTGTAAGACTGTTAAATACTCGAATTCTACAGGTTGGCGAACGAGGGGTAATATCTAGTTTGATAGCTTCAATGGTCAGTTCTATCACTGGTAGCACATACAAAGGCAAATCGTGAACACGAAACTCTACACTTCTCACTACCATATTCTCCCAAAACTACTCGAAATCAGTGTTTTCAGTGCTTTTCATGCTTTGTCATCATGTCAGTGTTCAATCGAACCTAGTTGAACACTACCACAATGACATGAAACTAAACTACACTCACAATATTCACTACACCTGAGGTGCACATTCTCGTGATTCGTGTCCTGAAAAATCTACAAATCAACCATGATTGATCAGTCAATATTTATTCTGACTTCTGATTTATTCGATTGGTTAAATTTACTGTTTTCTGAAATCTTTAGACTAATAATCACGCGTTTACTAAAATATGGCTTGATTTCATTCGTTTGACCTGTATGCGACCTTCAAGTGATGGTCATTCTCATGTTTTGTGCTTTCTAGTTAGTTAGCAGTGTGGAGTGTGGAGTGTTGAGTGTTGAGGTCGGTTGATTGTTTTCGATTTAGGCATTCCATTCTCTCCAGACTCGAATTTTTAAAACAAATTGATTGGCAAAGTGAATTTTCACTAATACCTAATTGATTCTTTTGTAGACACATTGCGCCGAAATATACATTCCAGTTGACTTTCAAAATCAATTCTCCTCAGAATGTTGAGCACATCACACACCGCTCGTTTATTCCTGTGTACATATTTGCCAGTACACTTTACAAGTGCCTTGTAGGTTGGAAATAACTTCATAATGTACTTTGTTGTTGCAAGAATCTACATGGCTTTCATCAATCCCCATGAACGAATAACAATGCCAAGAGAACTCGTGGATAATTCCAATGATCTAATCCTCTTCAACTTCACAGATTCTGAGACGACCTCACTGGATCGATGGGTTGAAGTATCAGATACAGTTCGAGAAGCTGGACGATCGAAAGCTGCCTTAGTATCACATGTTGCATATGTAGGTTCCCTTGATATCATACCGTAATGACACTGGTGAGAAGAGAATTATCAGTCGGCAATATTCTTCTACTTACTCAATCCACTACCGGATGGAGCTTGTTTTGCCGGTGTAGATATAGACTTGAATTTCCTCAATCTGTCAGCATATCAAGGCATTTCAATTGATTTACACAGACAGGGTGTCAATTCTGGATTTAAACTGTTATTCTACACTGACTGCGCTGACTATTCCAACTGTTCCTCATATGAATCATTTTTCCAGGTAAGTTGATTGTGCAGTTCATCCTGTTGACCACTGACAGACTTCAGGTGATCGACAATACATCCAGCTACCATTCCATACATTCGAAGCATATTTCCGTGGAAAACACCAACCGAATGCACCACCTCTGGATAGGAGTCGATTGACACGTTTCGGCATACAAGTGTATGGTGGTGTCTATGAGAAGCGAAGACAATCTGGTCCTGGTTCTCTCGAGTTGTTTACAATTGCAGCGTACAAATGAGAAACTGGAAATGACTCATGTTCCAGTGGATGAGATATCTGAGTGTTTTTTTGTTGTTGTAGTGTCGTAGTTAGTAATTGTCTCTTCTATATGATTCACATAGAGAATAGTGTTTAACTTCCCTCGCACAATTTAATAAACCCATCGTTTCATCGTGTTTGTATTTTTATCTAGTGATCATTTGGACTGAGTTTTCGTGTGCTTCTCTCTTGTGAGAAACGGTGTATGAATCGGCCTCACCCACTACTGTTAATGTCGAGTGACATTGAAGCCAGCCAGCCAGCCAGCCAGCCAGCCAGCCAGCCAGCCAGCCAGCCAGCCAGCCAGCCAGCCAGCCAGCCAGCCAGCCAGCCAGCCACTCTATGAAGCAGTGAAATATGGAATGGGATTTCGGAATTCCAGTGGCTAGTTTAGTTTTTCAGTGCACAAGGAGACATAATCGGAGATGTTAGCAGTTGTTGGAGTGGACTTCAACTTCACCGTGTGTGTCAGTGATAATTCGAAGAGTGAAACTGACAAATCTCTATGAAATTGATGGGTGTACTTCAGCATTTTGGCTGTACAGAGATAAGTCACACAATGTATCACTCATCGGCTTTGATGGCATGCAACCATTCCGGATTGTATGGCATATTCGTTGACCATTTCTGGAATGTAATGTGAATTTGGTTAGTCGGAGATGTGTTGAAGTTGCCTAGTCACTGGTTATATTTACATGAAGTGTGATTGAAGTAGTAGTAGAAACGGCCATATGTAAGCAAACACATGCATGCATGCATGTGTAGGCCAGAAGATTTTGAGTCAGTCAATCAGGATACTGACTGTTCATGCACATATGTGTTGTGTGAATATAGAGAAAGATGTTGATGAATGGTGCGATGCTATTGTGGAAAGACGTCAGGAGGAAGGTAACTGGGAAGTGAAGAGAACAATGAAAATCAGCAAAGTAGGATTAGTTACACATTCACTTCGATTGGCAAACTGAATCCACTTGTGAAATGAATACTTTTAGTCTCTACTGTGTGTGTATATGTGTGTGTTTTCTCCAGCTAATCTCAGAGGTCACACAACTCCGTTTGACGATAGAGGATTCTACTAGACCACCAAATATTCCATATATGTGTGCATGTTGTATGAAGTGAACGCTGGTAATTTCGTCTAACCTTGTGATGAAACATGTAGTAACAAGCCTCAAAGCTCAGAACACACTGACCAACTATCACTTGACATTTGTTTATTATCTCTATTGACTAGGGTTGTGCATGTTTCGATTAGAATCAGTGCCCATTTATGCGTAAGCGTTGAGTTCACGGTTGAATTGTAGAATTGCAGTATACGTTATATGATTGCATCAATCGTATGTCCTCAGGAGTGTGTTGTATGCGCCGAAGATTGATCACCCAAATTAATACATGTTGTTGATCGTAGGTGAGTTTCCTAGCATTTTTTCACGTGAGAGTAAGATGTTGGTGATCGGAACTTTATTTCGATAGACGCAATGTGTCTTCTCAGAATGAAAGTTCAGGGTTTTATGTTTGACCTTGACGAGTTGATTCCGAGTGAAGCATTTTTAGTTAGTTTGCCCAACTGTCAGTTCTAATGGATATATGAAGGGAGATAATGCGTTCACTTTGTGTATACATTAGCTCAAGTTCCCACTGCCTGTAATTCGATTAACAACGACGGGTATTGAAAAGAGCAAAGCACGAATGTTTGCGAAGGATTTATTTCAAGCTCATCTTGATGAACAAACTGAAAACTAGAAGATGCGTGAAGTGTATAGGGCGTGGAGAATGTATGTGTGAAGTTCTCAGGCATTCTCGATGCAGAGAAACATCTCAACCATGGAAAATGTCTAAAAATTGAATGAATATGTTCGAGGGACAAATTGAGGTTACTACAACTTGTTTAGCTATAGATGAAGAGAGTCGTCTTCCACCAGCATTTATCACGGTTTCACATTTCACTTGTTTTTGAAGTCGTCTTTTCCACCTATTCCCTGAGTTTATCCAGTCACATACCATGAGATCGTAGGAGCACAGCATATTGTTTCCTTCTCCACATTTCGTTGTGCAAACTAAGAATACTAAACAGGGAAGTGTAACTAGGTCACATGCTAGCCAGCAGCTGAGTGTTGGAATATACTGTGTGTAAAGCACAACTCAAGTGTTTGTTCACACAATAACACACAGAAATTGACAACTCACCTTTAGAAAATAACCACATTTTGAGTTAACTAGAAATGTCAGTCATCGTGTGCTGCTTGCTTTCAATGACACTGTTCAGGCGAATTCCCATTATTCAGTATATTTACCATTCAACGTTGTATTAGAACTTTCATTTTGATCGCATTATCATCTCTGTGATTGATGGTCTAATCGTGAAGCTCTCATGTTCAATCCAATGTAAATCACCTGCACAAACTACAAACTTCTTTCCGAAGTTTGTGGTAATGATGTTGAGGGAAATGACGACGAAACCTTCACGGTTAAACCATACACTGAGAGAACATTTCACCATGCATGTCTTCCTCCCCATCTACAAATATTCTCAACTTTGATTTTCAACCTCAGCTTGCTGGATATTTTACACACAGTGAATTGGTATTAAACAGAGTGACATAGAATGACGACTATCAGAGTTCCAAAGTTTTAGTCTTACCTTGATTTCTTTCTGGTTGCCGGACAAGGAGATGAAAATACAGGGTAACCGGTTACCCTGGCAGATATAAACATAACCTGAGCCTTCTAGCTAATTTCAAAGTTAACAAGTTCATTGAATTTCGTCAACAAAATAGCTGATTAACACTTAGTCAGAAATTAAAAGTTGAAACTCGTTGTGTGAAATGACCAGATATACTAGTGGTAAGAAAGCATTCCCTGAATATTTGTAAGATTAGCTTCAGACTCAACTCTCTTGTCTTAACTAATACAATGTCACTGAATCATACTTCTCTTCGTATTATATACCGAAAGCATAGTTTTCTCTAATTGTGAAATCCATTTTATGTATTCGCCAAACAACATAGATATTTCATGTTTTCTAGCTGAACAGATTTTGGAATTTTTATAGGAACGTCGAATCGGCAGTTAAGTGACTATCAAAGAGCACAAAGCTTAACCTCAAAATACAGAATAAGAAGTTAACTGTCAACGCTAAACGTGAATAGTATTCATGTCTACTGTGGAGTTGGTTATTCAAGGTCAGCATGGGGGGTGTCGGCTTTGAGATGCTGTGACTCATCTTCACCAACACCTTCTGATATAGGAGACACTGAATTGAGCTGCAACATGGAATACGATATTGAATTGACGACGCGTATTCGATGTGAAAATAGAGAGATTAGCGGCGGCACACACTCGATATTTTGCTAGCAGATAATTGGTCAATTAGATTTATTATCTCATTATTTCAATGTCATGAATGCGTTTGCATTCTACATATGATTCCTAATGAAATTTCTTCTTAAGATGGCATTCTCTGGAAACATGAGATATTCCTGAAAATGAGAATACACTATCCCTGGGAAACAATTGCAATCATGATTATTCTGCGGATGACAAACAGCCACATACTACCCATCAAATTTATATTACCTTTCACCAAATATTATATGACGAGAAATTCCATTCACAAGAAGAAGCATTATACAGCATTTCGTCTTCTCAATGTCTATCTAGACACACTTAATTACTGTCAACTGAAATTGTGTTGGCAAAGGACGTAAGTACAAGTTGAATTACTGTCCGTTTATGTTGTTTACATCAAGAATTTGATAATATTTGGTCAACACAACGGGAAAACTAGAAAACATTGTTAGGTGACCAGGATCTATGTGGATTTAGGGTGGCTGTCATCAAATGATAGTTGATACTTCCTGTTTCTGAAAATGCTTATCCTGTATTCAATGTATTTCGGTGAATGCTTCACCTATGCCAGGACTTGAGATGACTTCTCGCTCAAAATTTCACCGCTCTTATTCCTCCACTCCTCTTTCACTCTGAGTTAACTCAAATGCCTCCCTCAGGTCTAAAATGATATTTATTTGAGTAATATGTGGTGAGATGTGTTTATTGGGAGTCGGGAAGTTTCGAAATGATAATTTGTGTGAATATTCCACTCGGGGAAAACCTGTTCGCGGCATCACAATGTTCTGGTGAAGTTATCTGGTATCTCATGTAGGGTACACATATTCTCTTGAGAAGACGTCACTATAACGGGGTTGAAAATGAATGTGATTACGAACAGTAACCTCCATCCACTTTATGTAAGGCTGTTAACTGGATGATGTAGAAAGCAATAAATTAAGGCTGTTTAACACACATTTACTTCCAGTTTCGCTAGAATGAAACAGGGTTGGTATATCTATGTGGTACTGTTCAACTACTTGTGGTTTTTTTGAGTAGCATAAAATTTGTGGAAACCAACACACAATCACAGATTAGCTTAAATCTGATGGTTTCGTAAGAAATGTGATCAGTTTTACCAAACATTCAATCCTGATGAATAATTGCGTATATTTTTTCATGTAAACACATACACGTCTTCATGTAAATATATATATATATATATATATATATATATATATGTGCGACGAAGCTGTAAACTGGTGTATATTCTCAGTCACCTCCATCAAATGTGCTGCAATAATGCCATCTATATTATCCACTCTCTCACAAAGATCAACTTATGCAACACCTGTTGAGTGTGGAACATCACTATCTATGTAAAACTCCCTAATTATTTATCAGCTGCAGAAAATCGTTATACTTCACTTTTGACTGCCAGTAGCAACTAGGTATCGCGTCGTGTTCAGTTTCAGATGTCGAACATTTGTGTACAAAAGAATGGGCTGAAAGCAGCTACGGCGTCATTGCTAAGGAATTATCGTTTGCTGGGAAGAGCACTCGGATAGTTGGCACTGTCATTCACCCAATAGGTAACCTAACGAAGACTTCAACATTGCTGCCCATAGTTCGATAGAAGTGCTGGAAGTCTGTGAGACTGGAAGAATCGTTTGTTGAACTTCTTACACACAATTGAACTGCAGACATCTAAAGCCAAGTGCTGTGACGTTCAAAGTGTACGTAGTATTTCGACTGGCAGGTGTCGAACGGCGTAGAAAAGACAGTGTGTATGTGATAATGGGGATTTGACGCATGAACTTTCCCCCTCCATCCATCAAAAGGAAGAAAAAGTAACGGATAAGATTCGGTCTGTTGTGTGAGGTGTAAACCCAGATGGCTTGACTATGTTCAACCTCTTCAAGACTGAGTGCATTTTAGGTTAACTTCGAGTAATCTTTCTGGTGTATTGTGGCAGCAATGTCCTCAAAAGCTACACCTGAGCTGCTCACATAAAAGTCGGATAAGTCTAACAATGCAGGTGGTATTCCTGGTGCCGAGTAAACCTACGCAAGGAAATCACTGCTACCTGAAAGCCTTCATTTCAAACTGGCATCCTCTCAATTAAGAAGTGTTGCCAAATCTGTCAGGGAGCTTCGTGACTAATCTCATCAACACTGAATCACGCTTGTTTTTCAGTCACTATCACGATGCTTTCTTATCAATTGTTGCCAATCGCCGGTGAGTGTTGAAGCAGGCCACATATCTTATATAACTGAAGAGATATCCTTATCTGAATGTCACTAGCTTTCCTACAGAAGAACGTCTTATTTCAATGAATAACGCGGTGCGTACTTGCTTGTGTGACTGTAGGTTAGTTGTCTGACACCAGCTCTCTTAACCGTGTGATCGTTAAGCATTAAAAATCCAGATTTGCTACTGCTGTTCATGGTCGAGTTCGGGTCTAGATTGAAAAGGAAATACTCACGAAGTGTATCTCTGCATATTGTAGGTAATCCTGTTTTGAAAATAGGCATGTATGCAGTACAACTGGAATTTGATAATCTACCACCACAAACACGTGATATCCGTCAATGAAGGTGCATGAGTTAGTGTAGTTAAGTGAATCATTTCTAGCCTAAACATATAGAACATATAGCACATCGAAAACAGTTATTATCTCAGTTTACATTGGTTAAAACAGAACATAGAATGGCAATCTGCTCTCTGCCTCAACTTCATCGACTTTGAGAAGGCCTTTGACAGCGTCGACCGACAAGTAATTTGGAAACTGCTTCAATACTACGGAGTACCGCAAACCTCCATCAGCCTCATTCAACAACTATATGAAGATGCCACATGCCAAGTAATTCACAATGGGAAGCTCAGTGATGCTTTTAAGTGAAGACAGGAGTAGGAGTGAAACAAGGTTGCCTACTATCCCCATGATATTCCTGATTGTGGTCGACTGGATCATGCAGCAAACAGTGGGGAGCTGTGAGAAGAGGGGGATTCACTGGACTGTGGAAAGGAACCTAGAAGACTTGGATTTCGCCGATGACTTGTGCCTGATGTCACATAAACTTGAAGATGTACAGGTGAAAACTAACAAGTTGACAGAAGAGGTGAGGCAGCGAAGACGGGACTTCAGGTGAATATAGAGAAGACAGAAGTGATGAAGATACCGCACCACCACCATCAACAACAACAACAACAACAAACTCCAATCACTGTCAACGGGAGAAACTTGAAGGAAGTAACCTCCTTCACTTATCTAGGAAGCATTGTTTCAACTACAGGCGGGACGGACGAGGACGTCAAAGTCAGAATCGGAAAAGCAAGACAGGCATTCATTAGCCTGAAACCAGTGTGGAGATCTTCTGCACTCAGCATGTGGAACAAGATACGGATTTTCAACACCAACGTCAAGTCAGTGCTTCTGTATGGCTCAGAGACATGGCGCGTCACGAAAGGCATTTCCAATAAACTACAGACATTCATCAACAACTGCTTAAGCTGGCTCGCTACTGGAGATCAGATGGCCAGAAAGAATAAGCAACAAGGAGCTATGCGAACGAACCAACCAACAACCTATCACGCAACAAATATGCAGGAAGAAGTGGAGATAGATTGGCCATGCACTGAGAAGGCCGACTGAGGACATCACGCATCAGGCCAGTTACTCGAGTGGAATCCCCATGGGAAGCGACGAGTTGGACGTCCGAGGGTGACATGGAGGAGGTCGCGCGAGGAGAAAATGAGAGGTTGTGGGCTGTCGTGGGACCAGGTTCAAAAGATCTCAGAGAACAGAGGTCACTGGAGGCGTGCAACTGAAGCCCTATGTTCCACTAGGAACCCAAGGGACTAATAATAAATAATAATAATAATAATAATACATTGGTAAAAGCCAGCCGCTGTGTACACGGATGTCTACTATGAGATTCTCCAGTGTCAGCGCAAAAGGAACAGATTTACTATAAACCGAGAGAATCTTCAACATAGCCAATGTTGTGTGCCTTCAAATTAATGTCAGCTCTTTCTGCAATGACCAAGTTTTGGCCAGTTATGCCAGTTATCAAACAACCATTGCAATCTATCTTCAGATCATTTTGGAGCAACAATAAATGGTTCTCAGATATTATCGAAACTATACTTCCACTGCCCCACTCCATTTTTGGGAGTTTCCGATGGGTCAGAGTGGCCACTGTTTGCATTCTAGCAAGATGTCGATCCCACATGAGTTCTCACATTAGACAAGGCAGGGGAAATCACAAGTTATGACACTGCATCTTCACAATATCAAGCATCTACTGAGTGAATGTTTCCACATGAATAACATATTCTGACACTATTTTGTCTCAAGATACTGAATAATAATAATAGTAGTCATAATAATTTATTCCTGAATTCACACGTGCATATCACCTTCACAGATATGGTTATAACATTTGGTTGTCATCGAATATGTGGTATTATTTCCTTGACAATTGATGCATCCTAAATTTATCTCCTCCAGAATACAGTAGAATGGGAACAATCTATCGATTTGCGTGCACTTCACGATTCTCGTGCAATATCTAGTTAGTGAGTATTTAAGTGCTACCTACAATTGAAAACTACGTGAGCCAAGTTGACTGAGTCCAGCCAATATGCAGATTATCTCAGTGACTTTTGCATCAACAGAGATGCTTAGGCGAACAGGTTGAAGAGAGGCAACGACTATGGAATTCAAGATATGAGAATATTTTCAATCAGTGTGGACCAGTGTAGTGGCGAATTGAACCCCCAAAATTAAGTAGCATAGCGTTCGACTTTCTTCTGCATATTTGTTGTTCGATGGGTTCTTGGTTGGTTTGTCACCAGAGTGACTTCCTTGTTGTTTATTCTTGTTATCCTGGCCAGTTGATCCTCAGTATCGAGCATTTGTGGCAGCTGTTGATGTATGTATGCAGTTCGTTGGAAATGTATTCGTAACAGGCCAAGTCACTCAACCATCACATAGAAGCACTGGATTGATATTAGTGTTGAGAATCCGGATCGAAGCGTACGTTACGACAACACACTAGTGGCTCTTCTTTCAATGTGAAGTAATCAACTGTGCGTACTTCTTAGACGATTTCGCCGTCTACTTCTCTACCCTCCACCCATCTTATATTGCATCAGTCATTCGATATAAATCTACACTTTTTTCTTCAGTCCATTCTATAAATATTCGGCCAAGTTACACAACATATTATGCCAGTATGATCTCCTCCACTGAAATTTCACTCAGATTCGGAACACAAATCTCATCTCCAGGTGATCTATGACCGATAGATATATAGAGGGACACACTGGTAATTAAAACATTTTGAGCACTCCAGTGTGATAAGTTGTTTTGAGCGCATCCTCGAACATTGCCAAGCAAGTTGAGAAAGAATCTTGAACACATATTGCATTCGACGCAGGTAACTCACACTCTAGTTCCTCGAAGACAACACACATTATTGAGACAGTTCATGCATTTCATATTTCTCCGACTTATTCTCCTATTTTTAGCGCGCATACATACACGATATCATCGAGTTTGTTCAACTCATAGCATTCACGACAGCTACGACTCTCTTCCATGTTAACCAACAGTTTGCATTCACACCTAACCTGCACAAATCGGTTCAGTTTACCATTCAAAGTGAATGTGTAACTAATCCTACTTTGCTGATTTTCATTGTTCTCTTCACTTCCCAGTTACCTTCCTCCTGACGTCTTTCCACAACAGCATCGCACCATTCATCAACATCTTTCTCTATATTCACACAACACATATGTGCATGAACAGTCAGTATCCTGATTGACTGACTCAAAATCTTCTGGCCTACACATGCATGCATGCATGTGTTTGCTTACATATGGCCGTTTCTACTACTACTTCAATCACACTTCATGTAAATATAACCAGTGACTAGGCAACTTCAACACATCTCCGACTAACCAAATTCACATTACATTCCAGAAATGGTCAACGAATATGCCATACAATCCGGAATGGTTGCATGCCATCAAAGCCGATGAGTGATACATTGTGTGACTTATCTCTGTACAGCCAAAATGCTGAAGTACACCCATCAATTTCATAGAGATTTGTCAGTTTCACTCTTCGAATTATCACTGACACACACGGTGAAGTTGAAGTCCACTCCAACAACTGCTAACATCTCCGATTATGTCTCCTTGTGCACTGAAAAACTAAACTGGCCACTGGAATTCCGAAATCCCATTCCATATTTCACTGCTTCATAGAGTGGCTGGCTGGCTGGCTGGCTGGCTGGCTGGCTGGCTGGCTGGCTGGCTGGCTGGCTGGCTGGCTGGCTGGCTGGCTGGCTGGCTGGCTGGCTGGCTGGCTGGCTGGCTGGCTGGCTGGCTGGCTGGCTGGCTGGCTGGCTGGCTGGCTGGCTGGCTGGCTGGCTGGCTGGCTGGCTGGCTGGCTGGCTGGCTGGCTGGCTGGCTGGCTGGCTGGCTGGCTGGCTTCAATGTCACTCGACATTAACAGTAGTGGGTGAGGCCGATTCATACACCGTTTCTCACAAGAGAGAAGCACACGAAAACTCAGTCCAAATGATCACTAGATAAAAATACAAACACGATGAAACGATGGGTTTATTAAATTGTGCGAGGGAAGTTAAACACTATTCTCTATGTGAATCATATAGAAGAGACAATTACTAACTACGACACTACAACAACAAAAAAACACTCAGATATCTCATCCACTGGAACATGAGTCATTTCCAGTTTCTCATTTGTACGCTGCAATTGTAAACAACTCGAGAGAACCAGGACCAGATTGTCTTCGCTTCTCATAGACACCACCATACACTTGTATGCCGAAACGTGTCAATCGACTCCTATCCAGAGGTGGTGCATTCGGTTGGTGTTTTCCACGGAAATATGCTTCGAATGTATGGAATGGTAGCTGGATGTATTGTCGATCACCTGAAGTCTGTCAGTGGTCAACAGGATGAACTGCACAATCAACTTACCTGGAAAAATGATTCATATGAGGAACAGTTGGAATAGTCAGCGCAGTCAGTGTAGAATAACAGTTTAAATCCAGAATTGACACCCTGTCTGTGTAAATCAATTGAAATGCCTTGATATGCTGACAGATTGAGGAAATTCAAGTCTATATCTACACCGGCAAAACAAGCTCCATCCGGTAGTGGATTGAGTAAGTAGAAGAATATTGCCGACTGATAATTCTCTTCTCACCAGTGTCATTACGGTATGATATCAAGGGAACCTACATATGCAACATGTGATACTAAGGCAGCTTTCGATCGTCCAGCTTCTCGAACTGTATCTGATACTTCAACCCATCGATCCAGTGAGGTCGTCTCAGAATCTGTGAAGTTGAAGAGGATTAGATCATTGGAATTATCCACGAGTTCTCTTGGCATTGTTATTCGTTCATGGGGATTGATGAAAGCCATGTAGATTCTTGCAACAACAAAGTACATTATGAAGTTATCTCCAACCTACAAGGCACTTGTAAAGTGTACTGGCAAATATGTACACAGGAATAAACGAGCGGTGTGTGATGTGCTCAACATTCTGAGGAGAATTGATTTTGAAAGTCAACTGGAATGTATATTTCGGCGCAATGTGTCTACAAAAGAATCAATTAGGTATTAGTGAAAATTCACTTTGCCAATCAATTTGTTTTAAAAATTCGAGTCTGGAGAGAATGGAATGCCTAAATCGAAAACAATCAACCGACCTCAACACTCAACACTCCACACTCCACACTGCTAACTAACTAGAAAGCACAAAACATGAGAATGACCATCACTTGAAGGTCGCATACAGGTCAAACGAATGAAATCAAGCCATATTTTAGTAAACGCGTGATTATTAGTCTAAAGATTTCAGAAAACAGTAAATTTAACCAATCGAATAAATCAGAAGTCAGAATAAATATTGACTGATCAATCATGGTTGATTTGTAGATTTTTCAGGACACGAATCACGAGAATGTGCACCTCAGGTGTAGTGAATATTGTGAGTGTAGTTTAGTTTCATGTCATTGTGGTAGTGTTCAACTAGGTTCGATTGAACACTGACATGATGACAAAGCATGAAAAGCACTGAAAACACTGATTTCGAGTAGTTTTGGGAGAATATGGTAGTGAGAAGTGTAGAGTTTCGTGTTCACGATTTGCCTTTGTATGTGCTACCAGTGATAGAACTGACCATTGAAGCTATCAAACTAGATATTACCCCTCGTTCGCCAACCTGTAGAATTCGAGTATTTAACAGTCTTACAGTCACCAACATTCTGTCTCAAAATTTGCTCGTATTTCGCATAACTCACTCAGTATAATTGGGATTTGACGACGTCTTCTGCATAGATGGATTACTGCGTCAGCATTCACTTGATGCATACACTGAATTGTGAAGCAACAATTTCATATGTTTCACTGTGCAGTGTTACGGTGTGATAAAACAGTTGGTATGCTTCTAAGAGTGACACATTAGATGATACAGTGACCACGCTGATTTGATGCATGGGATCATGGGGCGACATTTGAAAATGCTGCACCGCATAACTCTGTCTAGCACCTTCTAGCTGATCAGTTGTTGTTGCTACGACAAAAGACCACAACAGAGACGATAAGTTCAGGTGATAAACGTCCATCTTCATCTACTGCTAAATACGTAGTAGAAACTTGTCACAGAGCAGACATGGAAACAGCTTTTAAAGTACTACATAAAAGTGGTCAGGGTCGAGTGCCTAAATTTGTTGACGCTCTTACCATCAGTGAATTCAAGCCCCTTTTATGCATACAAGACCAATTTGCACTCACCTTGAAACTATCTTGGTAGTATTGATTTGAATTTTCATACCGAGAGTGATGTGATGTGATTTACATTTTGTTCTTCCCTCCCCTTTCAATTCATCATCATATTGCCTATGGACTTGATTGACCCTTCTCGTAAATTTTCATATAAACAGTTGGATGAGTCGATATGTGATTCGATTGTCTGAAAAATGTCTTCTCATCAAGCTGTTTGAATTTATCGAAGGGAGCGTTAGCAAGTTATTCATTTTTGGCATTTTTATGTGTGTTTGTTTACAAGTTAAACTGTTTCTGTGGTGAAAGCTATAGAGAGTGTACTGCTGGGCAAATTGACAGACGTCTTACTGAGCCTCTACCTTCATGGTTGTGAAGGTGAGTGATAAAATCCGTCCAGTGTTCCATTTCATCTCACCTCGTTGATAGTGGTCACTTGGTAGATAAGAACGATGCTTTCGAGATTATCCACTTTATACCACCTAATCCTACGAAAAGCATTCGAATGTATCTTTTACACGTGGCAGAAGCTGTGGGAATTCGAGCTACGAATTCGAGCCTTTTTATTCAGAAGACGTTTGTACATTCCTCATCTCTCCCTTGGTCTGGGATGGGATTACTTACTAATCAACCTCACTATTGAGATTCATCTAACCACTTGCATATATCTACTTTAGACTTTACATTGAATGTCAACCTTTCACACGGTGCCTAATATTTGTGAAAATATCCTATCGAATGTAGACCAGGATTCATAGAAAATGCTTACTACATTTGTTTACACCTTGTTTACCCACTTATTTTGTCCTCCAGTATTTGTTGAATTTGTCCCTTGGGTTCCTGGTGTAACATATGGCTGGCTTCATGTGGCACGTCGCCATTTCACTCTATTCTCTGCAGTATTGTCAACTCGGCTCCACCACTCCCCACAAGCTTTCATCTCTTCTTCACACCGTCTCCTCAATGTTACCCCCACCAGGGATGCCCAACTCATCGTTTCCTATTTGGGTTCCACTCGACGGACTGACCTGGTGCGTGATGTCTCCAAATCGTCTTCTCAGTGTATCCACAATCCAATCCATCTCCACTTTATTCTGCATATTTGTTGGGTGATAGGTTGTTGGTTGGTTCGTCGTCAGCCAGAGTCTCTTGTTGCTTATTCTTATTATTCTGGTCATGTGATCTTCAGTATTGAGCCAGCGTAGGTGGCAGCTGTTGATGATGTATGTCTGTAGTTTGTTGGAGATGCTTTTCGTAACACGCCAAGTGCCCCAATCATCACATAGAAGCACTGACTTGACTGAATGAGTGTTGGAAATCCGGATCTTGTTCTTTATGCTGAATGGAGTGGAGTAGTATAGGTGTAGAACTTGGGCACAAGCATAAATTATTGCTCATTATCATATCAAATGTATTCACACTACTTTCGACATTTGGTTTTTCATAGTTACTTCGCCTGATATTGTTTGTTTTTGTTGGTAGGGAAATCTTCCATATCTCTGGTGTGGATGTTGCGTCATTTCTCTTACGTGTGTCGCCTGGAGGTTGATTCAACAAACAAAAATTCAGTGATCAATCTCTCTCTCCACCTATTTATATTGGACTTAAATACAATGACTTTGTTGCACCCACCCTGTTGTGTGGTTGTGTTAATGCATGCAATGCAATAACCGAGTCTGTTTACCAGATTAGTGATGTTTTTCGGATCCTGTCATTCTATATTTTGCTAAATTCCTATATTCGGCTATTCTAACTGACCCCGACCGACTAGTTTCACCTATGTACTTGACCTCACTCACAGTCATTACATGGAATTCAATGGATTCGATTATTTTGCCTAGTTACTTCTATTGCGAACACACGCATGCATGTGTAGGCCAGAAGATTTTGAGTCTGTCAATCAGGATACTGACTGTTCATGCACATATGTGTTGTGTGAATATAGAGAAAGATGTTGATGAATGGTGCGATGCTGTTGTGGAAAGACGTCAGGAGGAAGGTAACTGGGAAGTGAAGAGAACAATGAAAATCAGCAAAGTAGGATTAGTTACACATTCACTTTGAATGGTAAACTGAACCGATTTGTGCAGGTTAGGTGTGAATGCAAACTGTTGGTTAACATGGAAGAGAGTCGTAGCTGTCGTGAATGCTATGAGTTGAACAAACTCGATGATATCGTGTATGTATGCGCGCTAAAAATAGGAGAATAAGTCGGAGAAATATGAAATGCATGAACTGTCTCAATAATGTGTGTTGTCTTCGAGGAACTAGAGTGTGAGTTACCTGCGTCGAATGCAATATGTGTTCAAGATTCTTTCTCAACTTGCTTGGCAATGTTCGAGGATGCGCTCAAAACAACTTATCACACTGGAGTGCTCAAAATGTTTTAATTACCAGTGTGTCCCTCTATATATCTATCGGTCATAGATCACCTGGAGATGAGATTTGTGTTCCGAATCTGAGTGAAATTTCAGTGGAGGAGATCATACTGGCATAATATGTTGTGTAACTTGGCCGAATATTTATAGAATGGACTGAAGAAAAAAGTGTAGATTTATATCGAATGACTGATGCAATATAAGATGGGTGGAGGGTAGAGAAGTAGACGGCGAAATCGTCTAAGAAGTACGCACAGTTGATTACTTCACATTGAAAGAAGAGCCACTAGTGTGTTGTCGTAACGTACGCTTCGATCCGGATTCTCAACACTAATATCAATCCAGTGCTTCTATGTGATGGTTGAGTGACTTGGCCTGTTACGAATACATTTCCAACGAACTGCATACATACATCAACAGCTGCCACAAATGCTCGATACTGAGGATCAACTGGCCAGGATAACAAGAATAAACAACAAGGAAGTCACTCTGGTGACAAACCAACCAAGAACCCATCGAACAACAAATATGCAGAAGAAAGTCGAACGCTATGCTACTTAATTTTGGGGGTTCAATTCGCCACTACACTGGTCCACACTGATTGAAAATATTCTCATATCTTGAATTCCATAGTCGTTGCCTCTCTTCAACCTGTTCGCCTAAGCATCTCTGTTGATGCAAAAGTCACTGAGATAATCTGCATATTGGCTGGACTCAGTCAACTTGGCTCACGTAGTTTTCAATTGTAGGTAGCACTTAAATACTCACTAACTAGATATTGCACGAGAATCGTGAAGTGCACGCAAATCGATAGATTGTTCCCATTCTACTGTATTCTGGAGGAGATAAATTTAGGATGCATCAATTGTCAAGGAAATAATACCACATATTCGATGACAACCAAATGTTATAACCATATCTGTGAAGGTGATATGCACGTGTGAATTCAGGAATAAATTATTATGACTACTATTATTATTATTCAGTATCTTGAGACAAAATAGTGTCAGAATATGTTATTCATGTGGAAACATTCACTCAGTAGATGCTTGATATTGTGAAGATGCAGTGTCATAACTTGTGATTTCCCCTGCCTTGTCTAATGTGAGAACTCATGTGGGATCGACATCTTGCTAGAATGCAAACAGTGGCCACTCTGACCCATCGGAAACTCCCAAAAATGGAGTGGGGCAGTGGAAGTATAGTTTCGATAATATCTGAGAACCATTTATTGTTGCTCCAAAATGATCTGAAGATAGATTGCAATGGTTGTTTGATAACTGGCATAACTGGCCAAAACTTGGTCATTGCAGAAAGAGCTGACATTAATTTGAAGGCACACAACATTGGCTATGTTGAAGATTCTCTCGGTTTATAGTAAATCTGTTCCTTTTGCGCTGACACTGGAGAATCTCATAGTAGACATCCGTGTACACAGCGGCTGGCTTTAACCAATGTAAACTGAGATAATAACTGTTTTCGATGTGCTATATGTTCTATATGTTTAGGCTAGAAATGATTCACTTAACTACACTAACTCATGCACCTTCATTGACGGATATCACGTGTTTGTGGTGGTAGATTATCAAATTCCAGTTGTACTGCATACATGCCTATTTTCAAAACAGGATTACCTACAATATGCAGAGATACACTTCGTGAGTATTTCCTTTTCAATCTAGACCCGAACTCGACCATGAACAGCAGTAGCAAATCTGGATTTTTAATGCTTAACGATCACACGGTTAAGAGAGCTGGTGTCAGACAACTAACCTACAGTCACACAAGCAAGTACGCACCGCGTTATTCATTGAAATAAGACGTTCTTCTGTAGGAAAGCTAGTGACATTCAGATAAGGATATCTCTTCAGTTATATAAGATATGTGGCCTGCTTCAACACTCACCGGCGATTGGCAACAATTGATAAGAAAGCATCGTGATAGTGACTGAAAAACAAGCGTGATTCAGTGTTGATGAGATTAGTCACGAAGCTCCCTGACAGATTTGGCAACACTTCTTAATTGAGAGGATGCCAGTTTGAAATGAAGGCTTTCAGGTAGCAGTGATTTCCTTGCGTAGGTTTACTCGGCACCAGGAATACCACCTGCATTGTTAGACTTATCCGACTTTTATGTGAGCAGCTCAGGTGTAGCTTTTGAGGACATTGCTGCCACAATACACCAGAAAGATTACTCGAAGTTAACCTAAAATGCACTCAGTCTTGAAGAGGTTGAACATAGTCAAGCCATCTGGGTTTACACCTCACACAACAGACCGAATCTTATCCGTTACTTTTTCTTCCTTTTGATGGATGGAGGGGGAAAGTTCATGCGTCAAATCCCCATTATCACATACACACTGTCTTTTCTACGCCGTTCGACACCTGCCAGTCGAAATACTACGTACACTTTGAACGTCACAGCACTTGGCTTTAGATGTCTGCAGTTCAATTGTGTGTAAGAAGTTCAACAAACGATTCTTCCAGTCTCACAGACTTCCAGCACTTCTATCGAACTATGGGCAGCAATGTTGAAGTCTTCGTTAGGTTACCTATTGGGTGAATGACAGTGCCAACTATCCGAGTGCTCTTCCCAGCAAACGATAATTCCTTAGCAATGACGCCGTAGCTGCTTTCAGCCCATTCTTTTGTACACAAATGTTCGACATCTGAAACTGAACACGACGCGATACCTAGTTGCTACTGGCAGTCAAAAGTGAAGTATAACGATTTTCTGCAGCTGATAAATAATTAGGGAGTTTTACATAGATAGTGATGTTCCACACTCAACAGGTGTTGCATAAGTTGATCTTTGTGAGAGAGTGGATAATATAGATGGCATTATTGCAGCACATTTGATGGAGGTGACTGAGAATATACACCAGTTTACAGCTTCGTCGCACATATATATATATATATATATATATATATATATATATATTTACATGAAGACGTGTATGTGTTTACATGAAAAAATATACGCAATTATTCATCAGGATTGAATGTTTGGTAAAACTGATCACATTTCTTACGAAACCATCAGATTTAAGCTAATCTGTGATTGTGTGTTGGTTTCCACACATTTTATGCTACTCAAAAAAACCACAAGTAGTTGAACAGTACCACATAGATATACCAACCCTGTTTCATTCTAGCGAAACTGGAAGTAAATGTGTGTTAAACAGCCTTAATTTATTGCTTTCTACATCATCCAGTTAACAGCCTTACATAAAGTGGATGGAGGTTACTGTTCGTAATCACATTCATTTTCAACCCCGTTATAGTGACGTCTTCTCAAGAGAATATGTGTACCCTACATGAGATACCAGATAACTTCACCAGAACATTGTGATGCCGCGAACAGGTTTTCCCCGAGTGGAATATTCACACAAATTATCATTTCGAAACTTCCCGACTCCCAATAAACACATCTCACCACATATTACTCAAATAAATATCATTTTAGACCTGAGGGAGGCATTTGAGTTAACTCAGAGTGAAAGAGGAGTGGAGGAATAAGAGCGGTGAAATTTTGAGCGAGAAGTCATCTCAAGTCCTGGCATAGGTGAAGCATTCACCGAAATACATTGAATACAGGATAAGCATTTTCAGAAACAGGAAGTATCAACTATCATTTGATGACAGCCACCCTAAATCCACATAGATCCTGGTCACCTAACAATGTTTTCTAGTTTTCCCGTTGTGTTGACCAAATATTATCAAATTCTTGATGTAAACAACATAAACGGACAGTAATTCAACTTGTACTTACGTCCTTTGCCAACACAATTTCAGTTGACAGTAATTAAGTGTGTCTAGATAGACATTGAGAAGACGAAATGCTGTATAATGCTTCTTCTTGTGAATGGAATTTCTCGTCATATAATATTTGGTGAAAGGTAATATAAATTTGATGGGTAGTATGTGGCTGTTTGTCATCCGCAGAATAATCATGATTGCAATTGTTTCCCAGGGATAGTGTATTCTCATTTTCAGGAATATCTCATATTTCCAGAGAATGCCATCTTAAGAAGAAATTTCATTAGGAATCATATGTAGAATGCAAACGCATTCATGACATTGAAATAATGAGATAATAAATCTAATTGACCAATTATCTGCTAGCAAAATATCGAGTGTGTGCCGCCGCTAATCTCTCTATTTTCACATCGAATACGCGTCGTCAATTCAATATCGTATTCCATGTTGCAGCTCAATTCAGTGTCTCCTATATCAGAAGGTGTTGGTGAAGATGAGTCACAGCATCTCAAAGCCGACACCCCCCATGCTGACCTTGAATAACCAACTCCACAGTAGACATGAATACTATTCACGTTTAGCGTTGACAGTTAACTTCTTATTCTGTATTTTGAGGTTAAGCTTTGTGCTCTTTGATAGTCACTTAACTGCCGATTCGACGTTCCTATAAAAATTCCAAAATCTGTTCATCTAGAAAACAGGAAATATCTATGTTGTTTGGCGAATACATAAAATGGA
Organism: Heterobilharzia americana; assembly: GCA_944470555.2. Classification (NCBI taxonomy): domain Eukaryota; kingdom Metazoa; phylum Platyhelminthes; class Trematoda; order Strigeidida; family Schistosomatidae; genus Heterobilharzia; species Heterobilharzia americana. Next base: position 74,901,764 of record OX104129.1, on the reverse strand, counting down.
TTTCACAATTAGAGAAAACTATGCTTTCGGTATATAATACGAAGAGAAGTATGATTCAGTGACATTGTATTAGTTAAGACAAGAGAGTTGAGTCTGAAGCTAATCTTACAAATATTCAGGGAATGCTTTCTTACCACTAGTATATCTGGTCATTTCACACAACGAGTTTCAACTTTTAATTTCTGACTAAGTGTTAATCAGCTATTTTGTTGACGAAATTCAATGAACTTGTTAACTTTGAAATTAGCTAGAAGGCTCAGGTTATGTTTATATCTGCCAGGGTAACCGGTTACCCTGTATTTTCATCTCCTTGTCCGGCAACCAGAAAGAAATCAAGGTAAGACTAAAACTTTGGAACTCTGATAGTCGTCATTCTATGTCACTCTGTTTAATACCAATTCACTGTGTGTAAAATATCCAGCAAGCTGAGGTTGAAAATCAAAGTTGAGAATATTTGTAGATGGGGAGGAAGACATGCATGGTGAAATGTTCTCTCAGTGTATGGTTTAACCGTGAAGGTTTCGTCGTCATTTCCCTCAACATCATTACCACAAACTTCGGAAAGAAGTTTGTAGTTTGTGCAGGTGATTTACATTGGATTGAACATGAGAGCTTCACGATTAGACCATCAATCACAGAGATGATAATGCGATCAAAATGAAAGTTCTAATACAACGTTGAATGGTAAATATACTGAATAATGGGAATTCGCCTGAACAGTGTCATTGAAAGCAAGCAGCACACGATGACTGACATTTCTAGTTAACTCAAAATGTGGTTATTTTCTAAAGGTGAGTTGTCAATTTCTGTGTGTTATTGTGTGAACAAACACTTGAGTTGTGCTTTACACACAGTATATTCCAACACTCAGCTGCTGGCTAGCATGTGACCTAGTTACACTTCCCTGTTTAGTATTCTTAGTTTGCACAACGAAATGTGGAGAAGGAAACAATATGCTGTGCTCCTACGATCTCATGGTATGTGACTGGATAAACTCAGGGAATAGGTGGAAAAGACGACTTCAAAAACAAGTGAAATGTGAAACCGTGATAAATGCTGGTGGAAGACGACTCTCTTCATCTATAGCTAAACAAGTTGTAGTAACCTCAATTTGTCCCTCGAACATATTCATTCAATTTTTAGACATTTTCCATGGTTGAGATGTTTCTCTGCATCGAGAATGCCTGAGAACTTCACACATACATTCTCCACGCCCTATACACTTCACGCATCTTCTAGTTTTCAGTTTGTTCATCAAGATGAGCTTGAAATAAATCCTTCGCAAACATTCGTGCTTTGCTCTTTTCAATACCCGTCGTTGTTAATCGAATTACAGGCAGTGGGAACTTGAGCTAATGTATACACAAAGTGAACGCATTATCTCCCTTCATATATCCATTAGAACTGACAGTTGGGCAAACTAACTAAAAATGCTTCACTCGGAATCAACTCGTCAAGGTCAAACATAAAACCCTGAACTTTCATTCTGAGAAGACACATTGCGTCTATCGAAATAAAGTTCCGATCACCAACATCTTACTCTCACGTGAAAAAATGCTAGGAAACTCACCTACGATCAACAACATGTATTAATTTGGGTGATCAATCTTCGGCGCATACAACACACTCCTGAGGACATACGATTGATGCAATCATATAACGTATACTGCAATTCTACAATTCAACCGTGAACTCAACGCTTACGCATAAATGGGCACTGATTCTAATCGAAACATGCACAACCCTAGTCAATAGAGATAATAAACAAATGTCAAGTGATAGTTGGTCAGAGTGTTCTGAGCTTTGAGGCTTGTTACTACATGTTTCATCACAAGGTTAGACGAAATTACCAGCGTTCACTTCATACAACATGCACACATATATGGAATATTTGGTGGTCTAGTAGAATCCTCTATCGTCAAACGGAGTTGTGTGACCTCTGAGATTAGCTGGAGAAAACACACACATATACACACACAGTAGAGACTAAAAGTATTCATTTCACAAGTGGATTCAGTTTGCCAATCGAAGTGAATGTGTAACTAATCCTACTTTGCTGATTTTCATTGTTCTCTTCACTTCCCAGTTACCTTCCTCCTGACGTCTTTCCACAACAGCATCGCACCATTCATCAACATCTTTCTCTATATTCACACAACACATATGTGCATGAACAGTCAGTATCCTGATTGACTGACTCAAAATCTTCTGGCCTACACATGCATGCATACATGTGTTTGCTTACATATGGCCGTTTCTACTACTACTTCAATCACACTTCATGTAAATATAACCAGTGACTAGGCAACTTCAACACATCTCCGACTAACCAAATTCACATTACATTCCAGAAATGGTCAACGAATATGCCATACAATCCGGAATGGTTGCATGCCATCAAAGCCGATGAGTGATACATTGTGTGACTTATCTCTGTACAGCCAAAATGCTGAAGTACACCCATCAATTTCATAGAGATTTGTCAGTTTCACTCTTCGAATTATCACTGACACACACGGTGAAGTTGAAGTCCACTCCAACAACTGCTAACATCTCCGATTATGTCTCCTTGTGCACTGAAAAACTAAACTAGCCACTGGAATTCCGAAATCCCATTCCATATTTCACTGCTTCATAGAGTGGCTGGCTGGCTGGCTGGCTGGCTGGCTGGCTGGCTGGCTGGCTGGCTGGCTGGCTGGCTGGCTGGCTGGCTGGCTGGCTGGCTGGCTGGCTGGCTGGCTGGCTGGCTGGCTGGCTGGCTGGCTGGCTGGCTGGCTGGCTGGCTGGCTGGCTGGCTGGCTGGCTGGCTGGCTGGCTGGCTGGCTGGCTGGCTGGCTGGCTGGCTGGCTGGCTGGCTGGCTGGCTGGCTGGCTGGCTGGCTGGCTGGCTGGCTGGCTGGCTGGCTGGCTGGCTGGCTGGCTGGCTGGCTGGCTGGCTGGCTGGCTGGCTGGCTGGCTGGCTGGCTGGCTGGCTGGCTGGCTGGCTGGCTGGCTGGCTGGCTGGCTGGCTGGCTGGCTGGCTGGCTGGCTGGCTTCAATGTCACTCGACATTAACAGTAGTGGGTGAGGCCGATTCATACACCGTTTCTCACAAGAGAGAAGCACACGAAAACTCAGTCCAAATGATCACTAGATAAAAATACAAACACGATGAAACGATGGGTTTATTAAATTGTGCGAGGGAAGTTAAACACTATTCTCTATGTGAATCATATAGAAGAGACAATTACTAACTACGACACTACAACAACAAAAAAACACTCAGATATCTCATCCACTGGAACATGAGTCATTTCCAGTTTCTCATTTGTACGCTGCAATTGTAAACAACTCGAGAGAACCAGGACCAGATTGTCTTCGCTTCTCATAGACACCACCATACACTTGTATGCCGAAACGTGTCAATCGACTCCTATCCAGAGGTGGTGCATTCGGTTGGTGTTTTCCACGGAAATATGCTTCGAATGTATGGAATGGTAGCTGGATGTATTGTCGATCACCTGAAGTCTGTCAGTGGTCAACAGGATGAACTGCACAATCAACTTACCTGGAAAAATGATTCATATGAGGAACAGTTGGAATAGTCAGCGCAGTCAGTGTAGAATAACAGTTTAAATCCAGAATTGACACCCTGTCTGTGTAAATCAATTGAAATGCCTTGATATGCTGACAGATTGAGGAAATTCAAGTCTATATCTACACCGGCAAAACAAGCTCCATCCGGTAGTGGATTGAGTAAGTAGAAGAATATTGCCGACTGATAATTCTCTTCTCACCAGTGTCATTACGGTATGATATCAAGGGAACCTACATATGCAACATGTGATACTAAGGCAGCTTTCGATCGTCCAGCTTCTCGAACTGTATCTGATACTTCAACCCATCGATCCAGTGAGGTCGTCTCAGAATCTGTGAAGTTGAAGAGGATTAGATCATTGGAATTATCCACGAGTTCTCTTGGCATTGTTATTCGTTCATGGGGATTGATGAAAGCCATGTAGATTCTTGCAACAACAAAGTACATTATGAAGTTATCTCCAACCTACAAGGCACTTGTAAAGTGTACTGGCAAATATGTACACAGGAATAAACGAGCGGTGTGTGATGTGCTCAACATTCTGAGGAGAATTGATTTTGAAAGTCAACTGGAATGTATATTTCGGCGCAATGTGTCTACAAAAGAATCAATTAGGTATTAGTGAAAATTCACTTTGCCAATCAATTTGTTTTAAAAATTCGAGTCTGGAGAGAATGGAATGCCTAAATCGAAAACAATCAACCGACCTCAACACTCAACACTCCACACTCCACACTGCTAACTAACTAGAAAGCACAAAACATGAGAATGACCATCACTTGAAGGTCGCATACAGGTCAAACGAATGAAATCAAGCCATATTTTAGTAAACGCGTGATTATTAGTCTAAAGATTTCAGAAAACAGTAAATTTAACCAATCGAATAAATCAGAAGTCAGAATAAATATTGACTGATCAATCATGGTTGATTTGTAGATTTTTCAGGACACGAATCACGAGAATGTGCACCTCAGGTGTAGTGAATATTGTGAGTGTAGTTTAGTTTCATGTCATTGTGGTAGTGTTCAACTAGGTTCGATTGAACACTGACATGATGACAAAGCATGAAAAGCACTGAAAACACTGATTTCGAGTAGTTTTGGGAGAATATGGTAGTGAGAAGTGTAGAGTTTCGTGTTCACGATTTGCCTTTGTATGTGCTACCAGTGATAGAACTGACCATTGAAGCTATCAAACTAGATATTACCCCTCGTTCGCCAACCTGTAGAATTCGAGTATTTAACAGTCTTACAGTCACCAACATTCTGTCTCAAAATTTGCTCGTATTTCGCATAACTCACTCAGTATAATTGGGATTTGACGACGTCTTCTGCATAGATGGATTACTGCGTCAGCATTCACTTGATGCATACACTGAATTGTGAAGCAACAATTTCATATGTTTCACTGTGCAGTGTTACGGTGTGATAAAACAGTTGGTATGCTTCTAAGAGTGACACATTAGATGATACAGTGACCACGCTGATTTGATGCATGGGATCATGGGGCGACATTTGAAAATGCTGCACCGCATAACTCTGTCTAGCACCTTCTAGCTGATCAGTTGTTGTTGCTACGACAAAAGACCACAACAGAGACGATAAGTTCAGGTGATAAACGTCCATCTTCATCTACTGCTAAATACGTAGTAGAAACTTGTCACAGAGCAGACATGGAAACAGCTTTTAAAGTACTACATAAAAGTGGTCAGGGTCGAGTGCCTAAATTTGTTGACGCTCTTACCATCAGTGAATTCAAGCCCCTTTTATGCATACAAGACCAATTTGCACTCACCTTGAAACTATCTTGGTAGTATTGATTTGAATTTTCATACCGAGAGTGATGTGATGTGATTTACATTTTGTTCTTCCCTCCCCTTTCAATTCATCATCATATTGCCTATGGACTTGATTGACCCTTCTCGTAAATTTTCATATAAACAGTTGGATGAGTCGATATGTGATTCGATTGTCTGAAAAATGTCTTCTCATCAAGCTGTTTGAATTTATCGAAGGGAGCGTTAGCAAGTTATTCATTTTTGGCATTTTTATGTGTGTTTGTTTACAAGTTAAACTGTTTCTGTGGTGAAAGCTATAGAGAGTGTACTGCTGGGCAAATTGACAGACGTCTTACTGAGCCTCTACCTTCATGGTTGTGAAGGTGAGTGATAAAATCCGTCCAGTGTTCCATTTCATCTCACCTCGTTGATAGTGGTCACTTGGTAGATAAGAACGATGCTTTCGAGAGTATCCACTTTATACCACCTAATCCTACGAAAAGCATTCGAATGTATCTTTTACACGTGGCAGAAGCTGTGGGAATTCGAGCTACGAATTCGAGCCTTTTTATTCAGAAGACGTTTGTACATTCCTCATCTCTCCCTTGGTCTGGGATGGGATTACTTACTAATCAACCTCACTATTGAGATTCATCTAACCACTTGCATATATCTACTTTAGACTTTACATTGAATGTCAACCTTTCACACGGTGCCTAATATTTGTGAAAATATCCTATCGAATGTAGACCAGGATTCATAGAAAATGCTTACTACATTTGTTTACACCTTGTTTACCCACTTATTTTGTCCTCCAGTATTTGTTGAATTTGTCCCTTGGGTTCCTGGTGTAACATATGGCTGGCTTCATGTGGCACGTCGCCATTTCACTCTATTCTCTGCAGTATTTTCAACCCGGCTCCACCACTCACGGAATTACTTGGAATCAAAAGATTTCGGACGACCGCTTACCATCCAATCGCCAATCGAATGGTAGGAGGATTTCAACGACTGCAAAAAGCAGCATTAATAGCTACTCAATATGATGGTGAGTGGAGTGACAAGCGACCAAACGTTCTTTTAGGCATACGGTCGATGGTTAGACAGCATTTTGGTTATTGTACAGCAGAATTTGTTTGTGGAACTACTCTACGAGCAGGTTTGAAAATACTGCAGAGAATAGAGTGAAATGGCGACGTGCCACATGAAGCCAGCCATATGTTACACCAGGAACCCAAGGGACAAATTCAACAAATACTGGAGGACAAAATAAGTGGGTAAACAAGGTGTAAACAAATGTAGTAAGCATTTTCTATGAATCCTGGTCTACATTCGATAGGATATTTTCACAAATATTAGGCACCGTGTGAAAGGTTGACATTCAATGTAAAGTCTAAAGTAGATATATGCAAGTGGTTAGATGAATCTCAATAGTGAGGTTGATTAGTAAGTAATCCCATCCCAGACCAAGGGAGAGATGAGGAATGTACAAACGTCTTCTGAATAAAAAGGCTCGAATTCGTAGCTCGAATTCCCACAGCTTCTGCCACGTGTAAAAGATACATTCGAATGCTTTTCGTAGGATTAGGTGGTATAAAGTGGATACTCTCGAAAGCATCGTTCTTATCTACCAAGTGACCACTATCAACGAGGTGAGATGAAATGGAACACTGGACGGATTTTATCACTCACCTTCACAACCATGAAGGTAGAGGCTCAGTAAGACGTCTGTCAATTTGCCCAGCAGTACACTCTCTATAGCTTTCACCACAGAAACAGTTTAACTTGTAAACAAACACACATAAAAATGCCAAAAATGAATAACTTGCTAACGCTCCCTTCGATAAATTCAAACAGCTTGATGAGAAGACATTTTTCAAACAATCGAATCACATATCGACTCATCCAACTGTTTATATGAAAATTTACGAGAAGGGTCAATCAAGTCCATAGGCAATATGATGATGAATTGAAAGGGGAGGGAAGAACAAAATGTAAATCACATCACATCACTCTCGGTATGAAAATTCAAATCAATACTACCAAGATAGTTTCAAGGTGAGTGCAAATTGGTCTTGTATGCATAAAAGGGGCTTGAATTCACTGATGGTAAGAGCGTCAACAAATTTAGGCACTCGACCCTGACCACTTTTATGTAGTACTTTAAAAGCTGTTTCCATGTCTGCTCTGTGACAAGTTTCTACTACGTATTTAGCAGTAGATGAAGATGGACGTTTATCACCTGAACTTATCGTCTCTGTTGTGGTCTTTTGTCGTAGCAACAACAACTGATCAGCTAGAAGGTGCTAGACAGAGTTATGCGGTGCAGCATTTTCAAATGTCGCCCCATGATCCCATGCATCAAATCAGCGTGGTCACTGTATCATCTAATGTGTCACTCTTAGAAGCATACCAACTGTTTTATCACACCGTAACACTGCACAGTGAAACATATGAAATTGTTGCTTCACAATTCAGTGTATGCATCAAGTGAATGCTGACGCAGTAATCCATCTATGCAGAAGACGTCGTCAAATCCCAATTATACTGAGTGAGTTATGCGAAATACGAGCAAATTTTGAGACAGAATGTTGGTGACTGTAAGACTGTTAAATACTCGAATTCTACAGGTTGGCGAACGAGGGGTAATATCTAGTTTGATAGCTTCAATGGTCAGTTCTATCACTGGTAGCACATACAAAGGCAAATCGTGAACACGAAACTCTACACTTCTCACTACCATATTCTCCCAAAACTACTCGAAATCAGTGTTTTCAGTGCTTTTCATGCTTTGTCATCATGTCAGTGTTCAATCGAACCTAGTTGAACACTACCACAATGACATGAAACTAAACTACACTCACAATATTCACTACACCTGAGGTGCACATTCTCGTGATTCGTGTCCTGAAAAATCTACAAATCAACCATGATTGATCAGTCAATATTTATTCTGACTTCTGATTTATTCGATTGGTTAAATTTACTGTTTTCTGAAATCTTTAGACTAATAATCACGCGTTTACTAAAATATGGCTTGATTTCATTCGTTTGACCTGTATGCGACCTTCAAGTGATGGTCATTCTCATGTTTTGTGCTTTCTAGTTAGTTAGCAGTGTGGAGTGTGGAGTGTTGAGTGTTGAGGTCGGTTGATTGTTTTCGATTTAGGCATTCCATTCTCTCCAGACTCGAATTTTTAAAACAAATTGATTGGCAAAGTGAATTTTCACTAATACCTAATTGATTCTTTTGTAGACACATTGCGCCGAAATATACATTCCAGTTGACTTTCAAAATCAATTCTCCTCAGAATGTTGAGCACATCACACACCGCTCGTTTATTCCTGTGTACATATTTGCCAGTACACTTTACAAGTGCCTTGTAGGTTGGAGATAACTTCATAATGTACTTGTTGTTGCAAGAATCTACATGGCTTTCATCAATCCCCATGAACGAATAACAATGCCAAGAGAACTCGTGGATAATTCCAATGATCTAATCCTCTTCAATTCACATTCTCCTCTGGGTGTTGAAGTCGAACAGTCGACTATCGAAAAGCTCCTTGTATCACATGCTTGCATATTGGTTTTGATATCATACTCAATGCACTAGAAGGTTATCAGTCGGAATCACATTCTTCTACTTCTCATCCACACCGGATCGGAGCTTGTGCCTAGTAAGCTGAATTTCCTCAATCTTCACATTGAGATCAAGGCATTCTGATTTAACAGAAGGGTGTCTAATGTCTGGTGAATTTAAATTTTTCTCACTGACTTGTGACTATCCAACTGTTCCTACATATGACATCATTTCCAGTAAGTTGATGGTTCATTGCACTGAAGACTGTAAACAGTTCTCCATTCTCATACATTGTTTCACCGAGTGCCTCCCAATCCATGATGTGTTCTCTTCCTGTGTTATCTGCTCCCAGTTTGCCATTCATGCCACCCCACCCATTAGAATTTCGATGTCACCAACTGAGGTGGTGTCTTGTCCATTACTGATTGCAGTCGTCTGTAGAACTGCTCCTTCTTCTCTTGATCTGCGTTATTTTCAGGTGCGTAGTGTAGCATTGTATGATTGTGAGTTTGCTTCCTTCCTTTCGAGTTGAATCCATCTGGCTGTCATGATCCTGATCCTGCAGGAGGAGATTGGCTCGCACTGCATGAGAGGGAGAGCGAGAGAGAGAGCCTTCGATGCTGTTGGGGACTTCATGATAGCCACTCCGAATTTCAGTGTGCTCGTGGTTGTCTTCTGGGTGACAGTATTGAAGTAGATTACTGACTGTTCAGTTGACAGTTGGGAGAGTCCACTTCCTTTCATCTGCTTTCGCAGATTCCTTGCCTCACACTTCTATTCCATTCCTCTTCATCTCTTTGGCAATCTGAGCAGCCTTGCCAGTCAGCTTCATACATTGTCTGGACATTCCATCTCGCCATTCTCACTTTTGCTTCGATCGAGAGAAGAGGAGACACATCGGCCGACTGGCTCCGCAAAGGATTTCACCAACTGACACCAATTCGCCCCTCCGATTCCACCGAGGAATAAGTTTGATTTCATGTTTTCTTGTGCTTTGAAGTTTCTTTAGCGATTGGATTGTTTATACGTGGTAGGGTAGCTAGCATTATGCACAAAATTCACTGTCTATCCAAACTTGGGACCGACAACTAAGCAGTGAATTAGTTAACTAGGTAGACACAGACTGTCACATAAACGCAAATACAGATGTCACTGTGATCCACCATGTTGAGGAAGCACTACAAAGTGTAGCTCGACAATATCTTCTTCGAGTAGGTGATAAAAGCATATCTTTGAAAACAAAGATATCACAACACTGTTGTGAAATAAATATTTGACATATTTGACTGACTCTTATTGGATTCTAAGAGTGTTGTTTAACAGACGATCTTTAGTTATAAAAGTCTTTCACTCACAGCACTTCACTCAAATGAGGTCTACATTACTGCATGAAATATTTTATCAAAATATTCTCTCAAGGAAATATTTGTGAAATCCACATATACCAGGTGGATATTCTGATTTCGCTCAAGCTAATATGTTGGTGTGTGGTTAATTTTCGAATCAAAATGATTCCAAGCTACGAAGAATTCAACCGACGAAAATATATGCATTTTGCGAGTTTGTAAACTAGGATATGCTACATCTGAATGAATGTAATTCTCCTCCAAGTAAATACAATATTCAAAGGAACTTGGTCCCTGCGATTATGCTCCTCTCGAATGTTTACAAAATGCCTTCCTCAACACTTCCACTGTGCACTGCCTATCAAACTTCTTTGTAAATTTCATATTCCCACTCCCTATCCTTTCAGCTGGTTACAGCATCGAAGCGTAATACAAATAATTATATTATAATTATTTGTCCCTTGGGTTCCTAATGAAGCATACCGATCAAGTAGCACGTCTCCATTTCACTCTCTTCTCTGCAATCATTTCAACCTCGCTCCACGATAGCTTACAAGCTCTCATTTCTTCCTCCCACCATCTCCTCCATGTCACCCTCACCTCGGACGCCCAACTCGTTGCTTCCTATAGGGGTTCCACTCGAGTGCCTGTAGTGACGTGTATTGTCCACAATCGGCCTTCTCAGTGTATGTCCAATGCATCTCGACTTCCTTCTGCATAGTTGTCGAGTGATAGGTTCTTGGTTGGTTCATTGCCAGCCACACAGAAAATCTGGATCTTGCTGAGTGCAGAAGATCTCCACACTGGTTTCAGGCTCATGAACGCCTGTCTTGCTTTTCCGATCCTGACTGGCTTTGACGTCCTCGTCTGAACCACCACCGCCTGTAGTTGAAACAGTGCTTCCTAGATAGGTGAAGGAGGCTACTTGCTTTAGTTTCACCCGTTGATGGTGATTGGTGCTTTTCATTGTTGCTGGTGTTTTTGGTTGGGTATCTTCATCACACCCGTCTTCTCCACACTCACTTGAAGTCCCGTCTTCGCTGCCCCACCACCTCAGCCAACTCGTTAGTTCTCGCCTGTACATCTTCACGTTTGTGCCACAAGACATGAGACACAAATCATTGTTGGTGAAATCCAAATCTTCTAGTATATTTTCTCCGATCCCGAGTATCACCCTCCTCTCACTCCTCACTACTTGTTGCATAATCCAGTCGACCACAATCAGGAATATCATGCGTGATAGTAGACAGCCTTGTCTTACTCCTGTACTCACTTCAGAAGCATCACTGAACTTCCCATTGTGATGAATTACTTGGCATGTGACATCTTCATATAGTTGTTGAATGAGGCTGATAAAGGTTTGTGGTACTCCGTAGTGTTGCAGCAACTGCCAAAATACTTCTCGATTGACACTGTCAAAAGCTCTTTTGAAGTCGATAAAGTTGAGATAGAGAGTGGTTTGCCACACTTTACTCTGTTCTATGATGATGCGTAGTGTAGCGTTGCAATTTGGTCGGCACATGATTAGTACTTTCTGAAGCCCGCCTGTTCCGGTCATAGTTTTCAATCCAGAGCATCATTATTCTCTACAGAATACAAATCATCATCAATTGAAAATCTGTGAAGCGTTGAGCTGAACAGATGATGCTTACCCACTGGTCTTACATATAACTTGTAGCAATCCTGATTCAGTGGGGAAGTCCAATGAGATGAGTGAGACTGAAATCAATTGCAGGATAAATTACTCACTGAATTTGATCCATCCGGTCGCAATGTAAATGGTACCTTATCTAACAAATTGCTTACTGAGTTGGTCAGATGTAGAAAAGTGCCTATTTTCCATGTTATGTTCGTCATTTTACACCGATTCGAATGTGGTTGGAGGGTATTGCTCAGTCACGCAATTCAAAGCATTCATCAAAACATCCTTATCTCAGATGACAGGAAGTCTTCAACAGCACGATTCCTCAACACTATATTTGTAGTTTCGCCCGTTGATGATGATCGGTGCTTTTCATTGTTGCTGGTGTTTTTGGTTGGGTATCTTCATCACACCCGTCTTCTCCACACTCACTTGAAGTCCCGTCTTCGCTGCCCCACCACCTCAGCCAACTCGTTAGTTCTCGCCTGTACATCTTCACGTTTGTGCCACAAGACATGAGACACAAATCATTGTTGGTGAAATCCAAATCTTCTAGTATATTTTCTCCGATCCCGAGTATCACCCTCCTCTCACTCCTCACTGTTGCAATGTAAATGGTACCTTATCTAACAAATTGCTTACTGAGTTGGTCAAATGTTGAGAAGTGCCTATTTTCCATGTTATGTTCGTCATTTTACACCGATTCGAATGTGGTTGGAGGATATTGCTCAGTCCCGCATTTCAAAGCATTCATCAAAACATTCTTATCTCAGATGAAGGAAGTCTTCAACAGCACGATTCCTCAACACCATATTTTTAGTGCCAATACAGTTGGTCTCCAAGACTCATTTAACCATCTGTCAATAAACAGGTGAATTCGTTGCGTTTTGCTGAATTGATTGCCATCATGTGGTTTAATCCAAGCTCAGGTATTGAGAAGGAAACCGTCATCAGTCTGTGTCTACCATGGTGAACACTTTTGTGCTATTCCTCTTCATCATGCTTTGTACGCATCATCCTCGACTCCTTCCTACACGTTCACATTCCCCACCTAGTCACCTGAATTCAATTCATCTCATTTTCCCACCTGACATAAATCTTCTCACCGCTTTTACACATACTTTATGTAACCAAGTCAGTTGTAACAACAAATATGCAAAACCGATGAATCCTCATGGAAGCCCACATGCCAACAGAAATCGATCAATTCGATCCAGCAAGATAACAGAAAACTGTAACGCACGACAGAAATGAATGACTAATGAGCGTTGTGCAAGTACCAGCCGTCGTACCTCAGTTCCCTAGGGGAGAGCTCTTCAGCGTTTACAGTGGTGTGTATGAGGTTCTAGTCTCAGTGGGAACAATATCGCCTGTTGGATCCATGTAACTCCAGCTGACACGTCCTAAATAGAACAAAACGCGTATCCTGAATTCCAAATGAAACTCAATGTCACCTTTCTCAATACCATACAATTAGCTCTCTTAACAAATTTGAACAAGGCAAGATCAAAGAAATTTGCCAAATAAAATAATATCATAATAGTAATATATATTAATAATGATAATAATAATAATAAAATAAATATGTTTAAATAAAGGAGAACTTGAAATTTAGGAATAAACATGAGAAAAGACAGAATAAATAATCATAAATCTTATTCAGGATACATAACAATTTGTATTTGATGAGACAGACATTCCTAGAGCTGTTGAAGGCGAGATGGGAACAAGTAGACACGAGTGTGAAAGAAAGCATTGTGAAGGATCTATTAGGTGAGGTAATTATGCGAAAAAACGGGAAAGTTCTTAATTTGAGTGATCGATAGACAGTAGTTAATTAACGGAGAGATGATGTAGTCGAAAAACAGAAGACTCGATACACACTTCTTTCCAAAGCTTGTGTTTATGATGTTGTCTAGAATGACAATGGAAGGTTTACGATTAAGTCATCCACGTGAAAGAACACTACACCATCAACATGATCTAAATATGAATTTTACAGTGGAATGCGGAAATAAGGACAGATTCAACGTTTTGGGTCTGGGTATAAGACGGGGATGCGATGATACAGTTGAGAAAGGTATCAAAAAACACTCACATTGATGAGTACTTCCACAACAATAGTTTCCGTTCCATCAGCTATAGGCCTGGTTATTCAAGATACTTCTCACTAGAATAACACCACTATGCTCAAAAGACAAACAAGAAGAAGATTTCGGTATCATTGGGAAGGCTCTTATTGAAAATGCATATGAGACGAAATTCACATTCAGACTTGTCGAAGAACTTACCGACAGACTCAAGCGCCAACAACTGAGAAGATTTCTGTTTCCCTTCATCTATCATCTATCAGGATTAGAAATCTGAAACAATGGATGACAGATGAATAAAGGCTGGACTGAGAAGGAGCTTCCCTCCTGCCAGACTGATCTCACTTTACAATTCAATGTGTCCAATAAAGGAGTCGAAAGTAGACATATATCTATGCCATGTTGCCCATACTTTGTGCATATTAATCCACCTGTGTCTGTGGAAGCACGTGCATAGAAAAGCCCGAAGGATTACCTTCTACTCGATTACATGAGCAAAATTCTAAAAACTGTGTGCTCGAAAGGTAGTAAGGTCTGATATTGTTGGTGGCTTTCGAAGTATTGGTCAACGCAAGTTCCAATCTCCAAGCAGAAATCAGATAGCTCGATGTTGCATTTAGGCCTTGCTGACCAGTGCCTACATTTTAGAAACAAAGGTTGACGCTCTCCTGCTGAGCGCATTCTATCAAATCACGCAGTCCATGGGTGTCGCATTAAAAAATGTTTATAATCTACCAAACATTGAATCACCTTTGTTTTTCAGTGAATGTCACAATGCTTGCTTGTCTGTTGTTACCAGTTTTCATTGTGTGAGTTTAATCAGGTCACATATCTCGGCTTCTTAGTTAAATCTTTTCATCTGAATGCCACTATCTTTCTTACAGAATAGAATTTATTGTTCTAATGAATAATTGGGTGCATACTTGCTTGTGTCACTGTAAGTTATTTGTTCGGCACCAGCTCTCTTGAGTAATGTAACACTATGCTGTATAGCTTTAAATTTTCCAGTGTTGTCCATCGGCTGATTATGAACTCAGACTTACCAAGTGTATTCCTCAATATGACAAATGAGATTTCCGTGAAAGTGTAAATGAATCTGGGGTATAGCTGGAAATTATTAGTCTATGGTCATGAAGGCGTAGTATCCGTTGTTGAAGATGCCTTACACAGTACACTTGAATGCATCATACCAGGTTTAAACCAACTAGAGTCTAAGGCAAATCTGAAACGGCAATTCTCTCTGTAAATACCAGTGAAAGCAAGTAGTGCATACGAACATCTGGACAACCAACAACATGGGATTCTTCAACTGCAGCACAGGTGAAACAGACTCACTAACAACGAAAGAATCTTGTAGATGACTACATTTTCATGCCTTCAAAGGAATGTCAGCTATATGAAAGATGAGCAACCTCTCTCTGACCAGTCATATCTGCTTTCAAACCACTCTCACATATCATCATGCAGTAACAATAAATAGTCTTCAGATACCATGGAAACAAGGCATGGGATGTGAACGGGTAAGCCAATGAAAATTACCGGCCTCAGTATTGGCAGTTTCAAGTGAATGAGAGCCGTCCCTCTTAGTTATCTGAAGAGATAATCATCCTATTTGAGTTCACATATCAAACAAGGGAGAGAAAATCCTCGTAGTTAGTGTATTCGAACATCTGCACACGTTTCTAATATTTCCAATTTCATGGCGTTTGTGATACGGCATAGTGAAAATATCAAGTATTTGTGAGTGAATATTTTTGAATGAAACAAATGATCTGACACGATTTCATCTCTATATATTTGGCGTCGCATATAGGGTATTCCTTATACAAAGAATATCAAACACAGATTGTTTGTGTCTACTTATGATTGACGACTGCATTCTAAACTCTAATGTACATTGCATCTTATTGTGTTGCGGCGGAATCATCCGGATATTCATTTTTGACATTTTTGTAAATAACACGTGAACCTTTGTTATTGCGTAATGTAAAAAAAGGTCTCTGAATCAACTTATCAATCTGCAGAATATTATTACCGGCTATTAGACAGTGAAGTTTTGTATGGGAATGGTCACCAAATATACAATCTGACGCTTGTGTTCGTAGCTTGGCAACGAAATTTCAAGTATCTTGATTAGGCGTACTGACAGGATTATGAAGTCAGACTGTTGTTAGGTTAAAAACAAGTTACGTGAAAATGATTCACTGATGAGTCTGAGAGTTTCTCATATTAGACTGACTTAGATTGTAAGGGCATTGACCAGTTAGAGCAATGGATTAAGCAGGTGTCCCACCAGTACACAGAATCTCTTGTGGACAGCACTCACTAAACCACTTGCAGGAATCTTCGTTTATGAATGGCTTGGTAATGTTACCGCTGTGCTGAATGTTATCATCACTGGCTTTAATATTGGTGGACGCAAGTCCCAATCTGCAAGCAGAAGTCAGATCGCTCGACACTGAATTTAGGCCTTACTAACCGGTGCCAACACTTTAGAACCCCAGGTTGACGGTTTCCTGCTGAGTGCATTCCACCAAATGACGCAGTCCATTGGTATTTTGTTACGATTTGCGAGTTTCTCGGCAATCACTACAAGTTGAAGCATCCTGTGTACTACATGCCAACCTAATACCATTGCAATAAAACGGAGAGAATATACCAGTTATGTCGGTTATGCTATTCAAAGCAGGCACATCTAATATATGCCGATTCGTGAGAGAGAAGAATTGAATAAAATTGAGAAGGGTTTTAATTGCGCACCATCGGTTACGATTAGTGTGATATACTCGATGGAGTAGTACAGAGATAACATTTTATAATCATGCCATGCATTCGGCATTTCGGGGTTTGATCCTGCTTTTCATGAGCACTTCCTTAACCCAGTCTCAATTAATTCAGGGTTTTTGTAGCAATCAGTTTCATTGAGAAGGTTTTCCAAGATGTGTGAGTGTATTGATGAGCGGGATTTCAACGAGATACCTGTAGGATATTCGGGTATTTCAATTCGAATAACTTGACTTCTTATATTGGTAACACTGAGGAAAGCATAGCTGACGGGTGAATGGGTGTTGATCTGCTAGGGATAAGAGGCAGGCTGAGTGATAACCTTCGCGATCACAACGCATCCCATCTCCGTTGCAAAAGGAATGAATTCTTCACCGGTTTTGCACGCCATCTATGGGAGAGGAAGAGCCCAACCAGTAATTCTTTGAACCTCTCGAATACCCGAGATTGCAAGACCAAGAGACAAAGTGAGTGGTTAGTCACCTGCAAGTCATAAGGCAAAAAAAACCGAGTGACTCTGGAGAAATAAGGTTGGCCAGCGAGCGACGCATTGTAACGCGACAAAGAATGACACGTCTTCTCGGATGCGCATCTTAGGGTGGGCTATTTCATCAAAGTTACGAAACCCAACAAAGTACATTTGAAATTACGGAATTGTTGGTTTCCGGATTTCTGTCTCCCAGGATGTAGTAGAATGGAAAGAATTTATTGATTTGTATGCGTTTCACAATTCTCGTGAAGTATCTAGTCAGTGAATAGTTGAAGGCTACCTACAATTGGAAACTACCTGAACCAAGCTGATTGCTGTCAGCCACATGCAGATTATCTCGGTACCCTTTCCTCCAACAGAGATGTTTAGGTAAACAGGCTGAACCAAGGCAACGTCTATGGTTTTCACGATGTCAGAATATTTTCAGTTGGTGTGGATCAATGTAGCGACAATTTAAATCCCTAAATTAAGTAGCGGAGCTTTCGACCGGATTCAACATTAATGCTGATCTTCATAGTTTCAATTGACCGGTCTAGCTGAAGTCACACAGTCAAGCATCCACAACTCTTCACACGTTGTCACATAACATTGTCTTACTCGTACGCAATTCTGTGACCAGTTTGTGTCAGCGAATCTGTATTTTGACACAGTTCATACAACATAATATTCTCATCTGGCCATGTTGTTGGTCTCCCACTTGTGGATATTCTACATGTACGACGAATTAGTGAATAACATCTGCGTTCGCAAAATTAACGTGAAAACAATCCCTGATAGACTACAATTTTACAGGATTTCGCAGAGGCCACATCATCATTTGTTCTTATTTCGGTGCACACAGATTTCAGCCTAACAAATCTCGTTGTGAGATTAACACACGGTGCGATGACTGATAACAAGGAATAGTCTGAAATCTCGCCAGTTTGCTGTTCATAGTTTATCTTGTATTGCCACAGTCATTTCCGTTATTTGATCGCTGTCAACCATTAGCTGAGACTGTAGTGAGCTTGATGAAGGAAATTAATACCGCCTTTCATATTCTTAGTCAAAGCATCTACTCGTTGTTACACAAATCTGCTACCAATGTAATCAACATTTTTTCACTGTCCATCAATATCACTGATCTGCATCGTTCTAGTTTTACTTACACTATTTCACAAACACATACTTCAGTCCCAAATATAATATTTTCATATCCACATGGATAGGAACAGAAAGGTTTTAACAACTCACGAAAATGGGAGGTTAAATGCGGGTTACTTTGTCTCATCACCAGAAACTGGATATGAAGTAGTATATTCACAGTGTCATTTGGGTTGAAGTAGAGTGAGTACAAAAAGCAAATCTTGTTCATCTTTTAACGAGCTCTTAGAAATCAGTTAACATCTGTCTGGATGAATCACCTGAATTGTGGTGATTAGTTGAGTATACTGTTCTAGCAACGGTGCACATATGTGTAGGTAATGCCAAGATATGCATACTTATGTGAACAGGTAAACTCAAGATTATCTTTCAGAGGGTGTGTCTATTTTTTCTATCCATGATAAACTTTCCTTTGTTGAGGGTATGAAGGATTCTAATGCTTTAGACAAGGTGATGTTTTCACTAGGTGCTACAGCATTGTTCACAAATTTGCCACTCACCTAGATTGTCTGTTATATATGTCACTATATTGATGCACATTATTTAAACGTATGACCTCCAAACAGGTGCTTGAAAGAGCTCTTATTGAGCTGCATATTTATTGTCCAATTTAGTTTCAATAATGAAATCTGTAGGCAGATAGACGAAATTGCGATCACCACTGAGACTATTGTTAGCAGATGTTTTCTAGTTGAAACGATAGAATGCTCAACTTTGTCTAACTAATGATCTCTTTGACTTCTATAGAAGATAGATGGACAAAACGTTTGTTTACCATGATAAAGATGTTTTTTAGACGATGTGGTTCGTTTGTTCAGTGACTTTCATCTCATTCTGACGTTTACGGTAGAGATAGAGTCAGACTCAACACTTTCCTTCACTAATGTGCTTCCCACCAGACATCACAACGGACTCCATAAAAGATCCATCTACAGAAAAGCAACCTGGAGATGGACAACTAACTAATGGGTGCTTGTTAATAGGAAAAGCAATCTTATTCACTCTATCTGTTGGCCAATAACGAGTATCTGTAGTGGAGGCTGTATTGATGCAGGGCTATGGTTTGTAAAACGCACACTTATCGGAAACGGTAACCCTGCTGTTTTATTGATAAAAAATATGTGAGAAATAAATATCAAACTAGTCATCCACTCGGTTTCAAAGAAAACATTCTTCATGAGCCTAGAATTCAAAGGTGATCAAGCATCAAATGCAGAATTCAAGTCTTCTAGCTGGGTTACAAATCTGTTCCTTCTTTTCAAGTTGATGTTAAAATATATAGGGCTTCTGGGATCAGTATTCCTTAATGTGATTGAAAACCCCTGCCTGATATATCGACACTGCCTAAATTAACCATATACCCACTTTCAATGGCATGCACTGACATTACAGATCTTCTTTCCAAACTTTTCAATTCCATGTCATACTTAAGTGGTTGTATGCCGCATAATAATTGTTCATTCGTCCTAATTTTGCATAACATATACACACCTAAATTCAGACACTTTTGGGGATTGCTTTTGATGAAAAATGACAAGAAATGCTTACCTTTACTATGACTAGTTAGAAATAATCAGTTTACACAAAGAAAATCAGAAAATCTTGTTTTGATTTTCTAATTACACTGTGAATATATTATAACTTATTGGTGTAATAAATAAATATGACTTGGCTCACAACTTATTTCAGGACATGTGATGTTGAGTGAATCAACATTCCCAATACTTGTAATTATTATCAAGTGAAACCATGACAACCGTATCACCAAATTCAATGATTACTTTAATGATATACCCAAAATCCACTTTAATATATCACATCAGTGTCAATTTTTTCACTTGATTGACTCGAAAACAAGTTTCAAGAAAATTTGAGAATGAGAGGATGTGTTACTTTCAACAATTTCAGTTGCACTGAAAATATTTGCTTGTGAATCGATGAAACATACTGGAATTTTCACACGTGTGCATATGGTACATGTGGCTTTAAAAGGGGTAGTTTGATGCTTTAAAGTGTTAGAATGATCATGGATGCGCTGCTACTCTACGAAGAGAATCATTCAACAAATCGAATGAACAACAGAAAGGCTAGAAGTTTGAAGAATGTCGTGACGACAATAGCAGCACTGTGAGAAACAACACGATGTACAACATTGATTCTGCAGTCATTGACAGTGCCAAATTGTTCCACAGAGTTTAGAGTTATCCACATAGTCATTGTGAGTTTGTGATGAACGTGTTCTGATGATGATAACACTAGCAAATGTGACAGACGGCATTATCTACTGGTTGAATTTGAAACAATTTCACTGGTGGGATATCACTCATTCTTAAAGTACCAATCAGTGTTTGATGAAAGCATTTCTAAATATTTCTACCAGTATAAATAAGCTCGCTAGTTTTAGAACAAACAGCTAACCATGATGCCTCATTTCTTGTCCATCAGTCTAGTTGTCATCATTCTGCTACTTCATAACTTCATAATCCAAAGTAAATTTCGAGAAACTATTTTACGTAATATTTTAACACCATTTTAATGACGTCCAGTAGTTAATCTGTATTATTTTCTGTTATTTTGTTAATGGACTGAGGTTGGAAGAAATGTTTTTCACATTCCTGTGGCCTCACTGTACCTAGTAGTTTATTATTTGCCATTACAATCATACTAGATATCAAACCATTGCAGGCAGAATAACACAAATTTAGTGCGATGATTAAGTTATTTTTCGGCATCTACACTTCATTCTCTCTCTTGAATGCTACAGTCGATGAACTTGGTATAATAAAATAAAATTGCCAAGAAGACGTAGACAGACAAATACTTACCACCGAACGAGGCTTACTGTGTGGAGCAGTCACTATGCATCCCTACATACGCTACAAATGCCGTTTGTGATTATGAACAATTAGTTGTCTAAGAGGCGATACACAAACACTATTTATATGCACTGAAAGATATCGATCTCAGTTTGAATGAAAAACTAGGGAGTTAGCCACCATATTACCATGAATTCACTGAGTGTATGAGTAAGTGAAACCAGCATTCAATGACGCAGACTAAATGAGTTTTTCGACATCGTTAGGGAGTAGGATAATTTATTGTTGTTCACTGTGAGTAAACTTGTCGCGATTGAAGTATGCTTCAGATACAATGAACACCAATTTCACACTTTTTTTTCTGATTTTAAGCTGGAGAAAGTAGCACTGATGTGAAGAAGGAAGGTAAGTATTTTGAAGCGGCCAAGTGAATATTTCAGTGATATGGGCAGAAGTTGTGCTGCTATGGAAAATAATTTATCATAGTCAGGCATTTATAAGTACTACATAGCAGAGTAGAACTATGATGATGTATTGTGTAGGCTTCAGCACTTATGGACGAATCAGGGTGATTTCGAAGATGCATCAGCTGAGCTACGTAAGAAACGATTTACAATGTTGGTTTGAACATGAACCTGGTAAGCGGCGCCGAATTACCAATCACACGTAATCAGAGATTTTGATCTTACCGTGAATGAGAGGCATACGATGTTACCAAAACAACACAACAAGTTCACTGACCATATTATTTAGGCTGAAGCTGGTTGCTGTAAGGCAGGAAAAAAGTTTCAAAGTGACAACCGTTCAGTGCTCTCTCAGCCTTGCCACTAATTCACATGTGAATCACAATCACCACGTTAAGTGACTCCATTAGCGTTTCCAGTAAAGGTGTTACAGCATTTCATGTTAGATGCAACTAACATCGATGAGATGCTCCACATAGTACACTGATCATATGCACATCGAGACAGCCAATCAGTGAGAATTGCTCATGCAGATCACTGAGCATGCTAAACACTTTCCTGATCACACCATAAGTATATTTTTCGCAGTTTTAGCATACTTTTGTGTATCATCACATCTAACCACGCCTTTTTCTAATCACATTCAGGAAGAAGTAAACGCTGTGTGAAAGCAAAAAGTAACTATCTGGATATGAAGATGAATTTTATGGCAAATTTAAAGGCCACCCTAGCAACAAGTGGAATAACCAATTCGACTTCTTCATTTTTGGAAGTCTACCTTTTCAGCCGAAATAAAACAATCTAATTACACATTTCCATCGTTGCTAGAGTAGCTTTCAAAGTCCACCTGAATTTTATTGAATTATGTGCAGCATATTTATGTGAGCAGACATGTGGAATGATTTTCTTCAGTGCACTCTGTTCAGTTTTACTACTAACCACCAGACTGAACCATATGTTCATCAATGGTCCTTGTCGCTCTAATTGCTTTTCTTGTCTCTGCCAGTTACATGCACATCCTGAGAATTTATCAACTGAAAGGATCATAATATCAGCTAATAAGATACCCAACCATATTTTCTTCAGTTTATTGAGCGAGCATCTGTCAAAATAGTATCATCTCATTGATGCTCTCACTAGTAGTTGCTTTTGTTCTTCTGGCATGCGTTTCGTAGCAGAAACAAATCAAACGAATGCCTTTCGCGTTCTACTGAGGCTGTGAAATATTTGTCGAGATTTCCAACTTTCCATAATAACTCCGTGATCCAAGGTTATGTAGTGACGATCCTCTACTGAGTTATATATTCTTCAGACTGACTACAGATACTTAACCACTGAAAGGTTTCAGGTGAAGTGTACAGGCACGATTAGTGAAATGGTCACATGCAAAGTTCTTTAATCGTTTATTACAAAAGATTTCTTCACATTTTTTTCATTTCCAGAGGACCTTGATGAATATGGTAAGTCAACTGACCTAAATGTTTTATAACTTGAAATCATACCTTCCAGATAAAGTTCTGGATGTTCACTGTGACTTAGACATACGACTATTCGTCTGTATCCAACACGTTGATAATGTGTGTTGTGAAATGCGAGAATTCAACCACTTTAATGCATTCATTTGGCTTCCAAGGCTTAAAACGAAGTCACCTATATTGAAGTGTCACTTCATATTTGTTTGCATTCCCCGTGTTGATTGGCAACATTTTTTTTATCACAAGCATGTTTTTACATTCGCTAGACAAACTCATAGTAAGAAGTACACTCATAGAATTTATTAGTTTACTGTCTATCACTCCACGGTGTGCCACATTCGTCTATAGTCAATGTGCAACACTAGACATGTACATCAGCCATCACTTGACAATGAGTTCAAGCGTGTATACGAACGGACGATCTGCATCCACTGCATATACACTGAAATCCAGCAGAATATATACTCGAAGCTAATAAGTCATGTGCTTCCATCACTTTTTAGAAATTGATCAACTGAAAATGGAATTGGAAGTTGCTGCGGACATCGAAGAATGTGAGATACACTGTGTGTTACTTAAAATTTTTATATCTACTGAGGTGAAAGTTGTTGTAACCAGCATTCATAGAACTTGGTAATCTTCGCAATCTCTAGGAGCGATAAGCCATACTACAAGTGTTTCAATGAATCCACTGTGCACTTATTCTCTTTCAATATGTTTCAGTGCAATATTTAATTTTTAAAGATATTTAACTACAAAACATGATGTGTTTGCTACGTTTTTTATAGCGCTAGTTGCATCTAACAAACTGTCTTTACAGAACTTAGCTTCAGCTTCAAACAGACTTCAAGGTAGTTCATTGCACTTATTTTGTTGCAAAATACTCACATTCACTATGCTACATTGGTTCTTGTATTTTACAATTTCTTATTTCATTTCCACTCATACACAAACTATCAGTCTCTTAAATCGGCTTGGATATCATCTATTAGTACTTATTTATTCCTCCATGCTATGAAAACATGGTGTTAATTTGGAGTTTGCGACTCTTGCTGGGAAACCACTCTGCATGCAATGACATTTAATGAGATAGTACCAGAATGCAAAAAAAGAGAGATAACAATCTGTAACGTCTTTACTCACCACAGAATAACACTAGCACCTGATCAGGAACAGGCTACGAGATCATTTTCCATACACAGTAGACACATGTGCAATAGTTGTGTATGACATCAGAATCGAATAACGTGTACTACTCTGAAAAAATCAGCTCTACCGAAAATTCAAGATATAGGTGGAGGTAAATTCTAAGTGTTGGCGTAGACTTGCAGGCAGCTTTCAGTTTGAAGTATTCTCTGAATCGTCTTATATTAATGTACATCAGAATTTCGAGACATATTTGTCACGTCTAGTGGGGTAAAGCAATGTGGTGAATGGGTAGAGAGAATAGAAAGCGAATCCCCTGCAAAACTGGTTGATCACCTGAATAAGATATGGAGTTCTTTTTTTATAAACATGTTGTGAATTATTCAGACTGAATCAATACAGCACT
The DNA here is from genome assembly GCA_944470555.2 of Heterobilharzia americana. Lineage (NCBI taxonomy): Eukaryota > Metazoa > Platyhelminthes > Trematoda > Strigeidida > Schistosomatidae > Heterobilharzia > Heterobilharzia americana. The sequence goes on along the minus strand of OX104129.1, from coordinate 74,877,028 downwards.
TTCTGACCTCTGTAGGAAAAATGAAGAAGCGAATGGGCAAACAAAGTGGAAAGATTGATGAACGTAAGCGAATCATTGGAACTAAAATTAAATCCTCACATTTTAGTCATGGTTTGTCTACTGAGCGATAATGAGGAAGTGGACATCAACACAGTCTTCAAAGGTTGGTGAATATGTGTTTTGACCGAATTATTTGACAAATGAACGCAGAATAACACTGAGCTTCTATGGGAAGTGGACAGGCTTTCAAAGACTGAAAAATGAACATATGGTTCTTAATAGTACCCACTTGAAAATTATTCATGCTTGTTACGCATAATTCGCCTTGCCAACATTAACTAAAGTGTTAACGATGGCGGAAGGAAGTTGAAGAGAAAACACTGAAGAAAATAAGCCGTCGGCCACCTCATCGTGAAGACGTAGCGCATACACGTAGTTTCTACGTCCTTGACAAATTGGTTATTGACTGGCACTTTAAAAGGCATGAGCCAATAAATATATGACAGCTGTGAAATTAGTAACAGCACATAGAAGGCATTGCAGGATATCTAGCTGAGACTATCCACGAATTTTGATTCAGAATTTCTTACCACTTGTTGATTTATCCTCAAAATTACAGCCTCGGTGATTGACGTTCTCTTGTATTTTGAAAATGTTCCCACCGAAAACCATTTCAGAGGTTGCAGACACAATGAAAGAAATGAAGAGAAGATTCGGTAAGTCATCAGAAATCTGCAGTCAGCATGTATTCAGGAGTCTATATGGTTTTTATTTCATAATAATTGCGTTGCTTGTTTCACAACCATTCTCAGCCTACAGTCTGTGAGGCTTTTCATACTTCATACCACTCAACGTTACGAAAGCATAATTCCTGCAGTCACCAGTTCGAATTTTTGATGTCTGGTTGAAATCTGCAGATATATTCAGTGTTTCTCGTTGTTTAGGAGATGTATTCAAGCCGAACGAAGAGGAGCTTGATTCAAACAACCGGTTGTCTGTCTCCTATAAAGGTAATGACTAATTCATGTTCAGATTGAATCCCTTCAGACTAGTCACTTTTATATTTCCGCTTGAGTGTGCATAAGATCAGTTACTTCTCAAGTACATTTTAAACCAGCTTGATCGAATGTACCAAATCCTATGTAATTTACCATTCACTCTATTTGGATTGAAGTTTTCGTGACTAGTCTATGTGAAAGAGAATAGTAGGATGAGATATATTGTAACCTTTGTTCTTAACATGATAAATTGATTCCTATTCTCTTCGTTAAACAGGCCAACCGAACATTCGCCAAAACAGTTTCTGCCACAAGCTAGTGCCACTAAAACACAGACTAGGTATGCTGAAGACTAAAGAATAAATTTCACTGATTTGGCTCTCCGCTTTTCAGTAGCGACAAAGACGGTTACATGATTCAGTGAAGTGCTTAAAACGTCTGTCAGAAAAGAAAAGTTGCAAAACTAGTTTAGTCAATGTTTCCGTACTCAACGAAGGATTGTGTTTGTATATTCCATTCTCACGAGTTTACTGTTGAAAAGTAGCATGTCATATGTGTTGTGCTAAAATATCACTAAAATCGCTATTCACGTCAACTGTTACGATAATCTTCTGCAACAGATATGAGGTATGAAATCGTTTCAGGAAATAGTTTATACCGCCGTTGATGAACTCAAATACAGCTTAGCAATGACAAATAACTCAGGTCTCAACTATTTGTACTCATCCACATCCCTTATGTTCAAATTCATCAGCCAGCTGCTACTTCATTTCTTCACTCTGCTTTCACCAACCTTAATGACCGACGAAATTCAGATAAATATGAAATTCAGATTGTTAGCAATGCACAACAAACCACAGGAAAGGGTCAGATAATCTTCAATCACTGAATGACTATTTGAAATCATTCAGACAATATGCATCACCTTTGTCTTGTTGTGTGGGATTTCGATAGAGCATCTGCAATTGAAACTTAAGCAATAAAATTTAATTTGACTAGATATGTGATAGCGTCAAAACTGTCGAAATAATTAGCTAATCACTTATTTGCTTGTTTATCGAACTGACATTTTCATTCTTTAGATGCAAAGAAGCTGAGAAAACTGGAGGAACAAAGATCTAAGGCATGGATAGCAGTTGAAAAACATTCAAGTGAGTATTACAGAACACAAATAGTGATCAGAAGCTCCGATCATTGTCTAGTAATAGCTCAAGCACAATAATGTACATAAAGTGACTGGTGTAGTTGGTAGATTTGTTACTTTGGATTTAGCTCACATGCCATTATCCACTCGACTCATTGCTGAAAAAATAATCACTTCGTGTGTAATCTTGTGACTCATAATTACTGAATGACAGTTCATCCATGTCAGTATTCAAATTGTAGGAATCAAAAGTGCGTACGTTAGAATGCTTCTTTCATTGAAGGTAAGTTCATTAGTTATTTTAAATGTGCGATATCATTGTCGGTAGTGCTTCATACCTGTCTACAGAACATACAATAGGCAAACATACCTTGAATCAAGACTCAGATGCTTAGATTGCAAACAGCAACGGATTGTGTGGACCGAGTAATTTCAAGCCAGCAAGTGAGTAGGACCATCTCTATTCAGAAAATCACTGAAAAACTGAGGGCACTGAACAGCTGTTTGGTTATTTCTTGGAGACTACTTGTCAGTGAACAACCATGACCTCGCTAAGGACAAGCGACCACCCTTTAGGTCTTACGATGAGGAAGTTACCTTCCAAACTATGGGTTGAAATTCAATAGTTCACACTTTCTCATTTCTGTCGAATGGTGAAACGGTGTCTCCATTATCCAATGCTATTGTCAGGATGCAACTGGTTCCTTCGGTGTTATCCGAAGAAATCTGAAGAGAATATAGAAAGATAATTGCTTTGTGACATGGACTCGGGTGATAAAGTTGCAAGTGAAAGGTCACGGCTTTCAATTACCAGAGCGTCTCACCAGTTAATCTAAACTGAAAGGACAAAGATAAATCTGTTTTGGTAAACACTTTGGCAGCAGTAATGATCCTCAAAGGCAACTCATCTTGCATACTATCACAAAGATTCGTGGTAAAATATGCAGGCTGGCCCTAATGGACTTCGAAAGTGTGACAACATTACCTGATATCACTTCTAAATAAAACTGCATATGACCTGTAGTTTGTTTGACACAACAACTGGCAAATACAGCTGTTTCACAGCACTATTTCCATTTCATTCCAAACTAACTGAATCGTTGCGTTACACATGACGAAATTTCACTCACCGCAACAACCGTTCACAGTGATTTTGAGAAAGTGGACTACTAAAGTTTTAATAAACACCGTGAAAATGAGCTCACAAGAATACAATTCCAGTCGAATCAAGAGGTACCCATATTATCATTGAACTGCAACCTTTCAGATGCTCAATCTTTTCTTCAAACCAACAGTTAATTACCTTTTCTCACTTGAATCGGATGTTTCTCATTTTAGGCATGAGATGGCCAAATTCCCTATCATCTTCAATTTCTAGGAACAATACTTTCGGTATAATATTTAGATTGTGGTAGCAACTGTATGTATGCTTCAAATACAAAATATAATAGTTTGATCATGGTGTTCTGTTGCGGCAAAATTGTATGAGATGCTGGAGTGGGGTTGGATTTTGGAGGTTGTGAATGCGTAACCAGTTCCCATCTTCCACTGGGAACCCACGAAACAGATAACGATAATATTAACCAGTCGAAGAACACATGGTTCAGTAGAAACCATGAATGAATGGCAGAAGACAAGTCATATGTGAATGGAGGAGCGCGACCACACAGCTACTTCAAATTACAACTCAGTATGATCCTACACGACGTCGGAACAACAACATAGAGATTAGTGAAACGGGAAACAACAAAATCACGGAAATGCACTAAAAGCAGTTGTGAAAACAAAATTGGTGTGAACAGTCTCATGAAGATGTTGGTCTCAACAGTCGATGTCATTAATCTGAAGTGAATACACCACTTCAATTTTCGACACAGACAACTGATTTCTGAGACCTGATTTGAATTCGATTGTTTCCCAGATTTGGTACACATTGAGTAAGTCGTGTCTGTGGAAATGGTTGGAAATCTCGATACACTGTAACGTGTGAGAAATGTGGATAATAGACTGTAATGATGATGATGATGGTGATGACGCGAAAATGAGTGATCGATGAGTTGTAGTAACATGGAATCCACTCCAATAGGCTATAAAGATGTAAGATGAGGACAGATGACACACTGAGTGTACGAAGCTGTCAAGATATGCATGTGACAAACAAGCGTACCTGTTCAACAGTTAGGAATGATGGCATTGTGAAAATAGTGAAAGAAGTAGTAAGTGGATGAGAATGACAGTAACAGACGAGCAAGTGTACATGGATTTGAGCATTTTCGAACATTTCCAACCAAATTATTTCCCTGGTTAGAAGGTGTAATCGTCAGGTTGACAAAGTCACTGATCGTATGCAATACGTTCACGGACTGAGAAGCTGATGCTACACTGAACAGTGTACTCCAGTGTTTATCTATTTTGTAATCATATAGATTGTCGATTTGTTCTGTTGATGTGAGAAGGCAAGTGTTGACGCTGCAAAAGTGGATGTGCACACATATACATACGTGCACACAAGTAAACATGGCAGCACGAAATATAATGTTGAACGAAGTAGGTGTATTGGGTTAAGGGTGAATGTGATCTATTGCCTACTGAATGATTGCATAAGTCAGTAGGGGTGAATGGATATGTACCAATCATACTGTCTTTCTCAGATCATCCTGGCGGTGTCAGTTTGTCTAGAATTGAAATCAATGAATGCCAACTGGCCATCAACTGTGAGTTCGGATGGAAGGCATTTTTCATATTTCATAGTCGCTAGTAAACTACCTTAAGAGGTGCTTCACTCGAAAGCAACTCTACAAGGTCAGATATAATACCCTGAAGTTCCATTCTGGGAAGTGTTTTTTTTGTGTCTCTCGAAATGGTGTTCCAATCATCGAAACTCAATAAATCAGCGAAAACTATGAAACAGTAGATAGATGGTGCGTTTGAACTTGTAGCTCCCATAGACAGCATTTACTAAATTCGTTTCAAATCGAGGCTTGCATCTTTCCAACTTATTCTTGTGTGAGGGTGTTGTTGAACAGTATTCAGCAATTGTAAGCAATTCGCATTGTTTGTCTACCCTTACTTTAGCTTTCTTGCTGATATTCGCACTAACTTGTAACCTACTCGCAAACAATTAACTCATCTCATCTTTATTATACAAGAATCTACCACGTAGTCCACACTAACCTCATAATAAAAGCCTGATCCTGAAGAAAATTAAACAGTCAGAGCACTGATCAGTCCTTTGCAAACCAAAAAGATAAATGATGCGAATAAAAGCAGTAGATTCCAGCATCCATCATCACCAACAACCAGTTACATTTGGGATATACGTAAAATTGTGGTTTGAAAAAAACTCATGAAATGATCAGCATTGAAGTACGATTTGTGTTAAAGGTAATGGTTAATTAAAGAAACCAAATGCACACCCCATAATAAGATCAGGAATGTGATAGTGATATCATGTTGTTTACGTAGGTGAAACTAGCTTTCTATGCATACGCCTAGTTTTGTTGTGAAAAATGCTAACTTTGAGGATAATTACAATCGCAGTGAATGTGAAGGGTATCCTAATAAGGCTCCTAGTGAAATGAATCCAACCAACTTGAATTTGGTTCTCACATCTTTTTAAACCGCAAATATCATTTTCTGACTGGTGAGCTTCTAAATTACTGTCAATTTATCTTGACAGTAGATGATTACTAGCGAATGTATTCATTCTCATAGCTTCTGACATGAAACTTGCCTAAACTGCAAGCAGTTAGACATTTCGATGGTAACCGGTAATCACACAAATGTGATCACAATCGCAAATCTCTAAGCGTTGCGGAATTACACCATTCAGAAATGGTCTCTGAGACAATGATAGATCTCTACATACAAAATAATGTTAGCTAACAGTCAGTAATCAATCTCGCCTAGGTAACTAGTTCACTAGTTAATAGCCAGTCCTAATCACGGATAAAGAGGGAAGGTTTGGCGTAGGGCTAGCAGCCCTACCACGTATAAACAATCCAATCGCTAAAGAAACTTCAAAGCACAAGAAAACATGAAATCAAACTTATTCCTCGGTGGAATCGGAGGGGCGAATTGGTGTCAGTTGGTGAAATCCTTTGCGGAGCCAGTCGGCCGATGTGTCTCCTCTTCTCTCGATCGAAGCAAAAGTGAGAATGGCGAGATGGAATGTCCAGACAATGTATGAAGCTGACTGGCAAGGCTGCTCAGATTGCCAAAGAGATGAGGAGGTATGGCATAGAAGTGTGAGGCAAGGAATCTGCGAAAGCAGATGAAAGGAAGAGAACTCTCCCAACTGTCAACTGAACAGTCAGTAATCTACTTCAATACTGTCACCCAGAAGACAACCACGAGCACACTGAAATTCGGAGTGGCTATCATGAAGTCCCCAACAGCATCGAAGGCTCTCTCTCTCGCTCTCCCTCTCATGCAGTGCGAGCCAATCTCCTCCTGCAGGATCAGGATCATGACAGCCAGATGGATTCAACTCGAAATGAAGGAAGCAAACTCACAATCATACAATGCTACGCTACGCACCTGAAAATAACGCAGATCAAGAGAAGAGGAGGAATTCTACAGACGACTGCAATCAGTAGTGGACAAGACACCACCTCAGTTGGTGACATCGAAATTCTAATGGGTGGGGTGGCATGAATAGCAAACTGGGAGCAGATAACACAGGAAGAGAACACATCACGGACTGAGAGGCACTCGGTGAAACAATGAATGAGAATGGAGAACTGTTTACAGACTTCTGTGCATTCAACGATTTGGTGAATGGAGACGAGGTGGTGTGTACAAACACGAGGATATTCACAAGGCAGTGACAAGGATTTGATTTCACCAGACACCAGACACACTACACTAAAATCAGACCGACTCGATCTCAATGTGAAGAGAGTGGAGATGCAGCCTACTAGACACAAGATCAGATCAGATGAAGAAGAGGAGCAGATGTATGTGATTCACACAAATCACTATCTAGTGCACTGAGCCTACTTTCAAAACCAAGTTGAAAGCCTTCAATTCAAAGAGGTTTTTGATAGACGACAGTTCGAGTTGAACACCAGAAGAGAAAGTGAACTGAAAGACGAAATTAGGAGAGACACCTTTATGTTGGTCAGCCATCAGGAGTAAATGGGAGACATTGAGCAACATCCATTAGGGGGAGCGATAAATTCACTTCGATGCATCGATCACTCGTTGGTGATGCAATAAATTGGTTATAACAATCTTGTCAATTGCATTTTCCTCTTCCACAAGTTTGTTGAACTAGCTACTTCTCATGTTTTTGTATTTTTAGGCGAAACAGATCCTACCTTATTGGATTTGTTGACCGGAGATTCTAATCTTTAATACTGACTACGTTAGCTTACATTCTCGTTCTCCAACAAATCTTCGAATGCTGAACTGCCACTTCAATCTGCTTTGCACTTCGTTGTAAGAGGAGAGCTTACTGACACTTCTTTTGCTGCTGCATCTTTATTTGCTAAAATTGATGAACGATGGCAGATATTTAGTAATGATTTGAGTTCGAATACTCAAAATGCACTGATTTGTGTCTGTCAGTAAACGTCCTGCGAGATTGCTGACTATTTTTCGGTGAAGGAAATTTTACTTGCCGTTGAAAAACGAAGTAAAACACGAGGCGTGCAGTCGAAATCGATTTCACAGTGCAGAACGCAACCTGACGCAAGTCATCGATTCCACGAATAAATTCGACTTCAAACATCTACTGCGTCTGCCTCAGTTTACATGAGTTAGCAAGCCCAGTGAACTTTAATTGAAATTATCACCTCAGTCAAAGAGAATAATCGCGACGATAACATTATGAAAACATTCGCTGTGCATATTTATATCCAGTAAGTGCACAAAACAACAAAATGCTTTGAATAAATATCTTTGCATATTGAGAACGAAATACTTCATTTAGGACTTCTCAGTATTTTACGTGTGACATGATGCATCACACTAATTTAGTCACCGTGTAATCTGGAGTCCTACACTTCTCGTACGATGATGACATACACACTGTCCACACCCATGTGTTGTAGGAAAGTTGGGAATAAAGCCTACCAGGCGACTGTATTCAATTGTGAATCTATGTAGATAACCCGAATCCGACAGCTGCCTTTATTCCTTGTTGTTTACTTTGGTGCTCATGAGCAACATCTGACTAATGTGAGAGATCTTCACAACTCTGTCATATTCACTGGCAGTTGACGTCTTGTAGTTTGTGAAACATGACCAATGATTCAGCCGTGATTGTCACGATGGCATTAGTATATACAGTCTATGAATTGAGGACTCTTGATCATGTGTGAGGGATACTGTGAACAGTTGATCACAAAGTTTTTGACTAAAGACAGCTGGGAATTTCAGCTACACACTTTGATGAGCCAGGCATGCATTTGGAGCTTAAGCATAGATAACATTGCACAGTGTGATGCAACTTATATTTTCAATGGCTACCAGTAACACTTCACTGCACTTTGATTTCAAATTCTCAACACATATCAACAAGGAAGATTTTCAGTAATGTTGGAAAAACTAGTGTGTTGTTAACTCGTTATGGGACTCATCTCACCGACATGAGCTTCAGTGACCATCATGTGCATCAACTCTTTCATAAGTATTCACTGAGAAATGCATACAGTCATTGAAAGTATGACAGCACCAGTGAATCCAGCCAACATTGCTGAGTCAGAACAGTGCGCGGCTGATTTACTAGTTCACTATGGAAATGCGTGACGTACAGCTACTCATGGAAGTACAGCAAAGCTCCTACTTTGCCAAATCGTTGGAACACATTTCACTGGCATTGTGAATATGACAGTAAACGCCAGTATCAAGTGTTGCTGAATGCTGTCATCGACAGCGAATATCAGTGACAGCAGGAACAAGATGAGCACTTTGATATCTTCAAATTGTATCAGAGGTCCAGAAGTGAGAACCACAGTTATGTGTGTAGATGATCTGTAGGTGCCTCGTTCTGAGTGCAGACAGCCTCGAATGTAATTTGGAACCCTGACAATTTGATGCCTTGTAGTTTCACTCCTCAACGACTGGTGAGTGCAGAACGCAACCTGACGCACGTCATCGATTCCACGAATAAATTCGACTTCAAACATCTACTGCGTCTGCCTCAGTTTACATGAGTTAGCAAGCCCAGTGAACTTTAATTGAAATTATCACCTCAGTCAAAGAGAATAATCGCGACGATAACATTATGAAAACATTCGCTGTGCATATTTATATCCAGTAAGTGCACAAAACAACAAAATGCTTTGAATAAATATCTTTGCATATTGAGAACGAAATACTTCATTTAGGACTTCTCAGTATTTTACGTGTGACATGATGCATCACACTAATTTAGTCACCGTGTAATCTGGAGTCCTACACTTCTCGTACGATGATGACATACACACTGTCCACACCCATGTGTTGTAGGAAAGTTGGGAATAAAGCCTACCAGGCGACTGTATTCAATTGTGAATCTATGTAGATAACCCGAATCCGACAGCTGCCTTTATTCCTTGTTGTTTACTTTGGTGCTCATGAGCAACATCTGACTAATGTGAGAGATCTTCACAACTCTGTCATATTCACTGGCAGTTGACGTCTTGTAGTTTGTGAAACATGACCAATGATTCAGCCGTGATTGTCACGATGGCATTAGTATATACAGTCTATGAATTGAGGACTCTTGATCATGTGTGAGGGATACTGTGAACAGTTGATCACAAAGTTTTTGACTAAAGACAGCTGGGAATTTCAGCTACACACTTTGATGAGCCAGGCATGCATTTGGAGCTTAAGCATAGATAACATTGCACAGTGTGATGCAACTTATATTTTCAATGGCTACCAGTAACACTTCACTGCACTTTGATTTCAAATTCTCAACACATATCAACAAGGAAGATTTTCAGTAATGTTGGAAAAACTAGTGTGTTGTTAACTCGTTATGGGACTCATCTCACCGACATGAGCTTCAGTGACCATCATGTGCATCAACTCTTTCATAAGTATTCACTGAGAAATGCATACAGTCATTGAAAGTATGACAGCACCAGTGAATCCAGCCAACATTGCTGAGTCAGAACAGTGCGCGGCTGATTTACTAGTTCACTATGGAAATGCGTGACGTACAGCTACTCATGGAAGTACAGCAAAGCTCCTACTTTGCCAAATCGTTGGAACACATTTCACTGGCATTGTGAATATGACAGTAAACGCCAGTATCAAGTGTTGCTGAATGCTGTCATCGACAGCGAATATCAGTGACAGCAGGAACAAGATGAGCACTTTGATATCTTCAAATTGTATCAGAGGTCCAGAAGTGAGAACCACAGTTATGTGTGTAGATGATCTGTAGGTGCCTCGTTCTGAGTGCAGACAGCCTCGAATGTAATTTGGAACCCTGACAATTTGATGCCTTGTAGTTTCACTCCTCAACGACTGGTGAGTGCAGAACGCAACCTGACGCACGTCATCGATTCCACGAATAAATTCGACTTCAAACATCTACTGCGTCTTCTTCAGTTTACATGAGTTAGCAAGCCCAGTGAACAGTATGTGTCATCATTGCTTGTCACTAGGAAGATGAAAGATTGTACGGTGATAAAATATTGGAGATGCATAGCATCACCTGGTGATAATGGCGAGTTGTGAAATCCGAACTTCTGGCAAATTTTGACGAAATTGACCAGCGAATTGCATAAACTCTCTTTCTGGTTATATGTGACTGAATGAAATGAACTTGCAGAGAGTTCGCATAAAGTCAGTTTTCTGATATCCCCTATTGGTAAGCCAATGCAGTCGTATTCACTTAAAGAGCGGACCACATTGTCCCAGCTTTCTGTATCAGTATTCAGTGTTATTTATCCCTGGGGCTTGCTTCATCGAGTAGTGTTTTCCCTCTTACATTCGAAAACGTTTCAGTGAAACACCGTTTCTGAATTGGACTGGCTATCCAAACCATCGTAAAATATAAGAATGGCAGACTGAATTAGTTAGTTTTGTTAGTAGCATCCTAGATATCGTGAGACGCGTAAACTTCTATATGGCAGCCTTGCATTCCAAACCTTCTAGTCCTTACTAACATTGAATCACGTTTGTTTCTCAGTAATTGTCAAAATGCTTGCTTATCTTTTGTTACAAGTTGTCACTGTGTGGGTTGAATCAGGTCACATACCTTGGCTAATTAGTGAAAGCCTTTTATATGTATGTCGCTTCTTTTCTTACAGAAGAATGTCTGATTTTAATGAATGGTGGCTGTTTACTTGCTTGTGTAACTGTAAGTCAACTGACTGACATTAGCTTTTTTAGATAGACAACAGTTAGCAGTAAAGTTCTAGATTCGCTTGGTATTGTTCATAGGTTGAAAATGCGAATGCATGTGACGGGAATATTTATCAGGAGTACTTTTCCATACAAAAAATTACGCAAGCTTCATATTCATAGGCCATGAGGAGAACAATCTACAATAACTTTTATTTCGACTTCCGTTCCGTATCAACTATCCATTCTTTCAGTCTCATACAATAGCTTCTTATTTAGTTGTAGGCTTATTTGCCTACCGATAGGTTGAACTAACAAACTTATTTGTTTCGTAATTTGAAATCCATAGACATAAGTTGATGATTGCATCGAAAGCATTATTGTTGATGCAAAACTTTCGACCATTCAAACTATTAGTGTCAGGTCTGCAAAAACATTCGACGTAAATGACTGAGTCCCAGTTAAAATGTTTCCATTTAACTATACGAACTACACTCCTTATCAGTTAATACCGTAAAGTTTGTTTTTGCATTAACATCTAGCATTTGCATTAACTCTAGCCTTCACAAGGAGTAAGATACGGATCACCTCATCTTGCTTACATTCATCTAATTAGACTTCCTCACTCAATCAGGATTACTGCAAGTTATGCATAAGCCCAGTCCAAAACGTTATCCAGTAAATGCTATTGTTTCACTGTGTGATATTTCTTATAAACAGACTAAAATGGAATTTCAGTCGATCGCAGTGACAAAGTTTTACTCTTATATTAATGTAGACCTCATTTGAGTGAAGTGCTGTGAGTGAAAGACTTTTATAACTAAAGATCGTCTGTTAAACAACACTCTTAGAATCCAATAAGAGTCAGTCAAATATGTCAAATATTTATTTCACAACAGTGTTGTGATATCTTTGTTTTCAAAGATATGCTTTTATCACCTACTCGAAGAAGATATTGTCGAGCTACACTTTGTAGTGCTTCCTCAACATGGTGGATCACAGTGACATCTGTATTTGCGTTTATGTGACAGTCTGTGTCTACCTAGTTAACTAATTCACTCATGTTTTTAGGTTGATTCTGCTTCGAAGACAAACTCAGTGTTCAAATAATTTTTTTACATCTTATTTTCATTGTTCTTCCAAATTTTGATTAACCTTCTCTTCTAAAGTTTTTCTCAACTTAGCGCTACCCTGCTCTTTGATATCTTTCACAATTACATAAGGTCTTTATACGTATGATAAGATTGTACAAAATATAGTTAGGAAGTAGATCGGACGAATCCGATTAGTATCATTGTCTTATCATTTTACTCGTGTGGTAACAAACAAAAGAGACAAGACAGGCTACTGAAGTCTTAAAACGCTGAACCACCCAGCAATTATCCTGATTTAAAGATGATTTCCCAAGGTTGGCAGACGAACATCTTATTGAATTGAATAAATGAAGTCGCCATCTATTAGAAATTTAGATGGCCTAAAATTTGTATTGAATAGTAGTTTCAGGAATCATGTAAGGTTGGTGTCTCTATCGTGACTCATACAGACTAATTTTATCATTATTACATCTTTGTTTGAAAGTAACTAGTCCAAAAGCATGAATACTGGTGGGCTGTCGTCATCTCGTAACGGAATAGTTTATATTGTTCACGACAACTTATCTCAAAACGTTCGTGATGTCAATCAGCTACAACGTGCCTTTACTATGGCTTGTTCACTCTTTGAATAGTAAGTAGCCGTTCATGGTTGGGAATCTCTCATGTTTCCTATCGGTGCGGCCACAATGAAATGTCACATTTTCGTGATCTTATTCCTGCAAGAGTTGAAAATTTTGGCTCCTTGTTGTTATACACAAATTGTTTTATAATGTTTCGGGAATCCGTCTATTCATAGGTACTTCAGATGACATTTTTTCTTGATTTGTGTTCGGATCGTCAAGTTTCAATAACTAGGATTTGAGCACGATTTGTAGTGATATTTCCGAGAACTAATCAATCCATTTTTGCAGAAAATGCGACACAAATTCACTCATCAGTTGGAAAACTAGGTACTCCTATCAATCTTTGGAACATGAAGTGAAATCCTAGCTTAAAGAGCATTCCATATGAGTCTTAATGACTTTCATGACTTTCTGCTATCTCCGCCAACTTAAAATGAACTATCAGGTGAATATTTAAATGAGTTGGGAAAATTCTGCCTTGTGATAAATCAACCACAAATGTTCTCGAATAAATATAAGCTGAAATCTATTTTTCGTGTGTTAATAAAACGCTGTGCATGCGTCACTGAAGAACATAAAAATTGAAGTATCACATCTTAAAACTACAAGATAAAGAATGATATTAAACTGTACTGAGACATGAAAATTGCGATTACTGCCACCAAATGCAAAAGAATATGAGATAATACATGTTATGCCGAATGTTCTGTATCCATAATGCAAAGATACTTTAGGAATAGGTTTCGAGATGCATGAAGAGTTATAAAAGCAAAAAAATTTATTGTAGATAGAATAATTTCATTAAACACTTCTTAAAAATGTTTTTAACCACTAAGAAATGAAGTTCATTTATGTTTTTCAGAATTTCTGAAAACTTTAACAGCAACTAAAAAACAAAAAATAGCAGAAAGTCTAAGATTACTGAATTTCAATCTAGTTATTCAATTCCATGGGTTAATATTATTGGTCTTTTCACTAGTGATGTAAATGGTTGAAAGTTTGTTTATCAGTTCATAGAATTTGCAGAATGTTAACCCGCTGATCTTTCGTCAATTTATGGACGGCATGATAGTTACTTTGAGCCTTGATGATGTGAAGTAAAACACAAAAGACAGACAACGGAAGTTCACTAACTGAATAGTGCCTAGTACTGAAAAGTCCTTCTTGGATATGTTAACTAACTAAGTAAACCACTCTCATTTTAATATATTTCAACAAAATGACTGGAAGGATGTGGCGTTCAAACTCAGTCACCTGAATAAGTTTTCATAGGGAAAATATCTCACTGAATATTACAGCTGATTTAGTGAAACCATCAAATATCAGAAAATACTGATCAATAAACATGCTTATAGTCATACTTCCCCATATGAATCATTTATAAGGGCAAAGTGAGTTCTCAACAACTGACTGGTTTGCATGCATAAATTATGTTTTCTTTATGAAAGGATGAAGGTTGAAGCGTTTTAACATTACTGGACTGATAAATGAGGGCCAAGACATTGATGTGTAAACTGATCAAACCTTGATCTAACCGTCGCCACCGATAGCTGCTACTTTGAAATGGTGATCGAGCTTATATATCACTATGACCCAACGAGCTATAATGGTGGAGCCCTTGTTCCCTTGAGGTCCAACTACTACAGAAAAGTCTGTTGGCTAACGGTAAGATGAAAAGCAGTTACTGTTGTAGTATAAATTACTACACTGTGATATGGATCTGAGAGAGAAGTCGTACTGCTGCAAACTGAATGAGGTGTAACAGCAGTAAGGTGTTTCCCCGAGATGACTAGTAGTGTCACGTAAAAGGCTGTGTGTGATATGCCGCAAGCGGATGTCCGATGGGCTCTGCGGCCATACAAGTCACTTTCTTTTTCAAGTCCTCTAAGAGGAAGTAGCCTTCTACGTTGTCGGCAGTCGGGAAATGTCAACCGCCAGCAAACTTCTAGCTGTAAACAAGACCCAGTCAAACAAAAATTATTCTCCTCAACTCTGCCTTTCCCTGATACTAGCATTGAGCCTACTAAACCTTCCTCGGCCTCTAATTATGGGACCACTGCCAATAATCAAAGTCATTGAAACAGTATTCCCAGTCTCTTAAGACCCTGCTATCGATTTCATATTGGAGTTTTCAACAATCGATCTCTACGCCAAGTCACACAACAATAATTGCTCACCAAACTCTTAAAGCCATGAATGTATGCTATGTCTCTGAGACATGTATATGGAACCAGTGCGTGGTTATTAAATTGGCCTCAAATGGCCAGTGCGGCGAACCTAATGGATCATGTAATTAACCGGGGTCTATTCGTGATCTCCACCTAAGAACCCACAGTCTGCAGTTCGGATGGTGCACAGAAGAAATTCTGTGGAATCTTGTCAAATTTGTCGTGGTAAGCGAAACACACTGGTGTTGTCATAATGGCGGGTGGTTTGAACGCTCAAAAGGGAAGCTGAGCTAGTCGGAGGGGTATCTTGGTGGTACTTACAGAATGCCATGACAACGAACCGATAAAAATGATCGTCTGTTGCTATTTTGCTCCGACAACCACTTATTTCTGTTCATCACTAACTTTAGGCACAAGGAGAGATACTGTCTTACATGACGTCCACCAACATCAAACCAACGATGGACACTGACAGATAACATTCCTATAAGCCATCGTTGGAGAGGATCGATGGAGGATTACCGCTCCTCCTAGAGCAACAGTTTGAACTCCGTCCACGCACCAGTACGTGTTAGTGTATTTCTGCATCCTACCTGCCACAGGGAACCCCAGACAGTGACGTCTATCTGTGCTCGATTGTCAGGTGAGAACAGAAGGTACGTATTTAGAGAAAAGTTGGCTAAGTATTCATCCAAACTGGACAGCAACGCTCATCTTGAAGAAACCCGGCGTAATATTAAGTGTGTTTTAGAAACAATGGTGGCTGGTGAAAGCAAGTGAGATGGGGAAGGCATCAGGGATGGTTAACTGTCTAGGCTTATTAGGGATACTGGCAAGAAGAAGACGATGGTGAGTGAAATCATCATCGAACTGGATGGGATGCTGACAACCTCCCAGGACAGGCAGCTAGAACGTTGGACAGAAGCACACTTCAACTGGTCAACATCAATACTTGGGTTGTACAGAATTCAGCCTGAACTTGATGTATTTCGTTGTCCATTCTAGTCTGTTAGGAGCGACAGAACTCTTCCTGTGATAACCATAGAGTGACTAGTTCAACCAATATTGGGTCTAAGATCCGACCCCTAACTGGAGCATGAGAAGAGCAAACTCGAGAAAACTAGGCAGGTTTCGGACGTAGCTGAACGAGGGAGCATCGAGAATATTTTTTCTCGTTCCCAGGTCCCAGAACACAGACATACCTACCGGCGGCCGGCACTCGCCACATCTGTTGGTCTGAAGGTGATATTTGATTCCGTTCATCGTGAGGTGTTGTGGAAGTGTCTGACTGTGAAGGGAGAACTTAGCTTGCGTGCAACGATAATCAAAGGTCTCTACTCCAACTCGAGAAACCATGTAAAGCCTTATAAACAATTATGATCTGAATTGACGATAACTAATGGTGGCTGACAAGGATCCAGACTACTCACGTTCCTATTTAATTTTGTTATAGATGTCATAATAGATATAACCCCACGTAAATCTGAGTTCACAAGGATTGATCTACTTTCAGGAGGTCATCTGGCTTACTTGGAGTATGTAGATGCTATTGTTTTGTTAGGTAAAGACGCCGATAAAATGTAGGATCTTCTGAAAGTATTGAGCAGAAACCTGAGTATGTTTGGCATGCGTTTCGCAAATGTAAAATAATGTTCCAGGACTAGGCTAGTGTAAGTATTCCCAGTTTAATGACAGGGAGTGAAGGAATGGAATATGTTGACCACTTTAACTACTGAGGGAATTGCATCGGCCAGAACTGGCTAGTTGCTGACCAGTTTTCGGCTCAGATATACAAACCCCCTTTTTTACTTGGTGTGGCCATTTAAAGCAGGAGATATGAAGCTGTTACAGGTGTTTGATCATATGTGTCCTCATAGCATTGTTCGCATTCGATGACAGTTCCATGTGAGCGATGTTAAAGCCAGGCGAATGATACAATGCAACATACAAAAGTTGATTGATGAGGTTGTGAACCTTCATCGACTGAGATGGCCTAGACATGTACAGTGCATGCTGAGCCACTATCAGCCCCAACGTGCCGTCCTAAGGGTAGCTAGATTAAACTGGGAGATTGTTTAAGGTGGCCAGATCAATGCTTGTTACAAATCGATGAAGTCTCTCACTGTCGGTTTGAGCCATGTTGAGAGATATAGACAATTTGGATGGAGCCCGCGAGATGAAAGGAATCAGGGATTAGTGACTATAGGTGTCATGGCTGAGAACCGATCACAATGACGCATGTGCATTCATTTCTTGACATCTTCTAAAGCTTGAATATTCACATTAACTTTTATATTCAAATTATTTATCTCACACAACTTCTTCTAGTTAGAAATCACTCTTTTACTACCCACCTGTTCTTTATGTACTACTTGAGGTGATCCACCTGCATGTGAAGTTCTACGTTGATTTTATCAGTGTCAGAATCAAACGATCAAGTAAATTTTCATCCTTCAAAGCGTAAGTAGTCATACTAAGAAATCACTAGAATATATTCAGAGCAGGCAAAATGTGTTATATCAATGCAAAAGGAAACGAATAAGTCGGTCTGCTTCGACATCCAACTTACTGTAGTTTATATAACATGTATTCCAATCGTAAGTTCCTAATTTCTATGGATTGGGTGATCTACTGATTTGAAGCTGCAAATTTATGCCTCATAGAAAGACATTCTGAATGCACTACCAGTTACTTTTTGAAAAGTGATTTTCGGTACAACTCAGCAGAAATTTGCATTCAAGCTGTACATAAATGCTATACCTTATCGATATCAAATGTATGCTTACCTTTATTGTGCTTTGTTCAATGAATATTTTGAAAGTCTGGAAAAAAGCAAGGGAGTTTGTCAAAATTCAGAAATGTTTCAAAGAAAAAATTTAACATTATAAGATGTATGAGAATATTTGTAGTTCAGGAGAATGCTTTCAAAGGAACTTCACTATCCAAATTGGATGTCTTAATCATACGGTCTTCAATGTCTTTTGAACCTGAAGAATTCTAAGGAATTACAGTGTGAAGTGTGAAAAATTCAAGACATCTTCCATGTAAAGCAAGATAATCCTCTCTTTATTTTCCAATGAAAAACTTCTAATGAATACAATAAATTTTAAGTTACAAAGCTACAGCTGAACAGCACTCAGTAATTTCGCTGGATTTGATAAAACGGTCACAGTAAATAGTCACTATGTAATTCATTTCTTTCAAATGTATTTATGGTGCTTTCTCAATGGGATCAACATTTCTTCTGTGTAATTCTGTTTGTTCATTGTAGTGACTTGTTTCCCTCTCAGAGTTTCAGCTTTTCATCGTCTAAGCTTAACAAATGTGTTAACACTTGGAATACACGAGAAGCTTCAATCAGGTTTCTAAGAACATGGATAGGTATCTAAAAAATGGCTTGAACACTTGAGTAACGATTACGCAGTCGATTTGTCTTAAAACATAATCATATTACTGCATGTACACTTCATTAGAGATGTATTTTGATGCAAATTGATATCTGAAACAACCTTATTATACCATTTTCCCTTGGCTAACTACCGTTGTTCGTTCCTAATGAGTAATTACAGGCTACTGAGTTGAAAATTGTTGTTTAAACTTGCTTAAACTTGAATTAGAGATTCTGTATTCAGGTGTCATAATGACACTTTCAAGAAAGAGAGAGAGAGATTTACGTGGTAATCTCGGTAATCTACTATCAAGAAGCGGATTCAGGTAATAAAAAGCAAAAGTTCCTTCCTGGCATCAATTACATCATTATTTCAATACTCAGCAGGATAAACAATAAGAAGGAGAACCGAAAAATATCAGCAATGCATCACTGTATCTTCTGTGTCAATACATTTTCGAAGTAATTCCATGTTAAAATTCTATTTATTACAAAACATTTTGACGAAAATTGAATTCTGATTTATTTTTTTTACAGACTCGACAACCCTATATATAATTTGAGCAAAATAAATTAGTTTGTTAACAACTGAAGGGTTAGTGATCACTTATAGAGTAATATTCCAGATTGGTCTTGCAAACTGTTTGTAGAACCATTAAGCAACTACCAAATACTGATGAAAATAAAAGAGTTTGGAACTTAAGATGGTGATGACTTGCGAGGACTTTCAAAATAAAACTAGGTGATTAAGGTTTATTATAGGAACTCAGCTTAACAAGAATATGGAAGCCACAGTAAAAGTTCCAATCATAAATTAAAACAAACAGATAGTGATAAAATTCCTTGAAAATAGGCAATGCATGCCATTTTTTACACAACCCTTTGGTATAAATTACTGGGAAATCAATTCTTTTCCCATAATTTCCAGCCGTAACCAGCGTTTTCGATAGTAGTGTCTAACACAGTTGCATAACTTCAGGCGACCAGATTTTGAAGAATGTAGCTACTGATTGTCATACTTCCCCTGATGCGTAGAAAACATGGAGTATTTATGTGTTTGTAATTGACCTTAATGCCATTATAATAAAAATTCACTGGCCTCTTACCAGGATTTCTACATCTTCCTGGTCGAATAATGTCCACAGTTGTTCATATAATCACTGACATGATCAAATACGTGTCATATTGCCTTACAGTTTGATGATGTTCATGTAGACGGATACGCAGAGGTTGACTATTCTGTATGATGTAGTGCTGTCCGCAGTTTCTGCAGTTTATTTTGTACATAACATTTTGTCTATCTTCTTTCGCTGTTGTATCTTTTGGCCTGCATAATAGAAAGTGAAGACATTTTATTGACTTATGGGCTTCGGGATTCTAAAAGAATTCACGTATCCAATTGCGATCTCGAAAATGTTCATCGTGTAGGGTAAAACAATCCACTTTTTGGTACATAAAGATTACTTTTTGGTTAACGGTGAACTTCACCAATACATTTTGATGAAGTTGTGTGTATATTCGTTCTTTTGAAAGACAATTAATAAAGTATTTTTATTTCCTCTGTAAGATTAATGTATTCCTTTATGTCCTCGCTCTCTTGGATAATGTCTTTATGCAAGTGATTTCACACATTGCTGGATTGTTGATATTTTAGTTAGGTATTTGGTTTAGGGAAGACAAGCTGAACGTTACCTACAAAATAAATTGCAGAAACTACGAAAAACACTAAATGGGACAGAGTGGTCAACCTCTTCGTATCCGTCCACATGAATACCATCAAGCTGCTAAGCGTCATGACAAATCTATGCTCGTATTAATAAGTACTGACAACTGTGGACATGTTAGACCGTGAAAATGTAAAAATCATGGAAAAAGGTAATGCAAGGAATATCAGTGAATTTCTAGAAGTTAATCATTCAGGTCAATCAGTGATCAACTAACATATTGACAGTGCATGAATCTATCAACCAAAAGGAGGCACAAGAAACACCAAAATGGTCAAAGTTTACGCCAGCAGGACAACCAACGTAATTACGCATGAAGACAATGACAAGATTTTAGCAGGAACAACCAATCAAATGCGAGGTTATCAGGACATACCACTAAATCAATAGCAAAAATCTCATAGCTCACATCCTTCTGTAATTTGTAATGATTCTGTTGTTTAGAATCGCAATGAAGGTTTCACCGGTGAACCATACAATTTAAAGAGCACAAAACCACTGAGATATCATAAAGGTTTACATTTATGAACTTGATCGATTCACTTATACGGGATACGATTCTCAATATACGCCATGAAGATTTAATTAAAAAGGATTTATCAATAGAAATCACTATTTAAGATATATTACAAGCCTGTTTTGTTTTGAAACAACATTGAGTGAGTAAATATACTCTACAGTAAACGAATGTCAACTTAGTGACAGAAGTATGGTGTCCAAACGTGCTTATAAGAAAGAGCACATAAAACTCTCAAATAATAACATGAAGTTAAGACAAATTCTGACTCTATGTTAATTCATACTGAAAAAGCTAGAAAAACAAAAACACCTACGGTA
This sequence comes from Heterobilharzia americana, assembly GCA_944470555.2. Lineage (NCBI taxonomy): Eukaryota > Metazoa > Platyhelminthes > Trematoda > Strigeidida > Schistosomatidae > Heterobilharzia > Heterobilharzia americana. Next base: position 74,855,764 of record OX104129.1, on the reverse strand, counting down.
GAAACATTAATCACATTTTTACATTCATGCTATAACTGATCACACATACACTAAAAGATAACATTCAGTATACTAAGTGAACATTCATTAAAACATTTCAGATAGATCTTGTCTGTTATCTAGACACTGGCTTCTCATTCTCAGAAAAGCAAGATATGAGGTCTCTTGGATTGTTCTACTCTACTGTGGCTGACTAACATTATATTTAAACCTGTGTAAAATCTTATCATAAATGTTATTTTAATGATGGATAGTGGCTAGCAGTGGAATCCAGGATGCTCATTTCGTCCTGTTTGGGACTCGTCAGCTGGATGTACCTGCTTTCCAGTGAGTGTTGTTCCCACCGGGATTCGGACTCGGGAGCGATCGCTTCAAACGTTAGCGCGTTTTCCACTACACCACCGAGCCACGCTAACCACTTCTCGTGCGACGGGTATAGTTTTTAGTATAATTGTTTTTATATGATACCACCGGTGTGAACAACACCACTCACTGGGAAGCAGGTACATCCAGCTAACGAGTTCCAAATAGGACGAAATGCGCGTCCTGTATTCCACTGCCAGCCATAATCCATCATTAACCTAATTAGAACACTAGCAATATCGAGGCATCCGCACAGGAGCCTATATGCCAATAGAGACCGATCAATTCGCTTCCATCAACGACGGTATCATATAAAAACAATTATACTATAAATGTTATTCGGTTAGGTAACTGATTTTTGGCTGTTCAACCTGAAAGCTTAGTCAAACTAACGGTATTAATGCGAATAGAATTATTAGTGAAGTTCAAATTCCACTAACGTGCGATACAAGTAATTGACAATATGATATATGATGTCATGGAAATGTAACATTCTACTTTCAGTAAGTCACTGATATTTTTTTCATAATAATAATAATAATAATAATAATCCACCTTATTCCAAACAATTTGTGGTACAAATTGGAAGTCTCAACATGATATATTGCAACAACAACAAAATATCTGGATGTATATACTCATTTACAACATTTCAAATTGTTGTCATAAAAATCTATGTAAGGAATATATAAAAAGAGAACATTTTTCACATTGCTAAACAAAGTAATTGCAATGAGATTGTTACAAAGTTGACATATGAGTACTATTCTAACACTTTTCTCCTCATATAATATGCGTGATAAGTAAGGTACAGTCGAATTCTTATACTTAAATGTACGAGCGTACAGTCTTATGTAGTTTCTTCTTTTCCTCTTTGAAGAGATACAAGGAGAGTTATATGAATGAAGTGGATGCCCAGTGTCGGTTAAAATTCCTGAAGCTAGTTGCTTGCAAGAACTTAAATGTCTATCAATTACAGTGTTAATCAATTGGGCCAGAGGACCACCACTCACTCTGCTGATAGCATTCAAAGCCCTACGCAATATAACATAGTCCTTTTTAGAAGACCAGGAAACATCAACAGGGAAAGATTGAGAAAAATATGGAAAATACAGGAATTAATAACTTGTAAAAGAAGGGTTTGGGTTATACCAAAGAACCTAAGTTTATTTATGTAATAAGTTAAACGAAAGATTTTTTACAAGTCAGCAAGATATGAGATGACGAACAGAGGTCGGAAGTAAAACTCAATGCAAGATAGATAACACTCAAGTTACTTTCTGCAGAAATATCATCAACGCAACAGACATCAGGAGACTTAAACAGCTTACACAAGTCTTGTTCACGCCTGAAGCTTAAATTAACAGTCTGTCATTTGGAAGGGTTTAACTTGAGACCATTTGAAAGAGACCATTGGTCAATAAGAGACAGGAATCCATTTAATTGAGAACAATCTAAGTGAGAGTTGACTGGAATAAACACCGTCAGGTCATCGGCATACTTAATAAAATTCGTTTCAAAATAGTGGAGAGTATTTGTAGTACTAGTGGATGGTCTTGGTTGTATTGTTCTCTGAGCTCAGTATGAGCTATGCCAAGCTTAGTTAACAAGAGTGGTCTACGAAGCGTTAAAGGCTGATGAATAATCCAACAGTATTATGATACATGACACTGGTGGGATCTGAAGTACTTTTCCTATGCTTATAAACAACTGTTTTGGATCTCTGAAAACCACCACTGGAGGCTCAGTCACAAGGAGAAGTAATTTCTCTACTGTCTTCAAAAAAGGAGAAGTTGTAGCGATGGGTCGAAATATAACATCTGATCCAGATGACTGAAGCACAGGTACAATTTTCATATCCTTCCAAGCATTGGGTAATGTGTTCTTAGAAAACGATGCACTGAAGAATTCGGTAAGGAGATGACATAAAATATCTGCAAATTTGCTAAATATAATACTGGAAACACCATTGACCAAAGCTTTGAGATGGATTCAAGGATTTAAGACATTTAAATACATCATGTGTATTAAAACCACGGAAGCAGCTATCCATTTGACTACAGACATTAAGAAGGATGCAATCTGCTTGTCTATGTGTGAATGACTTGTTTACGCATAGACATCCAAACAAACTTCTTTTGCTATATGTTTTCTATGATTGGGCTCTTCCATATATTGAAAGAGTTCTTACACGATAGAAACTTCTGGTCGTAAATAGTATTCAGAAGTTTTATTCTAGACTTAGTTAGGCAGTTACGTCTTTTAACATCAGGGTGATCTCTCACATTATACAACCTTCCCTTTTCTCTTTGTAGCCTCTTGAGATGAGGAGAGGAAAGTCTATCGAATCTCATGTAGATTGTTTCAGGAGGCGGCATCTCATGACAGAATCTGATATAACTCTCTATATTGGTGATAGAGTTGTCCAAAACTTCATCATCAAATTTGTTTCATTCTGTTTCTATAAACATACATCTCAGATGTAATATATTTTCTTGTGAACAGCATCTGTACTGGAATTTCTTGGATAGGTTTCTGAAAGCCTTCTTGTGTAATTTGCTATACACTTTAGGCAAAACATGTACAATACAGTGGTCAGAATTTAGCAGTGGAGCCCGTTTATGGGCTCCATATATGCCAGGTTCATTAGTAAATACTAAGTCAAGACGAGTAGAAAAGTTGGCCATATTTTCATGACCCAATGACACTAGAAAACTGCAGTAACATAACTTAAAATCCCCACAAACTTTAGACAAATAGTTACCCAAATTAGCAGCCACAAATCCAGCGAATTTATCAGCAAAAGTTGACAAATTTGAGGAACTGCAGTCAAGTATGACATGTTTGTTAAGCGATATATATATATATATATATATATATATATATATATATATATGTTCAAATGTTTAGGACGATATTTAAAGATAATGCATTCAATTTTTTGGTTAGAGAAGCAGAAGCATACGTAGTTGGGGGCAGATCAATTTTCATTGGTAAATGTTGCTATACCACCACCACATTTGTTCTTAAAAAAGCCTCGATCTTGCCGAAGTCATTTGAAATTATTTAGGCAGCCTAAATTATCATCACACAGGTTATGAAGCCATGTTTCCTGTAGCATTATCACACTTGTATTTCGATGAACATTTGTGTACAAGATTGACTGAAGGTAATCAACCGTTTTCGGTAACGACCTGCAGTTTGTGCTAAGTATTTCCAGAATAGTTATAAGCTTAAGAGCCCGTTGCCATCCACTGTGATGCTTCTTCTTAATTTCCCTATCAACTTGTAATGACTTTGAAAACGTGCGAGAGTGTATAATGTGATTGGTTGACATAACTGAAAAAAGAAATTTGATGCAAAATATTCTGTAATAAAAAAAGGTAGCCCAGAGTTCAAGCAGGCCACCATTTTATATACTGGCAATAGATCAACACAATAATAATATTACAAATAAAGGAAGTAGGTAAAGCTTAATACATTTACGGTGGTCATATTCATTTTTGTTAACCTGGTTTGAAGTGCGTTTCATCTGATACATACGGACACATAAAAAACATATTGTTAGTGGCAAAAGATGCTTAGGTTATACTTACACTTCCAATCCTTTATTCCATCTTTTTTGGATAAATACAATATATAATGATTCTCTAAAGTTTTTTGCATCTTATGGGTCAGAAATTTTTATCAGCTTGGTAAAATAAAGCATAAGATTTTTTTTAAACAGCTGATTAAATGGCTTTTTTGACAACTTTATTTTGAAACTATAGTCATATTTATAGCGGGAAAAATAGCAGATAAGTGCAACACCAAGTCACTCAGTCAATATATGCATGATACATGTGGCAATGATGGTGAAGGATGGATACTAGTCCAAAATGATGAAACAGAATATGAGTTCCTGAACAAAGAAAAACTTATTTCCATCGATGAAATTACTGTTAACTGTAGTCATGAAAGTGTAGGCTGATGATGATCAAATAAAATGTGCCAAGTGAAGTGAAAGAAAACTAACAAACATAAAAAATGCGTTGCTAAGGTTATGGCATAGAAAATGGTTTCTCGTAAGGGTTTTGTATCCATTCTTTCGGTTTACTGTATTGGACTTCGTAAGAGGTTCTACAAAATACGCGTATTTTAGAACGAGAACCCGTTTAGTTAACTAAGGGCAAAGAAAGAACAAACAACTTCATCCGAGTATAAACATATACTGATGTCAGGATACTCATCTCCTCAAGAGACACATTTTATGGCGATTCGCAGAGTTTAACTGAATTATCCGAAAGGTACGTGTGCTCACGGTTTATGAGTAGGTGAAGTACCAGCTATGTGTGATCAAAAGCTGAAACTATGCATTTAAATTGAAAGTGTGACTGTATAGTCCTTACAAGGGAATATTTCATTGCTGACCAAGAAGAACTTGTTCATCTCATTCATCAATAAACGGGTTTTTTTGTTAAGTTAAAATAAAGCAACGTAATGAACTAGCTTACTGATTCACATCATTAATATCTTAAAAATAATGACACTTTTAAAACCACTTCATACTATGTATACCATAATGAACAGTATTACAACTTATATTACGACTTTTCGAGAAAACTGATGAACTGTAATTGAATGGTAATCCCTTGAGCTACCTTGGCACGATAACTACTCATTAAAACGTGGCTATTAACTTATTTGTACCATGTATATGAGTATTTGAAAAACATACACAGATAAGAGATGAATAAGTAAAGGTTATTCAAGCTTACTTTGGGATCATACCGAGTGCTCTATCATGATGAATGAAAACGTAAAGGTAAATGCTTGTGAGCCTCTTAAAAATTAGGAAGGCTGGTAGGGTTTTTAGATTTATTCAAATGTTTTGCAATATGGTCACTAAGCCTTTTACAAACTTTGCTCATCGCTAAGTTCTAGGTAGTAGACAGACAGCCATACCAAGCACCCACTTGTGACCAATGTGTGTACATTATCAAGTCCTACAACAAGAGAGCAGTAGCGGTTTAAATGGGTTAGTGGTTAAGTTTTTCACTTCAACATTAATAAATGTAGGTTCAAGGCATTATGTGAACACAAGTTTTCTCATGAGTACAGAGACGTCTTACTGACAATAGTCAACAGGCATGTGAACCAGTTTCAGAGCATTATCTAATGTAATCCAACTTTCTAACTTCAAAATACAGCACTCTGCAGTTCTGAGTCACTTCATTTAATGACTTCACTGCAAATTGTAATCCACAGACTTTGATCAGTGCTAAGTACTGGGAAATATAAGGCTACATAGGTTACCCACCGGTTACAAACCCAAGTAAATAATCTATTATCTTTAGTGGTAGACAAATTTACTCATGTTATACAGTCCACAATCCAATATCCTCTTGTCGAAAGGTACTTTCTGGATTTCAGGAGATGGGAAGTTCCCTTTTATGCAATTTAACCGACTTTATAAGATTTCATCAACTGTACCATTGAAAACTCACAAGTTCAAGACTTTCTGGTAACTATAAAAATCCGCAAGAATTAGTAAAGTAAAGCAATGAAGAAATCCATCAGTGTTTTACTTGAATACATTTTCATTCTACGTTGACTTGAGCATGGCAATGATACTTGATACTTAAGTGTTTCAGCTCACTGAATGTGTAGCCAGACAAATTCAGAGCAAATAAGCAAAAACTTCAGATGGTCTGAAAATTCACTTAACCGACTTTCCTTGATAACTTGAGTGCCAAATGGATTAACACTTAACAAAGTTATATTTTTGAGATGAACGGGGATTTTTAATTTAGAGGTAGTATTCATCATGGACTAACATCAGTTTAGGAGCCATTGAAAGTCTGTGAGAACTGGACAGCTGCTTCGTCCTAGTATGGGACTCCTCTGCAGTACGCATCCACGACCCGGCTAGGGATCAAACTCATTACCTTTAGCTTTTATGTCGAACGCGTTAATCATTTAGCCAGTGAGTCAGTTCTCGGTGGTTCACAATTTCCAACTTCTGTCAATTCAAGATATAGCACGACTATCATCCAAGGTCTTCAGATGGCATCCGATTCACTTCCGACTGGGTGGGTGCGTACTGTCAAGGAGTCTCATACTAGGACGAAACAGCTGTCCAGTTCTCCCAGACTTTCAACAACTCCCCAACTGATGTTAGTCCATGATGAATACTACCTCTAAAGTAATATTTGTCTTGCACTGATAACTTCCTATCTCTGCGATGGAAGTAAAAACAGCTGTTAGTGTAACTGGATTTTTTTCTTGTTGATCTAAACTAATTGTACTGAGAAGGACCCACCTCAAGTTGAAAAGTTGCACTTTATCAAAAAATCCAACGAAAATAATATTTTATAAAAGTTGAACCCCATAAAATGCACCTAACCCCAGAAGCTCTGATTTACTGAAATATATCGTATGCAGCTATTTAACACCATGAATCGCTTTCAGGCAACGCTTTGTGAATGATATTTTAACCTGCTATAGATGATTTCTTGGTTTGCATAAACGTCATAAAAACCATGGAAGAGTAGTTCTCATCTTTTTTCAAGTGATAAAACACCATTTACGAAAAGCACCTGGTATAAAATTTCGAAGTTGATTCCCTAACTCAGAAACATTTTTTACGAAACCAGTTACAAAGATATAGCCATATTTTAACAGTTTGCTGTGTAAGACCCTGGCTGTCCCTCAAAAATGATAACTTTAGATAATATGCAAGTAGGTCAACATAACACTGAAAATTGTTCATATGAAAGCAGTGAATACCTTTCAAGATATTTTAACTTCAATTCTCTGATTTTCACTTTTGAACGTACAATCGATATGGTTAGAGTAATTCTTGATACTACACTGTCATCTAATAAATAAAATATCCAAGAACCCACATTAAGTGATCTATAGCAACTCGTTTACAGCATATCTTTCACTATCTGTTTAGGGAAAGTGACAGTGTTAACTACGCAATACTGTAAGTCCCTGAAAACGTACAGAATAATCCTGAAAAGCGTGATAAAAGTTCAGGTGTTGTCTTAATGAACAAAGTAGAGTACAAAAATAAAATGTAGTTTAATCTTTGGAATGAAAGTAACTTCATGGTGGATGTTCTATCACAGGATATAAGAAAAGTAAAAGTAAGATCTAGTCTAGTTAAACTACTTAATATGGATTTCACTTTGAAAGGTCTTCGATCCAGACATCGACCGACAAGTAATTTGGCAGTAGCTGCTTCAACACTACACTTTTAGTGCCACAAACCTATATCAACCTCATTCAACGGCTATATGCTATTCTATATGATGCTACATGCCAAATGATTTACAATGGAAGGCTCAGTGACGCCTTCGAAGTGAAGATAGATAGGAGTAAGACAACATTGCCTACTGTCACCGATGATTTTCTTGATAGCGGTCAAGTCTACTGGATCATGCAACAAACTGTGAGAATTGAGAAGATGGGCATACGCTGGCTGGACCGATGAAAAGACCTTACAAGACTGGGATTTCACTCCCGATGATGATCTATGTCTAATGTCTTGTAGCACAACCTCGAAGATCTACAGGCTAAAACTAGCAAGTTGCAGAAGAGGCGAGGTAAAGCGAGGCAGTGAAGGAAGAAGGGACTTCCTTCAGGTTAATGTAGAGAAGACGGAGGTGATGAAGATACCTAACCAAAAACAACAACAAGCACCAATAACCATGAACGGGAGAAATCTACCTCTCTACCTAAGCAGCACAGATGAGGATGTCAAAGCCAACCAGGACTGGAAAGACAGTAAGACAGGCCTTCATTAATCTGAAATCAGTGTGAGATCTGCTGCACTGTACTCAGCATAAAGCGTGAACAAGATCCGGATTTTTAACACTAATGTCAGCCAAGTGAGTCAGTGCTTTCATGTGATGGTTGAGAGACTTGGCGTATTACGAAAAGCATTTCCAACAAACTCCAGACATACATCGTCAGCAGCTGCTGCCTACGCTCACTCGATACTAAAGATGAGAACAGATGACCAGAGTAATAAAAATAAGCAACAAGGAACTCTGCCCTGGCAACGAACCAACCAACAACTTATCACCCAACAAATGTGCAGCAGACAAGACATGGTTTCAGAGAAGAAAAATTTTTCTTTTCGACGAGGTGGAGATGAACTGAGCATACACTGAGAAGATCATTCGAAGACATCACGCACCAGGCCAGGACATCGAGTGGAAGTCAAATGGTGGGTGTCGAAGGGTGACGTGGAAGAGATCGTGTGAGTAAGAAATGAAAGCTTCTGAGTGGTCATACAAGCAGGTTGAAAAGACTGCAGAGAAGAGAGTAAAATGGTGACGTGCTACTGAAGGGATATGTTCCATTAGAAACCCAAAGAATAAACAATAGTGTTTTATTTAAGCATTCATTGAAAGATACTTTTGAACTTGCTGAGTTTCTTACTGGTATGAATATCAGAGATAAGAAAATGTATTCATCTGACGTCAACTCTTGTTTACTAATGTACCTCTAACGTAGAAAGTTAATATTCTTTGCTATTATATATCCTCGAATTATCCTTCTTTCCCTATTTCTCTAGCGCATCTTAAAGAGCTACTATTTCGAAGGCAGACACTGTCGCAAATTGATGGTGTTGCTATGGCAGTTCATTAGGGTCGTAATATACTCATGTTTATGTGTCACATATTGAACTAATAGATCAGTATTTAATCAGTAACGTCACATTCTATTAAAGGTATGTTGATAATATCTTTGTAATATGTGACGCAAATGAGGATACCGAGGCTTTGTTAAAAAAGCCTTAATATCGAACAAGATCATATAAGTCTGACACGTGAGGAAGAAAATTACCATCAATCTGCATTTCATGATATACTCTTATGCTGGAAGGAAGATGGATCTATCAGACGATCAATCTACAGAAGGTCTACCTGGACATGACAGCACTTCAGTTTCTATAGCTTTTGTCCGATGAAATATAAGAGACGATCAAACGTATTTGAATATTTGATACAATGGATGGTGAGAGCAAATTTCTGACAGACATTCTAATGGAAAACGGTTATCCATTACAGTTTATGAAACCGTTGTACAAAACAGACAATCCCGAAGCCTATAATTTCCTCGGTCCCGAAGAAGGATATATTCCGTAAAGTATCATATAGAGGGGAAATCAGGAGTATCATATTGAAACAGAGATCAAAATCTGTCATCAGTAAAACCTACTATTCAACTCAGCTAATCATTGTTAAGACAACAAAGCACCTACTTCGCCAAAAACCTCAACTTCGCATATATGATTATGTCACATCCTACCGTGTTTACCAATTTACATGTTTGCGTGCACACATATACATAGGGAGGAGTAATCGTTCAATGTAGACTAGGGTGGGTGAACATATACCTAGGTTGCATGAAAAACAGTTTAAAACACAAACTCTGATAGATGCAGGTGAAAGATACACATCCTCATCTTTAGCAAGACATGTCGTCGAAATGAATCACAAGGTTAATAACAAAACAGCTTTCAAGATATTATGTAGGAATAGTCAGGGGCGCATACTGAAATCTACCGACGCGTTAACCATCCCTAAATTTAAGCCCCCTTTGTGCACACAAAAACAATCTGTTGTTTCACTAAATTTACCTTAGTAATCCACATCTGATTATATTAACAAGACTAGTCTCACAACCTTTCATTTGACCTTTAATTTATCCTATCATTTTCATATATAAATTGACGTGGCAATTAAATATGTGATCAGATTATAGTAAAGAAGCATGGTGACAGCAGTACAATCCAGGATGCGTATTTCGTCCTATTTGCGACTCGTCAGCTGGATGTACATGCCTCCTAGTGAGTGCTGTTGTTCCCACCGGGATTTGGACTCAAGGCGATCACTTCAAACGCCAAAGGGTTATCCACTACACCACCGAGCCATCCATGAGTGCATCCTGGATTCCATTGCTAGCCACTATTCATCTTTACTATAACTAGAACACAGATATAATGAAGCATCCTCACAGCAGCACATATGCCAATAGAAACCGATCAATTCGGTCCAATCAATGACGGTATAATACAAGCAATAACACTAATGTGATCAGATTGTTCAAAATGTATTGCACAAATACATTACATTTTTCAGATAATCTTTTAATAACGTTATCAAAAAGTGACTGTGTTTGGACATCAGTGAAAGAAAACGAAGGGGTCATTCAACGAACCTTTTGATTTGAAGTTGCATATTTCGAAAAATACTCTTAGCTAATATGAACATTCATGTTGTGTCATTGGCTGAATAGATTTTCCTGTTGACTGCTCCTCTACTTGACCTCTGACGTTTCTGTCGTTTATCATTTTTCTCATCGGTTGATAGATTGGGTCTATGTCTATACACCTATTGATTGCTGACTAACTGACTTGAATGTCAAGCTTCTAGGAATTCTCTGATATTCTTTATGCTTCCTCTGTCAAACATTTCTACATCGTCGAAATTCAATTCATGTCCATAGTTGTTATCCACGTGCACTGAGCGATGAGTGATGAAATGTTATGACTTTGAATAGCCAATTGGTGTTCATGAAGATGAAGGCAGAGAGGGCGACCACTTTGTCCAATGTAGTGTTGATTACAGTTATTGCACTTGATTTCGTAAATGATATTCAGTTTGTCTTCTTTGGCTGGTGATGATGATGTCGTCTAGCAAGACGATGAAAGCCCTACAACTAAACAACCCAACTCAGAGAACACAATACAACCAAGACGATCCACCTGAGCTAAAATTATTCTCCACCATCTCATTGAAACTATATACTTCAACTAAGTTGAAATTCAAGTGAATGTAACGTGTCAACTTTTAACATGAATATCAAAAGCATTAAGACAACTCTTATATAACCAAATAGCATTGAGAGCAATACATTATAGCATCATCATGAACAGAAATTTTATTCGCTTTATCTTTTTTTGCTATGAGAACACTGAATACATACACTTTGTCGTAGCAACGGCATCTACAAACGCATAAGTAGGAAAAATATTCAATTTATAGATTATCCTCTTCTGAAAGAATGGATCAAAAGCTTACCTAGAAGAACTGAATCTATTGTGATACTCACTGTATAATCCATTCATATAACAAATATTAACCCTAGCCTAGAATAATAACTGTCATAACGAGGTCAGAGCACAACCACCAATAAATTGTATTCAGCGGCTAAAAACTCATGCCACTCAGAAAGATTTTCACTGTGAATTAAGTTTCGTAGTAGTTAAGGTGTTTGTGTTCATAATAATTTTACTTCTGGCCTTATCGTATGAATAGTAAGTATGACAAATACTAATAAATTACAGTAGTCAAGTACTCAAGAAAAATATTTTCATTTGAAAACGTCTAGACATGAATAGTTGAGCTCGTGTGATGAACTATACCAAATACATTTCTAGGCATTTTATTCTGTTTTTCATCATGTGTATTTATCAGAAAATTACCATACATCTGTTAGAATTTCCCCTAAGCTACGTTGATTGTTTAAATGTGTTTCAGTTTAAAGCGGAACTTAATTAAATTTTGTCCAACTAATCATTTGTATATATGAGTGTGAATAAAAAACTTACCAACTTATAATTTTCATATGCATTAACTGACAGTATTAATTGCCATCACGTCATATACTAACAGTTGTTGGTTTAACTGTAACACTGCTAGAAACAGTTGTCAATCTTCTCTAGTTTTTGAGATGAATGGGGATTTTTAATTAAGAAGTAGTATTCATCATGGACTGACATCAGTTGGGGAACCACTGAACCACTGTCCAGCTGTCCAGTGCCCCCAAATTTTCAATGGTTCCCCAACTGATGTCAGTCCATGATGAATACTACTTCTAAATCTTTTCTAGTGTTTAAATCGATCAAAGGTCTCTCTTTCAGGGGAATAAAGTCGACATTTTCGAAAATATATCCAGATTTTATTCGTATTACTCTTTCTAGTTGTGGAGATGAGCTGGCGTTGATGACAAATGGACGCCGTGAGCTTAATTTTTTCAGAACCGTCATCTGAACTTGCATATTTAGTTGAAATGTAAAAACTAAATAATCAGCCGGAGATGATCATTATCTCTATCACATAAAAATGATAAGTACTATAATATCGTGGATGAACCGAAAATGCCTAGACTTGAAGAGGATTCACATTAGTTTTGGTTGTAGTTCTTGCATCTGAAGTTTTCTTTGGAAGCTAGCCCTAGTTAGAATAATAAAAATATCAGTAGTATATAATGCAACATCGGAAGACAAAGTATGTTTATCATTAACTGGTGCAGATCTGGATAGGGAGAGGATGCAGTTCTGAACAGAAATATGCGGGGCAAGAACACTGCGAACCAGGAATGTTTTCAGGTTTATATTTTTTAACGTAAACCCCAACAATTTTTCAAAAAACTATCTCTGCTGCCTCATTGAGTTTTCGCTCTGGGAAGCAGCATTGTTAGCACGGTTAATAAGCAGTAGAAATATATTTTTCTGATTAACTGGCTTTTTCACCTATGTGTTCCTACCAAAATGTCTCATCAAATGGTCAGTGAGTCTTTTTTATACTATGGAATCTTCGTACTGATATTCACAGACTGTTGCACTGTCCACACTAGACGACGTAAACACTAACACTCAACCCACGGCGATTCTTTCGAATCTTTATGAAATAACGAGACTTACAGTTGTTCACCTAGCGTTTTGCTGGAAAATATTTACTGTTTGATATCAGAGAAGTATCAACAAATATTAATATTGTTTATAACAATAAACGTTAGAAAATAGGCTTAGAAGCATGTATAAGAGGTCCGGAAATTACTCTTAATTCAGAGAGACTAAAGCATTGTCTTTCTTAAGTGTTTCCATAATCACTTAATCACATACAGGTTAAAGGTAATAGAAATGTTTGATTAAAGAGTTCACTGATTCGTCTAAAGCACACGCTAACAGAACAATATTCATCAACTAAGAAGTGGCTTATTATCTTTTAGGATACTTAAATGATGAGATAGATATTCAACTTTTTGGAATACTTTATTTGTTGGCAGTCAGAATGTAGAAAAGCCATTACGTTCCATGGTTTATTATCAAACTTATAAGACTTGTTTCAATAACATTTCGGAGATCCTGTACTACGAACAAAAAAATATTACTAGCTAGCAAAATCTATGTAAAAGTTTGCTTATTCGATCCACTTTAATTATCTAATCTCGAGACAATTATCTTGATTGCATTGCTTCCTAGGAGCTGGATGGCTTAATCGAGAAGCTTTCATTGTCTTTCTAGGCGGCGCCTCCATCATCAACTTCAGTGTAGAGTGAGCTATCAAGACTTCTCTATGAATAGTTCAGCAGCTTGGCCTGAAGTAGTGCTCTATGATAGGCTCCACTGTCATTATTCATCTTTTTTTATTTTTTGATAAATTGGCTGTATGTGTAAACATATCTCGATTGTCAAGTGAACTGAATACTAAGCTTCTAGGAATTGTCTGGTATCCTTTGTGTTTCCCCTATCCGGGATCTCTACATCTTCAAAGTTGAATTCATTTCTACAGTTGCCTAAATGCACTGATATGAGCGATGAAATACTGTGACATTCAATTCCTGTTCACGTAAAAGAATTTTAACAAGGAAATCACTTTATCCACTGAAGCGCTGACCACAGTTGTTTCAGTCGATTTTCTGAATGATTCTTGGTTTGTCTTCGTTTCGTCCTTTGGTCTATATAATATGCCTCAAAAAGACTTCTTTGGTTTATGAACCACATCAATCCCAAAAGTTAGCTGTAATCTCGTCATGATCTTTGAAGCGTTCTCCATGTATTGTAAGATGGTCTATTTGACGATTTCCGTGGATGACGTTTTAGTTTACGACGAACTGAAGGGCGTATTTTGATTAGGACAAGCTGTTTTGTTCTTCACTGGGTGTTATTGCTTTTTTCAACAAGGTCTGTACACAAATCTTTTGTGAACTGTTGGTTTTTTTCTACTACAGCTGAGGATCCAATTAGTGTGTGTTAGCTTCATGAACACTTGAATCTCCAACTTTTTAGCGTCGATTTCACTGACTAAAACATCCAGGAACGGTATTTGGTTATTCTATTTGCTCTTCAGTGTGAATCTGATGTCACTGAAAACATTTTTTTTCAAGTTGTGATTATTCTCTCATTCATTCCCTTGAGTCCTAAGAAAAGTATCATCTAAATAGCGAATCCAGTTTTTCACTTCCATCACCGGTGGATGACGGCTGCCAGTCTCTGCATTACTGCCTTCGCTATTCATCCAGATCTCGATCATATCATTCAGGTTCCATTCATTTGTTTATATATTTTGCCACTGAATTAGAAGTATATTGAATGAGTTCGATCGCACCTGAACAGTGAATTCTGTGCATTCAAAACAGTTGTATCTTAAGTGAGAAGGAAAGACATAGTATTCTCTTCCTGTCGTAGCTCAGTTACGTGTATAATGCAGTGTTACTAAAGGGCACCATCAACTCATAGCTGTATACTCCAATCTCATCAGTGGTTTGACCAAATATCCGAACGACTTCACAAAATTTTTTTTCCAGCGGAATGGTCTTAAGTAACTGACATGCATTTCTGTCTTTCAGTAAATCCTCTGCATCCTTCATACAGTTTTCCTTGTTGATGACTACATTAATGTGCCATTTGTCAGATAACAGAATAAGATATTGTTCTCATTTGTTAGCATTTACAATACTTTCTGGTCCTGAGCAGTTGACTGAGTGGAACGTTTCTTCTATCTAATCAGAAGCAGGATTGCTTGCAATATTTCCTGTTCAGTGTTCTCATTTAATCCTGATATTTTGAGAAACGATTCCAGTGCAGTGAGTACCTTTGGTTTAGAGATGTTCTTTGGATTGTAATTCATTCTTATCCGAGGAAAACGTTCTTCAAATTTTATCAGTGAACGTTTGATAATTTATCAACACACTCATTTTTTTCAATTGTTTTAAGCCGTTCTAAAATTTTGAAGAACTTCCCCTAGAGGACTTTTCTTCGGTTTTCTTCATGTCACCTGCTTGATTTTTCAATTGATCCAGTTAGTCTTATTGAGTCTTTGAACATTGTTTCAGTGATCTGCCGCTCTTCAGACTGGGCTATGTAAATCATCTTTCGAATATGTTTTGTTTCATTTCAACCACTGAACATTTCAGCTAAGTTATCACCTAAGCAACTGATACGCAGTTGTTCATTCATCGTTATTATATCCATTGCAAACTTAAATTCAATCAAGTAAGAAGTATTGCCGATTCAAGTAGTTAGTATGCTATTCCAAACTTCCTTTGTATTTATTTAGTTATTAACTAAACTAGTCATTTAAGCTCCAATAAAAGCGGTGGAAATCACTGTCAGAATTTATAACTTAATACAGTTTGACTGAGAAACTATCTCTGGTAAACGACATAGAATTGTATACTACCAATTGCGATCCATAATATCCAACACAAAGTTGCACAGTTTTGAGGTGAAAGTAAAAACAATCCGTCTTCTAGTGCGTGACCCGAAAATAATTGTTCACTACGCATTTGAAGTCGTCATATCCCACCAGGCGGATAAGAAGAAGTTTAACAACACGTATCGTTATTCATCGGATAGATAAATTGATTGAAAATGAAATTAAAACTTATACGGTGATGGGATTCAGGTCAGCGAGCCGAAGTATACCAGACTGTACCTCTAAGCTATTATTATATGGAATAATATCGTAGTAAACCTGTAAAATATTTATGACTTGCTTGACTTCGTAGGCTTTCGTCAAACTGAAGAACGAAGACCATAAGAGCGAGAGTGTGAAGCAGTGACTTCAAGACTGTTATCATGAACATTGAAAGTCGCAGTAATATATACTTACTACATTTAATTATGAGTGAAAATATCAAAACAAACTGCTGGTTGTCAAGATTACATCATTTACAAAGTCGTGGTTATGGAAAAATAGCGATTACTTTTGCTTTAAGAAAGACAAATACTATGCATTGAAACAGAGCATAACCCAATAAAATATTTTCACAAAATAAAGTACTTAGAGCAAAAGTTAAGGGGCTATCTTGGCTTAATGGTCTAGTGGATAACGCTGTGACGTTTGAAGTGATCTCTCTTGAGTCCGAATCCCGGTGGGAACAACATCACTCACTAGGAGGCAGATACATCCAGCTGACGAGTCGCAAAAGGACGAAATACGCATTCTGAATTCTACTGCTAGTCACTATCCTTCTTTACTGTAACTAGAATATACATAGGTAATGTCGAGGCATCCGCGCAGGAACGCGTGTGGCAGTAGAGAACGATCAATTCAGTCCAATCAAAGATGGTATAATACAAGCAATAACATTATATCTCAAGAATCTATGAATTAATATATTACACTACACGGTATGACTTTACCACCTTTCCCCATTAGAAACGGATGCAAAATGAATCTATCTAACATATTCTTCTTTAAGTAGCATGTGTATTTTAATCTTTCCTTCCTTATAAATACAGATAGTACACTTTCTTTGTTGCATTAACAGCGATAACGAACTTTCAAAAAAGATAATCTTCATTGTTCTCTGTTGAATTAGAAATTGTTACCATATCTGTTATCGTTCAAATGTAACAAAGAAGCTCGAATATACTAAAGTTCTTCGTAACCAAACCATATAATCTTAACCAACTAGGAAAATTATATCATTATACGGAAAATATTGGAATAGGAAGAGTTAGAACCAACAGAAAATGCTTTAATAGAAAGCCCAGTGTAATTATATATAAAAATATATGTACATATATGCCATTGTATTTTGTATAGTTCTGGATGGTGTAAGTCACTTCCTCCTGTTTAACTACCACATATATATTTTAAGGAATCAGGAGACCCTTATGCATCGAATATGAAGTTCATTGTTCAACATTCACAAGTATACAATTTGACACATTATGTTACACTTGATGGCTGGTGATTTTACAGTGTAACTCATTAACTTTCTATTGAAAATAAAAATTGAAAGAAAATTGATCAGCGAAGAAATATTTCTTTTCAACGAAAATTTTTTTTTTCGCTAATACATGACTTGTTCTTGTTAGTGAATAAATGGGGGTATATTTCGTCAGTAGAAAAATAATCTCTAAAATTATAACCTGTTCACAAAACTATATTCTAAATATAATCAACTTTGCATTCATGAAAATATTTCTAATAACCCTGAATATTTGAGCAGTTTAGAAATCATAGATGAACTAATTGTAATCTAATTGTAATCTACCTGAAATTCTTATTTGATTTGAATGTTATGATTGTTTACCAGTGAAAATACTCCTCAATCTTGTACAGACGTATTCATATCAATTTTCACAACTAACAATATGCTGGAAGGATTTCGTTTTTGAAAATTTTTTATCTATCCTTCATTTATAGAAGCTGGTTATCATTAATGTTTACTCATACATACCTCTGATAAACAGATTACACAAGTAGAGTACAATTATATTTGCATGCTTCATCAGTTTTTTCCACTTGTCGTGCTAAGCTTAAGTTAATGCTGAAAAATGAAATTCATATAGCAAAAAGAGAGGATTATACTGTTCCTTCTCGGTTTGAAGTCTTTGATACTACACCACAGTTGTTTCCCTTAAATTGCCTTGTATAAAGAAACACTTAAAAGCGTTGGAACAGTTAATTGAGTGACAATAATTGGTTGAAAAACAACTAAAATAATACTTTTATCTAAACAGTCACGGGAATTTAGGAACTACAAACAAGCTAGTCAGAGCGAAATGCCAGGCAACTCAAGGATATTTAAGCTTTTTCTAGTCCGAAGCATTAAGTAGTGGCAATTTTCTAAATTCACAAGTAGCCTTAAAAAGAGGAAACGTTACGCATACCTTTGGTTGGAACTGCATGACAATGATATTAAGATATATTTCATCTTGATGTTCATCTGAGAATAATTTAAGGCTGTTAAACTTTTTTTTCTATTTTGTAAAAACTTAGCGATTAACAAAGGATAATAAGCAAAGAAATTGCACTTACTATTCATCCCAAAAATTACTTTAAATTTTCGAATGAAAACATAAAAATATCGCCTACTAAGGTACGCAGTCGTAATGTTAAACAGTATACTGAAGTGATACACTTTTGTGTAAGACTCTATGTCAATTTGTCCCTCTGTAATTGTGAAAATTTCTAAGTAACTAACTTATTCAGAAAACATGGTCAGAAGTCTTAGAATACTCAAGAATATATTCGTAGTCTGAGTCTTGATATCCTTTCAGAATTTTCGAGTGACAAAATAGTATTAGGTATGAACTTTCCCTCTAGAGTTCTGAATGAAAATGTTTATTGGCTGAAACTTTTGTCGTTGTAGATAATCAAAAGACAAAGAAAAATTGTCGGACTTTATTTATCTACTGAGTTCATCCTTAGGTATGAGGCAGCTTTATTCTTTTTTGTGCAAGTTACTTTGTCTACTTGAGCGTCTGTTTACATTATCATTCCATTCTCAATATTCGTATCATCTCTTATCATTAGCTTAACTACATTATATATAATGGAAAGCACTTTGGTATGTGAAGCCATGGGTGTTGTGGTCGATTCTCAGTGGGAACGACATCACTGACTAAAAAGTAGGTTAATCCAGTTGATAAGTTGCAAGTAGGACAAAACGCGTGCCCTAGACTCCGCTGTTGCATATAATCGTTTTCTTTTTATTATCCACAGTGGCATAACTGTTGCTAAGTTGATGGAGTCAGTCAGCATTCTAAAGAAAAAGGTGTGTGACTAATTCTGGAATACACTTTTGTGTTTCATGTTGGTGTAAAAACACGCTAAAAAAAATAGACATATTCAGACGGTATCATGAGACATAAAACCAAACATAGGTGAGCAAATTAACAAATATTTCAAGTTACTTTCTTCCTTTGAGTCAATTATTTGAACACATTAGTCACTTTTAATAGCTTAAAATGAGATATACTTTTGTAATCTACGGTTATTTGGTTTAACTTAATTCACTATAAAACTTGATCAGTAATTTCTGAAACTTGAGTTGATAAAACTCATATGCATTTCAGAAATTCAATGAAGCCAATTTCTCACACGTTTCTGGCTTCATATTATAAGTCAAACTCATAAAATATAGGCACTAAAATGAATTTTTAGTCCCATTTGATTACTTGTAAGAGTTATTGACTTACTTATGTGAAGTATAGGTTATTCTGAGTAGCGTGAATACATAGTTTATTACTGCTTAAAGATTATGTACACGCATGGAATATACATGCAACGGAAAAACATAGATTCTAGTCGTATTCAAAATTCAAATGAGAAATCATCAGATGAAGAGAGAAGTATTATAGAATTAGGATTACTTCAGCATGATATTGCACTGACTTTACTGATACATTTCTATCACTAAGCTGAATTCGGTGTTCTAGTAAGTATTTCTGCTAAGACAGTTAATAATACAGATCTTATTTCACAAAATGGACTAATCCCACTTAGCTAATCAGTAAATTTATTCATGAACATTCTTTATAGAATCAAATAGTGGACTAGGAAACTCTAAATGAATAACCACATTTCTGGGTAAATTTCAGTATATTCACACAAATGTGCAAATAAATGTCAATATCAGATATACAAAAATGGCGAATTTCATCATCTTTCAGCTGCTAGCTAGATCTAAGCAGGTCTAGAAGATTAAAGAAAACACTTTTCATAAGGCTAATATTCTATCGATTTCATTTACTTGCTTACAAATTAACTCGTGAATCCGTGCTCAATAAAAGTATTTTTTTTAAATAGTTAGCAGTTGTAAAATACTTCAGATATCTTGAATAAATGTTTAACCATTTCTGTTACAAGTGTGAAGTGTTGCTTCAATGAATAATCTCTCCATTCCTCCAGATCGGTTGGATCGCCTAATTTTTATTCTGTCCCACTCTGTAATGCATTAGAGAGTTACGGCGTACACAGTAACAGACACACCTTGCTCTAAATAAAGTGTCGTAACTGTACCAATAATTTTGTTTTCAACTAAATTGTATGGTCTAATCACCTGACCAACTTTCATCAGCTGTTTCAACTGAAGCATATAAATTGAAAATAATTTCATGGCACTGTTTCTCCATATTATTTTGATGGAACCTTTAAATCAATCAATCCCGGTTCAAGTGACTTTTTTAAACTGAAGATCTAACGTGTACATAATTTTGTTATGATTTTTTTGTCATGGAAAAATTCAAAGGACCCTTTGGTGATTTCATCCTTCTTGGAAAGCCCTGAAATATCTTCACAAATCTTAGTGAATAATTATAGTTTTCTTGCAAGAAAATTAACACCGCTTATCTGATAATTGAAAGTTTAACAACTGTTGGTATTGTTTTAAAATGTAAAGATCAAGCCTACAGTTTAAACTGTTAGTGATTCGGTAAACTGTATAAAAAACTCTGCGTAAATCTTTGAATAAGTTCACAGAGGAGGTTAGGATTTGAGCACTACAGGAATTATTTTACCCTTTAGCTTCAGCATTCAATTTTAAGCAACCAAAATAAGCAACAGTCAGATAAAATAGTTGACCCATTTTGGAGATATTTATCCTGGAGTATCATATGAGGGGAAGATGATCAATATCGCTCTTTCTTAAGAAATATACAGTTGAAAAAGTCCGTTGGCCAGTGGATTTAAGGGTTGATATTGTTTTCCGATAATTGGCCAGTATATGGAGCCCTAATGACGGACTCGATAAACAAAGATTCGGTTATCAATCTCTCCCTCCACCCAACTAAGTTGGTTTTTAACACTGTTGTCCTATCCCCATCATACAGTAGAATGGGATCAACGACAAGTAACTATCATTATTAACGGGAGAAATCTAAACGAAGTAGTCTCTTTCACCTACCCACCTACCTAGGCATCATCGTTTCAAATACAGGCGGCACAGATGAGGACATCAAAACTGGGATCGGAAAAGCAAGACAGGCTTTCATTAATCTGAAATCAGTATGGAGATCTACTACACTCAGTATGAGCGTGAACAGATCCGGATTTTCAACACTAAGTCGGTCCAAGTCAGTGCTTTATATGGTTCAGAAACTTGGCTTGTTACAAAAAGCATTTGCAACAAACTACAGACATTCATCAATAGCTGAAGCTCACGCCCACTCGATACTGAAGATCAGGTAGTCAGAATAATAAGAATGAGCAACAAGGAACGAATCAACCAAGAACCTATCACTCAACAAATATGCAGAAGAAAGTGGAGATGGATTGGCATGCGCAGAGAGGCCGACTGAGAAGATCAAGCGCCAGACCAGGTTCTAGAGTGGAATCTACAGGGAAAACGAAAAGTTGGTCGTCTGAGCCAAGGGTGACAAGGAGGAGATCATGTGAGGAAGAAATGTGAGCTTGTGGGTAATGGTGAAGCAAGCTTGAAAAGACTGCAGAGAACAGAGCTGCAATAGAGGCGTGCTACTGAAGTCCTGTGTTCCACTAGGAACCCAAGGGAAAAATAATAAGTAATAATGATAATAATGTGAATCCTACTTACTATTTTCATTACAAGTGGGATTGCTTCAATGATTTTATGGTTGTGACTGGTTGAATAATAATAGACTATACTAAAACATCGCTTAAGTTTTTCATATTAAGCTTCATCTTACCCCGTATCATGTTGACTGATAATGAGAAAAGAAAGTTTTAAGATCACTTTGTGTCCTAATGACAGCAGAAAGTTGAAACTTTACGAGCTATAAAACTCTTAAATCATTCATGATATTTATAATATGCAATAAATATCATGATGAAAAGAAATAGTTAGTCAACTCGAAAGATTTCTATATAATGTTTTGTTGACAAGGATTGATTTTAAATAACAGCCGAGTTAAAATCTTATGATTACAGTATGAAAACATCGTATTTAGTCGGATATCTCTATTTCAAACTAATATCATACAAGTTCTTATAAACTATCTTCAGGCATTTAGTTATAGTGAAAGGATTTGAATGTTTGTTGTTTTTTTACGTTAATGAAACGTTCAAAAATATAAAACATTTTTGCATTTATCTTTGACAGTTTCTTTGAATGTCTTGTTATAATAAAAGTTTTAAGCAGTATCATTACTGTCCATCTACAAAACAATATTAGTAATAACATCTGTCATTCACCTTTCATTTCATATCATGCTATGACCTTCCAATTATGAATCATCTGTTTTTCCATAGAATTTTGAAAGACTTATCAGGTCGTGGGGTCGTGTGAGGTCGTGGGTGCGCACTGCTGAGGAGTCCCATACTAGGACGAAACAGCTGTCCAGTGCTCCCAGGTGTCCTTTGTTCCTCCAACTGATGTCAGTCTTCGATGAATAACAACTTGAAATTATCAAAATAAGGCAAAAAATATCCAAAGTTTACTAAATGTTCTGAGACAGAACTGAGGATGTATTACTATTCTCTCCTTGTCAGCCAAGTCTATTTTTATTGTTAGAAGAAGGCAATCAAATCTATTTTATTTCAACTTGTTTACTTGACTAAACAATCATTAAATAGTATTTAAAGAAGAAGATTATTAGGCATCATAATAGACACAATAAGAACCTTTAATGAAGGAAACTACTTTCCAAGTACATTTGGCGGTTCATATATTATCAAAACCAAATTGCACTCATAATGTGACGTGAATTTATATGATGATATTGTGTAAACTTTGAATCCCTGTTTCTTCATGATAACCATGCACATGCATATTCCTACTGTTACAACTATATCGACTTTGGTTTCTAAATTTCCTGACAACTTTACAAATCAATATAGTGAGTAAATTCTTAATTATTAGGACTTTTATTCTTTAATTCCACCCACTTAATTTACATTTTGTCCTACACGTAGTGAATTTAGGGGTGACTTTAAAGGCCAACCTAGCAACTGACAAAATAACCAATCAGACTGTGACATGTTGGTTGGGAGGACAATTTTTCATAAAATTGGAAAGTGTGATTGATTGTTTCATTAGTTGCTAGGGTGATCTCTAAAGTCGCTCAAATATTGTCTCATTATTTGGACGCATTTTAAGTCTTGATTAATATAAAGTGACATCAGGTATATGTATAGGGTGATATATAAGGTATTCATTCCAATTTCAAGCTGACTGAATGATACTTTAAATGTGTAGGCTATTTGTGGACAGAAATATCTAGACATTCATCTTGTTTCCTTGCATTTCTGCAATCCAAAATGGTTTATTAATTACAAATTAAGCTAAAAATGAAGTTGGCTTGCATCTACCGTTAATTTTCTGCATAAAAAGTAATTTGTAGTCGCCGGTTTTATCACTAAAAATGTGTCGTCTACATACCTTCATTATCTTTCGAAGCTAGAACTAAAGGTTAAAGAACCAACTTTTTCTCGAATCTCTGTATATTATCTGTTGTGAATATTTATATAGAGTTCCTTGATAATTCTTTACATCTCTTTATACCTTGCTGCTTACAACTTTGAAGTAGCACATTTCAGATAATTGTATTGCCAGTGAAACATCTCTAAAGAGTACTTCGCTTCTGTACGTTACATCGTCATCGTTTTTAAATACTTTCAATAACGTGTTAATTAGCACTTTTGTTTACTGGTTATTCTCAGCAAAACTATCACCTTTCTTTGTTAATTTCAAAAGAATCTATCAGTTTATATCCTGAATGATTCATAAATTCATTCATTGTTGTCAAATAAATGCTAAGGTCGAAGCTCAGCTCATGTCAGTCATAGGTCTTACATGATAATATGCTTCATGAAGCATAATGACAACACACGTATTACTGAGATTATTAGTATAAGTTGCTATGCAAAACAGTTCAAACATACGTAGAGATAAGTTCATTGAATTTATTAACTTCATCATGAATTCTCTTGACTTTATTTCAGTATGGTTCTATAATCTATTCATATGGTCTTTTTTGTGCTCACTAAGTTTCAAATATAACCAATTTTGTTTGACATTACTTTTGACTTACGTCCATGTGATTTGGTAATTACTTCATCAGAGCTTTATTTCTGATTCCGTATGATACACTTTGATTTTTCCATTGTGGCACTTGGCAATATCTCAGGTCTATTAGTCACGTCAATGGAATGCATAATCAGGAACACCTTAGCTCAAAATTTCTCTTTAAAATTCGATCATCACTACTGCAAGTAAAAGCGAAGGTTGATGGCGATAAAAACTATATCTTTGAGTTGTGTATTTTTCTTTGGCGTAGTTGTGAAAATAAAATGCGTTTGAAGTGCAATAGGGTGAACTATATTATTGAACTGAATGATAGATCGATGAAGTATGCAATACCACAGTACTCGAATCCCTTGATATACAAATAAAAGGTGAAGTTTAATGGGTTTCTGAGTAGTTGAACTTACCCAACCAGAGTGTAACCATCAGCGCTGTCAATTAGAAATAGTTTTTTTAGTGATTTGAATATTGTATTAACAGAAATTAGAAGTTTCCTCGAAAAATGTCTATCATTTATAAATCCATATTTTCAAGAGCTTTTCGTCATTTAGAGTGGCAGTTTTTAAAAACTTTAGGTTAGTATTCATAATGGACTGACATTATTTGAAGGGAAATTGGGAAACTCAGAGCACTGGACAGCTGCTTCGTCCCAATATATGACTCCTTAGCAGTACACACTGATAAATCCACTAGGGCTTTGAACCCAAGAATTTCAAGTTCCATGGTCAGCATGTTACCATTGAGCCACTGAGTCAGAACCCACCGAACAATGGTTCCTACTTCTGTGAATTAACCATATAGTGTGACCTACATAAAATGTCATGGGTTCAATCACTGGTGAGGTCATGGGTACTCACTGCTGAGGAGTCCCATACTAGGACGAAATAGTTGTCCAGTGCTCTCAGGTTTTCAATGTTCCCCCAAATGATGTCAGTCCATGATAAATTCCAATCTAAAATAGGCAATTTGTTTATTTCCATAGTTGTCAAAAATCAGATCCATAACAAATTCAGTCAAATTCTGTTCTTCTTACGTTTTCACAGTTATCGTATGTCTGCAGAAAAATAACAAAAGTTGCACTTGTTTCGTGAGTCAACTAAATTCATCAGCTACAATAAACTCAATACTATCTTGGTACAATGCTATAATCGTCTACTCCATCGTTGAGGTGAAAATAAACCTTTTTAAAACTGATGAAGGGTTGCTTTATTTTCATGATGAGCGACGATACTGTCAGAAGTGTGTAATCGAAAGTGAATCAATCTTTATGCAGCATTTATGTCTCTTCGCATTTCAGCCTTAAGAGTCTTTGAAGGTCATCCCAAAGAAGTATGAGAAGCAGACGTACACGCATTACGTTATGCGAAATTCACATTTGCAGGGTGACCTAAGAGCCTATGTCAAGTTTGTCTGCTTTAACGCTAGAGGACGCCGGTCAATAGATGGTGTAATGACAAGAAGGTCAGTTCCGTTTGTTTTCATTAATTATTTCATAGAATACCCCTGAAATGTTCTTGTCGGGTTTTCATGCTCAAGAAGTTCTTAGAAGGTTTCTGGACAGTGACTAGATGGCTGTTAACTCACAATAAGCTCTGCAATTCTCTGCTTTATGACAACAGTTCTTGGGCAAGGAAGTTGAATTGGTGCTCATAAGACTATTGCTAATATCTGGTAAGGCTGCATTAAATGTTGTAGATTTTGTTGCTACATACGAACGTTATTACTCACTTAGCACAGGTTTTCGAAGACCACCTTAATGTTGGTCAGAACTACCAAGGCAAAGTAATCACTTTCTCATTAACATTTTCCTTAAAATAACAGATAGTAGTCTATTCCTACAACGATTTAAATATGTCAATGAAAAGAATGTGTATTAAGGAATAGAATATAAGTACATTTTCAATGAAAGCTTACAAACAGTAGTAAGCTTTTGTTTCAGTGAATTATGAATAAAATATTCCAACTGCTGGTTCAGAAAATTTCATCCTATTTGGGACTCGGCTTAGCGGATAACGATCTGGCGTTTAAAGCGAAGGGTACTGGATTTGACTTACAGTGTGAACAATTTCGCTCACTGGGGTACAGGTAAATCCAGCTGAAAAATCCCTAGTAGGATGAACCATGCCTCCTGAATTTCTTTGGTGGTTGCCGAGATCAATATGTATTGAGTGCAATTTCTAATTGTAAATCAGTTTTGCAGAAAATTCTAAATCTTAAATGTTCTAATGTGAATTTTGCACATAATGATAAGTTCTTATTTTGGTAATAATTTGAACAAAATTATTGCCTGTGACTGAACAGTAACACGAGTGTGAATAATAACGAAAACACAAGTAGAAAGGAGTTCACAACCCTCATTGTGTTACCCCGCAATAGAAGGTACATCAGAAACTTTACGTATGATCTTCAACAAAGCTGAAATTTGAGTGGCATCGTGAAACCTACAAACTCACTCAGAGATAAACTTTGTGAGCTGATATCAGGATCCGATAGAACCAATTAAACAAAGTAATCTAATCTATCAAATTCCATATAATGATTATGAGGTCAAGTACATGGGTGAAACTAGCCGGTTGGGGTCAATTAGAATTGCCGAATATAGGAATTTAGTCAGACATTGAATGACAGACCCGAACAAGATCAACAATCTAGAAAAAACTAGGCTATTGCAATACTTGATTTAACACACAACCACACAATAGGGTGGGATAAAGCCACTGTACTTAAGTTCAGTACGATTAGATTGAGGGAGAGAGAGGGACTGATTAATGAACCTTTGTTCATCTAAGCAACCTCCACACAACACATGTAATAGGAATGAGGCGATACCTATACCAGAGACGTGGAAAACTTTACTACTAATCGAAGCAGAGAATAAGAGGTGACGAACAATCGAAAGCAGATGTTAAGAGTGCTGTGTGATTACATTGATATGATTATGAGCAGTTATAATTTACGCTCGAAACGTCATCAAGTAGATGATACTGTGTCACTATGTGTAATAAATCAACTAAACAAATATAATGTCGAACTAAATGCCACCAGTGTCCATGATTTACACTTATATTAGCGTATGTATGTATTTTCTTTTGCATTACATAATGGTTTATATAGTCAAGTATGCGGAGTATCCACCTTAAAAGCATTACTGAAATTGATTTAGACTTTAACATTCGTCGCTTGTCTTAAATTTGTGTCTGGTAACAAATGTTTTCAAAATTCAATACTATCTGTAGAGACATCTTTACTGATACGATTAGCTGAACAACGTCTCCGACTATTGGTAAATTTGATTGAAGTCTTTCTTTCCAAACGTCTAGCATCTCAGATGTAAAGGAGTACAAACTTTCGTGTAACATTAAATCCCCACCTAGAAGTTTGATGACCTTTGTTTAATTTCTGTTAGTTTCATTACACTTGCTTGATTAGCAATAATGAATTATGTCAACGTAAAGGATCTATCTGGCTTCTACGTTACTTTCCCAGTAGTTCCTGAAGTAATTGCTTGCTTTCTGATTCACTGTACTACAAGTAGGAATCCTGCAGACAGATAACTTTATTCCGTACCACTTGAATTTCCTTGTAATTATCTCTCACTCAAGGACTGAAAGTGAATAGGTGGAAGAAGAGCTCCCAGATTCAGTTACACGAATTTGTTCTCTCCAGCATAGCTATATCCATGAAGTTGGTTATATGGTCTCTAAAAAGCTCATCCTCTGTTTTATTTATCAGAGGTGTAAATGATCCAAAAAGACAACGCTTGATTGTGTATAAGCGAAGAAATAGAAGCTCTACTGACTCAGACATTTTCATTGTAACTATGTTTTTTATTAGCTTCATTATGATTCCTCATCTCTTTTTTTATCTACAATTGTTTATTCTCAAGTTCTACTAGTGACCTTATCAATTTATCTGCACTCATTCGATATCTGTGTTTCGATTTAAATGCGTCTTTGAAAAATCTCGTTATTTTGCATATCACACAGTTCTCTCAACACTTTTTGGTTGCCTTGTTGTATATAACTACAAATAGGACTGCAGAGATATGAAAGAAGAATTGAAGGATTTGAACAGATTAAATCTTATATCAAACTGTTTTAAAATATCTTACGTGCTTTAAATTCAAGTATAATGAAAGACAATTACAAATTACAAAAAATGTAATTCAATAATAGAAATCAAAAACTTGTCATATGCTTTTAATTCAAGTTTGTTTAAGTAGAATCTAGATGGAAAACTTTTTACATGTTTATAAATACCGTGATAATAATCATAATATAAATGACCAGTCAACAGTTGATTGTTACTAACGTCCTAGGAGGATATGATTTCCAACTGTGCTCTTATTACAATATTATAAGTCAGGTTTACTTTAATCTCAGTGTTGTAACAATAAATTTAAATTCAGTTTCATAATGACAGACTGTTTTCATTGTTTTAACTGGGATATAATTCAGGTTATACAAATGTATTTTAGTCTGTTTATTAGAAATGTCATACAGTGAAATAGGACAACGTTTCGGACATAATTTACTGTCTACATTAATTATGTATATATAAATGCATGTATAAATGATTTAACAGTCAAATATAAAGGACGAATATTTTTTTCCAACAACTTTTCATCAGGTTCTGCAGCTATAAAATCAATTTCGTTAACACATTAATAGCCAGGATTTACAGTGAATCCATTTAGGAATAAGCATGGAATTATAATTCAAATGTGATTTAAAGTAACTGGTCCCTTTGATAAATTTAAACAGCGTAATGAGAAGACGAAGATTATCTGAAGCATGTGGTGATGTATTAGCGCTATATATTTCGAACAATCTGATCACACATGGACTTGTCGAACTATTTATATGAAAATTTACGAAAAGGTCAATGAAGTTAATGGGAAACATAGGAATAGGAAGGGATAGAAACAAAAAAGGAAAATCTTACTCTTGGTATGAAAATTAAAATCAATACTACCAAGGTAAGTTCAACGTATTATGCAGCTAAGGTCATCATTGTAGAGAAGACCAAGTCCGTGTTACAGCACAAACCGAAACAACATATAAACGATTACATCACATTCCACTGTGTTTATCAATTTACATGTATGTGTGGACACATATATAGAGAGAGAGGAGCAATCGTGATATGCAGTTAAGGGAGGTTGAACATGTACCTAAGTGGCTACAAAAACAAATGACCTCAACAGATCCAATAAGTGCAGGTGACAAACATCCATCTTCGTCTATCGCTAAACATATACTAGAAACCAACCACAGGATAGACATGAAAACAGCCTTTAAAGTACTATATAAAAGTGGTGAGAGCAGAGTGCTTAAATTTATTGAAGCTCTTGCCATCCGTAAATTTAAATCCCCTTTATGTATACAAAAACAATTTGTACTCACGTTGAACCTACCTTGGTAGTATTGATTTTTTGGTTTTCCTTTTTTTTCTATCCCTTCCTATTCCTATGTTTCCCATTAACTTCATTGACCTTTTCGTAAATTTTCATATAAATAGTTCGACAAGTCCATTGTGATCAGATTGTTCGAAATGTATAGCGCTAATATTTCAGATAATCTTCATCTTCTCATTACGCTGTTCAAATGTGATTCTTGAAAATTGTGAATGGTAGTGTAATACAAAGTTCAGGCTTCTTTGATGTTCTAGCTACAGCTTTCGGTATATCGAGAATGAGTAAATCAATGGCATATGGTACAGTCTTCGGAACACGGTGTATCACAGTGAAAGCTATACAAGCATCTATTTGGTATCCTGTATTCATTAGGCGTGCTAGTATAGAACTTTGAATGGATTTGATCTTATGCTTCGCAAACCATGCCGGTAGATGTTCTTTTATCCTGAGACAGACGTGTCTAGTAGTGTGTTCTATATAACCTGTTTCACAGGAACAGTTGAATTGATATATGCATGGTGAAGAGCTGAAATTAGGTTAGGCGTCCTCAAGAAGAATGGTTGGCTATAAAAGGATAGGCATAGACGTTCTGAGTACAACGTTCTATTTAATATTCTTGACAGACGTTGTGATAAAATTTCACTGAATTATTAATTTTCCTCCCTCATACGTTTGATCGCTCAAATTATCGCTACAATCGACATACACATAAATTACACTACCATCCACAATCTTGAAGAATCACATTTTAGTGTTATTGCTTGTATAATACCATCATTGACTGGACCAAATTGATCAGTCACTGTTGGCATATGGGCTCCTGTGTGGATGCCTCGATATTGCTTGTGTTTCAATTATGTATAATAATGATGGGCAGTGGCTAGCAGTGGAATCCAGAATGCCCATCATTACTATACATAACCACACTTCAATTATAATTCCATAGTTATTCCTAAATGAATTCGCTGTAAATTCTGGCTATCAATATGTCAACGAAATTGAATTTATAAGTGTAGAACCTGATGAGAAGTTATTGAAAAGAATATTCTTCCTTCATATTTTACTTTTAACAAATAAAATAGGAATTCTCAATTGTCTAAAATAGTATAAATGATTTATTACAATGCAAAATATCCAATAATTTATAAAGAATTGAAAAGATGTAGAGGCTAAGTATCGACAAACAAACTAACCATCCCACGAACCATTCTGTTATTTCTTTCCAACCAGAGAACTTGGTCAGTGATACAACTCTGTCCAACTGTTCAATATTAGATTTTCATTTGTTTTTAATGCATATAAACATGATTGATTACACAATTTTAGATACTGGTATAATTTGGAAAAAGGGCTTAAAAAATTTCTTGATTGATATGTTTTTCTATTCTCACTGCAACCATGGTAGATTTAGATTGAATGGTACTGAGTGAAACATTTCCGACTTCTATGATCTTGAAAGTAATGAATAATAACCATACTAATTCATTGAAGTAAATAATGTTTGAATCTGAAGACACTAATGACCATTACTTACTGCCATGTGCTTTCGAACTCACCTCTGGTAGCCAGCACCTAAGCTTCTACATTTTTGAATAAGTAAAATCATCAAATGAAGCATTTTAAAAAAGATAATAAATATGAAAGTTTTCTCCTACTTCTAAATTAGACGAAAATATTCACTCGTTAGACAATATAAAGATTTTACAAATGAACTCAGTGCGTGAATTCGGCACTGTTTCCGTCAATCATCTCAGTAAACCTTTGAACTAATTCCCATTTTCACCTACATGTCATTATTCTCTAAAAGCAAAATCCAATTGTGTATTGCATATATCTTAAATTAACTCGCTTACAACAAGAAACATTGTTTTGAATGCAATAAGAAGCATTTAGCAAAAAGGCTCTTTTTTTCAACTTTATAATTTGTAAGCTTTGCACTAACGAATGAAAAGATTAGTGTAAAATACTGAGAAGTTTTTTTAAAACTTTTTTAAAGATATTTATTCTCTATGAAGTGCACTTTCTTTCTGTCACTTTTCAGGTGTTTATAATGTATTCATTGCCCAATACAAAACTTGTAGATAAGAAGGTTATGCAGGTGTAGAATTTGCGTACTGTGATAAAATGTTTTTCCATATTAAATTAATCCATTCGGGTATAGCACTTAATGATATACTACCATATACTGAACAATTTTGGAGTAGAATTTATTGCTCAAATCATATTAAAGTAAACAGAAATTGCAATATATCACTTTTCATAATCACATCACTTCTGGTTTTCTTAACAGCAGTTAAACTATCCACGTCTCCAGTAAACATGACGCTTCATTCTTATTACAAATGTTGAGTGTCGACTCAGTGAACAAAGATTCAGTGGTTGATTCCTTCCCTTCCACTCAACTATATTGAACATATGTACAGTTGCTTTATCCTACCTAATTGTTTACTTATGTGTCACTGCATGCATTGTAATAGCTCACTTTGTTTTAGATTACTGATGGTATCAGAGTCCTTCTTTCTATACTTGGTTGAATTTCAGTACTCCAATAATGTAATTTACCCTAATCAGCTACCCTGATCAATTTTTTTGACCTAAAAGTTATTAGATGGTATTTGGTAAGTAAGATCTTCAGGTCGATAAAATTTTTCACTTAGTAGGTTTGTTTGTTTAAATCCTAACCCAGTTCCAACCAAAGTGAGAATTTCTTCAGCAACTTTCTGATGCCTCTTCATTATATGGTAGCACAACAGAAGCCTTGCACTTCGACTTATTTTACCAATCCTAATCATATTACTACTAGTATTTACACTCTAATACGATAATAAGAAACTTCTTAGTTAACCTAAGAGGATAATGTCCGAAAATCTGTTACAACGTGTTGTTTTCCAGTAGACCGTATTATCGAAACCGTCATCTTTTTCCCCGTTCGTCTTGAATTTCAACACAGTTCACGTTATTCAGTTTCTAACTCGTAAGTGAAATCTAGTAAATGTACTCGTGAGGTTGTGCGTTTAAAGAAACTATTGATGTATTCCAATTTCAACTCCGTAAAGTTGTTATCCACAGATATCCACTACACCTCGAGGGAATTAAACATCTCAAAGTCCGTGTGGAGGATTTTTATGATTCCATTGCTATTTTTTTTTTGTTTCTTCATTTAAGTTGTCCTGAAACATGAAAAATGTGTAGGTCAAATACAACTGTTTATCAAAATGGTCTCCTCAGTTGATACCTTAGTGTTACCATCAAGTTCAGAGTCATTGTTCAGTTCATTTCTGACAACTATCAATACCATATTAACTGACTTCTTAGCTAAGAAGCTAGTAATTCCAAAACTGCTCACTTTTTTCATCTTGTTCACTGAGTCTTACTTTTTATTTATAGGAACTGACTGTTCAAGAATCTGAAAGTATCTTAACACAGTAATCGATGCCTGAAACTTATAACCCTAGTAGAATTTATGATAATATCAAGGTTAGTAAGGTAGGTTACCCATCAGACAGATAGCTGACTTCAGAAATACTACAAGTATGTAGCAACAATATTATTTCTTATTAAAGACTGATGTAAAATGTCAAAAGTTGTGCTATTACTTTGATATGTTTGTGAGTAATTATTTATACTTGAAATATCATCTAGTAAATAATATTGTGTCAGTGTGTGCGTCATCAAAAGACAAATCTAATTACATCCTACCACTGTAGCCAAGTTCTACGCTTATAATAATAGTATTTTATCACTTGCCCAAAGTTCATATCCAAATCATAACTAAATTGCGGTAGACGTGTTTTAAACCATCTAACAAAAATAATCTAGACAAAACGCTGATCATCTCTACGTGGATAATTGACTCACTTCACTCCTTTTTGAATTATTCTACGATAAAGAATGAGCAATATTATAAGTCGAATGAATGGTAAAGAAAAAAAGCGTAATTGATAGGCCGGTTGATGACAATTTAAAATTAAGTGAAAAACGTTGGTAGTAAGGGAGCTTTCCGCAAATTTCAAGGTACACTGAATCAGCAGAAAAAAGCCCTGGATGGACAGTTGAATAAATGTGCATTCTGCACTTTAGTATATTCAACCACCTTCTACTCAGTGATACACGAAAGTCTAACCATCGGTAACTGGTCACTAATCGCACTTGGAATTACTACTCGGTGATAAACAAAGGTGAACTAAAAATCTGAGCAACAACAGTATTCAAACCAGAATTTTCGGGATGGTGTTCTACTTACAGACCTACGAGACCTGACTGGTGACTAGATTTTTTTCATTCCAGTCACTAAATATTTGGCCCTACTGCTATGCAAATTATTGATGCGTTATTATCACTTGATCGTACTTCTACTGACTGCCAACTCAAAACTTATCATCCCAATTGAGATCTACTTGCATTAGCAAGGGGGAGTATCATATTGATTATCAGTTTTTCTAAGGTAGCCGCGGTTTGCAGACTAGTACT
Source organism: Heterobilharzia americana (assembly GCA_944470555.2). NCBI lineage: Eukaryota > Metazoa > Platyhelminthes > Trematoda > Strigeidida > Schistosomatidae > Heterobilharzia > Heterobilharzia americana. Next base: position 74,821,491 of record OX104129.1, on the reverse strand, counting down.
GATAATGGGTGATAATTGAAGGTGAAATCTGGGCTGCGGCAGGGTTCAAACTAGCTACCACCAGCAGTTTTCTTAACTGCTTATACATTTTACTAGACTTATTTATATTTGAGAAAGCTACTTTTCTTATAAATGAATATATACCACACAGATCTGATCATAATGGTATCACCAAAAATCTATCCAAGTAGAGACGTTCATCTAAACTTTGCATACCTAAACTCCTTATCAGATGACCTTAAATTTGAATCTTCCGTAAAAATAATGGAATTCTGATCTGTTACTAAAGCCATTGTGGTTTTGACAAATATCAGTCTCATTTGGTTTCGTGCCAATAAAAACCTAGTAAGAATTCTTACTGGGTGATGATTGAAGGTGAAATGAAAAGTTGGACTACTGTCAGATTCAAAACCATGACTACTGGGTTTCCGGCCCGGGGTTCTGTCACCTGAGCTGCGAGGTCCAACTGCTGGCCAGTCTTTTCTTTCACTTCAATTACCAATGGTTTGGCCTGACTACCATGTGAACTTGTTACGCGTTGCTACTGCTTGATCGATTTACACTGACTGCCTAGTCAGAACTTGTCATCTCAGTCCAAATCTAAGTAAATCAGAGGAAAGGACTGGCAGACTGGTGTCGATACTAGATGATGGTTGAAGATGAAATGAAAATTTAGGCCGCGGCCGGATTAGAATCAGCGAACACCGTGTTTCCGAACCCGTGCTGTACCAGCTGAGCTACGAGGTCCGACTGCTGACAGATTTTTATTTCGCTTTAAACACCAGGGATTTTGTGCGCTTATTCTATTGTTTCCATGATTTCGCTAAATGTTTTTGACTGATTACATAATTCAGTAACCTAAATTTCTATTACGATTGGTTTTCATTATTCAAAACCATTTAAATGGTTCATATAAACAAGAAACTTATAAAGTTTCATTCAACCTCACTTTTGTTGCTGAGCTTGGTAAGCCTATGAATAAGTATTGTAGACAGAAATGTCTTCCTTGAAACGATAATCACTACAGCTCTTGTTTGTCATGTATTAATGTAGGATTGTCTATTAAATTAGCAAAATTTTCATGTTGTTTACTGACAAAAAAGTACAGTACACTGTATGATCTGTTGCACACTGGATTTACCTTTAGATCTTCAGATACATGGAGTTACACCAACAAATTAGAAGTAATCCAATGGGATCTTGACATTCAAAAGTTGAGACTTACAAAGGTAATATGCAAGAATTTCTGAAATGAAAAACCTGTTTTTTAAAACAATTTTCAAATTTTCAAAAAGACATTCTTGCAGGATTTTGTGCTAAGTTCAGAGTGAATAGAATAATTCAAACTCTCTAATCATCTCTAAATAGTTTTAACTGATATAACATCAATGAAGTTATCCGATTTTGAGAACTAATAAATGAACTTAAAATGCTAACTTGACTACAGTCAAATTGATATGCCTTCAAAGACCAACTAAACAACATGATGTCATTTTTGTAAATGTAGTTAAAAGAAGCTTTTGTACCTTGAAAACACTCTCCTATTGGTGCATTCATTATTATCCGACAGTCTTGGTTGTTTAATTCACTTGACAAAATGGTAAAATATAACCCCAAATTAGTTTAGTTTATTTGACGTGGCACACAATGGTGATGATATTTCGAACACAATACATTAGTCATTATCATATCAGATCAATACTTTGTGTTTTACTTAGAAGTTAGTCAATAATATTATATCAGTGTCTATCATATCCAATGAATACTTCCATTGTAGTGAAGTTCGAATTTCATATTACTGGAAATATAACCGCCTAAGATGAGATGTTTCTTCCTTATTACTACATGTTGTGCGGTTTTGCAAATAAACAAGGAAGAGACCAAGTATTTTTTTTATTCTAGTTCATCAGTATATTTGTAAATTTCCCTCTACTGAAGAATAACGTAAACATCAAAACTAATGGTTATAGACCGTAATACTAATTAGTACCGAATATCTGGTTAACAAGCAAAGACTGATTTATGGACGTTGATCCTGCGCATACATTTCTTTCACAGGAAAATTTATCTACATTGATTGATCCCTAGAGAGCAAAAAATCGGATATTATCTAGTCCTAACTGCTGATAAAATTCTGTCGACCCTTTTTTTCAATTTGTTTAGCAAGCTAGAAGCCTCACCATTACGGTACACTTTTGATGGATATTAGTTGGTTGGAGGCACCTTACAGGAATATCAAGAACTAGGTTCGTACTGGTAACACTAGTCACTGAGGTTAGAGATACACCTTGCTCTATGGCTTCCTTCTGACTCTTCTAACCAACCGATATCCATGAGACTGAATCTGCTCAGCCAAAGGACAGAAGATGAAATAACATTAACTTTTGTTTAAAAAAACTTGATAACTAGGTGAGACACATGTTTTTATAAAACATTAAGTGTTTTGTGATACAAACCAGTCACGCTGAATGTTTATTCACTTAGAAAGTGAGAATTTCAATGTTTTCAACTCAGAGCACATAATCGCTAGTAAGAAATTGTTTCCGTGACTAAAAAATTAGTACTAATGATGTTATCTATAATAACAAGGAAAGCTTCAAGATCAAACAATCCAGTCCAGAAAACATATCAGCAATAAAATCTTTGCTGGATGTTTTGAAGAAAGTCTAGTCAACGGAAAACTGTACAAATATATACATATCATATGGTATGTTATTAACAAGGGCTTACTCCTTTTGAAAGACTTCAGACGATCTTTTGTCAAAATTCATTAGACGAATTATTTAAGTGAAAAAGAATGAGGATTATGTGGTTATGCTGATAACATGGTTGAGTTGCTGTCATACCGCCAATACAGATAACTTTAAAATGTTTTTCCATAGCCCTTTAAGTATAAGAAGTTACTTTAAAAGGTCTTCTAATATCCATTTAAACTCCAGTAGCTTAGCTTGTCTGCGGTTCTGTTCTTTAACATACAACAGTTTCGCAGTATTAACAGAAATCGTATAGATCGTCTCTTTAAAGTTTCGAATATTTTTCGCCTATGGCTACTAATCAAAAGCACATTTTGGGTAGAAAATATTTGGCTTTGTTTGTATCATCAGACGCATATATCTTTTGAATACCGAATCATCTGTAACAGAGTGAACAGGTGGTTCGACAAGCAGCCAGAATTTGCTTTCTGAGGTGTTTAACCACGATTTCTTTTTTTAGCAAACAATAGTGAATAATGTTGCCTCCACTTCTATTGTGTGACCTTTGAAATACAAGTTGTTTTAGGAAAATTGTCTATCACTCCTTAGAGAATTCGGATATCGGCAAAGAAGGTAACGTCATGGATACTGGCAGACTGCTCCAAACCACATACAGAATATGAACTCATATTCAATAACAGCTCGCTGCCTTGTACACACTTATGGAAATCGCAATATACATTTTTTAAAAAATATTTTCAGTTACATAACACCCGCAGCAGACAATATATAGCTAAAAGTGGAATCCTTATTACTGAAATACGCGTAACCAGATGTTCACTAAACTAATTTTTTAACAAGTAAATTTTGAGAGAGTTGTGGAGATTTGGAAATATTTCAAGTTGTTATTCATCGTAGACTGACATTAGTTGGAGGAACTAAGGAAACCTGGGAGCACTGGACAGGTGTGGGGTGTGGGGTCGTGGGTACGCACTGTTGACGAGTCCCGTACTAGGACGAAACAGCTGTCCAGTGCTCCCAGGTTTCCTTTGTTCTTCCAACTGATGTCAGTCTACGATGAATAACAACTTGAAATGTTTAACAAACGATTTGCTGCTGATATGTAGGTCCTTATTATTTGAACAACAACGAGCGTATCACGCAGACCTTCACTTTCTAAGGCTAATCACCGGGAATGTGGACTGTGGGATGTGAAGCGTTCAATGGTTTTATAAACACTTTCAAACATTGTTTTCAACAAGAAAATATTAAATCTTAGAATCTTGTATGAGACCAGCAGTTTTCTCTCTAAATCGGTTGATCAACAAATCATCAATGAACTTCTAGCAATATTTGTAAATATTATATTTCTCCCTAGTCAAGTGAAGGCAAGTTAAATTACGTTTTAAGTCATCAAGTAAGGCAACTTGTTGCAGGAAACCATTTATAGGCTATGTTTAAAAGGCTTGCAGTTGTATTTCCTACCACTGTCTACATGAAGTTTAGTAGTTAAAATAAATGCAAAATTAGTTTATGGAATCAAAAACTATTGATCATTGTATGAATGTAGTTAACGAATGCTTTCGTCCAGTACAAAGGAGAACTTTATGTATTGTGATAGTGCACAATTTCATTTTCAAGTTTATTCGGTAGAAAACCCAATGTAAAGGTTTTACCTACTCGAAGAAATTTCGGGCTCACTTAATTTATCATAACTGCAATAAGTTATATATAATATGGTATGATCATAAACAACAAAATTGTGATTAAGATGTTACCCAGTAAGTATTACTGCTGCATTGTGTGCAACATTAAATCAAATTATTTAATTTGTAATACTTCTAGCTACCATGTGTTAATCAGACATAGATGCATCTGAAAAATCTGAAAGGTATGATTCCAATTAAGAGTCTAACTCGAACACTGATGGAATATAATTCCACATTGGACTGTTTGTTTCATATAGCACACTGTATCCTCTATAAACTAAACAATCTTATGCGCACCCACGACCCCACCAGCAGGGATCGAACCCGCGACCTTCAGGTTCCGCGACCAGTGCGTTACCATTGAGCCACTGGGTCAGAGTCCAATGCTCCATATTTCCAACTTCTGTTAGCTCACGATATAGCGCAAACCTCCACCCAACATCATCTTCGAGTATTTGTCCTCACGGCCATCAGGCTTTGACTCCACCGGTCACGACTTGTCATTGGAACTTCGGGAATACTTCTCGAAGCTAGTCACCAACGAGCACTAGTTCAATTAAATTTTTTTGACGGGGTTGTGGAGATTTGGAAATATTTCAAGTTGTTATTCATCGAAGACTGACATCAGTTGGAGGAACAATGACAAGTCGTGACCGGTGGGGTCAAAGCCTGATGCCCGTGAGGACAAATACTCAACGATGATGTTGGGTGGAGGTTTGCGCTATATCGTGAGCTAACAGAAGTTGGAAATATGGAGCATTGGACTCTGACCCAGTGGCTCAATGGTAACGCGCTGGTCGCGGAACCTGAAGGTCGCGGGTTCGATCCCTGCTGGTGGGGTCGTGGGTGCGCACTGCTGAGGAGTCCTATACTAGGACGAAACAGCTGTCCAGTGCTCCCAGGTTTCCTTTGTTCCTCCAACTGATGTCAGTCTTCGATGAATAACAACTTGAAATATTTCCAAATCTCCACAACCCCCTCAAAATTTAATTAAACAATCTTATGTTAAAGAATCATTTAAAGTCTAGAAAATACTTCTTACGACTTTATTCTAAACAGATTCAATGAGAAAATTTTCATCTAAATGTCAATGATAAATATGCTTAATTAAAAGAAAATTATGTTTACTTAGTAGTGATACACAAGTATAGTGAATGCCGTTTATCAAACACCTTTGGTGAAATATCATAATCATTTAATACAGATAGTAAATAACAAAGTATGTGCAACTAAATCAGACAAATAACAAAGCAGTACAATTTTAAATGCATCTCTATGATTATTTGATTTAACCGAAATACTTCATGTTTTCATCAGTTAATTTTTGATGTGATAATGACTATCTCGTTTGAATTACACAATAGTTTTCTGTATACCTAGACGATAAAAGAATTCAAGCTTCATATTTTGTACTCATGATTAATAAAATAATATTTCTTATTATGATGTCGAAAAAAAAATAAAACATTTTCCTTCTATGTTTCTTTTTCTAGGTATAAGTGGATAACATCAATTATAAGTGTAATGAAGAAAAATCCCGGTTCAGTAGTAGCTTAGGCTCGTAATAAAGCTATCCAAGAGTAAACATCATAGCTGCTTGAATGCTAGACAATAATCACTTACAATGAGTTTTACCAAGCCCTAATTTATGGACTTTCTTATCACAAGTTGATCCTTTTTTTTATCACGGGTTAGTACTAAAACAGTGAGTTCTATTACACACCTGATATTATAAACATACCGAAATAAAAGTGATAAAAGAGATTAATATCATCCATTTATGAGGTAAAACTTTTAACAGATCTAATGTGACGCATTGCTTTAGAATTTCTCAAGCTCTTGTCCACTGTAAGGAACTGAACTTACAGTTTTTCTAACATTTTCTTTCTATAAACAAGCAGATGATATTTGCAATGAACCAAGTTTTAACATACAAAATGAATGAATCAACAAGAAGAGACTGCAACTACCTAAAGAATACCAAATCTTACAAAATAATATATTATCTCACTTGGTTTGAGGTTGTTTTCGTTTCAAACAACAAAAACGTCAAACCATCAATATAAAATTATAAAAGTGGAGGTTAAACAGTAGAAATATCTTTCCTAGCAATTTAATTTTAAAATGTAAGAGGTCACAAACATACCCTATGTCACCATTGTAACTGTTGTTATGATAGCGAGTTAACTAGTAAACATACAATCGACAAGTCTGTTTAACCTTTTTAACCAGTGACTACCATTAACTATCCAAGTTAATCAAGTAAAATTTCTAATCTACTAAGGTTATAATGTGAATTTTACATTTGATCGTTCGTAACTTTCAGATAGTTACTGAAAGGTGTAAGCTGTTTTCCTGAGGTACTTACAAATGACCAAAGTGTGATTATTTATTAGGTCTCAGCTGACTAGTTTGGCAAACCTGTACAATTCGCCTTCCTGAAAATTTGGCGGCTAGTCCTCATGAAAGCTAAGTTAACGGAAAGGCACAGTTCAAGAGAATAAAGTTCATTTCCTGACTAGTTGATTATTTGATACCCATCTCAGTAGTCATGCATGAACTATGGAGGACAATGATATTTGCTTATGCTTATTTGTTGTATCGCCTTACATGCTTCTGACTCCAGAAAAGACACTGTTATGGGTGACTGTATGGAAAGCTTTTAATTTTGCTACGAAGTAAATCTTTCATGCCTAATCACACTAGCAGGTGAGCTCAGCACTGGAGTGAATGAGCTGCGCCAATCAGAAGGGCATCTCAGAATTATGCCGGAACAATGTAAGTCACTTATTCCTGGTCAGTATAAGCTTTAGAAATGAGAAAAAAATGATTATTTCGCTTGTTGTCTGCGAAGGACAAGTAAGCGATTGACTTAGGTCGCTTAAATTTGTCTAAACAATAGCTTAGAAATATTGGTCAAAGATTGTGTTTTTTAAACTATCTGCTTGAACGACGATGATATATTAGTCTCAGCACATGTTTTTCTGTTCTTGAATGTGAAAACTCTGCATGATTGACTGTAAAATGATCAAATCCGGCTTCCATTTAGACAGGATTGAGTATGGTGAGTATCTGAACAATGCTACCATAACAATACTTTTGCAACCTAGTGCAATATGAAGTCTGCTAAGAAAAAAACCATTAAAACGGATGAAAACCTATAAACAAAGATTAGTTATAGTGTAACTGTTTGTAATATACCGTCGTTGATTGAATCGAATTGATCGGTCACTATTGGCATATGGACTGCCACACGGATGCCTCGATGTCGCCTGTGTTTTTAAATATATAGTAATGATGGCTAGTGGCTAGCAGTGGAATCTAGGTCTCGAGTTCGGATCCCGGTGTGAACAACACTCACTGGAAGGTAGGTACATCCAGCTGACGAGTCCTAAATACGACGAAATGAGCATCCTGCATTCCACTGTTAACCACTACCCATCATTGCCATATGATCAAGTTTGGTAAATTTTCTTACCAGCCTGCGATTTTCTTTACAAGTTACCCATTTTACCCATTTCATGCTACCCTTAGCTATCTCATACTGATCTAAGGTCATTGGGCGCGCTGGGTCTCTGCGATGACCGGTAGTAAAACGTAACACTCTACAAGCTATACGAACCTAACGCACAAACGAATCTACTCTAACGCAAATCAGAACGTCAACCACCACAACAACAATACCACCAACGCGTGAAATCAAGAGGAGAAGACAGACTGTTGACAGGGAGCTTTTTACTGTCTCAACAACAGTCAATACAGTTGACGTCGATGCTGATTATATACGTTTCTAAATTATCTTGACAACAGTAAGTCCACATTTAGATTAAATTGGTAACAACCAACGAGAGTTCAGCCTTGACAGCAAAGGGAAGTAAAACTAGTAACGGTGTGAAGGCAGCCATGTAGGTTGTTCTAAGGTCCTGGTCAAAATATCAGGCAAAATCTATGCAAAACTAGGGGTATGTAGCAGTCTCAAGTTATACTATATGCTTACACTGAGGTTTGATGATAAGAGTTACTTTAATCAAAATGAAACTGAACCTAATGCAGAATACGACATAGCCATGCATGGCATTTTCTTAAACAATCAGTAAATTATCTATTATTGACTTAAAGCAACCAGACAATGATTTTATTTTCTTGGATAAACTACTTTTGCAGCTAAGATATATGAAGGGTATCCAAAATGTATGCAATGATTTCCCAAATTATTGGTGTTTTTGTACCACTGGGCGTAGTGAAGGTAGAGAAAAACTAGCAGTAGTGAGTGTTAAATCTGAAAGGATCTTTTAGCATACTCATCCATTCCCAAACAATGAATATGTGTTACAAAACAGCTATACTTAAGTTCCATAAGCAATAGTTCCCTATATAGGACCAGACGGACACACTAAAAATCAGGTCGAATTCATCTCAATCTCAAGAAAGTGGAAATGCAACCTACTGGACATAAGATGAAGAAGGGGAGCAGATGTAGGTTCACACCACTCACTATCCAGTGCAAAGAACCTACCTTCAAAATAAGGTTGAAAGCCTTCAATTCAAAGAAGTTGGTGATAGACCATAGTTAGAGTTGAACACCCAGAAAAGAAACTGATCTGAAGGACGAAGCTACAAAGGACATCTTTACTTCAGCCAGCCATAAGGATAAATGAGAGACATTGAGCAGCATCCGCGAGGGAACCCGCGTGGAAGAACACTGAGACCCAGTAAAAGCGACGTGGAAACAAACTTGCATAACCGTATTAGGAAGGAAGAAGAAACAAGACAAGGAATGGATCTCGACGAACACATGGAAGCTGATAGAGTAGGGAGAGGAAGATGGTGAAGCAGAAGATGAACCAGTGCAGTGCAGTACAGTGGAGAGACGAACACCAAAAAGAGGAACTGAATACAACCTCTAAAACACTCCGTTGAACAAGAAGTTAAGAAGATTGCACGCAAAGGCAAAAGACACTTCTATGACACACTTGCAAGTGAGGCAGAAAAAGCTGCAGGTATGAGAGACAGAGGTCTCACAACACTATATCAAATAACCAGGTTACTATCTGGGAAGAGATTAACGCAGACGAAATCAATGAAAGGTAGTGAAGGAAACCTATTCAACAAAGAGGAGAAACAGTCGAAAAAATCGGCTGACCACTTCAAAAAACTCTTCAGTCGACCACCACCACCTGTAACCCATCCTGAAATATCACCTGCAGTCTAGCCACAGAACTACCAGTGAACAAAAGCTCTCCAACAAAAACAGAATTGAGGTTGTGAACGCCATAAATTTGCTGAAACCGGGAAAGCAACAGCACCAGATAGAATTCCTCCAGAAGCACTGAAAGCATATGCAGGGACAACAGGGGACACGGTTACACCTCTATTTCAGAAGGTTCGGAAAGAAGGAAAGGTACCTGTCGAGTGGAAGAAGGGATACCTTTTCAAACTCCCAAGAAGGGTGACTTGAGCATTCCCATGAACTGGTGCGGAATCATGCTTCTGTCCACTCCAAGCAGAATATTAGACCGGACCATCCTGGAGAAAGAGACTAAAAAATACTCTGCATACAAAATTTCAAGCGGAACAGGCTGACTGGCTCAGGAAAAATAAATCATATGCGGACCAAATTGCAATGCTACGCCACACATGATCTTAGAACAGAGAATAGAAAAAGCAGTCAACTGGATCTTCACCTCAACATCACCGACTCTGAAAAAGCCTTCGGTCAGGCATCGACCGAGAAGTAATTTGACAAGCAGCTGCTTCAAAACTATGGTTTTAATGCCACAAACCTTCATTAACCTCATTCTACAGGTGTGTGATGATGAAGATGTCACATGCCAAGTGATTGACAATCGAAAGCTCAGTGACGCCTCTGAAGTGAAGACAAATAGGAGTAAGATAAGGTTGACGCCTACTATCACCGATGATCTTCGTGATTGTGGTCAACTGGACTGAATCATGCAACAGTCAACTATGAGGAGCGAGAAGAGGGGCATACGCAGGCTGTACTGATGAAAAGACCCCAGAAGAAGACTTGGATTTCGCTGATAATGATTTATGTCTAATGTGTTGTGGCACAAACTCGAAGATGTACAGGAGGAAACTGACAAGTTGAGGGAAGAGGCGAGCAAGCGAAGGAAGACGTGACTTACTTCAGGTGAACGTAGAGAAGACAGAGGTGATGAAGATACCCAACCAACAGCAACAACTAAAACAACAAACACCAATCAACAATCACCATCAACAAGACAAATCTGAAGAAAATTGTCTCTTTCACCTACCTACCTACCTACCTACCTACCTACCTACCTACCTACCTACCTACCTACCTACCTACCTACCTACCTACCTACCTACCTACCTACCTACCTACCTACCTACCTACCTACCTACCTACCTACCTACCTACCTACCTACCTACCTACCTACCTACCTACCTACCTACCTACCTACCTACCTACCTACCTACCTACCTACCTACCTACCTACCTACCTACCTACCTACCTACCTACCTACCTACCTACCTACCTACCTACCTACCTACCTACCTACCTACCTACCTACCTACCTACCTACCTACCTACCTACCTACCTAGGCAAGGCAGCATCGTTTCCACTACACGAGGCACAGGCACAGATGAGGATGTTAAAGCCAGCCAGCATTGGAATGACAGCAAGACAGTCCTTCATTAATCTGAAATCAGTGTGGAGGTCTACTTCATTGAACTACACTACACTACACTGCACTGCACTGCACTGCACTGCACTGCATGCACTGCACTCAGCATAAAGCCTGAACGAGATCCGGATTTTCAACGCCACGAATGTCAGTCAAGTGAATCAGTGCTTCTATGTGATGGGTGATATACTTGACGCGTTACAAAAGCATTTCCAACAAACTACAGACATACACGATCAGGTGCTGCCCACACTCATTGGATATTGAAGATCGATCATATGGCCAGAAAGAATAAGCAACAAGGAACTCTGGGAGAGAAGCAATCAAGAACCTATCACCCAAGGTGTGTGCAGAAGAAAGTGGAGATGGATTGGGCATATACTGAGAAGATGGTTTTGGGTGATGACGTGCCAGGCAGTGGAGTGGAACCCAAATGGGATACGAAGAGTTTGGCCTCCGACGGGAGGGTGACATGGAGAAGATTGTCTGTGGAGGGAATGAAAGCTTGTGGGCAGTCGTGGAGCCAGGTCATGAAGACTGCAGAGAAGAGAGTGAAATGCCGATGTGCTACTGAAGCGGTATGTTTCACTAGGAACCCAAAAGACAAATAAAAATAATAGGCACTAAGTGACCATAGTACGAGGGTGATATTCTCCACCTGCAAACCTTTAAATTTTGTGAATAATGCTTGCTTTGATGCATATAATTTGTTGTAATTGTGATATGATGATTATAGACTCTAGCCGTAAAATCTGAGATCAGTGATTAGAAGCCACAGAGCTCTTCTAAAGACAAACAGGAGAACTTAGTACAGTTTAAAACACCATGTCTTTAGTTCTACGAATAGGTATATATATACCAAATAATGACGCTTAAATCCACAAGCTTTCTTAGCAAACATTAGTAAAGTGAATATATCGTCAACTTACAGTTCATCACCAAAATTTTTTCTGAGAATTCCAAGTTTGATAGAATGCATAACTATTTTGCAACTTCTAGAGCAAATCAAATATACCCTTAAACAAAATTCTGCTCTATACCAGAGGAAATGGAACATTAAAATGCTCATTAAAGAAATGCGAAACCTATGATAGTGATTTTTCACAGTGAAAAAAACAGCTAAGATAACTATCATTTTGATGACTCATTTCCATACCTTTTCGTTCGTAAATATGAAGGTAAAATGATAGTGTCCCAGACAAGTTTTTGGTCAATGGTCAGAATTGATCGATAGATGTATAGCGAGAATTAAACAATAATATGCAACACAAGGCATGAAAACCTGAGACCTAGTTTTCACGCCTGCTGGCATTCGTCAGCAAGACATGTCTATGAAGTTTATGGAGCTGATCTCTCACCTGAGACGCTACAGTGAAAGACGTTACCACTGAGCTCTTTAGATTGCGACAAACCTCCTGGATTAGATACATTGGTTGGTTACCGATAAGCAACCAACATCATGTTGTCTGTGCCCGAGTGTTGCTCGAATTCTGTCATTCATTTTTCAACGTGGCATGATTTCAATAGCTTTAATAGAGTGTACTGAACAGTAAGATTTGGTATTTAGTAAAAATTAGTTAATTATTATGGAATTAAATGGATAAGTGAATAGATAAATTACAGAAATAAAACATAAACAGAGGTGCAGAGTTTCTGGTTAAGACCATATAAGACAGAGTGTTTGTATATGTTGCTTTTGAATGTCCGATTGAGGTTCGAAGCTGTGAATCATTAGTGCTTTGACTGTAAATGAGTGTTCAATCCTCATCCCATTTAGAATGATTCGGTTACATTCGCAAACCACAGCTATTGAAAGACAGTATCAATGACAAATTCCAGTTTATTTAGTCAATCAAGAATACTAGTCTGTCCTGAAGAAGAATAGTTTCATCACATATCCTATCGCTACCCTCCAAAGCATCATTAGTAGGAATTATTTATTGAACAACGTCTTCCATTTCAGGAATCTAGATGTTGGTCGATCGAATCACAACCTGAAAGAACTTCATATCATGTGTTATAACAAATTAAAGACAAATTTATGATGTTACAGTGAGATTGCCTCTAAGAATTCTACCTGCCGACTGCTTCATGGTTAGCCTTGAGAGCAGTACATTGCTCCTAATAACCAATCAACTACACATACATGTATATATGATATACATGGATGACATCTTTATTCATTGATAAGATTATGATCAATAATTTACACTCGAAACGTCATCAGGTAAATAATGCTGTATCACTGTGTTATAAATCAATTAAACAAATATAATATGAAATGATTTCTTCATTGCTCGTAATGATAACCTGGACCTGATACGCTTCCTTCAAAACTCCGACGATAATCACTCTTCAGTCAAATTAATAATGAAAGCTTAATCAACCGCAACTTTTGATTTCATCGACATAGAATTTCAAAGAATGCCTGATATTTCTATTCAAAGATACATCTCCAAGAAGCCTACTTGGAACGGGGAATTCACCAAATTTCAAGGATGGAGGCCCTTGGTTAGGTATAGAAATCTTGTCCGCTGACTCTCATTGAAAATAAGAGAAATATGCGCTGACTACACAATTATTCAAGAAGCAAAAACTCTCCATGAAATACCGTTAAAAAATAAATACCTATCCAGATTTATGGCGAAAAATATGGAAGAGATTCATTCATCTCTGAAGAAAATACTTGCAGTAAACCTCAGATTCGAAGGTGATATTGCAAGGCACATACTTCGTCGAAGATTTCTGAAGTCCTTGAGTAGAACATTCTATGCTGTAATCCTCTGTATTGTTTTCTTATAAAACGGTCATACCCGTCCTCATCTGAAAAACAAACTAGCGAAAATAACCGAATCTGCTTGTTCACAGGTGAGCATACAACCGTCTTCAGTTCTAAGGTTGAACGGGTTGTAGACTTGAGACATCCAACTCCCTTTGAAACCTCTTTCAAGGCTCTCTACAAAGCTTGACCAAACCGTTGACACGAAATGAAGATTAGGCACTCATTTACAGTCAAAGCACTAATGATTCACAGCTTCGAACCTCAATCGGACATTCAAAAGCAACATATACAAACACTCTGTCTTATATGGTCTTAACCAGAAACTCTGCACCTCTGTTTATGTTTTATTTCTGTAATTTATCTATTCACTTATCCATTTAATTCCATATTAATTAACTAATTTTTACTAAATACCAAATCTTACTGTTCAACACATTTGATAAAAACTGATGAGATTATGTCTTGTGTCGCATATTACTAATTAATTCTCTCTGTATGTCTATCGATTAACTGTGACATTTGAGCGGAAACTTGTGGATAATAATGTCTCGATACAATATATACCAAGTAAGCAAATGTAATATGAAGTTACATTCTACCAGAGCGCCCAAGTTCTACAATTCTTCAAGAATATACAGCCGTGAAAATAAGTCATCGAAAAGATAATTATCTTTGTCAGTTGGACGGAAGGAATCCACAAGAAGATCTGAACCTTGGTGTCCTGCCTGTTCATTATTGCAGCCCATCATAGGGACTATCACTACTCTTGAGGTTACGAATACAGCTTGCTGATGACTGTCAACAGACCGAAAACTTAAACCAAGGGCTTCTTGACGATTCTCACTAACCAACGGATACCTATCAAAAGTTCATCGCCACGGTGAACCTCTTAGCTTGCTGGCCACATTGCGAAACGATTGATAGAATTCGGATAATACTCATGACTAGACAATATGTAGTTGATTGCTCTCCGTTGACCAATGGACGCATAAATATTCTTGCTGTAATTCCTTTATGTTTTTGCATCAGTAATTAGGGATTCTTCGTCATTGATCACAATTTTTTGGAAGTTTTACATTGAATACTAAGTAAAATTTTGTGATATAAAAACCTCTATCTAAAGTGACAAAAAAAGTGATTACACCAGTAGTCAAAACAAAAGAATTTTATAGAAGTTCTTCCGACATTTATTAAGATATGACTAAAAAAATTGGTCGTTTCAGTAAGTGTATTAACTGTCTGAAGTGTTCCAGAAATGAGGATAAAGACACATAATCGTGTATTTAAACTAACCATGAGATCAACAATACTCTTTTCTACTTATTCTTTTTCCTTCTCCTGAAGTCACCATGTTACACTACTAACACTTCATGATTTGCATAAAGTTAATTGAGTACATAGCGTCAATATCCTGGAATTTCTGATCTTCAGAACATGTCATCAGTTTATGTGAAGAGCTGGGGCCTTAAGCTAACGTCAAAAAGCCTTTACTTATTTGTAAAATTTATTTAGCTTTAAATTTCTTCAAGAAACTGTTTCTACGTCAGTTTGTATGAACATCCTTTGTACGTCCTAGTGACAGGTATTTTTAAAGTCATAGCTTAAAAAATGGTGACAGTTTTTATATGGTTAAATTTAGAAAGTTATGAAAATAAAGCTTTCTATAGTGTAATTAGAAAACGAAGTTTATCTGCATTTATGCAATACATTTGGAACAATCTGCTCGATCACACATTTGCTTGTCAACTCAGCATATATTAAACCGAATAGTGGGAGAACAAATACGAGAATTAACACTATAGGGGACTGAGATCAAGAAAGATGAAAAGAAACAGGAAGTGACATTGTTGATAGTAATCTTAACAAGAAAACAAAGCTTACCAAGGTGGGTGTAGTGTAAGAGCAAATTGATTTTGTACACATAAAGGTGGTTTCAATTTATTTATGGATATGGCTCCTATAACTTTCAGTATACGTCCCTGACTGTTTCTATATAAAACTTGAAAAGTCGTTTGAGCATTGATTTAATGACGTGCTCCTGCGTTTAGCTATAGGTGAAGAAGGTCGCCTCCCTGCAGCATTTATCACGGTTTCACACTCCTTTTGTTTTTGAAGCTATTTAGGTACATGTTACCCCACATTTATATGTACAAAATCAATTTGTTCTTACACTACACCCAACCTGGTAAACTTTGTTTGCTTGCCAAGATTACGATCAACTATATCACTTCCTGTTTCTTCTCATGGAACTTAATCTTAATCCTCTATTATCTTAATTGTTGTATTTGTCCCCCCAGTCCTCAGTTGAGTTGACAAGTAATTGTGTGGTCGAGCAGATTGTTCCAAATGTATTGCGTAAATCCATTACATTGTTCAGATAAACTTCATCTTTTAACTACGCCATCGAATTGCATAAAAGGGACAAATTGTTTAAAATTTTCGAAAACAAAACTGTTAAACTGTCATCTGCCAATCCAAGGTTTCTAAAGAAAACCACTTGTTTTTCTCTAACATATCAGAAAATGATATCAAATTTGATTTTTTAAAGATATAAGGCACTTTAAATTCTTACGCAGTTAACTGTTTACTAAGAAATCAAGACATTTTTTAAATGAATAAAAAAATTTATTTTCCGTTAAACAGTTACATAAAGCTTGTTAGTTCCATGATCTCAAAGGATTCTGTATTTTTTCTACGAAAAAGTCAACAGTCTTACGGAATTTGTTGATATGCAGTGAAATTATGCATTCTATTACGTAAACTCAACACTTTAAATATGTGAATAACTGGACCACCAAAAAAAATGGTAGATAGAACTGCCTTTGCTGTGCATATATTGTTCAAAGTTTAATTAATGTCCAGTGCACATAACTATGCAACCTACAAGTCATATTTTTCTTGCCGCTATAAAATTTCTACTACAACCCTGAGACATAATGAACTACTCAGTTCATAACTTGAAACTAGAAACAACTTCAAAGATAAACAAATTTTTGAAGGTAATTTTGTATAAGCCTTAAATATCACAAAAGTAGAGCTTTTACACAAAACACTTTTATCAGCCTAAACATTCTAATAAAATGGTATTCATTGGTTTCATCTTATAAAACCTGCCAGATAAATTGTTAAAACTGGTACTTATCGTTGCATATAAGCATTTATTATGGACTTATTTAGACTGTACTAGGAATGAATAAAGCTATGAAACTATGTTATAATCTATTTCATAGTTACAGGAGTCATAAAGCCTAAATTGTACATTAACAATTAAATCCGAAAGTGAGAAAATAATTTTATATCACATCCACGCTACACTATCCGATTTAAAGTACATTTTCCTCTATAAGATATAAAGTTTATCAATAACCTTGCCAAATTTGAGACGGAGAGTATTTTTAAAGTTTCCTAATGTAATGTTAATTTGATTGTGATCCAATGTGAAATGTAACCATACACCAAAATACCAATCAAGACATTTTCACGAATATTTTTAATAGTTTCTTAATGACTAAATTCTACACATTCTGCGTTACATAACAAAAAATTGGCACTTACTATCCAAAATGAGATCTGTAATGTATATATTGGAATAAACATAAAGTCATTTAAATTTTTTTGAGGGGGTTGTGGAGATTTGGAAATATTTCAAGTTGTTATTCATCGAAAACTGACATCAGTTGGAGGAACAAAGGAAACCTGGGAGCACTGGACAGCTGTTTCGTCCTAGTATGGGACTCCTCAGCAGTGCTCACCCACGACCTCACCAGCAGTCAGTCTTCGATGAATAACAACTTGAAATATTTCCAAATCTCCACGACCCCGTCAAAAAAATTTAATTGAACTGGTGCTCATTGGTGACTAGCTTCGAGAAGTATTCCCGAAGTTCCAATGACAAGTCGTGACCGGTGGAGTCAAAGCCTGATGCCCGTGAGGACAAATACTCAACGATGATGTTGGGTGGCGGTCTGCGCTATATCGTGAGCTAACAGAAGTTGGAAATATGGAGCATTGGATTCTGACCCAGTGGCTCAATGGTAACGCGCTGGTCGCAGAACCTGAAGGTGGCGGGTTCGATCCCTGCTGGTGGGGTCGTGGGTGAGCACTGCTGAGGAGTCCCATACTAGGACGAAGCAGCTGTCCAGTGCTCCCAGGTGTCCTTTGTTCCTTCAACTGATGTCAGTCTTCGATGAATAACAACTTGAAATAAAGTCATTTACTTATCGAATAAAGTTGATGTAAGTAAAATGGTAAAAAGAATCGACGGTTGACATTTGCCCTCTATTACGGTTCTCTGTTCAGATATACAGCTTGAGCAAAATGAACGATTCTTCTCTCTTACTTACCCGGTAAAATTAAGTTTCGTAATTAGGGATTCGAAAATTGCATTTACAGAGAAGAATTTTATAAAAATAATGAGAATATTCCTATACTGTCATTTAAAGCCGTGAATCACAGTACTCTGAATGTAGTTTTTGCGTCATTCAGCTGTCAAAATACTCTAAGGGTCTCCTTGTAAAGGCATGTAAAAGTTTTCCATTAGTGAACAGTAATGACTATAATTTTAATTTAAAATGATAAATCCAGCTACTAGACAGCTGCTCAAAAACTCTATAAATGAAGTCTTATTTCTTGGTACCAAAAGGCATCTTTATTTACAAACTTTGATGAATTGCCTTAACCTAAAAGAATTTTACTAAGTTAATTGTATTAGAAAGGTTGAATATACTTCTTTTGCACGCAGAGATCAAGCTTGAATTGATGAACTGATAGTGCCACCCATGTGCACAACTGTCGAAGGAGCACTCCTTTTGAACCATTCCATCTAACACGATAAATGATATTGAAGGAGGATTCTGGGCCATTTCTATGTGTGTCTACAAATTTACTTGCTCCTGTGGAGCTAGTTATATAGGCCGCACAAAGCGCACGCTTTCCAAACGTATCTTGGAGCACTATCTTGCATGATTGTCTTCGGTAGAATGTAAATCAATTAACAGTTCAATTCTTGAACATTTGGTCAACTCTGGACATAAAGCTAGACCAGAATCCTCCTTCAGTGTCATTTATCGTGTCAGATGCATTAGAAGACTTCATCAATAGATTTGAAGACAATACTTAAAATTCAAAGGATCTAAAACAACTAAACAGGATGCATGTTTGTAGATATTTTAAATTTGCATATAGCTTACTGGTTATAAACTCTTTTCTTTTCACTCTCTCTTCAGCACAAATAAAATATCCATTATCTTTTACTATGGTTCCTCTAATAACTGTTTTTGATTGTTTACACTCTTCATTACTTACAGACTTCCCAATTGCCTTTATTTCAAACAGCTTTGCAATTTTTAAAACCTCAGTTAGACTACTTTTTTTTAACCTAAGCTTATGAAACCAGGGTTAAGTCAAAACTAATAACGAGAAAGGCAAGGAGTTTAACACAGTAAATAATATTAGTAAATGAGAGAAGCGATGGTTGTGTCCACTTGATAGATGCAAAGAAGGTGAAACATGTCACAGGTGATAACATTAAAATAAATAATTATAATGAAGTCAAAGAATTGGGAGAAAAAGTAATGTGAAAGTATAAAGGTCATAACAACATAGACGATTAAAGAAACTTTTGCATACAGAGACTAGGTTTGAATCGATGAATTCCTAATGCTTAAGACATGTGCAAACTTCAGGAGTCCATCCCTTTTGAACTACTCCATTTAATTCTGCTGATGAAGAAGGAGTTTGAAGAAACAGTGTCTAGAGTTGTCAAAGTGTTCAGAAATCGAACTCGTTTTGATATCCATTCTCCGATTGAAAATACTGTAGAAATGTGTCACGAGGATGAGCTTGGAAGTTGCTGAATCTCCTTCTCTGCCATTATCTTAACCCTTCGTTTCTTTCTTCAATATCTTTAAATCCATCAAGTAGGTAATCAATCATTGCATTTCACATCTTTCAACAATCTTCAGCTTGTCAAATTCCTTGCCTTTCTCGTTACTTGCATTATCAGGCAGATTATTACGCAACTTCTTTCCGCTCTCCTTTTTGACTTTAGCATTGCTCTAATGATTCAACTGTAGAATGCTATGCGTTAATAGACTGCTACACGTTTTCTTCATTGAATTATCTCTTCTTTTATTCACTCAAGAGGCGTGTCCTTAAATTTGAACATTCAGCGAATTTCTAACCTTTTTCTCAATTGCTGCATATTAGGAGCTTTTAACCAAGTAAAGCGATTTCACTTTGAAAGACATTTTCTCTCTTTAACAGTTAGACATTTTTTTTCTGAATTTTATCTCAAGAAATTTCAAAATAGCAGTAATAAAGTGACTGGCTTACTTTCAAAGCCAAGGATGATTCAGTCTCATATGCTCAAATAGCTCACTCATTATCTTTTTTCACAGTCCATATGATCCTATACGGTCAAGTTTGTGGAAACAAACCATTTATACAAATATGGATGCCCCTTTAATAGGGTTGAATTTTAGAGATGTTCTCAGTAAACGTATTATTAATATCTTGTAAAAGGTACATATATGAAAAACATCATTTCACTACATTCATTTTAGACTTTTAATAATTAAACTGGACATCATTACAGCATTCACAGGACAGTTCATGAACACGAATAATGTCTATTCTTGCATGTCGATAACAATCATGCTATTCATGATGACCAGAAAAAGTTTCACTTCGTAGTTAATGTATAAATACCCTAAGTAACAAAGAAAATTCATCTAGAATATAAATATGACGAAACAACAGCGTTTCAAATAAAGCATTGATCAAGTGTCTCACCATAAGCGTATACTGTTAATTTAATAGCCTATTAAAATAGACTTACAAATCCTCTGAAAGCGTTTTTCTAAGATCGTTTGAAATATATTATTTGCATGAAATAAAACAGCCTGAAGTTACTTGTTACCTAAACTGAACAATCAACTAACCACTCTCAAGGTATTTAACAAAAACCTCTCAGGACTTCTAATAAGTCATGCCGTTTGAACTATAATCAAGAGATGTCAGATTCTTACTATTTACTGAAATACTTGTAATTCTCAGTTGTATTATTAAATCGAATTGTTCGACCTGCATTGGCATATGTGCTCCTATGCGGATGTCAGTACAGGTTGAACAAGTCGATTTAATAAAACAACTGAGAACTACAAGTAATAACTGATACCAAATGTACAAGATACGGTTATCGTGCCTCCGTGGCATAGTGGATAACGCCCTGGCGTTCCAAGTGAAGGGTATGTGGTTCGAGTCTCAGTGGGGACAACATCACACTGGGATGCAGGTATATCCAGCTAACGAGTCCCAAATAGGACAGAAAGCGCACCCTGAATCCTTTACCGAGATGCAGTCAAGCAAAAGATGTCAGATTCACTCAGAACTCTTTGCCGTAAAACTTCCACTAATTTGACGATCAGTGGCCAGGTACGAAGGATTTCCACTGGTCACGTCAGGACCGATGAAACTTATCAAGAATCAGCCAGTTATCTCAGCTCAAGTAAACGTCCTATGATTGCAACTGTCGAACTTTATACCAATATAAAATTTACATTCCTTCATTCAAAGAATTTATTTGGAATATTCGGTTGAAATGACAACCTGGTTCCAAAGAAATGATATGTAGTTCTTTGTATGAATGAAAGTAGAAGAAATGCTGTTTATCATCAGATGTTGACCCCAAGCAGAGATGGAGATTTTTCATATATTAAGATATGAAATTAATGATGAATAATTTCGCCAAGATTAGTTCTTATTATCTATGAGTATATTTAGTGAATGTGACCCAACATACATAGACTGCTCATTTTTCCCAATTTCCAGCCTTGATAAAGTATTTATTTGTGGCTTAAATTAGGTGGCAAATAAAAGTCACAAGAAATGGACTAAGAGAAGACCGGAACTCTGCTTCATTTTGTGAGTCTGTAGTTAGTACCGTAACTAAAGTTCTATAAATAGGTTGCCCGGTATTGAGAACAAAAAAGAAGAACAAATGAGGTACTTGTATAAATCTCGCTCTTTCAGTTTGGATGACAATCACTAAGCTATAATATCCTATATCCTACCACGAGCAGGTTCACTTGCGATAACAAATAATACACTGTAAAAACGCATCAAATTAATCGACTACATCGACTGGTGTTCCAACTATGCCGTTTTTCTAAGTGATTATAAAAATGCTAAAATCACATCAGTGAGTGCCACAAAAGAAAACTCACGCATCAGTCATCAACTTTTGACTATAAAATAGTAAAATTTTCAACGTGAATAAACTTGTTGTAACTGCTATGGTTAATTTCAAAGATAACTGTGAACCCAGATGATATGCATTTTGCAATGTCAAATGTCAACATTCTAATGCATTTTATCCTAGTTCACTTGGACAACATGAGTAGAACTGTTATTGCTGTTGTTTACTAAACACGCGTTAAGTAATAAAATAAAAATGACAGCCGAAAGTTAATACGTAGGTGCACAAAACAGGAAAATAAGATAATCGCTATATATTAAAACAAAAACATCCATTGTATCGTTTAATATCTTAAGAAAGTTGCCCTGTATATCTTTTATTGAATTATTCCTGATTGTAGTGGACTAGATCATAAAACAAACAGTGAGGAGCGTGAAGATGGACATACGCAGACTGTACTGATGAAAAGAGCCTAGAAGATTTGAATTTCGCCTGTGACTTGTGTCTAATATCTTTTGGCACAAACTTGGAGATCTACAGGCGAAAACCAACAAGTTGGCAAAAGAGGCAGAGAAGGCGAGAGTTCAAGTGAATATAGAGAAGACAGAGGTGTTGATGATACTCAACCAACAGCGCCACCAACAACAACAAACACTAATCACCATCAACAAGAGAAACCTAAAGGAAATAGACTCTTTCACCTATCTAGGCAGTATCGTTTCAACTACAAGCGGCACAGGCACCGACGAGGATGTCAAAGCCAGCCACGATCCGAAAAGCAAGACAGGAGTTCATTAACCTGAAACCAATGTGGAGATCTAATGCACCGAGCATAAAGTGTGAATAACATCCGGATTTTAAACACTAATGTCAGGTCAGTGCTTCTACATGATTCAAAGACTTGTCGTGTCACGAAAAGCGTTTCCAACAAACTACAGACATTCATCAACAACTGCCTACGCTGGCCCGTTACTGAAGATCGGATGGCCAGAATAATAGGAATAAGTAATAAGGAACTCTGGGAACGAATCAACCAAGAAGCCATCGCCTAACAAATATGCAGAAGGAAGTAGAGATGAATTAAGCGTGCACTGAGAAGACTATTAGGGGACATCGCGCGCCAGGTACTCGAGTGGAACCTAGATAGGAAACGGCGAGTTGGACATCTGAGCGAGTGTGACATGGAGGAGATTGTGTGAGGAAGAAATGAGAGCTTCTGGACTGTCGTGGAGCCAGGTTGAAAAGTTTGCGGAGAACAGAGTGCACTGAAGACGTGCTGCAGAAGCCCTATATTCCACTAGGAACCCAAGGGAAAAATAATTATAATATTCATCATATCTGAACTCATTCTGTCACATTTTTCTAAATACTTCAAGTTGTTGCATCGTTTAGAGATATGACTGTCGATAAAGGGTTGATTAATTATTAGATAAAGTTGTCTTAGGGCTTTAACTCTTTAAGGATAAAAGAATTGAAAGATAAAGTTTAAAATTAGGCTTAATTTAAGAAATAAGCACTGATCTAATCTCTTGATGCATATACAACTATAATGTTCAAGTTTGATACATATATTTAATAAGACTATTTCTTATGAAATGTTTCAAGTTTATCAGTAAAAAGTGGAGACAGATACAGAGAATAACAACAAGATTGCATATATCAGTATGGATAACAAGGATAAGAAGTCAACTAAAAGCACTTTATATGATATCACATTCATAACTGTAGAAGAAACAGACAATGAACTTGAATTCCCAAATTTTCAGATAACACTCTTCAAAAGAGTAGAAATAGACTGTAGGACATGAACGTTATGTCGAAATAAAATAAGCAACTGTTTGTTATTAGAATAGCTTAGCAAGCAATTTCATCAAAGTATGTTTATTAAGATTGATTTTAACAAAAAGTCAAACCCTGGAAATAAGCAGATGGATCGTCTAATCATAAATAAGAACCACTTAGAAATAGCAGATATATAAATAAAGTCTTCTAAAACCTCTTTAGTTCAAATAACCTGTAAAACCGTTTGCCTTTGTGTTATATACACGAGAAGATACAATCGCAAAGGAAGATAGTTCAATTTTATTTGTCAAGAAGAAATTGCAGACACAGAAAAACATTACGCTGGACACAGTAAACTGCCATCTTTATGGCTATCTGTTTATACATCAACTACTAGTTAAACAAATAAATAAGTCTACACTAGTAACGATGTATGTACATAATTATGAACATGAATTCAGATAGGAAAATATGGAGATCTCGAGTAGAAATATGAAGAATACCAGTTAATTTTTCGAAACTTGACTCTGAAACCAGTCAGACTTCAGTCGATTTTGGTTGTGTGGTTGGGCTAGTTGGTTTAATCATGAAGCTTTCATCGTCTTTCTATCACTGACTTCAGTATAAAGTGAGTTACCTACAATTTTTCTTATTGGTTGATAGACTGGATCCATTTCTACCGATCTTTTTATTGACAATCTACCTGAATTTCAAGCTTATCGAAATTCTCTGACATTCTTTGTCTTTCCTCTGTCCAATATTTCTGAATTTCGGAGACTAAATTCATGTCCCTAGTCATCGACATGCGTCCACGAAATTTTGTGGCGTGTAGTTACCAGCCGATGTCCATGTAAACGAAGTGATAGAAGGAGATCACTTTGTCGAAATTTAATAATGATCGCAACTGTAGCAGTTGACCTTGTAAATGATACTTGGTTTGTCTTCATTTGGCTGTTGTGTCCTCCAGTTTGCGTAATATGGTTCCAAAGAAAATTGTTTGCTTTATGAGTCACACCGATCCCAAAAGCTCGTAGTAATCTTCTCATCATCTCTAAAATTTTCTTCATGTATGGTAGGATACTCTGTTTGCTGATTTCCATGAATGACATTTTAGTTGATGATAAAACAAATAGGTATCATTTGATGTTGTGTGGGTAACCGTTCCTCTTTAAAATCGACATCAAGAAATTTTTCTTCATTACTCCTTGAAGTTGCTGAACTGCGGTGTAATCCAAATTTGGATCTGATTTATGCACGACGACTTTGTTGACACCAAAACGGATGAATTCGAAAACATCTACAGTTTGACGAACAACACTTTCACCGATATTAAATTTG
The DNA here is from genome assembly GCA_944470555.2 of Heterobilharzia americana. Classification (NCBI taxonomy): domain Eukaryota; kingdom Metazoa; phylum Platyhelminthes; class Trematoda; order Strigeidida; family Schistosomatidae; genus Heterobilharzia; species Heterobilharzia americana. The sequence continues at coordinate 74,796,316 of OX104129.1, read as the reverse complement.
CAATGAACTAGGAATGAAGCAACAAACTGTTACTCTTGGATGTCAAAAGTCAGTGGAACCAAGACCAGCAACTTGAAGACTCATGCATACAGAAAGTCAATAGAGCAATCAAATCTTCAACTACAGTAGAAACAATCAGGTTCATCCACTTGAACTAAAAATATTCGCCACCGTGTCAATAGACCTTTTGTCAGTAACCCAACCTACCAACTAATAAAAAAGCATAGAACAACAAGAAGGTCAGAGTTTACTTTAGAAAGTCAGACAATCGAAGCATGTATAAAGACAACGACAAGATGATAGCAGAAACAATCAGTCATCACAGAGTTATTATAAAAAAAATACTTAGCTATTTGTCAGCAAAAACTTTCATGGCTCACATCTTTCTAAATTTTGTCCTATGTTGCTTAGAATGACAATGATAGCTCCATGATTTAACCGTGCAGCTCAAAATCACAACATCGTCAAAGTCATTCTTTTCAGCCTGGAATATTTTTAGTTATCTCAAAATTACAAGTCATTCAAAAAGTATTGGAATTCGAGTTCACCCTGATAAAGACCAATGAAAATATATCCTTGCTAAGATATTTTCTCTCCTTAAAATAAAACCAACCAAACACACGCCTAGCAGTGATGAAATGAAAAGAAATAAGTATACTGATTTTTGGCCTACACACTACATGTTTCGTTTACCCTAGGAGAATCCTTAGAACGGTCTCAAACTCAAATAAACCTCTCTATTAAAACCAGAACATCTTAAAAATTAACTTTTTTATCGAAACACTGTGACCATAAAGAGACGGTTTTCAGCAATGGTGATGGACTGCAAAAATAGTGGAAGTTGTTATGTAATGAATAACTATTTTGTCCTTAATCATAATTGCGCAGTGATGAGCACATAATTTAAGGTGTAAGCGCACAAACCTTTGTAAACGCCTTCAAATTTCACTCTCCTTGTTACCTGATTTATTCACTAAGAGAGAATATGGTTAGATGACAGATGTGTTGATAGAACAGCTAAACATAAAATTCTAGCATTATCAGATATCCAGAAGTGATGCTTCCAGACTATCTCAGAAATTGACTATCTTTGGGTTTGAATATCTCATTCAAACAGATGTTTACATGTATCATCCTTGTTAATATTTGGAAACATTTCAAGTAGATTTAATTTCTTCCGGATGTTTCGGGGACTTCTAGATTCTTAAGATAGTTCAGAAGAGATACCTCTTGAAAAAGCAACGTCGACTACAAAGTGTAGAATTAAACAGTTAATTTGAAGGCTCTTCGATCACCTCACCACTGTTATCTGCCTGAAAGCCTGGTGAATCAATTTTAAGGTTTATCGTGCACATAAATTGATGAGTATGACTCCTAAAGAGATGTAATTTCTCTTACCAAAAAGTGGCAAGGCAGAAAGAGGTTGAGGAGGCGAATAACCTGTGGCTAAAATCTCATGCACCACTGTTGTTTTCTTATAAGAGTATTAACTTTAAATCATCGCAAGAAAGAAGCATGAAATGTTGTACATCAGTTTGGTGGAACTATAGAATTTTGCCATCTTACGGTAACTCCTTAATGACCTTTAAGTGACTAATTATATTGTAGCAACAACCATGACCATCTACCTCGGCTACAAATATTCTTCATCATGTAAATAGAATTATTGAAGATGAACCAACCTATCTACCATTAAGAAATGCAAAGAAAAGTAAAGGCAGAATCTGTGTCTAGTTCTGAATTGTCAGTATTTAATCCTTAGACCTTTTAACAAGGGTTTATACAAATCACGTAGTGGCAACAAAACACCACTGTGGGGTTTGTTTACTTCCATATCACAGTCTAGGTAGTTGGATGTAATGAAGTCACATCAGGAGATATCTTCCATGTATGTTCCTTAGTTTTAAGCAGCAACCAGCAGTAATAAAATCAAATAAGTTCCTTAATGTTGTTGAAAAACTATATGTTGTTATTTTCTTTCTTTCTGTATGAAGTGTTGGAAGGAAACAGACACTTACCCATTGGTTGGTTCAAGGTCATTTGTGGGTTGCTTAGAAATGGACAAATTCCATATTTCCACCAGTTACTTTCTTGTAACTGCATAATACGGATACTGCTAAATTTTATAATGATCTCTTTAGAAGAATAGACGGAAAATCGACAAAGTTTAGTTGCAATATGAGTAAACGTCCGTAAGTGATAAGTAACAAGACATATTTTTAGTTTAGAAAACTGAGTAGTAGCTTATGGTTTCCTCAAAATCACGATCTATCAGACTGCTGTGCGTAAGTTGAGGATTAGGTTTTACAATACACCCAATAAAATCATAACATTGAGTTTCCTTTTTCAAGTGCAGCCTATCTTGCCTGTTCAAATTTTGTTTAAGAGATGTGTATTGAATAAAGCGTATAACTTTATATACAATGATATCAGAAAATTACTTACGTAAGATTATAATACCCACCGCTAGTAGAAAAAGCACATTGCACACTTTAGTAACATTGACAAAGTTTGAATGAAAGCGATTTAGTGATTTTCTATACACAGCTAATCATGTTCTTTATACAGTGTTGGTGATTGTGGTAATTCATTTTTTTTGGTACATTATTGCATAAGTTATGTTTTTGAAGCATGAACTCTTGCTGTTCATATTGCACATACTTTGGGACACTAAGTAGCCTTTGATAAACAAACTCTGTTTTATTCATACATTTAAATATTGATAAAAGCAAAACAAACCCGACACTCCATTTAAAAAGAGTTTTATGTTCTCCTTTCTTCAGTGATATGTATGATAGACGTTAATTCTAACAGAAAATGAATAAAACTTTCATGATTGTCTATCTTGCTGAACAGCCCTTCATTAAATTATTGCATTTTATTATACAAGAGCTATTAACTGTTTATAGTTGTCCTGATTTTCGTTTTTTCATCTCTGCGCAATTATCCGGTCGTTTGTATCTCTGGTATTCCCTACTAGCTGAAGCTATTTCTTACCATCAAGATGAAATTGTCAACTACATCGATACATCAGCACAGGATCTCATGTGCCAAGAGAGGTCTAGTAATTCGATGTAAATTAATCACTAAGAGAAAAGAAGTTTATAACTAAAAATGAAATTCTGAAATTATTCATATGCTTGCATTCATAATTGATCCTCATATTATCAGATGAGCGATTATACGGTTAGTATATGGGTTAATAAATGAAACTTTTGTCAATCAGCATTCCCAGTAAACTGTTAACTGTATTTACCTAAAGAACTTACACATAATCGTCCGGTATTTTGATGCGTGAACTAAAGGTATGAAAGATGAGAAATTCTAACCATCTGTACTTGCTACTGATAAAATCAATTGAAGTTATTCCATTTTAGTCCGTTTATTAGGATGGTTATGTAATGAAACAGTATTTTTACCAGCTAACGTTTCGGACATAATTTATTGTTCATCACATTATGGCTAAAACACTATCTGGTAAATAGTACTGTTTCACTGTGTGGCTTTTTCTAATAAATGGACTAAAATGAAATAACAACCTACCAAAGTGCCCAAGTTTTACTCCTGTTTTAAGTGAGGTTACGAAATTCAGAAGCTGTCTGTGTTCTTCGGACTCCAATTATTATTTTATTGAAACATTTCACGTAGGATAAAGTGAGGCGACCTGCTTAAATCTTGGGCTACTGAAAATTCTCCACTGAATTTATTTCACTAAATTCTTCCCTTTGAATTTGTTAGAATCCGCTAAATATGTTTTTTAAACGCTTCAAGTACTCTTGCACACTATAAAAATGGTTTCAAACTATCATTTTCCAAGCTAACAACAAAACAAAGAACAAGCAATACCCCAGAAGGACTTATAAATGCACAGAAATATGATACATTGCTATTTTTTTGTATAACTATATCAGATTACAGACTTTAGTACTGGGTGAATAAAATACCATCACCAAAATTATGATCGATTTTCTATTTATTCATCAATCCAAACCAGATGTTAATGTAATACCATATGCCTGTTTCACATTGTGATTTTCATTACTGTTATTATTATCACTATTGAAATGTAGTGATCATTTCGCTTGAAGATATTGTACAGGGAATGAATTTTCTAGAACTATTATATGCTGAGAATACTACACTGTACCATAATTCTTGTTCAAAATAAATCTATTATCAATATTATTATTATTATCATAAATTCATATTTTTTATAAAGTTGAAGTTAAAAACAAGGCTGGAGTTGAAATGATATTTTACTAAAATTTTTAGAAGTTCTAGCTTATTTTAACTTTCAGAAAAGTCAGTGACTTGACGAAAATCGATTAATATAAAAGAATGGAAATGGTCTACAGATTTTTCCTTTAGCCAAGATCAAGAACCAGGAAAACAGGTCAGTAGCCAAAAGTAATCTCATTTAATAATACTAACCGAAACACAAAACTGTCAGAAAAGTAGCAACCTATGTTCCACAGGTCGCATGTCCCTTCAGCGAACTGCAAAAGTCTGTGAAACAGAATAAATCTTAGGAAGCAGAGGATTTGGCTATGATTTACAGAATCCTTTTAGATACTTTTCCACGTCAACAATTGTGAACAAGAAAAATAAATAGGAGATATTTGCCTTCAAATCTTTATTTAAAAAAGGGATTCTAACAAGACATCATTCCTCAGCCCATTCGAATTTCCTGAAGATTGTTTTAGTCAGTGGAGTCTCACTTTGTTGGAGACATTAAAAAGCCTATGAACTTCTCGTCTGGAATTATCTGTACCAGTTTGAACATTATGTTATTATTTTTCCCTTGGGTTCCTAGTGAAACATACCGCTTCAGTAGCACATCGGCATTTCACTCTCTTCTCTGCAGTCTTCATGACCTGGCTCCCCGACTGCCCACAAGCTTTCATTCCTTCCACAGACAATCTTCTCCATGTCACCCTCCCGTCGGAGGCCAAACTCTTCGTATCCCATTTGGGTTCCACTCCACTGCCTGGCACGTCATCACCCAAAACCATCTTCTCAGTATATGCTCAATCCATCTCCACTTTCTTCTGCATACACACTGGGTGATAGGTTCTTGGTTGCTTCTCTCCCAGAGTTCCTTGTTGCTTATTCTTTCTGGCCATATGATCGATCCTCAATATCCAATGAGTGTGGGCAGCACCTGATCGTGTATGTCTGTAGTTTGTTGGAAATGCTTTCGTAACGCGCCAAGTGTATCACCCATCACATAGAAGCACTGATTCACTTGACTGACATTCGCAGCATTAAAAATCCGGATCTCGTTCAGCCTTTATGCTGAGTGCAGTGCAGTGCAGTGCAGTGCAGTGCAGTGCAGTGCAGTGCAGTGCAGTGCAGTGCAGTGTAGTGTAGTTCAGTGAAGTAGACCTCCACACTGATTTCAGATTAATGAAGGACTGTCTTGCTGTCATTCCAATGCTGGCTGGCTTTAACATCCTCATCTGTGCCTGTGCCTCGTGTAGTGGAAACGATGCTGCCTTGCCTAGGTAGGTAGGTAGGTAGGTGAAAGAGACAATTTTCTTTAGATTTGTCTTGTTGATGGTGATTGTTGGTTGGTGTTTGTTTTAGTTGTTGCTGTTGGTTGGGTATCTTCATCACCTCTGTCTTCTCTACGTTCACCTGAAGTAAGTCACGTCTTCCTTCGCTCGCTCGCCTCTTGCCTCAACTTGTCAGTTTCCTCCTGTACATCTTCGAGTTTGTGCCACAACACATTAGACATAAATCATTATCAGCGAAATCCAAATTTTATAGGATTTTTTCATCGATGCCTGAAACATTTATTCCCAAAATGGTTTTGAGCAAATTGGCTGTTTTTCTAAGGTCATGACTGACCGTTATACCTAAGTCCATGGATAAGAGCATATGTGCATGTGGCTCATATAAACCAGAACAAAAGAAATGACAGAACTGAAAGACTCATTCAAATAGAGTGGGGAAATAAGTTGACGTATGATTATTAATGCCTTAAAATGCTCATATTTTTATTAGATTTCACGAGAAAACAGACCCTGTTCATCCTCATTTTCTATTCTCTGTCTTTAAAGAACACCTCATTCTAATGCGCATATGAACATTTGATTTAAAAACATTTCAGCTTCACTATGAGATCTAAGTAGGAAGTCTTTTTGAGTACGTTCCTGACATCAAGAAGCAATATATGAAGTGGCATGGTTTTATTATTACTAAAAGCTCTGTCTTCCCTTGTAATGCCAGTGTTTATTAACCATCCAAGACAAACAGTTAGTCTGTATTATTCTTTAAATTAGTTCCATCTGCATGAACTCAACAACCTTTTTAAAATCCTATAAACTAAACAAGTAAGACGAACTTAATAATATCCATCCACGATATACTTATTACCACTTTTAATGACTAAACTGATAATGATATACTGACAAATTCTTAATAATTTTGATTAACTACGTGGCATAATAAATGACCTGCAAGGCTGCCTGGCAATCAGTAGCTAGAAAAAGGTTGAGCATGTGTATGTTGATCATTCAGGCCAAATTAGCTGTGCGGGAATAGTCTTCAAATGATCTGCTCTTCAAGGAACTATATTTGCTCTTCTCTAATGTTAATAATGAAGGCAGTTTAAGCTTACAAGATAAAATATTCAGGCTACATCTCTGCGGCTTCAAAATTTGACTTCCAAAGAATGAGTATATATCTTATTTTATCTACTTGAGTCTGAACAGCCAAGAAGTGTCATAAATCCTCACACACTGGATGTTGTTGTTAACGCAGACTCCAAGCTTACAGGGAGTAGCTGAATTGCATTATTTAGACTAAGAATTAAAATATGGCTTTAGTTTTAGCAATATCATACTAACAGTGAAGTCCCATACCGTTTCAAGGTCAGAATGCCTTCCTTCCAATTGGGTATTCCTATCCTCAGCTACTATGTTTTTGAATACAGTCGTAGACTATATTGCTAATGAAGGGAAAATACTAAATTTGAATATATCACTCATATAATATGTAAGTAGAAGGCTTGAAGTGTGATGTATGACAGTGCAGACGTGCTGCATTAAAGCATATTCCATACCAAAATTGAGTAGCTAACTAGTGAATTACTAGGCACTTTGTATGGAAGTCATTTAGGTCAAGTTTATTCTAGGTTCACTGAAATCTTTTAACAATAGACACCACCCAATTCTGTCAAAATAGCTGATAAACCCTGGAACAGATTTAATTCTAGCATAGGAGCCTTCGATATAACATCCAGAAAAAAAATGTATAACATTGAAAAGAGATCACAGTCGATAAACCTGCAAATTTCACTTCAAAATTCTGTTTGAGTGATGGTTCATAATCCAAGATTATCAATTGAATACTGTGTTAGTCGACCACAGTCACACACTTTTATTGTATCCTTACCAGGTGAATCACGTTCCCGTAACTGTCTTGTGCTATCTACAGCAGAGATTAACCGTGATCTCATAACTTCAATCATAACTGATCAAAGTTCCTAGGTGATACAGTTCTTTCCCGAGGCTATAAGTTCTGATACAACACAGTCATGCAGAGCAAATTTCACTCGACTCACTTAAATAGATCCTAATAACATTCTCTTTGCAAAACTGAACTGATCAAAATTTTGTCAACTTGAAGATTTTTCTGCATTCTGACATTTGACTTGAAGTGTAATCAGTCGTTCTACTTTACTCCATCTTCAAATACTCGACCTTGTTAATTGATAAGATGTAATTAGATGTATGTAATAATTGTATACTGCGTCAATCAGCTTAATTATTGTGATTCAATCAAATTTCTGTGTGATTTGCTAGGACTCCAGTGATTCCCATCTTCTCATTTTATATCTACTTTCGCCATGTTTATTTCCTTATATTCAAAAGCATCTCTCAATCGACGTAGGGTATCTTTCATTTAGGTCTATACATTCACTTTCCCCCTCTAAAAATGGGTACGTAATTATGACGATATCACTTGACTATCTGAGATAGCCATAATTTGGCAGACTAATATTGATACTGCATGACGACTGAGGGTGAAATAAAAATTTGGACAACGGCTGGATTCGAACCAGTGATTACAGTAGCTGATAGCTCAGTTGTTATACCATCCGGCTGCAAACCCAGTGGTCACTGGGTCGAATATGGTCGTAATCCAAATTTTCAATTGACCTTCAATCATCACCTAGTATAAGTATGACGATAGGTTGTTAAATGAGACGAAATAGGCACTGAATTGTCTAATATTCGTTTTTTTGGATTAAAAATGAATGAAAGACCACAAAAAGTGTTTTTATTTAAGCTATCCAGCATAATTAACTGGTTCGAACTATCGGTACAACACCGAGTAGAAGACTAAATATAAATGGAGTTCATATTTCAAGAGTTATTGCATTTTAAGATAAGGAACACTTAACATATGACAGGACTATGAATCCAGATAAAATAATCTCTGAGTTTAGGTCTTATTAGATACCTTCGTAACATATGAGCCAGTCTTTCAGTAACATTGCAGCCAAATATTTATTGTTGATATGCACATCAAAGGCAGCTCCCCTTCTTTTACATCCCGTTTTTGCAGTTCTTTTTTCTTCTTTCTCCATTCTCTTATGGGTTGTAGAAATTTCCAAGTATCTGAGCCCTTCTTATTATGTGTATTCGTCATGTAGTCGATAAAGATAACTTCAGTTATCAATCTCTGCTTCAAGACTAGTGGGGTAGTATTAAAACCTTCCATTCTATCGCATCCTACTATATGGTTGCATGCATTGCAACAGCTCAGCGTTTTCTCAGATTCTTTATCTTACTAGGGTCTGACACTGCTGTTTTTGTAGGGCGCAGTAACGAAACTTCTACTACTCTTATGATAAAACGAAGAGGAGAAAGAGAATTAGAAAGACGAAATGTTAAAAAGTGGGTTTGCCTTTGATGTAAATATGAACAATAAATTATGTGTCAAATGTTAGCCAGTAAATAATACTGTTCTACTTAGTGAAATATTCAACAAACAACCTAAAATGGAATAATTCGCTACCGTAGTGTTACATGAGCATGACATTTTCGAAAATTTTTCTGCTATCTGACGAATTTCATGACAACTATCGTGTTTTTCATTCTAGTAGTGTAAAAGTTGGATAAAATAATAATTCTTCTCAAAGAAAGAAAGTAAACTGAGTAAAGGCGATCTCTATTCCTCTAATAAAGATACAACCCATAGCTGAAACAAATTTTACCACCTTACTTTTCTTTGATTTGGCATCTAAGTATTTCAAAAGGTTAAGGAACATACAAACGAAATGAAAGCGACTTCATAAAAACTTTCCATATCCAATCTTAATACACTTTAATGCCTATATTCTCCTCTTACTGATTTTTCCATCCATAGATAATGTCGAACTTCATTTACTTAAGAAGTCAGACTAACCCCAGTGAGTCCAGTGACCGTTGTAATCACAGCTCAGATGCAAAAGGTTCAAATGGCTCCCACCAACGTACATGATCTATGGTACACTGAGATATCTGGCTCCTTACTAAGTAATGAGTGAACTACACTGCACTTTACTCTCTTCTTCTATATGGCTGGAAAACATGGTCGTCAAGGATGGAAGAAATCAAAGGGCTTAAGGTGTTCCACCACTGTTACTTTCATTGCACAAAACCTACTTCCTAGAAGCAAATAGTCAGCATTGTAGAAGCTGAACGCAGAACTTTAGGTTTAAAGAGGTATGTCATTTGATGAGGTCATGGGTCGCCATTGACTCAGATTTTTGGAACATATGCGCGATTAATTACCTTTTACCAAATCGTGCAAAATAGGTGAAATGGCTTTCTACCGAAAGAAAGATATAGATGGTTAGACTGAAACAGCGTCAATTTATGAAGCCTCTTACCGTTGACCTGAGCAATGTAGGGAAATGCAGACTTCTGGGTTGGGGTTCACGCGATGACAATGGTCGATGGTTGTAGATTGTAGATGAAATGGCTAAGGATCGAGCTAACGAGTACAGATTCATCCGAATTTTATCTTCTTAGCTGTCATGATGAAATTCGTGATCGATTTCTCTCTTCTCAGGTTTCTTTTACAACTCTCTAGAACCTTTGATGACATTTCTTCGTCTTTCATCGTTTATCCTGACAACTTGATGTACTGAGGTAAGGTGAAAATAAACTGAAGGGTTATGCGCTAATTTCAGGTTCTCTACGGATGTTAACTGAGTGACGATAACTTGCAAATGAATCAAATGCAATTTTGGATTGAAACCATAGTCTTATCGAGATCACAAAACTAATATCTCAAGGTGCAAGCGTTTTTCTTGCATAAAAATGACATCTGACTGAAGTAGTGATCCCAAGCCCTATTTAAAATCACATTCTAATCTGCAGAGGTCCTTCAGTAAAATCTCGTTTCACTAAGATCATGATAAAATACAATCATCAACATAGTCAACGAAATCCAAACTTTGTATATTCGCATTTGACTGAATGGACAAGCGTAGCTTGAATTGCTGAAATCCTACCTATCCAAACTGAATCCTGAGGGTCTACCTAGAATTACTTAGTATTAGACGAAACATCAACTTAGAAATTATAAATAGAGGAAAATATTAGCTAACTATCAGGAAAAAAACTAGCGGATCCTAGCAGCTGACATGATGATCAACGCATTCAAGATTACTGAACGTGCCATTATGAAATCTTTGAAGAAAATAAAAATATTGCTGTTTTCAAGGACTACTTTCAGAATTTTATCTGCCGTATCCCTTAATGGGAGTCAGTCGGCAGGAACCCGTGCTCCATCGGAGGCTTTTGCCGTTGGCCAGTCAAGCAAGGTATAACTGTGGAAGCTAGCATTCCCAAGACGATTGGAACCCGCAGTACTCAATGCCTTAAACAGAGATATGACCATGAAGCTATAAGACCACAGTTGACCTCTCCCTGTACGACTTCATCATGCAGACATAACAGTCATCCCTTTGCTCAGTGATTACATTGCAAAACGACATCAGTAGGCTTTGATTAGTGGTAATCACTAAGCAGTAGACAGCTTCATGGGTTACCCACTGGTGACCAATAAATCATGTGTATATCGAAAGAAACTTCGCACACAAAAACCAACCGCACTAGGGATCTTTGATGATTTTCATCAAGTTATTAATGTTAAAAACAGCTCACTTTGATTCCATGTTTCTGAATAATCAAAAATGTCCATTGCCTTAGCTTGGTAAATAACGTGAAAGTCTATTGTTTAACAGTATCTACATTGGAATAATACTCTAAAGGATATAAAAATTTTTAAAAGTTTACATAATTTGAACTGTACTTGCAATGGCTTTTGACAATAACCAGAACAAAGTTAAGGTGCATAAGCACCAATCGTTTTTATCTTCAAATTAAGTATAATAACAACTGACAGATAAACCTATTTATTTGGCTATAAACAAGCATAAAATGATATAACTATGAAGGGAGGATCGTGTGCGAGACGAAAAAAATATATTTTACTTTACCAAACTACTGCCAAAACCATCTGTCCCACAGACAAACCACTATGTTCAGTCCTTAACATGCTGAAAATAAGTGAATAACAACAGTTTTGTGAATAAAAGTGAAACACATTCATAACTTGGTCTTTCCTTCTACTTGATAACCATGAAGCTGGTGATGTTTGAAACTGACCGAAATAAACTTTCCATAACTAAAATTGTTTCTGCAATGTCATATATACAGTTTCATATACCTACTCTGCGATTTTACCTGGTAACTAGTAAAAATGGATAGTGGCTAGCAGTGGAATCCAGGATGTTCATTTCGTCCTATTTGGGACTCGTCAGCTAGATGTATCTGCCTCCCAGTGAATGTTGTTGTTCCCACTGGGACTCATCTTTACTGTAACTAGAACAGAGGTATATCAAGGCATCTGCACAGGAGCCCATGTGCCAACAGAGACCAGTCAAGTCGGTCCAATCAACGACGGTATAATACAAGCAATAACACTTAATAACTGCCTAATAACCTACATTTAGTTGTCAAACAGAAGATGGAATGAGGATAAACTGTTTCTAAATGCTGTTAATATACGTTTCTTCACTAGGTACAATTGGCTTCCTAAGAATGATCAATTAAAATATACAATATGTTTAAGTAGTCTAAAATCAGTTTTTGTATTATATTTCTTGATGAAATTTCTCAATGAAATGAGGTGAATAGACACTGGAAGTCACCTATCATTTCAAGTCCATCAAGTTGTTTAAACACTTTCCATAGACAGCGAATTAAGCGTGCTTTCACATTAGTCATAAAATTTTCTAAAATATCTGCAGGAATAAAGTATATTGTAAACTACTGTGACACTATCTTGTAATGCAACATTTAGCTACACTCTAAAGAACCTTTGAAACCACTGAGTTATTAACAGATATAGTAAATTTGTGCACTGGGTTTGTATCTGAAGCAGTAAGATGAGAAAGTCTAATTATCTAAAATGTCGGTATCAAGTCACATGATGACTGGATTAAATTATTGTTATGAAATAACTAACTCAGACCTCATAACTTTAAAGAGAATATTATACTGAGTTAATAGTTTAATTCATTATTTTACAAACGCTTCTTCACTTTGAAAAATCTACTCATTGAATAGTCATTAAAAAAGGCACAAATTAGCTTTATTGTGAATATTAGGGGAGAGTGTTATATTTTATTTCATTGTCAAATTTGCGCAAAATTTAAAGAGAGGAGATGTAGCGTTCAAAACTTACGCGAAGGCTGACTTTGTACTGGAGATAATAAACCAAGATATAGGAAAATGAAATACTCAGATTTCAACATTTTTTTGTATTAAAGCACATTACAAATAAATATATAGGAGATCAGTTAATCAACATTTTCAAATGATCAATTTGTGTACACAATCTACTCAAAAAAGGAAGGTTTTTATTGGTTGAACAACTTATTGTCAAGGTTTGTAACCTCCGAATTTCTATGATGTAAGTTTTAGTTTCTAGAGGTATATACATTAACGCAAGTTTGTTGATCAGTGTCAAATAACATGAAACTCCGTTGATAATATCGTGTTAATTGACTTCTAGTATAGAATAACTTCAAATATGAATTTTCTTACAACATTATATGTTTTATATTTAGACATTTTGTTGATCCTTCTATTCGACAGTTCAGGTATTATTCTTATTGCTCGTATTATACCGTCATTGATTGAACCAAATTGACCGATCTCTATTGACATATGGGTTCCTGTGCGAACGCTTCGATATACCTGTGTTCTAGTTATAGTAAATCGACTTTGAAAAGGCCGGCCTTCGATAGCGTTGACCGAGGCGTAATTTGGCGACTGCTTCAACACTACACTTTTAGTACCACTAGTCTTTACCAACCTCATTCAACAGCTATATGACGATGCCATATGCCAAGTGATCTACAGTGGAAAGCTCAGTGACGCCTTCCAAGTGAAGACAGTAGTAAGATAGGGCTGCCACTATCACCGATGACCTTCCTGATTCTGGTCAACTGGATCGACTGGATCATACAACAGTCAACTGTGAGGAGCGAGAAGATGGACACATACATAGGGAGGACTAATAGATCCATGCAAGTAAGGGCCTCGGAACATATTCCAAAGTGGCTTCAGAAGCAAATTAAATCACCTGAACCTATAAGTGTTGGTAGCAAAAGTCCAAGTTCTTCGATCGTCAAACATATCGTTGAGACAGGTCACAAGATTGATGTGGCTACTTCCTTTACACCTATTTACAAAACATGTTGGGGAGGGATCCTGAAATTTGTTGAAGCCTTAGCTATTAGGAAGTTCAAACCACCTTTATGTATTCATAAACAATTTGTTGTCACATTAAACCTTCCTTGGTAAATTCAACTATTGAAAAACCAAGTTCGATGTACTATTATTTTTTCGCTCTATTGACTTTCATTGTTATTCGGCCTTTAAGTCAGCCTTCCTACCTGACCCCTTTTTATTTCTCACCCCTTATCTTCATGAGTTTTTATATAAATACCTATGACAAGTACGTGTGTGATCAGATAGTTCGAAATGTGTTGCGCAAATACATTACACGGTTCAGACAATTTACGTCTTCTTATTGTTTTGTCGAAGTTTATAAAGGGAACTAATTGTTTTAAAAACATCACAAAACGTTTGTCGTGTTCCATAGTTGAAAATATATTCATTGTAACCGCAGATATGTATGTAACAAATATATCATTGAAATCTGAATATGGTTCTAGGACTGTAAGAAGATCAATTTTCAACTTCATATCGTTTATATAAATTATACACGTTTATCTAATATGATATGCAGCTAAGATGATCTGTTCACATCATCTAGTAAGAGTAGAACGCTTAGCTTTGTAACTTAAGAGTCTAACGAAAACTGATTGCAAGGAATATTCTTCCTTTGTGATGACTCTTAAAGCATAAAACTGTAATCCCAATTAGTGTATATACCTTGTGATACAACAATATACATACAGGAAAGTCGAGGAACTTCTGTGATTTAAAAGTTATTTTTCGCGTAAGTAATAGAAGTTTGTGATAAAACGCACAGTAAATCTAACTACTTCGATATTATCGACGGATTGTGACTGTCAATGAAATCTAGAAAACCCCTTTCGTTCTATTCGGATACATCGGATACATCACTTCAAACGTCTCAGCCTCATCCACGTCTTTTGAAATCTGTTCTTTCAACGGCAATAGGGATAATAGATGTTGATCATTAAAACTGCAGCCAGTTGATTAGCAGGTTGACTAATGTGAATTAATATCCGGTAGAACATTTGATATTCAAGATTCAAAATTCTCTTCCTTAGTAACCTTAGTTATGAAAATCTTGACAATTTTTCACGGAAGTCTGACGTTCCAAATATATTGACAGTTTCTTTTTCAGTTATGTCAGTTCCAAAATTGGAGCATTCACAAGTACCTTAATGTACTCACTGTCGTAACTGCGTTTCGATGGGAACGTTTGTAAAGGTCTTTGAAGATCTTTCTTAAATATATTTCCTACTATAGGCTCTTACTTTTCTAAATCTATTCCATTCAGAATCTATAAAGTCGGTTTCAGATATGTACATATGGGTTTTTTATCAAATAATGTATACTCTTACGGTTATCACTATTTAAGTATGCTTATAATAGGCTCAACTAGAAGAAATAATCCAAAATGCAAATTTGGTTACGTTGTTTCTATCAAAGCAAGTTTCAATATGATTCTCCGTCAGAAGCACTACACATCATACCTCAGTCCTTTTTCCGCAATACAGTATTATTCTTTGATAAACTGTGAGTGAATGTATTGAGTATAGTTCAAAAGGACAGCTCAATACTCATTATTACTAACACGATAAGAAAATTAGTTAATTAGTTGAATAGAAGGTATACTTTTCTGTTATAAAACATATTTTTGTTTAGTGTTCTCTAAATGTCATTTACAAACAAAGATAATTTAGCAAGAACCAACTTTGGACTACATCGGAATCCATTCTCACTGATAAAAATGTGAATTTGGCAGTTAATACGTTCAGGTTTTGAGATAAACTCAAAGCCTCTCTCAATGGTTTCAATGAATGTGTAGTCAATGAGACTAATGTTGAAAATCCAACCATTTGATCCCTTTCTTCATAATATTTTTATGTTTATCACTGAGAATACACGTAGTGAACAACTATTCTATCACTTGATTTGAATCCCACATGCTTTAAGGGATGGAATAGTTCAAGTACTAAAAATGATTTTCTTGGAATATCTTCCAAGAATCATTTTATGCTTTCAACTTTATTCAAGATGGATTAATAAAAAGAAATCTATGACTTGTTAGTAAACTGCTCAGTTTATTCTTTCTTGTCTAAACCCTAGTGTATATTTTATTGCATTTGGTTCATTACTTCAACTTATATTTGAGATTCATTTACCACCAATAGAGAATTAATGTACTAATCTCTTCTGAATTGAAGGTTCCAAGTGAAAAATTCCTGCCATCTTAGATTTTTCATAAGAAAATGAACAGGTTTAGATGGTCTGCTACCAACCTTGATGAAAATCAAATTTAAGTGTTCTGTGAGGTTTCAGAGTTTGTCATGAACATTTCTTGCAGCTCAAAATTAGCATTTTCACCAGTAAGCGAACTGATTATTTCGTCACCTGCTATGGTGCCGAGTAGGTCACCATCAAGTGTTAAACTACATTAACAACATCTACACTTACAATATTGGAAGATTTGTATACCTGAACAAATGGAATATACAATGTTTTCAGTCGTACACGCATACATGACAAATGAAAGTTTTATCTAATTTGCACCTCGAATTGTAAAGTTTCATGTAAATTGTAAAAGACCGTACAACCTTTCCCTAGGAGAATGGTAATCCTTTCATTTCGTGCTTTAAATGATGGATCATTTTACTAAGATTTTCAAATTCCAGGGGTCAACTATAGAAGTATTGGAGTTTAAAAATATGTACATGCTGTTGCGTTTTGTATACATTTGGACTTGACAATAAAATTTTTTCCAGCTTACTACTTCTTTCTATTTTCGACGAACAGAAAGTCTAAGGTTATTTTTCAAGGGTCCACATTTGTATCAGCTATCGACGTTTTAAACCCTTGAAAACTAACTGTGTATATTCATGAATTAGGCAAATCTATACTTGACCCTGCCTCTAAGTAGCTCTGGTTGCAGATTTTTATCCTTAGGACGCATCCTGATCTGTCTGATCCTGGGAATGTTCACTTTTGTTATTTACGTCAGCCGTTTCTTTACAAATCACTTCAGTTTTTGTTGTACCGTCGTAATAAATCAAGGAAACAGTTAAGTTGATGAAATTGTTATCCCGTTTAAGTCGTATTGAGTTCAACGTTCAATTGCAACGTTGTTATGCACAGCGGCATATATGTTAGGTATTTACAAATAACTAATTAATGTGCATGAGAAACGTGTAACTTTATTGGCAAAAAAGAATACACTGGATCATACTGTCATTTTAGGAAACCGTCAAGTGGTATTTCTACGTCAGCTAGTACAGAAATGATTACCTCTACAATCAAGCATTGTACTGTGAATTAATATTATCACGTCATCTCCATATTCCAGTAATATTCGAACAGATTCGTGTCATTCCTTAAAATGTCAGTAAAAGTAACTTCACTGTCCTGATTATATTTATTCTACAGTCACTAAGTAATTCTGTAAGATACAGTAATATAAATGTGCATAACCATCAAGAAACAAGATTATACATTACAAACACGTTAAAATACATGAAATATTTCTTGAACTTTTACTTACATCTGATCGAACTGCTTGAATCTAGGTATGAGAGAATACTTATCGTTGAAAAAACGACATTCTCTGTGAGTAACTACATCAAACTACTCCACTTAACAGCTGGTCTAAATATGAAGAACTGTGGCTCAGTTGTTTAAGGAGATGACTTTCAACCACTGGGTTCGAACCCAGCTCCACTTAACAAGGTTTGGGCAGCCAGGTAGTATTACTAGCTTTCATACATGTGGATCATTCCCTACTGCACAGATGTGTACAAGGTAGCTGAGTGCGCCTTTTTTATTTCCTTAGCAGAAACTGGAACTGATAAAAGCTTCCTTTGCATACGAAATCCTGGTTATCGGTTACCTTCGGGTCAAAATGAGAAATAATATTATTAATCATTATTTCGAGAATTATTAAACTGCTTTCAACAAGCTACTTTATATTAAACTGCTTTAGATAGTTATGCATGAGGATACAGAAATCCAAATCTTCTACCATCAGTCATCCTTTTGTCGAGTTCCAGTGTCCATTTAGTAATCTTGTCCACATTCATGTGGCACGCAGTGAGCAACATCGATCACGATGGAGCTAATGACACTAACTGTTTGTCCAAAACCTGGTAGATGAAGTTGAGAACGTATTTGCAACCAAGTGGCTCAAAATCGAGTGTCTGTGCCCAACAGCCATAACTCCTTTTAGGAGATTCATTTACAAGGGATTTATACTGACTACTTTTTGCCATATTTAACAATAAGTTGCTTGCTGACAAGAACTTGGTGCGAAAACAGATGGCAGAAACAATATTGTCTCCTTTGATATCTAATTGTTGACCAAATCACCTGTTTAAAGATAAAACAATATATTGAGTGGGTATAAGACTATCTCGAGCAAGCTAGAAATAAATCATTGATGAAAATTAAATCTGCAGTATCTGATTACTGCATGTGAGTTAAAAGTCCGACAACATTTTAATGTTTAGATAATTTTTGTGAAGCGGTAAAAGCCAGTAATCAGATGGATCAAGTTGACAAGAAGAAGTTTAATCTCGGCGTAAATCGAATTTATAATACCGCGCTTCAATGCATAACTGTTAAAAGAAACTCGTTTTGTGACACTCAGCTTCTGTGACTGACTTACGACTGACAAAATCAACGTGGAACCTCATATGTAGGTGCATCAGCACCACTTCCCACACTTCTTAGAAGCACAAAAAATAAGTGGATACGATAGGAGTGATATCAGGATGGACAAAGTAGTGTGGGAGACTAAACAATCTAAAGATAAAGGTTGGTGTGAATATTCAAGCTTTAGAAGATGTCAAGAAGTGAATACGTCTGCACCACTGTGACCAGTTTTTAGCCATGTCACTAGCATTTCTCAACCACTTGTTTCTTACATCTCGGAAACCCCAACCAGGCAGTCTACATCTCCCTATATATCTCAGGTCAAGAGTTTGGCACTCCATTACCTGGTTTCAGGTCTTGATCTGACCACCCTGAACCCTCTTCCAACCTAATCCAAACTCCCTTACTAGCATGCCACGTCAAACTAGGAAGCGGCTGAGCATATGCAGTACATGTCCAAGCCATCCTAGTCGACTAAAGTCCGAGTCGAGAGCTTTGATAAGTGTTATACGCTTGCTTATTATCCTCTTCACAGTTAGAAACTGCTACAACATCTCACAATCAACAAAGTTAAATGCCATCTTCAGGTCAATAAAAGTGGCAAGTGTCGGCTATTGGCCGGTAGGTGTGACTGTGTTCCAGAATCTACCGGAGGGTAAAAATATGATCGATGCACCCTCAACCAGGTTTAAAACCTGCCTAGTTTTCTCCAGTTTGCTATTCTCGAGCTGCAGTTAGGCTTCTCGCAACTATGGACACCCGGCTCTTGGACACAATCCTCCTATGGTTGTCACAAGAAGAGTTATCTTGCTTCTTGTAGACTGGGATAAGCAGTGAAGTACACCAGTCTGACGACACTACCTCTGGTTCTCATACACTACCTTGTACCTCCATCATTCTTATCAGGCACTTTTTACCTTCATCCTTGAAAGCTCCAGGTGACAAACTGTTAGATCCTGCTACTTCCCATCGTTTCAGGTTCGACATAGCTTTCTCGACTTCCAGAAGAGTCCGAAAACCGACACCCCCTTGAGGTTCGGGAGGGCTGAAGACCATTTGGACTGTGCTTTATAGTGTTCCGCCCAAAGTTCTAGCCGCCTCTCCTCGATTGATTTCAGAGTCTCATCCTTTTCGGTGATGGTTTCATTCACTATCGCCTTCTTCTTACTGATATCCTTAATAAGCATAAAAAGTTGTTGAGTGTTACCCAAAGCTGGCGCCTTTTCCATCTATTTCACTTTCATCACCCACCACTACTCGCTATTCATCCGAAGGCTCTTGGTCAACTTAAATTTAAGTTGTTTCCGCTCTTCGTCATGGTCAGGGGCAGCTGGAACCAGTCTCCTTGCATCAATCAGTTCGGACGGCGTCGCAGAAATCCGATGACGTTTGTTCACCTACCATTGTAAGTTACTAACTGTCTTTACTGCTGTTTCTACAGAAGATTTAGTGTCACTCTATGTGTTCTCAGGGTGAGCGCCGCTAAATGTTCAGGTGAATGCTTGGCTACCTCTCCCTCAAATACAGACTTGATATTTTCCTCCCCCAGTCCGGCATAGACAGATTTTACTACTGATGGTTCTCTGTGACCAATAAGACGCAGGCATACACGAGCCCGTTCTGGCGTGGGATTAGAGTCCACAGTCGTACTCCAAAAAGAGCGGTGATCCTCCACTGATCCTCCCCAATGGTGACTTATAGCAATATGATCTATCTGCGTCCGTCGCTGGTTTGACGTTGGCGGACGTCATGTGAGACAGTATCTCTCATTATGCTCAAAGTTAGTGCCGACCAGAAACAAGTGAATGGTGAGACCAAATTACAAGAGACGATCACCGTTGTGTGTTCGTTGGCATGGGATATTGTAGATACCTCCAAGATCCCCTTCCGATCGCCTCAACTTCCCTACTTAAGTGTTAAAGTCACCTACCATTACATATACATCTGAACGCTTTACTTTCTGTAGTGAGGCTGACAGCTTTTCATAGAATTCACCTTTTTGCATCATCTGAACTACATTTGATAGGTCCGTAGGCGGAGAAAGCGAATAGGCATCGCCTAGTCTCACTATCCTTCCTAGTCTTCACAGATTCATTTGGTAGAAGGACACATAGATGGCTGTTGAATGGAAACCAGACAAGGAGCTCACCTTCTACTCTAAGAGTCAATGCTATGCCTACACCAGTGAGTCCACAAAAGCTGATCCTTGCGTCTCCGAATACTTTCAAAGTGAGTCTTGAAGATTCACTACTATGGCCAGGTAAGATTAAATTAATAACCGTACTCTGAGTGAAGACAATGATCTTGTTTAATTGTTTTCTGATAACCAGATATACAAAAAGTAATAGCAGTAATGGTGAGCCAAACACTGTACACAACATATTACAACACTCATGATCAGAATAAATTATCCAATGAAAGAGTAACATCTTTACCAGCCACTAATATGCAATACAGGATTGTAATTTAGCACTGCTGAGGTGATTAACACCTAAGTAAGACATGTTTACCGTGTCTTCTAATTCTTAGTGGTTCGTTCGCTCATTTGGATTAACTCTAAGGGAAAACTACCTTGGTTATATCAGTGAAATGTTTGTACACTGTGGAATGGACTAGTGTACGAGTAGTAAATTAAAAGCATTCCAGCTGTTAGTGTGATCACGGGCAATAATTTTGCTCCAAATACTATCAAAATAAAAATTGATCATTGTGTATAAACTTTTCATTGAAAATTTACTTGTTATGCATTAACTACTTTGAAACTAATCAATATCTTACAAGCTTACAGCCTACTAACAATCTACTTTAAGTTGGAATTTCCAGATTTCTAGCCAAAGGTCATGAAATCCATCAAGCCATATATAAAGATGAGTTTTCATTGGTGACATGAAATGATATAAGTTAAGAAATGCTGACCATCTCTATCCAACTCATTAAAGAATTGATATATTTATTCACCCCAAAGTTTTCTATCTCAGCACAATTAGGATCATGAGTTTACAATACTGAAAAGCTTTAGGCTCAAAGCCCCTATTTAGTTAAACATAGTTTTCAGTTGTTCACTAGCTGGAGTGAAGAAAACTGAAAATATTTGATTTCTTAGAACACTGCTAATTGAAAGGAATATGTCCAAATGTAGAATATATAAGTCAAAATATTTGAGTTGCTTTCAACTTCCAGCCTACTTTTTTGTTAGTGACTGGATCCATGTTAGTTTCTCTACGAAATCCACCAGAAATAATGTTGAAGGTTTATATTTCTCTAACATTTGAATCACAAAAATCATCAAAGTGAATTCTTTCACTGAGAGACTTACAATTCATATCCTGGATAATAGCAACTGATAAAGTTAGAATAATTGGTTGTTATAAGTATCCACTGAAAATGATATGGTATCCAAGAGTAAAATAGTCAAAATGCAAAGTGACTGAAGAGAATAGTTTAAAACCAGCTGTATAAGAAACTTTTTCAACACAAACAGAAAGTGAACATTCATTGTCTCAGTGCGTTGTTAAACGATAACTTGCTATCCCTATAAGTTAACAATCCTGTATCCATCGTGCTGACCAGTCAAAAGCTGGGACTAAAAAGTTGTATACTATTGTTACATCTTCATCGACTTTTTATCTGATGTCATTGCATGATAATAAAAAAAAAGCCCAATTTAACAAATTTCTGAAAATTGTCACAGTAAAATGAATTCACAGAATAATTATCAATAGAAAGACAAGTAGTTGAAATGTATTTTGATCGTAGGAAATACCGTTAGTGTGTAAATGTTTGAGGTATACAATATGTATTAGTATAATTGCTTATATTATACTGTCGTTGATTGGTCCGACGCGCCAAGTTTCTGAACCATATAGCAGCACTGACTTGATGTCAGTGTTGAAAATCCGGATCTTGTTCTTTATGTTGAGTGCAGTAGATCTTCAGATTGATGAAGGTCTGTCTTGCTGTATTTCCATTCCTGGCTGGCTTTCACATCCTCATCTGTGCCGCTGCGCCGCGATGCTGCATTGCCTAAGTGGTGAGTGAAAGAGACTACTACCTTTAGGTTCCTCCCGTTCATGGTGCTTGCTGTTGTTGGTGGTAGTGGTGGTGGGTGGGTATCCTCATCATCTCTGTCTTCTCTACGTTCACCTAAAGGAAGTCTCGTCCTCCTTCGCTCCCTCATCTCGCCTCACCTCTTCTCCTAACTTGTCACTTTCCGCCTATATATTTTTGAGTGCCACAAAATATAAGACAAATTATTATCCGTGAAATCCAAATCTAGAGTCTTCAACCTGCATATGCAACTCTCCTGGCTCCTCACAGTTAATTGTTGCATAATCCAGTCCAGTCCAGTTGACCACAATCACGAAGATCATGATTGATAGTAGGTGGCAGCCTTGGCTTACTGCTATCTGTCTTCACTTCGAAGGCGTCACTGAGCTTTCCATTGTCAATCACCTGGCTGGCATGCAGCATCCTCATATAGCATAGCATGTAACTGTTAAATGAGGTTGATAAAGGTTTGTGGCACTAAAAGCGTAGTGTTGAAGCAAGCGGTTGCCAAATTACTTTTCGGTCGATGCCTCGATTGAAGGCGTTTTCGAATTGGATGAAGTTGAGGTGAAGATCCAGTTGACTGCCATTCTATGCTCTGTTCTATGATCATGAGTAGCGTAGGGTTGTTATTTGATCCTCACATGATTTCCAGCTAGCCAGCCTGTTCTGGTCGTAATTTCGAATATACAGCATCCTTTAGTCTCTCCAGGATGATGCGGCTTAATATTTTGATTGGGGTGGACAGGAGTGGAGCATGATTCCTCACCAGTTCTTCCAGAGACTTCGGTTTCCTTTGTTCGGGAGTTTGACAAGGCAGCTCTTCTTCCAATCACCAGGTACTTTACCTCCTTTCCTTCCTTCCAAACCTTCTGCAGTGGTGGTGTGAGTGTGTCCGCTGTTGCCTCTGCGTCTGTTTTCAGTGGTTCTGGCGGAATTTCATCTGGTCCTGGTGCTTTCCCGGCTTTCAGAAGCTTTACGGCGTTCAGGATTTCACTTGTGGTTTTGTCGGAGGCCTCGTGTTCACTGGTAATTCTATGGCTGGACTGCTGGTAGTATTTCTGAAGGAGTTGCTGGTGGCGGTGGTCGATTCAAGTGTTTTTTGAAGTGACCAACCCATCGTTTCCTTTGTTTCTCCTCTATGGTGGTAACTAGGTTCCCTTCACTATCTCTCATTGGTTTCATCTGCGTTGATCTCTCTCCTCCCAGATAGTAACCAGGTTATTTGATATAGTGTTGTCAGATCTCTCTAGCAGCCTTCAGCCAGTTCTGCTTAATTTACCACTGTGTCGCAGAAGTGTCTTTTGTTTTTCCATGCACTCTTCTTCACTTCTTTGTCCATTGTATTGCTTTATAAGTTGTGTTCAGTTCCTCTTTTCGTTGTTTATTCTTGCACTGGTTTATCTGCTGCTTCACCATTTCCCTCTCCCTACTCTATCAGCTTCCATATGTTCACTGAGATCCATTCCCTGTTTTGTTTCTTCTTCCTTCCTAATACGGTTATGCAGGTTTCTTTCCACATCTCTTTCAAAGAGTTCCAGTGTTCTTCCACACAGGTTTCCTCGGGAATGTTGTTTAATGTCTCCCATTTTGTCCTGATGGCTGGCTGATGTGAAAATATCCTTTGTAGTTCCGTCCTTCAGTTCACTTCCTGTTCTGGGTGTTGAACTTGAAATGCGGTTTATCACCAACTTCTTTGAATTGTAGGCTTTCAACTTTATTTTGAAGGTACGTTCCCTGCACTGGATAGTGAGTGGTATGAACCTACATCTGCTCCCCTTCTTCATCTGATCTTGTGTACAGTAGGCTGCATCTCCACTTTCTTGAGATCGAGATGAAGTTGATCTTATTTTTAGTGTGTCCTGGTGTCTGGTGAAATCCATGTCGCTTTGTGAATATCCTTGTATTTGTAAACACTGCCTTCAATCTCCAAAACGTTGAATCCGCAGAATTCTGCAAACTGTTCTCCATTCTCATTCATTTCACCCCACCCATTAGAATTTTGATGTCGCCAACTGAGGTGGGGTCTTGTCCATTACTGATTGCAGTTGTCTGTAGAATTCCATCAATCATATTAGAAACTTTTTAATTATTCTTTAGAATACTTGGAACATAATAGTTGAAAAAATGTTCAGAAACGAGCGTTTTCCTACCATGTTCCTCTTTGTTAAACAATTACCTGAATTCTCGTGCATTTCGCTGTAATAGTTCACTCAGTCTTATGAGTTTCCAAAAACTCTGAAAAAACTGCGTTTATCTAAATAAACTCATCCATCATAAGTCACTTTTAATATTTCTATATTAGTCTATCTCGTTTGTTAGTAATGATGAAAAGTCCCTAATAGTAGAATTCAGAAAGCTCATTTTATCCTATTTGGAACTCGTCAACTGGATGTCGCTGAGTTCCAGTCGATGACGTCGTTCCTACTATGACGTCATTCCAGAATCGGTCGCTCCAAACGCCAGAGTTTTATCTCCGAAACTAACACATGCAATAATATTATTCTATACCTTTGTCCTAGAATATCATCACAAACATTGTTGTGGCTAGTATCTCAAGTTAAAGATAAACCTTTAAATAGATTCTTCCAGATATCATTTGAATACAATTCCAGTATCCAGCATCTTGCCACGTAAGCTTTATATAGCGTGATAGATGTTAGTGGTCACTACTCCGTTCAAACATTGGGTGAAATGAATGGTTTTCAGTGTATTTTTAATTAATTTCTTCACTTATCGTGATGTTTCTAATCTAGAGTGCCACATGCAGGACACCGGTAGTTTTTGAATACATAATTGTACATTTTCCACTAGGACATGTTTAAAGACGACTTCTTGCAATTTCATTGATTTTTCAGTAAAGGGAAAACAAATGTATTAGATTTTGGCCTTAACTCACAAGAATGGTAATGTATAATTTTCCATATTCTTGACCATAAACTGAAGTGTACGCCATGAAATCAAATTACTTTTCGTTTCACTTCTCCTTGGTAGAAAGATGTATGTCTCATTGGAGTAAAAGAATAACCAAGAGGATAAATCAGTTCCAATTTATCTTGAGATACTAGCACATCTAATGAAATAAAATTGACTGAATCCATTTACATGGCACTTAGATTTACCATCACCCAATTTGGATACCTGGTAAGCGCGCATTAAAAGTTGACTATGGAAAAACCAATTATGTACAAAGTATATCATAGTTTGAAAAGACAAGACGAAAAGTTGAATATAATATAGTCTTTACTGATGACTACACTTTTTAACATAAACAGGATGTTTTTTCCCTGCAGGCCTGTATTTTATTTTGTAATTTTAGACGAAAATAACAGTTATCGACACAGTATTCAGCCAAATAAGAAATTTACAATGAACTCTTGACTTAAGCATGCAAATGTGTCATGAAACATGTTTTCATAGACTTACACGTCACAGTCCGAATGAAATCTAGAAGAACAAAGTTTACTTATAAAAAATACTTTCTTGCTTCCCCTCGCTATTTCATATCACGAAGTTATTATTATTATTATTATTAGTCCCTTGGGTTCCTAGTGGAACATAGGGCTTCAGTAGCACGCCTCCAGTGACCTCTGTTCTCTGAGATCTTTTGAACCTGGTCCCACGACAGCCCACAAGCTCTCATTTCCTCCTCGCACGACCTCCTCCATGTCACCCTCACCACGGACGTCCAACTCGTCGCTTCCCATGGGGATTCCACTCGAGTAACTGGCCTGACGCGTGATGTCCTCAGTCGGCCTTCTCAGTGCATGGTCAATCCATATCCACTTCCTCCTGCATATTTGTTGCGTGATAGGTTCTTGGTTGGTTCGTTCCCAGAGTTCCTTGTTGCTTATTTTTTTCTGGCCATCTGATCTTCACTAGCGAGCCAGCGTAAGCAGTTGTTGATGAATGTCTGTAGTTTATTGGAAATGCCTTTCGTGACGCGCCAAGTCTCTGAGCCATACAAGAGCACTGACTTGACGTTGGTGTTGAAAATCCGTATCTTGTTCCACATGCTGAGTGGAGTGCAGAAGATCTCCACACTGGTTTCAGGCTAGTGAACCCCTGTCTTGCTTTTCCGATTCTGACTTTGACGTCCTCGTCCGTCCCGCCTGTAGTTGAAACAGTGCTTCCTAGATAAGTGAAGGAGGTTACTTCCTTCAAGTTTCTCCCGTTGACGGTGATTGGAGTTTGTTGTTGTTGTTGATGGTGGTGGTGCGGTATCTTCATCACTTCTGTCTTCTCTATATTCACCTGAAGTCCCGTCTTCGCTGCCTCTTCTATCAACTTGTTAGTTTTTGCTTGCAGATCTTCAAGTTTATGTGACATTAGGCATAAGTCATCACTGGCGAAATCCAAGTCTTCTAGGTTCTTTTCCGATCACGAAGTTAAGTCAAACAAAATGGATCTTTTTCTTCGCGCCTACTAATATGACAACAAAATGCTTGAATGCTCAAAATAAAAATCAGTATATCATCATAAAATTTATCTGATCTTCTTGGTAATTTGCTGAAAAGACACCCGCATTGAATAATGTTTCTGGTATATAAACTTAAGTTTATAAATGTCATTGGTCTTTTCCTGAAATCAATTAGAATTGATACATTTTTACGAAATCATCTTGATATACAGAAAAATTTCATTACAGATTGCACGGAATCTCTGACCTGTGTTCTCTAAAGCATTTTAAGTAAATGAAAATATCTTCTTTTGTCAGTATATCGGCACGTATATATCACTTCATGTTGCAGATATTCTCAGAGATTTTCCGTTCTACATAACTGAATAGCAACAAAGCCACCAAGAAAAGATGTAATAAATATCTTTCTTTGAAAGTCAATCAAAAGGATGACTTTCTTTGGAGGGCTTACCTTACTTATTTGAATAGTTTCATGATAAAGGTTTTACTATGTCTCACATTGATTACAGTTATCCATAATAGTATATTCTTTATATAAAACTGTCGGTTATTCTGGACCTTTCGTTTTCATTTATTCCATTCTTTTTCATTCCAAAAATCTTAGTAATAATAATACTACTCACAAAGTGTATAAGTTTAATCTGTTGAACATACACAGTACGACTGATTTCAGTAATTTCATCACGGCTCTTGAGATGATTCTAGAGGCCAATTGATTCAGCCGACGCATCTTCTTACACTGAAGATTTTAAAATATCAGTGAGTTTCATTGGGTTTAAATCTGCTAGATTTTAATTTTCCAGTAGTTGTGAATCAGTGTAAACAAAAGGTTTGTTCAGCTGAAGGGAGGCAGTCGAAGATCCCGATAGATATGATAGCCTTGACACCATTTTCTCACAACCTCATTATTTTATTGACGAAGTTCATCGAAGTGTGTATTTAAGAAAAGCCAAAATTTACGTGAATCTTCCTTTTGTTCCGTTTGCATACTAAGACTAACATCTTATGAAAAATGCCATTTACAATTATAAAACAAAGAATAGATTACTAGTTTGGAAGGGTGAATATTTGAACATCAGACTATATGTAATAATTAGGATTTGATTATCTAAAAATAATGATAACAATAAATGTACTTTTGATAACACTTGAATGATGAATGATAACAAAATGGATTGTGTGATATATAGAATGTACATAGGACGAAACAGCTGTCCAGTGCTCCCAGGTTTCCTTTGTTCCTCCAACTGATGTCAGTCTTCGATGAATAACAACTTGAAGTACATAAGTCAGAAAGGAGCGTAGAATTGATGAAAATAGTAGATCAATAAAGTGTTATGTAACATAACATAATATTAGTATAATTGTTTTTATACTTTATAATTTTCATACTTTTTATAATATTTTTATACCGTCGTTGACTGGACCTAATCGATCGATCTCTATTGACATATGGGCTCCTGTGCGGATGCTTCGATATTGCCTATTTTCTAATTATGTTAATGACAGATAGTGGCTAACAGTGGAATCCAGGATACTCATTTCATCCTATTTGGGACTCGTCAGCTGGATGTACCTGCTTCCCAGTGAGTGATGTTGTTCCCACCGAGATTCGGACTCGGGAGCGATCACTTCAAACGCCAGCGCGTTATCCACTACACCACCGAGCCACGACAACCATTTCGTGTGCGACGGGTATATTTTTAGTATGATATAAAAACAATTAAACTAATATTATCTTACATAACACTTTATTGATCTACTATTTTCATCATTTCTACGCTCCTTTCTGACTTATGTACATTCTATATACCACACAATCCATTTTGTTATCATTCATCATTCAAGTGTTATCAAAAGTACATTTATTGTTATCATTATTTTTAGATAATCAAATCATGTTCTGATGTTCAAATATTCACCCTTCCAAACTAGTAATCTATTCTTTCTCACCCTAGACGATTCACACCCCATTGTACTTTACATAGACGAACTAAATTTTTCCCCACCCTATTTTTGCTCCACCTTACTCGCGCAACTGTAAAAAGCCTCTCTGACCAGTTGCTTATTCACTCTTCTATGTTACACCTAGCTTGCTCTACATCACTATTTAATTGGATGATTGTAAAGGTCATCAGCTTCTGTACCAAAACTTGAATGTTAACCAGATTCATACTCTTTACAAGGATCATCCTAGCAAGATCGAAACGTTGAGGAATCATACAAAATATTTGTTTATTTTGTTATTTGTTCTAATATACTACTCCGGGATCACACAAATAAAAGTACACCTAATACAATGTATTCTTATAATCTTGTAGAAACTTTTACTACTCTACATTTCACTGGCCAGGGGTATCCAAATAAATAAAAAGACTTCACGATAAACTCTTTCAATCGAAATGCTTTGATTAAAACTTTTCACCACCCCTCGACGCCATCCCAGCTATGAAATTCTCACGATGTTAACAACGGATTCCCACCACACTTCACAGACAAGAACATCAAGCCTAAACCGCGCAAAGAGAACCTTACCACCTCTCCAAAAGAAGACACTGTAAGAATCTAAACTTCAAAGGGGATTCTGGCGTAGACACTCAAAAAAAGGATATCAAACGCTCTAAGGAGAAAGCTCTTTGCATGAACGCTGAGACTAGTACACTCTTGTCGCCCAATGATTTCTAACAACTCCAAGGAGAAACTTTCACATCTGATCACTTCCGTGTGCATATATCAATTTACCTGCTTTTGTGGAGCCTAGTATGCAGATCGTTCTATGCTACTGTTATCCAAAAGGGTTCAAGAAACTATCCAGCGTGGTTACAAAGAGTTAACAATGGAGCAGTAAAGAGTGCTGTAATCGAACACATCGTGAAGACGAATCACCCGATTTCAAGAACCTTCTCGGTCAAAATCATCTATAAAGTGAAAAGAAACCTTCTAAAAGCTGTATGTCTTCGTATTCTCTGCATCCCCGAAGCTCTTGCCACCCAAATGGAGAAACCTGAACTGTATACACAAAAGAAGATTGTTCAACCTCTTCGCCTTTCATGGTCTTAGTTTTCAGTCTTTAGAATCTCCTTCCCCCCCCCTTTTCTTTTAATTCTTGTCCAAACTTATTTTGATAATATTCACCACTCATCAGTTTTTTTAAAATTTTAATGACAAGCTCACATGATTGACACTGTGTCGCTGACTATGCTCGATAAACTGTTCCTGACTATCAAATCCTTACACGTACTATTTATTATTATTTATCCCTTGGGTTCCTAATGTAACCTACGGCTTCTTTACAGTCTTTCCAACCTGGCTCCATCACTGCCCACAAGCTTTCATTTCTTCCTCACATGATTTCCTCCATGTCACCCTCCTGTCGGACGCCAAACTGGTCGTTTCCTATTTGGATTCCACTCGAGAACCTTGTCTGGCAAGTGATATCGCTGAATATTCTTCCCCAATTCATCTCCTCTTTCTTCTGCATGTTTGTTGGGCGATAGGTTCTTTGTTGGTTCATTGCCAGCCAGAGTGAGTTCCTTGTTTCTCATTCTTTCTGGC
This sequence comes from Heterobilharzia americana, assembly GCA_944470555.2. NCBI lineage: Eukaryota > Metazoa > Platyhelminthes > Trematoda > Strigeidida > Schistosomatidae > Heterobilharzia > Heterobilharzia americana. The sequence goes on along the minus strand of OX104129.1, from coordinate 74,765,881 downwards.
CATCTGATTGATCTTCAGTATCGAGTGACCGTAGGGTTCAGCTGTTCATCATGTATATCTGTAGTTTGTTGGAAATATTTTTCGTAAGGCATCAAGTCTCTCAACCATCACATAGAAGCACTCACTCACTTGACTGACATTAATAGCGTCAAAAATCCGGATCCTGTTCTTTGTGCTGAGTGTAGTCGTTTCCGATGCGGGTGCCACTTGAGGGCCTGGCGTGTGATGTCCCCGAATGGTTTTCTCAGTGTATGCCCAATCAAATTTTTACACCAGAAAAATGTATAAGTTTGCGATATTGCATTCAATGATTGTGAAGTCTGAAACATCATGATATTGACATGTCCTGTTTACGGAAACTACAAGTTATTTGTGAACTCTTTACAAATAAACCTTTTCAGCAGATTTTTAGAAATAGTAAAGACAGTAAAACCACGGGATGTCTATCACAAATTGGTCTTTATACTGAACATGATCCAGTATATATGTTCACACAACTGACATTTCAACAGTAATATTAAAGCTTGTCACTGGTTTTCTGTAGACTTTCAATTAGATTGTTGATAATACAGTCATGTGATTATTTTAAGAAATTTTACAGTGATTTCTTGTTTTTAAGGTGTTTTTCATCACGGATTAAAATCATTTAGTGAATTATTCGATGGAGTATTTGAACAGTTTGTTGGATGATATCAGTTCGTGATGAAAACTACCTTAAAGTCAGTAGTTCCCCACAAACCCTCATTCTTAGCCTTTGCTAGTATCTAGAGAATAGACCGTAGGCTGCTGAACCCACATCTTTTTTCAGTCAATTATTAAATAGGCGGCCAAGATTTTTCATGAAGCAGAGAAAGTACAACAACTAGAAACAGTGAATACCCATTAAGTTACAAAAGTTTGATACTGTAGTGCTTTGCTATTCTATGAGGAAAACAAACCACAGTCATCCTCATCTTGAGCAAAGGTCTTATCTACTAACCCTTTGTGATGTTACGTGATATAATATATTATCCTATTTGGCACGAGTAACAATCGTTCTATAATAAATAATTCAAGTTATAAGGCAACATTCACTCACCTATCTCTGATATACTTCACAGTGGAAATAAGTTGTTTTCCTTGATTAACTTTCAAAAACGATAGACAGTATGTTTCGGTGGACACTTTATTGTTTAGTAAACAAAATTTACAAGTTGCTTAGCTTTTAATAAAATTATTCTCTGTGACTTTTATGAGTGTGACATTTCAAAACCAAGTCTTTTGACACTTTTGTGTGAGATCAATCATTGGGTAAAATCGTCCAGTAAGCAAATAACAGAAATGTTTATGTGGTTGATAGTATTGACTAATGTATTTAAGAAATCATCCTGAGTAGGCTACAGTGACTTATCCTCGCGAGTGCAGTTACATCTAAACACTCAACAATCTTTTCCTCATAAAAAGCAGTTTTAGTGAATAATTAGACTGGTTTCTAACTACATACATTAAGTGGTAGTACACGCTATTCAGTTCTTTCACTTATATTGTTGATTCATTTTCTTAATGACAAGGAAATCATGATTTGTTCTCTGAACAATATCGCTCCAGAAGGCAAATCATGATGAAAGTTCACAAGTAGGTTATGCCCACCGTGTTTTTCTCACCAGACAATACGAATTTCACGCACAAGTTTTCTTCAATCAACTTTTAGAGAGCAAACACAAACATTGGAGTGGAATAACATGGATTCATTCTATTATTTCGGTGGTTCGTATCAGCTGCTTACATCCTGAGATATTTACAACAACAAATTACAACGAAATATTACCACTCTTAGTTGAATGCAACCAGTCAAAAGGAAGGAAAATGTTCGAAATGAAAAAAGTCAAAATTGTATCCAATGATGTCATACATCTTATCAGAATAAAAGCTCTAGTAAAAATAAGATTGAGGTAGAAAAATGAATACTGTGGAATTTAGAATAGGAGAATGTGTAAGTTGATGAGTAGATAAGTTAGTAGTAATCAGGAGAAATAATGAATACAATTCAATAGATCGAAATCGAGGTTGATTGTGAACTGAAAACCTACTGACAGGATAATGGTATAGTCGAATATATGAGAGGTTAAGAAACTAGGTTGCCAGGGTAGTTGGTGATAGATGATAGATTCCTTCTGGACATATAAATCTGGTTTCAAGTGTGGCCTTAATGAAGCAAAAACAATCGGATTTTTCTATTTGGTGATTACTTTGAATGATTTTAAGGCATCTCCGTGATCTCTTGTGTCCAAAAAGTGTTTAATATTCGCACTGTTGAAAATACTTGTCCCTCTCAATGACCAGCTCTTCAAAACTAAGTCAAAGTATTGAGAATAAGCGCTTCTTTGCGTTCTTCCTATGTAACTTATCCTGTTGACACGCATGGGTTGATGAACACAAGTGGAGGTAGCACGTGATGGGTAACTGTTGACTTATGATTGTACCAATAAGTATGAAGTGAGAAACAAAGGAATTACCCTTGCCGCAGATTACTTTTCGACCAGTGTGGTACATAGTCTTCGGTTTGATATCATCTTGCTCCAATCGCTTCTACCGAACTTATGATGAAGCTTTCTGGATATCCGTTTTCTTTAAGATGCCTCTTGAGAAGGGATATTTCCTCTTCAATTTATCTGGTGAGCATGTTCTCCGTTATCCATTAAACAGCGTTCTAACCAGTAGTTGTTTTTAGTTGACTAGACAGAAACTGTTACAAATAAAGCATAAGCCATTGCATGTGCTTTTGAGACTGAAGTTTGACTGAAATGACCAAGGTTATCTTGATCTGATTGGTTGATTCATTGTTCACCAAAGTCTGATATCTAAATGTAACATTCTAGGCTTCAATTCTGTAGTTAAAACTTAACATCCTAACTCATAAATCTTACTTCTCAAATTTCAGCCTAGACATTACACAGAAAACTGTCACGGCGTCTTACTTTCTGTTAACATAATTCATTTTTCATTAAAACTGAAAATCATGTAATCTGCAGACAGAAGAATATTATACTCAAGTTTTACGACATAAAAACTCTGAGCTGGCATATTTCTATCTGAAAATCTTGTTGAATCATTTGACAGTAATTTCTCTTGATGCTCATGGAATAACTGATCAACCTTCCTTTCTCTGTTAGGCTACTATGCAAGCCTGTATTTCATTGGAAACAGATGACAATGACTCAAAAACCAGCCTTGTTCTAGCTCAGGTCTTCAGTAGCATGATGTATCTTCCTCTTAGTGGAGGATGGCAACCTCACCGACACTCGGAACGACCATTCATTGTTTCTAATGTCAGACTATTACCCACTAAGCTCCTGAGTCATATTAACCACTCCCTGACTACGGTTTTCAAGTAACAGCTTGTAACTTCCCTTCACTGATTCTATTGTACACCTGTTATGCACTTTCATTATCTTCGGCATCCATTACTGGGTATCTATAGTTTGAGTCAGTAGGAATAGCTTCTAACTTTCATAAAATTTATGCAATTAAACTATTCTAGCCATTATAAAGGCAGTTATATGACTTAATATGTTAAAATATCTGATACTACACCATTTTGTTATACATCATCCAAAACAAGACCTGTAGTAAATACAGTTGTCCGAATTTCCCCTTCGCGTTATGTTTATTCCTTTCTCATAACTTTTATTTCATAACACTTATCATATAATTATATGAAATTAGAACAAATAAATCTAGACTAGCAAATTATTAATGCAAGTTGTCAAAGAAAGATTTTATGTTCAAAAATACAGGAACATCAGTGAGCTTTTGGAAAGTTCTTAGGAAACACAAGGTACGGAAAAACGAATTTTCTTCACTTACATCAATGCGAACACTTGGAATCTAGGAAGCAGGCATACTTTGTTATTAGACATGTGCAGCACTCTATATTTATCTAAAAAAAACTTTATGAATCAGTGATTTAGGACGATTATCCACTAAGATTCACTGAAAATGACGTGAACATAAAATCAATTCAAGAGAAAATGACCGAAGTTAGTTGGTCGAAGGCAGATTCAGAAACACCCGTGTTAGCTGCCCACTGGTAAATATATGCACAGAGGATAGACTGACATGGCTGACCAAATTTTATGCTCATGTATTGATTTTTCCACTGCTATAAGGTACTCAAAGATAGATGGTTCAGTAGCGACACTAACACCTTGTAGTATGGTTCACTTAAAGTGAATGCAGACAGTTGGTATCGGAAGCAGTTCTAGAATGTTTTACTGTTTTGGTCTACAAAGTAGAACAGAATCTATTGGTCTATTTCTCACTGGTGACAAGCTTCGAGAGGTGATCTATGAAGTTCTAATGAGCAGTCGTGACCAGTGAGACCAACCAAATCCAACTTGAGGACAGGTATCCAGTGACGGAACTAGATGGAGGTAGCGCTATATCGTGAACTGATAGAGGTGGGGAATATAGACAACTGGATTCCTATCCAGTGGCTCAATGGCAATGTGTTGACCACGAAACCTGAAGGTCCTGAGTTCAGTCCCTGAAGATGTCATGAGTGCGCACTGTTGAGGAGTCCCATACTGGGATGAAACAGCTAACCATTGCTCCCAGATTTCCAACGTTTCTCCAACTGATGTCAGTCCACGATCAGTATCAACCTGAGATCAATAAAATCACTACAACCCTTCAAATTAAAATAGAATTCTGCGAAAATGTGCGGAATCATTTACTTTTCATTGGCACAGCCCAATTGATACAAAAATGGAAACATGAGTTGCACATCAATAAACAAATTTCCCATTCATTGTCCCCAATCATTTTTTTGATTTCTAAAGTTTCTACTAGTTCCGTTAAAAGGACAGTTTCAACTTTCATCGACTCACCGCCCGAACTTTTTACAACTAAGATATCAAGTTCCCAGTCTATCAATCACTGACATCTGTTGACTAAACGAGATAAGTATTGTTAATCTCTCAATTTCAAATTAAACAAACCGTAACACAGTAACTTTTTCATACAGTAAAACCTTGCACTGACTTGCATGTGACTTTTATTCTGAGTTCGCATCCTAGATCACAACCTACTAAGCACTTATTATCATTATTATTTATTATTTGTACCTCATAGGACATAAGGCCTCAGTAGCACGTCGCCATTTCACTCTCTTCTCTGCAGTCTTTACAACCTGGCTCCACGACTGCCCACAAGCTTTCATTTCTTCCTCGTACGATCTCCTCCATATCAGACGCCGAACTCGTCGTTTCCAGTTTGCGTTCCACTCGAGACTCTGACACTTGATGTCCCGAAACCGTCTTCCCAGTGTATCTGTAATCCAATCCAATCCAATCCATGCCCACTTTGTTCTTTTGCGTACACGTTGGGTGATGGGTTCTTGATTAGTTCGTTGACAACCAGAGTGAGTTCCTTGTTTCTCATTCTTTCTGGCCATCTGATCGATCTTCAGTATCGAGTGAGCATAGGGTTCAGCTGTTCATCATGTATATCTGTAGTTTGTTGGAAATGCTTTCCTTAACACTCCAAGTCTCTCAACCATCACATAGAAGCACTCACTCACTTGACTGATATTAGTAGTGTTGAAAATCTGGATCTCGTTCACGCTTTATGCTGAGTGCAGTGCAGTGTACTTCAGTGAAGTAGATCTCCACACTGATTTCAGAATGGCTGGCTTTCACATCCTCATCTGTTCAGCCGCCACCCTTGTAGGTGAAACGATGCTGCCCTACCTAGATGGTGGGTGAAACAGACTACTTCCTTTAGATTTCTCTCGTTCATGGTCATTGGTGCTTTTTCTTGTTGTTGTTGTGGTGGTGGTGGTTGGGTATCTTCATCACCTCCATCTTCTCTAAGTTCACCTGAAGGAAGTCTCATCTCCCTTCGCTGCCTCACCTCGCCTCACCTCTTCTCCCAACTTGTCACCTTCCGCCTGTACATCTTCGAGTTTGTGCCATAACACATTACACACAAATCATTATCAGCGAAATCCAAATCTTCTTCTGGGGTCTTCTCATTGATCCAGCCAGCATATGCGACTCTCCTCGCTCCTCACAGTGGTGTTCTACATGATCCAGGCCAGTCCTGTGCAGTCCAGTCGACCACAATCACGAAGATCATCGGTGATAGTAGGCGGCAACCTTGTCTTATTCCTATCTGTCTTCACTTCGAAGGCGTCACTGAACTTTCCATTGTGGATCACTTGACATGTGGCCGTTTCACATAGCTGTTCAGTGAGGTTGATAAAGGTTTGTGGCACTAAAAGTGTAATGTTGAAGCAGCTGTCTGTCAAATTACTTTTCGGTCGACACTGTCGAACGCCGGCCTTTTCGAAGTCGATGAAGTTGATGTGAAGATCCAGTTGACTGGCATTCTATGCTCTGTTTTATGATGATGTGTATCGTTCCAATTTGATCCACACATGGTTTGTTTTTCCTGAAGCCAGCCAGCCAGCCTGTTCTGGCGGTAATTTTGAATCCAGCACATCTTTTAGTCTGTCCAGGATGATACGGCTTAATAATTTGCTTTGAGTGGACGGGAGTGGAGCGTGATTTCGCATCAGTTCTTGCAAAGACTTAGGTCGTCCTTCTTTGGAAGTTTGACAGTGTAGCCCTTCTTCCGATCGATTAACAGGTACCTTTCCTTCCTTCCTTCCGAACCTTGTGCAATAGTGGTGTCAGCATGTCCACACTTACGTTTAGCTAACCATGTGAAAACTTTTTATCACAAAATATGCTGGCTAATTATGTATAGACTAGATTATGCAGCTTTTGAGGATGAAATAACTGGAGTTAAATTTGTTCTCAGAGGTTTCGCATTCACAAATCGGTAAGAATATTCATGCCTATCGTGAATGGGTATGTACGGATTTGTGATATCATTGAAAAGAATTATGTTTTGTTGAATTTTTTTGTGATATCCGAGAACAGTGTATCTATTCCTAAGTTTACAAACTTTCGGACACAATGTAACCTAATTTCTGTCTGGTCCTTCTGAATGGTACTAGACGTCTAAGTAAATCACAATTCCTGCGACTACTGTGTATTGTTTGCCGAAATGTAAGCTAAGGCATGCATAAACTTCATTTGAATAAACTCTTGAAAATATTACATTCACTACGCACTTCTTTTCTAACGGTTTTGAGTTTATGGCTATGTGCTTATTTTATTGCCTACTCAAAGGAAACCATGTGAATAAGACAACTCAAAACATTTCTAATCCATACAGTCCAAAGTGTAACCAGGTATGATGACATCTATGATTTCCTACATCTTTAAGTTCAATTTTCTTAACAAACAAGCGTTCGTTTGTTGGAAGTGACATGATAACCAATACTGATAATCTTTCATAACATCATGACTACATTCTCTTTAAGTTCCTCAGCTGAATTATGTGACTTCAGAATAAAGCTTATCAACTTTGGTTCAGTAGATATATCAAACTATGAAAACACTTTTCTGAGATTTGGGAGACAGAAAATTGCTAGAACTGATAGATTATTCTGAATTCCATTTCTCTGAATGTTTGTCAAAAGCCAGGTCTGTTTGACGTCTTTTAATGTCGGACACCATTTATGAGATGTAATAATGATAATACAAATAGTCACTTTGTTTCAGACTAAGTTACTGATACAATATGGAATTGTTAGTCAGTCAACAAGTTTACTCTGTTCTATATTTTAAAACGAAATAACTATTGCCTGTCAGTAATGATAATAACAACAGTATTACAAGTAATTATATTTAACGACTAGCTCTTGTTTTGCCTTTGTCTAACTGACTGACTGACAAAATCAACCTAAAACCTCACTCACAGGGGCATCACCATAGGTTCTCACACTTAACAGAAGTATACAAAGAACCGGTGGATAGAAGAAGACTAGTATCAAAGTAGACAAACGATCTGAAGATAATGGTTAGTGCAAACAATCAAGCTTTATAAGTTATCAAGGAGTGAACTGATCTGCACCATCATCTCCGATTTTCAAACATTTCACCAAGAGTCACCAACCACTGATTCCTTTTGTCTCAAGAACCCCAATCAGACAGTCTACATCTCCCAACACGACTCAGACCAACAGTCAGAGACTTCATCCATTGGTGCAACATCCTGGTCTGGCCACCCTGAACCCTCTCCCAACCTAATACAATTTCCACCACCAGCATAGCAGGTCAAGGTAGGTGGTGGGTCGGCATGTGCGACACATGTCCAGGCTATCTAAGTCGACTAAGGCTCACAACATCATCAATCGACTTGGCTGTCGCGTCTGGTACACTTTGCCTGACCATAACATCACTCAAACATCGGTTCCACTATACGCAAGTAATGCTACAAAAACACCTGTGATCGAAGACTTGTAACCGCTTCATATCTTCCACTTTTAGCGCCAATGTCTCACAGCCATATAAAACGGGACAGAATGAACTGAGGTGACAAAGTATACTCATCACTAAATAAATAGTCTCATATCTCATGTTTGGCGGCAGAGATAAGGAAAGTTGGCAAATCCCAAACGGGTCTTCTGTAGGGGAGGGATGAATGGGAAAGGGTAATTTAGTGTTGGTGGTTCATTCAGCCAAAATGAAAATATGTTTTTCCAGCTGCCTATTTTAGGAATAGTGATATGATGTTTATTGGCCGCTTAAAAGTAGAGCGCCATCTATCGTGATGTGTATTCTTCCCTTTATATCTGATTTGCAAAAACGCAAGTTGGAGAGGCTTTAGAAGTTCGCGAGAACAAATAATACAATTTCAAGACAATTAAATAATTTGAATAAGTTTAAAGAAAACAGTCTGATGTGATATATATTCGTCAGAAAATGTCTAACAACCTAAGATTCATGCAAGACGCTACAACGTATCAAGAATTTAAAACAGAACAAGTTACAAATAATGCTCTCACATTTCACGTAATATTTCCAATCTATGTTGAGAGAAATTGAATTTCATGCTTTTGTTAAAACCTCACATCAGAAATGATTGTAGAAAGTGTAATAACAAGCAATACCTATATCTATCAGTATCGTACTAAGTAATTTGACTAGACTAACGAAAAACCCACACAATGAAGGAACCAGTCACTGTTCATCGGAAATTCATTACAGTTAACAGTATATCCCACCCAACTCAGGTTCACCGTTACGTTTCTACGGATCGCAGAAAATTCATAAACTAGATATCTCTTCAGTACTTGTTTCGGATTTTACGAAGTTTCCAAAATCTCTGATCAAAATATGTCCTATGTATACCTGAACCTATCCAGCAATATGTTTTCATTTCAGTCTAATATTATTTTGAATTTATTTTAGAAGGTTCGAAATTAGACGGCTATAAGTTACAACGTTATTCCATTGTATGCTAGTATTCACATTGCAATATATTCAGGTGTCATAAGGGAATTACTAGAGAGTGATCATATACTGTTAAGCAAATCTTCTTTGAGTTTCACTTAACCATACGATCACCCAAATATCAATAGCACAAATTTTATTTTACTTCTGTAATCCAAGCACGATAAATTGAAACAAACACTCGAATCCACCACTAGCCTGAATAGACCTACCTTCCACTATTTTGACTTACTGGGTTCCAAAGAAAACTATGGTGACACAATAACTGTATCTTGATTGCATTGTGTTCTCTGAACTGGGTTGCTTAATCGTGGAGCTTTCATCGTCTTCCCAGATGACATAATCAGTACTAACTTCAGTTTGAAGTGAACTGTCACTATCTCTTCATCACTGATTCAGCAGCTTGCCTTGACGAAACTGGTTTGTGATTGGTTGTTTCCGCTGATTGTTGTGTCATTGACTGCACAGCTAATCTCTTTAACAGAGGATATGTGAAGGATAAACTATAGCTTTATGCCACCTTCATGTATGCTTAACAATTTACCTGCTCTTGTAGAGCTGATTACATAGACTGCACAAAGCATGTTGTATCCTAACGAATCTCCGAAGACTATCTTGCATGGCTATCCAAAAGATAGTGTAAAGGCATCAGCAGTTCGATTATTGAGCATTTGATTGCCTCTGGTCACTGTGGTCCACAAGAGTCTTCTTTCAAAGTCATTTATAAAGTGAAGGCAAACATTTCGAAGCGAGTACGTATTTGCCGCCTCAACACAACAGAAGCTCTGGGAATCCAGCAATACAAGCCTGCTTTCTGCGTTCATGAAAGATACATTAAATCTCTAATTTTATCTTAGTCTTAATCTCCCTAAAACAGTTCATTCATTTCTTTGTTTATCTACTATCCGTGAGCAATTTTTGGTTGCCTTGACTCGGCCTTCTAACCTTTATCACCTTGTGACCTTAGTGACCGTTTTGATAACTTTGTACTGACTCATAAGCCATTCATAGAGATATATTTTTTTGTTGCAACTATGATTATGATAAACAACCTTGAAGTGGCAGTGGTAGAATCACTTTTGTCTTTTAGATTTGCATAAAGGATTTCTTTTGATATAATGATATGATTTTCTTTATAAGGTTTTGACTTGATATCTTTGTCTATGAACCATGATGGAAACCAATTTTCAATCCTAATGTTCCGTACAACATAAATTTATTCTTCTAACACACATCGAATTAAAATTCTTCTAATCTAATTCACTCTCACTACTTTTTACCATGTTTGACAAACTACTTTCAGTTATCAATAAGTTTTCTACTATATAGCTTTGAGAGTGAACTCATCGAGACTCTTCATTGAAATACTTAATCTTCTTTAAAGCATCGGGAAGAAAACTATGAAATTTGTCATGACATTTTCTCATACATTTGAAATCTATCTCACCTCATTTCCACTAAAGATATATATATACATATATATATATATATATATATATATATATATATATATATATATATATATATATATATATATATATATATATATATATAGACAGCTAATATCTATCATTCTATATAGATGGTTATAATCTTTCTGATTCACTCTTATAAAGTAATTGTACATGGTTAATTCAATCCTTGGGTAATTTATACAAGTTCAAATAAAACATTTTAACATCAAAAAGATAACATTCTCTTGTTTTTATTAAGTGAGAAATACGTCCTTGTAAGATAAACTTTAATTCATTCACTTTCTACAGTTTGATGATAAGAATTAACTTTGTTTTCAACAAGTAAACACAATCGGATAATAATATTTTTATAATTTACATATTTCTACTTACGTTTCTTTCAGTTTATGTTTACTATGTGTAAATAAATCACGAAATTAACGTCAAAAATAACAAACCTTTACTCATAATCTAAGTTGGTGAGTAGTAAATACTCTACTACGATAGTCATATGGTCTGTTCGAAAAATTTGTTTACATTAGAAAATGAAGTATTAGTTACTTCAAAAGTATTAATCGGTGTATTCATTCAAGTCTAACATGAAGTAAGTCACGAACTAAACGTCCTAGCAGTAAACTACTTGACTGACACATTGAATAATATCTGGTTAGATCCCATAAGATCTTATTTGTAAGTATACATATAGAAAATAAAAGCAGCATTTCATCATCTTTTTATTTTGCAATTAAAGGTGTTCAAAATAGAAAAGAGTCTAATAATGGTTGAACACCTTCCATCGCAGTAGAAACAGATTGACTTACACATTATGACTAGCAACTCAGAATATCAGTCTTCCAGCATAGCCATTCCTGAGGCAGACTTAAAATGCATTAAATATTGTCAAATTTTATCATTGTTAAAAAATATATAGGAATGATTCTTGACTACTGTGATGGACAGGTTTTTATTTTGAAATAATTCGTATATTCCAATGTTTCAATTTCGAGAATGAAAAATGTTTAATCAATTGGTCAATTATTCAAACAATTCCGGTGCATTGTCAAACCCACAAATCGTCAACGTGGAAATTTTATTCTACATCTTAGCCTATATGTCTATAGTATGAAAAATGCTCAAAAATCCAACATTTCTGGAAAACAATTTTAACAAGTTTCATGTTTGTACTATTCATTGGTAGGTAAACATGTTGATATGGAAATAAATGACACGGAGGATTAATTTCTGCTAAAATCTATCACCCATTTATTTCTATGAAAGTTGTTTTACCTACAGTCGTCATTTAGTTAAGTTACTGAAAATATTACTCACCACTTGCGTGTTACTTATCAAAGCGGTAAAATCCCTCCTCAAATCTATGTACAGCTATAGTTGATTAGATTACAACTGTATATACTTGCTTTTTCTCTCTTGATTGTAAACTTCATCAGTTTTAGCTTTCTCAGGTGATGAAACATAGTTCATTCCACATTAGATATATTCACTTGATTTATATCACACAATGATATACTGTTATTTACTTGATGACGTTTACAGCATAAATTATTATTGCTCACAATCATATCAACTTAATCACACAGCACTCTCAACATCTGCCTTTTATTGTTCCATCATCTCTTATTCTCTGCTCCGATTACTAGTAAAATTTTCCACATCTCTGGTAGATGTGTTGCGTCATTCCTATTACATGTGTTGGGTGGAGGTTGATTGTTTGGACAAAGATTCGGTGATCAATCCTTTCCTCTCTCCACCTAATTATATTGGACTTAAGTAGTGTAGTTATATTCCACCTTATTGTGTGGTTGTGTGTTAATACATCTATTGCAATTGCCGAATTTTTTTTCTAGATTCAATATATCTGCTATGATTTATTTATGCATAGTTAGGAAAACATGGCTTTGCCAACGTTCAATCCTGAACCTAAGATTTGGTGGCGATATGTAGATGACACATTTACTGTGTTGAAATTGGAACATATCAGCAATTTCCTCATACATATAAACTCATTAGTCGGCGTAATCCAATTCACTTACGAGGTAGAAAATGAACAAGGAGAATTACCTATGTTAGATTACAGGATAAATCGAAGGACAGACAGTGGTTTGCATACCACCGTCTAAAGGATTTCAACACACTGTAACAGGTATCTAGACTTCAAGTAGTCGCATCCAATATCAGTCAGTTAAGGAGGGTTCAGTCAAATGTATAAATGATAGAGCTAGAAAACTGACTAGTCAGTGAAAGGAACTAAATAAGGGACTGAAGCACATAAAAGAAACACTAATAGCTGGTAATTATCCTTCTCAGTTTATTATAAAATTAGTACGAACATATAAAAAACGAAATAATAACAATAACGTGAGTACGAATACGTAGGATCCTCAACAAAGCTGGAATTAGAGTAGCATTTAAACCAACTAACTCACTGAGAGATAAGCTTTGTCGGCTGACATAAGGATTCGATTGAACCAATCAATCGAATTCCAAGTAATGACAGTGAGGTCAAATATATGGGTGAAACTGGTCGGTCGCTATCAGTTAGGTTAGCGAAATATAGGCATTTAGCCAGATATTGAATGGCGGGCCAGAATAAGATCAATAATCTAGGAAAATACTTGGCAATTGCAATAGATGTATTAACACACAACCACACAATAAGGTGGAATATAACTACACTACTTAAGTCCAATATAATTAGGTGGAGAGAGGAAAGGATTGATCACCGAATCTTTGTCCAAACAATCAACCTCCACCCAACACATGTAATAGGAATGACGCAACACATCTACCAGAGATGTGGAAAATTTTACTAGTAATCGGAGCAGAGAATAAGAGATGATGGAACAATAAAAGGCAGATGTTGAGAGTGCTGTGTGATTAAGTTGATATGATTGTGAGCAATAATAATTTATGCTGTAAACGTCATCAAGTAAATAACAGTATATCATTGTGTGATATAAATCAAGTGAATATATCTAATATGGAGTTAAATTCTACTGCAGTTCCCAATGTTTTACACTTATATGAATGAAGCAAATTTCAAGTTAAATCAAAGAATGAGATAACTGATTCAGAAATCACTCACACATTTGCTTTTTCTAATTTGATGAAGAAATTTCATAATAAGATTTAATCCATTAAACATTGCAAGAAAGGTGGAATCAGAATGAATGCTTTCATTAACCTTTAAAAAGTCATATTAGTCAATATATTGTTGTTAACTAGTACATTATCAGTCTTTAAATATGATAATAGCATGAGCTATTTCCATAGTCATCAAGCAGTTTTATAAAATATTCATCGCGTTAATTTAAACTCTGAATATGTGGAGATAATATAGTCAAAAAAAGTAAACATCGTGCACGATAAAACTAAAATGAAGAGTAATATCTTTTGTGGCATTTTTCACTATCCAACAATATTCAATATACATAACATATTGCATATCAACAATACACGACATTCTTTTCTCTCGAAATCAAAGTGAGCAAAACATCATACTCAACATTACAATATGGCAAAACTGAGTTATCTTTAGTTCTCCGGTTATAAATTCCAATTGTTACGGAATTGCATAGTAAAAATATCCTAAAACTTATCTATATCTTAATAACAAGCAGAAAATTATAACTAAATGTCGCTATCCTCAAGTTCTGTATCGCCTAAGTTTAGTTAGATAAGTATCAGGTAAAATTCACATGTTAATGGTTACACACAGAGCTCTATTACTTGCAGTTCAGAAGTGAATTTCTTGTGTATCAACTAGATTGCTCTCCTAATCCAAGTTGGGATAGATGGACAGCAGTTCAATTCATTGTACACTGTTGTCTTATCTTGTTTCTATGGCCAATATAAAGCCGAAACTCTCAATAGTAAGTGCAGTTATCGCGGTTGTGTCAATTCAAAACATATATATATATATATATATATATATATATATATATATATATATATATATATATATATATACATCTACGAAATGAAAGAAAACATTTAAGTCACACAAAAACAACTTGCTATCTGCATTTATTCCTGTTGGTAAAATGTTCAAAATTAGCACCAAATATATAAACAATTTAGTGTATATTTGAAACGCTTTGCTCATATCTGATAAGTACGAGAATGTGAGCATAAAGATCCTTTCTGCTTTTATAGTAAAATCTTATCAATAGTCTAGATATCTAATAAAAACGAAAGTTTATCCCATCTAAACATTTGACAGTAAACAAACAATATTAGAAGATTCTGATAAATAAGGCATGTAAACAATAGTTTTAAAAGATGAATATCAACGTCATATGTTATTTATAATAGATAACAAGTAATTATGGCTTTGTTTAATTCCCCATTGATAGATAGTAAGCCGCATAGTCACAAAATGTTTACTGACTAGAAAGTGGACTGATAAGACAAAGAAATCACCAGTTGCGAAAGCATAATGATTGAATATATCAAACATCAATACAACTTGCTTTGAAGTTTCTTTAGCGATTGGACTGGTTTTACAGGGTAGGGTTGCTAGCCCTATACACAACCTTTCCTCTTTACCTGGGCTTAGGACCAGCTAGTAACTAGTGAACTAGTTAACCAGGCGAGGTATTTGTCCTCCCATTCTTCGGTTTAGTATATATTGACTTGACAAGTAAGTGTGAGATCGATCAGATTGTTCGAAATGTATTGCGCGAATACATCAAATTGTTTAGATAAACTTCGTCTTCTAATTACGCTATCGAAAAAGAAAGATGGCAAAAATGTGAAACACTTTCGAAATTTATCTTAGCCAATAATGCATTAATAAGACGTTTTTCTGCTGTATATCCCTAATTTTTCATAGTTCTTACGTGCCGTTTTACCCATGACCTTAAAATAACCTGCATGGCTGTTTTCACACCGTTACTAGTTTTTCTTCCGTCTCCTCTCAAGACCGAACTACCATTGGTTGTTAACTGTTTTAACCTAAATCTGAATTACTGTTGTCAGGGTCATTTACGAATGTATATATTCCTCACCTCTGCCAACTTTATCAACTGTTGCTGAGACAGCCAAAAGCTCCTTGTCAATGGTCTGTCTTCTCTTCTTGTCTTCACACGTCCGTGGTATTGTTTTGCTGGTGGTTGAAGTTGGGATTTGCGTTACAGTCGATCCGTTTATGCGTCAGGCTTGCATCACTTGTAGACTATTAAATCCTAACGTGCTACTGAAGCCCTAGGGACAAATAATAATAAATAATGGTCATTGCATATTCTTGCTGAATGATATTGTGATAGATTATCCTCCATCGACATATTCAGTTTAGCTGTATTGAGATACCCATACGACTTTAAATAACACGACACTGATTAGCAAACAGGTTTCGTTTCACAACTTCTAATCATAGATGTTTGAAATTTCATGATTAGTGCCAATAAGGATGAAAAGTTAATATTAGTTGGTAAAAAATGTATAGAGACGTAAATCAGAAAAGAAAATTAGTACAGTGTGGCCAATAGCAAGTCTATCAGACGTATTAAAAATGTGCAGATGTAACATCCTAAAAAGAGCTCAGAAGTAATTGGAGCTTTTACGAAAATGAGAGAGGGGAAGACTTTGGGGAAAAAAGGGACTGAATTAAACACTTGTGAAAACAGAATTCAGGGTGTTCTCTGTTCACGGATCCTGTGTGATATAACAGAACAATATGTTCCACATTGGAACTATTTATTCATCGGGATTCTGTTTTCGCAAAATTTGCCCTACTTTGGGTATGCAGTCTAATCCATTTTTTGAAGAATTTCAATTCTCTGTTCCGTATATATGCAATAAATCCCTATGGTAAAACAGACAATAACTTACTTCTTAAGCTCATAGGGAAAAAACTGTGAAAATTTGTCGAGGGCCCTCTCAACTTAGGTTCAAGATAAATTGATGAGTGAAATAATCCATCCCTTCGCAATGACAGTTAAGCATTTAATAGGGCAAGTATGTACTCCAAATTGACATAAACACTAAACTAATACATTGATGAGAATAACTGAAGACCTTTAGAGTATTATTTAACCCATTTGTTTAACCGCCAAAAATGAAAACGTCATCAGTATGATGCACAGGATATCCAAGAAAATATCCTAAACAGTGTGTGTGCAAGTGTTTCGTTCCATCCTTGTTACTAATGTGACCTAATTTTTACAACTTGTCGAATATTCATTTAATAGTTTTCTCTTCAAACTGCTCCTATTCTCTTTGTTGCAGCCCAGTTTATTGATAGAAGTCGTTCGGGAGTTTTACTGCAATTTTTGACTCAGTCCCGAGTTTCAGGCTGGTCCCCATCTTTTTATGGAAGTTACTTCCCAATCCTGATGGGCAGACGTACATAGAAAGCGTCTCACTGAAGTCTCCACAACTTCATAGATAAGTGAAGCTCACTTTTTAGAGTAGAACTCCCTTCGGGTTACTAATACCACCAAGGTTGGTTCTATTAAAACAATTATTCGGAACCAACTATTGCTCATCTCCACAAGGTAAGCCGATGTTTGTCTCTGAGGCCTGCTTCAACAACAGCAACTACTAGAACTAGGTATATTGATCTACCCTGCCTATCGACTGCACTGCCTTCAAAGAGCTTGGCGGATTTCAGCTCGTGTTCTGGAGGCCTGTGTCAGTGGTCTCGTGCATAATAATTTGATCGACCACAATTACGGCTAAGTCAAACTGACGGCCTATCGGTCGATATCCAGGCTCACTGTCGTACGTAACTGATCTCAGCCTGTAGTCCTCGGAACGCACGCCATCTTTGATCTTCAACAGCCAGCAGCACAAACTTAGTACGACTTAACCGCCCACTGCAGAGCTTCTTCACGCCAACCCTTTGGCATGTAACTAAGGGGAGGATCTATGCCATCTTGAGAAAGTAATGCTTACTCCAATCATTCCCTTCATTACAGCCAAAATTTATTGGTCAGAATCCTCGTCACTTTTTGCGTATAGTACTACTGTTTCCCAGCCCTATTTCAATAAACATCCAAGCGCTTCTGAGCTCTTTTCATGGTTTCATGTCTGCACATTTTTTTTATATTAGAAGACTTACTATTGCCCACACTGTACTATTTTTCTCTTACGATTCATAGTTCCATACGTTTTCTTGCAAACTGATGCTAACCTTAATTGGCACTATTCTTGATATTATTACAATGACTGATCACTGAAGAGTGACCAATTTCATTCTGTCTAGTCGTAGATGATGACTAAATCCTGTCACTGGTTTCACAGGATTGATACTAAGCTACACCACTCAGTATCGCGTTTTATTTTGATAGATTTTAGTTGTTTTGAGGCAAACGGCAAAAAGCTCTTCTCGACTCAGGTTTCAGGCTTGTCGGCACTCGAGAATGAGACATATCCGCAACCTCACAAGCACTCATATCTTCTCAGAGACTTGAAACCGTGCCATCAAGTGTATAGCACATACGTATGAACCTAGATTCATAGCCTCCTGCGGAGTGTTTTCAATCAGCTAACATCCATATAATATTACGTATCTGTACAAGTGTGATGAGAAGCTATAAAAGCCAACCTTTTTGTTCATTAATATATTTTTAATTGTAATTTTTACACACTCACTTGCTGTGATTTGAAATCGAGTGACACCTGAATTATTTCAAGATGTATATATTCCACAGTGAAACATTTTTACTTTTAAGTGCGTTATCCAGCTCTCAGTTACTTTTTGAAACTGCCACAGTGCAATCAGTCACAGGAAGTGTTTCAAGCATAGAAATGAATTCTCTGTACCCAAATGAATCACTATGTTTAAATGTGAGCCTTATACAAATCATGGTTTATACTAATGTTTTTTTTCAGAATGAATGTAAAGTGAGCAGGAGCGTCAAAATAACATTTATGAAGAAAAATGTAGTATGGTATACCAGAAATATGCAAATAATGCTTCTACAGGAAACTTAGGTAAGACTGATTTATTCCAAGTTGGTATTCGCCGTAGACTGATATCAGTTGGAGGAACAATGGAAACCTGGGAGTACTGGATAGCCGCTTCGTCCTTGTATGGGACTCCTCAGCAGTGAGTGTCCAAGGCCACACCAGGGATCGAATGTGCGACCTTCTGGTTCTGCGGCCAGCACGTTAGCATTGAGCTAGCCACTGGGTCAGAACCCAGTGGTCCATATTTCCAACTTCTGTCAGTTCACGACATAACACAACCGCCACCTAGTGTCATCGTTGAGTATTTGTCTTCACGGCCAAAATGTTTGCCCCACTGGTCACGACTTCTCATTGGAACTTCGGGAATCACCTCTACGAGCTAGTCACCAATGAGCACTGATCCAGTTGAACTATGTCGCCCTATGTCGTGAACTGACTGAAGTTGGGAATATAGACCATTCAGTTCTGGCCCAATGGTAACCCACTGGCCACGGGACCTAAAGGTCGCGGGTTCGATCCCTGGCGGGGGCATGGGCACGCACTGCTGAGTCCCATACAAGGACGAAGCAGCTACCCAGTGCTCCCAGGTCTCCATTGTTCCTCCAACTGATATTAGTCTACGGTGAATACCAAAGCGAAATATCTCTAAGTCTCATAAACCCCTCAAATTCAATTAAAATTGAAATAGTGGGGGGAGGGGAATCCAAGAAGCATATTTTTCGTGCTATTTGAACTCGTCAGTCCGATGTACTTACACAGGGCGAAACGCGAGTCCTGGATCCCACTGCTAGCCACAGTAAAGTCAGTTATAACAATAAATATACGAGCAATATCAAGGCATCCACATAGGAGCCCATATTGCCAAAAGAAGTCAAAAAATTAGATCCAGTTTAATAACAGGGGATTAAAAGTAGGGTAAACCAACTAGTGTACGACGACAAACATCCACTGATGGTACTGAATAACGGTCGTATTATAATGCTAACTGACAGAAGTAGGAAAATATGGACTATTGGGTTCTGACTCAGTAGCTGAATGGTGAAGTGTTAGACTGAGACCTAGAGGTCCTTGGTTTGATCCCTGGAGGGGTAGAAGGTGGTCCCTAGTGATGTGTTCCATACTAGGACTAAGCAAGTGGCCAGTGCTCCCATATTTCCCCAGTTGACTTAAGTCTATGACGATTACCAGTTTGAAATCAGTTATGGAATATCTTAAGATAGTAAAGAATTTTTGCTGCTTAGGATGAGAATGATAACTTTTTGCTACTTTATGACCTCTGAAGATTCTTTTTGGGCGTTTAATCCCTAGGCTAGGTGACTTCATCGGTATTCCCTTAGTTAATAAATGAAGCTTTTTCTCATCACGTGACTGTTTATGTAGTATATTTCCCAGCTTTTAAAGTAAATGGTTTGTCAACAAGAGGACGTTTTTCTTCGTTTTATCAGAACTTAGCCTTAATATCTATTATCAACTGACCTACAATGTTGATTGAATATCGGTTAACTGATTTCTAGTTGACTAAACACTTCTTAGTACTCTGTATATTGTGTCAACATCCTTTGCACTAATCAACATCTGTATAGTTAGATTTCATAGTCCGAATTTATAGCCACATAAGTCACAATATCCCGCTAAAATAACTTTATGACTGAGAAATGATAAATACACTGCTCTTTTGAGGATCTTTATTATCTAAAGAGTTTTCTTTATCTGTCTTTTCTTATCAGGACTTGAACATAGGTAAAACGCTGATAAGCTGCCTACCGATGCATATCGATTTATGTAAGACTGGCCACCTGTTATATAGTAGCAAAACAACCAGCTCTTTGCAAAGTGTTCAACATAGAATTAACAATTATCAAGTCTAGTAAGTAGTACATGCAGAGAGAAATTACTTGGTTCTTCATCATTTCGGTCTTCAGTGAATTATTATTTTATTTGCCCCCTGGGTTTCTAGTGGAACATTCGGCTTCAATATCACGTCGCCATTTCACTCTCTTCTCTGAGGTCTTTCCAACCTGGCTCCACAACTCCCAACAAGCTTTCATTTCTTTCTTCCACCATCTCCTTCTTGTCACCCTCCTGTCGGACGCCAAACTCGTCATTTCCCATTCCGGTTCCATTCGACTGCCCGGCCTGCCAAGTTATGTCTCCGAATCATCTTCTCAGTGTATCCACAATCCAATCCATCACCACTTTCTTCTGCATATTTGCTGGACGATGGGTTCTTGGTTGGTTCGTTGCCCCATCAGAGTTCCTTGATGCTTATTCTTGTTATTCTGACCATCTGATCGATCTTCAGTATTGAGTAAGCATAGGCAGCTGTTGATCGTGTATGTCTGCAATTTGTTGGAAATGCTTTCCTTAACACTCCAAGTCTCTCAACCATCACATAGAAGCACTCACTCACTTGACTGATATTAGTAGTGTTGAAAATCTGGATCTCGTTCACGCTTTATGCTGAGTGCAGTGCAGTGTACTTCAGTGAAGTAGATCTCCACACTGATTTCAGAATGGCTGGCTTTCACATCCTCATCTGTTCAGCCGCCACCCCTTGTAGGTGAAACGATGCTGCCCTACCTAGATGGTGGGTGAAACAGACTACTTCCTTTAGATTTCTCTCGTTCATGGTCATTGGTGCTTTTTCTTGTTGTTGTTGGTGGTGGTGGTGGTTGGGTATCTTCATCACCTCCATCTTCTCTAAGTTCATCTGAAGGAAGTCTCATCTCCCTTCGCTGCCTCACCTCGCCTCACCTCTTCTCCCAACTTGTCACCTTCCGCCTGTACATCTTCGAGTTTGTGCCACAACACATTACACACAAATCATTATCAGCGAAATCCAAATCTTCTTCTGGGGTCTTCTCATTGGTCCAGCCAGCATATGCAACTCTCCTCGCTCCTCACAGTGGTGTTCTACATGATCCAGGCCAGTCCTGTGCAGTCCAGTCGACCACAATCACGAAGATCATCGGTGATAGTAGGCGGCAACCTTGTCTTATTCCTATCTGTCTTCACTTCGAAGGCGTCACTGAACTTTCCATTGTGGATCACTTGACATGTGGCCGTTTCACATAGCTGTTCAGTGAGGTTGTTAAAGGTTTGTGGCACTAAAAGTGTAATGTTGAAGCAGCTGTCTGTCAAATTACTTTTCGGTCGATGCCTCGATTGAAGGCCTTTTCGAATTGGATGAAGTTGATGTGAAGATCCAGTTGACTGGCATTCTATGCTCTGTTTTATGATTATGTGTATCATTCCAATTTGATCCACACATGATTTGTTCTTACTGAAGCGAGCCCAATGTTATGCGATTACATTTACTGATTCTCAAACTTATCACTATTTAACTTGTGTCTAAATTGTATAATTCCAGTTTAGATTGGAAAGCCTATGAATTCTGTTCAGAAGGGATTTCGATCATTTCAAACTTGCTTAACTTCATGTGAAGAAACCAGAGATTGCGTCTATATAACAGCTTGTAAATATTTCAGATTATGCTAGTTATGTAAATCACTCAACGAACCTATAGGGTTGTGGTGCAGCCATATATATACAGTTGAAAGTAACACTTCTGTGATAAGACCGAGGAGGGTAAGAAATTTGTTATTTTAACGCGTAATTCCATTCTAGTTGATTCATTATATTTACGTAACATTTGAATATGCTTCATTGTCATTCATTTGCTTCTTCGCTTAAGAACTTTCATTGATTAGTTAATCCAAAATGTCCTTTACTATGAAGTCTCTGCAGTTGTCGGTGATAGTGTGGACAGATGACTGTAGGACCTAAGATGGCAGTTATGGAAGACAATATTCTTTGTTCAATGAAATGTCTCTTAAATTGTAATACGAATTTTTCAAATAGCTAAGTTATTTTAAGATTATTTCACGAATTTGAGACTATTTCATAAATTTACCCTCCTTTAAGAACTTGAATAACGCAGACAGAACACTATTTGCAGGATCAGATAATGTCATTTATTTACTTCATAGAATTTTTTCCAGCTGTATATAACCACCGTCACATAAAATCTTCGACTTGCAATCAAATCTCATATTGACTCAGCTAAGACTGTGATAACCAATTCATGATCAAAAGTGAATCACTTTGACAAATATGTAACTGAATTAAGCATTGTTTGTTGAGTGAAATTCATTAATTTTATTGAAAATGTCCAATTAAAAAAAAACAAGTAAAGGATTCAGTATAATTGCTTGTACATCCAGCTGACGAGTCCCAAATAGGACGAAATGTGCATCCTGGATCCCACTGCTAGCCACCATCCATCATTACCATAATTAAAACACAGGTAATATCCAGGCATCCGCACAGGAACTTATATGCCAATAGACATCGATCAATTCGGCCCAATCAACTACAGTATAATACAAGCAATTATACCAAAACTATACCCGTTGCACAAGAAGTGGATATTGTGGCTCGGTGGTGTAGTGAATAAAGCTCTGGCGTTTCAACAGATTGTTCCCAAGTTCGAATCCCCGTGAGAACAACACCACTCACTGGGAGGCAGATACATTCAGGTGACGAGTCCCAAACAGGCCGAAATGCGCATCCTGGATTCCACTGCTAGTTACTATCCATCATTACTAGTGAAAGACTGTCAGAATCTTAAGTCAAAGACCGACCCAATGGGGAATTTCCACAAAACCTCGAGAAGTATGAGGATAACTTGTAAAATGTCAACTAAAACAAGCTCCAAAATGAAGCTCTTCACAATAACGGATACTAAAATTTATTTTGAGAATTCCTTCAATCATCTGATCGATCTACAGCCTGCTGACGAAGATATCAAGCGGTGGTTGAAATCCAAACTTTTCGATATTTCAAATCAGTACCAAACGTCTTCATTACTCTAATCCAAACTCTTCATTGAAGGACATCGTTCGGCTTTTAAGGAATTGATAAACAACAAATTGATCGTAATTCTTCAACTTCACAAGGGCTCTGGTGTGATTGTACTGTGTAAGGAAGGATATATCAATCAGATAAAATTAACGCTAGGTGATCGATTCTGCACAATTCACAATGAATGATCACAATAAAGATATGACAAAAACGGTCGGAAAGCGAATCAACAAAGAACCCAGAGAACGACACAGGGGAAAACTGACTGATGATGAGACCTCAATGAACTCAGATCCAGAGAATTTAGTATCCCATTCATGTATGAACAACAAAAAATAAGTAAGACAGACATACGCTGAAAATTATTCTATGTCTGATAAACTCTCCATATCAAAAGCTTTCCTGTTGGTTAGCAAAGAATTTGGATAAGAATCACCAGCACTTGTCAATATGTACTTTGAAGCACTCTTTTGATTTCACCAAATGAATAAAACATCTGTTTATCGAACAAATTCATGGCTTCATACGATAGCTTCGATTTTCTAGAGTATACCTCTCCTCGAGATGATTTGCAAATACACAAAAAATAACCTATTGCCAAAAACAGAAATGAAGTGTCTCTTGCTTTTGTGCACTAAAGATGTTCAACTCCAGTTTAACGGCACCATATACAAGCAAATTGACGGTGGCTATGGGAAGTCTACTAGGACCAATAATGGCGGATACCTTCAGGTCACACTTAAAAAACACAACCCTAAAACTTGCAATCAACAAAACCACGCTTTATTTTAAGAAATGCTGATGATACATTTGTCATCTATGAAGACGTTGAACAGGCAGCGAGAATGATTCGAAATTTCAACAATGCACGTCATATTATTAAGTTTATGATGGAATGTGAAGAGAAGCAGCAAGAAAACTTTTTCGACTATTGTTTGAGGTATAATGAAGACGGGATAACAAAGACGAGCATTCATCGAAAAACCCCATGGAGTGGCCAGGATTTAAACTTTAAAAGATTACAGTAACGATGGATAGTGACTAGCAACAGAATCCAGGAGCACAGGCAATATCAAGGCATCCGCGGAGCCCATATGCTAATACAGATCGATCAATTCGTTCCAATAAACGACGGTAAAATACAAGCATTAACACTTTAACAGATTCTGCTCGATCAGCTACAACAGGTTTAGCGAGGATATCATACCGTAGGGCAGACAGATTATATTCCTAAGAAAAAGTGCAAGAAGAATCTCAACTAACTGAACAATGGTTACACAGTAATGGTTATCCAATGAAGTTCGTTCAGAAGTACTGTAAACGTCAGCAGAAGAGAGCAGACTGCATTATTGTTGAAAAGAAACTAGTGTTTCTTACTTTGACTTACAAAGGAGATGATGTTGCGACAAGAATCAACAGATGAATTAAAAGTGCACTGTCCAGGAACTATCCGGCTGCCAGACTTCTCTCTCAGTGAACCAAACAACACGTGCAATCGCACAATATACATTAGGAAAACTGCCCACTCTTGTTAACTCCAACTATAATTATCAGTTTAGATGTACATGTGGTAGCAGGTATGTAGGAAGAGCAGAGAGGTGCTTTTTACCAGGATTGCAAAGCACAGGCCAAAGATTTGACGTCTCAGAGGTCCATCCTCGTTCAACAGTCCAATAGCTCGTCACTTATGTGATACGAAATACCAAGTAGATGTGATGGAATCCTTCATAGTAGTCAACAGACGGGAGACCTCACACCTTCTTCGAATTGCCGAAGCCGTCAATATCCAACAATTTCAACCGGAACTGTGTGTTCTGAAGGAGATAGTTGCCAATTTATTATCACCCTGGTAATTAATAACTTTTCACCCTCTCACCTTTCACTAAATGTCCTGGTATGCGTTCACAGCCTCTGCCAGAGAAGTCCTGTTAACTACCTTCACGTGGCGGGGGTATTTTCACAAATGTGAAAGGACATCAGCGAATGTCTGCGGCTTATCACTGGATGGATGGATACTGAGGGTCGGTCTAGGGAGTTGGAAAACCCTGATTCCAAACCAATGGTGCTCATGGACTCCAGGTTCCAGATGGAATGAATGACATAGGAACCTATTTTGGTCACCGGCAGCTATGGGAATGCAACTCCTGATGTTGCTCCAATGCCTTGTGGATAAAACAAGTCAAAGGCTCGGGGAATGGTCCCCTAAGAAAACCACCTGCTTCGGTCTGAGCGCCTGAGTAGTATCCCAGCTCTCACGCAAGATATGAATTTACAATATAAAATAAAGATTTCGACGTTACTAAGCAAATTCAATGCGAATACTCAAGCTCTCCGCACTACGAATATTTTAGCCGACCACTCAATTTATTGCTATAATATTGCTTTTGTTGTTTTTACATATAAACTATACTTGTTTATCATTATTACCATTTTCGCTTGTCTTCACTTCACTTCACTCAGCTGCTCTCTCTTTTGGTCTGTCTGTACCGTTTCGAGTCGCTAAACAGTTGCCTCCATGAAGCTTGTCCTCCAGTGTGACATCTGACACAGCTATTCTGAAGCCATGCATACCATTTAAGTTCGCCACCTTGATGCAGATCGGACACAGGTAGGTTTGGCGAGGACTCTGGAAAGCCCCGCTATTGATTTATGCTGCATCTCCGAGACCTGCATACAGGATCTCAGTGGAGTGCTTCAAATTAGTTCATCATCTGTCAGCCCAGAAATGATGTTTTGTGTGCGCTTATCCGCGAATCCTGACTGTATGATATACAGTTTCTAAGGAATTAATTAATTTTCAGACAGTTTTCACCACAAATTGGTAAGTGACCAAAACACCTAGTGAAAATTAAAGACTTCCTGCTTGCTTTTACTTCCAGTTAATAACAAAGTCAAACTAAGGTAGGAACACAATACTGAACAAACTGAGCAGTGGTAAACCATTCAGGCTGATCTGCAGATTTCCCCAACTAGATCAAAATGATTTAACCACTGAACGGCTGTTTCGCTCGTCTGAAACCAAGTTCATCAGCGGTGTATCTGAAGAAATTCAGCTCACAAATGCAAATTGCTTAGATCACCCAAATCTTACTCAGATAGACTTTCAATAAAATGATCAAACTGCAAGTGATTTACAAATTGCACGGTTTACATTGACATTTCTCATAGCTGAGTAGTTTTTTCAATTGTTGTGTCAATAGAATTTGAGTTGTAAACGGTGTTTAGATCACTCCAATCTACCTGAGAAAATCTATAGATCAGCCTGATTGGCTTCTGAGTATTCATGTTGTTCAGTAGCAGTATCTTTTGCTAGTTCATGACATTTTTATGTGAGAGATCACACTTTGTAATCTAGACTGGGTGGTCTCCAACAGAGGCCCTGGTAACCTTACAGTTGGAAAACTACTCAGCTGTTAGCCACAGCTTAGAAATTTTGAACAAACAACTTGTAAAGTATGAACCCATCAATAGAAATATGTTAAGACTTAGTTAGAAGTAAACCTTGTATTTAAGACTTAAAAGTTATCTAGATTACCACGTCATCTAAATCTGTCGAGTTCTACAGACAGGTATCTTAAATAGATTAGTGGTTCAGGAAATGTATGATGCATACACCAAAACCATCAAGTGAACGTCAGCTAAATCAAGTTGCAGATATGCCTAGAAGAGTGTAGAACCTATGTCTAGGACTTGTTATCAACTGACCTCTAAGCCTGAAATCAAATACACTTTCATGAAGTGTCCTATTGCTTATTTTGGTAATCACAGTCTAAACTTCATCAATCGACTTCAATCAGTGTGAAGCAACTAGAATCTGAAAGCCGAAGATTGATTTGTGTATAAGAAGAATGATACTAAAAAATATATTCAATAATCAACTTTTTAAGATATATTAATCACATGCTTTTATGTACAAAAAAAAGACAGAAAAATCTTGGTCTGGGGTGGTATGGTATGGTATGGACAAATGAAGGCGTGTTAACAAACATATATGAAACAAATAAACTAATTAACTAAACAATAGTAAATAAAAAGTTATAATTATATGATAATAATGTAGACAATTATAGGTAAAGAAGAGAATCTTCTTAAATATTATACATAAACCATCTCAAGTACAGGGAAAATCGTTACTGGTATGAGCTTCATCAACAAGTTGTCGGTTATCTTGTGAACCCAAAGAAGTTGAAGTCTCTAAGTTTTGTCGACCTTTTAACCGACGTGTACGATTATTACGTTGGTCCAAATTTTTCAAGTACTGCTTAGCTAAACGCCATGCTTCTAATATTCGATGCATACGTTCTTGTAAAACCTGGAAAAGAAGTTATTCGTTAGAAAAATACACGGTATTATCGAGAGAGAAAAAATCGTCCCCATGGATTTATTTTACTATGATACTCATAATGAAAATTCTTTGAAAGCTTTTTTTAAAAAAAACACATACCTTATTGACCTTAGAAGTAACATTTAGTCAGTCTTATTGTTGAGTCATACAACCGCCTATATGAGAATTTCAAACGGGAGTCCAACTGCGATCTACTGACTACTTTATACTAAAAGCTGGATTAAAAGTGACTGAAAAGACCAACCTACTTAAATAACCGATTGGCTTCCTGTAATTTTGTTGAAATAATATTCTAATTTGGTTGGTTGTGGCTAGCAGAAGAATCCAGGATGCGCGTTCCGTCCTATTTGGGACTCGTCAGCTGGGTGTACCTGCACCTCAGTGATGTTGTTCCCACTGGGACTCGAACCTCGTACTCATCGCTTCAAACACGAAGACGTTATCCACTATGTCACGTAGGAACGATAGCCACTTCATGTACAACGGGTAGTAGTTATTACTATTTATTGACATACTTGTTACTTACTCTCCGTTGTTTTGTTGGATCGAATTGTTCGACCTCGACAAGCTCCGAGTCTCAGGTGGAACAACATCACTAGGGTGCAGGTACACCCAGCTGACGAGTCCCAGATAGGACGAAACGCGCGTCCTGGATTCTTCTGCTAGCCACAACCAACCAAATTACCATAATTAACATTCAGGCAATATCGAGGCATCCGCATAGGAGCCCATATGCCAATTCGATCCAACAAAACAACGGAGAATAACAAGTATGTCAATAAATAGAAATAATATTCTGTTTGTAAAATTTAAGACACGCTAAATGATTGTTAGGTTGATCTTTAAAATTGTTCAAGTTAGAATTAAAATATAACTTAGACTTGGAAGTGAAGCGTTTATCATTCTGTCTGAAACGAAATATCACAATTGGATACACCTCGAGATACAGATAACTTACAGGAGTCATAAGAATTCTTCATTAAACAGACGAACCATAATCAATTATGATCAAAGTGCACAAAAGTGTTTCAGTAGGCAAACAAATGCATGATTTATTTCTCTTCAAAATTAACCCTTCTATATATATACAGTTAGATAACTATAAAATCCCAATTTTAAAGAGAAACGAATCAAACTTTTGAACTATAACACTGACAAATAGTAGACATAAAATCAATGTAAAACTTGGCATTTCTGTGTAACAATTCAAGTTGCTAGACATTAAGGTGAAGGTGAAAAAGTTAAGGATTACAAGCTAATCAGTTGACATACCTTGTGTACTTAAAACTTTATATAAGTCACATAGCCAGTGCCAATAAGTTAATGGTGGTCAAATACTCGAAGATTTCTTATATCATCCAACAACTTTGGTGATTGTCTCACGGTTATAAAGAAGAACACAGCGAACTGTTGCACACACAGTATATCCGATCCTAGGTAGGCAGTCGGATGTTTCATCGACACAACAATGGGTGTCAGAGTTAGTAAAGGCTAGAAAAGCCTTCATAGATGTGCCAAGACTCGTCAGCCCTGACCTACTATGACTGTGTTGAACTCCCAATTAAATTAAGTGGGCCATATCCATAAACTATATCATTGTTCGGATACGCTGGACTGGGGAAAAGATCCTAGAAGATTTAGATTTCGCCGATGACTTGTGTCTAATGTCACACAAACTAGAAAATCTACAGGTGAAAACTAACAAGTTGACAGAAGAGACGAGACAGCGAAAATGGAAGTTCAAGTGAATGTAGAGAAGACAGAGGTGATGAAGATACCCAACCAACACCACCAACAACAAGCTCCAATCACCATCAGCGAGAGAAACTTAAAGGAAGTAGCCTCTTTTACCTATCTAGGCAGCATCATTTCAGCTACAGTTGGCGGCACAGACGAGGATGTCAAAACCAGGATTGGAAAAACACGACAGGCGTTCATTAACCTGAAACCAGTGTGGAGATCTACTGCACTCCACTCAGCATAAAACGTGAACAATATCCGGATTTTCAACACCAACGTCAAATCAGTGCTCCTGTATGGTTCAGAAACTTGGCGCGTTACGAAAAGGATTTCAAACAAACTACAGACATACATCATCAATAGATGACTACGCTCGTTACTGAAGATCAGATGGCCAGAATAATAAGAATAATCAACAAGGAACTCACTCTAGCTGGCAACCAACCAACCAACAACCTATCACTCAACAAATATGCAGTGGAAGGAAGTGGAGATGAATTTGGCATACATTGAGAATGCTGACTGGGGACATCACGCGCCAGGCACTCGAGTGAAACCCCCATGGAAGCGACGAGTTGGGCGTCCGAACGAGGGTGACATGGAGGAGATCGTGCGAGGAGGAAATGAGAGCTTCTGGGCAGTCGTGGAGCTAAGTTCAAAGGATTCCAGAGAACAGCGTTCACTGAAGACGTGCTACTGAAGCCCAATGTTCCACTAGGAACCCAAGGGACAAACAATAATAAGATAAATATTATTGTTCACTGTCAAACGAGGTATCAACGCAAGTCCATCTTAGAGCGTCAATGTGCATTTCGGTAACAAACAATACAGAAATTTCTACGACGTCCCCAGGTGTTTAGTAGACTAGATAACCTCAAGAGACACTATACAACATTTAAAAAAAAGCCACTGACGGCTCCAATATGACCGAGTTATCCTTCCAGCAAAACTTCTCAATCGAGATCAAAAGCTAACAACCAAGTCAAGATGTCAAACAAAACAACAAAGACGACTGAGTAAAATTCGTATCCGAACTTAGTCTTCAGACAAGAGTATATAAAATAACATGTAAATCAAATTAAGCTATACCAAATTTTGACGAGTCTGCTACTCATACAGACAAACCTAAGTAGTAAATAGTATAATATCCCTAAGAAAAGCAAGCAGAGTTATTATCCAATTAGTAGAGGTTCTGAAGGAGGAAATGGAAAACACAAATTAAGAACCAACAGAAGTTGAAGACCAATTCATTTGGAATATTGAACAAAGACCAAATCAAGTTGAAAGCCTTCAAGAAAGCTGGTGATAGACCTCAATTCAAGTACAACACTCGGAAACTGAAGGATGAAACTACAAAGGAGATCTTCACGGCAGCCATCAAGACAAAATGGGAGATATCGAGGAACATCCCTGAAGAAACCTGTGTGGAAGAACACTGGAAGTCTTTGAAAGAGATGGGGAAAGAAACCTGCACAACAGTATTAGGAAGGAAGAAGAAAGAAGACAAGGAAGGAATGGATCTCGACGGATACATGGAAGCTGATAGAGGAGAGGAGGATGGTGAAACAGAAGATGAACCAGTGCAAGGATGCTCAACGACAAGAGGAACTGAGCATAATGTATAGAACACTGAACAAAGAAGTAAAGAAGAGTGCACGCAAAGACAAAAGACACTTCTACGAAACACTGGCAAGTGAAGTAGAACAGGCTGCAGGTTGGTGAGAGAGACCTGACGACATTGTATCAAATAACCAGGTTGCTATCAGGGAAGAGACCAACACAGATGAAACCAATAAAAGATGAAGAAGGAAATTTAATTACAAAAGAAGAGAAACAGAGGAAACGATGGGCCGACCACTTCAAAAAGCTCTTGAATCGACCACCACCACCAACTGCACTCCGTCCAGAAATACCACCTGCAGCCGCTGAATTACAAGTGAACATAAATCCCCCAACGAAAATGGAAGTCCTGAACGCCATAAAGCTACTGAAATGCGGGAAAGTAGTAGGACCAGATGGAATACCGCCAGAAGCACTGAGAACAGATGCAGAGACAACAGCGGACATGCTCACACCACACCACTATTGCAGAAGGTGTGGAAGGAAGTGAAGGTACCTGACGATTGGAAGAAGGGTTACCTTGTCAAACTGCCGAAGAATGGAGACCTCAGTGTTTGCAAGAACTGGCGAGGAATCACTCTCCTGTCCACTCCAAGTAAAATATTAAGCCGCATCATCCTGGAGAGGCTTAAGGATGCAGTGGATTCAGAACTACAACCGGAACAGGCTGGCAGGCTTCAGGAAGTACAAATCATGTGCAGACCAAATTGCAACGCTTCGCATCATCATAGGACAGAGCATAAAATAGCAATCAGCTCTCTACCTCAACTTCATCGACTTTGAGAAGGCCTTTGACAGCATCGACCGAGAAGTAATTTGGAAACTGCTTCATTACTACGGAATACCATAAACCTTTATCCGCCTCATTCAACAACTATATGAAGATGCCGCATGCCAAGTAATCCACAATGGGAAGCTCAGTGATGATTTTGAAGTGAAGTGGAGACAGGAGTGAAACAAGGTTGCCTACTATCCCCCATGATATTCCTGATTGTGGTGGACTGGATCATGCAGCAAACAGTAGGCAGCGAGAAGAGGGGGATACACTGGACTGCGGGAAAGAACCTAGAAGACTTGGATTTCGCCAGTGATGACTTATGCCTAATGTCACATAAACTTGAAGATCTGCAGGCAAAAACTAACAAGTTGACAGAAGAGGCAGCTAAGACGGGACTTCAGGTGAATATAGAGAAGAAAGAGGTGAAGATACCTCACCACCACCAACAACAAACTCCAATCACCGTCAACGGGAGAAACTTAAAGGAAGTAACCTCCTTCACTTATCTAGGAAGCACTGTTTGAACTACAGGCGGCACAGGCACAGACGAGGATGTCAAAGTCAGAATCGGAAAAGCAAGACAGGCGTTCATTAGCCTGAAACCAGTGTGGAGATCTTCTGCACTCAGCATGTGGAACAAGATCCGGATTTTCAACACCAACGTCAAGTCAGTGCTTCTGTATGGCTCAGAGACTTGGCGCGTCACGAAAGGGATTTCCAACAAACTACAGACATTCATCAACAACTGCTTACCCTGGCTCGCTACTGAAGATCAGATGGCCAGAATAATGAGAGTAAGCAACAAGGAGCTCTGGGAACGAACCAACCAAGAACCTATCACGCAACAAATATGCAGGAGGAAGTGGAGATGGATTGGGCATGCACTGAGAAGGCCGACCCAGGACATCACGCGTCAGGCCAGTTACTCGAGTGGAATCCCCATGGGAAGCGACGAGTTGGACGTCCGAGGGTGACATGGAGGAGGTCGTGCGAGGAGGAAATGTGAGCTTGTGGGCCGTCGTGGAACCAGGTTCAAAAGATCTCAGAGAACAGAGGTCACTGGAGACGTGCTACTGAAGCCCTATGTTCCACTAGGAACCCAAGGGACTAATAATAATAATAATAAAATTGAACAGAGGTTACTTCCATGAAATGTATTCAGTATAAGGTCGTCATACTTTACCAAGACTAAGCGTAATTTTCCAATAAACAATTTTATCAGTCCTCATTTATCTTTCTAGCACAACTGAGAAGCCAGAGTCGTTCACTTGTGCCAATATTTTCAATTCTGTAAAAGTTACACTAGGCGGATATTCCTCAATAACTCGATTATTGTGGATAAGGATAGAAAAGTAACTTAACCCATCAACGTTTCAACATACTAAAACAGTTGTACGTTCAGCTTAAACCCGATAACGGATACGAAACTATTTTTATGAGTAAGTCTGATTTAAAAATTAAGATTTACTGGCTCTTAACAGTGAAAATAAATTTATGAAAAACGTTCTCTTTGAAGGAATAAGCAAATGAGAAGGAAGGATATACTACATTGTAATGACTAAAGAAAGAATTCGGTTTCTTAAAATCTGTCAGATATGAATATCCACGCATATACGAACAACATATAGTTGAAACACAACTTTTAGGCCTAGATGACGTCAAGGTCATTTGCCGCTGAGGTAGAAATATTTTCGTCTATGTATGATCAAATTGAACAATTTTGTCCTTCAGTATGGTTGGTGATCTAGTGACTTCATTTTCTGAATAGCAGCTGTATATAAATACTATGTTATTTGTCAAATAAAGTCGTCTTCTTTAAGCCAGCCATAGGCCTGTCTTTTTACCTTCTGATTTTCGCGGTTCAGTAAAGTATCAGGTGCAGGAGAGAAAAGTCACATTATTCGTATCTAGTCCAAGTATCTCATTTTGCTTATTATTAGAACCTATGTCCTATTCCAAAGCAGTAACATCAAAACTTGAAAGAAGGCAAGACAAAAAGCTTTTGTTCTCAGTAATAAGTGAAAAATTATCATGATTACAGATGAAGAATGTGTGAAGAAAATTACTGAGGAAAAATAATTAGTATAAAAGCAACTTACCTGGCATTTAGCATCAGAAGAGAGATCATCGAACCCTGCGATTGGGAAAAATGGTCCACCAAACCGCCTATTACTGGATGTTGAACGATCATTCGACTTAGAACAATTAGGCATTGGCGATGATACACTTGTTGTCGGGACTGAATGTGGAGATACAGGAGGATAGTGAGGAGAATCGAAACTGCGAACTGGTGAATTCTCAGATACCTAAAATTACAAGTGAAATATTATGATCTTCTATGGAGTATAAAAGATTAGCCTTTCTAAATGTCTAGTATAAAATCAATTTGGAGTACTAATCAAAATAATTCACTAACTTATAGAGGACTATTGGTGAACCATGAGTGACAGAACCAATTTATAGTGGTAAGCACATTCGGTAGCATATAAAAATTCAAACTGTTTGCTGAAATCTACAGTTATATCTGTATGAAAAGTTTCTAGTCTTCAATAAATTAGCACTAGGAATCTGATTCTTTTGACTGTTTGTACCAGTGTTAAGCATGACTCATGTTTGCAGCAACTCATTTACCTCTCCTATCCTAATTGCCTAACTGCCTTTTCCTCTACGATTGGTTTATCTTCCATAGATTGATCTTGCACACTGTGTTCTTTTTACTTATCATCTTAAAAGTCTAGAATATTTCCTCTAACCTTCATTTATTTATCTTCCCTTTCCTCATACTCTTTTTCTATCCACTTCCACTTTGCACTATATAGTGAAGTGTAGTATTTTGAACTAAAGCACTTCTGTGCCAGGTTCTATGCTGATTTGGCTATCTGCTTGTCATAACCGTTTTGAACTTCATTCGCATCAGATAATTCTAATACGACACTAGTAGGAGAGTAGCGTGAAAACATGTGGAAAACAGGTTAAGCTGTTTGACACATGAATAGGTCATCGGATGGTAATCGATGTAGCTGTCAAGTTCTATGCACCAGATACTGATCAGTAAAGTATATTAAGTAATTGCCTATTGGATTTCTTCAATTGATATAGAACAAAGTGGTATAGTATTATTGATTGGATAAAGTTTGTAATGTGACCATTAAGTTATGATGCAACATTGTGATATACTATAGTTTGGTGTTTAGATTTTAGATCATTAGAAGATAATGGATGTGACCTTTCGTGTACCGTAGGTTATTTACACTATTATACGGGCTGATTGATGATTTGTTCCCTATTTCTATGCGATTTCTTTTGGAAATCATATCAGTTGTTATGCGATTGTACAGAGAAACTGTAAGATGATATCATCTCGTAGAATTCCTCTTTCGAATACTTCAAATATATTTAGGGCATACACAGAGTATTTCAAATCCTTTTAACTTAGATTTTCCATAAACACAAATCATCATCCTCTATTTATCGATTGCAATAATTTAGAGAGGAATTAAAGGCTAAATACAGAAAGAACTTATCTTAGTTTGACATACACTGACGTTTCAAAGTCAATGATGCACATGAAATACATGGAATAATTCATTTGCACAATTCATAGGATACACTACTCAACAATTTACAGGGAAAATGAAATTTGATTTAATAGCGTGATAAATAAGATTATACAAAACATTGTATTCATTTTTTAAATGTAGACTTGAGTACATCCGTCGCTTTAGAAATTCATCATCATCAGCATCATGAAGACCAACATAAGACTAGGCATTACTGCGTAACATTCCAAGTTGCCACATATTATATCAGCACATCAAGTAAAAAAGTAATAAAATGGGAGATGTAGAAGGAAAGAAAAATCGGTTAAAGGAAGTAGAAGTAGAAAGTAGTAAAAAGAGGAGGTTGAATAAGAAGATAATGAGATTAAGTATAGCGGTTACTGTGAGGATAATGTGAGTATGCATCTGCGCCTATTATATCGATTCTCAGCCATATTACCTAGAGTCTCCAACCACTAGTTTATCTTGTCCCGTGGACCCCAACCGGTTGATCTACATCACTCTACATGACTAAACCAACAGTCAAGGACTTCATGGATTGATACCATGTTTTAGTCTGGTCGCCTCTAGCCTTTATTCAGTCTGAATCTACTTCGGCCAATATTATGCTACGAGGTAGACGGTGGCTACGCATACGTAACACATGTCCCAGCCATGTCAGTTGATGAAGATTCGCAACAGTATTAACTGACTTACCTCTCCTACCTAAAACTCTACGCCTGATTTGTACGTTACTCAAGTGGTGACACCACAAAACACAGTCCATGCTACGAAGGTAGGGGTAGTCTAACATCTGAAGCCTTCTCATGTTTTCTATCCAAATAAACAGCGAGTCTACCAAGAAATAGTTAAGATGTTAAACCATTACGGTATAACTTCGATAAAGAATAACTAACTTAATATTTGAAGACTGAGAACATTTTTCAACAGGGGTAATAACAAGGGCACCTTTGGTAGAAAGTACTATTCCGACATCATAAGAAAAAATATTTATGATATGTTAAGCATACATGGTATGGTATGACGATTATCAGTTAGAATGAAGCTATAATCCAGGTGTCATTTATTAAAATAATAGTCTCGTATAAGAATACTAACTAGTATTTGTCATGCTATTGTACAACGGGGTTTTCAAGTTATGAGATAAAATTATCAATGTATCTGAGTAACTGTGACAATCTTCTCATGACTAATTCACATTTTCTCACCCCTAAAATTTCTATCATCTTCCAAATATACTTAAGCAGACTGTTTGAAATGTGATGCTCAAAAAGCACAACATGATTAATATAAGTGTAGAACTTGGGGCACTGTGGTAGAATATAATTCCATAATTAGATTTTTTTTATTTGATGACGGTTTCGAGCACAAATTATTGCTCATAATCATACAACTTTCAACAACCCATTTTTATAGTTATATTACCCCATATGGTTTGTTTTTATTGGTAGTAAAGTTTTCCATATCTCCAGTAATGATTGTTGTATCATTCCTATTACATGTGTTTAAAAAAGCTTCATAAATCAATCATCGAATCTATACCCAACACACGTAAGAGAATTGAAGCAACAACTATACCAGAGATATGGAAGATTTTACTACCAATAAAAACAAACCATATGAGATGATGTAACTATAAAGATCGGTTGTTGAAAGTTGTGTGATCACATTGATATGATTATGAGCAATGATAATTTATGCTCGATACAACATCAAGCAGATAATACTGTATCATTGTGCACTATATATCGAATAAACAAATTTAGTATGGAATTAAATTCTACCAAACTGCCCAAGTTTTACACTTATATATTAACATCTTCATCTGTGCTACATGTAGCGTACACTAGAAAGTGCTGAAGGAGCTTTGACATACCTCAACAATACCAAAATAGTCAACCATTCACCAGTAATAAATAATTCCTGTAAGTTAAGTTACTATTAACATAGATATTTATTTGTTCATACTATTAATAAAGCCAAATTTTGCATTTCATGAATAATCAGCCTTTTCATATGTGGATGACACATTCACTGTGTTCACAAATGAGAACATGTTGACAATTTCCTCACATATATACACTCAGTAATAGGAGCAATCCATTTGACATATGAGGTTGAAAATGAACAGAATAAAACGATGGTGATTTAGAGACTACCGTCTACAGAAAACCAACACATTCCAACAGGTATCTAGACTTCAAATCATCCCATCCAGTGTCAGTTAACTCAGGCTTAGTCAAATGTCTAAGTGATAAACCTAGAAAACTGACTAGTCAATGCAAAGACTTAAACAAGGAATTGAAATACAAAAAAGAAGCACTAATAGTTAATAATTATCCTCTGCAGTTTATCAAGAAATTCGTACGAACACACAAGAAACGAAATAATGACAGTAACACCAGTACAAATAATAACGACAACACATGTAGAAAGGAGTTCACAACCTCCATTGTGTTACTTTACAATGAAGGCACATCAGAAACTTTACGTAGGATCTTCAACAAAGCTGGTATTAGGGTGGCATTGTGAAACCTACAAACTCAGAGATACTCTTCGTCGGTTTAGAGATATGACAGAACCAATTAAGCAAAATAATCTAATCTACCACATTCCATATAATGACTGTGAGTGAGGTCAAGTACATAGATGAAACTAACCGGTAGGGGTCAGTTAGAATAGCCGAACATAGGAATTTAGCTTAGTATAGAATGATAAACCCGAATAAGATAAATAATCTAGAAAAACACTCGACTATTGCATTGCATGCATTAACACACAACCACACAATAGAGTGGGTGGGATAAAGACACTGTACTTAATTCCAATATAATTAGGTGGAGAGAGAGATTGATTACTGAGTCTTTGTTCATCGAATCAACACCCAACACATGTAATAGAAATGACGCAACTACTACGCCAAGGATATTGAAAATTTTATTACCAATAAAAACAAATCATATGAGGTGACGTGACGTGACTATAAAAATCAAATGTCGAAGGTAGTGTGATATGATTATGAGCAATAATTTATGCTTGAAACGTCATCAAGTAAATGATACTGTATCACTGAGCGCTATATATCGAATAAACAGATTTAATATGGAATTACACTACAGAATTGACACAAATGATATCTCCTTATTTTTTTGTCGAAATATATAAATGTAATCAGTTGTTTTAAAGATAGTAATTCAGTATATATATATACAATCCTGCATCTTAAGCTAAACTACTATTGTAGTGGGTACTACTGATAGGAATGGATATAAGTAGTATATGGTGAGAGGTCAGCAGAAGTCATAGGCAATTACGAGCGATGGGTAAATATTCTGCCCAGAGAAATGCAAGAGACAACGTGAGTGTATGACGAACAAAACGAGATAGAAGAAGAGAAAGGAGAGAAACACATTGTGCAAATGAATATTTCAATGGAGAGGTTACAATATTTCATCAGTAATGTACAGAGTGCCATAATAAACATTCTTCCGCGTTTCATCCTTGCCATTTTCTTACACTGTCTAAAGTATAAAGATGCTAGCTACCAAGTTGATGAGCATGATAAAAATTGAGAGGAGTTGAACTGATAAATAAAATAAATGAGTTGCGTACTAAGGACTTCTAAGTGATAGGTTCACAAGATCAAATATAACTAGCTGATAACAAAAATAACTTTTCGATAAATAATTATCAAATATGAGAAACCATAGCGTATAAGAAGTGACATACCGTGGTACTACGATGGGGAGCTAAATAAGTCCGTTTATTTCCTCGTTTACTTGGAGTATCAATTGAATTGCTGGTGTTGCTAGATCGTCTAACCCGTTTACGAGATTTCAATATATTTGCTTGTTCTACTTCAGAGATTTTATCTTCCTCTTCATTTTTCTCAATCATAGGCTCTAAAGAGGTTTTATTAACAGTAGTTTCATCCACCTCTTTTTCGTTTGAAATTTCACTAACTGGGTGATCTTCAGTACTAGATAAAGCTCCACCTTCTTCAGTTATATCAGTATGATGGGGAGATAGATTTACAGGATTGTCTATTTCTTCCAAATCATCATTTTCTTTACTAGATAACTGCATATGGGATTTTTCTGAAGACATAGTTAAATCATATAACAATCCATCCATAGGATCTGTGCTCATAGTTTGGACAGAACATCGATCATCTTCAGTATCATTATCCTCTACTGTCTTTCCATCTTCTTCCTCTACCTCCTCTTGTTTATCACCAATGTTTATGGGTTGAGAAATTGTGTCTTCAAGTAGGCATTCATTCATCATTACATCGTCAACTTGTTTATCATCGTAGATCTCAGGTGATAAGTCTGGAACACTTTGAATTGTAGCACTTTCAATGACTTCCTGTTTCACGCACACATCAATTCCATCGACTTCAGTGCTCTCAGTATTTTCATTACCAAATGTGGTATCATCTTCAACCTTCTGAATGTTTTCTTCCTTAACTTGATTGACTGTTTCAGTATTAGGTATATTAACCTGTGAATGATCCGTTTCAGATGATGAGGATGACGTCTCTCCACCTTTTTAAATTATCCGACAACAAAGCATATAAAAGATGGCTTAACAAAACGATAATGAGATAAAATCGTCATCTTACACGACAATCTTAGACAAAAAAAATGCTAACGCAGCAGATCTATTTACTAGACTGTGAGATACGCTTGATAAGTGAAAAACAATACTGAAATGATTATAATAAAGCTATTGGAATGGAGTAAGAAATCAATTCTATGAAAAGTCGACAATTTAAACTAATCAGTGATAACTATATGGTGAGTGTGTATATCTGAAGTATCAAAGGTCGTATGAGATAGATTTGAAGCAGAAGTTTGCTAGTCTCTAACATGACGCTCACAGATTGATACCACTTCTGTTATTGACTTACCTTAATGCAGTGTCACTATCCACAAACTGTCAACAACTTGGACACTAACAACAGTCTCTGCTTAGTCTGTTCAGTACCATGCATCGATAACACATAGGTCTACAGACGTCCAGTGAACGTAGTGCTTTAACGTCTGCAGTAGTAGGAGAATACGGGGTGAATTATTAATACTATTTCTTTTCTGTTAACCTCGACTAGTTTACAAGCAGGTCCTAAACCTAGATAAAGAGGGAAGGTTGGACATAGGGCTAGCAACCCTACCCCGTAAAATAAATCCAACCGCTAAACAAATTTCAAAGTACAAATAAAATATAAAAAACGAAAATAAAATTATTCCTCCCTGGAGTTGGGAAGACGGAATGATGCCGGTTGGTGAAAGCCCTCGAGAAGCCAGTCGGCCGATGTGTCTCCTCTTTTCTCGATGTAAGCAAAAGTAAGCATATGGACATGCAATGTCCGCACAATGTTTGAAGCTGACAAGACTGTCCAGATTGCAAAATAAATGAGAAGATATGGCATACAAACTGCAGACATACACCATCAACAGCTTCTCCCTACACGCACTCGATACTGTAGATCAGATGGCCAGAATCATAAGAATAAGCAACAAGGAACTCACTCTAGCTGGCAACGAACCAACCAACAACCTATCACTCCACAAATATGCAGAA
The DNA here is from genome assembly GCA_944470555.2 of Heterobilharzia americana. NCBI lineage: Eukaryota > Metazoa > Platyhelminthes > Trematoda > Strigeidida > Schistosomatidae > Heterobilharzia > Heterobilharzia americana. The sequence continues at coordinate 74,724,659 of OX104129.1, read as the reverse complement.
GAAAGTGGAGATGGATTAGATTGGACCCACACTGAGAAGCCCATTTGGAGACATCATGTGCCAGCCCAGGTCATCGAGTGGAACCCAAATGGGAAACAACAAGTGACATGGAGGAGATTGTATGAGGAAGAAATGAAAGCTTATGGGCAGTCGTGAAGCCAGGTTCAAAAGATTGCAAAGAGAGTGAAATGGTGACGTGCTACTGAAGCCCTATGTTCCACTAACAACCCAAAATGACAAATAATAATCATAATACATTTTTTTTCTGTTATTGGAATTTAGGAACAGATTTCCTTAGTTAGTAAGCAATACGCTAATTCACCTAAAAAAATTTTGGGAGTACAATTTAACTCATTATATAAAGGATAAAAACTATGGTATCCTAGACTTTACGCATAATTTCGAAAAAAAAAATTATCTATTCAATAACCTGTAACGCGGATTAGCAATTCAATGTGGCCATAACAACTACACAGCTTCTCAGTAGTAAGATTTTACTAGTGAACTGAAATTGTATTGAAAAAGAAACTAGCGCTCCATAGATGAAATAATGGTTACCTGTAATGATTATAGAAGAAGAAATCTCATTGTTCTCCATTTTGTTTGCTTGTTCCTCTTTAAGTAGGACTGATTTGTTAATATCTTTTGTTTGTAATCGTTTAGAGCTAGAAACAATTTTAGTAGGAAAAGATATTGAAACAGTACGATTGGATATTGCAGGAGCTGCAGTTTGTAGAGCTGAACCAGGAGGTGTATCACCCAACAACTGTTTATGTTGACTACGTGTAAGTCGTGGTAGTGCATCACTAGGATTGTAAACACTTTCAGAACCACTGGCACTACTCTCATTTTGAGAGATTTCAGAAGTATGATTAGCTTCTCGTTCACTATATGTATCTGAACTATTTGAACTAATATTGGATGTCACAGTGAGAGACTTATGAATATTTTTCGTTTTTTATATGAATTTGTAGAGGAATTAGCTGAATTCCGAGTTGAATGCCGTAGTCGTGAACGTGAAGATTTGATTACGATTTCACGTTCATCTTCATCAGAAGAAGAATTCACATCAGAGATATCTTCACAATATGGTATTGATTGGTTATATTCAGTTAGTTTATTCAATTGGTTCTCCTTGGTTGAGTTTGATGGTTTTTTTGCCTTTAGTTTGATTACAGATTTCCGACTGGTTTTGTCACTGGAAATTTTTTTCACATTAACATTTGATGAACCGTTAGGATCAGCTTCAATTCGTTCATGTACAGAAATAGATTCACTAGTGTTCGGTTTATCCATAACACTAACAGGATTAAGCTTCTTCTTTGAATGGGAGAGAATATTAACGCCTTTGTCTTTGAGTAAACTTCTTTTTTTAGTACCATTTTTCTGTGATTTGGTACCACTCTGTAAAATGAAAGTAAAGGAAAAATTTTTATTTCAAGTGTAAAGTGGTAGACATAAAAAAAACAACAGTGACTTCAAATATGCACTGTGTAAAAAAAAATGTTTCAGTGAATCGGTCTCTGAAGAATGTTCAAATTACAGTGTCAGCGGTTGTACTGACTGATAAACTTATGGCAGCACGAAAAACCAGAACATTATAACAGTGACAAGCATATGCGTATTTCGGTAAAATAAAATGTCGTATCATGACTCATTTCGTTACTTTGAGAAAACAAGCTATTTATTCACCTTGAAAAAAGCTTACCTTCATTATGTTCCATGCTTAAATATGTAGTTTAAACAATTGACTATAGGCTTCACAATCATACATTAAAATGAATCTAACAATTGGTGCAAAGGTTTAAAAATAGTCTTTGAAATGAAAAATTTTAATTCTAAAACCACTAAAAACTGAAGAATATCAAATGGGACTGAGAACCACTAGTTTAGGGAATTAGCTTACAAATATTGAGTGATGAATTTAAACACCGCTCCCCCCCCCGCCCCGAGGTTTGAGCAGCTACGTACTATCAGTAACTCTTATACAATAGGTGTGGTAAAAAAGTTGATGAGTGTGTTATCTTTTGTTTCTCATCCAGAGAGTATCAAGTAAATCGAAGTGGAAAATAAAAGATGAGAAGTATCAAAACTAAATAATAACTTCTATTGGATGAAGGAAAGATGTTTACTATAACCCAATAGCCAAGTTGATAGTACTATGGTAGTTTTGAAGAGAGGAATGAAAGAAACATGCACTGGAATGTCAGTACATCTAGATGATGAAAGAAGCACATCCCAAATACTGTAAGTGAATAATGAGCTGTCTAATCAAAGATAGTTCCTTTAAACTTCCGTTGAAACTGGGGCTACTCAGTAGTCTAGCCAGTTACTGTGATATTTATTCCATCCTGTCTTTATCCAAGGAATAGAATTATGACATGATGCTTGATATCTACCTCTAGTTAATGTAAAACATCTCCCGCCCACCTAGTTCTTAGTTAATTTATAACTCAGTCATCTTTTCTATTCAACTGACTTACTTCTGTCATTATATATCCAACGGTTCTATAAAGTATGCGTATTGCTGTAAAAGCACTCGTAGTTGAATAAATGAAGTGTTGTTACTTTTCTACCTTTAAAGGTTATACCAGCTATGTAACACAGCGGAACGCATCATTGCATTCCTAGTTCAATTCTTGAAAAGTAAGTCAACACCTTGACAGTCTCAAAAATGTCACAAACTGGAGAATGAAGCACCATAATATCAATGACCATAATATTCTGATCAAATCACATACACATTAAACACATAGATAAGGCGAACAAATGTACTTTTATATAGTGCCATACAAATAATTAGCTTTCAATGATCCAATATCCTTCATAAGCCAACAATAAATTGTAGTACTAAAAAATTGAAACTCAAAATTAATGATATGGCCTGGTTTCACAAACCCTAGAAGGCTAAGCAGAACTAGAACCTGTCAGCCATTTGATTGAAAGTCGTCTATCTCAGCCAGTCGACCTAATTTACTGACAAAACCAAAGTAGAGTCGCACACACTAGTGCATCAGCTCAAGTTGCCACACTTGACAGAAGTACAAAAAGAACAAGTGGATAGTAAAGGAGTGATATCAAAGTAGATAAAGCAGTGTGAGAGAATAAAAAATTTGAAGAGAAAGGTGAATGTGAATATTCAAGCTATAGATTTCAAGGAGTGAGTACACCTGCACCATTGTGACCGAATTCCAGCCATATTGCTGAGCGCTGATTCCTCACCCCAACCAGACAGCCTACATCTCCCCACACGACCAAGACTAACATCAAGAGACTTTATTGACTGGTGTCATGTCATAATCTGACAACCCTGAACCGTCTCCCAACCTCATCCAACTTCCACTAACATGGCACGTTGAGGTACATATGTCCAAGCCACTTCAGCCTATGAAGGTTTACAACCTCACCAATCAAGTTGCCTGTCTTGTCTAGTATTCTTAGCCTGACCTCAACATTGCTCACATGGTGATTCCACCAAACGCAACCACTGCTACGAAGACATTTGTGTTGAAAACCCTGTGATCACTTCATGTCTTCTACTTTCAACAGCCATATCTCAGCCATATAACATGATAGAACAAACTACAGCGCATTACATTCGTCCTTTGATAGATAGTCAGACATTTCACCAGTGATGAACGTACTCCATCATTTCACTCCCTGTCACTAAACTGGGAGTAATTGCAGTAGATCACTCCTGTAGCATCATCTCTTACTTGACAGATGCGAAACGCATGCCAATCAAGCATACTTAGATTTCTGCTCAACGCGTTCACAAGGTACTTCATTTTGTCAGTGTCCACATCCACCAGTCGACCTACACCTTTCTTGAGTTTGTTCTATGACTCCAAACCACTGTAGTAACTCTCCTCAATTCATCTAGAGCAATAATCGAACACAACAAAAGCTAAGAGTGAAACAGTGGAACAATGAATGTAGATATGATGCAAAAAATAATAATAATTGCAAAGACTAACACGATAAAATACACCATTATCATCATTTGTCGAAAAGTATGAACCAAATCTTCGTTTAAATTTTTTTTGAAGGAATGATACATTCAATTTACGTTTTTTCATTCGACTTGATGATAAAAGCTTGAATTTATCGTGTTTTGTAATGAATCTATTAGGCTTCACTTTTGATAGTGTAGCATTTTTACCAGTAAATTTTTTAAATAGTCTATATTTCCATTGCCTCTTGTTTATGCAATCTTTCAATGGTAAATCTCTTACCGATGAAATGGATTTATTGTCTTCATATTTAACTGTTACAGAGGTATTTGATGCGGTTGCTATTGTTGTTATTAATGATGATGATGAGCAACCGACATTTTGATGACCCTTAAAAGCAGATTGTCGACTGCTATTTTCATCCAGGTGATTTGATTTTCTAGAGTTTTCTTCATTTTTACCTGTAGGAGAAAATGATTCAGAGAGCTTAGATTTTAAGGAGTCATCAACATCAAGTGAGAATTCATTACTGCTGATGTTATGATTCAATAGTTTAGCCGTTCTCCTTGACAAGATTCTTGATTCATTGACAACAGTTTTACGCTTTGCTAATTTTGACAGTTTGGAGACAAATTTCTTGGCTCGAACTGTAGTCGATGAAGAGGCTAATCTGGATTCTGTAAGTGATGAAAAAGGAAAACAATATAAAGAGTTACTTGCATAATTTAGAGAAACTCAGTAAATCTTTGATAAAATATGACATACATATATCAAGATTTCGAAAGCTGATATCTAAATATGTAACCTGTTCTCGTTTACCTTATGGGATATTGCCTTTGCATTTCCTTTTTATATCCTTATTCATACTACTTAGTACTAGTGAGTAGTATAGTTCATGTTCCCTTAAAATATCCCTTCGTTCACAAATTTGACTATTCATTCTGTTCAGTCATATCTTGTTCACCATTTAGCGTCCCTACATATTGGTATCTTTCACAGTCCATGATGGTATTATAATTTCTTCCGTCGTTCTCTAATGTTCTATTTTACTTTGAACATTTGTTTATCTTGTATATTTACCTGTTCGTGAGACCTTACGCGCGTCTTTCATATTCCCTTTGGTTGCTTGGACACGGCTTTGCTGTTTTTACTAATAACGCACTCTTCATAATGTGCTTTGATAGAGATAAACCCACAGATACCTCATGATTCAAGGTTTGTATTTTACTACTCAACATTGTTCATTAATATAGAACCGTATTTCAGATAAATCCTGTGTTTTGGATTTTACGCGTAACTCGAGAGTTTGGTTTATTGTTGGGATTTCGCTTCGGTTCCACATTTTTTAGAAAGAAATTCACATAACCCATAACAAACAACAGACAGAAATAGTACAGGATTTGGTAGGACTGCTCAATGATTCAAATTGCTGTAGAATCGAAAACTTGTATGTGGATTTCCCTGAAAACACTGAGAAGCATAAACGCAGCTTATGAAACACCGATCTACGTCAAGTTGACGTTGAAACTCTATTTCTCGAATTTAAGTTTCATAGTGTAACAAAATGCACCAATCGAAGAGACGAACACAACTCGAAAACTTATACTACCAACACTCGGATTTGATGCTGATAGATGAAGATAAGAGAGGTTGCCTGAAGTCTAAGCTCGTTGACATAGCCAAAGAGTAATATTTATCATCTGGACAATCGAAAAATCTTTACCAAAGCGCACAAACTGGAGCTGCCAAAGGTGCATATAAAAGTAGATACTGTTATATTCAGGCCTGATAAAGTATCTGCTGTTGTCATAATGAACAAAAATGGTTATATCAATAAAACGTTAACAATTCCTAGTCACCCAGTGAGATTATATACAGATGGCACTACAACGAATGTGGTATTAAAATTTGAAGAAAAAAAGTAAACAAACAGCTTGGAGATCTTTTGAAGAAGAAATAGATTGACGATGCAACATATCATGAAATCGAACCAAAAGATCCACGTCCCCCGTTGATATATGTGGTAGAACCAAAATTCCTAAATCACACCCACTCTTCAGACCTAGAAGGTCAACGGTTATTTCTTCCTGTCACAAACTGGTATACATCTTTAGAGGCTATCCAGAGTAAGTTGGAAAACCCACACATTAAAAGATACATTTCATTTTTCCAACGAACTACATAATGTCGACTTTTCAGACAATCTCATGGTGTTACACGATGTCACAGCCTTACTTACATATACACCAGTGAGTGAAAAAATTTATATAATCCGTCAATAAACTGATTTACTGCAGTTACCATAAATCAGGACGAAACAGTTACTACTCCTTTGCAGGAAAGGTGTCCAGCCCCAATTCAATAAACACCTTTATCGATGGATTGATGCAGCAACCATGCGTTGAGCTACAGGACATGTTATGGCAAATATCTTAATGGACTATTTCGTACAGACGTGTCTGAGTTCAGTCGTCACAGAAACGACGTTGACAACACACTTGTTGTTTGCAATGTTATCAACCATGCAACTCAGCTGTTCGATAGGCATAACGAGACCCCTCTAAACATTAAATTTACGATGTATTATGAGAATGACAACAAGTCAAGCGTTTCGCACATCAATGTGAGAAAAAGAAAAGATGGTTCGATTGAAAAGACCATCCACGGAAAACATACATGGACTAGAGAATTGAACCACAATAGCTTCCGTCTTATCAGCTATACGTGTAAGCTAGTCAAAACACTTTACAGCGAAACTTGAAACTCATATTCTGCAGGTAAGCTAAAGTAGGAGGTAAACATTATTGAACGTATCTTAGAATGGATATTCTAAAAGGGTTATTATCAAGTGTGTGAAGCTATAAGTCGACAGAATTAAGCCCCCAGCTGTTGACAATGAGGTTTTTATTCGCCTTGTATTCAAGGAAGATGTAATATCGGAGAGTATAAACACGAGAACCAAACGAAAAGGTTTTCTACAGCCAAACTTGTATCAGTACATGATACTGTATACTCACTAAACCACTACAAATTGGATGATTACCCTGCATTAATATGCACTTGAGATGGCAAGTATATGAGAAGGAAACTCATCTGGTTCCCTGAGAATATCCCGAAGAATCGATGCCTGAAAGAAAGCAAGATTCTGACTAGTGCAATTGGCAGATACCTCACAGGTTGATACGTCCAAAGCTTATGAAATAACAACCCAACATAAAATGGTTGGATTACTGCATTTCGTGAAACCGTTTTCTATAGAAAGCTTTCAACTGGACCCCTGCACAGAGAAGGAGAATGTGATGAAGCTCTCAGTTCCATGATGACTGTAACCTGATCCTGTTTCATTGTTATTACATAACTTTATTGTTATCTGACATTATTAATTATTTTCTTACATTTCTTCTTTCTCTGTTCAATTAATTCGGTTGTTTAATAAACAACTTAGCTCAGAGAACACAATAAAACCAAGACCATCCCCACCTGAGCTACAAATATTCTCCACCATTTCATCATTAATTTCTTAATTTTTAATTACCTTATGTACTAGTAACCATTGTACTCTTAGAGTGAATGCAGCTGAGGAGTATTCCGTGAAATAAAATGAAATCATTTTATGCTGCAAATCTAGTTCTTTCTACCTTATCAAGGTATCAAAATGGATGAAATTCATGAAATCAAAAAGATGAAAGAAAAACCATACTCAAAGATAAAACTAAAAGGTAGTAGGGAAATGAAGATAAATGATAATAATATTGTATTATGAGGTTAATAGGGATTTCAATTTTGTGATGGTATTCATCACATACTGAAATCAGTTGAATCAAACAGCTGTCCAGCACTCTGCGGTTTTCAATCGTTCTTCAAATGATGTCAGTCTGTGATGAATACTACCTCGATAATAATAATAATAATCAAGGTATGAAGTTATCTGCCTAGCTGAGATCGATTTTCAGCAAGGATATCTACTTATAAGACGTGGACTTCATTTGCGTTGGGGACACTAAATAGGAAGCTTATACTCTCCTACACAGTTCAGAATTATAGCCAGAGAAACTTCAAAAGCCAATGTCAAATAGTGTGCTAGTCACTTTAAGCTGTTATCTGATTTAATCGTACTATTGCTAGTCCAGGTAGATGGTGATGGAAACTCACCAACCAACTTTACGTAATACGTAATCTCTGTTCCATTCACACGATATGGTTCTACTATGGGCATGTAATGTGGAAGCACAACACTGACCAAATGAATCACACATTTCTACTATATTAACTTCCAGTAAACACGTAAACAGTTCGATTTTTGCGGCTGGAGATAAGTGGTAAGGATCCCTCACGGAAACAGGTTATAGGCAAATTCAGCCGCATCTAGTGATTTTTTTCATTCTTACAAGCATTAACCTTGATTTCGGTTGACTTCAGTTAAAGACAGATTTTACAGTGAAAACAACTGATTAAATCACATAAAAGTGTACTGTTTTGTAAATGCTAACATGAAGATAGGATTCTGAGTGTCAGTTAAGTGTCTCATCCAAAATGGAAGTTTTTTGATCAACCTCAAGAACCATTGTGACCAGAAAATATACAAGTACACACTTAATTCGGGACTTTTGGATCCCAGAATCGCTAACTTTTAATTTTTTTTTCAGGTTGGTATTCATCACGAAGTGACATCAGTTGGAGAAACATTGGAGCACTGGACAGATGTTTAGTCCCAGTATGGGACTCCTCAACCAGGGATAGAACCCGGGGGCTTCAAGCTCCACAACCAGCACGTCACCATTGAGTCACTGGCTAGGAATTCAATGGTTCATGTTTCCTACTTTTGTCAGTTCATGATATAGCGCGACCTCCATTCAATACCATTGTTGAGTAACTGTCTCCATGTTCGATTTAGTTGGCCCCATCGGTTACCACTTCTCATTGGAACTCCGGGAATCACATCTTGAAGGTAATCATCAATGAGCACTAGATTATCTCAATTTTGAGGTTTATGGGGATTTATTGATTTCAGGTTAATTTTGCCCCAGTAACCCACCAATTAACAACAACCTGTAACTTGGTATTTCAATAGCTTACAATTGCAATGATATCATCAGTAGTCAACTAATAATGTTAACTAGTGCTTAAGATATAATATGTAATTTGACTAAATGATTATATAATTGTAATTCTGATGAATTTATATGCACCAACAATAAGAAACATACTAAAAGTTGATGATAACTTCGGTGCAGATGATAGACCAATAGATGTACATCTTTTTGTATTGATAAGATCCCGTCGACTGGACTTCTTTGTAGATAATTGATCACTATGTTGATTATCAACCGATTTCTTTGAAAATCAGTTGAAGATTTATCCATTACTGACAACTTCAGTTGTAATGATGGATCTAATTCATTAATTGATTCATTCAAAGGATTCTCAACTTTTAACTTCTTTGAATTCACAGAAATTTCAAAGGAATACTTAGGAGAACTGATATTAGCAATATCAGAAGTTATTGATAAATTTGATCGTGAACGTTTGACTGGCTTGATTATTTTACCAATGCGTTCACGTAAACTAACTGATCGTAAAGTAGATTTACTATCACCTAGATAATAATGATAACAAGATAGAAACTTTTTACATTATTTATTTCATTGAATTATTATGCAATAAAAATGTATCATACATTTAGTTCCCTTAGCAAATATGAACAATGCAAGAGAATAAAGACATTTATAGAATAAAATGAGCTCATTTGATTTCATGGCCTTTCATCAGCTACAAACAGCCTACAATTGAAATGAATTACTAGTAGTAATAATAATATGATATACTTTAAACATGTAGAAACAAATAGAGATTTGAAATCCAGGATTAACAATAAAGTAGTAAGTCAAGGAAACACAAAATTATTCGTTACATATCTTAGTTAAAATCAAGACAATTTACAATCGTTAATTGATTCATATTCAGTAAGTAATTAATGAAGAGATGATGTAATTAAAAGAAAAGGGAAGACTACATAACATACATATTGCAGAAAATTATATACATTTACCAAGGTAAAGAAAGGTGATGTAAATAATCTTTTGCATATGTATGTATATAGTCTTCCCTTTTCTTTTAATTACACCATTTTTTCATTAATTACTTACTGAATATGAATCAACTAATGGTTTTCAAATTTTCATGTAATTATGTAATCTACTAGCCCTTAAATAATCCCTTCTTTTACACTGATTTTTGTTTGTTCTCCCCCCCTCCCCACTCCATAGCTCCAGAACTTTCCATCTCATCAGATATAAATTGCTATTGATTTTGACTAAGATATGTAACTAATACTCCCGTGTTTCCCTGATTTACTACCTTATTTTAAGGGAGATAACAGAAGTTAAAAAATATGGACCACTGGATTCTGACCCCGTGGCTCAACGGTAATGTGCTGGCCATGGGACCTGGGTTCGATCCCCGGCCGGGTCGTGGGCGGGTACTGCTAAGGAGTCCCACACTAGGACGAAGCAGTTGTCCAGTGCTCCTAGGTTTCCTTTTTTTCTAGTCCATGATAAATAACAACTTGAAATCTTACTACCTTATTGTTAATCATCTTCGATTTCAAACCTCCATTTATTTCTGTGTTTAAAGTATGTTGTATTATTATTACTAATAATAATTCACTCCAATTGTAGGCTGTTTGTAGCTGATGAAAGGCCATGAAATCAAATGAGCTCATTTTATTCTGTAAATGTCTTTGTTCTTGTATTGTTCAAATAAAAATGTAGTCAATGAATTTAATCATCTAGCAGTTAACTGTAAGTTCATGAATTCAGTCCAAGCCGTATCACTAGCCATCTGCACACTGGTACATAAGGCTAACAGTCAAGTTGATAAAACCTGTATATGAAAAATGCACTGCAAATATAATTTACTTTACACATGTTCATCGACTGATTGTGATTTCAACACAAAGGTTGAATGGTAACATGTTCGTCAAAGGATCTAAGACCTAAGGGTTTTAGGACTAAATCCCTGTTTCTCACCCCTAGTTAAATAGTTTAAATGCTTCCCAATAAAAAAATAACTCGAAAATCAGTCATTTCGCTACAAAACATTCGAAAGTATGCTAGAAATAATCTCTAACCACACAACCTAGTAACCATATTTATTATTTTCGCATAGAAGTAATGTGAGCTTCAATAATCTGAGTTAGATTCAAAGTGCGTTCGAATCTGTAATCTATCATTATCGAGTTCTGTATTTAAATGAGTTATAGATTTCGTGCAAGTAAAAGTGTATACTATGCACATTCACGGTGTTACATACTATAAATCCAACTAGTATGTCATGAATTCGAACTCTGCTTTGAATTAGGGTTTTGGACATCCAGGTTCATTTGTACTAGTCACATGGATAAGTGTAGACTATAATTCATGGTCTGAGCCAAGTACTCAGGTCTAGACTGTCTGTCTGGGGGGTCCTCAAGATGATAAGAAATATTGGTTGGGAACTTGTGGTGAATATGGTTGAAAATCTGTCACATCATCATCTTCGAGGTTTGGAATATTTTCAGTAAACTTCATGTGTTTCTTCTCTCAACTCGCATACAGTTGTGAAGTGTGGCAACTTGAAAAGATGAACTTCTGTGCCATATTCAACGTTGACTAATCTATCTGTATGATAAGTGAAGACAGTGTGATTATAAGGAACATTTAAATTTACAGGATCTATTTTCATATGATTGAACTGTTAGACCGGTAACAACTGGAGCCTTCCAGTATTCGTCGCTTTAACTCACAGATTTCTTTCAAGTTGGTATTCATCACGGACTAACATCAGTTGGAGGAACATTGGAAGTCTCGGAGCATTGGACAGCTATTTCGTCCCAGTGTGGCACTCCTCAGCAGTGCGGACCCACGAACTCGCTAGGGATCGGACCCAGCGGCTCGATGGTAATGTGCTGACCACGAAACCTGAAGGTCCTGAGTTCGATCTCTGGTGGGATTATGGGTGCGCATTATTGAGGAGTCCTACACTAGGGTGAAACGGCTGTCCAGTGCTCTTAGGTTTCCAATGTTCCTCCAACTGATGTCAGTCCATGATGAATACCAACTTGAAATCAAATCTAAATGCACTCAGCAGCCTTGTGCACATTTGTGCAGTAGGCAATGAGCTACACCTATTGTGAGGGTTGGTGATACTATCTGGCTGCCCAAACCTTGGTAAATGGAACGGGGCTCGAACCAGTGACCTATTTCCCTAAAACAATGAGCCACAGCTCCACAATAATCCAAACTCTCACTTAACAGCAGAAAATTAATGATTACTGATAACCACTATCGATCGACAGTGAAGTAGCTTGACAAGTGAAGCTACTTCGGCCCATTCTAGTCAAGTGATCCCAAAGGATTTTCGTTGCAATCACTAAAATAAATAAGTAGGAAAAATAATAACTGGAATACACCATATTTCTGTTCCACAAGTAAATTATGGCCATGAAAATGGAAGACATGATAACAGATCTGATGTTGTGTTGTGACCAGTGGGGCCAAAGCCTGATGGTAGTGAGGACAGTTACTCAACGATGATGTTGGGTGGCGGTTGCGTTATATCGTGAGCCAACAGAAGTTGGAAATATGGACCATTGGATTCTGACCCCATGGCTCAACGGTAACGTGCTGGCCACGGAATCTGAAGGTCGTGGATCCGACCCCTGGTCCTAGGACGAAACAGTTGTCCAGTGCTCCCAGGTTCCCTTTGTTCCTCCAACTGATGTCAATCTACAATGAATAACAACTTGAAATATTTCCAAATCTCCACAACTCCTTCAAAACTCAAATAAACAATAGACAAAAAGGTTAACAAATCAGCCCACTAGCGATAGTTTATAATTACTTCGTAGCAATCTAGATGTTTCATTGATCCTCTGGAGTTAACGCTATAATTAGAGTACAGTTTGAGTTACTCTTCTTAAGCAGGAAGTTATTTGGATCCAATCCACACAGAAAAGTATATTAATTTCAATGGACAAAAATTTCACTAACCTGTTTTTACCTGTTAGTTTTCAGTTCAACAATAGATAAAGATGAAGACTTACGTGTAGTTTTTATCTTCTTTGTAATGGAATCCTTGGTCAATAGTTTACTTTCTTCAGGTTTGTTATTCCTGCTGACACGAGAATGAGATTTAGGTAGAAATGTACCTGATATTAAAGGCAACTTTGATATTTTTTTAGAGCATGGTTCATTATTTTTGAGAGTAAATCCAGGTTTTCGGGAAGAAATTCGCCTACCAGGCTTATTTGAAATAAACATCAAACGACGACGCCGAACAACAGGTGCCATTGTAGTAATATTATCAGATGCCGTTTCAGTAGTTTGACTTAGATTACTCTCTTCATCTTCAGCTTCATTATCATCTGTCACAAATCATCTTGCTCTTGTTTGTCTGTTGATTCTTTTTCATTCACATTTGTATCTATAGAGCCCAATGATCTACAGTAAGAATCTTTCGAAAACGATGTACTCCGACTTTTAATTGAGTTGCCTTTTCGAGGTTCATGGATAACTGGACTGAGAGACGAACAAGAAGGTGGACGATCTTCATCTGTACCACGACCCCATTCTATGACAGAACTATATACATAAAAGAAAAACAAATCCCAAGGATTAATTAGACAAAAAGTAGAATGAAATTTGTAGTAACTCAAATTAGAGAAGAAAAAGTGATCTCTATGAGAAAACAAATAGTAGTTTGTTTGAATTCTCCTTAATTTTCATTTGTAAACAACGTAGTTTAAACAGAATATTAGTAACCAGTTAGTTATTTTAATCACTATGTGAATACGTCGTAAATTGGCACAGATAATAGTTTTATAAGCACTGTTTTAGGTTCAAGTTAAACCGATAGCCGCTACTTTGACCTAGTGGTCGGGTTTCCATACCACAATGATGCAAAGAGTTACGTATGCTAGTGGAATACTTATCCTCTTGAGCTCCTATCACGCTAGAAACGTCTGTTGGATAGTGGTAAGACAAAAAGTATTTACCGTTATTGTGTAAATTGCCACACGATGATAGGGATCCGAGGATGAAGTTGTACTGCTGACCGCACTAGAGTGTAACAACGGTAGGCTGTTTCCCACGGAAGACTATGTTGACGCTGTCTTCCGTATAGAAAAATGGAAGCTAGGAAAGATCGGTCTCGAAAATAGTACATCCCTCCCTACCCTGAAGTCTTTCGGTGCCAGACGTGTGTGTTCCAGCTAGATGTAAATCGATCAAAGCTAAACAGTGAACTTCCCGAAAAGTCACATGTGACTGGCCTTAGGTAGATGTCCCTTGGGTTCTACGGTCATGCACCACTATTATTGATTCAATTTCCTTATCAGGTACCTCAAGAAGTAACTTTGCGAAGTGTCGACTACCCTCACAACTCTATCAGCACTCGATTTCCCTCAGATCATTATAAACCCTCCACATCTTTATCTTCTAATCTTTCCCTACATCTCTCGATAAATATTCCTACATAACAGTTAATTTCTTCCAACTCTACAGCTCCCGGCAATGACTTCAGTTCACGCAACATCATCTCTTATCACCTGGAACCGGACTCCAAACTACATATCAGATGCCTGAATGACCACATCCTCCATCAAATCGGCAAACAAACTTTGCTAACCGAAACTCGCGTCTCCGGTTATGGAAGTGTCCTCTATTTTTGAAACATGAATAAAGTGTAGTCATTATCTTAACTTCATATGTCCACTGCACAAAACATGCAAAATTTATTTATTAAGTTGCTGAAGATTTGAAGGCAAGTTCTTGCAATCTTGCAAAACGTTCACCCCTCAAATGGATCACAAGTCACCTGTCCACTGACTATACTAATCGGTGCATTGAGGACCGTTAAGATTTAAGGAATCATAGCTGATTTAATGAGCGATTTGCGGTTTTATCTCATTAAGGTATGTACTTAGACATGCATGACTTAATCTTTGAGACAAGTATATGGTTACTGGCAAGATAAACCGGTTTACTCGCAGAATGATATACAAGTCATTTACACGGATAACTCATACATAGGCTCTCAGGAAAGCCGAATAAACATCTAGGCTTTTTAAAGTCAGGACGGTATGCAGTCTCATTGTGTGGCCCAACCATACAGGTGCTCTCATCCCGGTGGACCATTCGCACCATTTATTTGAATATGCAAGCATAGTTATTCCGATCAATTATGTACAACAAGGACAAGCCAATTCTGATCTATCCCGCCTACGCGACCTGTCAAACACAGTATTATGGGTAAAAGTAGCTTGCATTACAACGCTCCAATGACACAAGATCCTTAAGAACGACGTAAGCAACTACCCAATTCAATGTGATCATTTACCCAGTGAACTAATTTTATATATGATAGGCTTTCAACAGACCACGATCACTGCAAATCACACACAAGTGCATTACTGAACTTCTAGCAGCAAATAAGTTTCAGTTCTGGATATTAATATAGCCTAGGCTTTGTGGTTAGTAAGTAATGACTCCCTATCAAATCTTGTAGACTACGCAATAATTAGATGGTTTGATGCATCACAGTAAAATATATGGCTAAGCTCCGGTTTAAAAATTAACTTGAAACTGCTTTTAACCTACGTCAGTTATTGAGGTCACAAAAATGTTCAATATCTTACAAAATTCTTACAGTGACTAGATCATACGCGGTTGTTTAAGCCTGAAAATTATCGATAATTAGCTAGTACAACACATTTTTGGGATGATTTGGTCTTGATTTCCTGCTGAAGAATAAAATGCATCGATAAACGAATTGAATTGGATACCTGTGGGCTCATTAGAGTCTATGATGAGTTATCAGGTGAGTTGTTTACGTCAAGTTTCGTTTGTTTATGCCTGCAGTTCTATTAAATTTACTGCTACCGATCTCAGCACTATGATAGACAATGGCTGCTTTTATATCGTCATCTGGTACTGGGTGTAGAAAACTAGAACAGTATTTTCACTTTTTTTGAAGCACATGTCTGAATAGTGAGTATATATCTGAATCATTGAACGTATGGCGATGCAAATAAATAGGCTTTGAACATAATAAAAAATGGAATTAGCTAAAATTTAAGCCGATGAAGAGTTTACACAAATTATCAAAGAGGAGATATAAGGTAACATAAGCATAAAAATTGGGTATTGTGTTAGAATGTAAGTTCATATTAGATTAGCCTGTTTGATACAACACACAAGGATACTGTATTATTGATCAAGATTATTATTTACTGAATACTTTGTCATTATGTGATATATCTAATAGACTAATCTAATATGAAAGATATCAGGTAGTTCTTCAGACTCATTAAGAAGTCCCTTGTGAAGGTACTTAGTGGGACTGGATTGAAGAAAGATCAGTTAGAGATCTATTCATACGGTAATTACTGCAATTACGGGTGGAACGGAAAGCAATCATTTCATGACAACCACAGAGGAATGGATTTAACCAGTGTATTGTCTATAATTCTCGACTCAAAAGTAATTCAAGGAGTAACTGGAACTCGAGGGAAACAAATGGGTTACAAGCTTGTTTTTAAATATACCCACCGTCCATTCATTACAACAGGTGTACTTGCCAGGGGGTAAGGTTTCGACCTGAAGGAGTCATTCAACTTCAACAGTTGAGAAAGTTATATGACAATAACTTTTACTGAAAAGAATTTCTTATAAATAAATCACTTAACTGAAGGCACTGACTAAACAGTAGCAGTTAGGACCTACGGCGATCCATACAGCGAGTAGACAAAATTGAGTGATATAATCAGATAATGTAGTTCAACAAGCATATGAAGCCACTTGCTCTAGGCTACAAGTCACAAATATCACCTCTAAACATGGAGTGGAGTTCGAAACCCAAGACTCATCTCAACTCCATTTCTCATACGATCTAAAATACGCCATTTTATCTGCAAACGACAGTATTTAGTGATGGTTAGTGTTAACGACTAAAATATGTCTGATTCTATTTCGAACTTGATATACCTGCTTCATTCAGGCTCCAATACATCCACCATAGGTTTTAACCCTGGAATATCATGCACAATTCTAATACTAACAAATCACCTTACAGCTGTCCGATTATAATTTTCTCTACAGAAATAACAATTTTTTTCCAATGGAGTGTTGGTTGGCATCTTCACAGAGTTTACACAGGAAATGTTAATATGACAGCAGGATAGATAATAAAAAGCTTTAACAAATTAAACATGATCTTACATTATACGAGATCTGGGGACAACTTCATCATGTCTTGTATTCCAACCCATATAATGAACACAATATTGTATATCACCTACACCAGCCCAAGCAGCAGCAGTTGATGAATCACCAGAAGTATTTGTATTCAAACCACAAACAATTGGTTGAGGACGTAAATGTTTTAAAACTTTAGCCTCGTAGGTAATATGGTCGCCACAACGAACTCGTACACGTGATCGAACAGGAATAACCTATGAAGAAAATTAAAAATAGCTGGATATATTAGGCCAACTTTGGTTTTCATTGTTTTTTTCATCATACGTTTATTCTTATTTAACTATAGTAACATAAAAAGTATTAAAATTAAGAAAATAACTAGACTTGGATCAGTAGAGAGCATAGTGAACCCTCACACGATTAGTGTAACTCGTGGCTTAAAGCATAAACCAATTCTGGGTTAAGACACATTATATTTGTTAGGTTGCTTGTTTGATAATATCGCCATCGCTACTGTTCTTAACTTTGTTTTGGGTTGCTTATTTGGTCCTGTGGTTAACGGATTGAGGGATATGCCAAACGCTGGTCCTATTGATTAATATTGCCCTAAGTTGCTATGTTCAAGTTGATTCCACTACCACTAACCCCCACAGAGGAGACAAAGGAAGATCGCTAACTCACAAATGAACAATAATCTTGTCTTCAATAAAAGGTGTCAATGGCCTAATCAAACTATCAGCGAATATGAACACTAAAGCCACTCTTAATTGATAGATTGTTGTTCTCATTCTCTTCGGGAAAGGATACAGAAACGATTGTGTTGCATAAATTGATTTTTATTACTACCAACTAATTCACAAGATCAGAATATTGTGCTATCTCAGGGATGCAAAACAGATCTCAGGTATCTTGCATGTAATGTTATTGATTCAAAAAGTGTATCTCACCTCTATGAAGTTCGTCTAATCTGCGAAAATCGAGTTCCTTGAAAGAGCGAATAAGCTCTCGCAAGTTAGTGATGGGTGAAACTTTTGCATGCATAGAAAATTCTAGAATGATGTTTGCCAACTTAGAACACCTGTGACACCATAAATATATCCCATTGCTTACCAGGGGTCGAGTTTATTCAGGAGCAATTCACTCTTCCCTATAGTACCAGTCAATGATGTTGGAGGTCAGAAGAGCTCCAAGTGTTTAACAACGCTTACCTCCATGATATTACTTCTGTGTCGTGGAACTACCTAGTAAAGAGTGTACAGGCTAAGCCTAGAGTCTTAGATAAAAGAAGTAAGTCACTTGAGAAATTTGTAAACAATGATCTACTGAAGCGGCTCAGGTATGTGCTACGCATGTCAAGTTACGGTCCTCCCGGTCACATACGGCTGGTCACAGTATGCTAGCTCTGGATAGCGGTTAGGAAGGGCCAGAGTAAAACAAAGCAACTGAAACCAATGGTTGGAGACTCCAGGTGACATAATACGAAATTGATTGCAATCACATAGATGCAGTCAGATTTCATCTTCATCCTAATCAATATCTCGCATTTATTATTTGCGTTACCTTCTCTTTTTTCTCATTCTTATGACTTTCTACAACTTCTGATTTCATCCCTTCTACTTTTGTTTTCCATCCTGCTTTATGGTAATCTTGATGTGAAGTGTGGCAGCTCGAACCGCTATGCAATAATTCTAAGCCCTATGTTGATATCGACAAACTGAAAAATAGATATTATGCAACTGGGTAGGCAGTGATTTCACGACACATGAAATAATCGGAGAATGATACTAATGATTAGAAAATAATGCAACTCAACTCAGTAGAGGCTTTATGTATTAGCCCTTGAGCCATACTTACTGTATAACGACTGGAGTAAAGAGGATGGAGAAAGGTTTCAACCCAAAACGTTTTGGTAGCAAGTCCTGACTAGGTAGTCAGTGTGAGTACGATCAAGAGGTAGTAACGCGTCACAAATTCACATGGTAATCGGGGAAAAACTTTGGTGATTGAAGAGAATTAAAATCTGGTCATCACCTTCTGTTTCGTAGCTCAGTTGGTAGAGCGTCGGGCGGGTAACCTAATGGTCGCTGATTCGAATCCGGCCGCGGTCCGAATTTCCATTTCACCCTCAATCATCATCAAGTATAAATACTAATCTGCCAAACCACAGATATATCAGATAGTCAAAATGATAACCAAATACTTAAGCTAATCTTCCGCATCTCCATTTTCAGTATTCCTTACATAACATTTTTAACTTGAAAAAATAGCGCGTAAACTTACACGATTAGATGAATCTTCCATAATCCCAACCATTTCTCTACCGAAGTTTATTAATGGAAAATCAATCGCTGCACGATCACAAGATTTTATAGATCCCTTCATAGATGGAGACTTTCGTGAACTGTTTGATGAATCTGAAAAATTTGGTTTATCTAAGCCATCAACAGTAGATCCAGATTTAGATGATTTTTCACTCGATGAATTTGACTTCCGTATTGGGGTCGTCTGAGCAATGTACTCGTCATTTGTTTGTTTGAAATAGGAAGCCGATTGCTGGTCGATAACCTGAAAGTATACGAAACTATAGGTAAAACAGATACAGACAACGTAGAACCACGTACACAGGCGCATCGGCTGACGTCGTCACAATTCACAGTAGTATACAAAGAACAGGTGGACAGAAAAGGAGTGATAACAAAGCAGACAAAGTTGTATGACAGGATAAACAATCCAAACCATCTCAGTCGACTAAGACTCATAACGTCACCAATTGACTTGCCTATCTCGTCTAGTATTCTTCACCTGACTACAGCATCGCTAACACAGGGATTCCACCAAACGTGAGCAATGCTACAAAGATATCCGTGATCCAAACTCACTAATCGCTTCATGTTTTCTACTTTTAACAGCCATGTTTCACGACCGTACAACAGGACAGAACAGTCTACAGTGCAATATACTCGTCCTTTAATAGACGGTCAGATATGTTACCAGTCGGTGCCGCGCACGACTCAAGTTGGGGAATGCCAAACGAACTTTATGTATCCCAGGTGAGATTTCGTCAGTAACCTGCCTGTTCGGGTTGATGTAACTCCCCAAGTGAAGTGATCGACACATTCCACCACCTCACTCCCTATCATTAAACTGGGAGTACTTCCACAAGAGCAGTCCTGAAGCATCATCTTAAATTTGACCGGTGCGAAACGCGTGCCAGACATACATACTCAGACTTCTGTTAAAACTATCCAGAAGACCCTGCATTTTGTCATCGTATTCACTCAGCATGATAATATCGTCTACATAAACCGAATCAATCAGATTACATCCAGGGAGTATGTTAATCCCAGTGAAGTCAGACGTATCTAAGGTTGTGTCCATTAGTACGTCTATGACGAAGTGAAATAGGAACGGTGACACTGGATATCCCTGGTGAACACCACTAGCTGCCATCAATCCACACGACAACTCTCCATAAACCCTTACATAGTTGCGTGAGTTCCAGTAGAGAGCTTTGATTAGCGTTATGTGCTTCCTCGATAGTTCCTTCACAGTCAGACACTACCATTACACCTCGCGATCGACACAGTCAAATGCCGCCTTCAGGTTAAGAAACACGCCAAGTGCCGGCCGCCTGAAAGCACACCTGTTTTCCACAACCTGTCAGAGGGTAAAAATGTCATTCATGCACCCTAGTCCAGGTCTGAAACCTGCCTGGTTTTCTCGACCTCCAGTTAGGCGTCGCATAACTGCAAACCCTCTGCTCTTGGACACAACACCAACCAAGCTAATCCTCCTATGGTTGTCACAAGAAGAGTTCTCTCGTTTCTTATAGACTGCGATGACCAGCGAATTACACTAGTCTGACGACACTACTTCTAATTCCCATACGCTACCTGGCACCTCCGTCAGTTTAACCAGCAATTTTCTACCTCCATCCTTAAAAACTTCAGATGGCAGTCCCTTAGGTTTTTCCGCTTGCATCGTTTCAGGTTCGATACAGCCTACCTAACTTCAACGAGCATTGGAGGACAGACATCTGCGTTCCATTCAGGCTTAATCTGGATGTTGGGTAGCATTTAAACAAGGCTACTTTTACTACCTTATCTTGCTTTTTATTCATTGAATTAGCAATACAAATATTACAAATAAATACTATTCACTCAATGTTCAATTTTTTTGCAAGCTATCAATCGACAACAAATTTTGGATGGATATCTATGAATAGTCACTTGCATTATTAGACAGACAAGTAAATCAGCCAACACCAACACCAAACCTTTCACAAGAGTATATGGACTTAATTTCCTGCAATTCACAACAACAATAAAACTTACACAATTCTTATCAGAAGCTCGTTTTTTAGTGGCAGTAGTGGTGGTGGTGGCGGCAGTAGTAGGGATGATGCTAGTGGTATTGGTAACAGCAGTAGTCCGCACATTTTTATCCTCTTCTGTGTTTGAAGTCTCTGTTGTTTCAATTACATCGATATTGTTTTTGCGTTCCGTATCCAAATTAACAGAATCGGAAGACTGTTTGATACGTGAAGATTTAGTGTTATTACCAGAGACAGATGTGCTGACAGAGACAGAATTGTTTGAAGCACAGGTGGTAACGACAGGATTTGAATTCTGTACTGAAGAAGAATATCTCGGCCTAGAAGACGGAAGTTCACAGAGATTTGTACCCAATTTCTTAGTTATATCGTCCCATGGATATAAATATCTGTGTAACAAACAAGAGCAGTTTATAATTAGAACAGAAGTTCTAACAAATAAACTAGCTACGATCATCTATATATTTCTTTAAAAATTAATTATCTGGACAGATATAACACTTTTAACTATAGTATATTGGCACATAACGATATGAACTAAATCAAATAAATAAGGCATATAAGACATACTTCTTGAAGGCAGCCTGCAGATTTCGTGGACCAGCACTGAAATTCTGAGGTAAATCCATCTTTGAATAAACATAACCCCATTTAAGTTGAGATGAAACACGATGAAATCCACCAAGTTTATGAACTAGCTAGATGGAAAATATGTAACCAAAAAAGAAAACATTTCAAGTGATTGTAGAGTATAAACGTATCCTGACCAACAAACGACTGGATGGTTTTGAAAACTTTGGACACTCATTTAGCATCATTCATGGTATAAGCTGTATTTTTAGTGTGTAATTTCGGTATCGTATATCAGAATAAATAAAAAATAACTTTTTTAGTAAAGTATTTGCTTCTTGAAGTTTTTTTAGCGACAAAAGCAGAAGTGAAGTTCTGAACGCCATAAAGTTGCTGAAAGCCAGAAAACCAACAGGACCAGATGGAATTCCACCACAACCACTCAAAACAAATACAGAGACAACAGCGCACACGTTCACATCACCATTGCAGAAGGTTTACAAAAACGAAAGGAAAAGTACCTGCCGATTGATTGCAAGAAGGGCTACCTTGTCAAACTCTCAAAGAAGGAAGACCTAAGTCTTTGCAAGAACCGACGCAGAACCATGCTCCTGTCCTTGTTCACCCACAAGCAAAATATTAAGCTGCATCAATCCAATGGGACTACAAAATGCTATGCATTCAAAATTACGACCACTATAGGATGGCTGACTGCATTCAGGAAAAACAAACCATATGCATTCAAATTGCTACCCTACGCTAAGCTACACATCATCATAGAACACAGTATAGAATGACAGTCAATTGGTTCTTTACCTCAACTTCATCGACTTCAAAAACGCCTTCGATCGAGGCATCGACCGAAAAGTAATTTGGCAACTGCTTGCTTCAACACTACGCTTTTAGTGACACAAACCTTTATCAACCTCATTCAACAGCTACATGCTATACTATATGAGGATGCTACATGCCAGCAAGGTGATTCACAATGCAAACCTCAGTAACGCCTTCAAAGTGAAGACAAATAGGAGTAAGTCAAGGCTGCCACCTACTATCAATCATGATCTTCGTGATTGTGGTCAACTGCACAGGACTGGACTGGACTGGACTGGACTGGACTGAACCCGATCATGCAACAGCCAACTGTGAGGAGCGAGAAGAGGAGAATACGCAGGCTGGACCGATGAAAACACTCTTGATTTCGATTTCGATTTCGCCAACAATGATCATTTATGTCTAATGTCTTGTGGCACAAACTCGAAGATCTACAGGCGAAAACCAACAAGTTGACAGAAGAAACGGGACGAGGCAGCGAAACAAGACGGGACTTCCTTCAGGTGAACATAGAGAGGGCAGAGGTGATGAAGATACCCAACCAGCAACAGCAACAACAACAACAACAACAACAACAACAAGCACCAATCACCACCAACCGCAGAAACCTAAAGGAAGCAGTCTCTTTCACCCACCACCTAGACAGCATCCTCTCAACTACAGGCGGCAGCGGCACAGATGACGACACCAAAGCCAGACTGAATTGGAAAGGCAGCAAGACACGCCATCACTAATCTAAAATCAGTGTGGAGATCCACTGCACTCAGCATAAAGTGTGAACAAGATCAGGATTTTCAACACTCATTCAGTCAACTCAATGCTTCTATGTGATGATTGAAAGACTTGGCGCGTTACGAAAAGCATTCCCAACAAACTAGAGACATACATCATCAACAGCTTCCCCCCAAACTCACTCGATACTGAAGCTCAGATGACCAGAATAATAAGAATAAGCAACAAGGAACTCCGGTCGGCGGCGAATTAACCAACAACCTATCACCCCACAAATATGCAGAAAAAAGTGGAGATGGACTGGATTGTGGACACAATGAGAAGACCATTTGGGGACATCACTCGCCAAGCCAGGATCTCGAGTGCAATCCAAATGGGAAACGACGAGTTGGAGGTCCGAAGGGTGACATAGAGGAGATTGTGTGAGGAAGAAATGAAAGCTTCCGGGTAGTCATGGAACCAGGTCCAAAAGACAGCAAAGAACAGAGTGAAATGGAGACGTGCTGCTGAAGCCCTATGTTCCACTAGAAACCCAAAGGACAAATGATAATAATAAGAATCATAAAATTTGCTTCTTGTTGGCAAGCAGCAGAATTCAAGATGTATGTTTCGGTGAAATTGCGACTCATTGACCGAATACACGTCTAGCGTAACAGCTATCTATCAGGCAGTCACCATCTTTGGTTTAGCAATTAAGGTAACAGGCTATTGATTGTAAATCGTGGATGCATCGCTCTATTACCCCATGTAGCTAGCCATATTCACCATTTTTGCTCTTTACCGTTATATCATATCATATTTGAGTATGTAATTTAAACCAATCATTATTGTGTGTAGAATCACTTTTTAATATGAAAAACAAAAACAATCACTCAATTCAATCTAATCATATTTTAATTTGGACATTAATATCAATCAAAAAAATATATATATACAACAATACCGGAATAAACTTACTTTGTACAGTTTATACAAATCTAAATCCTTATTGGCTAAACTAGGCGCCTTGTTGATTGGAGTACCACGTTCATCCATAAATCGATACAATTGAGCAATCCATCTATCACGTGCCTCAAATCCAGCTACCGACGAAGTTGACGAATTATCTGAAGATAAATATGATCTAGTTGTACTACTACTACTACTACTAATGTTGCTATCAGAGCTGCTACTACTACTACTACTACTAGTGCTGCTAACGGTGCTTACGCTAGACGAAGTCAGATTAGACGTGGAGCTACTTGACGAACTTAATGACCTGGTATCACAATCAGAATCAACAGAATTCGACGAAGCTTCATCAGAACTTATTGAATCAGATAAATCATCAGAAGAGACAGTATTCTTCTTATTCGGTTTTTGGTTAGCTGCATTTTTTTTAACACTGTTACGCTTGATGGCCGATTTTTTCAAGAAGTCAAAATTCGACTCATTTGAAGATCCATCGCTTCGTCTGTAGCCAGTGTCACTTGAAATTAAAATATTAGCTTTGAATCGTTTCACTTTCAGACGTGAACTGGATCGAGAACCTTGAGTTTTATCCGTCAGCCTGGGTCGTTTACGAGCAACTTTTTCAGGTTTCTTGGTTGTTGATTTACCACTAGATTTCTGAATACTTTCCCGGCAGTTATTTGGAGAGTGTGACGCTTCAGAAGATGAAGGTGAAGATGTACGTGAGTGTTTTAAGCTTGAAGAAGTAAAATTCATCGATTCAGTGACATCTGAACCTGATCTACAATGATGTTTTGAGGATCGCCAATTCTTCGTCCCTAACATTGACTGTACAGCATTTTCGCCCCAAGAAACTGGAAATTCATATCGATCCAACCAAAGGAGGGCACGTTCAAAGGCTGAACGAAGGGTTGGATGAGTGTGTGCCAGTTCAACTGCATTAGGTCGTTTGAGGCGTTTCAAAAATGCAATAGGAACTGCAATAAACCTATTATCCTTAAACGAACGAACCAAGAGCTTATAAGACTTCTGCATTCTGGTACTGTTGTTATCAGTACTACCACCATCACATGTGTTTGAAATATTTCCTAGACAAATACTTGGCATAGCAGATGGTAAAACAACAACAGCTGGAGTAAATCGACGTTTGGGTGTCAATCCAGGACTTTTGCTAACTGGAGTAGACGAACCGTATGATGGAGAGCCAAAGCAATCTAAAATGGGATAAATAAAAAAAGGATGGGATAGTCAAGCTGATAAAAGGAAGTAACCAGATGCTAATTTTCGGGAAGAGGCATACCTTTTCCTGTTAATGGCATATCAACCATAACTAAACGTCCAAGTAAACGACGATAACCAGTAGGCAAATGTTTCAAATCTGTCGCCTCCACATCTGATACATTTACTGTATTAGCATCTGAAAGATGAGTTTCCTCCACATCAACGCCACGCTCAGTTATATTTGAACAATTAGGATCACCAACAACTGCATCTTTCAATGAAATACCTTTATCAAATTCATGATCTTTCAATATATCCTGGTTAACAGTATGATTTGAAATACCTTGATTGGACTCCTTGATTACAACTTTCTCCTCAACTTCTTCTATTTCAACTTCATCCATATTATCGTCAATGATACTACCATCTTCACTGTTGATAAAAAAAGACATAAAAGGCCATGAGAAGTGAGTTTTCCCACGTCATCTATGCATACCAAAAACAAAAGTAATTGGATCTACTACAATTGGTTCCACCTAGTAGTTGGTATACTGCAGTACAGCTGACATGAATCGTACACATTAGTTTGCTAATTATTCAATGAAAACACCAGTATCATTTGACAACTGTGTTTATCTTCAGTTAGACAGAACCCCTGAACATCTTATCATTACTCAGAATGAAATCAAACAAACGAATTTAGTGGGAATCAATAAAAATGGCTACAGTTATGCATCGATGCTGAAAAGTGTTATTATTGCAAATCAGCTCAAAAGTAACTGGGAACCTCATAAATAACCTGGTTAGTTCATACCAATGGCTATCAATGAGTAGTTTCAACGACACGTTCATCGTTTCATCTTACTTCAACGTAATGTCTCTATTCAATACATATTATTTCGAAAATTCTATTCAATCGGAAAAATGGATCCTTGGCATAGGTTTATCAAACAAAAACTGGTATTTAAGAAATACTATACTTGATAGAAAACATTTTAGTCTGTTTATTAGATATGTCACATACAGTGAATGGACAGTATCATTTACTTGATAACGTTTCGGACACAATTTATTGTCCATATTCATAACTCCACAACTTTGAAACACACCTTAGACAGTCCTAATTATCTCTCCACAGTGACAAGGGTAGTAGGATTTTCCACATATTCGGGAGACGTGCAGAATCATTCCTGTCAATGCATGTATTTGGCGTGGATTCGATAAACATAAACTCCGTTATCAACCTCTCTCTCTACACAACTAAGTCAGTTTTTTAACGCTGTCACTCTATCTCACCCTACCCTGTGATTGTGTGTAATTGCGTCCACAAATATAGCCAATCTTTCTTCTAGATTTCTTATCTTACTAGGATCTACTAATCTTGACTTAGCTAAGTTTTTGTACTCTGTTATTCTACTCATTAAGCCTTTCACCTATGTGTTTGACCTCGCAATCATTGAAAGGGATCTGGTAAACCAAATTATTTTGCCTAATCACATCAATAGGATACTTTAACCCACAAAGTTTATTTCTAAGCGAGTTTCTTCGTTTAAATGCCACTTTTATCCCAGCCAGCCCTATTGAGAATTCTTCGTAATGCTTCTGAGGTGCCTTCCTTGTATGGTAACACAGGAGAGGCTTTGAATTCTTTCTCAACACTGTCACCATTATTGCCATAAGTAGCGGAATTATTATTAATAACACCTATATTACTACTACTGCTAATATTTTTGTTTCGATTTCTTGTGAATTTATTTATAAACCTTGGTGGATAATTATTGAGATACAAGGTATTCTTGATGTGTCTAATTTATTGTCGTAGATTTTCTAGTAGGCTTTTCCGCCCTATCACATAGGCATTTAACTAGGCCCACTTTAACTGAAATGGGATGGGAGGATTTGAAGTCTAAGTAGCGATTCGAATGGAAAGGTTTCCTATAGACACTAGTCTCTAAACTTCCGTCTTGTATTCGTTTAACCTTGTAATCCAACACTGCTAGCTCATCTTCATCACAGGAATAACAATCTACCACAGTGCTCAATTTTTACTGCCATATTGATAGAAAACATTTATAAGTTAATGTTGGTGTTAATAACGCTGACTGTGTGTCATCAAATAATTGACACTAGTCAAGTGTCATGAATAATGATAGTGAATCATTAACAGTTACCTATGAATTAACATCCCCTTGCAGTAACAAGTACATTGGAAGAACTGAGAGGAGGGCGTTCATTCCATTCGCTGAGCATATCTCCAAGACGCTATGCTTAAAAGGAGTTAAAATTCTAACCAATACAATTCCAATAAACCTTGTACACACAGGACTTTAAATAGAAACATCGACTGCTCTTACATTAATTAACGTACAGAAGATGTCTAGATTACTGGCTTTCGTGGAAGCGATTGCAACAAAAAGCTTTCAACCTGACCTTACTATAACAGAAGGAGAGTGTGGTTAACAACTCACTCCCTTGATGACTAAGATTATTAATTTCCTAATTTGAAATATCATATGATCTAATAACCATTGGACCTTTAGACTATATGCAAGTGATGAGTATTCGTTAAATAAAGTGATATCACCCACCACCACTTGATGTAAGCAAAATAAATGAACAAATCATCGACCCTATTTATTCTTATTAAAAGGTGGTACGAAAATGTCGATGGCTAGCGAAACTACCATCAAGAAACTCAGGACTTTAAAATCTTCCCAATGCAGGCAGGTTTAACGTACCGAGGAACACTTTGCAGAACAGTCCAACTTACCCATAGCCACACTTTATTTGCTCAACATCTAATCCTAACAGAAATCAGATGTAGATGTCGGTACTTCAACTTTCCTTAAAGTTGAGAAGGCAGTTTCAAACCAGTAAAGATTAATCAATCAAAATCAACAAGGGATCGAGCATCACTGCGCAAGAGTCTAAGTTCCCACACCTCATATCAGCACATCAAGTAATAAGGCAATGAAATGTAAGGCAGCAGGAATTTAAGGTTTAGTATCATACGTTAATAGGGACAGAGACAGAAAGCTACCGAACAGATTAAACGTGATACTACCCAGTGTATGGGAATCAAAGGTAGTCCTTAAGGACTGATTTAGAGCGCTGATCATTCCAGTTCACAAGAAAAGAAGGAATTCTTACGATACTGAAAACGAGGGAATCTAAGACCCATGAGGCCAGGTTAACCAACGTACAACTGGACCTAGAGAAAACTATGCTGGTTTCAGACCTTGACGAGGATATATTGGCCAGGTTTTCATCCCTCAAAGGGCCTTTAAACCAATGGGTGAGCGACGCTTGGCATATTTTTTGGTGTCATTTGATTCTGTCGATCAAGAAGTGCTGTGGTAGAGTTTCACTGCAAACACAGTGACAAGCATGCATGTCATACTAATAAAAGCTCTCTCACTGAACACCTGCAGCCATATTAGTTAGGTATTATGGAGAATTGTCATATGCATTGATGACAATTAGTGGTGTCCGCCAGTCATGCAAACTCATAAGGTTTCTGTTTGACTTTCCTATAAACGTGTTAACAGATATAGCCCTAAGTGTTTCCGACTTTACAGAAATTGGGTCACTTGATTTACCTGGAGGACGCAGACAACATAATCCTGCTAGATACAGACACTAAGAAAATGTAGGCAGACAAGCACATCAAAGCAGAACCTGGTACATAAGTGTATCGGTTCAAGTAACTATGCTTCACAGCAGCATACAAAGAAGAACAAATAAAACAAGTGTACAAGCGGAGGGATAAAAAGCAGACGAAATTGGATGAATTCACTGAGCACCTCAAAGAAGATTATATGCATTCATCTGCATCATTGTGGTCGATCTTACGTCATTTCACAAAGAGTCTCTACTCATTTGCTCATATTGTTTGCATGAGCCCAACCACGTAGTCTACACTTCCATACATGGCTAAGACCGACAGTCAGAGACTTCCCAGACTGATGACCCATCCTGGTCTCATGTATTCTTACAACCTGAACTTGTTTCGACTAACACTGCACATCGAGGTAGGTAGTGGCTCACCATGCACAATACATATCTAATCCACTTCAGTCGGTGAAGGTCCATAACCACATCTTATTTAGCTAGTATCCTACCCTTAAATTGGACACTCGTCAAACTATGACCCCACCATGGTCTTCTACTTACGCAGACCATATCTCATAAGACTGCATAATAAGACAGAGTACACTTCGGACTTGAGTAAGAATCTGAGTATGTTCAGAATGTGCTAGACAGTTATCAGACGTAGAATAATGCTTTAAGACTGGTCTGTACCAACTCCGAGCTTAAGGTTGGAGTGATTGATGGAAAGCATTGAACACTTCATTTACTTCAGGAGTTGAAGCAGGCCGAATGAGTTAGTTGCTGACAAAATCTCACCAAGTGTCCAAAAAGCCTGTTCCGCATTTTCCGACTACTTATTAAAACGTTATACAGTGCAACAGTTCGCTCTGCCCTACCGTACGGCCGCAAGACAGGGTTTTTAGAAGTAGGTATCAAGAGGTTACAGGCTTCTGACTACAAACAGTATAACTCGTTTATGGTAGAGTCATAGCTTAACCAATGCCCAGTCTAGGCGTAGGATACCAACTGAAGAAGATAGGTCAATCGATGCGGTTGTGAACCTCTAATGACCGAAGTGAATTGGAAATGTTGCGTATGGTGAGCAACAGCCTACGTCAAGATGCAATCTTAACCAGAATAGGAATGAGTTGGAAGAAAGCTAACAGTGGTCAAACCAAGATGTGGTAGCAGTTCATAAAATCTTTAACTGTTGATTTGATCGATGTAGGGAGGTGTAGACTCCCTGGCTAAGTCCTCGAGATGAATCAAATTGATAGATGACCATTCTAGATGGTGTGTTTAAAAATTGGTCACCTTTGAGATTACGAGAACTTCACTAACTTCTATTCATTTATTTTTTTCTCCTGACACCTTTTATTTCGACGTTACTCTTCTTTTTTTCAATTTACTCTTAGTCTCTATGATGTTCTACAGTATGACAGTGATGATCATACCGCAGTTTTGTTTTGTTCCATTGCTGAAAAGCAATAAAAAGTTGTTGAGGGCCGTTTAAGTAGGTCTTAATGCTATTACTTGTGATTCTCTCATTGCCTCGTTAATTCATATATCTTTCTCGATAGCTCTTTCTCCCAACCGACAGCTGCTACCCTACTATGGTGGTCGGGCTTGTTGATCACAGTGACCCAACGAGCTATACTAGTGGAACGCTTGTTTCCTAAAGGTCCTACCGTGGCAGAAAGATAAGACGAAAAGGAGTTACCGCCGTAGTGGAAATTAATACACTATGATAGAGATCTGAGGGCGAAGTCGAGCTGCTGACTAGACGGAGATGTGACAGCTGTAAGGTGTTTCCCTTGGATAGCCAGCAAGGCCACGCTGATGCTAAACTTTTCTACATGAAGGAGTGGTGGTTAGAAAAGGTTGTCCCCAAAAGTACCACATTCCCGTCACCCCGCAGCACGCAGATGCCTGCAACAAGGATTCACTGTCAGGCTCAAAAGTAACACACCAAAATCTTAAACTTCCCAAAAGACTGTTTGTGACAGGTCTCAAGCAGATGTCTCATGAGCTTTGCAGCCACATAAGTCTTTTTCTCTTTCAAATACCTCACGAAGAAATAGCTTTTCACGGTGTGGGCAACCGTCCATACACTTCCAGTAGCACACAAGAACCAATCAAATATAACTTATCCTCCTCAAATTTTTTCGCCTTTGCCTTCACCTCCTGATACTAATATTAAGCTCCTCGAAAATTCCCCAGCCTTTCATTCTCCGACCACTGCGAACAACCAAAACCATCGAAACCTCATTCCTAGTCTCCTAAGACTCCGCCATTGATTTCATGCAGGAGCCTTCAACGTTCAAACTCCCCATTTCATAACGTTTTCAAGTTAAGTGTCCTGTTTATTGTTTTTTATCCCGTACTTAGTTTAAGCAAACATAAATCCTGAGAACAAATACGTTATCGGACGCCAATCGTCATCAATATCAACATGTGAGACATTACTGCATAGCAGTTCAAGTTGACACACCTCATATCAAAACTTCAAGCGAAAATCCACCAACATGAAAGACAAGGAAATAAAAACTCAGTCAAAAGTAGTGTAAAATAGCAAAGAGTGGAAAGAGAAATAACAAAATATAAAATTCGATATGACGATTAAGACGAAAATAATATGTGGATACATCTGCCCCAGTGAGACTGACTCTGCACTGTGTCACCTAGAGTCTCCAATAACCGATTCCCCTTGTTTGTAGACACCATTTCTGAAGTCTACATCACCCTCACATGGCTCAGATCAACAGTCAGCGACTTCATGCAGTGATACCATGTTTTAGTCTAGTCATCTCTCAGTCTTAAAGAACTTCAGTCAACTCCATCTTATCATTTCGACTATCTCAGATAGTCAAAATGATAATCAATATGATGCTCCTCTTCTCTAATTCAATTAGATTTCGAGTGGAATGAGAAGTCTTGACTGATGGGCATTCAATTTGAGTACGATCAAGTGGTAGTAATGCGTCACGAATTTACATGGTAGTCAGGCAAAACCCTCAGTGATTCAAGTGAAATAAAAATCTGATCAGCAGTCAGGCCTCGTAACTCAGTTGGCCAGAAACCCGGTGGTCACTGGTTCGAATCCTGCCACCGTTCAAATTTTCATTTTACCTTCAATTATCACCCAGTATCAACTCCATTTGGGTCAGTTTATTAGAAATATCATACAATGAAACAGTATCATTTACTGGACAACGTCCCAGACATAATTCATTGTTCATAGTCATATCATATCACATGTCACAGGCAGTTATATCATTGATGACAAAAAATTCAAAATGATTCCACTATTCTCCAAAAAGTAAAACACTTCAGTAGATTATGTACAATTAAACAAAAAAAAATGTTCATATTACTATTATTTCTTTACCCTGAACGATGTTTCCTTCGTTGATCTATAACTGGTTGTCTAAATTGTTCTGGATTCGTTAAAGGCAAACAGTCCAAACTCTAAAACAAACAAAAAATACAAATTAAATGATGCAACTTTCTTGGCACAACTGATTCAAAAAGCCACCATAATAATAGATAAAATAACCAATCACGCTTCTTTCATAAAACAGATTAAACCAAATTGGTTATTTCAACAATCGCTAGAGTGACCTTTAGAGTTATAATCTTAGGACACATTATCATTACTTTAATCGTTACTAGAGTGAACATGACAATAGCAACTGCGGTAATTATAAGGAATATACTATGCATTGATTAGTGAATCCACACTCTAAAGATATAATAATAATGATAATAAATAATACGAATGAATTAAAAGTGGTGTGCCAGTCAGTGAATATGAGCATGAAACCCGGGATCACTGCGTAATGGTCTGAGCTGACACACTTTATACCAGCACAACAATTGAAAGCGCACTAAAATAAAAGATAGGGAAATAAGGAAGAAAGTAATCAAGGCGGTAGAAAGTCATGAAAAGAGAACAGGGAGGAGTAAGAGAATAGTGAAACTAGGTATGGTTATTAAGAAGAAGATAATGTGTGCATAATATGCACCACCGGCATTGATCCCTATTCATATCATCTAGAATCTCCCAGCGACCACTTTCGGCTGTCAAGAGGACATCGTCCGGAAAGTCTGCATCTCTATACACGGCTCAGACCAACAGTTAGAGTCGTCATGAAATGATGTCATGTTTAAGTCTGATTACCTCGAACCTACTTCCAATCTGAGACTACTTCAGTCAACATTGTGCGACAAGGCAGACAGTGGCTAGGTATGTGTAACATATCCCAACCACTTGAGCTGATGAAAGTTTACAACCTTATCAACTGAATTCCCTCTCCTACCCAAAACTACACCTAACTTCTCCGTTACTCATATGGTGACACCAATACACATGGCCCATACTACAAACAAAAGCAACCGTGGTCAAACATCTGAAACCTTCTCATATTCTCTACCTTTAATGAACATGTTTCACAGCCATTTAATAGAACAGAGAGAATCATAAGTTGGAAGAAGTCAGGTGAACCTTTTGTATCCGTACCGAGCTTTTGTCGGTCACTGACCGCACTATAACTTCCTCAACTTAGTTAAGTGGCCAACGCTCTTGACCACTTAACTCATAGTATATATACATAGCTACTCTCAGAAACATATATCATCTAGGATTTTACTGAAAATCATATTCTTGGGTAATTGAAATAAAGCTTTAATAACAACATTATATGGGACCAACTTTTGTTTCCACTTACTTCTTCATCAAACAGAAATTAGACAACATTAAATAGAGCAAACAATGAATCTCTGAGAAAACGTTATCACTTCTACTCACCTCACTCTCCTTGAAATGACGTTCCCCTTTTAAAACAAGTTGAGTACGTCGTAAGGTTCGCTTATCACCATCATCAAAAACTATGCGGTAATTGAAAGTGGAAGAAGAAAGCGTTACAAGTCAAATATAAAATGTAATAAATCCTAATTTATACACTTTCAAGTACTATTTTATACAAAAAAAATCGGCAAAATATTAATTTTTGAAAGCTGTTTCACTGCTTTTTCTCATTATAATAATAACTACAATAAAATGGAAAGACAGAAAAATGATTTTGATTTGATTTCTTTTATCTTCAACACCCTCCCATTTGTAAAAGCCAAAGGGATTTGTACAAATGCTCTGATGTCATACTTCGTTGAAAATATTGGTTATGTACTCATCACGAAAGTCACACAACTAACTTCTGAAGTGAACATCAGTTAAACCATTGCAATATAGAGGTATTTACACAATGATACATCAACAAATTAACGCAGAGAATTACTAAGATGATGAAATGAAATTAACAATAATAGTAATAATATTATTATTATTGGTAGTACAGATGGTAAGAAACCATAGGATGAAGAGGAAAGGAAGAAAAAAGGAATAAAAATATATTATATCACGAATTAGAAGAAAACGGAGCGTGTACGTACCTACATTACTGTAATCGTTTTTAGGTGATGTTATCCACAGTCTCCCAGTATCGATCTTAGCTTCCTCTCACCTTGTGGGACAAGCACTGTAGTCAATTTAACTCCGACTAGTCACTACAACTTACAAGCCTAACTGATACAACAAGATAACAGTGACGGTACAGTGAAGAGTTTCACTCTACAAATGTTTTTACGGTGTGCCACACCTGGAAAGCCTATTACTATCCACATAAAGCATATGTGAAACCCCAAAAAGCATACTGATTGAAAAGCATCCCATTTGCTGCTTTCGTCTAATGGAAAAGAATCTAGGCGTTTCCTTAATATCCATGATAATTCACTGAATGCAGCCGTGAAACCCACATGCCTAAGTAGTTTAATGTCGGAGACGATATGAGGTGAAAGTTGTCTTGATTTGATTCGATTCACAGTAGTCTTGGGGTATAAGTATCATACATGCATCATAAAATAGCCCTAATGAATCATAACAGTTACCGCCGTAACTCAGAAAGATTCATCCGTTTTTCCCCACACAAGTCTGAAATACCAAACTTTACAATTAGGAGCACCAGGTTGAAAAAATATGAAATCAAGGGATTATTCTCCCAATATAAAAACGTTTGTTAAGGAGCAGAATCTGTGAAATTACCGAGTCTTCTGATAGGATACTGAGAGGGGGTGAGGTCATTAGAAAAAGATGCCGGTGATCATTCTGTAATTTCTGTGCACTGTAGGAATGACCTTCTAATTTGGAAATTCAGGGCTAGTTCAGCTACCATTATCCTATTTCATGATTCTTGAATACTTGGCTTAAAAAATTGGTAGGTAGTTTAGCAACCGTCAAATATATAATATATTTATTACTGGACAAAATAAACAGCTAACAATAAAGTAAACTGATCAATAATATCAAGCCAAAACAACTTTCATACTCACACTCAATGGTGCCAATCAGATTATAATTTGTGATTACAACATATTAATTTTCAAAATAAACAAGTTGATCATTGTAATCACATCCCATCTAACTATATCATTTCATTACACACTATGAGTGTATCACCAATGCTTACCTTATATTAATTAAAATCAAAAAAGGTTAATCCTAGCACATGAAAGCTATTAATATACATTAGACATCAAATAAAATTCATCATATTGTCGTCTACAGGAGTAAAAGTTATGACAGATTGTAAAAACCAGAAAGATGCAACACAGTTCAGTATCAAAAAATTAATATATGCGTCAAAAAAAAAGTGTGTTAAAGTAATCAATGTATTATTTCAGAAAAGGAAAACATACCAACTGTGTAAATACTGGAATCAGTAACACGTATTACTGTGCCAACTTGCTCAGTAAGTACTGCCGAATTGTTAAGTACTCGAACGACCACTTCATTACCAATAACAGGAGAACCAGATACTAAACAGGTCTCATCAACTGAAACACAGGACTAATTGAAAAAAGAAGTGATAAAATGACTCAATGTTTAACATAGTTATGACGTTTTTAAAACTAATTCAATATAGTTTCGTGTAGTTGGAAAGTTAGACTGGTATGTATAAAGAGGCATATCGAGTTTATTCATTTCAAATTAAAAAGTAAGCTAACTAAAACAAGACTTATTCTGAAAGTATTTTATTTGTGATAGCTTGCATACATTAATTCTTTGGATACACTACTGAAGGGACAGTGTGTGAAGTGTAAATGGTGCTTAAGGACTGGACTGCGTCCACACCCAGTTTAATGATACGGTAATATGTGGTTGGATGCGTACGCCACTTCACCTGATGAGTCGCGTAAGCCGAACAGGTTGGCTGTTGGCGAAATCTTAGCTCGGATAGTGAACGTCCGTTTGGCATATACCAACTCGCGTTGTGGCTAACACCGAATAGAAAGATATTTGACTACCTATTAAAAGACGCGTACATTGCGCTTCAGTCGGTTTGTCTCACATAAGGGTATACTGAACTGTAGTTCTAATTAGTGGCTGCGAGAAGGTTTCAAGTGTTTGACAACCGTTCCCTTTATTTGCAGCATAGACCATATGTACTGACGTCATTTATAGTAAGAATGTTGAGAGAGTAAAATTTTCAGTTTCGTTATCGTATTCATTTTTTAAAATTAAATTTCAGAATCATACAGCGCACAGATTGATGTGTTTGTATTTTCCCTTTAATTTCACAAGTTATCAGAATTGCATTTGACAGGCATTGGGCTTCGCCTCGCACTTCATTCAAAAAGGCTTATGATGCTGCCCACTTGCCTATGCTGAAGTATTTGAAGTAGCATTTAAACTTGTATTTAGTTGTCAGAATCCTAAACTTTTACTATTTGTACCCAAGTACTGCAGATACAATGACAATGAAAGTGAATAGCCCGAAGAAAAAGGTAAGGAAATAGACAATTAAAACATCTGTTAAAGAAATGTAGCCACCTTACCTTGTTAGACTTTAGTTGTACACGAAGGCGGAATCTTAGGTCCACATGATCTACTGTTGCTTCACAAAATGCACCTCTGTACTTGGCACTTACTGCTGTACCCACGACCAAAAAGAAGAAGGGAAACATTGGCCAGATACATGTACATCAGGATTCAAAATTTCGCTCTCAGGTATAGAACTAACTTGAGGTTTTTCACTGTTGTTTGATGACTATTGAAATAAGATAGTTTGAGAGAATGAGGTTAAAACTAAGCTTTTGACATTATATTGTCAGTTTTCATGCATCCAAAACTGTTAAGTAACAAATATAGGCATTTTAACATTACCAATGGTATTCACGTAATTTAAAACCTATAATGAGTAACTCCTCCCAATTCAATAATACTCTGGAAAGACGGGAGGGAAAATAATTGGAAATCCCCACTATATACAGAAGAAATCTTTGAGC
This sequence comes from Heterobilharzia americana, assembly GCA_944470555.2. Classification (NCBI taxonomy): domain Eukaryota; kingdom Metazoa; phylum Platyhelminthes; class Trematoda; order Strigeidida; family Schistosomatidae; genus Heterobilharzia; species Heterobilharzia americana. The sequence continues at coordinate 74,686,899 of OX104129.1, read as the reverse complement.
GAAAATGTATGAGCGAAGTTGTCCACAGATTTAGAAAACCATAAACCAGGGCTACAAAAAGGTTGGTCTACCATATTGGCTCACCACTAGATAAGTGACTGAAATTCTCAACCAGCTGAACCATACGGGTTCCATAATTCTGAAACAATGTTCACTAGAATTATGCTGAACAACATCTTTCAACAAAAGGTGGTCGCTGGTTCAAATCCGGCTGCGGTTCAGATTTTCATTTCACCTTCAATCATCACTTAGTATAAAACGTATTACATCTTACTATACGATGATAAGTATGCAGGTTGCCTTGGCATACCACTTACTATAATATGAACACACCAAAATAATCGTAAACAAAATAAACTGGACAGGGCAGACTTAAAACCAGAAAATAAACGAATATGTTTAAAATACGATATTTTTGATAAATTAAGTTCAGAGCTTCTCAGCAGAGCATTCAAAAGATGACGCGATTAGTACTTTTAGTATAATGACATTTTATCAAATCAAGAGTTAAGCTCTAAAGATGTGGATCATTGAAAACGAACTACAACTGTAACGATTACTAAATAAAGTTCCAGACTAGGTAATATTACCCAAAACCAACTGCAGTGGTACAGATGTAGTCAAATCTTATTTACATCTTTATAATCATATCATACTTTGTTATTTGCTTTACTCTCCCTAGCATCCTTTTCTCTATATATGACTTTCTACGACCTTTGATGGTATTTCTACTTTGTAATGTCATGTTGCCTTGTGTTTCGATGCACTTATGTGAGGTGTGGCAGGTTTAACAGTTACGCAGTAATGACAAATCCTATTTTGATACTGACTAGCTGAAGTAAGTGTAACTTATTATTATTATTATTATTAGTAGTAGTAGTAGTAGTAGTAGTAGTAGCAGTAGTAGTAGTAGTAGTAGCAGTAGTAGTAGTAGTAGTAATACTATTATCATTAGAACACTAACATAGCACAGCAAGGGCACCAAGAAATGCGCCACAAAAAATAGTAACATTGTGAAAAATAACGATGGGAAGTGGATATGCAAGAAAGAAAAACAATGAGAATGGCATGATTAGAAGGGTAGTCCAGTAACGTACATTCAAAACAAAATATTCATTTCTTTTTAGCGGCAGAAGATAAAAGAAAGCTATAGAATGACCGAACCTCGCCTAGTTAACTAGTTACTAGCCGGTCCTAAGCCCGGATAAACAGGGAAGGTTGGGCATAGGGCTAGCAACCCTACCCCATAAAACCAATCCAATCCCTAAAGAAACTTCAAAGCTAAAAGTAAATATAAAAATAAAAACAAACTTTTTCCTCGCTGGAATCGAAAAGACGAAATGACGCGTCGGTGAAAGCCTTCGGGAAGCCAATTGGCCGATGTGTCTTCATTACTCTCGATGACAGCGAATGTAAGAATGGGGACATGGAATGTCCACACCATGTATGAACCTAGCAACGCTGCCCGGATGGCAAAAGAGGTGAGAAGGTATACCACAGAAGTGCAAAGAATCTGCGAAAGCACATACAATGGAAGTGGACTCTCTCAACTGTCAACTGGAGAGTCAATAATCTACTTCGGTCACCCAGATGACAACCACAAGCACACTGAGTTTTCGAGTGGCTAACATGGTGTCCCCAAGAGCATCAAAGGCTCTCTCTCATGCAGTGGGAACCAATATCCTCCAGGATCATCACATCAAGGTTCAACTTAAAAGGAAGGAAATTCACAATCATACAATATTACGCCACACACCTTCAAATAATGCAGATCAAAAGAAAAGGAGGAATTTACAGAAAAATGCAATCAGTAATGGACAAGACCCCACCTCAGTTGGCGACATCAAAATTCTAATGGGTGGGGTGACATAAGTGCAAAAACTCGGAGCGGACAACACAGGAAGAGAACCAACTATGGGTAGAGGGGCACTCGGTGAAATGAACGAAAATGGAGAACTGTTTGCAGACTTCCGCGTATTCAACGATTTGGTGATTGGAGGCAATGTGTACAAACACAAGGATATTCACAAAGTGACATGGATTCCATCGGATCGGTACGCTAAAAGTCAGATGGACTTCATCTCAATCTGAAGGAAGTGGAGACCCAGCCTACTGAACACAAGATCAGATGAAGAAGGAGAGCAGATGTAGGTTCACACCACTCACTATCTAGTGCAAGGAACCTACCTTCAAAATACAGTTGAAAGCTTCAATTCAAGGAAGTCGGTGATAGACCACAGTTCGAGTTGAACACCCAGAAAAGAAAGTGAACTGACAGAGGAAACTACAAAGGATATTTTCACGTCAGCCAGCCATCAGGACAAAATGGGAGACATTAAGCAACATTCCCGAGGAAACCTGTGTGGAAGAACACTGGAACTCTTTGAAAGAGATGTGGAAAGAAACCTGCATAACCGTATTAAGAAGGAAGAAGAAACAAAACAGGGAATGGATCTCAGTGAACATATGGAAGCTGATAGAGTAGGGAGAGGGAAATGGTGAAGCAGCAGATAAACCAGTGCAAGAATAAACAACGAAAAGAGGAACTGAACACAACTTATAAAGCAATACAATGGACAAAGAAGTGAAGAAGAGTGCATGGAAAAACAAAAGACACTTCTGCGACACACTGGCAAGTGAAGTAGAACAGGCTGCAAGTGGGAGAGACCTGACAACACCATATCAAATAACCAGGTTACTTGCTGTCTGCGAAGTGATCATAGCAGATGAAACCAACGAGAGATAGTGAAGGAAACCTAGTTAACAAAGAAGAGAAACAATGGGCTGACCATTTCAAAAAACTATTGAATTGACCACCACCACCTGCAACTCGTCCAGAAATACCACCAGTAGCCCAGCCACAAAATTACCAGTGAATACAAGCCCTCCGACAAAAGCAGAAGTGAAGTTCTGAACGCCATAAAGTTGCTGAAAGCCAGAAAACCAACAGGACCAGATGGAATTCCACCACAACCACTCAAAACAAATACAGAGACAACAGCGCACACGTTCACATCACCATTGCAGAAGGTTTACAAAAACGAAAGGAAAGTACCTGCCGATTGATTGCAAGAAGGGCTACCTTGTCAAACTCTCAAAGAAGGAAGACCTAAGTCTTTGCAAGAACCGGCGCAGAACCATGCTCCTGTCCTTGTTCACCCACAAGCAAAATATTAAGCTGCATCAATCCAATGGGACTACAAAATGCTATGCATTCAAAATTACGACCACTACAGGATGGCTGACTGCATTCAGGAAAAACAAACCATATGCATTCAAATTGCTACCCTACGCTAAGCTACACATCATCATAGAACACAGTATAGAATACCAGTCAATTGGTTCTTTACCTCAACTTCATCGACTTCAAAAACGCCTTCGATCGAGGCATCGACCGAAAAGTAATTTGGCAACTGCTTGCTTCAACACTACGCTTTTAGTGACACAAACCTTTATCAACCTCATTCAACAGCTACATGCTATACTATATGAGGATGCTACATGCCAGCAAGGTGATTCACAATGCAAACCTCAGTAACGCCTTCAAAGTGAAGACAAATAGGAGTAAGTCAAGGCTGCCACCTACTATCAATCATGATCTTCGTGATTGTGGTCAACTGCACAGGACTGGACTGGACTGGACTGGACTGGACTGAACCCGATCATGCAACAGCCAACTGTGAGGAGCGAGAAGAGGAGAATACGCAGGCTGGACCGATGAAAACACTCTTGATTTCGATTTCGATTTCGCCAACAATGATCATTTATGTCTAATGTCTTGTGGCACAAACTCGAAGATCTACAGGCGAAAACCAACAAGTTGACAGAAGAAACGGGACGAGGCAGCGAAACAAGACGGGACTTCCTTCAGGTGAACACAGAGAGGGCAGAGGTGATGAAGATACCCAACCAGCACAACAACACAACAACAACAAGCACCAATCACCACCAACCGCAGAAACCTAAAGGAAGCAGTCTCTTTCACCCACCACCTAGACAGCATCCTCTCAACTACAGGCGGCAGCGGCACAGATGACGACACAAAGCCAGACTGAATTGGAAAGGCAGCAAGACACGCCTTCACTAATCTAAAATCAGTGTGGAGATCCACTGCACTCAGCATAAAGTGTGAACAAGATCAGGATTTTCAACACTCATTCAGTCAACTCAATGCTTCTATGTGATGATTGAAAGACTTGGCGCGTTACGAAAAGCATTCCCAACAAACTAGAGACATACATCATCAACAGCTTCCCCCCAAACTCACTCGATACTGAAGCTCAGATGACCAGAATAATAAGAATAAGCAACAAGGAACTCCGGTCGGCGGCGAATTAACCAACAACCTATCACCCCACAAATATGCAGAAAAAAGTGGAGATGGACTGGATTGTGGACACAATGAGAAGACCATTTGGGGACATCACTCGCCAAGCCAGGATCTCGAGTGCAATCCAAATGGGAAACGACGAGTTGGAGGTCCGAAGGGTGACATAGAGGAGATTGTGTGAGGAAGAAATGAAAGCTTCCGAGTAGTCGTGGAACCAAAGAAAAGAACAGAGTGAAATGGAGACGTGCTACTGAAGCCCTATGTTCTACTAGGAACCCAAGGGACAAATAATATTAATACAGCATGACCGCCACTGGTTTCTATTCTCAGCCATATCTGATAACGTCTCAAGCGACTGAGTTGGGTGATCTATCGGACCCAACGCAGAGAGTCGTGATGCCCCAACAGATGGTAACCAGATACAACTATCCTTCATACTACGGTGCCATGTCATACACTGACCACCCCTTCGCTTATTCCATCCAGTTCCTGAGTTAGCAAGCAATCAACAGTGTGGAAGTTGCTGAGACGACACGCGTAACACATGCCCAAACCACCAAAGCCGGTTTCCAGAACACTTCACTTGATGAATGACGATCTCTATTATGCCCAGACACACGTTGTCATACCTCAGAACTACTTGTATGGTGTTGCCGCCGGATACGGGCAATCCTACAGAGACAACGATGATAAAACACACAGAGTCGTCGCACATCCTCAGCTCAAAGAGGCCAAGCTTCATAGGTGAAGACCAGAACTGCTCGCACGGAAGCGTTGTAAACCCGACCTTTTACGGACAGACTAACATTGCAATGGCGCCAAACGGCTCAGATTGGTGTATGCGACTCTGACTTCCGATATTCGGTTGGAAATTCCACCACTCTAATCTCCTCGAGCACTCACACAACTGCCCAGATACATGAACGTTTTCACTATTTCCAACGGCTCGCCACCAAGGGTGAGCACATGCACAGGTCCCTTCCAAGAGAGAGAGTACTTTGCACTTTAATAGAGCAAATCACATACCATACTTACAGACACTAATGGCGAACAGATTAAGTGCGAATTGAGTAGCCTGCATATTATCACATAGTGAGACGATATCGTCCGCATATTCAAGGTCGAATAGCCGTTCTCCGAGTAGTAGATCTACACCACTATGACATACCTCCTCCAGAGCTGTATCAAGAATGTCACCGATGGCAAAGTTAAAGAGGAATGGAGAAGTCGAGCAACCCCATCCAATCCCATTGCTGGTTTGGAACAATGGAGACGAGTGGTTGTATGCTCTGACTATACCTGAAGTGTTATTACATAGGGCTCTTAAGACAAGCCCCTCTCCAACAGGCAATTCTACAGTATAGCTCTGTTAAACGAATCCAAGGCAGCCCTAATGTCAAGAAACATAACGATTGTTGTAACGATACGCGTGGTGATGTTCAACCATCTGGCGGAGGGTAAACTAATGATCAATGAATCCACGACCTGAACGAAACCCGGCCTGCTCCTCGCGAATCATTTTCTCATGTGTTTTGCAAAGTCTGCTAAGTAATACGGTAGCTAGTATTTTCGACGCTACTGGTAATAAAATAATACCCCGGTGATTGTCACATATGTTACGTAGACCTTTCTTAAAGATGGGCACAACAATGGCTTCATTTCAGAGTAATGGGACACTCTCAGTCTGCCACACCTCAAACAATCTAGTCAGTTCCCAGCCTAGAGTCGTTCCTCCATCCCTAAAACGACCCGGATGTAAGTTGTTTGGGCAGGGTGTCTTGTGACGTCTTAGAACTTGGAGTTCCCTATAAACTTCCGCTTCGTTAGGTGGGTCACTGTTAACTGACCATGGAGCACGACGTACTGAACCTGACAATGCTGGAGCTGTGAGCCAGCTAAACTGATTTTCGAAGTGCTCCGCTCAGCGTTCCAGGCGTCTTTGAAGATTGTGTACCGGCGTGCAATCTACCTCACAGACCGTCTCAATGACACAAGGCTTCTTGTTGGCAGTAGCTCGGATGAGCTAGGACAGTTTCCGACTATTGTGTAGTCTTTTGCGTTAGACTCACGCGGACAATTTTACTAGCTATTCGCTGGAATTGTTCGACGGGCGTCAAGAAGTAACAGGGAGCTCGCAAAAACCCAGTTTTTATTAGCGGGACGTTCTTCCAAGCCGAAAGAGGATTTATTCGCCATTTTAAAGACATCTTGCGAGTTTAGCTAGTGCTCGTCTACACTTCTGGAGCACCAGTAGCTGGCCTTAAATCTGGCTCCGATTCGAATTTGGCTTCAATGTCTAGTGTAACTAATTACCTTGCACCAACCTGTTTAGGACGACTATTTCGATGACCACCAAGACGCAAGACGAACTTAGCACACACTAAAGCATGATCAGAGTCTGGACAAGTACTTCATATGGAGCAGCAGTCCTGTATGCACTCACGCCATCGGTAGTTGATTAAAATATCATCTGTTTGAGTCCAGGTTTGAGCGGCAGAGGGAGGAAGCCAAGTAGCACAACGGTGATGGCTGTGCTGAAAGTTGGTGCCGGCTAGAAATAGGTTGTGATCTGCAAAAGCTGTAGAAGACGATCCCCATTATCCGACCCGCGGCCAACTAATCCCTATTGACCACCTAAACGAATCCTCTGAGTCTAGACGCACGATCTGAGCATTCTGGTCATCGGCTAGCACTACGTTATCTGTCGAGCGCAATTTGTTGAGAAGGTCACTCAGTTGATGATAGAATTCATCCTTGGTTGCATCTGGGCTTCAATCCGTCGGAGCATATGTAGAGATGACAAAGAGAGATGGTTTTTGTTGCTGGTTACTTCCTACTCAAGATGAACCTCCTAGCCTAACAGCATAGACGACTGCCGATGGGGATCTAGTCGAGTATGCAGCATCAGCTAGAGTGCTTAGTGCGACACCGACACCAGCAATACCAGTTGCCGATGCCACAGGGTCCGTGGACAAGCACACATGAAACACTTTTCGAGCTAATAGATGGGGAACTAATTTAAAGCACTCCACTGAGATCTTGTATGCAGGTCTCGGAGATGCAGCATACATCAATAGCGGGGCTTTCCAGAGTCCTCGCCAAACCTACCTGTGTCCAATCTGCATCAAGGTGGCGAACTTAAATGGTATGCATGGCTTCAGAATAGCTGTGTCAGATGTCACACTGGAGGACAAGCTTCATGGGGCAACTGTTTAGCGACTCAAAACGGTACAGACAGACCAAAAGCCTAAAGAATAGAGAGCAGCTGAGTGAAGTGAAGTGAAGACAAGCGAAAATGGTAATAATGATAAACAAGTATAGTTTATATGTAAAAACAACAAAAGCAATATTATAGCAATAAATTGAGTGGTCGGCTAAAATATTCGTAGTGCGGAGAGCTTGAGTATTCGCATTGAATTTGCTTAGTAACGTCGAAATCTTTATTTTATATTGTAAATTCATATCTTGCGTGAGAGCTGGGATACTACTCAGGCGCTCAGACCGAAGCAGGTGGTTTTCTTAGGGGACCATTCCCCGAGCCTTTGACTTGTTTTATCCACAAGGCATTGGAGCAACATCAGGAGTTGCATTCCCATAGCTGCCGGTGACCAAAATAGGTTCCTATGTCATTCATTCCATCTGGAACCTGGAGTCCATGAGCACCATTGGTTTGGAATCAGGGTTTTCCAACTCTCCTAGACCGACCCTCAGTATCCATCCATCCAGTGATAAGCCGCAGACATTCGCTAATGTCCTTTCACATTTGTGAAAATACCCCCCGCCACGTGAAGGTAGTTAACAGGACTTCTCTGGCAGAGGCTGTAAACGAGTACATTTTATCAAAACTATCGTGGAGAAACTTGACTTTCAGTCAATTGGTTAAGCCAATGGACTGTCATTTACAATTGCTGTCAATCGCATATGCCTCTATTATATTACCACTAATGAGTAAAAGAAATTCCTAAAGCGAAATGATATCAAATTTAAAAGGACTAATAACACAGTCACCGTCCGAAACAGCTATTTTCTACGGGGTTTTAAGTTTGGTGGTCATTCATCACAATTTAGAATATACTGATAGAAGCATGAGAACCAGAGATAGCCACCAAAGCTTCTCACGATTCTTTATTATTTTAGTTACTGAATATCAGCCTGATCAGTGTACAGAATTGTAGGATACCCAAAGTATAAATAACACTGAACAAAATTAGTTGGAAACCATTCATAATGACGTGTAGGTTTTGCCAGCCAGATCAGTGATTGTAGCACAGCATGCAGATAACAGTCTAGTAACATGATCCTGATAGAGTCTACAGACTTCTGAACACGAGCGGCGTCAACGCTTACGACAGCTAGTTGTGGTCGCGCTCGCCTATCACAATGAAAGCTGCTCGCCAAGAATGATCAGTGTTACTATATCATTGCCACTTTTCCCATGGAACAGGGTAAGTTATCAAATGACGGTTCAAAAACACCATCAAGTATTCCGATACCGGCAACACAGGCTTTCTTCCTGAGAAGGTGGAATGGTCAAATTTCGAAACACAACTATTGAATAGTTCGTCTGAGACAAGATTCAAGTAGACGCCTCGTGGGCACCGCAGTTAAATAAAATCAATACCTTTTTTCTTTCAGGTAACCTACAAAGGTTACTTCGACAGTCTGGATGGTCAGAAATAACCAACCAACTGTGAGCTTTTATATCATTACAAAACCCAATCAACTATAACCTACTTTCCTCAGTTTTGTTTTATCTCTTGTCTTCGGAGTCAGACACCAGTATTAGACTGACTCAACTTCTTAAACTTCTAAACCTGTGGCCAGTGTAGATGACCCAAGCCAGTGAAACACCATTCCCAGTCCCCTAAAACCACGTTGCCAATTTAACAGCTTTCAACGTACGAAACCTATACAGAACAGAACAACAAGCCTCACTCACTAAGAATCTGGTATCCTAAGTCACAGATGCATGTTGTGTTTCTGAGATACACACAGTAAACAAGTGTGTTTATTAACCCGACCTCACCTAGCCAATGTCATGAAGCTGCAAAATTCACTTTGCGAGTGTTCGGAGATTCGGTGGCTAGCTCTCGTGAACTCGCTGATGTAAGCATAGCATTACATTCTCGAGCAGAAAGTGCACTTTTCGACCGAATAGCATTCAACCGCCTGTATGCTGTTCGACTGAATGAATTTTTAAATACTAGAAAGTCTCGTGAGACCAGCCAACGCCTACTCGTAATCTCCGCCTACGCACCCACCGACCGCAGTTTGGATAGTGCAACGGATTAACCCCATCATGAGCTGTCAATTTCGCTACAGAAAGCCAAACGTTCAGACGGAGTCATATTAAAAAACAACTACTTCAATGATCAATTAGGAAAGTTGAGTCAGTCGGAAAGGCATCTCAGAGGCATCTATGGAATCTCAACAACAAACAGACAACAGCGGGTGTCCCTCATAGTTTCATTCCGATAGTAACTTGTTCCTAGCCAGCACTAATCTTAAGCATAAGGAAAGACGGTGCCTGACACGGCATCCAGTAACATTGAAAACCAACGATGGACACAGATAGATCATATCGCTACCAGCCATCGCTGGAGAGGATTGCTTCTTTTCTGGAGTACTTGTGTGGACTCTGACCAAGCGTTAGTACGGACAAGTGTACATCTGCACCTAACTGGTTTCAGGATACAGGTGGCAGTGATGTTCACGTGTGCTCGATTGGAAGATGAGAATGTCAAGAGTGTATTTAACGAGGAGGAAGCTGAGCATTTATCTGATCGTGACAGTAATCCTCATCCTGAGGAAGCCTGGCGTGATACTAAATCTGCAGCAGAAACACCTGTAAAGATAGTCAGTAAACCATATTCAAAGGTCAGCAAATGTCAATGGATTTACGCAAGATAATCCAAACTGGTTCTCCAGAGAAGACACACTTAGGCTGGTTCTGGTCATAGCGAACTCAAAATAAACAGAAATTGGCTGTCTTTGCAACGATCTCAAGCAGTGATGGGTGGTGAAAGCGAAATAAATGGAGAAGGTATCAGTAATAGGTAACACCTGGCAACCATTTAGGCCTATTAAAGACACAGGTAGGAAGAAGACAACGGTTAGTGAGACCATCACTGAAAGGGATGACGACCTGATAACCTCTCAGGACAAACGGTTAAGACGTAGGGTAGAACACTTTGAAGTCTAATTCAAACCGGCCACAGCAAATTTTCAGTTGCCCAGCATGCAGCCTCAACATGAATGCGACACAGATGTCGGTCCTCCATATCTCCTTGAAGCTATGAACCCCATTTTAGACATGAAACGACAAAAAGCAGCTGAACCTCGTTGTTTACCACCCAAAGTTTTTAATTTTGGAGGCAGGAAGTTACTGAGTATGGTAAAGAAGGTACTACTGGATCGTTTATGAGAATAGGAAGTAGAGTTGTCAGATTGGTCTACCTCGTTGGTCCCCCCAGTCAGTAAAAAGGGAGAGGTTTTCTTGTGGCAACCATCAGGAAATGCAGTTTGATCAGTGTTGTGTCCAAGATCCACATTTCTCGAAGCATGATTGGAGCTAGGGAACAGCAAACACGATAAAACCAGACAGATTTTGCACCTGGTCGTGGGTTTAATGATCAGATGGCCCATGAAAGTTCATCAAACACAAGAACACTTACCAATACCCAACACTAGCTGTCGCCGACTAAGCGCTCTCATGGCAGTCTCTCACTGAAAGAGTTGTCGAGTAAATTCATCCCCTAGTTGAAGGCCGTATATTTGAACATTCGTGAGCGTGTTAGAAAGAATGGTGAGTTGACAAGTGGGCTGGACATATCGAGTGGTGTATCAGGGATGTTTAGTCACTTCACTTTTATTTAGCTTTATCATAGACGTACTTATAGAGGTCCCCCCCGTTTGTCCGGCTTTACATCATCATCAACAACAACAAAGGACCAGGCATTATACTGCGTAACGCTCCGAGTTGCCACACCTTATATCAGTACATCAAGCAAAAGGGCAGTGAAGTGGAAGATGAAAATGGTGAAATTCAGTCAAAAGAAATATAAAGTACGAGAAGAAAGGAAAGAGGAGCGACAAAATGGTGAGATTCGGTATAGTGTAGTTAAGATGAGGATAATGTATGCATACATCTGCGCCACTGACATCGGTTCTCAGCCATATCACCTAGAGTCTCCAACCACTGGTTCCTCTTGTTCCGCGGACCCCAACCACCTAGTCTGCATCGTCCTACATGGCTTAAACCAACAGTCAGAGACTCCATGCATTGGTGCCATGTTTTAGTCTGGTCTCCTAGGACCTTTTTCCAGCCTGGGCCTACTTCAGCCAACATTGTGTGACGAGGCAATCGGTGACTAGGAATACGCAACACGTGTTCCAGTCATCTCAATCGACGAAGGTTCATAACCTCATCAACTGATTTACCTCTTCTCCCTAAAACTCTACACCTGACTTCTGCATTACTCACATGATAACACCACGGAATACAGCTTATACTACGAAGCCAACGGTGGTCAAACACTTGAAGCCTTCTTATATCTTCCACTTTCAATGGCCATGTTTCACAGCCATACAGTAGAACAGACTGGACTGCTGTGCAGTACACGCGACCCTTAATAGACAAATGGATATGACGGTGGCGCCATAGGTGGTGTAAATTGGCCAAAGCCAATTGAGCCTTTTGTATCCGTGCAGAAATCTCATCGGCAACTAACCCACCAGGGCTGATCCTACTTCCCAGGTAGGTGAAGTGGTCAACACACTCAACCACATCACTCTCTATTGTTAGCCGCGGTGGGGCACCGCTGAAGACCAGTCCTGGAACAACAATTTGCATTTCGGTGGTGAGAACTGCATCCCAAACATTCTCAAATTCCCACTCAAAGTGTTCAGAAGACTCTACATCTTGTCAGCGTCTTCATCCAACAGGACAATGTCATCTGTATATTCTAGATCTAACGAAAATTCTCCTGTGTCATCAGGCGACAAGAGGGAAACCTCCATAAGAATATCTATGGTGAAATTGAATAAGAGTGGAAACTTTACAGGAACTGATCTAACCACGGGAAACTCTTTAGTGCACACACACGCAGATGACAGTTTGGTCATGTCAAGACGCTGATAAGGTACGGTCTTTTGTACATTTGATGTCAATTTAAGAACGCTTCTGTTGCGTATCTCGCCACGCAAATGCAAACTGATGCTTCGGATGTTGTAAGTCTGCGCACCGTCTAACAATAAAGAACAGAGTGGTCGTGCGCTGAACACTACTTAACTAAAAAGCTGGACCAATCCTAATGGGTCAGCAGACAAATACGCAAGGCTCGGTTGGCTTTTGCTAAATCTCAACCGTTTATGCCACCCTGATATGATTGCTACGGTTCGCTCCGTTCTACTGTGTGGCTGCCCAACATAGCCATTAAAGGTGAATATGAGAAGGCTTCAAGTGTTCGACCACCGTTGCATATGTAGCATAGGCCGTGTATAGCGGTACCACCACTACAGTAAAGTAGAAGTCAGGCATCGTTTTAGATAAAGGTTTCCCACTTGATGAAGTTGCAAATCAAATATAGTATAATATGCCATTAGTGCACTGTCATCTACTGTTGCTTTGAGCCGTGTAAGGGAATATATACTTCCATGTTGGGGATTGACACCTGAAATCAATGTTTGGAGATTGTAGTTCATATGGCCCGAAATTTGTCTGTGACCCCGATGCTTGCAAAAATTATCTTAACCTTACATTATAACTTGAAGAGATCTGTTGTTCAAGCTTTAGTAACTTGCCAGTTTTAGTTTTTTAGTGCCTATCCTCTCAACTAAACTATTCATTTTATGGCAAGAATTCCCATTTTTCAAAAACGTAGCACTTCCAATATTGAGGATTATAACCTTAATATATTCAATCTTTAAGATGTTTATATATCACGACTGTAAAACTGAAATGGGATATACATGTACTCAATCCTAGAAAATCCACAAAATACGTGACCAACGACAGAAACCTGCCAACAGAAGCGACAGTAAATCTTCTAACGAGACATTTGAAAATAAAGTTGGATGGTCACAGAGGCAAAATCTTCTAGGATTTTGAAATGGAAAAGATTTGAAGGTCTCTATGAAATTAGTGCTGAAGATATCACCAAGCCTGGTGATGGGACGTTCATGACAAAATACCAAAGCTCAAAGAACTCCAAACCACCATCATCAAGGATTAGAACAGACCGATTACATTACACTTTTTATGCCTTCAGCACAACCCAACGATCAGTGACATATGTACATTAGTGACAAGGCGCCAGTGGCTAACCATAAGACTTTAAAGGAACGGTCAGGTTTGCGAGACATTGGTGACACATTATATGCATAACTATACGAAAAAGTGGAGTGAAAAAGCGGTAAAATGTCTATACACGATCGCTTAGATTAATGCCGTCTTTTTCACGCTGCAATAGGTCCAGACACCTTAACCTCGAAGAGTAATAAAAGTGAGACAGCAATATGTGAAAACACTTGGTTACTTTCAGTTGAACAATATAAAAGTAACAAAAAGACTGACACTGCTTGAAGGATTGGTCTCCCCCTGATGACTACAATTCCACATGATCCTTTAACGTGTAGCATTAAGTGACACAATACCATTGAAGGTTTCTTAAGCTCAAATAACTTTAGAAGCTACTGATCATTTAGCAAGTTCCACGTTTGGGTGTCATCATTCTTAACATTTGTCAAACTAATTCAGACCGTATGACCAACAACTAGAACTCCTCAGCAAGCAGTATCAGCATCTTTGGTCAACGTGTCAAAGTAGAAACCAGATCTTCACAGAGATATTGTAGCAGTGGTTTCTACAAGGATCAATCTAGGCCAACTGGCCTACTATAGTAGGATATAAGGATATATCCTTATTACAAAAAACTGAAGCCTAAGTGAAATACTGTTGCTTTCGGGAAATCAGCTTCAGGCATATCCGAGACCCTTGAGAACTTATAGGAAAAGAGGTTGGGGTTTTTTGCGGAGAGCAAGAGAGCAGAGATTATGGTGAGGCTTGAGCGTTTTGTCAGAAAATCCTAAGGTGGGCACGAAATATTTGGGCAGTAGGATGTAACTCAGCATTATGACCCAGACTCATCAAGTGTTTAAACAGTTTATTACTTGAAGAAAGCCTTCACCAAGGGTAAAACAGTAAAGAAAAAAGTGACAATTACCATGTTAGTGTTGGCAACAGAGGAGTAGCTCTAAAAGACATCCCAAGGACAAAACTGTTCCGTAGCCTTGATGGCTAAATCATGCTATAAAATATTGAAAATAAGACATAGTTTACAGTTTTTTAATTGAAAGTTTTAGTGATATACCGCTTCTGACCTCACAAGTAAACTGCCTTACAAGTCATTCGCTACCATCAAATGACGGTACACAGTATGGTGGCTGTTCGGTCGCGTGTGCTTGACGGGAATGGATAAATCATGCCCTCATTGCGTCATCGTGTATTCTGAACAATGTTTGGGGTGATCTTATCCCGGAAATAATGTTGAAGATCGCTTGGTAAACAAGCAATTACCACTGCCTATAGAGCAGGCTAAGACAGTATGGAGATTATGAGAGAATGATGCTGCAAATACAAAGAGTGTCCTAATGGGGTGTCATGCAGACTGGGATATCTTAAACTAATTTAATTTAGCCATTAATATAAGTGGCTTAACAGTGGTAAATAAGGGGTCGTACAAAACATGTTAATGAAAGTTTAGGATTTGTCCTGGTGCGAACTTGACAGACGCAAAGACCAATCACTAATTATTCGAACTTGTTATATACCCACGAATACGAGACCAAGGTAGAACACGATAGCGTAGTCGGATGGAATAGTATATTTGGATGGTTATGCCAAAATACCGATGCGTTCCAACTAACTGGCTAGAGAGTCGAATACGAGCAATGCAACGTAACACGACAGCGTGCCAAATGGCCAGGATGCTTGACCGGGTGCCTTCAGCTTAGCGAGTCCAGTTAAACTATCAAGGTCAGCATCGATGTCGAAAGTCGTCAAACCCTAGGCTACTGATTTTGGGGAAGTGTATGACGCTACAGATCACTCCCCCCCTAGTGGGTTCGTGAGGACCCTAAGACGATACCAGCCGGAAGTAAAAACCCAGTGGTTTCTCCACTGGTAAAACTCTTCCGATGGGCTGACTGCGTGAGGTGGCCCCTGGTTGTCTGAACCTTATTCTAGGGTGTCGTGGCGATTAAATAAATAAAATACAATAAATGGAATTGTACGTCGGTCGCGGTCATCTGTTCCTTTCGACGTTCCGTCCAGTGCTCGTTGCACCTGGAATATAAATAAAAGTCTTTAATACCACGAAAACGTTGCGTAAAAATGGGAATTATTTATATATAAACATATCGAAAAATAAAAATTTACGCTTATCTTCACCGGTTTTTTTTTAAATTTCATTACATGGTAAAAAAATTGATATAAAAAGGCAAAGTATACGAGGGTTTGTATTGATGTATCGGGTAGGAGTCCGGGGTGTTTTGGCGTTGAGCCTTCGGTAATCACCGGTTGGACGCCAGTCGTTGCTATCCTTTTTGGGAACCATGTGCAATGGCGATGCCCAAGGACTGTTTGACGGTCTGATAATGCCCAGGTCGAGCATGTGGTCGAATTCATTTTTCGCCGTTTGGAGCTTATCGGGGGCTAGACGGCGCGCTTTGGATGCCACAGGTGGACCTGTGGTTGTGACGTGATGCATAACATTGCTGGTTATGCACGGAAGAGTGTGCTTCGGTTGCTGTAACTCTGGATATTTCTCCAGAACTGCCTGGTAGGACGCGTCGTCTGATTGTTTAGTCCTAACGATGGCTAAACTCGGACCTACATAGGTGGTGCCGCCAATGGATAACTTTGTGCTGTTATCTATCAGTCGTCGACGGCGAGCATCTACGAGTAGATCGTAATGGTTTAGCAAATCTATGCCAATGATGGGCATAGAGACGTCTGCCAGGAGGAAGATCCAGTGGATAGGTTTGCGTAAACCTAAGTTGAGGTAGGCATACCGTCTCCCGAATGTCGCGATTGCCTTGCCGTTGGCTGCTTGAAGATTGAAGGATGGGTCAAGATGACGCTCCTTTGTCGTTGCTGGAAGAATGCTAACTTCTGCGCCGGTGTCGACGAGGTAGCGGACTTTCGTTTTAATGTCGGTGACGTAGAGCAAACGGCTTTTTCCGCCGGCTACGGTTGCCGTGAGCACGTGCCGGCGTGACCGTTTCCCGAGTTTGGGTCCTTCTTAAAACGGCATGGTTTACGACATTTTCTGGCTTCATCCCCGTAAGTGTTATGAAACCAGCACCATTCAGGGTTTTCCACCCTGTTGGGTTTCGTTTTAGGGCTACCACACGACTTGCTGCGATGCGCCAAGGTGCGTTTCTGTGAAGTGCTACGTGATCTAGGACTTCGAGATCGTAGCAACCGTCTCACAGAGTTGCACAACTTGGTCACCTCTGAATCCTGGCGCTCTGTTTTGTCGCAGATAGAATATACGTTGGAGACTGGTCTGCTGGATATCTCCAGTATTTTATCTGCTGAGGCTGCCAGGTCGTCGAGTGGGACTGACTGGAGTGTCACCAACACGGTTTGCACCGGTTGTGGTAGTTTCGAGAGAAATAGTTCTCGGAAGAAACCATCGTCAAATGTTCGTGCACCGATTACTTCTCGCATGCGTGCGAGGACTTCAGTAGCTGAGTGGCTGCCTAGCTCGATGTTACGAAGTAATTCGTCTAGACGTTGGCGATCTGTGAGATCGCTTTTCTTCAAGAGTGCGGCCTTTAGAAGTGCATAAGGGTCACTTACTTCAGGATTAAACATGTTTGCTGTAACATACCTGTTTAATTCTCGCGGTAGTGACCGTATGACAGCAAGAAATCGAGAATGAGGATCTGAGACACCCTGTTCTCGAAAATCTGCCTCGGCATACAGAAACCATGTTTCTGCATTGTCTGGCCAATATGGCACGAGTTGGATCGTGTTCGAAGTCGGCTTAATACGAATAAGCTTGGGAGTGTGGTCGGACATGAGAAAGTGTAGTAAATGGATATATAAATGTTATCGAAATGAAAACAATAAACAAATATAAAATGGAACAGGCTCACCAATTCAATACTTGTTATTGGTCGGGATATGTGATCACGTCGGGCTCACCAATTTAGGATTTGTCCTGGTGCGAACTTGACAGACGCAAAGACCAATCACTAATTATTCGAACTTGTTATATACCCACGAATACGAGACCAAGGAAGAACACGATAGCGTAGTCGGATGGAATAGTATATTTGGATGGTTATGCCAAAATACCGATGCGTTCCAACTAACTGGCTAGAGAGTCGAATACGAGCAATGCAACGTAACACGACAGCGTGCCAAATGGCGAGGATGCTTGACCGGGTGCCTTCAGCTTAGCGAGTCCAGTTAAACTATCAAGGTCAGCATCGATGTCGAAAGTCGTCAAACCCTAGGCTATTGATTTTGGGGAAGTGTATGGCGCTACGAAGGGACCTATCCCTTTTAGTTGGTTTTCTTGTTATGTAAACGTGAAATAGATCACACTATGCACTAGTCCTACATAAGCTACTTGAGTTTAAGCATTCGGTGTTGGGGCGAAACTTGGGGCGGATGAGATGGATTTTTCGGGGAAACTAATGTAATTTCCAAAGGGAAAATTCTGCACCTAGCCTGCATTCCCTTGTAGCGCCACACCCCTAAAATCAATAACCTAGTGTTTGACGCTTTTCGACATTGATGCTGACCTTGATAGTTTAACTGGACTCGCTAAGCTGAAGGCGCTTAGTCAAGCATCCTTGCCATTTGACACGCTGTCGTGTTGCATTGCACTGCTCGTATTCGACTCTCTAGCCAGTTAGTTGGAAGGCATCGGTATTTTGGCACAACCATCCAAATATACCATTCCATCCTACTCCGCTATCGTGTAACCTCACCTGGCTAACTAGTTCACTAGTTACTAGCCGGTCCTAAGCCCGGGTAAAGAGGGAAGGTTGGGCATAGGGATAGCAAGCCTACCCTGTAAAACAAATCTAACCGCCAAACAAACCCCAAAGCACAAACAAAATATAAAAAATGAATACAAACTTATTCCTCGCTGGAATCGGAGAGGCGTAATAAAGCCGGTTGGTGAAAGCCTTCGGGAAGCCAATTGGCCGATGTGTCTTCTCTCTCTCGATGAAAGCGAAAGTAAACGTGGGGAAATGGAATGTCCATACGATGTTTGAACCCAGCAAGGCAGCCCAAATTGCGAAAGAGATGAGAATGTATCACATTGAAGTGCTTGGGATTTGCGAAAGCACATGGAATGGGAGTGGACTCTCCAAACTGTCAACTGGAGAATCAATAATCTACTCCGGTCACCCAGACGCCAACCACGAGCACACTGAGTTATGGAGTGACTATCATGAAGTCCCCTTGAAGAGCATCGAAGGCTCTCATGCAGTGGGAACCAATCTCCTCTTGCTGGATCATGACAGCAAGATTCAACTCAAAAGGAAGGAAGGTCACAATCATACAATGCTATGCACCTACAAATAGTGCAGAGCAAGAGAAAGGAAGGAGGAATTCTACAGGCAACTTCAGTCAACACTGGACAAGACGTCAGTTGGCGATATCAAAGTTCTAATGGGCGACATGAATGCCAAACTGGG
Source organism: Heterobilharzia americana (assembly GCA_944470555.2). NCBI lineage: Eukaryota > Metazoa > Platyhelminthes > Trematoda > Strigeidida > Schistosomatidae > Heterobilharzia > Heterobilharzia americana. The sequence goes on along the minus strand of OX104129.1, from coordinate 74,667,845 downwards.
AAGGGACAACACTGGAAGAGAACTAACCATGGGTCGAGAAGCACTCGGTAAGGTGATAAACGAGAATGGAAAATTGTTTGCAGGATTCTGTGCATTCAACGATTTGGTGATTGGAGGCTAGGCAGTATGTTCAAGCACAAGGACATCCACAAAGCGAGCGACATGGATTTCACCAGACACCAGGACACACTAAACATCAAATCGACTTTATCTCAATCTCGAGAAAATGGAGACGCAGTCTACTTGGCACAAGGTCAAGAAGAGGAGCAGGTGTAGGTTCATATCACTCACTATCTAGCGCAAGGAACCTTCCAAATCAAGGTAAAAGCCTTCAAGGAAGCTGGTGATAGACCTCAATTCAAGTACAACACTCGGAAACTGAAGGATGAAACTACAAAGGAGATCTTTACGGCAGTCAGCCATCAAGACGAAATGGGAAATTTCGAGGAACATCCCCAAAGAAACCTGTGTGGAAGAACACTGGAAGTCTTTGAAAGCTATGTGGAAAGAAACCTGCACAACAGTATTAGGAAGGAAGAAGAAAGAAGACAAGGAATGGATCTTGACGGATACATGGAAGCTGATAGAGGAGAGGAGGATGGTGAAACAGAAGATGAACCAGTGCAAGGATGCTCAACGACAAGAGGAACTGAGCACAATGTATAAAACACTGGACAAAGAAGTAAAGAAGAGTGCACGCAAAGACAAAAGACACTTCTACGAAACACTGGCAAGTGAAGCAGAACAGGCTGCAGGTCGGAGAGACCTGACAACATTGTATCAAATAACCAGGTTGCTATCAGGGAAGAGACCAATACAGATGAAACCAATAAAAGATGAAGAAGGAAATTTAATTACAAAAGAAGAGAAACAGAGGAAACGATGGGCCGACCACTTCAAGAAGCTCTTGAATCGGCCACACCACCACCTGCACTTCGTCCAGAAATACCACCTGCAGCCCAGCTGCTGAACTACAAGTGAACATAAATCCTCCAACAAAAATGGAAGTCCTGAACGCCATAAAGCTACTGAAATGTGGGAAAGCAGCAGGACCAGACGGGATACCACCAGAACCACTGAGAACAGACGCAGAGACAACAGCCCATATGCTCACACCACACCACTATTGCAGAAGGTGTGGAAGGAAGAGAAGGTATCTGGCCATTGATTGGAAGTAGGGTTACCTTGTCAAACTGCCGAAGAAGGGAGACCTCAGTGTTTGCAAGAACTGGCGCGGAATCACTCTCCTGTCCACCCAGTGCAAGCAAACTATTAAGCCGCATCATCCTGGAGAGGCTTAAAGATGCACTAGATTCAAAACTACGACCGGAACAGGCAGGCTTCAGGAAGTACAAATCATGTGCAGACCAAATTGCAACGCTTCGCATCATCATAGAACAGAGCATAAAATAGCAATCAGCTCTCTACCTCAACTTCATCGACTTTGAGAAGGCCTTTGACAGCGTCGACCGAGAAGTAATTTTGAAACTGCTTCACTACTACGGAGTACCACAAACCTTTATCCGCCTCATTCAACAACTATATGAAGATGCCGCATGCCAAGTAATCCACAATGGGAAGCTCAGTGATGCTTTTGAAGTGACGTGAAGACAGGAGTGAAACAAGGTTGCCTACTATCCCCCATGATATTCCTGATTGTGGTGGACTGGATCATGCAGCAAACAGTGAGCAGCGAGAAGATGGGGATACACTGGACGACGGAAAAGAACCTAGAAGACTTGGATTTCGCCAACGATGACTTGTGCCTAATGTCACATAAACTTGAAGATCTGCAGGCAAAAACCAACAAGTTGATAGAAGAGGCAGCGAAGACGGGACTTCAAGTGAATATAGAGAAGACAAAGGTGATAAAGATACCGCACCACCACCACCAACAACAACAAACTCCAATCACCGTCAACGGGAGAAACTTGAAGGAAGTAACCTCCTTCATTTATCTAGGAAGCACTGTTTCAACTACAGGCGGGACGGACGAGGACGTCAAAGTCAGAATCGGAAAAGCAAGACAGGCGTTCATTAGCCTGAAACCAATGTGGAGATCTTCTGCACTCAGCATGCGGAACAAGATACGGATTTTCAACACCAACGTCAAGTCAGTGCTTCTGTATGGCTCAGAGACATGGCGCGTCACGAAAGGCATTTCCAATAAATTACAGACATTCATCAACAACTGCCTACGCTCGCTACTGAAGATCAGATGGCCAGAATAATGAGAATAAGCAACAAGGAACTCTGGGAACGAACCAACCAAGAACCTATCACGCAACAAATATGCAGGAGGAAGTGGAGATGGATTGGACATGCACTGAGAAGGCCGACTGAGGACATCACGCATCAGGCCAGTTACTCGAGTGGAATCCCCATGGGAAGCGAGGAGTCGGACGTCCGTGGTGAGGGTGACATGGAGGAGGTCGTGTGAGGAAGAAATGAGAGCTTCTGGGCTGTCGTGGAACCAGGTTCAAAAGATCTCAGAGAACAGAGGTCATTGGAGACGTGCTACTGGAGCCCTATGTTCCACTAGGAACCCAAGGGACTAATAATAATAATAATAAAACGCCATCGTGTTCTTCCTTGGTCTCGTATTCGTGGGTATATAACAAGTTCGAATAATTAGTGATTGGTCTTTGCGTCTGTCAAGTTCGCACCAGGACAAATCCTAAATTGGTGAGCCCGACGTGATCACATATCCCGACCAATAACAAGTATTGAATTGGTGAGCCTGTTCCATTTTATATTTGTTTATTGTTTTCATTTCGATAACATTTATATATCCATTTACTACACTTTCTCATGTCCGACCACACTCCCAAGCTTATTCGTATTAAGCCGACCTCGAACACGATCCAACTCGTGCCATATTGGCCAGACAATGCAGAAACATGGTTTCTGTATGCCGAGGCCGATTTTCGAGAACAGGGTGTCTCAGATCCTCAATCTCGATTTCTTGCTGTCATACGTCACTACCGCGAGAATTAAACAGGTATGTTACAGCAAACATGTTTAATCCTGAAGTAAGTGACCCTTATGCACTTCTAAAGGCCGCACTCTTGAAGAAAAGCGATCTCACAGATCGCCAACGTCTAGACGAATTGCTTCGTAACATCGAGCTAGGCAGCCACTCAGCTACTGAAGTCCTCGCACGCATGCGAGAAGTAATCGGTGCACGAACATTTGACGATGGTTTCTTCCGAGAACTATTTCTCTCGAAACTACCACAACCGGTGCAAACCGTGTTGGTGACACTCAGTCAGTCCCACTCGACGACCTGGCAGCCTCAGCAGATAAAATACTGGAGATATCCAGCAGACCCGTCTCCAACGTATATTCTATCTGCGACAAACAGAGCGCCAGGATTCAGAGGTGACCAAGTTGTGCAACTCTGTGAAACGGTTGCTACGATCTCGAAGTCCTAGATCACGTAGCACTTCACAGAAACGCACCTTGGCGCATCGCAGCAAGTCGTGTGGTAGCCCTAAAACGAAACCCAACAGGGTGGAAAACCCTGAATGGTGCTGGTTTCATAACACTTACGGGGATGAAGCCAGAAAATGTCGTAAACCATGCCGTTTTAAGAAGGACACAAACTCGGGAAACGGTCACGCCGGCACGTGCTCACGGCAACCGTAGCCGGCGGAAAAAGCCGTTTGCTCTACGTCACCGACATTAAAACGAAAGTCCGCTACCTCGTCGACACCGGCGCAGAAGTTAGCGTTCTTCCAGCAACGACAAAGGAGCGTCATCTTGACCCATCCTTCAATCTTCAAGCAGCCAACGGCAAGGCAATCGCGACATTCGGGAGACGGTATGCCTACCTCAACTTAGGTTTACGCAAACCTATTCACTGGATCTTCCTCCTGGCAGACGTCTCTATGCCCATCATTGGCATAGATTTGCTGAACCATTACGATCTACTCGTAGATGCTCGCCGTCGACGACTGATAGATAACAACACAAAGTTATCTATTGGCGGCACCACCTATGTAGGTCCGAGTTTAGCCATCGTTAGGACTAAACAATCAGGCGACGCGTCCTACCAGGCAGTTCTGGAGAAATATCCAGAGTTACAGCAACCGAAGCACACTCTTCCGTGCATAACCAGCAATGTTATGCATCACGTCACAACCACAGGTCCACCTGTGGCATCCAAAGCGCGCCGTTTAGCCCCCGATAAGCTCAAACGGCGAAAAATGAATTCGACCACATGCTCGAACTGGGCATTATCAGACCGTCAAACAGTCCTTGGGCATCGCCATTGCACATGGTTCCCAAAAAGGATAGCAACGACTGGCGTCCAACCGGTGATTACCGAAGGCTTAACGCCAAAACAACTCCGGACTGCTACCCTATACCTCACGTTTACGACTTGACCGCAACCTTATGCGGCATGAACATTTTCTCCAAAATCGACTTGGTCAAAGCGTACAACCAGATACCTATGGCAGCAGAAGATATCGCGAAAACAGCCATTATTACTCCTTTTGGCCTGTTTGAATTCCTGCGCATGCCATTTGGTCTTCGGAATGCAGCACAAACATTCCAACGCTTTATGGACGATGTCTTCCGTGGTTGAATTTTGTTCATGTCTACATCGATGACTGTCTAATTGCGAGTCCAGATAAGGAAACTCACCTCAAACATTTGGACCTCGCATTCGAAAGACTAAAAAACATGGCATCACAGTCGACTTGCAGAAGTGTGAAGTAGGAGTACGCCCACTGAGAGATAAAGTGGCGGCTATCACAAACTATCCAGAGCCGACCACTGTGAAACATCTCCACTTTCAATGGCCTGGTGAGTTATTACCTAAGGTTTATCCCCAACTGTGCCTCTATTAGAGACCACTAACAGATCTACTTCGAGGAACTGCGAAGTTCATGGCTCTGGACAAAGTAGCTAGACTTGCTTTTTCTAAAGTCAAGGAATCCATTTCGAACGCAACCATGCTCATGCATCATGACCCCAATGCTCCTCTGAGTATTGCTGTTGATGCATCTGATTCAGCAATTGGAGCAGTTTTGCAACGATTGACTGACAACCAGTGGCAACCGTTAGCCTTTTTCTCGAGGCGGCTGCAAGACGTGGAAACAAGATACAGTACATTTGGTAGGGAACTCCTAGCTATGTACTGTTCTGTACGCCACTTTCGACATTTTGTGGAAGGTCGTGATTTCATTATTTTCACAGACCACAAACCGTTAACGTTTTCCCTCAGCTCGGCGTCTGACAAATACTCCCCGCATGAGTCGCGACAGCTGGATTACATTTCCCAGTTCACGTCAGACATCCGCCACATTTCTGGAGCAAATAACTCCGCAGCCGACGCACTATCTCGAATAGCTTCGATAAACTATATCGAGGGCGTTGATCTCGTTGAACTAGCTCGGCGTCAAAAGGAAGACCTTGAGCTGCATCATGAGTTGTCGTCCACAACTCTCAAACTGCGACTTTGTCCTGTTGGATCAGACAAGGATACAATTTTGTGCGATGTCTCTGCTAGTCAACCACGCCCAATAGTTCCGAAGAGTTGTCGACGCAACGTCTTCAATACGTTGCACAAACTCTCTCATCCAGGTGTACGAGCCACCATTAGGCTTATCGCACAACGTTTCTGCTGGCCTGGGATGAACAAAGACGTTAAGGAGTGGGCCCAGTCGTGCTTAGCTTGTCAAAAGTGTAAAGTCACGCGACACACGAAAAGCCCTTTAGGCTCATTTCTAGCCCCAGACATGCGTTTCGACCACGTCCATATAGATATTGTAGGACCCCTACCAGAATCTAATGGATGTACCTACCTTTTCACTTGTGTTGATCGTTTCACACGATGGCCGGAAGCAGTACCCATTAAAGATATTACTGCCGAAACAGTTGCTCGTGTTTTCGTCGAAAGATGGATCGCGAACTTCGGATGTCCATCTTACGTCACAACCGACCGTGGGCGCCAATTTGAGTGTGGATTATTTCACGCTCTAACGGCACTTTTAGGTTGCACTCGGTTCCGAACGACAGCCTACCATCCACAAGCAAATGGCATGGTAGAGCGTTTCCATCGACAGCTGAAAGCTTCCCTTTCAGCTGCAAACATACCTCAGTGGACCGAGGCTCTGCCTCTAGTCCTACTAGGTATTCGTAACGCGTTGAAAGTTGATGCTGGATGCACCCCTGCAGAACTCGTCTATGGGACCACTCTTCGCCTACCAGGTGAGTTTGTTTCCCCTTCAACTTTCAAACATGTTTCCGACAGGGCATCTTACGTGACTAGGCTTACAAACGCAATGCGTTCAGTTAGGCCTTCTCCGATTAGACCGCAAACGACTGATGTCTTCGTTCACCCCAGTTTACAAAAGACATCACACGTGTTTATTCGCCACGACGCCGTTCGTCGACCACTTGAACCACCTACGATGGGCCATTCAAAGTGATCAAGTGAGACTAGAAATTCTACATAGTTGAGCGAGACGGACATGAAGATACTGTCAGTTTGGACCGTTTGAAACCAGCTTATTTCGAAGGTAACCCCATTATAAGTGACATTTCAGCTAGCTACAGCCGACCGACGAATGGCTCAATTATAGAAATTCTTGATGATGTGCCTGGTAAGGCATAGCTGCAACAACCGTCGGCATAACAGAAAACACGATCAGGTCGAACCGTCAGGTTCTCGGAGTATTTCATTCGTAATCAACTTAGTGGTATGAAATAAGATGTGTCAACCATACCTTTTTTAATTCGGTATTTTTCTCCGGGGCACTATTTTTCTTATTTACCAGGAATGCGAAACTCCTCGTACATTTTGCCTTTTAATGTCATTTTTTATTACTATGTAATGAAACTCCCTTTGAGAAAAACGGTGAAAATAAGCGTAAACTTCATTTTCGATATACTTGTATATACATAATTCCCATTTTTACGAAACGATTTCATGGTATTAAAGACCTTCATTTATATCCCAGGTGCAACGTCAAAGAAAATTGAGGACCGAGATCAACGTACAATTCGATTTATTGTATTTTATTTTTTAATTGCCACGACACTAGAATAAGTTCAGACAACCAGGGGCCACTTCACGCAGTGGGCCCATCAAAAGAGTTTTACCAACGGAGAAACACTTGGTTTTTACTTCCGGCTGTTATCGTCTTAGGGTCCTCACGAAACAACCAGGGGGGAGCGATCTGTGGCGTCACACACTCCCCCAAAATCAATAACCTAGGGTTTGACGACTTTCGACATTGATGCTGACCTTGATAGTTTAACTGGACTCGCTAAGCTGAAGGCACCTGGTCAAGCATCCTCGCCATTTGACACGCTGTCGTGTTGCATTGCACTGCTCGTATTCGACTCTCTAGCCAGTTAGTTGGAAGGCATCGGTATTTTGGCATAACCATCCAAATATACCATTCCATCCGACTACGCTATCGTGTTCTTCCTTGGTCTCGTATTCGTGGGTATATGACAAGTTCGAATATTTAGTGGCTGGTCTTTGCGTCCGTCAAGCTCGTTCAGGACAAATCCTAAAGTCACATGACTCAGAAGCGATGTCAGTGGCGCAGATGTATACATACATTATCCTCATCTTAACTACACTATACCGAATCTCACCATTTTGTCGCTCCTCTTTCCTTTCTTCTCGTACTTTATATTTCTTTTGACTGAATTTCACCATTTCATCTTCCACTTCACTGCCCTTTTGCTTGATGTACTGATATAAGGTGTGGCAACTCGGAGCGTTACGCAGTATAATGCCTGGTCCTTTGTTGTTGTTGATGATGATGTAAAGCCGGACAAACGGGGGGACCTCTATAAGTACGTCTATGATAAAGCTAAATAAAAGTGAAGTGACTAAACATCCCTGATACACCACTCGATATGTCCAGCCCACTTGTCAACTCACCATTCTTTCTAACACGCTCACGAATGTTCAAATATACGGCCTTCAACTAGGGGATGAATTTACTCGACAACTCTTTCAGTGAGAGACTGCCATGAGAGCGCTTAGTCGGCGACAGCTAGTGTTGGGTATTGGTAAGTGTTCTTGTGTTTGATGAACTTTCATGGGCCATCTAATCATTAAACCCACGACCAGGTGCAAAATCTGTCTGGTTTTATCGTGTTTGCTGTTCCCTAGCTCCAATCATGCTTCGAGAAATGTGGATCTTGGACACAACACTGATCAAACTGCATTTCCTGATGGTTGCCACAAGAAAACCTCTCCCTTTTTACTGACTGGGGGGACCAATGAGGTAGACCAATCTGACAACTCTACTTCTATTCTCATAAACGATCCAGTAGTACCTTCTTTACCATACTCAGTAACTTCCTGCCTCCAAAATTAAAAACTTTGGGTGGTAAACAACGAGGTTCAGCTGCTTTTTGTCGTTTCATGTCTAAAATGGGGTTCATAGCTTCAAGGAGATATGGAGGACCGACATCTGTGTCGCATTCATGTTGAGGCTGCATGCTGGGCAACTGAAAATTTGCTGTGGCCGGTTTGAATTAGACTTCAAAGTGTTCTACCCTACGTCTTAACCGTTTGTCCTGAGAGGTTATCAGGTCGTCATCCCTTTCAGTGATGGTCTCACTAACCGTTGTCTTCTTCCTACCTGTGTCTTTAATAGGCCTAAATGGTTGCCAGGTGTTACCTATCACTGATACCTTCTCCATTTATTTCGCTTTCACCACCCATCACTGCTTGAGATCGTTGCAAAGACAGCCAATTTATGTTTATTTTGAGTTCGCTATGACCAGAACCAGCCTAAGTGTGTCTTCTCTGGAGAACCAGTTTGGATTATCTTGCGTAAATCCATTGACATTTGCTGACCTTTGAATATAGTTTACTGACTATCTTTACAGGTGTTTCTGCTGCAGATTTAGTATCACGCCAGGCTTCCTCAGGATGAGGATTACTGTCACGATCAGATAAATGCTCAGCTTCCTCCTCGTTAAATACACTCTTGACATTCTCATCTTCAATCGAGCACACGTGAACATCACTGTCACCTGTATCCTGAAACCAGTTAGGTGCAGATGTACACTTGTCCGTACTAACGCTTGATCAGAGTCCACACAAGTACTCCAGAAAAGAAGCAATCCTCTCCAGCGATGGCTGGTAGCGATATGATCTATCTGTGTCCATCGTTGGTTTTTAATGTTACTGGATGCCGTGTCAGGCACCGTCTTTCCTTATGCTTAAGATTAGTGCTGGCTAGGAACAAGTTACTATCGGAATGAAACTATGAGGGACACCCGCTGTTGTCTGTTTGTTGTTGAGATTCCATAGATGCCTCTGAGATGCCTTTCCGACTGACTCAACTTTCCTAATTGATCATTGAAGTAGTTGTTTTTTAATATGACTCCGTCTGAACGTTTGGCTTTCTGTAGCGAAATTGACAGCTCATGATAGAGTTAATCCGTTGCACTATCCAAACTGCGGTCAGTGGGTGCGTAGGCGGAGATTACGAGTAGGCGTTGGCGGTCTCGCGAGACTTTCTAGTATTTAAAAATTCATTCAGTCGAACAGCATACAGGCGGTTGAATGTTATTCGGTCGAAAAGTGCACTTTCTGCTCGAGAATGTAATGCTATGCTTACATCAGCGAGTTCACGAGAGCTAGCCACCGAATCTCCGAACACTCGCAAAGTGAATTTTGCAGCTTCATGACATTGGCTAGGTGAGGTCGGGTTAATAAACACACTTGTTTACTGTGTGTATCTCAGAAACACAACATGCATCTGTGACTTAGGATACCAGATTCTTAGTGAGTGAGGCTTGTTGTTCTGTTCTGTATAGGTTTCGTACGTTGAAAGCTGTTAAATTGGCAACGTGGTTTTAGGGGACTGGGAATGGTGTTTCACTGGCTTGGGTCATCTACACTGGCCACAGGTTTAGAAGTTTAAGAAGTTGAGTCAGTCTAATACTGGTGTCTGACTCCGAAGACAAGAGATAAAACAAAACTGAGGAAGTAGGTTATAGTTGATTGGGTTTTGTAATGATATAAAAGCTCACAGTTGGTTGGTTATTTCTGACCATCCAGACTGTCGAAGTAACCTTTGTAGGTTACCTGAAAGAAAAAAGGTATTGATTTTATTTACTGCGGTGCCCACGAGGCGTCTACTTGAATCTTGTCTCAGTCAACCCTTTCAATATTTTTCCCTCTGAAGGGATCTCGTGTGTGAGAGATTAAAGTGTTTTTTAGCCTAACTTGGTGCCGTTAATTACCAGCTTTCACCCTTTTTTGTGTGTTATTTATTTCTATTACTTTTGTGTTCGACCCTGTTTTGGCTTTCTACTCTATGTAGCTTCCCTGTGAGTTTGTTTATTCCCTTAATCTACCTGAAGCTCCTCATCTGTGAAAGTTGGGCAGACTTCTTTTTGACATGCATGATTTTGTCAAGTATGAATCTTCAATATGTGCCCATATCCTGTCACACGTCTTCGACTTTCTTCCTGTTTGTTCCAGCGCCCTACAATTAGCCGGACTGTCCATTCGTCTGATGTTCCAATCCCGCTAATTGAACGGATTTAATGGGTAAGTTTCCGAGACCTTTCATGACATGTGATCAGAGCTGAGAGGTTTTGTCAAATGTTAAATATATTCTTCGTTGAAGCTTCCAGACAACCTTAGGGCTATAGAAACCATCTACAGCCTGAGGCGATCATGGGTAATCACATGACGACAAATTTACGGGGTTAAACTCAATCGACTCTCACCATTTCTTTTGCCTAAGATGTAACCGAAATAAATACTTTATTCCCAGATTGTGAACTTAACATAACATTCATTAGCTGCCTAAATTTATTTAAGTATTCGAAGGCCGTACCCAGCAAAGCTCAGCGAAATTTCCGTCACATCTTTCAATGTATATCAGAATTTAAGTCTTCCGTTATTCTTTAATCCCTACTACTATAGTCTACTAGTTTTCCCCAGGCATACAATATTTTAACTAGGAAGAGTTTTATCAACAGGCAAGAGGAAAACTTGCTAGCACAGTTCTGCAACTCGGATCCGTAGTCCGCCAAGTTTCACGAAGAAAAACGTGTTGAAAAAGCAACGGTCGGCAGCAAGAGTTTACTTGTTATTAACATCAATATTTCATCCTAGATATACGGACAAATGAACCAATTGTACAGATATGAATGAATTTCTACGTAAATGAAGTACATCCCCAGGCAGGGATTTTCAATCTTCACCTGTTCAGCCATTGAAGGGCATACATTTCATATGGGCAGAACAGTTGTGCACAAAATGATACGATGAACAACTGGAAGAATCATCTTTTTATTAACAAAAGAAACGGGCTTTGCATTTGAGCATTACGTATATCTGCTAAATGGGGACAAAGCTTGAGGCTAGCACCTCCGTCTTTGCGCTTGCTGTCTTCTGCTTGTTATGATGATGAAAAGTTTTTGAATGGATGTATGCATGCTGTTTGTTTTACGCTTTGCTTTAATGGGTTCAGCAGCGTGTTCCACGTATTCTAGTACCTATTTACAATAAAAACCGCTAATCACACTGAATATAATAACGGAAAGCTAAATATCTGTATTATTTGACCGCGGTGACAAGTTAGGTGGTCTTTTGTGGACGTACTAGGCGGAAATCCACAAAACCTTGTCTTCCGTTTTCGACGTTAATAGCAACTTTGTGGCTGGTACGCATGAACATCTTTCATTCACCTCCAAAGTAAATTCCAGGATTTGCTGGCTATGTAATAATATTTATTCTTAGGTTTCAGGTGCACATCATACTTACAGATGTTGTCATTCCACCAAGTGGCAAGAAACCTTTGGCAAAGCTGTTTACCACCTCTTCTTATTCTCAGATAGTGGAAATTCCTAGGTCTACAGAAAGGAGGTTTTGCGACGAAATAGGTGGTTTGAAAATCCCCCCTGAGCACTCCATTTGATCGTGCTGACTTCCATTTCAGCATTTTCGCTCTCTCTGTAGATATTATACCTTAAACCCAACCAGTGTGACATTATTCCGCCATTTGTCGGTTCTTCTTGGCACAACAATCATTATTTGTCTTTGTTTTGGTTGAGACTTATGAATAATATTTCGCTTCACCGTTGTGTGATGCTGGGCTGTTGACAACACGGTAATGTTCCACCGCTCCCGAAATCTTGTTTGGCGCAACTTAAGGCTGCCCTGAGAATTGACCGTTTGTCTTTTGACTGTCTACCGGAAGCTTTTATCGATTGATTGGCTTCTTGTAGACAGAGTTTTGGTTCCACTTTGTCAGGAATATTCTTATTCATTCTCATGTGTTTAACAATTGTATTCGGTTTCTGCTGTGTAGTTCGTGTCCACGCAGAAAAAATTTTCTAACCGTATGGCTGCACTGTCGAGGCACTTTTGTAACTTTGGTTTAACATCTTGTTCAACACCACAACAAATCGAACACAGTTTACCCACGCCATGCAGAGTTCTGATTTTGTTAAAACACAATCTTTGGCTACACTTTTAGGAAACTATACAAGAGAATGTGGTAACTAGTCTACATCCCGTTGACTTGCTTTCATAGGATTGTTCCCAGGGTTCGGACCAAAATACTTGGCTTTTGGTGGCTGCAACTTTTACGCCCCATACAAATAACACACGTCATGTTTCATGTTGAAGTTTCGTTTTTCACTCATTGGCATGCCGTTTTTTGCAGAAGTGAAAATCCTGCTTGATGGTTTTGCGAAAGCACCATGCAAAGAATAGGGGGATGCAGTTAAATAAGCCCATTATCAGAGGAGAAGCCTTGGCTGAATTCTTTAAAGGTTTTGGTTTATTAATAATTGTAACGGGAAAATGGTCTAAAAATCCCTCCTGATCACCCTGTTTGACAGTATTGATATTTATTTAAACGTGATAATCCTCGTTATGGATGGTGTGCCTTTGACCCCAGCCGATGTAATGCTATTTAGCTGTTTGACTGTCTTCTTTGACTTGGCACTCCGTATTTCCAGTTGCATGGTTGGGACTTATCATGAATGTTTCACTTTCCTATCGTGTGACGTTGGACTGTTGAAAACGCGACGTCGTTTTACCACGCTCGACACCTCATTTTGTTCAGACTTACGGTTGTACCATGAGTTTACTGTCCACATTTTGACTGTCCACTGTAAACGTTCACTTACTGAAATGATTCTGGTGGGCAGTTTTGATCCCTTTTGTCGAAAATATAATTACTGACTGTCAGGTACTTAACAAATGCTTTTGCTAAAACAGTTTTTACCTTATAGCACGTATTTGTGCCAGAGAACGTTTCAACTGTATGGCTACCCAAAGACACTGCTACGTCAAATCCGCTGAGTGGCACATAACGAAGTTACGAATTTTCGAAGTTTCCAAAGCTCAAAGGGAAAACCGACCAGATGCAAAACAACTGGTTCCCAAAAGGCGAATGTATATTCAAACAGTAAGTGAGCCCTGCAAAAATCTTTCTTTACACCAAAATATATGCACAAAACGTAATCACAAACCCTCGGTTTTAACGGCTGCTGCAGTTTTTATCCAAATGCACTTGCAACACTAATCGAAACAAGTGGTTAAACACGGTTGTACGAGCGAATTGGATGAAGTTAAACGAAATGGGTGGTCAATGTTTTTGAATACAATACAAGAACAAATTAAAACATATTGAGCAGGCACTTTTGAAGTACTTTTGCAATTTTGGCATGATTTATTTTTGCTTTGATAGTGCCACATATTTTGTTACGAGTCTACGCTGATTTACCACAAACCGTGGTTTGATATTTTGATCCAACCTTCGGCTGCGCGTCACTCGTGGAAGTTCGGAAGCTACACAGCGTAACGCAGGAACTAGTCAGATTAGCGTTAGTTGGTGTCGCCTGGTTATTTCCTGAGTTTGGGTCAAGATTATGGATTTTGGCTGTTGAAGCAATAATAATTATAACAGTGATAATATACAAGCGCACATCATTTCTACAGATGTCTATAAACTATGTGGGCACCATGTTTATTGAGATGTATCTTCACTCTTCACCTACTCAGCCATTACAAGACTTATATGTTGTATGTTATTAGATATGGCAGTACATTGAGCATTCGCAAACTGACTGGACTGACAAGTAATGTCTTCGCATTAGCAAAAAGCCATGGTTTTTTTCTGGATACAGTATGTGCTAAATGGATAATCATAAAGCTTGGATCTAATGCTTCCGCTTCAACGCCCCATAAGTTTCGCTTCGGAAAACAACAAAGAGTTGGTGAGTGAATGCGCGCGTACCTTTTACTATGTAATGATCGCAGAACTGTGTATTTACATGTTCTCACGCTGGTTCACATCGGCGATTCGTAACCTGCCGAATATTTTGTCTGTGATCCGAATATCTGCGTTTTTATACTTCTGCATCCAAATGTAGTAGATTTGTTCGAAAGCATTAGTGGGCCTTCAGAACGCTTTATCCGTGACGTTTGACGACTGATGGCTGAAAATTTGAGATTTTCTTGGCCATTTCTCAAGTTAGCACACCCTGGCTGGAGCTATCCGCTACTGGCTGATGTATCATCACGTTCACAAGAGCTAACTACAACGGACGAAAACGACTCATATTCTTAGCACTGCCACTTTATAACCAACAAACCCCGCATTTTGCTGATTATGAAGTGGCGGTCCTAAGAACATGGGTCGTTTTCGTCCGTTGTAGTTAGCTCTTGTGAACGTGATGATACATCAGCCAGTAGCGGATAGCTCCAGCCAGGGTTTGTTACCTTAAGAAATGTTCCATTATTCCAGGGACGACATTCGGAACTGAATCGTTTTTCTTCAACGCGGGGTAAGGCAAAGCAAGAGACAGAAAAAAGAAGCGAAACTTCTCATCTGCGTGTTTTTCCTTGCTTAACTTTCTTTGCCGTGACATTAGTTGTGCGTATTTCATTGTTCAGCACTGAAGAACGTACCTCTCATGTTTTCCACTAGTTTAGGGCCTTTATTTATCTTTGCCATTACTGGTAGAAAGGAATGTGCCCTAACAGTATGGAGTGACCCGAGTGATTTTAAAACAGGAAGTGAATTTTCCCACGCTTTTGACCTCCTTGTCTTTTAGCGTGTAGTCCACAACAAAGGCTCTCTAACAAACCCCAGCTCAAGGTAACTCAGTTGGTGTTCAAGGTCTTATCAATTTGAGGCCTCTGGTTGGCTTTTGTGTCATCTCAAGTGAAGTCTTTCCAGCTTAATTTTGACTGAATACTTTAGCTCGAATGCCATTCTAGTGGAAACTTCAACTGAGTTTCGAATAACATGGTGCACGATAATCATGTCTGTTCTCAACCCATTTGCAAACTGTCGGTCCACGGGGTATGCACCGTGATGAGCGTTGACGTCGGTTCCACGAGGTTTGTGTCGGATTGATACCAACCGTCTACAAGCGTTGCAGTAAACCGGCTTCTCCCTGATCACGTAACTTTCGCTGCAGACCTTTTCCAGCCTTGATTCAGTGAGCTGTCTGAATTTCACTGATCACCAAGCACTTCCGTGGTAATGATACCTATCTTTTCACCACGGTATCAGACAATGATACTGCAAGTGTTATTGCCAACACGTCTGATACCAGACCTCAGGGTTGTTACATACTAGGGAACTAATCTACGAGTCCACTGCATTCCCGGCGCTTAATCGACGTAAAGGTAGACCAAAAATGATAGCTCACCACCTATGATGCTTAAAGATCTACCGAAAGGTGGCTTCTTCGTCGGCAACCATTACGAAAGTAACAAAGGAATTCTAGTGAATCTCTCGAAGAAACACTAGTGGTTATCACTGAAGCCGCAAAGTACATGAAACCTGCCGAGAAAGCTTAGGTGGGTATCAGCAGGTGGACCGAGGATTCCCCACGGATGCTTGATGTGATCCTCCTAGAGGGGATATAGATCGCTCAATACGTCAAGCTTATGGTCTGAAACTGGTCAAGCTTGCCATCGACATGTCCTACCCGTAACCCCCAAGGGAGTACACACCTCCGAATTAGTCAAATCGTGCAAAAAATAACGTGACGAACCCGTTGAGAGATTTTTAAGGGTTGTTCTGGGTGAGAAAGAAGGAATGGATGTACCCCTGATTAACGCATCCAAACTATGAAGTTTGTGTGTCCGCAACCTACGTAACTAGCCTGTCGAGGGCCGGATGAGAGGAAGAGAAGCAGTCGCCGAACTTAGGGCTCGGTAAACTAATGGGAAAACAACCTCGAATTGTGGGTTTTCAGGTTGTGAGGTATTGGAGACGAATGTTTCAAAGCCCTTTATGGCAAGCCATGGAACTCTTCAAAAGCTGAAAGTAATCTACACCAATGTTCGCAACATTGGAAGTAAAATGACAGACCTCGAGACTATAGTCTATAAACTACATCCAGATGTACTAGCCCTTACTGAAACCTAGCTAGTAAACTATCAAGGTTTCATACCACTTCTAACAGGGTATTACTGTGTAAAGACAGATAAAGCTGTAAGTAAATGGGTAGTGGCATGTCACTCTGTGTTTGCGGCGACGGCCGCCAACGATCAGTTACCTTCAAGGCAGGTTAGTGCGGGTCCTGAGAAGTGGCCACTTGTGAGCTGAAGTCGGAGCAAGGTTTCTGTACCATTGTGGTAATTTACCGTGGCCCATTTCGCCTTCCAAATGACGTCGTGCTAACTCATGAGTGGGTGGAGAAGAAGCAACAGATTCCTGGTGGTTGGGGAGGTGAGCGCTTCGCATCAAACCAGGTGGAGCTAACGGCCTTGGCTTCAGGCAGTTCCCTCAAGGATGATTTACCTTTAACGGTAGTAAAATCTAGCAATGACGGAAAGTGGCTGGCAGTGTGGTTCGGGATGGGCACTTCGTTCTCTTTGGGACTCATTAGCTGGATGTACCTGCCTGTCGGTGAGTGATGTTGTTCCTGCCGCGGTTCGAATTCGGGACCGCTCACTTCAAACGCCAGGGTGTTATCCATTAGACCACTGAGGCGTCATTTCTTTATGTTTAAAAACAAGCGTAGTATCGAGGCATCCGCGCAGGAGCCCTATGCCAACAGCGACCGATCAACCACGTCTAATCATCGGCGGTGTAATAATAATATGTTTCATATAACATAGGTTACGTGAATGCAAACCAGTTTACAGATTTGAGCACTTTGGTAATGAGATGACTATTATGTACATTGTTAAGCTATACATTAGGTACCGTTTTTCATGGCATATAATTGTTTGGTTATTGTTTGAATCTTCCAATATTCTTGAAGATGGGGCAGGCAGTACGGTTACGACCTTGGGGTGTGTGCGTTCGCCGTAGGGTTTTGATGGCATGGTGCCCACTGACAAACGTTATTTCTAGGATTCCATTTGAATGCAGGACTGGTTACGTAAACCTGAAAAGTGAATAACGAAGGCAAGCAGCAGGTGAAATTCGAAACAGGAGCACAAAAGTACGCATCTGAGTGAGTTCTTTGTACAGACTACAAAACTTACTTGGAGAAGTATCCAAAACCAACTGTTCAGAGGTAAGCTTAGGTGGAAGAGGATGAAGGCGAGCACGATGGTAATGAAAATTAATCTGAAGCGGAAGATATCACTACGAAATAGGTAGATTTGAGGGCTTTGGACCAGGTATTCACTTCTTACAAACCTATGTACAAAAGTTTGATGAAGTTGTAAACGTTTAGATGAAATTCACGGTTTTTTCTAAGATGGCAACCACACTTTATTTACTCACGGGAGAGGGATGATCGTGGTTTTGCCTGTTGAGTGTCACCATGTCGGGGCTACCGAAGCAATATGGCCGTGCAGAGTACCTACATGTAAGTACTGATAACAAAGGGCAAATAATAAGACATGTTACATGCCATGAAAATCCACCGACGGACAGGTCATTTATCAATCAGGAGTGAATAGATTATTTTAAGGGGAGAATTTTAGGAAATAGATGCTAAGTCGTGAGACCAGTTAGGTTATGGAGAAATGTAGGTTACATTAGAGTAGCTACTAAGTTCACTGTTGCAAATCGTACCGCAATCCGTTTCCTGTTCACTCTTGGTCAGTTTCTTCTTTAGAAATCAGGTTTTAATTTAACTATCGCAATTAGTTTTCGGCATTGCATACTTTTGCCATTGATGTTAGTCTCCCTTGAGCCTAGGTACCAGTAGCACCATTATACATGATATTACCATTTGTGGTTTGGCTGTCAACGAATTGATGAGGATCGTAGATAGGAGGAATTCACTAAGCAATCGTTGAAACTGGCCGAGAGAACGACATGCTCGTATGGGAGCGGGAACTTTGTTTCACGGCATACTGTACTGCATTATGAAAAACTACATCAAAGTTTTGAGCGATACTTATTGAATAGGATGGCGTACTCACTATTGCGCAGATTATATGCCTGCGTTGATTTGAAAGTGATAGCACATTTCGTTTTAGAGTTTCCAAATAAAAAGCGAAAGAGAAGTGTTAGGTTGAGCTTCAGGCGTCTCAGCCAGAGTGATTCTAGTTCTAGTTTTTGCATCTTGCTTCGTATGCAAGTCCTTCGTTTTGTATTAGTAGGCGCCAAGCAAAGTTTTGTCGAATGTCCTCTACTCGAATTCTGTTCGATACTTTCATGTTGCCATAGATAACCGTGCAATACTCTAATATTGGGCAAACCATAACCTTGTACAGTTTAAGTTTGCCTCAGGTGTGAGTATGTTTCGGTGTAGAAGACCAATGAGTCTTTTGCTTTTGGAAACTATTGAATCTGCATGCTCCGTAAAAGTCAAACTCCCGGAGTGAGTGATTCCGAGGTCTTTCACAGTGTTGTATGTCTTCAGTGTGACGTCACCCAAGTGCAGTGTTACTTCTAGGTGGGATCTATTGAAATGGAGGATGCCACTTTTATTTGGGTTTAGAAGGAGCTGCCGGGTCACGCTCCATGTGAGTGTTCTCTTCAGATCTTGTATTTGAGAGAAACCTTGTGCTAGTGCTGCACGAGAAAAGCTGTAGACTATCATCATTTCGTCTGCGAAAAGGTAAGGTATGCTATTTCGGATAACACTGCACATATCGTTTGCATAGAGGAAAGTGTCGGTCCCAGCACACTACCCTGAACGACACCGCTTTGTATATACCTGGGGGAGGTGCAGCAGTTACCGACTTTCACTACTTGGAAGAGACCGTCTAAAGATGCTCTAAGCCATGACAGCAACGGGTCCTGGAAACCATGTGACCGCAACTTAGCGACCAAGCGTTGAGAAGCACCTTATAGGATGCTTGCTTGAATTCTAAGAAAAGAGTGGTTGAAAATAGGCCCTGGTCACGCTTGCCTGTAACGTCATCTAGACAGTCAAGATAGCTGCAGCGCATGACCGGCCTTCCAAGAATCCATGTTGGGCTGCTGAGGGTAGTTGGTTTGTCGTCATGTAGTCGACAACTTCTTCCACAATCACCTTTTCCATAGTCCTGGATATTACTGACATGATGTTTATAGGTCGGTAGTTTTCCATATTAGATGTTGGCACACACTTATGCTTGGGACATATGTATGATTGTTCTCAGTTCCTAGAGTATTCGCCACTGCAGACGGAAGTGTTAAAGAGCTTCAAGAGAATCAGCGGTATATCTTCGCCACCTCTTTTTAACAAGATGGTTGGAATTCCATCAGGTCCCGCACTGTATGAGGTTCGAAATGATGCTATAGCTAGAGAAATGCTTTGTTTATTGAAGAGCGCAGTGCTTATCGAGTGAGATGATGTTGACTGCGCACCAATGACTTTGATTTCCTCCTCTTGTGTAAAGCGGTTAGCAAACTGGTAACTGAACGGCTCGCTGATTTGTAGTGGGTAGTCGTAGAGGATGCCGTTGTCTATGAATAAACTAGGGGTAACATTTCTGTAGCTGCTTGTCCGGGTTTTCAGCAGTCTCACTAGTGCCTCCGTATTACTAGTTTCACTACATTGAATGCTTTCTTGTTTAACGGCTTCTAGTGCCCTTGCTGCCTTGAACGTGTGGTATGTGTCTTTGAGTGTGACAAGCGATGAAAAGTCATCCGACTTATAGTACTCTCTGGCATACTCACGCATGCGGTCTCGTACTTTCGTAGGTATATAGTCTACTCTGTTTTTCTTAATTTCTCTTTGGAACGGTGGAGCAATATAGTCTCGAGCTATGCCTAAATATTCATGGAATAGATCACAGAGTTCTTCGGCTGAACTGTTGGTAAAATAGGGACTCCAATCTGGGCAGCGCAGAAACGATTGCAGTTTGTCCTATTTGGCATACTTATAGTTTCTAGTTAGAATCGTTCCTGACTTTTGGGCTAATTTGTGCTGGAACAGTGAAGTGTCCACGTGCTATCTTGTGATCGCTACCTAGAAAATGTGTACCTGCTTGGAGTTTTGTGGGTGTGGTTCCGTTTGTGAAGACTAGGTCCAGGACACTATTGTACCCTGTAATGTGTTCCACATGTTGCTGCCAACCCTCTGTTTCAAGAATGCTTATGAATTTATCAAAGCTCTCTGGATAGATGATAGGTTGCTACGTTATGTCTGGCAGGTTAAAGTCACCACATATAATTTTCGCTGTGTGGTAATGTTGCCACATGAGCGAACACGCTTGTTAGCTTGTCGTCGTATTCGACTGAGGAGGAAAGGGCCCGGTAAATGCACCCTATTAGGAGGGATGGAGGCTAGTTCACAAAATTCGAGGGGATCGTTACAGACCATTCCGTTGTGTGATAAACAAGTTGTGTCTCGATGGCTGAGAACGTTTATCAAAGGGAAGGTCAGACTATGTATCCTAGAGCCACTTTGAGGGCATTCAGCTCTTCACTTATTGAGTCTTGTGCACGTAAAGTCCTAATCGCTTGATAAGTATCGTAGGTTGAGTGCAGCACCAGAAAGTCTTAAGAGGAATGATATAGCTTCGATAATTTTTGTAATTTGTTCCGAAGTATTCGAGGGATGTGTTGACCCTAATTCCTCTTCACCCTAAATGCTCTCACAGGAGCAACGATATCTAGACATAGCATTATATTTCCATAGCAAAACGAAAGTAACTCTGTTAATGAGGCCGTCATGAAGTACTCATCCCATGGGCTGCACCTGAGGAGCTCGATGAATACCATCCAGCTTATACTTTTGCAGCTACGATGCAAGATATTTCTCATAGGTTCCTTGTTTTCCTCACGAAGAAGGGAGATTGGTAAGCAACAGAAAACCATTCTGTGATCACTGTTAGCGAATTCACCACCAACGCACGTGGTGACTGGGACGATGTAATGGCGAAAGACTAGATCCAGCCTACTGCTCCCACGTGCGGGTGAACGGACATATTGTTTCCATCCATGGAAGACTAAGACAGTAAGTATTTCATCATAGCGTTGTGGGTCACAACTGGTTTCCCAGTTAATTTCAAGCAGGTTAAAGTCCCCTGCAATCAGTTTGAAGTCAGCACTGATGGATGCGCATGGGGAAATGACTGAGCAATAAGCTCATCAGCTTCCCTTGATGAACATGGTGTTCTACAAACACAGTCTACAAGGATTTTACAGTTAGTACCGTTTATGGTAAGCCATATTGGGTCAGGCAGAGCATTCAACGTACCATCTTCGATCTTGTTAGCAGTGACAAGGTTACATACATAAATCAAACGACCTCCTCCATGCTTATTATCTCGGTTAGTGCGACAGAGGGTATAACCATCCATGCACAGGTCTGCATCAAGGACTGAGGTGGGTTACCATGATTCAGCGACTAATATCACTGTAGGCTTATTTAGCAAGACTATCCTCCTCAAGTCAGAAATTTTCTTCGGGAACGGCATGCATTGACGAGCAGAAGTGTGAAAGGTTACTGTGACTTGTGAACTGTTTTACAGTATCCTGTACGTCTACTGGTCGGAGAAATTTCCTACACTAATTCATTAGACGATGTGCTACCTACGTTACGGACATGAGACTCTGGCGACGAATGGCGATGTGACCAGTTAAGTTTTATTGTGCAGTGATTTACGGTCACTTGCTTTTTGAGGGTGCGTATATGTAGCTGATGCGCTGTTCATTCTTACTGGTGACGTACTGTGCAGTTCATGGTCGGTGCAAACCGAGGATGGTAGCTCCACGCTCGTGTTACTGGAGGATGAAACGATCCTATGAACCATGGGTCGTACATATTGTTCGGGGTCCCAAAATAATTTTGATAGAGCTCAAAAGTAGGGATGGTATTAGAGGAGTAATTATATACCTTTTCAAAGTACTGGCTAGGGTCATCCGGATGCCGATGAAGGTTTGGGTAGGGTATATGTGACCTGTATGACATAAATGTATTTGTTATGCCATATAGCACCCTGTTGGAGCCCCGATGGCTGGGTAAACGTCATCTAGGGTACTGTTTAATGTCAGATGGCTTCAAGTTATGAGGTGTCTCCTTCTAACGGTTGGGTTAGGCGTATAACATGCCCTTTCGGGGAATTTCTTTTCGAGATGCCATAGATCCAATAGCGGTTTTGTCTATGGCGACTACTTTGGCTACAAAGTTTTCTTCGCCATCGTTAGACAAAATGCGTTCAAAAATGGCTTTCTTCGGGAGCTTTGTAGGTCTAAAGTACACGGTTTTACCTGCAGGTCTATGCTTAGTGACGTTACTATCAGCCGAAGGGTTTTTATCTATAGCTATCCTGGGAGGCTAGTGCCGACAGTTAGGGTTTCGCTGGGAATCAAACGATCTGGGTTACTTAGGTCCAAGTCCACTTGGGATTTCTTTACTACTAGTGGTTGTCGCAATAGGATTACTGGTCATGGCAGCACTATTCGAATGTTTCTCAGGGCATCCAGTACCTTCGTAGTTCGCATACGTTGGAGTGGTAGGACCTTTTCTTCTTTGTTTTCCGTGCTGACAAGGAGTTTTGTCCTGTACAATTGTGATAGTTTTAAAATTACTGTTCAGTCTTATATGATCCTGATAGTTAATGAACCTCTTAGCATCATATGGGGTGGTGAACTTGAAAAGAATGGGGCAACTTAGCTTTGCTGCTTTCTTGCGGAGGCTTTTACATCCACAGTGCATGGGCGTCATGCCACATGAATTTAATAACCTTTTCTTGACGACATCTAAAGATATGATACCTGGAACACTATATACCATTGCCTGTTGAGAAGACGCCAGCTCCTTCACCACTTCAGTTGCCAAGAAATCCATTAGCGTTTCGGCTTCTTCAATATGGTTTGGGGCTAGGTTGTTGTATTTCCCGAAAAGACATGCTAAGGGTTGGAAGTCCTCAACTATTCTCTTGATTCCGTCTATCATGGACCTAATACTGTTAATTTCTTCTCTACCCACCTCGATGCTATTATTCATGACCGACATAATGTCTTCAGCCCTGACGAGCGGCGTAAGGCATGTAAGTTGATAGAGATCTGGATTATATGACGTGATAGCGTTTCGGTCACAACCTGAAATATTAGTGGAACCGACTCTTTTATTCTTGTCGCTAGAGCTATCTATCTTTGAACGCTTTGCTTTCGACTGTCCCACTCTTATAGTAGGTTTTAAGTAAGATATTCAGTTGACGGTAATGCATACAGTCTAAGAGGATGGGAACACTGTCTATGTATAACAATGTAGCCTTAAATTATCCAGACAGAATATGTCGTTATATTACTATATATATACAGTAATAATGAGCTAAGCACAGCAAGAAATAGACAAAAGATATAGTCAGGATCACGTGTAAAAGTAGCGTATAGTTTCAACGTTACTGTAACGGAAAATTGATCTGAAAATCCCTCCCGATCACCCTTGTTTGATTGTATTGACGTTTATTTTAACATTTTTACCCTCGTTATGGATGGTGTACCTTTGACCCTAGCCGGTGTAATGTTATTTGCTTGTTTAACTGTCTTATTTGACTTTGCACTCGGTATTTGCCTTTGTATGTTTGAGACTTATTATGAATGTTTCACTTTCCTATTATGTGACCCTGGACTGTTGACAAGTGATGTTGTTTTACTGCGCCCGACATTTTGTTTCGGTTCAACTTACGGTTGTGCAGTGATTTGACTGTCTGTCCTTTGACTATCTACTAAGAACGCTTGTTTGTTGATTTGATTCCTGTAGGCAGAGTTTGATCCCTTTTGTCGGAATATTCCTATTGACCAACGGTACTTAACGTTGTATTTGTTTAACCAGTTTTTACCGTGTAGTACGTATTTGTACCCGAGAACGTTTTGGACTGTACGGTTACCCAACGGCACTGCTGAGGTATTTTTGCAATTTTGACATAACTTATTGTTGCTTTGATAGTACCACAGATTTTGTTACGAATCTACTATTGAATTACTACAAACCGTGTTTTGATATTTTGATCCAACCCTTCACTGTGCGTCACTCGCTGAAGTTAGGAAGCCATACAGCATAACGCAGGAACTAGTCAGATTCACGTCAGTTCGCACAGCCTAGTTATTTCAGGCATTCAGGCCAAGATTATTGGATTCTGGCCGCTACAGTTACCTTGGACCTAATGTATGGAGTGCAGATACCTGATGTGAAGGGGATCAGACGGTCGGTTAGGGTTGGACTGCTGACAAAGACGCATGGATACGTTTAGAACCCTATTCTAAGGGGTAAATGCGCCGTTTACTTCACGGCTGATTTCACAAAGATCTTCACACTACCCTCCTTGGTTTGACAAAGACGCCCGAAGTATTAGAGACGAGAAACATTTTTGGAACTTGGTCATAGAAACTGAACCAAAACATTTAAAACTGGATGCTGCAAATTCCGTATTCTCAGTAAAACTTTGATTGAACAGTCTCGAATTTCCTACGGGAAATAGCTTGTGAATGGCTGTTAAAACAGTACTGAAAGACTGCTCACATACATCAGAATAAAGGCTGAGGGGAAATTTGGAATCCTGCCCCTAATAACGAATGAGAAGCCTAATAAACAAATAAATAAATGAATAAATATTTTTATTCTCAGGCTTTGAATCCAACATAAGAGAAGTTGGTGTGCAGACATCATCAAATCGATAACTGCAGAGAAACCTAAAAGGCCTGAGTAGTGTTGAGTGGTGCAGAGGAGGACATTAAACTCTATCGTGATATCAAGTGCCTGAAAATCATGATAATAGCAGGAAAATATCACTTTACATTGCATACACACCGTTCTGGGTTTAGATCATTTCCACTAACGATTCTTTTTTCTCACTAAAGTGGCACCAGATGGCTCAATACTCGGTGTTTGCGTTATGAGCAGTTGACATGACTAACTCTTCTGCAAAACGCAGTGTTTCGTCAGATAAACGTCTATTTTAACAGTAATTCTTTTGTTCATGGCCTTATCGACCAATAATAACCCACTTCAACGATTTCAGGGATAAATAAGTATCTGTACAACCATGTAATTCAGGCGAATATCTGAGTTCAGGCATTTCTCACTCTTCAAGTGTTACCTTTTCCGGCAATTCAGATTAATAATACTTAAAATATCTGCTGTGGTGCAAGTCAGCAATCTGACCAATGAGTAAGTTTTGGTATAAAGAAGCGAATTGGTAGGGTCTTAGTGTGCACAAAATAAGACAACATTATGTGTAGACGTCTGTGAGGAGCTCTTAGGACAGACTTTCCAGTAATAAAACTAAGTGCATTTGGACGGCTTTTCGAGTCAGGCGAGTATGCTGTTCACCATGTGGGCGGCACTAAAGCTATGACACCAGTTATACAACGGGGGAACTGCCTGATACACACAGTTCTCACTGTTCCGAATTAAGAACTATTTAATTTACTGAATAAAAATTAGAGAGAGATCCCACCAATATTTATTCTTAAGTTACTACCGATTTCACTGCCTTGGAGCCATCTCTGAGTACCTCTGCTGTAAGGCATCTGTCCACAAACACACTGTGGATATCGTCTGATCCCAAAAGCAAGTTGATAAGGCGATTAATTCTCTTCACAGAGGTGCACCTGCGTACGGCCAAAGGGAGCCTATTCTAGATCAAGCCGTAATATGTAGTAAAGAATTCACGTCTGACCTGTTTATTGCATCTACCTGTTGCTAACGTCAGTGTACGACTTCTAAGGTCGTATGGTGGAGCACACTTCCGAGCTGGTGGGAAGGAACAGTATGATAGACCATGCAAAGTTTCTGAAGCACCGTTTCCGCAGCAGTTCAATAAACAGTGTGGTGCACCCATCCATTTGGTCTGCGTTACCAGCTCACTCAGTAATCGTCTGGTGAAACACCTTGGGACACATTCTAGTCGTGATTCATCCGCTTTGTCCATGCTAGAAAAAATAATGAGCCATATTCCAATATTGGTCTAACACAAAACCTAAAAAGAGCAAGTTTGGCCTCTTTTGTATAGAAGCTGTTCAGAAGGAAACGCAATAATCTTCTAACCTTAGAGACAATAGCTGCCATATGCTTGTTGAAGTTAAGGTTACCAGTATATTGGACGTTCAGACCTTATACCTTACTGAGTATTTGAACTTCATGACCTCTTAAGGATGGCATGCCAACAGGATAATACTTTCCGAGGTATAGAATTCCACATTTTTCGTGGTTGAATCCAAGCTTCCACTTCTGACTCCATTTAAGTACATTATTTAAATCTGCCTGAGCTGTTGACATACCTTCAGTAATTGTACCATACTGGAAGCTACAATCTTAAGGTCGTCAGCATAAAGATGTCTGGTCACTTTACAAGTGTCATTAATAAACATGAGAAAGAGAAGTGGGCCAAGAACACTACCTCGTACCATACCACATGTAATTGGTCGGGGGTCGGAAAAGCAGTCGTTCAATTTAACTATTCGAGGGCGTTCACGAAGAAGTGATTCAAACCAGTTATGTAAAGGGTTTCCCACACCAGATAACCTGAGCTTCATGAGCAGTCTCTGGTGGGGCACTTTATCGAATCCTTTTTTGAAATTGAAAAACAGTGCGGAAACAAGAAGGCCTTGGTCACGCCTTCGCATGATGTTTTCAAGATAATCTGGCATGGAGGTGCTACATTATCTGGTTTTTAACAGCCCATGCTGTGAAGTTGATAATAGCTGTTATCGAATAGGTAATCTACAGCACTATTCTTTATAATTTTCGCCATCACTATGGAAACCATCGACGTGAAATTAATGGGGTGGTAATTATCTAAATGTGCAGTCGGTCCAGACTTATGGGTGGGGATGACATGGGTAGCTTTCCAAATGGATGGGTAGCACCAACTATTGAGTGACATGGAAAATAGGTTCGAAAGCGACAGAGGTATGTCTTCACCTCCGTTTTTAATGACAACAGTAGGTATCCCATCTGGGCCACCAGCAAAGCGAAGTTTTAGAGTGCCAGTTGCCGCAGAAATATTCTATACTGTAAACCTCACGTTTTTGATACCAGAGGGAGGTGCTATTGACCACTGCAACCCAAATGCATTACTGTCATTTACTACCGAGGCAGCTGAGTGGTTACTGAAGATCTCCACAGTTTGCTTAGGGTCATCGTGCATCTGACCGTTACCACCAATACATTTAATCGTTACGGACTTAGATGATTTCAGTCTGGACTTGGGAATCTTTGTTAGAGGTTCTTTATTGCCAGAAGATAGAGCTTGACGTTCCTGTCCGACGGCTTCATGTACACGTAGAGCGTCAGCATGAGCACAAATATTAGATATCATGACTAGTGAAGAAAAGTCATGTTGCCTATGAAAACGGGCAGCGTGTTTCCAAAGTCAACTTTGAAGGGAAGTTGGAATAAACACCGTTTTCGGGATCATATGTTTAGTGTTCTTTTATGGCGCAAAATAATCATGGTTAATGCACAAACTACGACAAAAAAACAGTTGTCAGCCCCCCAATAGACGTACGGGTAAAGTAATCTTTTCAATCTAAACACCTTAGTGAAAATTAAAAGTCCTTCCAGTTAGTGTCACGGCAGCTTCTGTACTGCGTTAGCCGTCTTTTAGGGTTAACAGTAGACTCAAAATGCAGGCAGAAACTTACAGTACCGTGGTCACTTCCTGGGATAGATGGCCGATATGTACCATAGAAGGAATGAAACTGCTCGCGAAAACCAAGTCTGAAACGTTATGTAGTCTAGTTGGACTTGGAATACATTGAAACCACCCGTCAAACTCAAGACAGTGGATGCAAGGTTCGTATTGCTTGGAAGACTTTATGGGGTATGAAGAGGTTTCTGGCATGTTAATGTCCCCGCGTTTAATCTTTCCCGAAAATGACATGGATGCGGTAAACTTAAAGACTTCTGACAACGAGCTGTCGTACCCGGAAGTGGAATTGGGAGGGCGATGCACGTACCCGAAAAGGAGGGACAGGCAGCTTACGGGCCTAAAAACGACGGAAACAATATTTTAGAATTCCTTGAAAACGACTTTTGATCATGTGTTTCGGGAGCCCTGATGCTACTTTGACAAACATTCTGGGATTAACATAATGATCACTTAAGGTGGGTTCAGACGGAGGTTGTGCAATGACTGAACGATCACTGTTGCGCTTTGCAAAGGATGTTGGGTGGAATGGCCTCATCTGGCGATTCTTGGCTTGAAACTGCCTATTATTTTAAGGATAAGGTGGTTTGCTGCACAAAAATGTGACTTTACTGTTCGGCTGTACCTGGGAGGCAATTTGGTCAATTATTGGTGGTAGTGGTTTTTGCTTACCAAATGACTTTGGCTCGTTAAAGTTCGTGCACACATCGAACCAGGGATGTGCTGCTGTACTTGCAGTTGGAATATTGGTCATTCTAGACGCGCAGACTTTCGTTTGACCTCCTGTTGTCACCTTCGGTCCTTAAGCTCATTATTGCTTCCGATGTGGGTAGAGCTTTCGACAGGTGGAGCTGGGTTATTGAACTTTTCATTCACGGAAGCCTTATTTATGTCAGTACCACGATGTTTCGTTGAGGGGATAATATTTGGACTCAAGAGATCTATATCAGCTGAGCCTACCGTGGCCTAACTGGTTATCCTCATGAGACGATAAAAAGTTCAGGTCATGAATGAGTCGACCGGACTCATGCTTACTTTTTGGTCTATTTGCCCACTCGTGGGATCAGTAGCAGGCTCATCTTCCTTGTTATCGAGCGGGATTTACGACTGAGATTTGCGAGTGCGACGTTGGTACGGTGTTAAACCTTCAGTAATCTTAGCACTTCCATGGGAAGTATGAGCTCTAATGGATTTGCCAGATTTTGGGAGAAGTTTAGCATGCCTTACTCAATTAACCTTGAAAATAAGTAGGCAAGTGTTGCCATTTGATATTTTCCCTAACCTGACGACACGACATTCGACCAAAGGAATACCACATGCTTGTAGACATAGGTCCTCAAGTGATGTACTGATATATGGTCAGGAAGATTACACACCAAAGCATTATAAGACGACATAGCCCTTTCGGTGACTTCTTCTGCTACAAGCTGGGTTAAACATTCACATTTCTGAAATCTCAGAGCTAGCATTAATATTAGTATTTCGCCTCAGATACACGCAAGCAAGGCATATTTAGAAAGGCTGTTATTAATATCTTTCATGGTGCTCTGCAGTAATAATATGTCATTTTTTATACCAATCATGTCGCTAAGTAAATCTGACACTACTTTTGGCACGATCACCTCAGGCGTGCCTTTCGGAAGTGTTGTGGAATCGATCAAGGACTTGCTCCTCTTGGCTGGCTGACAAGAGTTTGGCACAAGTCTCCTAATTGCACATATGGGTATACTAGATTCGGCCATCACGGTAATTATTTGAAGTAAAAGTTTCTCAGTAATGGTAGTAATATAATCTTTGTTCTACTGCTAATATCTGCTAGTCAATGGAGATGAGACACACAGAAGACAACAAAGTTAATCGACACAGAGAAGACTTAGAAAATTTGTTGGCTTATCTTTACCTTCGTCAGGCCCAATAAAATTCTTTCAACTAAAAGGTTCCAAAAACTACCGTAGCTGTACAGGGGTTCTTTTATATACGTACGATTGGACCGAGCAACGACATGACAGAAAAAGCAGAGGCTGGGTTACTAGGTTATGCGCTAGTGAGATGCGTCGGACAATGCCAGTTAACAACTAAAGGCGGACGGCGAAGTTTTGTAAAAATCAGCCCGTTAAACTGAGTGATTGTTGAACAGTGCGCAGAAGAGGTTAACAACGCCACAACAAGAAACACGTCACGTCAGACCCGTAGGGCTCGTTGGATCACACACTCCTTTGGTCCCACGACGACACAGTTTTTGCACTGAACACCTCTGTTTAACTAACCACCTCATCCTGAGAAAGAAACAGGTTGAAGCCCATATTTGCAAGCTGTAAATGAATGTGGTGTTCGCAGACTTCAATAAGGCATTCGATAGTGTCTCGTGTGATACTGCCGGTAAAGCTTTCCTCTTTAGGGTTCGGTGCTGCGTCTCTGAGTTGGGGACTTTTCACACGATAGAAGGTAGCCAGTGGGGGTTAATGGGGTCCCTCCTGGGTGAAATTCTATGATGGGTGGAGTTCGTCAAGGACAAACCCCAAGTCCCTTGCCTTTCCCTTTAAATCTCAACGAATTATCACAAACTCTCAACTCTGATGCTGCTGTTAGCCGATGATGTAAACGTTACAAACGTCATACGTAGTGGTGCTGGCAGGTATATGCTTCAAGCGGGTTCGGATGTACTGGTAAGTTGGTCCAAAGGTTAGTGCCCGGAAATCAACCCTAGTAAACATGCAATAATGCACCCTGATCATAGTAACTGTTTCGGGAATGCCGTTGACGGTAAACCACGACTACCAGTCTTTGAATCGGAAGACTCAGGTATCATCATTAGCCATGATCCGAAAGTTCGACACACTATACTGCAATAACGAGCCACTGTGTGCTGCGGCCCACACGCCCAGCCTTCAAAAGTCCTGACCAGGATATTTCCTGAATACCCTATTTTACTTACGTTAGACCTCGCTGACAATATTGCGTCAAAGCGGCCAGTCCATGCTGTGACAGAAAATAAAACGAAAACCCCCATCAGCAGGGCTTTCAAAGTCATATTTGCCTTTACCGTACCATTTTTGTTTCGCTACTGGAACGCATCCCTATTGCCCCGGTTTCTTACTCTCCAGTACAGGAGCACATTAACAGTTTCCCAATATTGGTAAAACACCATTTCTATTCGTTTTGAATAATCCAGTTCACTCACCTTTAGTCCACTAAGTTTGAAGCTTTACTTTGCCCTCCCTGTCGTTCCAATCTGTTTAAAGTGGCACAGGATGCCACTACTGTCCTGGTTTTAATTTGATTGTCTGAGGCATTCCTGGCCCTTTCGGTTAGGAATATTTTTTAATTTGTTGACAGTATGTGATCTTCATCACTTGCTGGTCCCTTTTACCAAATGGGTTGATACTTTGAGTCAATGAGTTCATTTCTGACCGTGTAGTCCCAAGGCAGTATTGCCGAGATACCTTTTTGTTTTGTTGCATACTTCATGTAACTTTGTTCAAATTTCCTGAAGAATAATGTATGCATCAATATCACGCTAACACCGGAACCAGTTTTGTTTATATACATTGGACAGCGTTCAACCAAATTAATTACACCTTTTCGCATCCTCTTGCGTTTGTCTTTCGGTTTACCTGTCGTTGTCATGTGTTCGACTGCCGGGGGCTGGTTAGCACAAGACCGACCCGTAACATTGTGGCCAAGCAGAGGTGATAACTGCTCGAGTTATCCGATTCGCGTCGGAAAGCGTTTGTATCTAACACCGTTGTGCACACTCAAACCACAACAGTGCTCACTGACAAAAGTTTTTTTACCGCAAAACGATTAAATAGTATGTGGACTTCAGTTGTGTTCCCTTGTTACTGGGATATATTTGGGCGGCAGGCGACTCAAGAAAGCTAAGCGCAGTGTACAGAAAGGACACAGTCGTGTACTTTTGATCGCTCTGAAACCGATTCCGGACTGTCAGTTTTGGTTTCACCGGAATAATCACATTTTGGGCGTTACACATACCTAAAACCCAAGCGTGTTCAAAGGGAAGGCGCTAAGCTTGTGATAGGCCTTTTGAATCTGCCGCAAGGGGAGCAGCTAAACTGGCTGGGATTGGTCCTTCTTTCTCGCCGCAGGAAGCAGGATGATCCCACACTGGCACTCTTTCCCCTAATGATGAGTTCGGTACTGATATGTCTTTTCTGTCCTGATAGGGTTGATTATCTCCGAGGGTATCATGAGAACCTGAGCTTCTTCCACCGCTTTATCAGCGACTGGAACTCCTTAACCCAGTTGTCGCATTCAAGGAGAGACCAGATCTTCATAGCTATCTTCCGCAGGAATTAACATGAGCACACCGGCCTACTATACTCGTTACCGAAAACGAAATAATTTAAGCAGTAAGAACTCGTGGGAAAGACCCCTTAATGTTCAAGAAGGAGGTCTCACGTTGGGAACTTGCAGATATGTAGATATATTTGTGTATATGTTATATATGAGGCCCATAAGCTGCATTATTGATTCTGCATGCTTAGTGCTTCGACTTATGCAGTCAACTGAGAGGTTATCAAGAAGCTTGTCATCTCTTAATATGTTTAATGGGGCCTACCTTTGGCCAACCATCTTGGTGAGAATATTTTATCAAGGGTAGTTTAGGGAAAAGTGACTAGGTAATCCCCACGAGGCATCAGCTTTTTCTCCGGACTGCGAAGTTTAGCGGTTCGAGTAGTTACTGCATATGCTTGATCATCTAGACATTCAAGGAACGTGGTGCGCTAAGTGTTACGAGACAAACTTTTGTTGGGTCTAATATGTTTACCAGATTGGTGGGAGTTAATAATTTGCCCAGAATATGACTAAAGTAAAATAAGTGAGCCAGAGGCTTTAATTCCCGCATGGAGGTGGCCCCATGCTAAGGAGAACTCAAAGAAAAGAAGTCAGCATGGCTGCGCAGTTCACAACAGCTTATATAGGAGAATTGAAGTTGATGACCGGCTGAGAACAATATTTCGTGCAGAATCCTCAGCAAGAAAACAGGATGCATCTTCAGTCGTCCCATTCAAAGTGGTTGCAACCCAACCGGCGCATATCTAGACGTACAACCCTGTCCATATTCGTGCCCTGACAGGCTGGATGTGAAATACCCCTGGACACTAACTGTCCTAAATTTGTTGCTTATACGGAAACCACCCAAAAAGAATGAGCAGTATTCCATCAGTGGTCTAATGCCAACCTTGTAGGGAGGGAGTTTTTCTCCATGGCTGTAGAAATTGAGGATTATACGGCCTAGAAGAATTCTCGACGTTCATGTCCGAGTTGCAATATCATCAGTGAATACGATGTCACTAGAATACCTCAGACCCAAGCCATAGAAAGTCTGGAGGACAGGTGGCCCCAGAGATTGCAGACTTAGTTACATGTCGGCGGTGGGCGCACCAAGGCATACCCAGTGCACTTGTCTGTATCGCATCGAAGCTTTCATACCGTAGACCAGTTGGTAACGTGGTCCGGTTCCTTCCATGCAAGCGTCTGAAAGCAGTTTAAGTCATCAACGGGGAATGTGTGGACTTCCTTCGGACCATCAAAAAACAGAAACGGTTTACTATCTTTGAGACAGCTGCGATCATTGGTGAAGGGACGAAAAGTCGAGGGCCTCGCACACTACCTTAAACCACATCAGACGTGGTGGCTGTAGGTGTCGAAAGGTGGAACCAAATTCTCTCCATATGTGAATAGTTGGTAAAGGGGACTTGATCCCACCCAGCATGGAGTATTCTGTTTCGTGAGCCTTAAGTTTTCGTAATGCTAGATAATGGTTGACGCGGCCAAAAGCTTTGAAGATGTTAAAATAGAGGATCGCAAGCAATAGGCGTTGGCCACGGCTAGTGGTTACGCAGTTGACGAGTCGTAGTGGCAGGTCATGCTTGAAAATGAATCCAATAACCCATGCCGACCAGAAGTGACAAAGCTGTTTTCCAACATGTCCCGTAGAACGTTTTCTCCAGCTATCTTTTCCATAACTTCCAAAATAACTGGCGTAATATTTATCTGCTGGCAATTATTCACCCCAGTCTTTGCGTCTTATTTATTTTGAGGTAAGACGAAAGGTGCCTTCCACAGCCCGGGGTATGTGGAAGCTCTCAAAGAAATGGGGTATAGCTTAAGCAATGATATCGAAATTTCAGGGACACCATGTCTGAAGAAAGACGATGCTATCCCACCTGTACATGGACTGCTGGAGCCTGGACAGCTCCAATAGCTCGATCAATGTTACCATACGGAAATTCGGTGGTGAGAGTAGATTCCACTGAGTGAAATGGGGCTGGCGGATGCCACATGTTGAATTTGTATAATTAGAAAATTCCGTTAGTGGCAGATAGCTGGAAGCAAACATTTTGCTGAAAAACTCACACACACAGCAGTAATATAAGAATTCGCCACCCATAGAAACACGTATCTTCAGAATATTAGAGCCCACAGAATATGAGATCCACCATACTAACCCCAGTTGCTTGAATGTAGACAAAAGTAGCTGAGATTAATGGTGTTGATTATTGTGACATTAAGTCGGTTTAACAGCATCATCGAATTGATGATGGCTGAAATTTCTGCAACATTTGGATTATTGTTAGTCAAGTCAACATGGTCTAGCCTCTACACAGCTAGGAATAAGGATTTTTTCGGTGCGTTACTACCTTACAGTAAGTTTAGGAACTAGTTCACTAAGACACAGGGAGAAGTTAGCATGTGGCGCTAGTAGAGCAGTTTCTGTCATTGCGTGAGAAGAATAGATCCCTATCTGAGCAGCGGATAAAGCAAGTAGATCACGTGCAAATATTTATCTCATATATATTGATAATAAATAGGCATATTCTTCTCATCAAGGTGTGTGGAATAACGTGACTGTCGTACATCGGCAAAAAGGT
The DNA here is from genome assembly GCA_944470555.2 of Heterobilharzia americana. Taxonomy (NCBI): domain Eukaryota; kingdom Metazoa; phylum Platyhelminthes; class Trematoda; order Strigeidida; family Schistosomatidae; genus Heterobilharzia; species Heterobilharzia americana. Next base: position 74,632,979 of record OX104129.1, on the reverse strand, counting down.
TGTTTAACACTAGATCTCCGTTTAGTGTAGGAGAAGGTGATAAGTATGTTGCGGCTACTGCATGGGAACGGCGGACTAACATTTACATAGGCGAGAAGAATGTCCTTATTGGGTAATAAGCCAAGAAATCTATGGTCTTGAGTAGGTTTCGAAACACTTTTTGTCTATCTACAGGATCCAACTGCGTTCAGGGAGCCCTTATATCGAGGTAGAACACGAATCGGATACCAACCAGTTTCAAGTATATTAGAGAATCTTCCAATAATCTTGTGGGTAAGATTTAATGTAGAAGTATAATTGGAAGCTTCAATTATTCTGGTTGGCAATTTACTACTGTGGCCTTGGGCCATAAACATAGCCTGTTTGAAGAGTTTTACGACCGGAAAGGTCTAGTGAAGTATCGCTCATTTCGAGATTCGCGGTCTTCTTAGTTGGTGGCTTCAAAGCATGACTTGATTTTTATGACACGTCCACAGCCATGGCCATCAGATCTATAATCCCTGAAAAGTGGGTACCCTTAACAATTAGAGAGGTCATCATTCAGTCCAGAAGTGCACCAAGCTACTGTGATTAGTGGTGCTCCAGGCTGGTCAACCAGCATCTGAGATTTTGTGTACCACAGTTTGTTTACCGCGGACCAGGTGTTAATAAGAAATATTTTTAGGTGGGTTATGTCATACTCCACAGTGTTTAGTATGTCTGGGACCAGTCGGTGGTGAAACGAGGTCAGGTTGTCCTCAGGTAATGATGCAGCGTCATTGACATGGGAATCTAAGCTAGAAGAAGTTTAACGAGAGCATATTGAAAGAATTTCTGGAACTCAAGCTTCTGACTAGATCAACTATTCATCGAAACATAATGCTACTCATCATATTATCACTAAAAGTCAATCTACCCCATTGAGATCTCCACGATTAGATCCAGAAAAACTCCATATAGCGAAACAGCAGTAAGATAAACAGTTGCAGTTAGGGGTTGTACGCCCCTAACTGAGCTCATGGTCATCACTGCTACAAGTGGTTTCCAGGACATCGGGAGAAATGCAACAATGCGGTCACTGTGATCGATGAGCAGACAGACGCTTGCAGATAAGTAATCTATTCCGTGCATGTACGACTGGATTAGTCTTGTTTCAAACGCAAACACCTTGAAGATGGATCCGGCATAAGCATACCACCACATGTCCACGGAACCTTCAAACATTCCAAAAGCATCAGTCACTACTCCTCTGAGATCATTCAGATTTACCCAAAACCTCTTTAGCTCTGACAAATGCAGCCCAAACCTTTTAAAGATTTAGAGGCCAAAATTTTCATACTTTGACTCAATGACTTCCTGGTAGCAAACACCTCACATAAGGGACATCTCCAACACTTGCGAACGTTTTCCCAAAGACTACGGATAAGGCGTCATTAATGTACAGAAATGTGAGTTCCGAGAGGAGTCACTTCAATTTCCACGACAAGTTATCAAGGTGGATGGTGTCAGTGCAGTACTCAGTGAAGCTACAGCCACTGAAGAACTCCCCACACCAGATTCTTTCCGTAAGTTATGCAGGCTCCTCGGGGTGATTAGTTTCCGTCGGCACCTCATTCCTCGTTACCTGAGTCACTAACATACTTAATGAACGGTTGGGCGGGAACACTACGCACAAGTGATGTGTCAAAGGAAGCATTTCACAAGTTCGAAGTGGCTTTCAGTTCTCAAACCTTGTCGGCACGTCGTGAAGCAAACTCTGCCATAGGACTTACGGGAGGTGCATCGGAAGTAGCTATTGAGGCAGATCTTCAACAGGCTCCTAATGGCATTCGACAACCACTACTCTTCTACAAACGGTTGGATTCTGCACAAATGGGATCAGGAACTTTCGCACGAGAACTACTCGCAGCTTACTTGACAGTTACACATTTTCAATATATGATAGGAGACACTGTCTAGCATCTGCGCCAATTATAAAGCTCTTATAAAAGCCATGCCAGTACATCATGATGATTATTCTCCGAGAACTCCGGAATCTTCAGTACATTTCCCGATTCAAAAGGATATGCAGTTCACGATGACATACAGTTTGTTCAGCCTGACGCCTTGCCGCGCGTGCACTTGGAAAGTATTGGGAACATGAATGTCAACTCTGATGAAATCGCGAAACTTCAGAGAGTGGACACAGCTAGACGAATTAACATGTTCAAGATTCCCATCACCGTAACTCACTAGAAGCCCAGGAGACAATGCCTTTCTAGCATGAGACACTTCTTGTAGCAAGATCCGTCCATTTGTTCCACATCATATGGAACGTACCATCCTTGAGGACCTGTTTACCAAACTATACCTATTTCCCTTAGTATTCATAGCAAGTGCGTCATTGTATTTCGTGTAATACCTGCCTGGCAATCATACTCTGGATCACAGTATATATATATATATATATATATATATATATATATATACATTTGTAAACACCCACCTCATACGGTATACATTTAAACTCTCATAAGGAAATTAATATTTCATTTAAGAACCCTAAAATTTCCACTCCCAAGTTGTTCATTGCAGGCGTTGTATCTGCTACGAGCACATTTGATTTTTCAGGAATCTAATGTGCAGTACAACAACTAAATAGATTGCTCATAACAGACTGTTTCTGTTTGCACACAAAACCAGTCACATCACCGTTTTGTCACTTCTTCGTTCAATTCTTTTGCACCAACAATTTTTTTCGACCTTCTTGTTTCTGTAACCAGTTAACTACAAAATGCATTCAACCTAGCAATTGTAAATATTTTTCTTCTTTCTGAATTTCACCTTACAACATAGACATCTCATTTCCGTGTTTCCGAAAGGGGTTAATGTTGGCATTGCATTCTTTTTACATTTATTTACTCGACGTTAACATTATAAACGCATATTTGTTTGTTTGTACCTTGTTTAAATGATGCGGTTCTGTTTGCGATTCTTAAAATAGAGGCTGTTGTTTTATAGCCTTTATGAAGACTGTGTCTTTCGTATTGAAACAAATGGTGTGCAAGAGCTACCTTAATATTAATATTTATATATAATCTAGTATTCATAGATGATTAGCTTGTGGGTATGGAATTTAGCCAATGCTTGTCATAAAGTTTTCAGCCAGCATTTACTTTGGGCGCTCTTTGGAACTTTCGGGTATTCCCCCTAAATTTCACAAATATTTCACTTGGCCGCTAACATTTTATTGACTCATATAACATAAACACATATAGCACATAAATGTCAAATATTCAGGTAAAAATATTACGGATTAGGCCTTCTCATCACTTTGGATATGGGTTATTACAAATTTTCGGGCGCACTACAGACACTTTAGGTACTTTAAGCGCATTGCAGAAACTTAGGGCGTACTTCGTGACTTTTGACACTTTTGGGGAAAAGGTTTGGAACATTCGGGGGATGTCGTGCGTCACCCGATATGCGCCCGAAGTAAAATGTTCGGTTTTAGCCCGAAACTCACAATGTGCGCCCGAAGTTAGTGCTGGCTGGGTTTAATGTGCATAATATCTTACAAAGTAATTTGTGTGTTTTCTTTCTAGATTATCTTCTACCTGAACCTGATCGTGCTTTGTGTTTCATAATGTTCATAAAGTCGTTAGTTATTGATGGTTTCAAATCGTATCATCAGAGAACGGAAATCAATGGATTTGACCCTCGGTTTAATGCAATTACTGGTTTGAATGGTTCTGGGAAGTCGAATATTCTCGATGCTATATGCTTCTTACTCGGAATTACAAATCTTTCTCATGTGAGCTGATAGTGTTTGTTGTAACATGACGTTTTAGGTGAGAGCTGCAAACCTAAACGAATTAGTATACAAATGTGGTCAAGCAGGAATCAGGAAGGCAACTGTTACCGCCGTGTTTGATAACAGTGATAAGTCGCAATCCCCATGTGGCTATGAACAGTTTGATGAGCTTACAATCACAAGACAAATTATTGTTGGTGGAAGAAGTAAATGCCTTATTAATGGAACAAATGCTACGGCGACACGAGTGCACGATTTATTTCATTCTGTTCAGCTGAATGTAAATAACCCACATTTTTTAATAATGCAGGGTAGAATCACCAAGATTCTGAATATGAAACCACCTGAGGTATGCTAAAAGGATAAATGTTAATTGCTTGTATTCAAATCTGTCTTGCAGATCCTGTCACTATTAGAGGAGGCTGCAAGTACTAAACTATATGAAAACAAGAAGTTAGCAGCTCTTCAAACTATAGAAAGAAAAGACGTTAAACTGAGAGAAATAGATAGGGTAACTTTCTACTCTTATATAGGTCATTGTATCTCCTTCAGATTCTAGCCGAAGACATTAATCCCACTATTCAAAAACTACGTGAAGAACGAAGCAGCTATCTAGAATATCAGAACGCTGTACGTGAAATTGATCATCTAGAAAAGTTTCTCATCGCTTATGAATATACTTGCTTAGAGGTTAGTAATTGTTTTTTGGTTAATGCATCTTTTATGAAGGAGTTAAAACAACGATCAAAAACTGACTTGGTTACACTTGAAAATTCGATTGATGAACATAAAGCTCGTATGGAAGAGGTGTGGTAGTTTGTCCATAAAGTTATCCATAGTATATATTTTATAGTTGAAGAAATCGAAGGAGGTTGTAGAAAACCGAATATCTGAACTCTGTAGTCTCAGAGATGAAGTAGGTTCTACTGGTTTATCTGTACAGATTTCTCGTAAAGTATCAAGGTGGAGCACTTGAAGAACTAGATTCTTCCATGAATAGGTGCCAGAAAACAGAGGCAGTTGCAAAAGGAGCTTGTCAAAGAGCATCAGATTGTTTGCGGGCGGCTAGGAAGCTCGTAAAATCTTTGGAATGTCAGTGTTCTGAGCTTGATGAACAGTTGTCTGCTAAACATAAGGCTGCTGAGGCCGCTGCTGGTGTCGAGTACCAGGCTGTTTTAGCCCAGTCTGAAGAAGCAAAGGCCAAACTTGAAGCAGCACAGAAGCGTTTGCAGGTATGTCCGCAAATTTGTTATAAAATGACTATTTCATGTCTACTGATATTACCACCCATATAAAAGCCTTGTTCTGTTTCATTTCGGGAGAGCGGGAGTGGTTTTCGCTGCAGGTTACTTAATCTATATCATGAAGTTATTTTGGAGGCTGTGTTATAATCTTCGTATTGTTAGAATGTGTAGGTTACTTAACCGATCCTTTTTTAACGTTGACTACATGACATTTCAGTGTACTGGAAGGTAAATTTTTCATGGAATCTGGAAGTTATTATTTCACTGTTTGGAAAAGAACGTTAGTGATTTTTTTTCTCAGTGTCATGTGCGATAAAAGCGCAAAGCAACCCATTCTTAACTTGATACTAGGTGTTGATTCAAGGTGAAATTAAAACTTGGGCCTCGCATAAAACATCATTGAATTTGAAGATCACTTCATCTTCTGAAACCGGTTTTGGTGTTCTGCGCCACAAAGCGTTTTATTGTTAATTTTTCCATTGAAAGTAAGGGATTGAACTAGGATATTATTGAGACGTCGTGCATTGTTAGGGTGTTAAAACGTGCGTTTCTTAATTGGTTATTGTGTATACTTGTGATCCAGTTATTCTGGGTCACTTGAAATTATTCTGGGGTTGTTGACTTTGTGATTCCTTTATATTTTGTATATTTAAGTGATGGAGATCATGTGCTGTGAGAATGTTTGCTTCCATGTCAGGGTCCTTGAAACTACCCAGACTATAGGTTGCAAACTATTTTGTCTCAATCCATAGTGTTGATTCATTAATACTGTTCCATGTTGCTTATACGCGTCTAAATTTTTCCTTACCATTTGGTTTTCTGTTCTCAGGTAGTACCTTGACTTTTTCTTCTCCGGTCAGTTGTGGGATTTGTGCGCTATTGGTTCTGTCATTTCATGATCAACCAGTAGGTAACAGATTCTAATCGTGTTAGGTGCTATTATCAGTATTTACAACTAATTTTCATCCATCTAACTGATAGAAATTTCCTTATATATGTGCCAATAGACATGTCCTTAGGTACTTCTGAATTCACACAGATTGATTTACTCCTTGGATGGTATCTGCTTGACCTGGAGTATGCAGACGAAATTGTCCCATTAGGTGAAGATACTGACGAAATGCAGGGTCTTCTGAACACCCTGACCAGAAGTCTGAGGATGTTCGGCATACGCTTCACACCCTTCATGTCAGATGATGCTCGGAGACTGGTCTGCAACCGCTTCTCGTTTAAGGATAGGAAGCGAATTCGTAAAATGCGTTTACCACTTCACTTACCTGGACAGTTGCATCAGCCCTAACAGGTTGGCTGCTGACGAAATCTCAGCTCGGATATAGAAGGCCTGTTTGGCATTTGCCAACTTGCGTCGTGCGTGGCACCGACTGATGAGATACCCGACTACCTGTCAAAGGACGAATTGCAGTCTGTTTTGGCCTGTTGTACGACAGACAGGAAGTGGTTCCAGAGCTATGGTCATAGGTGTCTTCGTACTATTGATCGCGTTTTGTAGAATCACTACGTGAGCAGTGTGGTACGGCGAAGGGAAATGAGCCAGATGGGCTAGTCGATTGGTGAGGCTGTGAACTCTTACCGACCGAAGTGATCTGGATATGTGCTGCCACATGTCAAGCCACCACCTACCTCAAAGTGACATGCTAGGGAAAGTTGGATTAAGTCGGAAGGGGGTTCATAGTGACCCTAACTGTCTGTCTGATCTGTGTTGGGAAATGTAGACTGCCTATTTCGAGTGTCCAAGGGGAAACTAATCAATGATTGAGAAGTCTTCGAGATATGGCTGAAAATCAGTCACAATGGCCCACATGTATTCACTCCTTTATGTCTTCTGAAGCTTGAATATTTGTACCAACCGTTATCTTAAGATTGTTTATTTTCTTTTATGACTTTATCTTCTTCGATATCAGTCTTTCTATCCACTTGTTCTTTTCGTACTTCTGTGAAATGTGGCAACTTGAGCCGATGCACCAATGTGCACGATTTTACGTTCATTTTGTCCGCCTGTCTGTGTGCCCAGCTAATCAATCAATCATTATCAACATAGGACCAGGCATTACTGCGTTACGGTCCGAGTTGCCACACCTCACGTCAGTTCACCAAGTAGAAAGGTAGTGAGGTGAAGGATGAAGATAAGTGAATGCAGTCAAAAGAAATATAAAGTACGAGAAGAAAGGAAAGAGGAGCGACAAAATGGTGAGATTCGGTATAGTGTAGTTAAGATGAGGATAATGTATGCATACATCTGCGCCACTGACATCGGTTCTCAGCCATATCACCTAGAGTCTCCAACCACTGGTTCCTCTTGTTCCGCGGACCCCAACCACCTAGTCTGCATCGTCCTACATGGCTTAAACCAACAGTCAGAGACTCCATGCATTGGTGCCATGTTTTAGTCTGGTCTCCTAGGACCTTTTTCCAGCCTGGGCCTACTTCAGCCAACATTGTGTGACGAGGCAATCGGTGACTAGGAATACGCAACACGTGTTCCAGTCATCTCAATCGACGAAGGTTCATAACCTCATCAACTGATTTACCTCTTCTCCCTAAAACTCTACACCTGACTTCTGCATTACTCACATGATAACACCACGGAATACAGCTTATACTACGAAGCCAACGGTGGTCAAACACTTGAAGCCTTCTTATATCTTCCACTTTCAATGGCCATGTTTCACAGCCATACAGTAGAACAGACTGGACTGCTGTGCAGTACACGCGACCCTTAATAGACAAATGGATATGACGGTGGCGCCATAGGTGGTGTAAATTGGCCAAAGCCAATTGAGCCTTTTGTATCCGTGCAGAAATCTCATCGGCAACTAACCCACCAGGGCTGATCCTACTTCCCAGGTAGGTGAAGTGGTCAACACACTCAACCACATCACTCTCTATTGTTAGCCGCGGTGGGGCACCGCTGAAGACCAGTCCTGGAACAACAATTTGCATTTCGGTGGTGAGAACTGCATCCCAAACATTCTCAAATTCCAATCAGAGTGTTCAAATGCGTATAACAACTGACCATATAACTTTCTAAAGCAAGACAGGGTCAATAGGTTGGATCCTACTAAGATCATGATACGTCATTGGTAGTACTTTCTGGATTATGTTTTTGACGATTACCAGTCCGTAGTCATAGCAGAACCCATGAAATGTTTTCTGCAGGTAAATAGCGTCCTATGTTTATGTGGCCTTCACACACTGGTGAAAACGTTAGCCATAGAATTACACACCATTCCCTGCCTTGTGGTCTTCTGGTGCTGGTGGTCTGGATTCTGGTCCAGACGTAAAGCAGTTTGGCGAAATCGCCCTTGCTAATTGACTAGTTTACTAGGTACCTTAAAACAAAGTGACCTTCCACGCTGCGGGTAGCCAGTAAGTGCCAACCGACCTCACGTCAGCTCACAGACGCCATCTGATCACCATCGTCCTTTCAGATCTTTGCGTTTTTATCTTCCATCATATCAGTCTGTCATTTTCGACATATCCTTTGTTTATTCCTGCTCTACAACCCACAATAGCGATTCAAGTTCACGAAATATCATCCCTAGTCTCCTGGAATCGTGCTCCAAACCATAAATCAAAGCTTTCGATATCTATATCCTCCGTCCAATCATCTAACAATCATTGTTGACCGAAAATCTGCCATGAATGACTCAAGATTCCAAAGTTGTGGCGAGCGATGCTTGCTGTCCCATTTGGCATAGAGTTTGGACGTTGAAAGCCCAACATGAAATCTATGGCGTGGTCTTATGAGACTGGGAGTTAGGTTGCTATATCTTCGATGGTTGGCAATGGTCTCAGAGTGAGAGGTTTGAATGACATCGATCCATAGTGTCTGACTGCTTACCTGGTCTGTGTAAGGAGATGTGGACTTGTCGGATGGGTATTTTGTGACTACGAGACTCGGTGGTTAAGGTATTGTTCCTAGTGGTTTGAATGTATGTTGGCCATGTAAAGCTTCCTTTTCACCGTTTCGTGTTAGTTTATATTAGGACCTTTTTGTCTTTGTTGACTGAACCTTCTTTCCTCATTGTCTTGTTCTGTATGTTTCTTTTCATAGCACTGGCATCGTCTTACTGTGTTTCGCTTTATCATGGAGCTTCTATTTTAGGTAGTGGCAACTTGTTTGATTGTGACTTTTTCTCGTTGGTTGTTCCTTTTGACCAACAGATTAGTTAATAAATACTTGAGTGAGGCTACAGGGGAGAAGGACGGGTCTGTGATTCACTCGCAGGGGAGACGACTGGAACGATGGGCAGAACACTTCGAGGAACAGTTTAAATGACCTCCAGCTACCATTGTGTTGCCCGCTATCCAGTCGAATCCTGAATGGAACATTGAGATAGGTCCCCCAACACTAGAAGAAGTTGAGAAAGCGGTAGGTAACCTGAAACGAGGAAGGGCAGCAGGACCAGACGGACTACTGCTGAGGTATACAAGAATGGTGGTTGAGTGCTCTTAGTCAGGTTGGTGGAAGTGTTAACCATATATAGGAGTCAAATACGATCCCCTCTGACTGGTCTGAATCACTGATTATCCCAGTCTTCAAGAAAGGCGAGAAGTCCTCTTGTGATAACCACAGAGGAATCAGCCTGACGAACATAGTGTCTAAGATTCTGGGCTCTATGATTCTCCGACGCTTGAGTAGAGCTCGGGAACAACAAGCCCGAGAAAACCAAGCAGGCTTTAGACCCAGCCACGAGTGTATCGACCAAATATTCACACTGCGTCAGGTCCTGAAACAAAGGCACGCCTACAGACGCCCGACAGTAGTTGTATTTCTCGACCTGAAGGTAGCGGCATTTGACTCGGTTGATTGAGAAATTTTATGGCAATGTCTCTCACTGAAAGGCGTGCCGAGTAATTACATCACCTTATTGAAGTCTCTCTACTCGAACACTTGTGGGAGTGTTAGAGCCTATGGTGAGCTGTCCAGGGAGCCATGCTCATTGAATGGTATCCGTCAAGGATGCCCACTCTCTCCATTCTTATTCAATTTTATCATAGATATTCTTGTGGAGGTCTCCCTCTCATCACCAAGTTATACAGACGTTGACCTAATCAGAGGAGAATTTTCGTTAGACCTAGAATATAAAGATGACATTATCCTGTTAGATGAAGACGCTGACAAGATGTAGAGTCATCTGAACACTTGAGTGGGAATTTGAGAATGTTTGGGATGAAGTTCTCACCACCGCAATGCAAATTTTGTTCCAGGACTGGTCTTCAGCGGTGCCACGGCTAACAATAGAGAGTGATGTGGTTGAGTGTGTTGACCACTTCACCTACCTGGGAAGTAGGATCAGCCCTGGTGGGTTAGTTGCCGATGAGATTTCTGCACGGATACAAAAGGCTCAATTGGCTTTGGCCAATTTACACCACCTATGGCGCCACCGTCATATCCATTTGTCTATTAAGGGTCGCGTGTACTGCACAGCAGTCCAGTCTGTTCTACTGTATGGCTGTGAAACATGGCCATTGAAAGTGGAAGATATAAGAAGGCTTCAAGTGTTTGACCACCGTTGGCTTCGTAGTATAAGCTGTATTCCGTGGTGTTACCATGTGAGTAATGCAGAAGTCAGGTGTAGAGTTTTAGGGAGAAGAGGTAAATCAGTTGATGAGGTTATGAACCTTCATCGATTGAGATGACTGGAACACGTGTTACGTATTCCTAGTCACCGATTGCCTCGTCACACAATGTTGGCTGAAGTAGGCCCAGGCTGGAAAAAGGTCCTAGGAGGCCAGACTAAAACATGGCACCAATGCATGGAGTCTCTGACTGTTGGTTTAAGCCATGTAGGACGATGCAGACTAGGTGGTTGGGGTCCGCGGACAAGAGGAACCAGTGGTTGGAGACTCTAGGTGATATGGCTGAGAACCGATGTCAGTGGCGCAGATGTATACATACATTATCCTCATCTTAACTACACTATACCGAATCTCACCACTTTGTCGCTCCTCTTTCCTTTCTTCTCGTACTTTATATTTCTTTTGACTGCATTCACTTATCTTCATCCTTCACCTCACTACCTTTCTACTTCGTGAACTGACGTGAGGTGTGGCAACTCGGACCGTAACGCAGTAATGCCTGGTCCCATGTTGATATTGATGATTGATGGATGATGACTTGAGTTCCGACGCCTTGGAGATTTGTCTTTCTAAGTTTGTTGTCATATTATATGCTCAGTTTAATGTCAGGAATTATCTGACATTTCGTCATGAGTGTGTGTGGTGCTGCCTCGCAGTTATTTTATTGGTATATTGGTGATGATAGTTATTTTACGTAAGATATTGTCATACTAACCTATGCTTTCCAGGGTATATAGCTTGGCTGAATCAGCGTGGTATAGTGTTCTGGATTCCAAATCCATTTATCACGTTATCATTGTTCCTTTCTAGAGTTATTTGATTTACGTTGCATGTAGTTTTGAAGCACTTGTAGATATTATGATTCATTTAGTGCTTTGTTTCGTCAGGCTTTTAATGCAATAAACATTAAAAGGTAACACAACTTTATTTAGCGTATTTTACTCACTGTTTTTTCAGGCAGTGAAATCTGGTTTGTCCAGTGAAGAAAATGGCGTAGCTGCTAGCCTTGCAGAACAGGCTAGAGCTGCTTATGGGGAGCAGAGTTCTGCAGAGACTGAAGTGGTACAATTACAAATGCGTCGGAAACATTTACAAAATGAACTCGCTAAGCAAGAAGCTGCTGTAATTAAAGCTTTTGGACACGTTTCAATTAGTGGAGAATCAAAAGAGGAAGTTAGGCATAAAGAACTCATTGCACAAGTCGAAGAACTCACTCGACTATTGGCACGCGCTGAAGCAGATGATAAGGCTTTTGGTAGTGAGCATGAGCTAACTGGTGAGTGGATATGTATGCATTGACTACTAATATATTTATTATGTAATTTTCACTCAATGTTTTTAAAAGCTTATGGTCGTTGCGATTAATTGTAACTTCATTTGATCATGATAGACTTCAAGGTCAACATTTTGCCTGATAGAGACGAATATGTTAAACACTAAGTAAGTGGATTTCTGCGATTTCCACAAAGTCGCGAAACGTCAAAAATGTATTTTTCTACCCCATGGGGTCTTTACAGATATATTCCACTCATAATTTATTAAGTTTTGCCTACTATTAGCGCTCGGGTTGTTATATTCACCTGAATAAACGCACTTGAGAAACTTATAAAGTTGGAATACTGTCTGGCTTTCTCATAACTAATTAGTGGTTCTATGTGGAATAATAATCTACATACAATATTTTACTTGCATTCGAAGAGCTATGTATAAGAGTGCAAGCCATGGTTGACAAATTGTGAAAGTGACAAGTGTAAGCTGGCTGAATGCCAGCTCACAGTTACAGCCAATTAAATAGCAGTGAGAAATCTTGCAGTGCCCATCAAAGTCTCGAACCCAGGGTCACTGTGATCAAGTTAATGTCTTAAGTATGGCTTTGATCACTCGGGAATTGTCCAATTTTTTCTTCACTTTTACACAGCTGCCTCAAATCCCGTTGAACGAGGCTCTTCGCTGTTCGTAGTGTTGTTATGTATACCAAACCGTCATTTCCTTCTTTGCGCTCTGGACAACTGTCTTCGACCAATATCCTATTAGAAAATCTTGTTTGTTTTTAGTTCGTGCCACCACAATGTTGATTGAAGTACTGGATGATAAAGTTGCCGTCGCTTTCTCCAAAACAGACTAACTAGGTTTTGAGCCTGTTGTAGCCATATTCTGATGTGTTCGATGGTAAAGTTCATATCTTCTACATCAACGGAACCTTTTCCTTTCAAAAAGAATGATTTATTAGGAGCATGGATGGCTCATGTGTGTCTGCTAATTTCGCCATGGGACAGTCGTTAAGTATGTTTTCAATTTCAGCAAGTATCATATATATGATCTTATTGGTTATTGGTTTCTCTCTCCAAGTGATCATCAAAGTTGTTTAGATTATTTTAATGAATCCTTCCCACACTCCACCACTGTAGTTGGCTCTGGAAGTAATGAGTGTCCAATCGCACTCACATGTTTTAAGAACCTCAAACATCCAATCTTGGTTCAGCATGCGTTATAGTCTAACTCTCGAAGTTATTCTTACACAGTAAGATAGGATGGAAGTTTGATTATTTGTCAGACCTTCATGTTTATCCACCCCAAGACGTGTTTTGTGTGTGGCAAGTTGTGGCCATTTAGAGTCCCTTTGTAGTAAAGGACGTGGAATCACCGGTTCGGCTTCCTAGCTTATTTTGTCATTAGACTTCGAGACATCTGCTGTGTTACTCATATAATCAACATAAAGCCATTCGTGTGGTTTGGAATGCTCTTGAATGTGCGCTACCCTATTCGCAAAAAACGTTAGATACCTCTTCGATGTTATTGATGCTGTTGTACACGAATAACTGTCTAGCCAGTTCTTTTTTGAAGGCAGCCCTAGTGTTTTCGTGATCACGCAGCATTCACCATGGTCTTGCTGCTATGATTTTGCATGTCTATTCAGGCTCAGACACTCGTGCTAAAGTCTTTGATTTCAATCGCCACATCTCATGACAGCGTAACAAGACAGAACGGACTGCAACACTACTTCCCTACTTCCATCTTTCAAAGTTTTGGGTAGCAAACTGTCAGATCCAGCAGTTTTGCATCATTTCGGATTCGACATGGATCTCTCAACTTCGACGACAACTAGGGGGTGGACATGTAAATCTCATTCAGTTTTGGGCTGGGTATATGCTGGGCCTGGGCAAGTGAAGCTTTGCTGTAAGCCAGTTGAACTGTGCTTCAAATTGTTCCGCCTGACTTTCTAGCCGGCTCTCCTGTGAGGTTATCAGCGTCCCATCCTTTTTGTTGATGGTTTCACTAGCTATTACCTTCTACTTACCGGTATCCTTAATAAGCCTACCCAACGTTGATACCTTCTCCATCTGTCTCGCTTTCAGCACCCACCATCCCTCGCGATTATAGTGAAAATTCTTGATCAATTTACGTTAAAGTTACCTTCTCTGTATGTCTAACGTCTGTTTTCTGAGACGAGTAAGGCTCAGACATACGTGTGCCCATACTATTGCATGATCGGAACAAGCACTCCAGAAAGAGTGGCAGTCTTCCACTGATCCTCTCCAACGATAGCTTTTAGCAATATGATCTATCTGTGTCCATCGTTGGTTTGACGACGACAGCTATCGTGTGAGTCTGTCTCTTCTCATACTCACATTTTTTGCTGCTCAGAACTAAGTGATTGTCGGGACGAAATTGTAAAAGTCAATCACGTTTATCGGTTCTTTGGGATGGAATTCCATAAGTACCCCCGAGATGCCTTTCTGATTAGTTCAGCATGCTACTTGAGCGTTATGGTTATTTGTCATTGTGACTATGTCTGAAAGTTCTGCTTTCTGTAGTAAGGTTGACAGCTTTTCATTGAATTCATCCTTTGGATCATCGGTAGATTCGTAGACGGAAATATGTTAAAGCTGTGAAGGATATCCACTCGTCATTCTTATTTAGTTTTGTCGTAGACTTCCCTATAATATTGTGTATGTCCTTGTGTGACATTACAGAGATTGACGTTGTCACGAGAGACGTTCTCGTCAGCCTAAAGTACGCAGGTGATGGAATCGTGTTTATGCGAGGACGCTGACAGGGTGCAGTCTTTCGTTAACCTTGATTGACAAACAGATAATGTTTGAGATGCGTTTCTCACCACTGAATGTGTATTGTTTCTTCAGGATTGGTCTTCAGTGGTGCCTTGTTTGACAGTGCAGAGTTGAGTGTTTAAGCACGTTGACCATCTCACTGACTTGGGAAGTTGGATCAGTGTCGATGGGCGAGTGGTCGACGAAATCCCTGCACGAAAAGGTTCGGCCGTTGTTGGCACCTACGAAAAAGCCGAATGCTTACCACAAGCGTTAAGTGTACTGAGCGAGTTTTCGACCAGCATTACCTTCGAAGTATAGTGTGTGTCTGCGTCCAACCAACACGTTATTGATGTATGAGTCAGGCTTAGGGTTTTGGGCATAAGATGTTAGTTTATTGATGAAATTGTACGGCTTCACCTACTGAGGTGGCTGAGATATGTGCTATACATGTCTAGTCATCGTCTACCCTACCGTGCAATATTAAATAAATCAGGTTCAGACTGGAAAGAGGTTGAAGGCGACCGGACTAATATGTGACATCAATCCATGATGTCTCTGACTACCTATCTGGTCCAGGTGGAAAAGTATTTCACTTGATGTTTTGAGTTAACCTGGGAGGAAAATTGATAGTTTTTATCTGTGATTATGTGTATCGTAGCAGGTAATTGATCGATTTAATGCAGAAACATGAATTTCTTTTCCTCACCTTATTCGTTTTATTGAATTTATCGTTGTAATATCTGGGTCTGTAGTGATATTATGTATTTATTTTAACTGATTGACTTTTATGTTCCAAAGGAACACAATAAGCATGCTCGACTGACGGCTAACTTGCTGCGCAAAATCCACCGACTCCAACCCTGTGCGAGGTTGAAAAGACTGGACTGAATAGGAGATTTTTTACCTTTGAGAAGAATAGTCAATTAACCCCCGAAACATGTCCAGAAACGTTTGCATAGTAAATGCAAGCGTTAACCAGTCAGCGAATTACCTTTAAAATGGGGGAGGGGGTTAATGAACTACTGACCATGCTGTGAAAATGGTGCGAGGATGATAATTTAAAAATGTTTAGATTAATAAACAATCTTTCATACGAATCTGGTGCCTTGGAACACCTTTTTGAAAAAGAAAACAATAATGCCTTGGTTTTTTGGGGTCAGTTGGAAATCACTGTTTGAGACTGCCTCCATCCATCTTCTGGGAAGGAGCTGCTTGTTGATATTGGTTTCGGATTCTTTTGGGGTCGTTGGTAATTTGAACGTATTCAGGAGGATGTTGAGTGGTATGGTCAGTTTTTTCTGGTTGATTGGCCTCTGTGTGATGCAGCTGGTTCTTGTGTCTCGCCCATTTCTCCTGATCCACCTTTATGTCATAGATCACACTCTCGCGTATTCCAACAACACCTGTCCACATTCCTTGTCCTAGTCTGTAATCTCGTCCGTAGATGTGATCTCTTTGAAGTGTGATATGACTGTAAATGTTGTTTGTGCACAACGTGAAGGTAACATTGTGTGGTTTGGGATACGTAGCTTCCTTCCCACCAAAACCGCCAGAGATCTGCGATCTGGTAAAAAATCTTTTGGTGTTGAGCGATACGTGAATACAAGTTGACATCCGTGACCCCTTTTCCTCTTTCCACCTTGAGTAAGGCACGCTCGAAGGTATATATATCTTTTTTTGACCATTGAACTGCGGATGATTCGGCGGTTTATATATGTGATGGATAGCATTCACATGGCAAAACTCAGCAAACTCATGCGAGATGGATTGCGACTAATTATCAGTAACGATGGTCTCGGGTGACCGATGACAGGAGAGCAGCAGTTGTTCGGCGTCATGATACAGACGATACTGTGACGATCTCTGGTCACTTGGAATAAGCGTCAACAGCAATCAGACAATAGGTTCCTTGTAAGGGACCTGTGGAATCGATATGGATTCTAGCCCAGCTCTTTGGTAGCAGACATGAAGGATTTTTAGCTGCCTTCTGACATAGTGTGCAGAGACCGACGAATTCAGCTAAATCAGAATCCATGTTAGGTCAATAAATATAGCTTCTGGCGATGGTTTTCATACGTTCTATTCCTGGATGACCAGTGTGGAACTGTTTTAGGACTTCTACACGAAGAGATTGAGGGACTACTACGCGTTCTCCGGACATGAGGCAGTTGCTGACGACACAAAGGGATTCTTTTCTACATAACAGTTGTTTCAGGTCACCGCTGTAGTCTATTGGTGAAATGAGTTGGAATACTACGTTTTGACCAAAAGGTTGAGAGAAGGGGCTTTTTACCGATGAACAAGGTGAATTTTCGTTCATACAGCAACTTGTGAAAGCATCTGACCACGAAAACTAAGGCAAGTGCTTCCTTTTCTGTTTGTGTGTAGCTTTTTTCCACCGATATGAGAGATCGAGATGCATGTATAATAGCTTTTTGTGAACCATCCGGATATTCGTTCAATAGGACGGCCCCAGCACCGGTGGCGAAAGCATCTGCAACGATGATTACTAGATGTGAGTCGTTATGTGTTAACGGGAAGTCAGAGTTGATAGTGGACTTGAGTCGTTCTATGACAGTATCACATTCTCTTGACCAGGACTATGTGACATCGTTGCATAGGAGACGACTTAACAATTCCTGTATATCATGTGTTGGTAGGCCAGGTACGCTGAGTAGTAACTGATAAGACCAAGAAATGATCGGAGCGTCGCGACATCTATTGGAGTTAGCGTCTGCTGTATGGCGCAACTATTTTCAGGTTCGATGCATCGACCGAATGCTCAAAGATAAACCCTAAATATTCTACTGACTGTAGAAAGAGTTGACATTTCTCCTTTCTGGGTTGAAAGCTATTATCTAGTATTCGCTGTAGGATCAACCATATTCGGTTCGTTAATTCCGTCGGACAGTTGGCAACTATGATGACACTGAGGTATGCAGCAACACCTGGAATGCCTGCCAGCATAGTATGCATGATCTGCTGAAAAATAGTGGGGGTAGTTTTAATGCCGAATGGCTAGTGTTTACGGGGAATATGTGATTGTCAGTGTAAAATCGCTGGAAGTGATCGCCTTATTGACACATCAGGATGGCATTGTAAAAGTACCCTCAGGCAGCTCTCATTGGTGAGTCAACCTCTCCATCTACGCCTTGAAATAAGTGAATATTACAACTTAGTCTGTATTGTTCACTTATCAGTTTGCGTAGGAAAGCCATAGATGTTTGTCAACAAGGACTGAGTCAAAGACCGTAAGTTCTTTCAAATTTCACATATACATATTTATGCATATTTATTCTGTAGAATTATGCACATTTGGCTTGGACATGTTAGTGTATTTCCATTAAATAGTAGTGAAGCATGCTAACCGTGCACGAGTTCATGTACTGGGCTGTGTAAGACTAGTAATCCTTAATAATGAAGTATGGTGAATTAGCTGAAACACAAATAATCAATAAATTTAGCTTCAAAGTTTTCCAGAAAATTACCAATTCTGTCAAATTCATCTCGCGAACCTGTTATAAGTGTATCCTTAATCAATTGGTATTGTAGTTAGTAGTGCATTGAAACTATTTAAGCTGCTAATAAATAACAAAGCGCCAACTCATTTTCAAGATTCAGACTGGCATAGCAAAGACTACTGGCGATACTGCTAGGCTATGTTTTCAGTTAGACTGTCTTGTCAGTGCATTATGGTGTAAAACACTGGAGTGCCGTTCATTGTTTTCTGGCTTCAGGAGTGACTTTAAAGTATATAAGTATGTGATCAACTTACCAGTTGAACATGGGCATAGATTAATAGTAACGTTGGATTGCAATAAAAACTGAGAGTTTGGTTCAGAAGAGTACGCAACCGACTGGTTTTATATTTTATCAAATATCAATGAGAATGAATAATCTTTGGCAAACATGCTGTATTACTCTCTGGCATCTCATTTTTAAAGTGTACTTTATATAGTCGTTTAGACTCATAAGATAAAGGTTGAATTGTTCTGTTTGACTTTATTCCTTTTTTTTTCGCTTATAGAACGACAAATTATCTTAGATAAGAAAGCAAAGGACTTACGGCATGTAGCTTCCACAATGGCAACTGAGATCTCGCAACTTTTATTCGAGCCCACAGATCCAGAGCCTAATTTCGATAAGCGTCGTGTTCACGGACCTGTAGCAAAATTGTTTCGTGTTAAAGAATTCAAACATATTATTGCTTTGGAAATAATCGCTGGAAATAAGGTATCAAAAGTTATTTTAATTATTCATATCTGTAAAATATTTTGGCGATATGCGTTTATGCATAACTCAGCAACCATATGCAGGTTCATAGTCTAGTTTGTGAGCCATATTTACTAATGGATGGCACCTGTCTGTTCAAAACTCAGTAGGTTAATCGGAATTTGAGCGTCTAACTTGTTGGTTGATGACTGACTTAATTTACAGCCTATTACAGCATTCTAGGTAAATGGTAAATTATTCTGCCCATTTATTTAAAGAATTCACTGACATATTTCAGAATGATTCAGCTCAATGTAGGTTAATGTAAGTTGTTATTTTCTTCCCTGCTTCATGTCAAGGCGATTTCTTACCCGAAGGTCTAGTTATGTACGGCATTTCTCTACCCATAGTTAACAAAGTGCTTCGATTACGAAGTATCGTGACAGCTGAAGTTTCTTGATGATCAAGAAAACAAATGGTTTACTATGTATCAGCACATAAGCCTTTCTACTGGCCTAAACACTTGAATTACTTCCCTATTCACTACTTTTTTCTTACGAACCGTTTACACTTTTCAAAGCTTTTCACTTTTGTGTAAAATCAGATTTTGATGTAATCCTCATTTTCAAGTGTAATAAAGTCTAGAGCACCATTTATACACATTCGTTCTCCTTCTTCAGTAAAGTCAACCGCCTTCATAGGTATTGAAACAATTTCCTAAAATGTAGTGTTTTCTCTCAGTCATACTTTATTGCTCACTACAACTAGAGGAAGATATTTACTGTTGAACAAAGTATTACGGGAACTGTTTGTGGCTTGTCTCAAAGAAACTAACCAGTGAATTCGTCTGTCATTGGGATAGATTTCGCCTTTATCAACCAGTTTTTAACCACTGATTTTTGACATCTCTTGGACTTTATGTCAATAGCTTAAATTCTCTTTTACAACCTGAACTAGTGGCCTGTGCCTTCAGTGTAATATTTTCATCTTGGCACCTTAAGCGTTTGCTTGTCTACATTCATTCGAACCAACGATACGGATCATGATAAGGTAACTTATCTATACACTTGGCACATTAGCAGAGCAGTATAATGTTGATTTGTGTATTTCTTGCATTAATGATCCATACAGAGAAGCAGAATGTTCAGATTCGACAACTGTTAAAACTGAGCAATTTACACTGCTTAATTTGACAATTCGCCTTCTTGGAATGATGGTAAGATGCTTCTATGTTGTAGTAAATTATGCATCATGAACCTTGCCTGGTTAACCAGTTCACTAGTTACTAGCCGGTCCTAAGCCCGGGTAAAGAGGGAAGGTTGGGCATAGGGCTAGCAACCCTACCCCATAAAACCAATCCAATCCACTTGCTAAAGAAACTTCAAAGCACAAAGAAACCATGAAAATGAAAACAAACTTATTCCTCTCTGGAATCGAAGGGACGAAATGACGCCAGTTGGTGAAAGCCTTCGGAAGCCAATTGGCCGATGTGTCTTCTTTACTCTCGACGAAAGATAAAGTAAACGTGAGGACATGGAATGTCCGCACAATGTTTGAAGCTGGCTCGCTGGCAAGGCTGCCCAGAGTGCAAAAAGGTGAGAAGGTATACCACAGAAGTGCAAAGAATCTGCGAAAGCAGAGGAAATGGAAGTGGACTCTCCAAACTGTCAACTGGAGAGGAGTCAATAATCTACTGCGATATTGCCACACAGACGACAACCACGAGCACATTGAGTTATACAGTGGCCATCATAATGTCTCCAAGAACATCGAAGGCTCTCATGCAGTGGGAACCAGTCTCCTCCTGCAGAATTATGACAGCAAGATTCAACTCAAAAAGAAGGAAATTCACAATCATACAATGTTACGCGCCAACAAATAATGCAGATGAAGAGAAGGATGAATTCTACAGGCGACTGCAATCAGTAATGGACAAGACCCTACACCAAATGGTGACATCAAAATTCATTCTAATGGGTGACATGAATGACAAACTGGGAGCGGACAACACAAGAAGAGAACCCATCATGAGTGGAGGAGCACTCAGTGAAATGAATGAGAACGGAGAACTGTCTGCAGCCTTCTGAGCATTCAATGATTTGGTGATTGGAGGCAGTGTGTACAAACACAAGGATATTCACAAAGCGACATGGACTTCACCAGATGGACACACTAATTATCAGATGGACTTCATCTCAATGTGAAGAAAGTGGAGATGCAGCCTACTGGACACAAGATCCAGATGAAGGTTCACGCCACTCACTATCTAGTACAGGGAACCTACATTCCAAACCAAGTTGAAAGTCTTCAAAGAAGTTTGTGATGGATCACAGTTCGGTTCAACACCCAGAACGGAAACTGAAGTGAAGGACGAAACTACAAAGGACATCTTCACGTCCGCCATCAGAACAAAATGGGAGACGTTTAGCAACATCCTTGAAGGATCTGGCGTGGAATAACACTGGAACTCCTTAAAAGAGATGTGGAAAGAAACATGCATAACCGTATTAGGAAGGAAGAGGAAACAAGACAAGGAATGGATCTCGACGGACACATGGAAGCTGTTGGAGGTGGTGAAGCTGCTGATGGTGAACCAGAAGATGAATCATTGCATAGATGCACAACGAAAAGAGGAACTGAACACAACCTATAAAATACTGCACTGGACAAAGAAGTGAAGACGAGTGCACGGAAAGACAAAAGACACTTCTACGACATACTGGCAAGTGAAACAGAACAGGCTGAAGGCTGCTGGAGAATCCTGACAACGCCATATCAAATAACCAGGTTACTATCTGGAAGGGAAGAGATCAACGCAGACGAAACCAATGAAAGATAGTGAAGGAAACCTAGTTACCGGCAAAGAGGAGAAACAAAGAAACAGCAACAACTAAATCTGATGGATTACGTTTTTATCGCTGAGCAAGGTCACACTACGAGTGGGAAATGCTTAGACTTATATACTCACGTGGATTATATGGTTATGCTGACACTTACTGTTACCTGAAATCGATGAAGTGAGTTTTCGTTGGCCAACGATACTATAAACGTGTTAACTAATGTCAAAATAAACGTTTATCTGACGAAACATGGAACTATACCACCAGGTTAACCATCTAGGTCACATGTAATGCAAACGTCGAATATTGTACGATTTTGGTATCACTTTATTGTGTAAAAAGAATCTTGATTGGGGATAACCGAAACTCATAAACAATCTGAATGTACTGTGAAGTGACATTTTTCTGTTCTTTTCATAACCTGTAGTCACTTTTATTATCATTATAAACCGTGATGCGATACCTTCTGCATCATTCAGGACAGCTCAACTAGTGGAGATTTCTTTACCATTATCAATTTGATGATGCCTGTAAACTGGCTTTTCTCATGTTAAACTGTTAATTTGAGAATAAAATATTTATTTATTTATAATGGGCTGACCACTTCAAAAAGCTCTTGAATCGACCACCATCTGCAAGTCATCCGGAAATACCACCAGCGACATCAGAACTACCAGTGAACACAGGCCCTCCGACAAAAGCAGAAGTGAAGTCTGAATTCCGTAAAGCTTCTGAAATCCAGGAAAGCAGCAGGACCAGATGGAATTCCACCAGAAGCACTGAAAACAGGCGCAGAGATAACAGCGGGCATGCTCACACCACTACTGCAGAAGGTTTGCAAGGAGGGAAGGAAAGGTGCCTATCCATTGATTGGAAGAAGGGCTACCTTGTCAAACTTCCAAAGAAGTGAGACCTAAGCCTTTGAAAGAATTGGCGCGGAATCATGCTTTTGTCCACCCCAAGCAAAATATTATGCCGCATCATCCTGGAGAGACTAAAGGATTCTCTGGATTCGAAATTACGACCGGAACAGGCTTGTTGGCTGGTTTCCGGAAGAACAAATGATGTGCGGATCAAATTGCAACGCTACGCCACGCAACGTCATGAACAGAATATAGAATGGCAGTCAACTCTCTACCTCAACTTCAAGGACTTTAAAAAGGCCTTTGACAGCGTCGACCAAGAAATAATTTGGCAGTTGCTTCAA
Organism: Heterobilharzia americana; assembly: GCA_944470555.2. Taxonomy (NCBI): domain Eukaryota; kingdom Metazoa; phylum Platyhelminthes; class Trematoda; order Strigeidida; family Schistosomatidae; genus Heterobilharzia; species Heterobilharzia americana. The sequence continues at coordinate 74,610,048 of OX104129.1, read as the reverse complement.
TACTACGAAGGCCACAAATCTTTATCAACCTCATTCATCAGCTATATGAAGATGCCACATGCCAAGTGGTTTACAATGGAAAGCTCAGTGAGGCTTTTCAAGTAAAGACAGGAAGGAGTAAGACAAGCTGTCTACTATAACCGGTGATTTTCCTGATTGTGGTGGACTGGATCATGCAGCAAACCGTGAGGAGCGTGAAGATGGACATACGCTGTCGGGACCGATGAAAAGAACCTAGAAGATTTGGATTTCGCAAATGATTTATGTCTGTTTTGTGGCACAAACTCGAAGATCTACAGGCGAAAACTAACAAGTCGATAGGAGAGGCAGCGAAGACAGAACTTCAAGTGAATGTAGAGAAGACGGAGGTGATGAAGATACCCAACCAACAACAGCATCAACAACAAGCACCAATTACCATTAACGGGAGAAACCGAAAGGAACTAGTCTCTTTTATCTACCTATGCAAGGCTGCATCATTTCAACTACAGGCGACAGAGGCACAGACGAGGATATCAAAACCAGGATTGGAAAAGCAAGACAGGCTTTCATTTATTTGAAATCAGTGTGGAGATCTACTGTACTCCACTCAGCATGTGGAACAAGATCCGGATTTTCAACACTAATGAGAAGTCATTGCTGCTATATGGTTCAGAAACTTGGCGCGTCACGAAAAGCACTTCCAACAAACTGCAGACATCAACAGCTGCCTACGCTCGATACTGAAGATCAGATGGCTAGAATAATAAGAATAAGCAACAAAGAACTCTGGGAACGAACCAACTAAGAACGTATCACCCAACAAATGTGCGGAAGAAGAAAGTGGAGATGGATTGGATTGGGCATACACGCACCAGGCCGTTGAGTGGATCCAAAGGGGAAACGACGAGTTGGGGGTCCGAGGTGAGGAATGACATGGAGGAGATCATATGAGGAAGAAATGGGAGCTTGTGGGCAGTCGTGGGGCCAGGTTCAAAAGACTTCAGAGAACAGAGTGCAATGGAGGCGTGCTACCGAAGCCCTATGTTCCACTAGGAACCCAAGGGAAAAATAATAATAATGATAATGCGTCATGAATGAACTGGTGAGTAATTTTCGCGATTTTCAAACTGCACTTTTTCATGTCACAGTGAATGTGGATAGGGAGTGAAGTTGGGGGAATCTGTCGAACGCTCCACTTGCTTGGGAAGTTGCATCAGCCCGGATGGGGTGGTTGCTGACGAAATCTCTGCTGGCCCGTTTGACATTCACCAACTTGCGTTATGTGCGGCACCGACTAGTGAGATGCCTGACTATCTATCAAAGGACAAGTACACTGCACTGTAGTCTGTTCTCTCCTATTATGCGGCTGAGACATGGCTGTTGAAAGTAGAAGACATAAAGTGGTTAAAGGGTTTTAGTCATAGATGTCTTTGTAGCACTGCTCGCGTTTGGTAAAACCACTACGTAACCAATTTTGAGGTGAGGTGAAGGGTACTATGCAATATAGGCAATTTGATTGATGAGGTTGTGGACCTTCATTGGCTGAGGTGGCTTGGACATGTGTTGCGCAGCCGACCTACCACCTACTTCGGCGTTCCATACTAAAGCCAGTTGAATTAGGTTAGAAGAGTGATCAGACCAAGACGTACTACCAGTCCATGAAGTTCCTGACCGTTGGTCTGAGCTGTGTTGTGAGTTGTAAACTACCTGGTTGGGGTGCCCGAGACGATAGGAATCAGTGGTTGAGAAGTCTTGATGAGATGGTCAAAAATCGGTCACGATAGCGCAGATTTATTGACTCTGAGATATATACTAACTCTTGAGTGTTTTTACTAACCTTAAGTTTTAAGTTCCTCCTTCTCCCATATATCTTTGTCGACTTTGATATCAGTCCTTTATATCCACCTGTTCTTTGTATACTAATGTGAAGTGTGATAACTGAACTGAAGCACTTATATGCGAGGTTGTTCTTTGATTTCATCTACTTGTCTGTCTGACGGTGAGTAGTATTCTCTGCAAGTGTTTAGCTCTACTGCTTTTGCGAGGAAACACTTTCGTGTGACATTGTACAAGTATTACATTTTCATTTTGTAGCGATTTCCTCTCGGATAAAGAGTTGTATCACACACAAGAAAAGCGCCTTATCTCAGTCAAACTAGGTACTTCCGTATCGACATTACGAAGATGCTTTATGTTTGTACCTGCTTGAGTTTATTGATTTTGCATAACTTTTCTTTTCTTTTCTCCGTAAGTACTGTAGTTGGTAACTGCGTTGCACCGATGTAATGCTTGACTAGTTGCACTCAAAATTCGTCTAAGCATCTTTGTGTCATGATCTGATTGTACTTCTGATCAGTGGATATTAGATAACTCTAGACAATTTACTTAAACTATCATCATTTTCAAGCACCTAAGTTCAGAATTTTTCAATTAATATAAGGGTAATCATTGACATAAAACGAAACTCCTCTTAAGACAAGTGACTGTGATCTGCTAGAAGGCCGAAGAACATTAGTTAGAAGTAGTGGTAATTTAATTGTGTTGGGTTGAGTAGTTTATTAAATGTTTTATGCAATTTGTTTTCGATACGACCACTTATCAGGTATGATAAAGGAGGATTAATAAATTTCGTTTAAAAGGTATTAGAAATTGTCTTGCATTTTAGTGTTTCAAAATGTAGTATGTGTATATTTTATTCTGTTTGCAACTTCAGTTACAAAACATTGTAGTAGATACAGAGCATACGGGTAAAAGTTTATTAGCACGTGGTCAACTTCGTCAACGCATCACTATTCTGCCCCTGAATAAAATACACGGAAACCCTGTGCCGGATGCAACTGTTCAAAGAGCTCAATTGTTAGTTGGTGCAGATAATGTGGTCACCGCCTTATCACTGATTGAGTTCGATGATATATTTAAGCCGGTTATGGAGTATGTGTTTGGCGGTGCCTTGATATGTCCGAATATGGCGATAGCTAAACGTGTTGCATTTCATCCTGGTATTGAAAAGAAGACGGTAACACTGGAAGGTGATGTATTTGATCCCCAAGTAAGTGTAATTCTTGTGAATTTTGATCATCTACTGTTTTTGCATTCAAAAGATCCAACTGAATGTATGTGTATAGAAAAAGCCTTAATCTTAAACCAGAACCATATGTGCAGAAACAGTTTGTACAGCCCGTTTCACTATCTTGAAGTTAACTTACCATTTTGACCAGATGTTTCATGCATCCAGCTCTTCCTTATTTTTACTTTATTCTGTTTCAGTGCATTTTATTTTATCATAATACTTTCATTTCTCGTGATCTCTATCACATCGCATTTTGTGTCATTGGTGTTCACATTTGCTATTTTATCTGGTCTTTGGTCGACTGCGTTTAAATGAGATTTTCTATGACCGGTAGTGCAACCTAACAGTCTGCGAGCAATATGAACCTAACGCGCAAAACTAATCGACTCTAAACGCTAATCAGAACGTCGACCACCACCACAACAATACTACAGACACTCGAAGACAAGACGAACCGTTGACATGGAGCTCTTACGATCTCAACAACAGACAAAGCAGTTGACAGGATGCTGAATATATACATTTGTAAATGACCTTGACAACAATGAATCCACATTTAGGTTAAAAGAGTTAACAACCAATGAGAGTTCAGCCTTCAGAGCAGTGAGGAAAAAAGCTATCAATAGTGTGAAAACAGCAGTGATAGGTTATTTTAAGGTTATGGGTAAACATCAGGCCAAAGTTATGGAAAAGTAGGGGTATATAGGAGTATAATACTACTGTAGATGAAACCATAGGATGTAAAAATTATGCCGAACACTGTCTTAAGAGTGAAATTAGGCTAACCGTGTTCGCAGGTGAGATATTTGGATGGTTCAGCACGACTAATGTAAGTTGACTTCAAATTTCGCCCTCCAAATTACTACAGTCAAGGGATTGAGCAGCAGTTTTACTTGCTTAAGTCATAATCATTAGGAGTCAGCCATTAAGCGCCTAAATTCTTCACATCATAGTGGATTTGACTCGGTAACCCGAATGGTATGCATGTATGTGTACAACTCTACTGCCCTGGTTATGCAAAACTAGGGGTATATAGCAAAATCACAGCACATTCATTCAGTCATCCACCTGGTATCTTGCATCTTTGACCTTTAGTTTTCTTTATTTTTCCAATTGATTTGGCGATTCATGAAATATTATTCTCATTCATACTAGTGAACTTTACGATTCCACCTATTGTAAAAATACAATTGTACAGCTTTTGAAAATGAAATCACCGCGAAGGGAAATTTTCTTCGCTGAAATCTATTTTTAAATGTGTTTCAATAAATGGAAGTCCATGATTGTTTTACATCAGGCTGTTTAGTGTTCCCGTGTTAAACTTTTATCATTAAAATAACTGAATATGGCCTTTATCTCACAAACATCTTTTATAATCAGATGTTTCACAGTCAATTCTTAATAAAAGGGACATTCGCTAGGTTCCATTTAACACAAAATTTGACCCTATTTCCTCATACTTTGTATAAATTATCGGGGAGAAATTGAACTTATTTTTGTTTGTGTGTTTCCGTTCGTCTGCTGCTTTTTTTTATCGTTTAAGATGACAGTCTTATCTTGTTGGCATTTTTACTACTCCTAATATACTGTTTAACTTGCATTTACACTGCCAATCTGTACAGATATTCAAATTCGTCGGCTGGAATTGATCTTTGATGTTAACTAAGTGTAGTTGTGGCTAAAGGAGTTGCCACTTGATTAGTGCTACCGAACTTCACGTCGATAACTTCTTACCTTTTCAGTTTTTAACAATACATAAGTGCTCTTTCATACTTCAAGATTTATCTCCGTAAATTTTGATACTGGGTGATGATTGAAGGAAATGTAATGAAAATCTGGTTTGTGGCAGAATTCGAACCAGTAGTCCGGGTTTTCAATATCAATAATACGAGTCCATCAAACCACGACTATCTGAAATAGTCACTGGCAATCCGTAGATTTTGTTATTGGAAAAAGAATACATCTGTAACTTTAAGAATACCATGCCTACAGGACAGTGTTTCTAACAGATGCAATCGTAATTGAACGCTTTCATTGAAGTGTGTCAATAGCCATGTGCTTTCATGGACGTGTGGTTCAAAATTAGATACAACTGGTTGGATATATATACTTTTTGTCATCTTCGAAGTTTTGAATGTTTCCATTTACTTGTTCTCTCTCTGTCCTCTCATAAACGTTTATGTATTTCATTGTTTTTCTGTTCAGTTTTCTTTGCATGCTTTAGTGGAGTGAGCCCACTGGAACAGATGTACTTTTGTGTCAAGTATCATATTGGTTTGTCTGGCCATCTGTTTGTAATCAATTCAAACTTAGGGTGTTTCTGCTCAGCTATAATTGTCGGTAATTGTATGCTTTAAAACAAAATAAGCATGATAGTTGGTAAATTCTTTTTCAGACTGTTGTTAATTTTTGTCTACTTTCTGTGTCAATAAGTTAGGTTCATTTAAGCGAATTTCACGTTATTTAGAATTAATCTATGGTATCATCCTCTGTTGTGGTCTGTCTAACGTGCTATTGTCACATCGCTTTTCATTATTAGGGTACACTGTGTGGTGGGAGTCGAGCGTCTTTTTCAGACGGTCTGTTATCTCGCATATTTAAATGGCATAATGCAGAGGTTGGTGCTCAAGAAGCTGAACTAGAGGTTGCTCAAGGTGAAGCGAATGTCAAAGTTGCTGAAGCGCGATCAGAAAAGATTTCTCAAATGCACCAATCATTAGAAAGCTATCGTAATCAGCTAAGTCAACTAGAGAACCAAATGAAACAGGGAGATAGACCTCGGTTACTAGCAGACGTAGCAGCTACCAAAGAAGAGCTAAGTAAGTCACTTTGTCTCAGTAGTTCTAAAACATATATCGGATAATTACATTCTGTTAAACATGTGATATAAGGGTTACTGAATATGTTTTAAGTAGGTGACTTTTATTTACTGTTGATTTATGAATCGGAATGCAGACACATTTCGTCACATAACTCAACAATTTTATGCGTTCGATCTTCTAAAGAATGAGATTTTATTCTGTAGGCTTAAAACATGTTACCGCTACTTGCGATAATTTTAAACTTTCACCTTCATATCTCAACCAGAATGAATTTGCAGCTGAAAAGAGGAAAAGTTGTGGTCAGGGGGCGTTTATGATGAAGTATGAGCACCTGAGTAGCTCATTAACGTGATATTGAGACACGACAGACAATGTCAACACGGGACCTTGCACTACTACGTAGCGGTCTAGGTTGCCATTTCAAGGTCGTGTTCATCACCAATTGATACTGGTCGAGGAAACAGTGGAAAACTGTCTCTCCCCAATATCAGACTCCTGGACAGTGTCCACGCACTACTGCATGAGGGATTATCCTCTAGCGCTAAAACACTGTCAACTGTTTAAATCTTCTGAACATCTTTAGTTAAAATGTGAACACGTTTGACAATTGCGAAACATCCGTCAAATGCGTGTCGATGTTTGAAGAACCTATATTGACTCCTAAGGAATACAAGGTGTGGTATGAAGTGTGTTAACCTTCTTAACTGCTCAAAAAGTTACGTCAGCTCTGATGGACTGGTTGTTGAGAGAAATCTCGAGACTATGTTTCTCAGTGGTTCACTTTGTCCTATTTCACAAATATGGGAGATATGGCGGTTGAAGGTGGGAAATATGGGGAAAATACAGAGCTTTGATCATAAGTGTTTCCATACTATTTCTTGCTTATGATTAGATCGTAGTGAGCAGTGTTAACTCTGAGTACAGAGCACTATATTATCTAAGCAAGTCAGTCGAATCTGTGAACCTTCAACAAGCAAGACTTTGCTTCAATTCATGAGGCTGCCTATTTTGTATGTCTGCGCTTTACTCATTGCACAAAACAGACAATAGTAAATCCAGTTTGTGCTCCATTGGAAGGCGAGAACGTCACGTGGGTATTTAGAGAGGAAACAGCTAAGCATTCATCTGAACAAGACACCAATGCTCAACCTGAGAAAACCTAGTGTGAAATTAGGTCTGCTGTGGAAACAGAGATAAAGACAGTTAGTGGCCTGAACCCGAAATCTACCAAACGTCATTCGATTTCCGCAACGTCATCCAAACTGATGAAAGATGGAAGTAGGGAATTGCTGATTCGATGTTGTGTTTGAGAATCAGAGGTAGTCCTGTCAGACTAGTCTTCTACACTGCCATCTCAGTCTATATGAAGGGAGAGAAGTCTTCTTGTGACAACCATAGGGGGATCACTTCGACTAATATTGTGTCCAAGATCCTTGGGTCCACAATTATTCCATGCATTATTAGAGTGCGAGAACGGGATCTCGATTCATTCGTCAAGTTGTGTCACCTCTGGGGCTAACTAGTAAGATATCTGGAGGAGTGTACTGCGCAATGTTGCAGTCCGTTCTGTCTTGTTACGCTGTCATGAGATGTGGCGATTGAAATCAAAGGCACCCAGCTACCTAGTGCAAATTCGTGCATCAGGCAGTACGGTACACCTATTGTGTGAGGCCTAATGATGCTGCCTAGCTGGTCAGGTCTCAGTAGGTGGAATGGGGCTCGAACCTATGATCTGGGTCTCGGAACAAACGTGGCGTCGCAGCACTGCTCACATATGATGAGAGCATCCTGTGAGCAGTGTCGAAGTTAGTCAAAGGATAAGTCAGCCAATGTGGGTTCCAACTTTCAGGATTTGATGTGGCTTGGGTGTTCTTTGCACGTGCACATGCTTAGCCACCACCTAACTCGAAGGTGCAATGTTATCTGAAGTAGGGTTAGGTTGAAAGAGAGCTTAGGTGTCCAGATCAGGACGTTACACCAGTGCATGAAGTTTGACTGTTCGTCTGAGCTGCATAAGGAGTTGTAGACTTCCGAGCTCAGTCGGAATCCATGGTTGGATATCCTTTGGGATATGGTTGGAGATAGGTCAGTATTGGTTAAAGGGCTCTCGTGAAAAGTGTAGAACTTTCCAATGCCATCAACAAATGTATATGAACCGTTAATTTTTGTACACATTCAACTGGACAATGAACCTTTATCGTTTTTGACGCTTCTCTGTATTTTTGAGTAATCCAGCGATCATGAAGGGTGAAGTCTTAGGTTATTTTTCAAGAGTCCACTCCTTGTTAGTTATATATATATATATATATATATATATATATATATATATATATATATATATATATATATATATAAGGACATACCAACCTGCGACGGGAATTGTGGCAAGTATTTCTCTTGATCAAATCCAGTTATTCATGGGGCAGGAAGATAAAAGAAGTGAACAGACAACTATGAGAATCATTGAAGCACTTAGTGAGAAACTGTGTGTATCAACATTTGTACAACCTGATTTATCTCACAGTGGACAAGTTTACCCATCCTTCTACGTTTACTTGTGATCAGTAAATTTGTTGTAATGAATGGGTTCTCGTGTGGATTATTGATATATATTTACAAGAGAAAGTTGATTGGTCCCTTTATAACCATACACGTATATTTAATATATGTAATAACTATGGACAATGAAAATCATATGACAGCCGAAAGATGATCTTTCTGTATTCGATCAGTAGGATTACACCGTAGTGATTGAAGTGAGACTACAAGAAGTGATCTTTGAGGTTGTATTTCATATGCAATAGGGGTTGCTTCTTGGTAGGTAATAAATCCACTGACTATCTTTCTGTCTTAACATGGTATATTTTCACAACCAGTTGAAATATTTGTGCAGTTTCCTCATGAGGTTTTATTAATCACCATTTGAACTATCATCATTCTATCTCAGTATAAATGGCCTAATTATTTATTAACTATTTATCGAACAGATTTCATAAAATTCCTCACTGTTTTCTGTCTAAATATTCGGTCCTATGTTTTTGCATAAACATTTTCTCAATATAGAACAAGTGGAAAAATTACTATCCAAGGCTGAAGAAAGTCTTTCACAGATACGTGCAAGAGCTACATTAGCTCATGAAAAAGTAGCAAATGCAGACAATTCACATGGAGAAGAAGAAAAAGATGCTGAGAAAGCATTTGCTGAAGCTAGGAACCAGGTAGAAGCTACTATAGCTGCTTTAAGAGAGAAAGATTCACTAAAAGAAACCTTACGTTTGGAGGCTGAAGAAGTCGCTAAAGAGCTGAATGGTATAAAGGTTAGTCAATTTACCTTATATAATCATTGGTTTTCATTAGACAGCAGATAATATTCAAAGAAATTAAATACACGTTGTACTTTAATTTTATAATTCGACTTCCAGTAGTAATCATCTTGAGTTTTCATCACAGACACTTTATGTGTTGCATACACCAGCTATCTGTTTACTTGCGATGTTGCTAGTGTGAAATTCATCTGCTATTGTTTTTTAGCCTGTAAAAGAAATTTAGAAAAAAGCAATGGGAATGAAAAAATGTTCATCCTGCACTAGGTTTTCACCAAAAGCTTTACACTAATATGAAGCATTTTTGAACAGTATAATTTCTATTTCCCTATGGATTTAAAATGAAACAAAAACCCGAATAGCAACGCGGTAATGTAATCACTTCCAGCTTATCGGAAAGCAGTTAATTAATCGCACTATCCATCTATCTATAGAAGCTTGGTGTGTTCAAGTGGAATCGTTTCAGTTTTCGCTATATGAAGAAGCTGATTGCGTAAAGTGCGCGCGAGATTGTGTGAATTTAAGTCAATGACACCAGAGTCATTTATTCCTCAAATGAATGAGATGTGAAAGTATGCTTTTCCGTATTGATTTGATCATACTTATCATTTCTCTAACCACTATAGAAGATGTTCAGAAATTTGATAGCAAACGCATCTAATGGTACGAGCAGCGTAATAGGTTCAATAGGAAAAGTTCTTTCGTTCTTTTGGTCTCTGAAGCTATAAGCATAATAATTTATGGTAAAATAGACGTTTATCTGGCCTAACGTGGAATTATAAAGACGAGTCAAATATATCGATTGCTTGTAATGGAAATTTGGAATTTCGCGCGACCTTGGTGCGCCACCTATGGTGAAAAAAAGTATGTCTGATAACGATGTAAACTTGAACACTCTATATATGCTGAGAAGTGATATTTTCTTGTTCGTTTCATAACTAGCAGAATCTTCTGGTGTTTTTCATAAAGTTTAATGACCTGCCTTCTGTACCATTCAGGACTTGTAAAATCTTGCAGATTTCCCAACATATATCAATGTGTAGATGTCTGTAAATTGGCTTCTCTCATGTTAAATTCTTAATGTGAGAATAAAATATTTATTTATTTATTTAACTAATAAGAAAAACCTATACGTAAGGCGAAAAAAAGTTGGTCTTCACTTCGTGAATTCAAAATCGGTTGACTGAATAACATGCAGTATAACTGTGTTCCACTGATCGATGCTTTTTAGCACTCTTAAGGTTTTGTGTCTTAGTTTCTTTAACATTGTCAACCGAAACTATAGTTTCATGAACAGCGATTTTATAGAAACCATCAATATTATTATTTGAGTGGATTTGTACACTCCACTGTATTCTCAGAGATATGACATTCTTATGATATGGTTTGAAAGAATCATACACTAGAAGTTCTACTCATGTCTTTTCATTTCTAAGTAACCACTGAAAGCGCTTTAGGTCCAATTAGAATCAATTTCAATAATTAACAACGGAATTATTGAAATGTGCCCTAAAACTAGGAAACATTATTGTATTTGCATATGTTTTACAAGATTCGTAATATTTCCTCTCCTTTACCATAAAGGTTTCTCTTGAAGAAGCCAAAGAAGCTGTGAAGACAGCAGAATTGAAAGAAGAGTTTTGTATTGAAGCTGAACGTTCTGCCAAGGAGGAATTAGCTAAAGCATGTGAAGCTGTTAAACAGCACCGTGAATTAATCCATAAAACACTTGGTGCACTGAAATCTGCTGAAACTGAGGCTAGTCAATTGGTTGACGCACTTAATCAAACCAACAGTTTGATAGATAAGCTGTCGCATCAAATTGAGATTCAAATGAAAGAAGGTGATCAGGCAGATGGTAGGGTAAGCAATTATTGATTCATTTTGTCAGTTTTTTTCTGTCGAATGCGCTGGCAACTCTTCTGTTTTTCTGGTGATCCAATACCATGTTTGTTTTTCTTTATCGCGGCTAATTTAATCTAGAAGGTGAACTTTCAATCGATGGATCACAAGTTAAAACCTCAACATACCAATAGAGATTTGAACAGTCAAGTGGGTATCATAAGTCCTATTGCAACAAATCTGGTTCATTGTCTTGCACATGAGCCTGTGCATAGTAGTTGAATCGTACACATGACATTTCATGAGCAATTTTGCGAAATTATTTGTGTATCATTGTGAAAAAATGAAACTTGAAAACTGCATCGAATTAAGATATCTCTAGAGAATACCAATTGTTACTCGTTAGATCGGGATCATAATCGAAACATTGACGATTCTATTAAAAATTCAACTTTCTGCAGTTGGTTAGCCGACTATTAAATGTTGAATAGACTTAGCAGCATAGCTGGTAATTCGTTGGCATAATTTATTCCTTATAATTATTCATTAGAAAATAAATATGTAAGCCATGTAAAAATCATATTTCCTGTTGTTTCTAGTGGTTACTTACCAGACCAAGGTAGGTTAAGAGCAAACCGTTTTTCTAAACTGACCTATTAGTTTTATATATATATATATATATATGAAGGATTTAGTGAAAAGTTGTGTGGTATACGACCAGTATCAACATTTGTGCAACGTGAATTATCTCATATGGATCCTCTCATTTCTTCAATACAGGACTTTGATTTATTTGCAGGGATTAGATTTGAATCATGGTTGAAAAAGTATCAAGACGTGTTTCTTGTTGACCTTAAATTGCTTCATGATGATGCATTCTTTAAAGAAAGTTGGGCACTGTAGAACATGATCATTACGTAAATTTTATACTGCCAAGGAATTCTTAAGATTTTATTATTGATGAAACAGTCTGAATTCTGCCACAGATATTTGGAGAGCAATCATCTCTCTTTCGAGTTACATACTAGTGTTTCAATATTATAAAAGATTTAAGCGATGACTGGGTTGTCAATAAAGAGTGTGAGTGCTTTAAACTTTCATCGATGAATGAAGACCATCTAAAATTTCTTATTTTCATCTGCAGTTCTGAGATCTTCGGCAGATGCTAGCTAACATACGTGCTCATATTTTATCTAAGATGAAACAGCGCCCAAACGTAACACTTCAAAAAATCACAAATGAGTGTCAGAAACTGATAAACTTGAAGCATAACTCAGCAACGGTTGAAAGTGCGAATCATTCAGCGAATATTAACGAAGTCAGTCAGTCAGTCAGTGAGAAAGGGTGCATAGCTACTGACCATGCAAAAGGTAATAACAGTAGACTGAAACTACCTTTGGCATTGTGGTAGTTGGCACTTGGTGAAATTTTGCCCGTTTTAGAATCACAGATTCATGAAATGTTCTCAATGAGGACCGTTATAAAGTTAAACTCCGAAATCATACACAGCTGTACCCAAAATGCAGCAGCATAAAAAGAAGCGGATCAGCGTTGCGAAGAAAATATATATTCATAAAAATCAACGGACATCAGGTTCGTTTACATCTTGATACAGCTTCCGACATAACACTTATCGGCAGAAGAACATGGCAGCGAATAGGTTGACCGAAAAATTACCCAACTACTGAGGTCGTTCACAGTGCATCAGATGGTCAGCTACATAATATTGCTGAAGTTTATTGTACTGTTGTACGCGGCAATGAGACGTCTATACCTGACAGATCGACTACCTCTGGATATTCTTGGTTTAGACTGGACAATAAATCTTTATCGTTTTTGCCGCTTCTTTCTGGTTTCGGGGACTGAGTTGTCATCAAGGGTGAACTCTAAGTTTATTGTTCGAGAGCACTCCTATATATATATATATATATATATATATATATATATATATATATATATATATATATATATATATGAACAGTGTAACAGTGATTGCCAAGTTTTATCACTGAGTGTAAATAGTAACAAGGCTATATTCTAAGAAAGTATTTGTAATTGGTTCGTTTAAAATGAATTATTTGTGTTACTCGCAAAATATGATACACAATAAAAGTTTACACTAGGTGATCTGGTTTTAAATCACCCTCATTTGCGTAGATATGCTTTATCTTTAATTCAAACGTTATATCACTTTTTCCACTTCCTTTAGTTCCATGAACTACAACGATTTTGACTTTATTATTCTCATTTCCCGCTTTCGTTTTGTTACCTTATCTTGGTATGCTGATATGAGTTGTTGAAACTTGGACCGTCACGTAGTATTGTAGCCAGTTCCCATCTTGATATTCTCTGATACTAGAGAAAACCAGCATTTCGTGTGAAATAACGGTTTGTAACTTATTCTTCTACTCGAGTAGTCATCTGCATAATTCGGAAATTTTGTGATTGCATATGAAAACTGACTACTTTATTTGAATGTTTTGATTCTTTGTAAGTATCCCAGATTTTGTCAATGGCTTTTAAACGAATATTTGACCTGTTTGTCATTTGCTAACTTATGACACATGTTCGATATCCAATCTCTTGTAGAAGGATGGATATACTGCGCAACACTCTACTCTGTCCTGTTGTGAAGTGTGGTAATTCGAGCCGATGGACCTGTGTGCGAAGTTCTACATTGATTTTGTTGGTCAGTCAGCCAGCTGTTAAGTTGTGAAACATGACAACTGGAATTAAAATAAATTTGGAATAACTTGGGCACCAAAACACTTATCATACAAAATATTTTGACAACATTAGGAAAACATTGAAGTGATATTGAAAAAGCAAAAGGGGCAAAAATAAAATAGATTATTGCAGAAGCAGTCTTAAAGATACATCCAAAGTGCATTCATTACTTTCTTTTCACTTTTCAGTAAAAGAAGAAACACTAAAGGTGCAGCATTATCACCATTCTGAGCAATATCCACCATCCTCTTAAGCTACTGAATAGCATGGTCTCTTGGACTTCATCCAAGGAAATTCCAGGCCCCCACAGACGCTAACCTACTACAACTATCCGTCATCATCCAGGACCACATCGTGCACTGGTCACCTTTCTGCTTCTTGCAAGCAGTCCCGAGTTAGGGACGACATATTTACCATGTCCAAGCCACCAAAGTCGATGTTTCAAGATGGTCACACTTAAAGAAGGAAAATCTCCACCACACCCGGACACATCGCCTCACCTACGAATTGCTCACATTACGTCTCCACTGTATGTGTGCACCCGTTCGGACTGACTGACTAACGGACAAAGTCAAAGCAGAACCCCACACACATGCATCGACTCAAGTTGCCAAATTTATGGTAGTATACAAGGAACAGGTGGATGGAAAAGTGGTGTGAGAGAATAAACAGGCTGAAGATAAATGTTAGTGCGAATATTAGAGCTTTAGAAGACGTCAAAGAGCGAATACTCATGCTCCATTGTGACCGATTTCAAGCCATGTCTCCAACAGTCACCAACCAGCCCTTACATGGCATGGCTGCCTTCAGGTTGCTTTGTCTCTTCATCGTGGTTGGAGCCAGCTGGAACCAGTCTACTCGCATTAATCAGTTCGGATGATGTCGAAGAAATCCAATAGCGTTACCAATTGTCTTTACTACTGTTTCTCCAGCCAACGTAATATCGCGCCAGGTTACCTCAGGATGAGCTTTGGTGTCTTGTTCAGATAAATGCGTAGCTAACTCCACTGCAAGTACGTCATTTTCATTCTCATCTTCCAGTTGAGCACAGATTTGATTTACTGCCGTCTTTTTTGTACAACGAGTAAAGTACAGACATACACGGACCCTCTTAGTGCGTGGTCAGAGTCGAAACAGGTACTCAAGAAAGAGCGGCAGTTCTCCAACGATGGCCTATGAAGCAATATTGATCTATTGTGTCCGTCATTGGCTTGATTTCGATGGATGCCATGAGAGACAGTGTCTCTCCTAATGTTTAAAGTTATTTCTGGTTAGAAATAAGTGACTGTCGGAGCAACATTGCAAGAGACGATCACCGTTATCGGTTCGTTGGGATGGGATTCCGTAAATACCTCCGAGATTCCTTTTCGATTGGTTCACCATCCCACTTGAGCGTTAGGGTTACCTGTCATTGTGACTAGATCTGAACGTTTGTTTTCTGTAGTGAGGTTGACAGTTTCTCATATAATTCATCCTTTGCATCATCTGAACTACAGTCAGTGGGCGCTCAGACGGACATCGTCTAATCTAATGATCCTTCCTAGTTCTTACAGATCTTTTCAGTCGAACAGCACATAAATGTCTGTTGACTGATATCCAATCGATAAACTCACTTTCTGCCCTACATCTCAATGCTATGCCTATACCGGCGAGTTCACGAGAGCTAGCCACTGGGTCTCCGGACACTCGTAAGATGAATTTTTAAGATTCATTACTATGACCAGATGAGGTCAATTTAATAACCACACTCTGTCTTGTATATGTGTCCCAGAGATGCAGCTCATATCCATGACTAGAGATTCCAGAGTTGTGGTGAGCGGTGCTTGGTGTCCGATTTCGCATAGAGTTTGGACGTTGAAAGCTCCTACATGAAATTGATGGTAGGCGTGGTCTTAGGAGACTATTAATGAGGTTTCGGTGGCCTTGATCTTTGAAAATGCTTGCGGAGTGATAGGTTGATTATGGCGTAATTGGCCTTAAATTAGTATCAGGAGGTGAAGGCAAAAGAGGAGACAGAGTTGACGAGGATAGGTCATGTTTGATTGTATCTTTTGTACTCCTGGAAGCTGCCCGTAATGTGAAGGGCTATTTCTTCATAAGGTACCTGAAAGAGAAAAAATATATATGTGACTCTAGTGCGCATGAGATATCTGCTTGAGGTATGCCCACATGCAGCCTTTTGTGGAATTTTGTCCTGAGGTTTGGTAGTTTCGATGCTGGATAGAGAGAATCTATACCGTCCGCATCGGGAGACCGTGGGGCGTGTGGTGTGTGTTGTTTTGAGGCCGACATTTTCTAAACCCCTCTTCCCATAGGAAAGGCAGCATCAGCGTGGCACTACTGGTCATCCAAGAGAAATACCTTACTACTGTCACACCCCCATCCAGCTAGCAGCAGTGCGACCTCGCTCTCACATCCCTACCATAGTGTATTAATCTACACTTTCGCGGTAACTGCTTTTCATCTTACCACTATCTCATATACCTTTCTACCATGGTAGGGACTAGAAGGAACAAGCGTCCCAGCCAGTGTCGCTCGCTGGGTCATTGTAATATGCAAGCTCTACCACCACGACAAGGTAGCAGCTGTCGGACAGCCGTTTGGAGGTCAAAAAATTAAAGTTGTCGGACATCCTCAAGTTGGAGAGTCCAGGTTTCACAGGTGTCCGCACCAACCCGTTGTACATCCGACCTTTTACAACAAGGTTAACGTATTGACGGTGCTGAATGGGACTAAAACTGGTGCATACTGTTATGTCTTCTGAAGTGCTTGTGACCCATTGATCTGGGTAGTTGACTTTCAAAAGCAAGGTTGCGGGTTCGAACTTGGTTGCACCTATCGAGATTTGGGCGACCAAATAATAACAATAGCCTTCGCATAACCGATGTGACTCATTGCCTGGTGCATGGACGTGCACACAGTTGTCTAGAGTTTGGTCAGCTTAATTTTAATATGCGATTCGATGATGCGAAGTACAAGCCATAATGAAACTGATCATCAACTGAGTAATTGCCTTTTGATTAGTTTATATGTTTTCACACAATGAAGTGTGTTGACGAAATGTTCTTCATTTGAGGTAGATTTACACCATGCACCACTTATTGAGGTGTTTCGATGATGTTACATGTGACTAAAGTGAAGGGAAAATGATAGGGGTGGCTGTATGTACTCGCTTTATCTGGGATGTTTTTGTATGGAGCCTTCAATATGTTAACAAACTTCTCAGGGATACCTCAACCGGATAAACAACTTCAGAGGATGGCCGTGTCCGACGAGGGCTAGTAATGCTGCCTGGCTGCCAGGACCTTAGTACTTAGAGTGAGCTTCGAACGGTTAAATGGCTATATGAGCAGTGTTTGCGTTAAGTGTAGAGTACCAGGTAGGAAGGGCAATTCAGTGGATGAAGTCATAGACCTTCACAGACTGGGGTGACTATAAGATGTGTAATGCATGCCGAGCCACCGTCTGCTGTAGCGTGTGATGCTAGCCTAAATAGAATTACGTTTAGATAAAGGTAAATTAGCAGAACTCAAATATGACATGAATCCATAAAATCTCTGAATATTACTTTTAAACGTGTAGGAAAGTGTATGTCACCTTGCTATGATCCTCGAAATAACAAGAATCAATGATTGTTGACTCTCAATTATGTGGTTCACTATCTTCCTCTTCTCATACGCTTTTGTCTACTTTTCTGCTCATTTTTTACTTTTTATTTGCTGATATGAAATGTTGCACTTCTATGCAATATTCTTTGATGTATCTTTCTGTTCATTGATATGCAGTACAGCAATATAATATTTTAGTGGCGCCGCTGCGATATCTGATTGTCTGTCTATTAAGGGTCGAGTGTACTGTGTTGTACTCCGCTCTGTTCTACTACATAGCTGTGAAACATGAGCATTAAAGGTAGAAGAGATAAGAAGGGTTCAGGTGTCTAACCACCGCTGCCTTCGTAGCATAGGCTGTCCCCTGGTTTCACTGCGTGAGTAAGGCGTAAGTCAGGTGGAAATTTTTAGGCAGGAAAGGTAAGACAGTTGATGAACCTTCATTGACTGAGATGGCTGTGACATGTGTTACGTGTCCCTAGCCATCATCTACCTCGTCTCTCAATGTTGACCGAAGTATGTTCAGACTGGAAAAAGGCTCGGGGCGACCAGACTAAAAGATAGCATCATTGCAAGGTGATGATGCTGAGAATCTATGTCAGTGGCGCAGATTTATACACACATTATCCTCATGTTAAGTGCTATACTTTATCTCATTCTTCCTTCTCTCTTCTACTACTTTCTACTTCCTTTGATCGATTTTCCTTTCCTTCTTCATCTTCCATTTTATTGCCTTGTTACTTGATCTGCTGATATACGAGATGTGATAATGGCTGTTCCTATGTTGATCTTGATGATTGATGATGATGATTTTAGTATGAACTGTTGAATTCTATGAATTCATTAAATCAATTGCGAAATCCTTAAATTTCACAAAAGAACTGCTAGTTTTCATGTAAGTTGTTTGCAAGGATTTTATTCGCTCCTTGCTTGCTGAAATTGAACAACGAAAATATGCCTCTTAGCCTATTTATGTTTAATCTAATGGCAAGTGTCTTTTCCGTTTCGGATGGTAGTTTCTAATCAGATTGTAAAAGTGGAGTGAAACAAAAGATCTTCGGCTTATCGTACACATGATCGAAAATTGCTGTGAATTATAAAATATTGGCCGAAGGTAGACTGGGCGAAACTGTACATAGTAGTAGTAGCATGTTTTCGAAGTTCTTTGGTTAATTTTGTGTAAGTAATAAACCGAACACAACTTTTAAATTGTATTTTTAGTCCATTTTTTTGCATAGTTGGGTTGGTCAGTATACTTTTACACTGCATGAGAGATATCTTTACAGCTACTAATGTACCAATCGGTTTACATAGTTATATCGTCGTTCTTGTTCTCTTTAAAATAGATGGAACAACTGTTAGAAGCTCATCCATGGATTAATTCAGAGAAGCAAAATTTTGGTCGTAAAAATGGTGTTTATTGTTTTGTTTCCCGTAATCCAACTGAAACACGTCAACGAGTTGAATTTTTAAAAGGACGTCTTAATCTTCTCTGTCAGACTGTTAATATGCGTGCAATGACTATGCTGGATAGTGCTGAAAAACAATATTCTGAACTAATGGAACGACGTGAAATTGTCTTAGGTGATAAACAAAAAATTCAATCGGTTATTGACGATTTAGATAAACGTAAAGAACAAGTTCTAATGAGTGCATATAATACAGTCAATGAGGTGAGTACACTTATGGTTGATGTTTGTAGTATGCCTTTTGTCAAATTATCTCTCAGAGTGGATATACAGTTCTTAATTGGTGATGGTGTTTCGTGATTGATTCCTGTTTGTGTTCCACTGTATCTTGATTTAGGTATAATCACCCTAGTGATTCAGTCTATCTGATTTACTCCACATTATTGAAATGGTGTATATCTGTAATATTTAAACATTCAGTGAGAATCAGACGTAAAAGAAACTTGTTAGTCAGATATTTTATCATTTTACGTAAATGTATTCTTATCAACTGAAGTGTCATGAGCAACTTACTTGATACTATTTTGGTTGAGCGATGTAAGCAGTCTTCAATGGGCACGTCACATTGGTCTCGAAAGTCTTATGTTATCTGACTTGAAAACTGTCTTATCAACGCAAACCCACATAATTTAACATGATTCATTTAGTCTAGACTGTTTGGTTGTCTAAGATGGATTTATTCTACAACATGACTGACAACAAGCTTAGTGTCATATGTAAGAAATTGTTTTCTTTAGGCTAGCTTATTTATTGTTTGTTAAGACGTGCTGATCTTCGTAGGTGATATCTAACTGTTATGTCGATTATTTGCCTGTCGTTGGTTTTTTTGGCACTTTATCGGATATGTTTCAAAAATAATATCTTGTATATTCATTTATAGGAAAAAACAAAACGTGGTTTGCAGCAGAGGAAAAGTTCTTTCTCTTCGACCAAGTCAATTACTAAGTTGTACACTAGTGAATATATGTTACAGTGGGTTGAACGTTCCAGAGTTATTTCCGGCTAGGGGCAAAATCTACTGAATGACTCAATGAAGTTAATACACATTTGGTTTTACAGTGGGAAAAATGAATGAAGGGTTATGAAAATAAAATTGTAATTATGTAATGCCAGATAAACCTATGACAGTAGATTTAACCTGTACTATGAAACTACAATCTTATTTTCATAATCCCCTGTTTATTCTCCTATTGTGTCATAGGTTTATCTGGCATTACATAATTACAATTTTATTTTCATAACCCTCCATTCATTTTTCTATACATTCATCTTGTACAGCTTAGTAATTGACTTGGTCGAAAAGAAAGAACTTTTCCTTTGATGCAACCACGTCTTATCTTTTCCGATGACCGAATGGGGTATTGCGCTGTTCAGTTATACTCAAGATTCATTGTTAGAGGTCAATAAAGTAACACTATCCATCCGGATTGTATACTTTGTTGAATAGTAAATAAACTAACTAGCAAACAACTATGGTACCTCAAAGGTTGTGAACCTTGGTGGACTGAGATAGATTAGAGATGTATGCGGAGCCACCACCTACCTCGACGTGCCATGCTGATGGAGGGAAGTTGGAAAGGGGTTCACGGTGGTCAAACCAAGACGGCATTAGTGCGTGAAGTCCATGACTGTTGGTCTGAGCCGTGGAGGGAATGCGGACTGCCTATTTCGGGTGCCCCAGACAAAAGGAATCAGTAGTTGAGGACTGTTGGTGATATGGCTGAAAATCGGTCACGATGGCGCGGATGTAATTCACTCCTTGGTATCTTCTGAAGCTTGAATATTAGCACTATCCATTATCTTCAGATCGTTTATTCTGTCTCACAACTTTTTCTGCTTTTATATCAGTCTTTTTCTATCCACTTCTTTGTGTATTACTGTGAACTGAGGTAACTTGAGGTGATGTACCCGTGTGCGATATTCAACTTTAATTTTGTTAGTCCTTCAACCTACTTACTTGTGCACTGAAATTACCTGGTCCGCCACCCACTTCTGAAAGTTTGGCTTTTGGTAGGGGACTAGACAGTTTACGAGTTGCAGTCAGTGCATGGGTTAGCAGATATTACAAAGAGACAACGAAGAGTTTTACTCTCCTTGTGAGTCGTCAGTGTGCTGTTCATTTGAACAATGCATAGGCTACTGTCAACTGGGATGCAGTTTTGAACAGCGAACTCTCTGCCTTGTGACTCAAAGCTGACAGAATTGTGATGTTGGTTAACACTATCTGCTTGTCATTATCGTGGAATGTTTCTTATCTTTGAGTCATGTGGAAAAGGGATTGTGTTGTTAATAGTGGTGTGTGCAAGACCCCAGAGCTCACGGAACATATGCTTAATGCTGCTGGACGCCAGGCTATTTCGAAAATTTCAGGTATCGTTTCGACTGATTTGCGTCCAGTTCAAAATCAAGATTCTTGCATTTTTTGAGATCATTCAAAGGTACTCTCTTCAGGCACAGACATCAAAAATAATATTTTATTCTCTACCTACCTTGATGTCAACATGATTTTTCTTGTTTTGTTTACAATTCAGGAATTTAATAATATTTTCGGTACTCTGTTACCCAGAAGTCGAGCTCGCCTGTCTCCTCCCGAGAAGCTAACCGTTCTAGATGGATTAGAAATCAAGGTTGCATTTGGTGATGTATGGAAGGATTCCCTTGCAGAATTAAGTGGTGGTCAAAGGTATGAGTTTAACTGCGCTCAGTTGTATTTTAGATAATCACCTGGTCTGAATTCCAGTATGGTTTTAATGTCTGTTATGATGTATACATCCCACAATATTTTTCTCTTCTGTTCAGCCTTTGTTTGATGAATATTGCAAAACAAACATGATATGTGAAGAAAAGGGTTTAGCTACGGAAATATGAAGAGCCGTCATCAAGCATTTTGATAGTCCCCCAGTAAAGTATATTGAAAACGATATATTGTTGCTCTGTAAAACAACGCTAAAAGGCTAGGAAACTGTAGTCGTATTCCACATGTAGAAACGTTTTGCGTTACTGCGGTTTCTATTTAGCTTTTCAGTACGGTAACAAAAGTTAGTCTCACGTGAGAGCGCATGCTTTATCGTAAACTAACCGTTTCTTTGCTTATTTTTATCTACCCCCTTGTTTTAGAGTGGTTAAGCGGGAGCCATTTGAAAGGAATATGCTCTTTTTTCAAACCATTTTGATGAATGCACCATTGTAGAAAAACAGTTTTAGAAATATAATCTTGCTTAGGTTTCACTTTGGTTACCTGATAGATTTACTTCCGTTTCACGTGAATTTGTAAATCTTAACATTTACTATTTAAATTTAACTTGCTTGATGTTTGAGCGTTTCGCAGTAAATGTTTAGTGTTATTTGTAGTCCTTGATTCTAGCATTCACTAGTTGGTTTTGGGAGTCGATCAGTGTGAAGTAGTAGGCATACTTTTCATACTTGTCTAGACTCATTAGCATGGTGAGGCGATCGATAGACTGCGATCAGCATTAAAACGTTGACCTCTTAATCTGTAACCATTCAATGAAAAGTCCATCATCTTGGTTATTCCTTCATTATCTGCAAATGCTACCGAAAATATAATCGTTCATTGATGGTTTGGTGGGCAAGATAATGTGTAATAAAGAAATGAGGAATAATCTGTTTTTCTCAACGATGCTGGTTCATTACATTGGAAAAAAGACTCAATGAGTGAAGAAATATATTCCTTTTCAATTCAACTCAGTAGTTTTCTTCGTCACAGGATTATGATATTACTTGTTCCAGTACTATCGTCATCTAGGTAGCGTATTCTATTGAATACATACATACATACATACATACATACATACATACATACATACATACATACATACATACATACATACATACATACATACATACATACATACATACATACATACATACATACATACATACATACATACATACATACATACATACATACATACATACATACATACATACATACATACATACATACATACATACATACATACATACATACATACATACATACATACATACATACATACATACATACATACATACATACATACATACATACATACATACATACAACATACATACATACATACATCATACATACATACATACATACATACATACATACATACATACATACATACATACATACATACATACATACATACATAATACATACATACATCATACAACATACATACATACATGCATGCATACATACATACATACATACATACATACATACCTATTTTCTACGAATTTTTAATCAATATCTTTCAGTGTATGTTTTTTTTCATGTTCCCATATTTCAACAGGAGATACTTCGTATATCACCTTAGCGACATATTGCTATGATGCGGAGTTGTGAGAACGAACAAAGATACTTACCGATTGATAGTTGAGGGTTGAGACGATCCAACCCGAGTGATTCGCAAAGAGAAATCAATGGACTGGAAATCAGATGAGTTTATAGTAATTCGGAATGAGAATGTTTATGAGGGAAAACGGACCCTATTTATAGAGTTTACACTAACCTTGAAAGACAAGGAATAATTAGTACGATAAAAAGGGGCAGGAACCAATCAGAACAATAGCGGACCATGGGAAATATGGCCCACGCGAGGAAAAAGAGGGCGAAATAAACCAGTTCAAATATATACAAACCTGTTATTATGGAATATAGGCATCTCTAACACATATGAGACTTGTTTAACCTCTTTTACCTGTATTTGGTGTGTTATTTTGTAAAACACTTTCTTAGTAATACACATCTTGTTTCAAAATCTCACTCTCCTAATTGAGTTACCATTTTTTCAACCAGTTAATTCTACCTCCGAACACTTTCATATATCTAGGTTTGTTAACCAGGAGACATTATTAGTACACACAGCGTTTTAGGGTTGCGGTTTAGTATGCCGACTTGTACTCATTGGATGAATTTGTCGTTTATCCATTTAGACATTGTCTAGGTTTTATACATTTGTCTGCAAATACTCCTTGAATCAAGTGGAGTATGTTATTGAGGATATATGTAACTTCATTGTTAAGAAATTCTTGTAATTTGTTATCGTTTTTCCATAACGTATATAGATCATTAGCTGCTCTTTCGCTTATTTTGGCTTTGCTTCGTTTCAAACCTGCACCTTTGTACATATTAGATGAAGTGGATGCAGCTCTTGATTTATCCCATACACAAAATATTGGTCAATTGATTAAAAATCATTTTCAGCATTCACAAGTACGTTCAAGTTTCATTCAGATCAGAATTTCGCTTTCAAATGACACAGTGTTTTCCTCGAAACATGATCTTCTCCCTTGAGTTTTGCATACTAGTTTTTGTTGAGTGTTTGTTTGAGTGTGGGAAGGCTAACTATGTGTGAAAATAATAATTCCTACATCCAGTTGTTTCCCTAAAATTTGTTGTCATGTCAAGAAATATGGCAATTTTCTAGTTCAAGAGAGCTGATCATTGGACAACCAAACAAATTTGTAAGCTGAATTCTGTAGATTCACTGCATTAATCAGGTAGTCAAGTGAATAAGCAAATTTGGGTGCTGTATGCGTATCTCAAGAACACAGTATGCACCGATGACGTCAGCATCTTTGAGTTTCTGCAAGAGATGCCTATTGTTCGACTTAGCCTAGAGTTTCTTTATTAGAAGTTTCAATGTGAAATTGGTAGTGTGATTTTCTGAGACTATGTATAATTTTTTGCTGCCTCAAATCGATACCAACAGTTGCGAAATGAGGGGTTGTAAGCGGCTGAATTCTGATAACAGGAAGTGATACCAACAATGGAGATAAAAAATCAAGAAATGTAGATTGTAGGTTGGAATTCACCACAGACTGACCTCGGCTGGAGGAACACTAAACACCTGAACAGCTGTCTCGTCCTAGCATGAGACTCCTCAGCAGTGTGCGCCAACGACACCGCCAGGGACCGGACCCAGGACCTTCAGGTTCCGTGACCAGCACGTTACGATTGTGCCACTGGGTGGGAATCCAGTGGTTCATATTCTCAACTTCTATCCGTTCACGATATAGCACGACCTACATCCAATGTCGTCATTGAGTAACTAATCTCGTGTTTGACTTTGTTGACTCCATTGGTCACAACTTCTCATTGGAACTTCGGGAATCACCTGTCGAAGGTAGTTACCAACGAGCGCTAGATTAGTTCTACCTAAAGGTTTGTGGAGATTTATTAATTGATTTTAGTTTGAAATTCATTAGATTGTGTTTAGTAGCTAGGTTGCTAGGAGCTTGCGTATAGTTGGTCCTCTTCGGTTGTGGACACCGTTAGGCCTGAAAGAGTGAAAGAATTTTTCTACGTAGCTACAGAGCCCATGAGACATCTACTTGATATCAGTCACACATAGCCTTTCTGGACGTTCCAGATTTTGCTTTGATTGATTCACAGTCAGCTATGAAAACCTTACTGCTGGCGCCTGAATACCACTACTTTTGGGGTGGCCTTTTCTAACTATAACTTCTTCCCGTAGGGAAGGCAGCATCAGCATGGATTGGTAGGCACCCCTTACCGCTTATAGCATCAGATAGCTGATTTAGTGACAAATCGATCCACAGGATTTGTTTTGCGCCTGTCGTAACACCCTCTGATATCATGATATGACTTTTGAGTAGTAATTTAGTTGACAGATTTCTTGTATAATACTACTGGGTTTATTATAAGTTTACAAATTAGTATTGCTCATAGTCTGAGTGATTGATACGTTTTGTAACCAAGAGGACACGTGAATGGTTAATGTCGTGCACTTTTATTTTTAAGTCTGTTAATCAAATGATACAGTGAATTAGGTTGTCATGTTAACCATAACTTTGTAAACGCTGCGATTAATGTCTCAACTGTAATGGTTTATTCAATAGGCATTACGCCTAGTGTATTTTACAAATATTGTAGCATTCTAGGTCATTACTCCATTGAATTTTTTGACCCATCTCGTAATACTCACTTTTCTTTTTCTCTATATACAGTTCATAGTGGTTTCTCTGAAAGACGGAATGTTTAACAATGCCAATGTACTGTTCAAAACAAAGTTTACCGACGGGATTTCGGTTGTAACTCGACATGTACCCCTACAAGTTATCCATGATAATAGGCAGTCACCAGAAAGATCACGAAAACGTGTCAGATAAATGACATTTTTGTTTATATTTGTATACATATTTATGTGTAATTTACTGTGCTATTTAGCAAAATAAAAGTTAAACCATGAACTTTGTTTATTGGGAAACCTGTTACGTGTACATAGCCATTTTTCTCTTTCAGATTTAGTAAACAGCCAAACCAAGATGTCAGTCCCTGACTGTTGGTCTGTGAGATGGTTGCCGAATTTCGCCTATTTTTTCGTCTAATAACTAGAAGCAGTTGCTGGTGACTCTCATTCATTTCCCTCGGGAATAAATTCAATTCACTTCGGTTCGTTACCATAAAAAAGGGGAATGTTACGAGCTTTTAACAGTTCTTGAGATGTCATCTTTTACAGTATTTGTCTAGATATTCTGAAAAGTTACTGGTAGATCTTGTAATCCCTACCTTAAGATTTGCTGAACTTCATTTCCAACTTTTATGGCTGCAATCACAGTATCTTTTTGGTGAGTGTTAAGAAGTGATCAGTTTGCGGAGAGCATCGGTCTAGGAGAAATGATCCGTGTATATACCATCTAACTAGCCATGAATGTTGTGTAATCGTGCAACAACATCCTTCACATTTGACTGCATTAAACATTATGCATTATTTTTGTGAGACTAAAATTACTGGTAACACCAAGGCAATCCGACAATGCGAAAACGGTAGTCGATCAATTCAATCAGCGATAGAAAACTACAGGCTAAAATATCAAAATATAATCATCACACAAGTAGTCACTATTGTGACGCATTAACCTATGGGATAACTGTCCAGTATTTGAAGTTATCGGTGCTGAGTTCCAGCCTCAGTGTGAATGAAATTCTTCGCTGGGATTTAGGTACGTCTTGCTGATGACTCTCAAACAGGATGAGACCTGAGTTTTCAATTCTTCTGTAAGTCATCATAACAGCAAATTAACGCTGTGTTGCAGTAAGATATATGCAATCATCCGACGAAATATAATAGGATAATTGAGCATTCACTTGTGAAGTTTGAAATAGCATCAAACTAAACTCACTACGAGAAAACTGTATAATTGAAAAATTCACAATACTTGAAAAAGATATCTAAAGCCAAACTAGAATAGCAACGACGAATAAAAAATATAAAACAGCATCAATAAATTTGTATTTAGTCTGACGATATTCATTAGCACTTTATGTGAGCAGATGTACACCACAAATAACGACACTCGATAGCCAGATTGAGGCGTTGTAAGCACTAGACGTCTATTTCGCTCATTTCAGGGTTGAGTTCATCAGCGGTGTACCGGAAAATGATTCAGTTCAAAGAACTAAATCGTTCATTTTTATTCTGGTTAGCGACTTGAGTGAATTGCTGATGTGTAATATGGAGTCGAGCTACTGTAATGATGAGCTATTCCCAAGAACGGGTGGAACAACCATATCGTGTCTAAATCATCTCTATCTGACTGGTGATCACTGCTTATCGGTGTACAACGCCTACAGTTACTCATGTCAATCAGCAGTGGGCATGACATGCCTTTCATGCTCTCAAACACTGAAATCATTCATCTTAGTCTGACTACTTCGATTCCTAAAGAAACTACTAGGGGACTTCATGATTGTGTCATTCTCATGGTGGACTATGTAGTTTACAAGCGTATCGTTTTGTTTCCTTTTTATGACTGCATCTCTTACTCATACTCTTTTATGCTTTTCGTCTTGAACTACTAATTACCCACTAGTAGTATTAATTACTCTTGGTTAATTTGTTGTCGAGCTAAATCTTATCCAAGTCCACTGCATACATCTTTTATTGCTCACGCAAAATCGTTGATTTCGAATATGAAGTCAAAATGGTAAGAATTGTTTAACTCATTCATCAAACCAGCATAAAGCTTTTTCTTCAATATCCTAATTTTCAAAAGAGATATGCAGAATCCTGTTTTGACGAAATACAACAAAGTCACTTAAACCAAACTAACTGTGCTTGTAAATACAAACGACTTCATTGATTGGTCACTGCAAGGTAGCCAACTTCATCTTGTCTAGTCCTAAGTGCTGACCGAATTCTATCGATCATTTAGGACTAGATAAAATGAAGTTGGTTACCCTCCAGTGGCCAGTCAGTGTATCTAATCCAGTCCTACAGGTCAGTCGTGACCAGAATAGCTCAGTGGTAACGTTGCTGACTATAACACTGGGTGGCACCGGTTCGAATCCCAGGATGGAAGTTAGTTCCACCGGGGTTGCAGAAAGGCCTCGTTAGTGGGTGCGAAAAAGCACAAAACCTACATCCTCGGCTTCCTGTCGGTTGCATCCATGCAACTAAAACAAATGACTTCATTCTGTAAATGGTTAAACTCATCAGGCTCGATAGGCAATCACTGAAAGACCATTATGGAAAACTTGTCTATCTCCACGAAAAAAGCATGCTGGGATGCAAAGAATGTCAATGCTCGCAAGAAACTCGAATACCAGTAAAATTTGATGTATCCCAAGGTAAATGGGGATCTGATTTTTTTGGAGGTAGTATTCATCACGGACTCATACAAGTTGGAGAACTATTGAAAACCTGGAAGCACAGCTGTGTCGTCCTAGTATGGGACTCCTCGACAGTACGCAACCACGACCCGGTCAGGGATGGAACTGTGGACCCTTTGGGTTTGACGACGAATGCGCTAACCACCTAGTCACCACATTGGAATTCGACGGTTCAGAGTCTCTAAATTCTGTCAATTCACAATATACTGCGACCGTCATCCTAGGACTTCAGTTGGCACCCACTTCCCTTCCAACTGGTTGACCCCACAGGTCACCGTTTATCATTAGAACATTTGGAAATAAATCACTAATGGGTACTGTAGTATACAGCAATGTATATTGTGGTGAATGGGGATTTTAATTTAGAGGTGGCATTCGTCACGGACTGACATCACTTGGATATCCCGAAGTGCAAATGAAAAGCCATGACCTGTGGGGTCAACCAGTCAGAAGGAAAGTGGACGCCATCTATAGACCTTGGGTGATGGTGACGCTATACCGTGAATTGACAGGAGTTGGGAAACGTGAACCATTGTACTCAAACGCACCGGCTCGTTAACGCATTCGCCGTAAGACCTGACTTCGATCCTTAACCGGGTCGTAGGTGTCTACTGCTCAGGAGTCCCATGCCAGGACGAAACAGCTGTTCGATGCTCCAGCGGTTCTCCAACTGATGTCAGTCCGTCATGAATACTACCTCGAAAACTTGATGTATTCTGTTCTGAATCAACTGTTACCATATCGAACCGCTCTTAATCAGAAAAAGACTTTCATAGTTCAATGATAATGGAAACACCAATATATTCCGGTAGGCCAAGTTTGTATCCCAGATTTCACCACCTCCCTCCCAATTTTCATTCGAAAGTTGGCGACTTAATAAGTCGTTATTGTGACGGTAGAAATCTCGATGCAGTTATTCAATTTGAAACTATGCCTGAATAATTACTTCTGGTGAGATGTCCAACTAACTCAGAAATCATCATTTCATCTCTAAACAGCTGGAAGTAATCGATTACTGACTAGTATACTTAGTTACCAAAGGTCTCTCCAGTTAGCAGTTCTTACTATTTGCAATAAACTTGTTCACAATGGTAGTCATTAGGAGTGCATCAGGATCGATTGAAAACACAGTAGGCAATTATATTTCCAAAAGAACATTTACCTAATAATATGTGCCAAAGTTAGTGCTGGAAAATCTCCATAATCCAACACTGATTCGAACTGTTGGTTTAATGATAATATTCCTTTCCTAATAGACCTCTACGTCTCCATAGTTCTCTCTTGAATGTGTCACTTGATGACGTGGATACCACTTCTTCTGAGAATCGGTTCCGAGTTGTTTAACTAACACGTAAATCGGGAGTTTACAGTGAGAAAGTTTGTCTTTGGTTCTCCACTCTCTTGCTATGCCCTCTGCAGTAATCCCACCAAGTGGGAAGTAAAGAAGGTATATCAGATCCGAAGTCATTTACTAAAATTATATATGGCATGATTGATTGTCCTCTTCGTCTAGAATACGACAAAAAGAAGAGATTTAGCTCTCAAAGTCATTCTTCATGCTTCAGTTTAGCCGACGAAGAATGCACACAAATGGCCAGCCCTTCCATTCATCGCAGAAAACCCAAGTCACCTATCCGACAGGTGCTTGCTACTTACTTGTACACAGTCCAGTTTGTGAGGATTTGCCTTTTGCTGATTGAATCAAAAAAAGACAAGCAGAAGAACTAAAACCCAGATTACTTGCAGGGGAGAAAGATCTAAAAGTGATTGGTTCTCGTGTAGTGAGGTTTCGGCAACAAATGATGCCGAAGCCTCTATGAATAGGACGAAAACTCACTCAAGTATCTTTATCGTCGTGTACACTAACGCACTTGAGGTGGACTGAGCTCAGTAATAGGCCTAGGAAGTCGTGACATCATTAGTATCTCAGAAACTTGGCTCTCTTCTGAGATTAGTGACTGTGAAACTTATTTACGAGGATTCGTTCCTTTTCTAAGTAGAGGTGGTGATGTCATCCTCTACGTTAAGAATACCCTGACTGTAAGGGCTATAGAAAAGGATGCACATGAAAATGGGACATGAGAAATCCTGACTAAAATGCATTGGGACACGATGTTAACCTGATCACAGTATTTCGAAGCCCTGAATATGGAGCAGAAGACTTCCTCCTGAATAAGCTGACCCTCTGGACAGATAAATGCCGATGCCTAGTCCTAGCAGACTTCAACGCACCATCAACTGACTGGGATAGACTAACAACAGAAGCATCACATAACTCGTCTGGTCGTAGGTTAGTGGGAACATCAATTTCCTTGACCCTTATACAGCACATCAGAGCAGCAACCAAATACAATCATCAGTTCTCGCACACAGATGATGTACGCTTCACCAGGCACCTTGCGCTCCTTAGTAAAAGTGGTCATCTTCACATTCACAGCAGCCATCTTACACCAGGCCGATGCCCCAGCTAGACTCAATGTATGGAAAGTTATCATGGCAGCTATTAGCTTGGCAGTCTCTTCGTAGGACTTCACACAATCCATAAGCTTCAGTTGAGGCTGCATAGTGCTCCTTACAACAACTATATGCACAAGTGACTCAACCGTTCATACCATGGACTGGCCCTGAGGGAACCTCTTCATCTCCCAAGTTGGGCACCATCTTCAGGCCGAGAAATACAACTACTACCAGGAGGCCAGTAACTGTACTTGAGTTTCAAGATATGATGGAGGGTAAACATTTGCCGGCATATATATGCCAACGCCTGAGACCTGCTTGCTTTTCTCAGATTCGCTACTCCTCAGCCTCACTTTTGCACCGGGTGATTCTGAAACGAAGTTTCCTAGAAAATTGTTCTCCACAAACAAGAATGATATTTAGGGAAAACTGAAGTGATAATAGATTTCTGACCCAGGAAGTCCAGTCTAAAGGCTTGGTGTTGTACTAACAGAATCTTGGGACCCAACCACTTAAGTAACTTTTAGACGTTTTGAAGAACTTATAACCAGAAATACTTTCCCACAGGGCAGAAGGGAGTCTTAATGAACATCGTCGATAAACACAGGACTACCAAGCAACCATAGAAGACGCATTGTGCAGTGGATACTAATAACAGAGACTGAAGTCATTACACATATTACCCTGCCGACCACATCATCTCCACAGCAACTATAAAACGCCAACCAATATTATGAAATCAACCACTCTAAATCTCATTACATCCCAAGAATAATAACACACAAATCAGCATTTGTATCTTTTAGAAAGTGGCCATGACTGGGAATCATTGTTCAAGGTCATTCGCCGTCGGCATAGAAATATTTCCCTTTCAGACCTCGATTTATCTCCATCTGATTGGTTATCTAGTGGCTTCATCTTCTGAATAGCAGCTGTATATAAATACTACATTCTTTGTCAAATAAAGTCATTCTCCGTAAGTCAGTCACAGACCTGTCCTTTGATTTCTGATTTTCCCGGCTCATGTGGAGGAGAACAGTCGTATTACTCGTATCCAGTCCAAATATCTCGTTGTGTTATTAACTCGTTCGCTTTTTAACAGAACCCATATCCTAACCCAACTCACTCACATCAGTATCATGCTGGCTGTATAACAAAATTTAGAAAATCTTTATCAGAAACAAAACAATCGACAGGGAGGAGATACGTATCACATATGATGATGTTATTCTCACAAGTACAGAACAATTCATCGAGTTATTTCACTAAACAAGCTTGACAATAGGGATAATGACAATGAAAGTCAAATAGTTATTCGAAGCCTAGTCGAGGTAACACATATCGTCGTGCAAACAACATCAAAGGAGCAGCAGTCGGCGTCACATAAATCTCACCAGCACTACCAGCCACATCCACATGAGTATACGGTAGTTGAGCTTTAGAATCCAAACCGTGCTAAAACATCAACGAATAATAGATGTTTATATACGATTTAACAATAATTTATAAATTCACTTAGAACTAACTCCTTTGAAAAGGAAGTTTTACCGTTATCTGTCTCAGTGCTCAATTCACAACAGCTCAGATACTTCAATTTATAAGATCATGTAGTAGTCCCTGTCAACTGCAGGTCTAACTAACAGCTTGATACAACGATTTACCACTTATCTGCATGGAGTGTATTGTTGAAATATGTACTCAACTTATACAATGGGTGTGACTTACTGCCCAACTGCACAAGTGTACATGTGGTTGCTGAGTGTATTCACTTCTTGTCTCCATATGTCTTTATCAATGAAGCACGGCGCACGGTCTTAAAGCCCACAAGATTCATTGAATGACTGGTCATGACTTCAGACATTTTCCTGCTTTCAAACGGAAATAATTGAACTTTGAGGATTTCTGGAGATTTAGCGATTTTCTAAGTTAGTATTTATCATGAACAGACATCAGTTGGAGGGACATTAGAAACCTGCGAGCACTGGACAGTTGTTTCGTTCCACTAGCATGGGATTCCTCGCATTGCATACCCACCCACAACACCGCCAGCGATCCAACTCACGACCCTCAGCTTCTGTGGCCAGCACGTTACCACTCAGCCACTTGGTCGGAATCCAATACTCCATATTTCAAACTTCCGTCAGTTCACGTGCTGATCAGTGAACCCGAAGATTCCGGGTTCAACCCCTGACGGGGGGTCATGGGTGCGAACTGCTGAGGAGCCTCACACCAGGACGAAGCAGCCATCTAGCACTCCAAGGTTCCCAATGTTTTTCTCACTTAAGTCAGTCCATGATGAATACCAACTTCAAAAAAAAATAACTGGATTGCCGAATAACATACTCCATATCAAAGATGTTTCATTTCTTCGCTCAAATTGACTAATTCACTAGTACAGTTTACACCACTGCACCAGACAGACAACAAGGTTCACATAAACCCTCAAAAACAAGTGACATATTTTACAATGATCATCTGGACAACTTCGATTTCACAATTCTGGAGAACACTATATACTAGGTGGTTAGATTAATGAAGGTAAAGTGAAAGTTTGGACGGTGGCGGGATTCGAACCAGCGACCAACGGATTCCCATCTTCGTGCTCTACCAACTGAGCTACGAGGCCCGGTTGCTGACCAAATTTTCATTTCACCTTCAATCATCAACACTACTCTGATGAAACATAGTTTTCTCAGACAGTCAAAATGATAAACACAATATACATTCAATGATAAAATATTAACGGCAGAGACAACTATCCCTGAGGAACTGAAGCAGTTCCCTCCAACATCTGATCACTCACCTTATTTAGACCACTAGCCATGACCAAGAATGCTGCTGGCATCTGGTGACCACGTGGTGTGGCACTACTAGCTAAATTATTGCACTGTAATAAGTCCTCATATTCACTTTTAGGCTTATTCATAGCATAGTCCTCCTTACGAATAGTTGAAATCTGATTGCAAGAAGAAGAAAAAAGTGACAACTTGAAAATGAGAGGAAATATGTAAAAAAAAACAGTTGTTGTATAACATTTATTCAAAATCGATCACACTCGTCACATCATATCCATCCAACTTAAACATTATTATTATTTCTCCTTCGGGTTCCTAGTGGAACATACAGCTTCAGTAGCACGTCACCATTCCACTCTCTTCTCTGCAGTCTTCAAAACCTGGCTCCACCAATGCCCACAACCTTCCATTTCTTACTCAACCATCTCCTCCATGTCACTCTCGACTCGGACGCCAAACTCGTCGTTTCCCATTTACCTCCCATTCGACAATCTGGCCTGGCCTGATCTGGCGTTTGATGTCCTCAAACCGTCTTCTCAGTGTATGTCTAGTCCAATACAATACAACCCAATCCATCTCCACCCTCTTTTGTATATAAGTCGGGAGACAGGTTGTTGGTTGGTTCGTTGCCAGCCAGCCAGCTCCAGTTCCTTCATGCTTATTCTTTCTGGCCGTCCGGTCGATCTTCAGTATCGAGTGAATGTAGACGGCAGCTGTTCATCATGTATGTCTGTAGCTTCTTCGAAATGCTTTTCGTAACGCACTAACTTAACGTTGGTGTTGAAAATCTGAATCTTGTTCACGCTTTACGCTGGGCGCAGTCCAGTGTAGTAGATCTCCACACTGATTTCACATTAATCAAGGCCTGTCTTGCTGTCTTTCCGATCCTGGCTGTGACGTCCGCATCTGTGTCACCGCCGCCCCATGTAGTCTAAACGATGCTGTCTAGGTAGAGAGATAGGTGAGAGAGACAACTTCCTTTAGATTTCTCCCGTTGATGGTGATTAGTACTTGTTCCTGTTGGTGGTGGTGGTTGGTTATCATCATCACCGCTGTCTTCTATACGTTCACATGAAGGAAGTCCCGTCTTCCTTCGCTGCCTTACCCCGCCTCTTCTGCCAACTTGTTACTTTTCCCCTGTATATCTTCAAGTTTGTGCAACATCACACATAAATCAGCATTGTTGGCGAAATCCAAATCTTTTAGGATGTTTCATTGGTCAAATAGCGTATAGCAATCTTCTCGCTCATCATAGTTGTCTGTTATTTGATCCAGTCAAATCAAGTCGACCACAAATAGGAAGATCATCCGTGATAGTAGGCGACAACCTTGTCTTACTCCTGTCTGTCTTCACTTCAAAGGTGTCACTGACCTTTCCATTGTCAATCACCTACCTGGCATGTAGCATCCTCATGTAGCATAGCATACATAGCATATAGAGCTGTTGAATGAGGTTGATAAAGGTTTGTGGCACTATAACCGTAGTGTTCAAGCAGCTGCCAAATTACTTCTCGGTCAACACTATCAAAACTACTTATACACTACGTAATTGTATATTCAGAAAAAAATATGGCTCAGTCGTTAGCAGTCCACTTGGTTCGCCTCTTATCAGGTATATTCACATTTAAACTGGGATTCAATTAACGTCATCACTTGTATATCAAAAGGATAGTACGAAATTTCCACTGACACATGAAAATAATCGAAGTAGGAGAATAGATTAGAGAAATCCTCAGACTTGTAAAAAACAAACCCAGAGCCACTGGATCAAGTCATTATTCACTGGTCATCTCTCATACGAGAAGACAGAATTATGATCTCTCAATGACAACTTCAGGCAACAAGACTACTGATGACTTTGATTGACATGATATGAATAAGAATAATCTTGTTTGAATGCTATGACGCAGTCAATACGCATCACAAAGGTATATCTGAAATTTTTTTGGAAATCAAGGTTTACTCTGAGATTTGAAGTCATACTAGTCAGCGGTACAGTCATGTGTTACCACACAGATAGTATTCATTGTGCCCGCTCATACCAACTTACACTGTTGAGAAATGTACTAATATGAAAGTATGCATAATTGTGTCAAGTCTTCAGCTCATCCCAGTCGACTAAAGGAGTTAATATCAAAACTAAAAACTCTACAATTTTCAAAGAGAACACACTTACCTCTACAACATCAGAGATAAGATCACCACAGCTCTGTAGTTCTTGAGAAACTTTCTTAATTCGTGCTGGTCCATTGTCCATTACAGCCTGATAAATGTGTGTACATTGAAAACAGTTCGGTTGTTGAGAAAAAATCTCCATACAAAAAATCATATAAATGTGTTACGAAATGTAAGAATTTTTCATAAGGCTAAACCTACCTAAAGTATTCACAATGAACACTACTTCATATGCCCCTGCTAATATCTTGATTAGTTCCTGTCAGTTTTAAGCTAATAAAATTACTTTTCATCGTTTAACATCATTAGTACTGTTTTTTATACAACTATAAGCGTCTCAGTTTGATAACTTCAGTGAATACCACTCTTCTAACTTCATTCTATGAATCATGTTATTCAACCCTCTGACACCGAACCGTTATTTTATTCTCATTTGTTAACACACTGTGCATCATAATAAACACTCGGTTGAAGAGAAGTTCTTTTCGCCCGAATAACTCAAAGAGGAAGTATACGGTTCTGTATTCAATTCTATAAAATTTAAAGGTCAAGGGTAAATCAAACAATCCACTTACACTATGATCTATGAAGGAAGCATGATGACAGTCAGATTGTAACTCCTTCGTCTTTGCACTGTCCAGTTGACTAGAAACACATTATAGGCAAAGATTAGCCATACACTGTGTTGTTGACAAAATCAGTACTGACTTGACTTAGTAGCCTATTAAGTAAGACTTTGTGATGCTTGCAGATATGGACGCTAGGTTCGAAATTCAGTAGGAAACAGTATCATTCACTAGGATACAGATGGATACAGCTGATAAATTACAAACAATCAAATATACATTCTATATCACACTGCTATCCACCAAAAATTAATTAACAAATCTATTTAACGATCATTTTCCCGCCATCCACACAACTTCATCAAAAGATGTTTGTCTCATTCACCACAAACCAAAAACTTATCATTTCTAACGCTCACTGAAACCTTTCCGAACCGCTGTAACCCATAAGCCTCTTCACTCTGTTATGCATGCTAAATAATAACAGTAGCAAAGCAGGATAAGCCAAACATTATCTACACAATAAACTTCAGAAACTAACAAAACTATTATATCGAACAGAGTGTGGTAAGCCTCTTTGTATTCGTCTAAATGAGCATAAACGAGCACTCATTAAGTGCTCACGTATTTCCCTCCATATCAATGCACACAAACAATTGTGGACATCAATTCAACTGGGGAAATTCGAAAGCCATCGATAGACGAAATGCAAACAATGCCAAACAATTTTCACAAGCTTGGTTTTCAGATGAGTCAGCGACCAACACATATATTGACATCAAACCTACCTACCTACCGACCGACCGACCGACCGACCAATGAGAATCACAACAAGCAACAAGAACATCAAAGCTCACGTCACTAGGACAACAAATCGAATTAAATGTGGAGGTAATGATAAGATTTTAGCAGAAACAACTAATCACACCCAACCTCATCAAGACAAACTACTGAGCCACTTCTACAGAAAACCTTATGGCTCACTTCTTTCTGAAGTCTGTGGTGATATTGTCTAGAAAGAGAATTAAATCTCCACAAATAAAACATCCAACTCATACGACACAACACCAAATTAACATTCAACATAATCTGTGAAAATACGAACTTATACTGGAAGATGATTCAAGCTGAACTGAAAATTTCGACCGTGGTCGCACTACAACCAACCATCACCACACCTTAAATCCGGTCAATACAAGTCTCACAAACAACCGCTATCTCACATACTCAAATAATAATCAATACCATACTCCCTATCTCTAATTCAGTTACATTTCGATTACGATGAGAAGTCCTAACTGGTCGGCAACCAGTGTGACTACAATCAAACCATAGTAACGCATCACGAATTTACATAGTACTTGGGCGAAACCCTTGCTGATCCAAGTGAAATAAAAACCTGGTCAGCACTCACATCTCGTAGCTCAGTTGCTACACCATCGGGTTGCAAACCCAGTGGTCGGTGGTTCCAATACCGCCACCCTTCAAATTTTCACTTCACATTCAATCATCAACCAGTATAATTACTAGTCTGCAAAACTATTGGCTATCTCACATAGTCAAAATGAAATATGAATTGTGCAAGTATTAGCGCTTCACACTATTTTTTTAAGCCACAAGTGGCATTTCACAAAACGTTTGTAAAGTCACCGTCATCAAGTCGGGCAGCTTCATTTTATTACACTTTTTTTTCAGTGTAAATTACGAAGTTTATTCATTCTTCTTTTTTTCGTTATCTTATCCCACTTCTTCTAACTTATATTCACATTTCTCAGTTTACGTCACCCTTATTTTATTTATAAAATCACATCATATGTAGTTTACTAACTCATATCTCATCAATTTTGTTCAGTTTTTATTAACCACCTTTGATTGTTTTCATGTTGCACACTGAAATTTATAAATACCTCTGCTTATCTACCGATAAACTGATAAACAAACAAAATTCTTACTATTCACAATAAATTGTGATAAGTACAACTTTTATAAAATGACTTTATCATCTCAAAGTTTTATTAAAGTCTCTTTCAAGTTGTTATTCATCGAAGACTGACATCAGTTGGAGGAACAAAGGAAACCTGGGAGCACTGGACAGCTGTTTCGTCCGACTAGTATGGGACTCCTCAGCAGTGCGCACCCACGACCCCATCAGCAGGGATCGAACCCGCGACCTTCAGGTTCCGAGACCAGCGCGTTACCATTGAGCTATCCACTGGGTCACAATCCAATGCTCAATATTTCCAACTTCTGTTAGCTCACGATATAGCGCAAACCGCCACCCAATGTCATCCTTGAGTATTTGTCCTCACGGCCATCAGGCTTTGACTCCACCGGTCACGACTTCTCATTGGAACTTCGCGAATACTTCTCGAAGCTAGTCACCAACGAGCACTAGTTCAATTAAATTTTAAAGAGGGGGTTGTGCAGATTTGGAAATATTTCAAGTTGTTATTCATCGAAGACTGCGCACTGCTGAGGAGTCCCATACTAGGACGAAACAGCTGTCCACTGCTCCCAGGTTTCCTTTGTTCCTCCAACTGATGTCAGTCTTCGATGAATAACAACTTAAAGTCTCTTTGTTTGTTTCATAACTAACTACATAGACATCAATTGTCAATCAACTTCATGATGATTAATTAATGACAATAATAACTGAGCACTAGCAAAATAATCATGATATGAACAGACAGTAGAGAATTTCAGTATTCTCTGTAAATTTAAACACAAGTTCCCCTAGAAAAAAAAACATAAAATTAACTTCATTCAAGAGAAATTCTATACACAATCATATAAGATTAAAACTAACTGTGTAGTGTTTATATGCTCGAATCACATGTCCAGTTAGAGTAGCCATAGTAAACAAAAATGGATTTTTAGCCTTGAGGGCCTACAGAAGTGGAAATAAAAAACACACAGAAATGAACAACCATATTGAAAAGGCAGTGTGATAAGGAACAACAAAAAAGTAAGTCTTATTCATCATCTATGCTATCGTGTAGAAAATGTTTCATAGCACATTTTAGTCTCCTTATTAGATATGGTCACACAGTGAAACAGTAGCATTTACTGGATAACCTTTGAGAAACAATCTATTGTCCATATTCATTCATATCAGCTGGTAACTAACTCCACAACTTCCAGACACAGTTTATATATTCCTTATTTACTCGCTCGCCTTCACTCCGATGATAAGGGTAGTCGAATTTTCTTCCCATAGACCTCTGAGAGGTGAACAATAATTTCTGTCACTGCAGGCATTTGCTGCGGATTTGATTTGCTTATCAACTAACATATTTATTGTATTATCCAAGTTTATTAAACAGACTAATTGTTTCATATTTCTGAAAAGAAGACTCCCTGCTCGCCCTGTTAAACGCTTAGATGAACTGTTCAACCTAAAGTGTAAAATACCATCTGAAAAAGTGAAACCTGAATTTTATAAATCATCTACATCTAATCACATATTCCCAAAACCATTCTATAAATATTTAACATGTTCAAAATTACATCCTAATGTCTCAAATCTTATTCGTCTTATAAACTCTCATATTATTAGTTGCAGCGAGAAGTTATCCCGATTTATTCAACTTCATGTATCTCCTTCTTCTCTGCTGTCTGATATCTCTACACTTTCTCATATCAAATTTATCAATTTTTCTACTTCACTTATCATTAAAACGAAGGTGAAAGCTAAAGAAAAGTTATTCAAATCGTGTATCACTGACCTACCTACCTACCTTCACATACACTCATTTCCAGTAAATCCACATAAATATGTCACCAACTTGTCTTCACTTGAACTTTCGGTATGTGACAAACAATCTATTTCCTTGCATTCAATTTCTCTGTCCCATACCATAACAACAATGATTTAGCCATCCATGTCCATTTCAAAATTTATATGATCAGTTAACTTCTCTACTCCCTACCTCTTCGATAAACACACTTGATTCAAGGCTAAACTAGTTCATATCGACCATCAATTCCATAATCCAGGTCCACAACAGAAATATCCATTCTAACTAAGCAACACTTCAACTCCCTGAAAAACTTACAGAACAATCCTCATGTGATCATTCTTAAGCCTGATAAACGATCACGTGTTGTCTTGATCGACAAAGTAGACTACAAAAATAAAATCTTGTCTATTCTTTGTGATGAACGTAAATTCTTAGCAGATGCTCCGTCACAGGATATAAGAAAATTACAAGCAAAAGTAACAACTAGTCTAGTTAAACTCCTCAATATGCATGTTATTGTTAAAGCTGAGTTTAATTCTTTAAAACCCATGCCATCTAATCTTACAAATCTATATCGACTTCCAAAAATTCACAAAATTAATAATCTACTACGCCCAATATTGTCAATACGTCAGTCTCCCACACACAAATTGGCAAGATGGTTAGCCGAATTACTCAGCCCCATTCCTAATCGTTTATGTAAGTATTCGCTGGAAGATACCTTTCAACTTGTTGATTATCTTACTCATTTCAATATTTAAAAAAATAAGAAAATGTATTCTTTTCATGTCAACTCTCTGTTTACAAATGTGCCTCTAACGAACACAATTAATATTCTTTGCGACCACATATCTTCGAATTATCATTCTTTCCCTATTCCTTCAATTCATTTGAAAGACCTCCTTTTATTATGTACTGATAAGCTTCATTTCACTCTCCAAGGTGAACACTTTCAACAAATTGATGGTGTAGCCATGGCCAGTCCAATACGACCCTTATTAGCTTATGTATATATGTCACATAATGAACTAACAGATCAACATTTAATCACCAATGTCACATTCTATACAACGTATGTCCATGATATCTTTGTAATATGTGACACAGATGAGGGTACCAAGAGTTTGTTAAAAAGGCTTAATACCATACAAAATCATATCAGTCTGACATGTGAGGAAGAAAAAGACCATCAACTTGCATTCTTGACATACTCTTGTGCAGGAGGGAAGATGCATCTATCAGAGGATCAATATATAGGAGGCCTACTTGCACACGACACTATTTGAATTTCTACACTTTTTGTCCGATGAAATATAACAGAGGCTTAGTAAGATGCTTCTTCAATAGAATCCAACGTATTTGTACATCTCATACGATGGATGGTGAGAATAAATTTCTCACAGACACTCTAATGGAAAACGGTTATCTACCACACTTTGTCAACCATTGTAAAAAAAACAGCTGACCCCGAAGTTTCCTCGGTCCCGAAGAAAAACATATTTCTTAAAGTACCATACACACGGGAAACAAGTAGTATGATATTAAAGCAGAGATTAAAATCTGTTATCAGCAAAACATACTATGCAGCTCAGCTTATCATTGTTCAGACGACAAAACACCTGCTTCACCACAAACCTAAACCTCGCACAAATGATCACGTCACATCCCACTGTCTTTACCAATTCACATGTATATGTGGACACACATACATAGGGAGGAGTAATCGTTTAATGCAGACTACGGTAGGTGAACATATACCTACGTTTCATTAAAAAAAAACAGTTCAAAACACAAACTCTGATATGTGAAAGTGACAGACACCCATCGTCATCCATAGCAAAACATATCATTAAAATGAATCATAGGGTTAATACGAAAACAGCCTTCAAGATATTATACAGGAATAATCAGGGGAGCATACTCAAATTCGACGAAGCGTTAGCCATTCGTAAACTTAATCCCTCCGCTGTGTGTACAAAAACAATTTGTTCTTTCACTTCATTTACCTTCGTAACCCTTATCTGATTATCATAATACCAAGACTAGTGTCACAACTTTTTCATTCTCATTATATTATATTTGACCTTCAATTTCCATACATAAATTGACTTGACAAGTAAATGTGTGATCGAGCACATTGTTCGAAA
Source organism: Heterobilharzia americana (assembly GCA_944470555.2). NCBI lineage: Eukaryota > Metazoa > Platyhelminthes > Trematoda > Strigeidida > Schistosomatidae > Heterobilharzia > Heterobilharzia americana. The sequence goes on along the minus strand of OX104129.1, from coordinate 74,567,676 downwards.
TCTATTGCACAAATACATCACATTTCTCAGATAATCTTCATCTTCTAATAGCCTTATCGAAATTTATTAAGGGAATAATTGTTTCAAATAAAACATTGTATTTCATGTTGTCGTTCCATCCCACCCTACTGTGTGATTGTGTCATTGCGTGCATAGCTACAGTCCAGCACTGATCTAAATTTCTTATCTCATTAGAACCTGCTAATCTTGATTTACCTAAGATTTCGTGCTCTGCTATTCTACTTCATACTGGTTGATTACTTTGACCTATGTATTTAACTTACAAGTGTAAAATAACTAGGTCCTAATAAGTAAGATAAGAAATTTACAGAAAAGCTCCGCTATAGCTCTGCACACAATTCCACACAGTCACACACTAGGGTGGGACAGAGCAACGGCATTCAAAACTAACTTATTTCGAAGGAGGGAGAGATTGACAACCGAATCCTCGTTTATCGAATCAACACCAAATACACACAGCAACAGAATGATTCTTCACCTGTCGTAGATAATATGGAGAAGGAGAGAAAACTACGACTATATAAACTCTGTCTCGCAGTTGTGCAGTTAGTTACCTGACATGAATATGGACAATAAACTGCATCTGAAACGTTGTCCAGTAAATGATACGGCACCATTACTCTGTGTATGACATATCTAATAAACACACTAAAATCGTGCAATTACAATCTACCACAGTGCTCAAGTCTTACTTCTACATTAATTTTACAGCACACTTTGTTCGAAGAAGAAATCAAATATTCTGAAGTAAGACTTATTGAAAACAACTATACTACTCATATTGTTGATATGCTACACTAGTCAATTAATCCTGCTTACAAATACATTCCATACAAGAATCGAAAATCACCAAAGTGAACAAACATCAGACAGATAAGAACTCTTGCAAATGTGCCAATTTTTCTGTGTCAACATAAGATAACAACACTCTAATCTGAACTGTTTATACACACATCTACCTGTTCCACTGCTCTTATTTATACAATAAGGTATGTAGTGTACATTGTCGATAAGAATACTTATGAAAGTTAAATGATACGATGTTGTTAGGATAAGGGACACGAATTGACAGTTGACTGGTGAAAGATTTGAAGGGAAGCATATACAATACAATACAATACTGTGAGGAAACTAGGAGAGACAGGAAAGGCAGCAACAGAAATCGAATAATAACCCACTTAGAAGAATGTCGATATTATTTGCATACATGGCTGTAAATGTAAACTTGTAATATTCTATCAAAGGTGATTGTAATTTACTAAATCAACAATTTAAACTATCTCATCACCACATCTTTCTTTCGACAAAACTAACCACAATCAACTTTGGATGAACAATTTACAAATTTTGCCAACCATACACTCTCAATTTTCACAGTCATTTCCTTTTCAACTAAACAGCTGAGATATTAACACAGTTTCCTTCGGAAATCATCCAACTAACATCTTCAAGTGTGATACCTGACACGTGTTACAAACTAACAAGGCACACCACTGAAAAAAACATGCTTACTTCGAAACCACTGACGTCATTCAGTTGGTCAGATACAGTTGATTGAATCAAATGAATTCGGTGAGCTGCATTTGTCCGGTTACATCGCTAATGAACTATCTTAAGTGATTTCACACTGTAATTCATCACACGTTTACTTGTAAAAATCACACTTAATTAAGTTGTTTATTCTTTTACATAGGCCATTGTTACTTTATAAATTATAGACTACACACACATCTTGTGAACAATCACACTGTTCCATATGATTTATTCTGAATATATTCACCTTTGAATAGTTTCCGGTGTTATTTCCCTCAATCGTGTTTATCTCTTCAAAAAACATTGGTTTCATTTTACCAACTTGTCTAATCACTATTACGATCAACTTCCTTGGTTGTGGCTAGCAAACGAATCCAACACGAGCATTTTGTCCTATTGGGGACTCGTCAGTTCGATGTACCTACACCCCAATCAGTGGTGTTGCTCCCACTGAGACTCGAACATCGAATCCATTGCTTCAAACACCAAACCGTTATCCACTAGCCCAAGTCAATTTTCACTATACATCTTCAGCCACATACGCATAACAACCCATATGTCAACAGAGGTCGATCAATTCGATCCAGTATAACAATGAAGAGTTACAAGTATATCAACAAGTAGTAATTATCTAATCCTATTATATTATTCTAAAACGTGAGGTAACTTGACTTTGGTTGATATTTCACTTTCTAAGAGTTAAATTATCTTCACAACTTCACACATTGTTATTATTATTATCATCATTCAGCACACCTTTAAAATAAGGTTATCGGAAAAATAGACGTTCGACGAATCCCTAAATTTCCAATGTACCACCCTATCTACGCGTTCATGTTCACTAACAAAAACACATTTAACTGATATCTGGGACATACTTCCATCTATTCAACCAGTCAATAAATCAGGATGAAAGGCTTACTTCCTTCTTAAACAATTATGATCCATTCAGTGTAAGAGTGTAACTCATATCCATGATGAATACCAACTTCAAATAATCATGAAGTTCAGAAGGTATACGAAGTCAGACAGACAGACAAAATCAACGTAGAACCTCGTATACAGGTGCATCACCTCAAGTTGCCACAATTCACAGTAGTACAGAAAGAACAGATGGATAGAAAAGCAGTAATATCAATTTAGACAGCGGTGTAAGAGAAAAAGTAATTTGAAGATGAAGAGGTGCGAACATTCAAGCTTTAGAAGACGTCAAAGACAGAATACATTGTGACCGATTTTCAGCCAGGGGACCAACATCTTCTTCAACCATTCATTCCTACGGTTTCCGGGACCCCAAACACCTAGCCTACATCACCTTACTTAAACGGCTTAGACTAATAGTCAAAAACTTCATCGATTCGTGCAATATCTCACTTTTACTATCCTGATCCTTATTCCTACCTACTACCAACTACCATTAGAGTGGCACGTTGAGATGATAGGCGATGGTGAGGCATGTGCAGCAGATGTTGAAGTCACTTCAGCTCATGAAGGTTCATAACCTCATCGACCGCCGTAAATCCACTACCTACCACCACCCCTCGCCTGACCTCAACATACCTAACATAGTGTGATTCCGCCACACGCCATCAATACTACAAAGATATCTATAGTAAAAAAATCTATAACCACTTCATATCTTCTACTTTTAAACGTCAAATCTCCCAGCCATATAACACAACAGAACCAACTGCAGTGCAGTGTACTCATCCTTTAATACACAACCGAATACCTCCCTGGTACCAGAGAAAACACAAGTTAGCAAATGTCAAACACGGGATGTATGAACAAAGCACAAAAGTAACTCGACCAATACCAATCAATCCTATGCTATGCTACAAAGAAAAGATATAATGCATTCACATGATACAGAACACAACAATAAGAGTACTCCAATACAAAATTCAATGCCATGACAGCCAGTCGATCACCAAGACATTCATGTAGGGTGTCAACAACAATTAGTCATGAAAATGAATATGTTTACACTGTAACACCCAGTCGGACTGATCATAAGGTCGAATAAGTAGCTAACAAGCTCTACATCATAATATGTCACATAATAATAATAATAATAAAACCACTAACCTTTTCTTTCGCTTCACACAGTAAATCAGCCATCACCATTCGACCTTCTGCATCCGTATTACCTACACGAACTCGTTGTCCAGAACGTGAAATTATTATCTCATCTGCAACATACGATTCAACACCAACACTATTCCGCACAAATGCAAGTCCAGCTGATACACTCAACCCTGGAGGTTGTAAGAGACCAATAGTTCTAAACAAGCCTGCAATAGCTGCAGCACCACACTTGTCCCTATGCATTCCAGCCATACTTCCACTCGGCTTCACATCAGCACCACCAGTATCATAGGTGATACCTTTCCCGACAAGAAACAGCGACGTATCAATCTCCTTTGGATTCGGCGGTGTGTATTCAAGGTGAATGACTCTTCCATCGTGACGAGGTACAACTGACAGTCAAGGAATAGTGAGAGGAAAAAAAGTAGACTTTTGGTTACCATTAACGTATCAACACTTAAGAAGGCAAAATGTTGTCTGGCACACTTACACCGAAGAAGCTCTTTCAACTCAATGACTAACAGGGATTTAAAATGATCGACTATCCTTTCGATCCCGAAGTCATTCATCTCTACCACAGGAATACCAGTGCAGAAATTCATTTCTCGACCAAGTGAAAACACACACCACAGTTAACAGCACAGAATCTCTCCTCCATAACTACAGGTGTATCGTGTGCCATCAGACCACAAAGTCAGTAGAGCAGTAGTTCGACACAAAGTTTTCGGTGAAACACGTCAGTTAACTAAACATGATGTTAACTTCCATCGACTCAGCAGGTTGATACATAAGTTACGCAAGCGCAGTCACCGTATACCCAGTCATGCAATGTTGTTAACTAAACTAGCTTTATGCTGGAAAAATATTAAAAACAGTCAGAATAAAATGTGACGTCAATTTATGAAGTTTCTTGCTATCAGTTTGAATCATCTAGAGATATTTAGATCTTCCAGTTGACGTCCATGTGACAACCAGAATTGGTGGTAGGAAACTTTACGTGGTGTTTAACTGACAATCGATCATCTAGGTGAACATGCATCCAAATATTATCCCACCCTAATCATCACATCAAAGTTTGTTGTTGCTTTACCCCACTCTTTTCTCATGATTTACTAGTACGAAGCAAAATAAAATCCACTCAGTAAACTTGTGCACACCTGTGCAGTAGATAATTAGCCACACGTATTGTCACAGAATTAGTCATACTACTTGAGGTAGTCCAAACCTCAGCAGGTGAAGTGGTGTTCGAACCCGTGACTCACCGCTTGACAGTCAGCTCCCTAGACAACCACATTTGATCACTTTCTTACTTCTCTGTGTGTGTCTGTGTGTCTTCTGTGTCTTTTACCCTGGTCTCCTCATACAAGGTGTGACAACTTAAATGTCAGGCCCATATTGACATTGACTCAGTGACTAAAAATCACCTACCCTAAAAACCAGAATATTTTCATCACTAGTTTTAATGAATACTGGTTCTCAGGCATTTTGAGGATATGACATTCAGTAGGGAAAACAATTATATTCCCCCTATTAGGTGACTATGAAAAATCAGTGTCATCTCAGATAGGTTCTTTTCAATGGGAACCCCGTTGATCGGCACCATAGTCGGGTAGTTGAAAAAAACTATTCAACTGTCAGCAATGTCAACGTAGACCGTGCAATTCATATTATAAGTTATCCCGAAAACCAGGCAGGTCATGAGCAAAGGTCAGTGCCATTGAACAATACGCTGAAAATCATATTAGTCTACAATACGTAAGGGTATGAATAACAAACACCTTCCTCAACAGAGATATCTACCACTTTTACTCAATAATTTCAATAAAATTTGCTCATTTTAGATGAGGTACACACTCCTGAAGAGCCAAAACCAGGATCAAATAGATTTATAAGCTTCCCAACATCCGTTATATCCATGCACTGGATAACAGTTGTCGACTGCAGATGTTGCACAAACCGTCATATAAGTAGAGTAACTTAGTAAGATACACACTAGTCTCAAGTACTTGTCAAAATCGGTTGCCTGAAAGGACAGTTAAATTTAATAATAACAGCTTAATACTAGCTCATATAGCTTCCACAAAATACACAATAAACTATTTATTACACTCAGAGAGGATTAGAAGCGTGCACAACAAGAAAATTTTCATTGAGTTATGAACAGTATGGACTACTTAAGTCTTCACATGATAAACACGCAACAAAATTTAAGCAATACCTGATGCGGCTCGATTTACAGCTGCCATCAATGGATACTTCTTTACATCAATCTTTTCAGTTGTCATTGTAACACCTGTAAGACCATTCAACGCATTCTCTAAGTACTCTGCAATCTTTGGAGCTGCCATTCGCTCCGGATCCGATCCACCAATATCACGAGCCAATATTCGACCTTCTTCAATAGCCTTGGCGATATTCAGTACAGCATCACTTGTTCCCATCACACCCAATCGAATAGCTTTAGGAAACTTCTCAGGAACCATTTCACGAACTTCAAGAGGCTAAATCACAGAGTTTAAAGCTTTAATTCAGACAATATTACAACGATCCAACGCTAAAACTCAATGATCCAACTAAAATATATATCGATATAGAGTCAGCACACAGTAGGTTAACGAAGAAAAAAGTCATCCTATAATCAAATCAAAGTTGACTATTGAAATCAGACACCAAGTATGATATCAGTGTTATTGCTTGTATTATACAGTCGTTTATTGGACCGAATTCATCGCTCTCTATTGGCATATGGGCTCCTGCACACATCTCTCAATACTTTGTCTCCAGTTTAATTATATATTAGTGATGCATTGTAGCTAACAGTGGAATACAGGATGTGCACTTCGTCCCATCTGGAACTCGTCAGCTGAATGTACCTGCCTCCCAGTCAGTGATCTTGTACCCCACCGGGATTAGAACTCCGCACTCATCGCTACAAACACCACAGCGTTACCTACCACACCACCGAGCCACGATAGCCGCTTCATGTCCCACAGGTATACTTTCAGTTTTAATGCTTATATCGTGATCAGATACTGTTTTCACTCTGATCCAATCAAACTCAAGGTCATCACATCAACAGCCTTCTCCTACACCAACACTTTATTAGCTCCAAAAGTTAACATTTTATCCACAGACTTCAACTAGTGCTAAGCACTGAATAGCAGACCGCTTCATCGGTCTACCCACTGGTGACACACTCCAGTCCTGCAGCAGGTCAATCGAAGCATGAGTACCTCAGTGGTTTAACAGTTTACGCATGAATGATTCAGGGAACACCGGTCTCTTCATCGTTCCACGTATGTCTTTCTCATGAGTGACAACAAACAAAAAAGACGCTTAAGTGGAGCACGGTTTTCTGTTCCTTCGTTCCCACCATCTAACACTAACAATCCTAATGAAAGGCTCATATAACTTCAAAATATACCATTTACATGGGATTTTATTGCTTATGAAACTAGCTAACACCCTCGATCAAATAACAAATCACAAAGAACAGGTTTTCTTACCCCAAACAACCCTCCAGTATAAAAATTATCCTTCAATAATTAACAACTTCCACGCCGTTCCGACAACATGCGTAACACACATCCTGGCCACTGAAGTCCGGTTTCCAGATTACTTCACTTATAAAATAACGATCTCCATCATGCCCAAGCACAACCTGTCCTACTTTAGGATTACTTACATCGTGTTGCCAGCGCATAGGAGCAATCCTACGCAGACAACGATCATCGAACACACAGGACCTAATAGAACCAATTTAGCAAAATAATCTAATCTATCTAATTCCATGTAATGACTGTGAGCTCAAGCATATAGGTCAAACTAGCCGGTCAGCCTCAGTTAGAATAGCCAAACATACGAATTTATCGAAATATACAATGACAGACCCCAATAAGATCAATAATATAGAAGAAAAACTCAGCTATCGCAATGCAAGCATTGACACACAACCACACAATAGGGTGGCATAAAGCCACTATACTTAAGTCTAATATTACTAGGTGGAGAGAGAGATTGATTACGGAATCTTTATTCATCGAATCAATCAACACCCAACACATGTAATAGCAGTGACGCAACACTTATAACACAAATATGAAAGATTTTACTACCAATAAAACAAACCATATGAGGTGACGTAACCACAAAAATCAAATGTTTAAAGTTGTGTGATCACACTGATATGATTATGAGCAATGATAATTTATCCTCGAAACGTCATAAAGTAAATAATACTATTTCACTGTATGTTATAAATCAAACAAACAAATTTAATATGGAATTAAATCCTACCACAGTGCTCAAGTTCTACACCTATATTAAAACACAGTCCTCACAGATCCTCAGCACACAGACTCCAGGTTTTAAAGGTGTAAAGCACAACTGCTCGCAACGAAGCATTGTAAACTCAAACTTTTACGGTCAGACGGCGTCACCTTTGACAGGCGGATCAGGTTGACATATCCCACTCTGGCTTACGATATGCAGTTGGAAATTTCATCACTCACACCTTCACTAGCACTCACGCAGCTACACAGTTACACAAACTTTTCGACTCATTCCAACAACTCATCACAAGGGGTGAGCACAGACACAGGCTACTGCCAATCTTGCAGAGTAATATGCACTTCAATGGTGCCAAAGCATTTACCATACGTACATACATACTCAGGGAGACAGGAACTACAATGTATCATAATCATGCCATTACACTTGTAGTACGCCATCTGTATAACACAATCTATTATTCTATATTATTCATCAGCTAGTAACGTAAACATTTGCAACACGAATGAGACATACAAAACAGCACTCGTAAAAGTACAATTTAAGCACTACGATAGTGCGAAATCCCATAACCATATACCACATAGTGAATCAGTATAACTTTCCGGTTTAACTTACATCACTCACTCACTCACTATATTACCTTCCAATGATTGATTTTCCTAGCAGCAGAACTTCCCGTATACCCAGGGTTAGTGTTGAATTATCCCCATTATATGCCTTTCGCGATGATTCAATGAGCAGAAATTCGGTGGTCAGCCTCTCCCTCAACAATACAACACTAATCTTCAAGAGTGTTACTTCATCTGAGTTTTATCAACCTCACTTATTTTGATGGCATCTATCAACTTCAATTTACCTAAGTTCCTCTACCACTGTGTTAACCTAACTGACACTCAAAGTCTAGTCTATAGACTGTATTATTGAATTAACAGCCATCACATGTCATTCGTTACATTCGTCATAACATTTTCCTTCAACAAGTCAATACAATCCTAGAATAGACAACCTTCGCCATTCAATAAATTAGCAAAAAACATTGGAAGATCAATCGAAATCCCAAATTTGTTGGCATAATAACTCACAGTCACATATATGATTTCTTGACATATTCGCCTCAAATAACGAAGTATTTTATCAAAAAATTCAAAGACAATACTCACTGTGTACAACGCATGATATGCGCCCAGAACAGCATTCAACAGTAAACAATTACGATCAGTCCACTGCCATTCTTTCGGTGCCGAGATAAATGATCCACAACATAATAATGGTGACTTACATCCAATCTTCAATAATCTAAACACGAAAAAAAAAAACATATACAATATGGTAAATCTACTTGATAGAAAAGTTTAGATAATATAATGAGAAGATGGAAGTTATCTGAAACCTTTGGGGAATTAATTAACTTTCGACATTTCGATCAGCCTGATCAAAAATAAAGCTGTTACAGTACTGATATGAAAAGTTTTCAAAAAAACGTCAATTATTTCAATGAACAACATGACAATAGGATGGAAGGTAAGCGTTAAACAAGTAAATCACATCACCCTATGTATGAAATTAATACTTCTAAAGGTGAAGATAGATAAGTTATTTGTGAATTCCTAATGTTTCAGTTATGCCCAAATATCTCAACTTTACACGATTCAAAGCTGAACCATTAGCAACTCAAAAGTTCAAACCATCATTAGGTGTTGAAAAGAAGTATACTGGACAACCACATTCTTTATATATTAATGATGGATAGTGACTAGAAGTGGAATCCAGCACACGCATTTCATCCTATTTGCAACTCGTCACCTGCATGTACCTCCCTTCCCAGTGAGTTATGCTGTTCCCATCCAGACTCAAACTCGCAACCAATCACTTCAAACACCACAGTGTCATTATCCACTACACCACCGAGCCACGATAGACACTTCTTGTGAGACGGGTACGGTTTTAGTGTTGCTCCTTGTGCTATCCCGTCAACGAGTGGACCGAATTGATCAGTCTCTATTGGCATATAAGCTCCTGCGTCGATGCCTCGGAATAGGCTATGCTTGAATTATTTATTTGTTAATGATAGATGGTAGCTAACAGTGGAATTCAGGACACGCATTTCGTCCTATTTGGGATTCGTCATCTGGATGTACCTGCCTCCCACTGCACACTCCCAAACAACACAAAACCCGCATCCTGCATTCCACTGTTACCTACAATCCATCATTAACAAATAAATAATTCAAACACAGGCAACATCCAGGCATCCATGAAGGAGCTCATATGCCAATAGAGACCGATCAGTTCAGTCAATCAACGACGGAATAATACAAGCAACAACACTAACCGCTCTCTTTCACACCGCCATTGTAGACCACTGACCACCAATTTTTCTTTCATAATCATTTCCTAAGTAACTTTCTTTCGTCATACAATTTATATTAACTTCTGATCGGAAGTTACTCTGCTATGTTATATCGTTTCTCTGATTTAATTTAACCAATGTACAAAATGACTTCATAGAGAAGAAAAAGATTTCCCCACTGTAATCATCTTTCTTTTCCGATGATCAAATGACCATATATCAATAACAGATGTTTTTGGGCAACTTTAAAGGCCACACAACCAACGAGTGAAGTAACCAATCAGGTCTCTTTATTTCACCTGCATACGCAGATTTTCATAAAATACAGAAGTCTGATTGATTACTTCAATTAGTGCTACAGTGGCCTTTAAAGTCACTCATATTTTTCAGCTTTTCATTAAGTGATTTACACTTATCAAGCAGAGATAAATTGTTCTCAATTTCCAAAATAAAGGAAGATTCCTTTAGTGTACTGCTGCTCGTAACCCGATAGTTCAAAGTCTAAACTAATGAGCCACAACTCCACCTTTAGGGAGTAAAACAACAGAAAAAATCTCATCAAGTTTCATGAGTCCACCACATTCAGTTATCTTCTCTTCTGTCATATATATACTACAATTATTCTTTGTGTATCCGGCCAGATAATTTCTGTAATATTTTTAAAATAAAACCTTTAATTACACAATTTAGGGAGAGAAATTGACAAAATGTCAATAGCATTCAGGGGAGAAATCAGTTGAAGTCAGATAAAGTGAAGGTCAGGAAGTTGAAGCATGGCAACAAGACAAAACTTGATTACCAAACCACCCATTTTCAAATAAACTTAATAGCAGTTTGGTAGAGGATGAGAAAGCTCTGACCTAAGAAATAAAATGACTATCAATTAACAAGGAAACAAGATGTTATCAGAAACTATCGCTTCCTAAACAAATGCCATCATTTTCCTCGTCTTCGGCCAACTTGGTTCACTGCAACCCACTATAGATGATGCATGCACACTCCCAATCTGTAGTGAGTAGTCACGGGAGTGCAACCAATTTCATCTTGTCTAGTCCTGACTGCACACCGAATCCTATCGATCATATATGCAATGTGGCAACCAAGCTAAGAAGTTCATCATCGCAGTGCACATTACGAGATGTCACTTGGCTGGAGGCAATCAGCAGGAAGCCTCGACCTAGGCTTCCTGCTTTTTGGCACTCGTCAGCAGGGCGTATCTGCAACCTCGACGAAACTGATGTCCCACCTGATATTCGAACACACGTCATCACTCTTGTAGTCAGCGACTTCACCACTGAGTTATTCGGGCCGAGTTATTCGGACCTCCTGTAGGACTACCTTTCATGTATTAATTTTTCACGGGAGTGCAACCAATTTCATCTTGTCTAGTCCTAACTGCACACCAAATCCTATCGATCGGTCCACGGCTTCCTGACAATCGCCTCCAACCAACTAACATACACTGCTTATCTGTTTTATTAAACCATGCAGTCCATGCATACAACCCATAGTCCGACTGTTTCTGCATAACACTAACACCATCTCATCAAGCAAACAGAAAAGAAATCTACACCCAACCCAAATGCTCTTTTGCTTCAATTTCTCAACTTATAAACTTTCCCTGCCTCATCTCTTAACAAACAACCATTGATTGACAAACTATTGCTGTGTGTGCTACACGAGTTATCCAAATACACCCTCTATCTATTCTCGCCATGATATACACTTGAAACAAATCTCCAACTCTCAGTTTGGGTGCATACATCAAAATTTCAACCGAAATTCACACATTCGACTGAAATTTCATACAGTAACTAAGCCCAAACCACTGACATGCGTAGCAAGATTTTTTTTATTTGAGGCTTTGTGAGGATTTATTGATTTCATGTTGATATTCATCATGGTGGGGTCATGGTGTGCACTGACGAGGAGTCCCATACTAGGACCAAACAGCTATCCAGTGATCCCAGCTTTCTAATGTCCCTCCAACTGGTGTCACTCCATAATGAATACCAACTTGAAATAATCACTTTTTTCAATGATTCAACTACTCACTTTTTCATACCATCCACAGCAGCATCGTATACATTTCGAATATCCGCTTCGTCTGTGTTCAATTGACCACTTGGACTGAATATCTACACAATCAAACAAACAAAACTTATACCTTTCAAAGGAAACTGTAAAAATTGCGAAGAATCAAACGACTTCCCATCAGTTCATGAACATTGAATAAGTTAAAGCACTAGACATTTTTTCAAAGCCGAATATTTGTCCTGAAATCGTGCAATATGTTTTGTTTGTATATCACCAGATATTCCACTCCTCAAAAACAAGGTCAGGATTAAAAACAAACTATACCGTTAGTCGAGATTGCACCCTTCTCTCTTGGCTTTATCCTACGACATCGCCTTCGGTTGCCACACTGTTCTCAATCTACTTCGCAAATAACACTTCAATTGTAGGAATCAAATGCAACTACTAAGTGGCTCCGAATTCAGCAGAGGTATGTCAATAGCTTGAAGAGCTAACTACATCATTGATTAGATAATGTCGTCTGGTTGTGCAATGGCAATCAAACTTCACAGCTGAAACTGGTAACCAATCTAACTATCCCATTTAAGTCAATCAGACCTCAAATCAGTTAAAAATAAATAATGTAGTACACCACCCACCTCCCGCCCCCCCCCACTACTGAGAAGTATAAGTCAAAGCATCAAATGCGAACTATAGAATCAACATTAATGTTGTTGCATGTATTACCCCCATCGTTGATTCGACAGAATTGATCGGTCTCTTTTGGCATATGGGCTCCTGCATGGATGTCTCGTTATCCCGTGTTCGAATTATATATTAATCATGGATAGCAGCTAGCAGTGGAATACCTGACGCGCGTTTCGTACCACTTGGGACCCGTCAGCTGCATGTGCCTGCCTCCTAATGAGATATTGTTTCCATCCGGACTCGAATTCGGGACCGATTGCTTCAAACGACAAAGCATTATACACTGCACCACCGAGTCACCATAACCATTTCTTGTGCAACAGCTAGAGTTTCAATCTTGTCCCAAATAGAACGAAACGCGTATCCATGATTCCCCTTCTTCCCACTATCCATCATCAATCTAGAATCAACAGTTCGATTATTTTAACCGTAGACTCATAATAAGTCTCGATAAAACACTAAGCATTCTTCGATCCATAGTAGATTACAATGTGATGTCAAACATTTTACCACTGTATACTTGTTCAACCGACCAACTCTAATTTCATCATACACTGCTACCCTCAACTGAACGCATCATCGTCAACTCAAACACCACATGACAGGAGTGATTACATCAGCAGAAAACACACAGTCACATTAAAATACTTTTTACATCAAAAGATTATAATCGCAATTATTAGACATGAATAATCAAATAATCTAGTGAATAAAATAAAATTCGAACTGAAATCGAAATACACTCAGTAATCAAGTGCAGTAGGTAATGAGCTACACCTATTGCACAATGGCTAATCATACTACCCGGCTGAGCCGACTTCCGTAGGTGCAGCACAGCTCGAAGCCGTGACCCAGAGGCTGAAAGTCAACTCCCTACACCAATAAACCACAGCTGAACACTTTGTAACCTCGTATCTGGTCGGTCATACCACAAGCATCTAAACCACGTTTCTTAGTACAATATAATCGTTATAACCCAATGTCTCTACGATAAAGACCACTTTCATATACAAACAACGGTAAAACGCATGATGATAACAGTAAGATGATTTATTTCCCATCTCTAGAAATCTATTAACAAACGAAAAATCCGATATTTACAGGAAATAGTTAAATCATGATTATAGGAATGGATACAATCACACTATTCACCATCAAATGCAGGAACATTGAAATCGAACAACAGTTTAAAGCATTTACAACAAAATAGAACAAGATACTCCATATATTCACTAAACTATACTACACTACAGTACTGTACTGTACTGTACTGATTCACCACAAAATAAAACTGAAATCCAACAATATAAAATCTAAATTGAAATATCAAGCTTACCAGTCTCTTCGATGGATGCTCCGGGAAAGGAATCACACTGATTTCATCGGAAAACTTAGGATTCACCTTCAAAAGAAGTCAAAACAAACATTCAGTGAGGGTGACTCATCTATAAGTTGCTGTCAATTGATTGATACAGATTACTGTCACTGATAAACAGTTCACCTAACCTGTTATTACAGTCCCTTCAACAGATAATCAAAATGAAACTTGTGAACTGAAAAAACAGGCCATTGTATTTAACACCATACTTATTTACCTAATCGAACATTACGCACATCCCTATCTGACAGACAACAAATTATACATATTCAAAAGGGGTTAACATCATATCAAGTCTGTAGGAAAGCTAAAATCTATAGAGGATTCAACCAGGAGCTTCATTGTCTTACATTCAGATATTGAGAATGGTTTACTGTCAAAGCTGTCCCCGTCTGAGTATGTTTGGCATGTGTTTCCCACCTGTCAAATGTAACATGACGCTCCAGGACTACTCTGCAATCACCCCCAATTCAACGATAAGGAGTGAAGTGGTGGAATTACTCAACCACTTCACTTACCTGGGAAGTTGCATCAGCCAAAACAGGTTAATTGCTGATGAATTCTCAGTTCGAATACAGAGGGACCCTTTGACATTTGCCAACTTGCGTCACCGGTAGCTCTCACTGGTGATTAACTATCAAGGTACGAGTATACTGTGCTACAGTCTCTTCTGTCCTGTAGTACACCTGTGAGACGGCCGTTAAAAGTAGAAAACACAAAGCGATCACTGGGTTTTAATCACAAACTTCTTTGTAGCATTGCTCACGTTTGGTGGAATCACCGTATGACCAATGTTGAGGTCCGGTAAAGGCCACTGGACAAGACAGGCAAATCGACTGATGACTTTGTGGACCTTCATCGGCTGAGGTGGCTTGGGCATACAGCACATGCTGAGTCACCTACCTCAACGTGCTATGATAGGGAAAGTTATTTTAGGTTGAAAGAGGGTTCAGGGTGGCTACAACAAGACGTGGTACCACCCCATGAAGTTACTAACTGTTGGTCTGAGTCTTCTTGACAGATGGAGACGCCCTAGTTGGGATTCCCGAAAAGAAAGGAATCAGCAATTGAGGACTGTTAGCGACGGCTGAAAATCAGTCACAATGACGCACATGTATTCACTCCTTGACATTTTACAAGGCTTGATTTTTCGCACTAACCGCCATCTTCAGATTGTTTGTTCTCTTACACTACTCTACTCCAATATCAATATTTTTTTATCCACCTGTTCTTTTTATACTTCTGTGAAATATGGCAATTTGAGGTTATACACATGTGTGCGAGGTTCTACACTGATTTTGTCGATCTGAGATGAACATCTACATCTTCAACTGCAGGCACTTCACATCACATTACCAACTGGGTGCCTAGAACAATAAAACTGATTCTTATGAAGCCATTGTTGACAACTGATCTGAGATGATGATCGATTGGTTGGTTGGTTGGTTGATTGAATACTGATACGATATGGAGTGGAGTGGAGTGGAGTGGCGTGGCGGACTGATATTTCCCCATAATTAAGGAATTATTGACGAACTGATTACTCCCAATTCAAGTTGAAATCGATCGTATCTTATGACAATTCACCAACCTCATTACATCACTTAATCAAATAAGAATGCTGCTTATGTACAATGAGTAGAGGCTCAAAATAAAATGCATAGAAATCATGCAACTGAAAATGCATAACTGACGATGAACAAGAACAAAGGTTGTAGGACAACTAATCACTTCTCACCAATTTATATTAGACTCTTTTACATCTCAACCAACAAAACGAAGAATGCACAAAATAGCATCATATCTTAATCACTAAGCAACAGTTAAATAAATCAGCAAACTCTGACTACAGTCTCGCCACAATTAATCACTTCTCGACTCATCATGAAAATAATATGCATAACAAAATATGTTCCTTCGAAAACTAAGCACGTTGGAAAAAGTCAGAAATAAAACAAAATTTGAAAAAAATCAGAGCGTATGACAAAAAGTAACCCTTGAATTACAACTAACGATACACATGGGAACATGAAACGTACTGAAAGATTGTCCTAGAGATACAATGACCGTGAAGTTAGTTATTCTTACCAAATACTATTTATTACCAAAACCATTTTAAGGAACCTACTATGACCACACGTAAAACCAGGACGCTTACGTCCATTTACATAGATGACCTTAAGCTTCACAAGGTCACTTAGTTTATTCCAACCCAGTAAACTACTCCCACTTATTTACTCCTCTGTACACAAGAAGAGCAATGCTAATTAGTGACAACGTGAAGGCTGATACAATAAGCGAGGAACCACGCCAATGTTAGGTCTTATATCACTAACTCGTTGTCCAAACCTCATTAAGTGAAGTGGGGTTCGAACTCATAACCCACTGGATGAAAAACATATCTTAACCAATTGGCTACTGCTCCACATGTCTCCATTGTACAGTAAATTCAATAACATATCTTACCACTTTACAAACGTAGTTCATTCATCTATTCACTAAACTCACTTTGAATTCGCATTTCTCCCAAAAATACTTCCAGTCCCTCAAATTCAGAATCCAATGCAATGAACACTGGGTTCAAACCTCTACTTACTACGATCTATGCAGCCACCAGGATACAGTACATTCAGGTATCACGTCATCTAGTTTAGTGGTCACATCCCAAAACTGGTCGATAGGCTTCGGTTAGTGCTAAGCACTAAGGACTAGACAGCTACACCAATTATCCGCTGGTGAACAATCTAAGTACTTAATCTAGTCCTACAGGATGTCAGACACCAACTGAATAAACCACTGGCCAAGTTCCCGAATTAACAGCTGGCTGATGTAAGTTCGTACCACCAAGGGAACACCAGTCTATTTAAGGTTGAATATACGCCTTGCTGACGAGTGACAACAAGCGCACAAACCAAGGGGTTCTTGTGGATTGACTCCTAACACCTAACCTTCATCACTGACTATTACACCAGTTCATAGACGACCTTCGAATACCTCAGCTGAATATGAAAGATATAAGTCTCATGTTTTGATGACAGTCAGACCACTATATCACCTTTTCCTTGATAACATTACCGTTGCTACTTTCGTCAGGCTATCCACCTGTCTTCTATAACTATAATCAGCAAACATCAATCTTCGCTCTAAATCCCTATAACAACATCGGTCTTCATTACCAAGGCAAAGCTTTATGTATCACAAGTGATCAGTTAAAGGATAACTCCAGAGAAAAGTCGAGTAATTCGACCCAGTATAACAAGAAATTACAGGTATCAAACAGCTACCAATACCCATCGTACAAGAAGTGGCTATCGTGTCCCGGTAGTCTAGTCGATAACGACTTCACGTTTGAAGCCGTGGGTAGTGGCTTAGAGTCTCAGTGGGAACAACAGTCACTGGGATGAAGGTGCATCCAGCTGAGGAGTTCCAAATAGGACAAAACGTGCCTCCTAGTCTCCATTGCTAGCCACCAAGCGCACTATAACATAATAAGTAACCTGGCAGTATCCAGACATCCGCACAGCAACTCATCTGCTAACACAGAAATCAAGCAATCCGACTCAGTATAACAAGAGGAAATTACAAGTATCCATAAACAAATCACTCAGAAAACATTCACATAAAAATGGTCATACTTAGATTAGAGTTTAGTGGTAAAACATTTGATTCAGACCAAATAAAATGAATATACATCAAGTACAAAGTGATCCATTAAACCAGACTACACTACTGATGATGTATGCAAGTCCTGTGGTGTTGTAAACGACGCTTGGACAAAGTTGCATCCACAACTGAGTGCAGCATTCTAGCAAACAATATGCGAGAAGTTGAGTTGACACATACTACAAATGAATTAATGTCGTTCTATTTAATATAAGTGTTGTAGAAACCCTAATCAAGATACCCAACCAACACCACCAACAATAACAACAAGCTCCAATCACCACAAACTGGAGAAACTTAAAGCAAGTAGCCTCCTTCACATATCTAGGAAGCACTGTTTCAACTACAGGCGACACAGGCACAGACGAGGACGTCAAAGACAGCCAGGATCCGAAAGACAACAAGACAGGTGTTCATTAACCTGAAACCAGTGTGGACATCTGCACTGCACTCAGCACAAAGCGTGAACAACATCCCGATTCTCAACACCAACGCCTGTCAAGTCAGTGCTCCTGTATGCCTCACAGACTTGGCGCGTCACGAAAGGCATTCCCAACAAACTACACACATTCATCAACAACTACCACCTACACTGGCTCCTTACTGAACATCACATAGCCAGATTAGTTAGAATAAGCAACAAGGAAATATGGCTGACTGGCAACAAACCAACCAACAACCTATCACCCAACAAATATGCACTGGAAGGAAGTGCAGATGGATTGGGCACACACTGAGAAGGCCGACTGGGGACATCACGTGTCAGGCCAGTTCCTCGAGTGGAACACCGATGAGAAGCAACGAGTTGGGCGTCCCAGCTGAGGGTGACATGGGGGAGATCGTGCGACGAGGAAATAAGAGCTTCTAAGCTGTCCTGGAGCCAGGTTCAAACAATTTCAGAGAACAGAGCTCACTGGAGACGTGCTACTGAATCCCCATGTTCCATTAGGAACCCAAAGGACAAATAATATCAATAATAATAATGAGCCCTAATGAAAGTATGCAATCGACCTACAAAGAATGAAGACGGTTTCAGTTAGTTGACAAACTTCGTGTAAAAGTAAATCACACGATGACAGAGACTGAGCTAATCAACAATCAGCAGTATGTCAGTTAAGATGTATATCCCAGCAATAAAGTAGCTGTAAACAATAGAGAAGTTTCACACAACAAGAAACATCAACTATATCCTGATGTTGTACTCTCCACAGTTTATGCAAAACACACTTCGACAGATGTCAACCATTCTGAGAATATCCTGCAGTACGTCATACAATGAACAGGATTCAATGCTTCCCCTAGGTCACTACTCATTAAACCACATACACTAACTCGTAAACAACAACCCACACTTCATAATTACAGGAACGACTGGAAATATTTCTTATCTTCTCTATTCCCTATGTACCTCTATATTAACATGTATGTATAATAAGAGTTACACATATTCCAAACTGACTAATTTCATTTGCAGAAAGATTGACTGGCTTAGGTCTACATTGAGAAAACTACCACTCACCTCACTGAATTGTTTCAGTGCATGCAAAGCAGGTTTCAACGTTTCTGGTAGGTGCTCCACGTCATCATTCACAAGAAGAACTGCATCATACGAAGAATCCGTCAAAGAAGATACTGAAAACACAGGTGTTGAAACACACACAGACATAATCCAGTGCAGTCACGCTACGAAGGTATAGTAAGTATGCATGTGCAAATCTTGGTTTAATTATAAGCTAAGTATAGGTGGGCGGTGTATGCGAATACTGAGCCAATCATATACCTAGAAAGTGGAGCCAATAAAATTAAGAGTTAGACCAGTGTTTCAATCCCTCATTACCAAGGTCATAATTACACTACCAATCATAACACAATTTCAAAATTGTACGACAGACCTGTTTACGGCCTAACCAAATATACAAAATTGGATTTAGGGGAAGACAAATAACGTGAACAACACTGTATTCAACTAGATCCTCTTCGGCTTTACTCTGATATAAGAAGTAGCTAAATGTGTTTATAAAAATTAAACCAGTGATATAGATTGGTCAGTGTGATAAATATTTTAAATAAGGATATTGATGATAGTACATTTTCAGTTGGATTGGGATGAGAAGTCCTTACTAGATAACCAGTGTAAGTACGATCAAGCGGTAGTAACGCACCACGAATTCAAATGAAGTGAAGATATGGTCAGCAGTCAGATGATGATGATGATGAGTCATGTTTGAGAGTGAAAGGAAAACGAAAGCCACAAGAGTTCTCGAACCAGCGGTCACCTTGACACCAGACGGATGCTCCACTGACTGATTCAAGAGACCTGGTTGAATTGACCAGGTCCTAACTTGACTTAGAACTCAGCCGTGATTGGAATGAGCGATAAGTAACTGCTTTCTCATTATAATCACACAGGCTTACCAGTCAGGTCTTCTTCTCTCAATCGAAATCAAACTGAATCACAAAGAGGAATTGTCGTATTGGTTATTAGTGAAACTGTCTAACATAGAAGTTGTTTGGTAGACCGGTGTTATTGATGCTGCGTGATGAGCGAAGGTTTTATCAAACATAGTACACAGTGATACAGTATTATTTACTGGATGATATCCTATGTAAAGTTTCTGGTAGACCTTCCTTAGAGTGTAACACAATGGAGTCTGTGAAATACTTTCCACTCGTGTTGTTGTTATTACTCTTACTCGTGTCAATATTTCATTTCTTATGTGTTCGTAAGGATTTCTTAATAAACTGTAGAGGATAATTATTAACTACTAGTGCTTCTTTTATGTGTTCCAGTTCCTTGTTTAGGTCTTTGCACTGATTATTCAGTTTTCTAGTTCTGTCATTCAGACATTTGACTAAACCTGCCTTAACTGACATCGGATGAGATGACTTGAAGTCTAGATACCTGTTAGAATGTATTGGTTTCCTGCAGACGGTAGTATCCAAACCACCTACCGTCCTTCGTCTTACCCTGTAATCCAACATAGGTTGTTTTCCTTGTTCACCTTCTTTCTACCTCGTAAGTGAATTGGATTGCGCCTACTACCGAGTTTGTGTGAGGAAATTGTCGATATGTTCCCAGATGTGTGAAGAATTTTACTGCTAATTAAATCAAAGAATGAAAAGGAGTAGGACTATGGAAAACCGAAGCAGAAAGCTGTTTAATTACCTTGACATGATTGTGAGTAATGGATTCTACTTGAAAGCTAAAGCCCGTCATCACTGCTAACCTCAAGTGAAGTGGGATAATGAAGTCTAGGCAATATATAATTAGAGATTGTCCACCCTGAAACCTGAAGGTATCCGAAGTCTGATTATTTTTTGAAGGATAACTACTGAAAGGTTAGCTAGATTTTCACTGGTGATGTAATTTACTGATCTGATTTTTCATAGTGTTAATGAAAACTTGTTCATTGCATATTGTCACTCTTTTTCTATTAACTCATCTGTAACAATGATTGATATTATAACTTCATTCTTTGCGTAAATAAAAATGAACTTTATCTATCAAAAGATGAGCTGTTTGAATTAAAAAACGCTCTGACTACACTTCAGTTCATTTTCAGATCAATTTTGATAGTATCAAGATATGAATAATCAAGACTATCGAAACATCTGTCATGGACAACATGCTATATTTCAAACGATCAGATCATATGTTCTCCAGTCACATAATGACAATAATCAGATAGGATTAACTAAGATAAGGGTCTGAATAAAATATTGCTGAACTAATTTTAGTGTGGAGGTGGGTCATCTGTGGGAAAAATAAATGACAGTTGACACATGTTCCCAGCTTGCATCAAAGGGCTCCATATGCAACACAAAACTGTTTTCAACTAGACCTAGTAATAGGCTTATCTGCTTATCTAATTTAGAAGGCAGATGTGTGCTTATCATTCGATTATCAGAGATAGCTGTAGTTTTGGCAGACTAGTAATTGTACTGGATGATGATTGAAGATGAAGTGAAAATTTGGACCGCGGCCGGATTCGAACCAGCGACTACCGGGTCGAATCCGACCGCGGTTCAAATTTTCACTTCATCTTCAATCATCACCCAGTATAAATGTATATTTGTTAGCTATTATCCTCCCATCTCTCATATGGATTTGCACAACACTAACATTTATTTCAGGCTAGTTAAACTATCTTGAAATAAGAATACACATTACTGACTTAATTGAGTGTTTTTAAACACTTACACAAACACACTAAAGGATGAATAAGTGTTATAAAGACCATTCTATCAAATACTGAAATCGGCGGTTAGGATTTTTTATATTTCACCTGGAAAGTCAATTTTTTCTTAAGAAAAAGCAGTTCATTTGAACTTATCATCAATTGCTAGGGTGGACCTTAGAGTAACTCACGTTTGACAGATAGACAAAGTGAAGACTTATTTGGACAGATAATTTTCAATGCATTGGACAAAGAAAACGGGAACTCCATTGAAGATATCGTTCTCGGCGGTTTCATCTGCTACAGATGTACGATCGCAATTTTCTACACTTTTTCCCCATTGTATTCAACAGATACAAGCATGATTTAATTAAACCTAGAAGAAAGAACAGGGTGGATGAAAAGTTTTAAAATGACAATTGTGATGTAAGCTGAAGATTAATTACAAAAGAACATAGAGACTAAAATCATTAACAGGTTACATTAACAAGCCGCATAAAATGTACAAATAATTTTTCACACGAACAGCTGACTTGATACATACATACAGTGGTCAGATGCGGAAGCTTGTGTTCCAGGTTACCAGGAGTCGTCGTCGCACAGAAAGTTTTCACTGCTGTGGAGCCAGGTATAAAGATCTTTCGAAGAGTGTTCCTTCTAAATAAGTTAGAGGACATTACCTCCCCTCTGACTACAAAAAGGTGCAAGTGAATCCATCGGAAGTGCAGCATGTCATATATATATACCCTCATACAAGTTAGTTTTGAGTAGGGACACGAATACTGTGGAATTTCGAACAAGAGATTGAGTAAGTTGATGAGCCATCAAAATACAAAATGTAATCGAATATAATGAGTAGAATTCAGCAGAATAAAATTGAGGCTTAGTCTAGACTGAGAATCTAATGACAGGATAATGATCTGACCAAATAAGTAGAAGGTTTAGAGATTAGGTTACCACACAGGTTGGCGACTGACGTTAGATTCCGCTTGAAGACAGAGATCTAGTTTCAAGGGATTGATTGCAATGGCTTCAGCGAAGCGGAGAAGATTTGGATTATTCTGTTTGTTGTTTATTTTGAACGATTTCGAAGCGTCTGCTTGATGTCGTGTGTCTATTAAGGACTCTTCGGAACATGTTCAAAATATGGTCTCCCAACACAAACTGCTCCGGCAACTACATGTGAAATGACTCCTACATTTAGTAGTAGCATATTAAAAGTAGCTGTGTAGTTTTGGCTGTACCAGCTAGAAAGATGAATTTAACGCTGGGTGGTCTTTCATGACTTAATGTTATGGGTTCGATGCGCTTATAGTATATGTATATATTCCGAAACGAATATAATACGCGCGCTTAGCTGACAGCTAACTTGGTACGTAAGAGTCACTGACTGCAACCCCGGGACGAATAGAGAGAAGACTTAAGCTGGCAGATGGGAGAGTGTATTGCTCCGAGAATATAATATAATAACAATGAATCAATCCAAAACACGTGAATAAGTATACACATGAAAAATGACCTTGTCCGCAGTTGGAGAAATTCGCATAGTAAGAGTAAAAGTTAACCAATCAGCAAATTACATTACAATGGGGGCAGAAATGGACTATTAGTCACACCGTAAAAATAATGTGGGGATGACACTAAAATGTTCGGATCGATAACAATGTTTTATACAAACTGGGGCATCACAACATGATTTTTCTGAAGATGTAACAGAAACGATCGAGATGAACTGAGGGGACTACTCAAAAGAAAGCTGATGGATAATCAAACATTTAATGAACTGAGACCCAGGGGATTTTTCCTATTATATCATGTATGGACAACCAAAAGTGCATAAGATGGACATACTAGTGAGACTTTTTCTATCTAAGGCTAACTCTCAATGTCAAAAACTCTCGCATTGGTCAGTAAAGAAGGAGAAGATTCGACAAAGTTATCAGTATATACTTTGAAGGACTTTTGATTTCGCCTGAAAGAATAAAACATGTCAATTTGTCAGACAAACTTATGGGATCAAATGAAATGACTTACCTATTCATGAGTAATAACTCCTCTTGAAAAAATAAACATTATTCGTCAATAAATAATTGACATCCCATCATCAGAAAACAGACGTTATGGGTTGCCTGCTTTGCGTACTAAAGATGTTCAGTTCCAATGCAGCTGCATCGTATGCAGTTAATTTGATGGTGTGGCTATGAGAATTCGAAGGATTCTACTTGGAAAGCACCACCATAAAACCATGTTTTGATTCATGACTTGCTGATAATACCTTCATTATCTGTTCGCACTTTGGACAAGTAAGGAAGCTGCTCGAACATTTTGACGATGCACATCATAGTATTATGCTTGAAATGGAATGTAAAAAGAAATAATACTTGAATTTCGTTAGCCTATATTTGAGAATTAATGAAGACGGGACAACAGAGAAGAGGATTCACCAGAAAACCACACGGAGTAGTCAGTATTTACACTCCAGCAGCCTCTGTCCAAGCAGCTACAAGAGAGGTTTGCTGGGGAAACTATACTAGATGGCAAAGAGACTGTACTCCCAAGAGAAACTCCAAGAAGCATTTCAAGCAATCGAAAAATGTCTACACAACGATAGTGTTCGTGCAGAAATACTGAAAAGGCAAGGAGAAGAGAGAGTGATGTTACATTGTTGAAATGAAGCTACTATTTCTTAATTTGCCTTTCAAAGGGGATAATTTTGAGACAAGAATCAATGGACAAGTCCACTTCCTAAGACTACATCAAACAACATGTATCATCACACAATCCGAATTAGAGAAATCTCCAACTCTTGTTAACTCTAAATATATTTATCAGTTCAGATGTACAGGTTGAAGGAAGTACACAGTAAGAAGAGAGAGGCAGTTGTCTGCAAGGATTGGTGAAGACACCCTGAAGAGTCTACATTTTAGAGATCCATCCTCATTCAACAGTCCAACTGCTTGTTACTTATGTGATACAGGACATCAAATAGATAAGACGAACGCCTTCATAGTAATCAACAGACAAAAGACCACACCCTACTTTTAATTCCCGAATCCTGACGGGTTCGATCTGAAATGTGCGTTCAGAAGAAGATAGTTACCACGTTATTATTGCCTTGTCGCCCCCCTCGAGAAAGTGGGAATACCTTTATTTTATCCTTACCTCCTACCCATATTTATACTGATTAACGTTTCATTATCACTGTATCTGTTATTATTACACACTCATCTTTTTATGATTAAGTCTTAAGGTGATCCCAGCGTGTTTAGAAAATCAAACCGGATTTTCCTGAACGTTTCGCTGTGCACGCCAGAGCTTCATCAGCAGAATATTTGGATTTCTATTCAAGATCCAAAAAATGATGATAATTAAATAAAAAATGTGAAAATTCTGCTGAAGAAGCTGTGTAATACACAACGAAACGTTCAGAAAAATCTGGTTTTGATTTACTAAACACACTGCGATTATATTAACACTTACTTACATAATGATTAAATAAGACGCTTCTCAAATTCTTCCAGAACATGTGTAACAACTATAGACTAGTTATTTGTAATACACTTGTCATTTTCTTAAGATAGTATTTTAGCGACATTGTGCAACCGCATCTACGTATTTCCAACCTTGTCCCATTCATTCTTGAACATAACCCCTCCCCCTTGCCTCATATAAAATGTATCTAGTTTGACTGGATTTACTATCTAAACTTCCCTTGTGTTAGGAATTACAATGCTATTTCTGATCTTCAAAACGCTAACTGCTAACTTGAACTGATTTGTATAAGGTTGTATTAATCAATTACCAATCTATTCAGGTTGTATACAGCTGACAAAAATCTTGTGAAATAAAATGACACCATTTTATTCTGCAAATGGTGTTCTCATTGTGTTATTCAAGTTCAGCAAGGGGACTAAAAATATGGAAATTCAGTTCACCAGTAAAATAGTCGACAAATGATACCCTTAGCGCAATACATAGCTCTCGAGATACAGTAAACCAGTGGGTAATGCTTCGGTGTTTGAAGCAATGAGACTAAAGCCAACCCAAATATTTCTAAGCAGTGTAATTGTTTCGATTACTTAATGATTATAGAATAGACATCTCATAATAGTAGAATTATTTATTATTGCAGTACTGGTGTTTAGAAGTTGTACTTACAATTTAGACTGACTCAGATATCGACCACTCTATCGTTATGTTATCCTGTTTCACTACATTCTGTCAATAATTAGATTTACTCGAGTACATTATTTCCACTGCTAGCCGATTCATTAATGACCAGATTATTTTCAGTCAACTTATTGACTATTCCATGAATGATATCAGAGACACTATAAACGGCATACATCTCTAGTCAGTTATGGTTAGATTTTTCTGATGAGCGATAAATTCGTTAACTTTCATCATCCTCCCTCTTAATCACTAATTGTGGTGCCTGGGGAATAGAACTACTGGGTGTTCATTGCAGATTACATCATGACGGCATAGTACCTCGGTTCACATTAGGGACCCCTTGAGTAAGTGATCAAAGAAGGATACAAATTAATTATGAGAAAAAGATCATATATTTCTCGAATCTTACCAAGAAACCGAAATGCATGGGCTACCAGATCCTGAACCAGCAACACTAAATAACCCAAGAAAGTGCCAAATGGTTGAAATGCTTGATTGTACACCTTCAGCCAAACAAGCTCTTTGATACAGAAGTTGCCTTACTGAATTCAATGGATTAAGCGATTACATGGAGAGGAGAATCGGGTCGATGCTTGGTGAAGCTTGACGAAACATCTACAAAGAAAAAACTGCCAGTGCTGAAGTATTCCAAGGTGCTGCATCATAGAAGAATAGCTTTTAGCAATTAATCGTAGTCAGTTAATCTTAAATGCGTTCTCAAGCACTTTCTATGCAACTGAGGGTTTTATTTAAAGATAATATTTCTGTAGTCACTAAAATGAAATAATCTACAGCCATATAAAGGAATCCATGCTTTGTGAACACTCTCATGGGAAAGTGAGAAAGATAAACGCACCATGTTTGTGACAATTCAATTTCATTTGTGCTTTCGTTGGTTTTGACCACTAATCTTTAACTTCACCCTCATTATCTTTAAAAACAGTCGTGTGACAGCTCTTTATGTATCTTTGCAGGATTATGTTCAACATGAAAATACTGAGTTTGTAAGTAACTAAATATGAATATGCTGAAAGTGAAACCGTATTATCAAAAGAATGAAAGTATGCCAACAAAAGCGAAGGAAAAGGATGTGGAGCCACAATCAATCAGTTTCGAATGTCCTTCATATGGTCTGTCTATGTTCTTGCTCTTTCACATTCTGATTTAGTTGCCTACGCTTTAAGACCTTGAACACTTACTCAATCCAAATAATTGTACATTTTGTGGGTTAGCCACCTAAATTTGTTTTCTCCTTCAATCGGCTAGTGTGATGTTAACGACTGCAGAATCAACTGGAACATATTAATTTGGTTATCTCCTTCAACCAGTCTTGAAAATGTTATAACCGAATCAAATCAGGGAATATCTACTAGTATGTCATAACCATTGACTTTCATTAACACTAGACTGAATACTGAAGTTACCTGCAGCATTGAAATTATGTTAATATTAAAATAATTTCAATAGAATTAGTTTTGGCTGTTGAAGTATATACCTCAACAGTATATTCGAACAAATAACAAAATAAACAAATATTTTGTATTATTCCTCAACATTTTTATCTTACCAGGAAGATCCTTTCGAAGAGTATGAATCTGACACTGAGTTTTCAGGTGAATATTCAAGTTTTGGTACAGAAGGTGCTGATCTTTACAATCATCCACTCACATAATGATACGTAAGAAAGGTCAAATGTAATGCAGATGAGTGAGGTTGTTTCCAGTTGTTCAAGTAAGCTGGAAAAGTACAGTGGGGTTGTGAGTCATCAGAGGTGAGAAAAACTTGACCACTATATTGGAAAGATGAATATTTGAACATCAAACAATTATTTTCATTATTATTTTTACTCTGGGTTCCTGGTAGAACATACAGCTTCAGTAGCACGTCACCATTCCACTCTCTTCTCTGCAGTCTTCAAAACCTGGCTCCACCAATGCCCACAACCTTTCATTTCCTACTCATACCATCTCCATGTCACCCTCGACTCGAATGCCAAATTCGTCGTTTCCCACTTACCTCCCACTCAACAACTTGACCTGGTCTGGCGTTTGATGTCCTCAAACCGTCTTCTCAGTGTATGTCTACTCCAATACAACACAACCCAATCCATCTCCGCCCTCTTCTGCATACTAGTTGGGAGATAGGTTGTTGGTTGGTTCGTTGCCAGCCAGCCAGCCAGCCAGCCAGCCAGCCAGCCAGCCAGCCAGCCAGCCAGCCAGCCAGCCAGCCAGCCAGCCAGCCAGCCAGCCAGCCAGCCAGCCAGCCAGCCAGCCAGCCAGCCAGCCAGCCAGCCAGCCAGCCAGCCAGCCAGCCAGCCAGCCAGCCAGCCAGCCAGCCAGCCAGCCAGCCAGCCAGCCAGCCAGCCAGCCAGCCAGCCAGCCAGCCAGCCAGCCTCATCTTCGCTGTCTCTTCTGCCAACTTGTTAGTTTTCGCCTGCACATCTTCAAGTTTGTGTGACATTAGACATAAATCATCATTGTTGGCGAAATCCAAATCTTCTAGAGCATTTTCATCGGTCGAACAGCGAATGCCCATCTTCTCGCTCCTTGCAGTTTGTCGCTTGATCCAGTGCAGTCCAGTTGACCACGAATAGGAAGATCATCGGTGATAGTAGGCGACAACCTTGTCTTACTCCTGTCTTCACTTTGAAGGCGTCACTGAGTTTCCCATTGTCAATCACCTACCTGGCATGTAGCATCCCCATATAGCATAGCATATAGAGCTGTTGAATGAGGTTGACAAATGTTTGTGGCACTAAAGGCGTAGTGTTCAAGCAGCTACCAAATTACTTTTCGGTCAACACTGTCGAAGGCCTTTTCAGAGTCGATGAAGTTGAGGTAGAGAGTTGACTGCCATTCTATACTCTGTTCAATGATGATGCGTAACGTTGCAATTTGGTCCGCACATGATTTGTTCTTCCTGAAGATAGGCAGCCCGTTTCCATCGTAATTTTGAATCCAGCACATCCTTTAGTCTCTCCAGATAGTAACCTGGTTATTTGATATGGCGTTGTCAGGATTCTCCAGCAGCCTTCAGCCTGTTCTGCTTCACTTGCCAGTGTGTCGTAGAAGTACCTTTTGTCTTTCCATGCACTCGTCTTCACTTCTTTGTCCAGTGCAGTATTTTATAGGTTGTGTTCAGTTCCTCTTTTCGTTGTGCATCTATACAATGATTCATCTTCTGGTTCACCATCAGCAGCTTCACCACCTCCAACAGCTTCCATGTGTCCGTCGAGATCCATTCCTTGTCTTGTTTCCTCTTCCTTCCTAATACGGTTATGCATGTTTCTTTCCACATCTCTTTTAAGGAGTTCCAGTGTTATTCCACGCCAGATCCTTCAAGGATGTTGCTAGACGTCCCCCATTTTGTTCTGGTGGCGGATGTGAAGATGTCCTTTGTAGTTCCGTCCTTCAGTTCAGTTTCTGTTCTGTTCTGTTCTGTTCAACTTCAACTGTGGTCTATCACCAACTTTTGTGAAGGCTTTCAACTTGATTTAGAAGGCTCCTTGCACTAGATAGTGGTGTGAGTGGTGTGAACCTACATCTGCCCCTCTTCTTCATCTGATCTTGTGTCCAGTAGGCTGCATCTCCACTTTCTTCACATTGAGATAAAGTCGATCTGATTTTCAGTGTGTCCTGGTGTCTGGTGAAATCAAATCCATGTCACTGCCTTGTGAATATCCTTGTGTTTGTACACACTGCCCCACCTCCAATCACCAAATCGTTGAATGCTCGGGAGTCTGCAAACAGTTCTCCGTTCTCATTCATTTCACTGAGTGCTCCTCCACTCATGATGAGTTCTCTTCCTGCGTTGTCCGCTTCCAGTTTGTCATTCATGTCACCCATTAGAATGAATTTTAATGTCACCATTTGGTGTGGGGTCTTGTCCATTACTGATTGCAGTTGTCTGTAGAATTCCTCCTGCTCCTCCAGATCTGCATTATTTGTAGGTGCATAGCGTAGCATTGAATGATTGTGACTTTGCTTCCCTTCGAGCTGAATCCATTTCTCTATCATGATCCTGATCTTGGAGGAGATTGGTTCCCACTGCATGAGAGCCTTCGATGTTCTTGGAGACAACATGATGTCCACTGTATAACTCAATGTGCTCGTGGTTGTCGTCTGTGTGGCAATATCGCAGTAGATTATTGACTCCTCTCCAGTTGACAGTTCGGAGAGTCCACTTTCATTCCATCTGCTTTCGCAGATTCCTAGCAATTCAGTGCGATACCTTCTCATCTCTTTTGCAATCTGGACAGTCTTGCAAGCCAGCTTTAAACATTGTGCAGACATTCTACTTCCCCATGTTTACTTTGTCTTTCATCGAGAGTAAAGAAGACACATCGGCCAATTGGCTTCCCGAAGGTTTTCGCCAGCTGGCGCCATTTCGTCTCTCCGATTCCAGTGAGGAGCAAGTTTAATTTTATGTTTTATAATTACTTTGTGCTTTGAAGTTTCTTTAGAGATTGGATTGATTTTCCGGGGTAGGGTTGCTAGCCCTATGCCCAACCATCCCTCTTTATCCGGGCTTAGGACCAGCTAGTAACTAATGAACTAGTTACCTAGGCGAGGTAGCAGTATGTATACAGTATATAATGATTAATAATAATGACAATAATAGTGATAACGATAAAGGTACCTTTGATATCAGTTGAAGTATGCATGATAACGAAATGGACCATGTAATATATATAGAATGTATATAAGTCAGAAAGGAGAGTAAAATTGACGAAAGTAGTAGATGAATAAAGTATTGTGTAGTAGGATTCGAGAGGTTGTTAAATCAAAACCAATATATTTTGTTGTGATTAAGACGATGAAGCGAAATAACACCGGAAATTACTCAAACATGAGGAAATTCGGAATAAATCATGTGGAATACAGTGAAATGAAACTGTGCTCTACCTTCCCTATATATATTATCTGCAACTGTCTATGCGAGTCATTAATGTTTGCCGTATTTGTGGTATGTCTAACCCATCTTTTCTATTGACTGAAGAAGGGTACGAACAGATGTGCAAAGGCCCACTCTTTGTGAGAAAGAAAAATCCTTCTGTTAGACTTTTGCTTTTTCGAATTATATATTATAACCTGAATATGAGGCATGAGTCGCGATGGCAGAGCTTTTTACAGGTTTTTCCAGACCATAGGAACTTTTTGGTGGTTTCTTGCTACTTCGAACGTGTTCGGCTAGACTTGTTAGTACTTGACGTGATGTCTCTCAAATGTATGTGGCATCGCATTCACTAGTCTACATTGTGAACACAGCTCTGTTGTTCCAAGCGGGGAATCGGATCTTTTAATTTACATCGGTTTGTGATGTGTTCGTCACCTTAAAGAACACTATGAAGTTGTAACTACTAAGGATATGTCTTATTTCCACTCATGTAGATGTTCGATTAAGAAGTACTATAGTACTTATCCGATGTTTATAAATTGGTTTTTCCTTGTATTTTTTCGATGAACTTTTTTCTATCCTATTTAGTAGCTGCTCAAGAGAGTCATTTTGTTTTAAGACTTTCCGAACATTTCTCCTTTAGCCCTTTGCTACGATCTCCTCTTCTCTTTGTAATTTACATGATGTAATAACAAGGGCTACATAGTTCAAATAAGTCATGATCCGACAGTCAATTCTCACTTCACTCCAATAAGCAACTATGGAAAAAAGTTGTACTTACTCTGTTACTTCTTGTGACTCTGGAACCTCATTAGAGAATGGGTGTCCATATTGGCTTAAGGAGTAATTCATTAGGCACTATTACTCTTTATGATAACCAAACCTATACTATATAATTCAAAAACTCGACGGACGACCAATATTCAGTCATAAAACTGGATAGACTCCATACAGTATGCAATATAGGTCTACCCCTAGACAAATGCGACAGAACCTATTTACCTTTAGCTGGTTTCTAAGTTTGGAATCATCGATGGTATCGATTGTTATGAAATTGATTCAAAAATCATGTCTTGAATACTGTCACCAACAACAGCTTAGACTACACCTTCATCGCAACATTTGTTTATGAAATCCTACACTGAGACAAAATAATTCAATTCGAGAAGCAGGAAGAAAGTTTATTCAGGCATCGATTCGTTTGTGTAACTGACGCAAAACTCCTTCTGTATTGAAGTCATTCTAAGACTACTTTCTTGTAATTTAGTTGGATCACAGTTACTGATTGGATCAAACTGTGAAACTCAAATGTAAAAATACTCATTTCAAAAGATACTTTACTAGAAAGCGGTTTCAGGACACTGCTGCTCCGTTCTGTTTTTGCATTTGGTTTTAATCTGTTCGTTATGCAGTAATTTATTGTTTGCAAATAATGCCATTTTGCTTTCCCTGGATGAAATGATTTCTTCTACATATGTCAGCTTTCAGGCTGCGTATGTTTGTTCATTTTTCACCTTTCTGGCAAATCAGTAATCAATCAGAGCTGTGAGATTTGCAAAAATATGAATTTAATCATATGATCCAGACAGTTCATTAGTCACTTCTCACTCTTTGCTGATTCGCTGATTCATCGCGTGATCTCAATCCATCGAAAGAATCACCAACAAAACAAGATAATCCTCAAGACGAATTGAAATGACTGGACAGACAGAGGGTTAAGTTGATATCATACGATGGTTATTTGGAATATGCATGTTCGCGCACAGGAATGATATATTTTGCTACGAAAGCCTAGGTTGTCGTAGTTTTCAAACCAGCCACCAACTATTGATCATTTTGGTACAAAATATTACTAGAAGTCAGTTTCAAGTAGTCACACCATAATGGATTACTGGCAGCCAAAGGGTGGTAGTCATTTTTTATTTTGCTAAAAAAATATCGGCTCAACCTATCCACACCCTATTCAGAATTGAGAAAAGCGATTTGGGAAACAAATCAGCTTGTAAGAAGTGTAAAACTGTACGTGAAATGCAAACCATCATGCATACGAGATTATAAAAACAAACAAATCAGATGGGTCATTATAACATTGAAAATCATACCAAAATTCTATTAGAGCTGGATGATTGAGTGCATTGACCACTTGATTGACTAAGAAAGCCAAATCAGTCTTGATGAGTCAGTATCTGATGAAACTATGCATGGATAGAAAAGGCTCATTTGGCTCTTGCTAACCTATACCGCATATGGGACCGGTGAGATATTCGACTTCATAGTATGAGTCATATGTACTGCTGAGAATTTTCCTCTGTTCTTACTATGTGGCTGTAAAGCCTGGCCATTATAAGGACACACAATGTTAGCTAAATTAGGTTTAAGCTGGTAAAAGGTTAAAAGGTGAGAAGATTAAAATGCCATATCAGTCCATAAAGTCTCTGACTTTCAGTGTGAGAAGTGTAGGGAAATGCTAACTTCCTAGTTAGGTTTCTTATGACAAATTAACTCAGTGACTAAAGAATCTAGGTGGTGCAGATGCATCCATAGATTATTTCCATACTAATTCTTATATCATATCCCCATATTTGTTTTAAGAATCTGTAGGAAATTCTTCTCCTTTCTTTGGTTTACATCCTTCTGCCTTTTGTTCTGATGTGATGGTGTAAAGTCTGAAAAGTGATATCGTTACATAGCGTTTACACAATCGATTTGTACAAGATTTCTATAATAAAATCAGGTGTTGTTTGTTCTAGGCAACGATCATGTAACCTTGGAATGGATGAAGAAGAAAACATAGAATGTGGAAAACCATATTTTGATGGAATATATCTGACCTATCGAAGCTACTCACCACCGCGAAGCAGATATATTGTCATCAGTTTTATGTGTCTACTTTTCAGCCTTTGGTAATCGCTTTGTATCTCACTACTTACAGATAGGTGTCGTTTAACAATGAGCTGCATCAGCTTTATAAACTGGAGTGGTCTGACTGAGTAATTGTATTAACTGTTGAAAAGAAGACTAGGAGAAATAAAAAATAAGCTTATTAAGCGGACTTCAAGCTTGATTACCTAAACATTTGACTAAATCTACCTTTACTGATGTAAGGTGAGATCATCTGAAGTTTAGATGTCTATTGGAATGAGATGATTTTCCGCAGACATTTGTGTCGAAAACACCGTCTTGTCTCCCTTGTTCCTATTCTAACTAGAAAGTAAATTCTATCCCGTCTGTGGACAAGTTTATGTGTCTGCAGAAGCTGTGAACATGTTTGGATTTCAAACCAGTAGATGGATTATTCATAATTCTCCACCATACTTTCAGTGTAGGTTTAAATGTTCTTCCAGTCATACGTTTCGGTTTGTCCAGAAAAATATCAGCTATAACTTGGAAAATTGTAAAGGTAAGACATAAGTGAACTCTTAGCATAACGTCGTCTTCAATCGAAACCCTAGTTCTATGAGATATGTGAATAATATATTTACTATGTTGAAACGAAGTATATCCATAGCTGGTAGATGGACTACAATTTACTTTTAATTCAGAAGATGAAGGGGGAAACAACTAGTTTAGATTGTAAAACAAAACCAAAACAAGACATTGGCTCGAGTACAAGTGTCTTCAGAATATGATTGCATCTAAATAGATATCCAGAATTAAGTTAACTCATCCCGGCATCAGTAAAGTTAGGTTTAATTAAATTTTTAAGTAAAGAGGTTAGAAATCTATCCAGTAAGTCAAAAAATCTAAATGAAGAGATGAAACACAAAAGAGTAGCTTAACTTTTTGATCTCTTGCTGAATTTATTCAGAAATGCATAAGGAAGCACAAGAAAGGAAAAATTAGCTATGTGAAGAATGATTGCAAAATGACTGAGAAGAAATCCATACAACGAAGGGAATCAGAAAGCCCACGTAGAATTCTGAATACAGCTGGGAACATATGATCTGATCGTTTGAAATATAGCATGTTGTCCATGACAGATGTTTCGATAGTCTTGATTATTCATATCTTGATACTATCAAAATTGATCTGAAAATGAACTGAAGTGTAGTCAGAGCGTTTTTTAATTCAAACAGCTCATCTTTTGATAGATAAAGTTCATTTTTATTTACGCAAAGAATGAAGTTATAATATCAATCATTGTTACAGATGAGTTAATAGAAAAAGAGTGACAATATGCAATGAACAAGTTTTCATTAACACTATGAAAAATCAGATCAGTAAATTACATCACCAGTGAAAATCTAGCTAACCTTTCAGTAGTTATCCTTCAAAAAATAATCAGACTTCGGATACCTTCAGGTTTCAGGGTGGACAATCTCTAATTATATATTGCCTAGACTTCATTATCCCACTTCACTTGAGGTTAGCAGTGATGACGGGCTTTAGCTTTCAAGTAGAATCCATTACTCACAATCATGTCAAGGTAATTAAACAGCTTTCTGCTTCGGTTTTCCATAGTCCTACTCCTTTTCATTCTTTGATTTAATTAGCAGTAAAATTCTTCACACATCTGGGAACATATCGACAATTTCCTCACACAAACTCGGTAGTAGGCGCAATCCAATTCACTTACGAGGTAGAAAGAAGGTGAACAAGGAAAACAACCTATGTTGGATTACAGGGTAAGACGAAGGACGGTAGGTGGTTTGGATACTACCGTCTGCAGGAAACCAATACATTCTAACAGGTATCTAGACTTCAAGTCATCTCATCCGATGTCAGTTAAGGCAGGTTTAGTCAAATGTCTGAATGACAGAACTAGAAAACTGAATAATCAGTGCAAAGACCTAAACAAGGAACTGGAACACATAAAAGAAGCACTAGTAGTTAATAATTATCCTCTACAGTTTATTAAGAAATCCTTACGAACACATAAGAAATGAAATATTGACACGAGTAAGAGTAATAACAACAACACGAGTGGAAAGTATTTCACAGACTCCATTGTGTTACACTCTAAGGAAGGTCTACCAGAAACTTTACATAGGATATCATCCAGTAAATAATACTGTATCACTGTGTACTATGTTTGATAAAACCTTCGCTCATCACGCAGCATCAATAACACCGGTCTACCAAACAACTTCTATGTTAGACAGTTTCACTAATAACCAATACGACAATTCCTCTTTGTGATTCAGTTTGATTTCGATTGAGAGAAGAAGACCTGACTGGTAAGCCTGTGTGATTATAATGAGAAAGCAGTTACTTATAGCTCATTCCAATCACGGCTGAGTTCTAAGTCAAGTTAGGACCTGGTCAATTCAACCAGGTCTCTTGAATCAGTCAGTGGAGCATCCGTCTGGTGTCAAGGAGACCGCTGGTTCGAGAACTCTTGTGGCTTTCGTTTTCCTTTCACTCTCAAACATGACTCATCATCATCATCATCTGACTGCTGACCATATCTTCACTTCATTTGAATTCGTGGTGCGTTACTACCGCTTGATCGTACTTACACTGGTTATCTAGTAAGGACTTCTCATCCCAATCCAACTGAAAATGTACTATCATCAATATCCTTATTTAAAATATTTATCACACTGACCAATCTATATCACTGGTTTAATTTTTATAAACACATTTAGCTACTTCTTATATCAGAGTAAAGCCGAAGAGGATCTAGTTGAATACAGTGTTGTTCACGTTATTTGTCTTCCCCTAAATCCAATTTTGTATATTTGGTTAGGCCGTAAACAGGTCTGTCGTACAATTTTGAAATTGTGTTATGATTGGTAGTGTAATTATGACCTTGGTAATGAGGGATTGAAACACTGGTCTAACTCTTAATTTTATTGGCTCCACTTTCTAGGTATATGATTGGCTCAGTATTCGCATACACCGCCCACCTATACTTAGCTTATAATTAAACCAAGATTTGCACATGCATACTTACTATACCTTCGTAGCGTGACTGCACTGGGATTATGTCTGTGTGTGTTTCAACACCTGTGTTTTCAGTATCTTCTTTGACGGATTCTTCGTATGATGCAGTTCTTCTTGTGAATGATGACGTGGAGCACCTACCAGAAACGTTGAAACCTGCTTTGCATGCACTGAAACAATTCAGTGAGGTGAGTGGTAGTTTTCTCAATGTAGACCTAAGCCAGTCAATCTTTCTGCAAATGAAATTAGTCAGTTTGGAATATGTGTAACTCTTATTATACATACATGTTAATATAGAGGTACATAGGGAATAGAGAAGATAAGAAATATTTCCAGTCGTTCCTGTAATTATGAAGTGTGGGTTGTTGTTTACGAGTTAGTGTATGTGGTTTAATGAGTAGTGACCTAGGGGAAGCATTGAATCCTGTTCATTGTATGACGTACTGCAGGATATTCTCAGAATGGTTGACATCTGTCGAAGTGTGTTTTGCATAAACTGTGGAGAGTACAACATCAGGATATAGTTGATGTTTCTTGTTGTGTGAAACTTCTCTATTGTTTACAGCTACTTTATTGCTGGGATATACATCTTAACTGACATACTGCTGATTGTTGATTAGCTCAGTCTCTGTCATCGTGTGATTTACTTTTACACGAAGTTTGTCAACTAACTGAAACCGTCTTCATTCTTTGTAGGTCGATTGCATACTTTCATTAGGGCTCATTATTATTATTGATATTATTTGTCCTTTGGGTTCCTAATGGAACATGGGGATTCAGTAGCACGTCTCCAGTGAGCTCTGTTCTCTGAAATTGTTTGAACCTGGCTCCAGGACAGCTTAGAAGCTCTTATTTCCTCCTCGTACGATCTCCTCCATGTCACCCTCAGCTGGGACGCCCAACTCGTTGCTTCGCATTGGGGTTCCACTCGAGGAACTGGCTTGACACGTGATGTCCCCAGTCGGCCTTCTCAGTGTGTGCCCAATCCATCTGCACTTCCTTCCAGTGCATATTTGTTGGGTGATAGGTTGTTGGTTGGTTTGTTGCCAGTCAGCCATATTTCCTTGTTGCTTATTCTAACTAATCTGGCTATGTGATGTTCAGTAAGGAGCCAGTGTAGGTGGTAGTTGTTGATGAATGTGTGTAGTTTGTTGGGAATGCCTTTCGTGACGCGCCAAGTCTGTGAGGCATACAGGAGCACTGACTTGACAGGCGTTGGTGTTGAGAATCGGGATGTTGTTCACGCTTTGTGCTGAGTGCAGTGCAGATGTCCACACTGGTTTCAGGTTAATGAACACCTGTCTTGTTGTCTTTCGGATCCTGGCTGTCTTTGACGTCCTCGTCTGTGCCTGTGTCGCCTGTAGTTGAAACAGTGCTTCCTAGATATGTGAAGGAGGCTACTTGCTTTAAGTTTCTCCAGTTTGTGGTGATTGGAGCTTGTTGTTATTGTTGGTGGTGTTGGTTGGGTATCTTGATTAGGGTTTCTACAACACTTATATTAAATAGAACGACATTAATTCATTTGTAGTATGTGTCAACTCAACTTCTCGCATATTGTTTGCTAGAATGCTGCACTCAGTTGTGGATGCAACTTTGTCCAAGCGTCGTTTACAACACCACAGGACTTGCATACATCATCAGTAGTGTAGTCTGGTTTAATGGATCACTTTGTACTTGATGTATATTCATTTTATTTGGTCTGAATCAAATGTTTTACCACTAAACTCTAATCTAAGTATGACCATTTTTATGTGAATGTTTTCTGAGTGATTTGTTTATGGATACTTGTAATTTCCTCTTGTTATACTGAGTCGGATTGCTTGATTTCTGTGTTAGCAGATGAGTTGCTGTGCGGATGTCTGGATACTGCCAGGTTACTTATTATGTTATAGTGCGCTTGGTGGCTAGCAATGGAGACTAGGAGGCACGTTTTGTCCTATTTGGAACTCCTCAGCTGGATGCACCTTCATCCCAGTGACTGTTGTTCCCACTGAGACTCTAAGCCACTACCCACGGCTTCAAACGTGAAGTCGTTATCGACTAGACTACCGGGACACGATAGCCACTTCTTGTACGATGGGTATTAGTAGCTGTTTGATACCTGTAATTTCTTGTTATACTGGGTCGAATTACTTGACTTTTCTCTGGAGTTATCCTTTAACTGATCACTTGTGATACATAAAGCTTTGCCTTGGTAATGAAGACCGATGTTGTTATAGGGATTTAGAGCGAAGATTGATGTTTGCTGATTATAGTTATAGAAGACAGGTGGATAGCCTGACGAAAGTAGCAACGGTAATGTTATCAAGGAAAAGGTGATATAGTGGTCTGACTGTCATCAAAACATGAGACTTATATCTTTCATATTCAGCTGAGGTATTCGAAGGTCGTCTATGAACTGGTGTAATAGTCAGTGATGAAGGTTAGGTGTTAGGAGTCAATCCACAAGAACCCCTTGGTTTGTGCGCTTGTTGTCACTCGTCAGCAAGGCGTATATTCAACCTTAAATAGACTGGTGTTCCCTTGGTGGTACGAACTTACATCAGCCAGCTGTTAATTCGGGAACTTGGCCAGTGGTTTATTCAGTTGGTGTCTGACATCCTGTAGGACTAGATTAAGTACTTAGATTGTTCACCAGCGGATAATTGGTGTAGCTGTCTAGTCCTTAGTGCTTAGCACTAACCGAAGCCTATCGACCAGTTTTGGGATGTGACCACTAAACTAGATGACGTGATACCTGAATGTACTGTATCCTGGTGGCTGCATAGATCGTAGTAAGTAGAGGTTTGAACCCAGTGTTCATTGCATTGGATTCTGAATTTGAGGGACTGGAAGTATTTTTGGGAGAAATGCGAATTCAAAGTGAGTTTAGTGAATAGATGAATGAACTACGTTTGTAAAGTGGTAAGATATGTTATTGAATTTACTGTACAATGGAGACATGTGGAGCAGTAGCCAATTGGTTAAGATATGTTTTTCATCCAGTGGGTTATGAGTTCGAACCCCACTTCACTTAATGAGGTTTGGACAACGAGTTAGTGATATAAGACCTAACATTGGCGTGGTTCCTCGCTTATTGTATCAGCTTCACGTTGTCACTAATTAGCATTGCTCTTCTTGTGTACAGAGGAGTAAATAAGTGGGAGTAGTTTACTGGGTTGGAATAAACTAAGTGACCTTGTGAAGCTTAAGGTCATCTATGTAAATGGACGTAAGCGTCCTGGTTTTACGTGTGGTCATAGTAGGTTCCTTAAAATGGTTTTGGTAATAAATAGTATTTGGTAAGAATAACTAACTTCACGGTCATTGTATCTCTAGGACAATCTTTCAGTACGTTTCATGTTCCCATGTGTATCGTTAGTTGTAGTTGTAGTTAGTAGTTGTCATACGCTCTGGTTTTTTTCAAATTTTGTTTTATTTCTGACTTTTTCCAACGTGCTTAGTTTTCGAAGGAACATATTTTGTTATGCATATTATTTTCATGATGAGTCGAGAAGTGATTAATTGTGGCGAGACTGTAGTCAGAGTTTGCTGATTTATTTAACTGTTGCTTAGTGATTAAGATATGATGCTATTTTGTGCATTCTTCGTTTTGTTGGTTGAGATGTAAAAGAGTC
This sequence comes from Heterobilharzia americana, assembly GCA_944470555.2. NCBI lineage: Eukaryota > Metazoa > Platyhelminthes > Trematoda > Strigeidida > Schistosomatidae > Heterobilharzia > Heterobilharzia americana. Next base: position 74,526,876 of record OX104129.1, on the reverse strand, counting down.
TAATATAAATTGGTGAGAAGTGATTAGTTGTCCTACAACCTTTGTTCTTGTTCATCGTCAGTTATGCATTTTCAGTTGCATGATTTCTATGCATTTTATTTTGAGCCTCTACTCATTGTACATAAGCAGCATTCTTATTTGATTAAGTGATGTAATGAGGTTGGTGAATTGTCATAAGATACGATCGATTTCAACTTGAATTGGGAGTAATCAGTTCGTCAATAATTCCTTAATTATGGGGAAATATCAGTCCGCCACGCCACTCCACTCCACTCCACTCCATATCGTATCAGTATTCAATCAACCAACCAACCAACCAATCGATCATCATCTCAGATCAGTTGTCAACAATGGCTTCATAAGAATCAGTTTTATTGTTCTAGGCACCCAGTTGGTAATGTGATGTGAAGTGCCTGCAGTTGAAGATGTAGATGTTCATCTCAGATCGACAAAATCAGTGTAGAACCTCGCACACATGTGTATAACCTCAAATTGCCATATTTCACAGAAGTATAAAAAGAACAGGTGGATAAAAAAATATTGATATTGGAGTAGAGTAGTGTAAGAGAACAAACAATCTGAAGATGGCGGTTAGTGCGAAAAATCAAGCCTTGTAAAATGTCAAGGAGTGAATACATGTGCGTCATTGTGACTGATTTTCAGCCGTCGCTAACAGTCCTCAATTGCTGATTCCTTTCTTTTCGGGAATCCCAACTAGGGCGTCTCCATCTGTCAAGAAGACTCAGACCAACAGTTAGTAACTTCATGGGGTGGTACCACGTCTTGTTGTAGCCACCCTGAACCCTCTTTCAACCTAAAATAACTTTCCCTATCATAGCACGTTGGGGTAGGTGACTCAGCATGTGCTGTGTATGCCCAAGCCACCTCAGCCGATGAAGGTCCACAAAGTCATCAGTCGATTTGCCTGTCTTGTCCAGTGGCCTTTACCGGACCTCAACATTGGTCATACGGTGATTCCACCAAACGTGAGCAATGCTACAAAGAAGTTTGTGATTAAAACCCAGTGATCGCTTTGTGTTTTCTACTTTTAACGGCCGTCTCACAGGTGTACTACAGGACAGAAGAGACTGTAGCACAGTATACTCGTACCTTGATAGTTAATCACCAGTGAGAGCTACCGGTGACGCAAGTTGGCAAATGTCAAAGGGTCCCTCTGTATTCGAACTGAGAATTCATCAGCAATTAACCTGTTTTGGCTGATGCAACTTCCCAGGTAAGTGAAGTGGTTGAGTAATTCTACCACTTCACTCCTTATCGTTGAATTGGGGGTGATTGCAGAGTAGTCCTGGAGCGTCATGTTACATTTGACAGGTGGGAAACACATGCCAAACATACTCAGACGGGGACAGCTTTGACAGTAAACCATTCTCAATATCTGAATGTAAGACAATGAAGCTCCTGGTTGAATCCTCTATAGATTTTAGCTTTCCTACAGACTTGATATGATGTTAACCCCTTTTGAAGATGTATAATTTGTTGTCTGTCAGATAGGGATGTGCGTAATGTTCGATTAGGTAAATAAGTATGGTGTTAAATACAATGGCCTGTTTTTTCAGTTCACAAGTTTCATTTTGATTATCTGTTGAAGGGACTGTAATAACAGGTTAGGTGAACTGTTTATCAGTGACAGTAATCTGTATCAATCAATTGACAGCAACTTATAGATGAGTCACCCTCACTGAATGTTTGTTTTGACTTCTTTTGAAGGTGAATCCTAAGTTTTCCGATGAAATCAGTGTGATTCCTTTCCCGGAGCATCCATCGAAGAGACTGGTAAGCTTGATATTTCAATTTAGATTTTAAGTTGTTGGATTTCAGTTTTATTTTGTGGTGAATCAGTACAGTACAGTACAGTACTGTAGTGTAGTATAGTTTAGTGAATATATGGAGTATCTTGTTCTATTTTGTTGTAAATGCTTTAAACTGTTGTTCGATTTCAATGTTCCTGCATTTGATGGTGAATAGTGTGATTGTATCCATTCCTATAATCATGATTTAACTATTTCCTGTAAATATCGGATTTTTCGTTTGTTAATAGATTTCTAGAGATGGGAAATAAATCATCTTACTGTTATCATCATGCGTTTTACCGTTGTTTGTATATGAAAGTGGTCTTTATCGTAGAGACATTGGGTTATAACGATTATATTGTACTAAGAAACGTGGTTTAGATGCTTGTGGTATGACCGACCAGATACGAGGTTACAAAGTGTTCAGCTGTGGTTTATTGGTGTAGGGAGTTGACTTTCAGCCTCTGGGTCACGGCTTCGAGCTGTGCTGCACCTACGGAAGTCGGCTCAGCCGGGTAGTATGATTAGCCATTGTGCAATAGGTGTAGCTCATTACCTACTGCACTTGATTACTGAGTGTATTTCGATTTCAGTTCGAATTTTATTTTATTCACTAGATTATTTGATTATTCATGTCTAATAATTGCGATTATAATCTTTTGATGTAAAAAGTATTTTAATGTGACTGTGTGTTTTCTGCTGATGTAATCACTCCTGTCATGTGGTGTTTGAGTTGACGATGATGCGTTCAGTTGAGGGTAGCAGTGTATGATGAAATTAGAGTTGGTCGGTTGAACAAGTATACAGTGGTAAAATGTTTGACATCACATTGTAATCTACTATGGATCTAAGAATGCTTAGTGTTTTATCGAGACTTATTATGAGTCTACGGTTAAAATAATCGAACTGTTGATTCTAGATTGATGATGGATAGTGGCAAGGAGAGGAATCCCGGATACGCGTATCGTTCTATTTGGGACAAGATTGAAACTCTAGCTGTTGCACAAGAAATGGTTATGGTGACTCGGTGGTGCAGTGTATAATGCTTTGTCGTTTGAAGCAATCGGTCCCGAATTCGAGTCCGGATGGAAACAATATCTCATTAGGAGGCAGGCACATGCAGCTGACGGGTCCCAAGTGGTACGAAACGCGCGTCAGGTATTCCACTGCTAGCTGCTATCCATGATTAATATATAATTCGAACACGGGATAACGAGACATCCATGCAGGAGCCCATATGCCAAAAGAGACCGATCAATTCTGTCGAATCAACGATGGGGGTAATACATGCAACAACATTAATGTTGATTCTATAGTTCGCATTTGATGCTTTGACTTATACTTCTCAGTAGTGGGGGGGGGCGGGAGGTGGGTGGTGTACTACATTATTTATTTTTAACTGATTTGAGGTCTGATTGACTTAAATGGGATAGTTAGATTGGTTACCAGTTTCAGCTGTGAAGTTTGATTGCCATTGCATAACCAGACGACATTATCTAATCAATGATGTAGTTAGCTCTTCAAGCTATTGACATACCTCTGCTGAATTCGGAGCCACTTAGTAGTTGCATTTGATTCCTACAATTGAAGTGTTATTTGCGAAGTAGATTGAGAACAGTGTGGCAACCGAAGGCGATGTCGTAGGATAAAGCCAAGAGAGAAGGGTGCAATCTCGACTAACGGTATAGTTTGTTTTTAATCCTGACCTTGTTTTTGAGGAGTGGAATATCTGGTGATATACAAACAAAACATATTGCACGATTTCAGGACAAATATTCGGCTTTGAAAAAATGTCTAGTGCTTTAACTTATTCAATGTTCATGAACTGATGGGAAGTCGTTTGATTCTTCGCAATTTTTACAGTTTCCTTTGAAAGGTATAAGTTTTGTTTGTTTGATTGTGTAGATATTCAGTCCAAGTGGTCAATTGAACACAGACGAAGCGGATATTCGAAATGTATACGATGCTGCTGTGGATGGTATGAAAAAGTGAGTAGTTGAATCATTGAAGAAAAGTGATTATTTCAAGTTGGTATTCATTATGGAGTGACACCAGTTGGAGGGACATTAGAAAGCTGGGATCACTGGATAGCTGTTTGGTCCTAGTATGGGACTCCCCGTCAGTGCACACCAATGACCCCACCATGATGAATATCAACTTGAAATCAATAAATCCTCACAAAGCCTCAAATAAAAAAAATCTTGCTACGCATGTCAGTGGTTTAGGCTTAGTTACTGTATGAAATTTCAGTCGAATGTGTGAATTTCGGTTGAAATTTTGATGTATGCACCCAAACTGAGAGTTGGAGATTTGTTTCAAGTGTATATCATGGCGAGAATAGATAGAGGGTGTATTTGGATAACTCGTGTAGCACACACAGCAATAGTTTGTCAATCAATGGTTGTTTGTTAAGAGATGAGGCAGGGAAAGTTTATAAGTTGAGAAATTGAAGCAAAAGAGCATTTGGGTTGGGTGTAGATTTCTTTTCTGTTTGCTTGATGAGATGGTGTTAGTGTTATGCAGAAACAGTCGGACTATGGGTTGTATGCATGGACTGCATGGTTTAATAAAACAGATAAGCAGTGTATGTTAGTTGGTTGGAGGCGATTGTCAGGAAGCGTGGACCGATCGATAGGATTTGGTGTGCAGTTAGGACTAGACAAGATGAAATTGGTTGCGCTCTCGTGACTACTCACTACAGATTGGGAGTGTGCATGCATCATCTGATAGTGGGTTGCAGTGAATCAAGTTGGCCGAAGACGAGGAAAATGATGGCATTTGTTTAGGAAGCGATAGTTTCTGATAACATCTTGTTTCCTTGTTAATTGATAGTCATTTTATTTCTTAGGTCAGAGCTTTCTCATCCTCTACCAAACTGCTATTAAGTTTATTTGAAAATGGGTGGTTTGGTAATCAAGTTTTGTCTTGTTGCCATGCTTCAACTTCCTGACCTTCACTTTATCTGACTTCAACTGATTTCTCCCCTGAATGCTATTGACATTTTGTCAATTTCTCTCCCTAAATTGTGTAATTAAAGGTTTTATTTTAAAAATATTACAGAAATTATCTGGCCGGATACACAAAGAATAATTGTAGTATATATATGACAGAAGAGAAGATAACTGAATGTGGTGGACTCATGAAACTTGATGAGATTTTTTTCTGTTGTTTTACTCCCTAAAGGTGGAGTTGTGGCTCATTAGTTTAGACTTTGAACTATCGGGTTACGAGTTCGAATCCGGCTCTACGTACTCAGGTTTTGGCTGCCAGGTAGTGGTACCATAAGCTGTCACATTATAGGTGAGGCTGAATGTCTACTGCGTTAGCGTGCACATGGTTGCTGAATGTATTTCATTTTCAACTTCTTAAAAGCGATGGGCTCATCAATGTCATACTGTTGGGACTATTAGATGACAAGCGCGAATGGTAAGAAGTAGTTAAATGTACCGAGCAGTTAGTCATGGGAAAAGAATCACTCCGAGTAGCGCGTATTACAAAGCTGGATACAGTATGAGTTTAATATTTAAGTTGCAGTAGTGTTTGTTAGGTGACGCATGGTGGAATAAGCATGTTAGTAATGCTGAGGTCAGGCGAAGTGTAGTAGGCAATGAATGTAGGGCGATTGATGAGGTTGTGAACCTTTGGTGACTGAGGTGGCTTGAACATGTGTTGCACTTGCCGAACCGCGACCTACCTGGACGTGTAATGCTAGGAGAAGTTGGATTATTTTGGAAGAAGGCTCAGGGTGGCCAGACTTAGCTGTGGCAATCGGTGCATGAATTCTGTGACTGTTGATCTCAGTCATGTATAGGCTGCCTGTTTGAGGTTCCCGAGACCGTAGAAATGGATAGTTGGAGAGAGTTGGTGACATGACTGAAAATCCATCACAATGGTGCAGATCTGGTCACTCGACGTCTTCTAAAGCTTGAATATTTGTATTAATCTTTAAATTGCTTCTCCTCTCATACACCTTTGTATACTTTCATATCATTCTTTTTCTATCGACTTATTGTTTGCCTGCTACTGTGAAGTGTGTTGACTTGAACCGGTACACTTGTGTTTGAGGTTCTACATTGGTTTTAACTGTCATTGTATGTATCATAATTTGCTTGTCTGTGGCTAGCACAAGAATCCAGGATGTGCGTTTCGTCCTAGTTTGGACTTGTCAGCCGGATGTGCCTGCACCCTAGTTAGTGATATTGTTCCCACTGAGACTGGAACCTTTTACCCATCACTCCAAACACCAAGGCGTTATGCACTATGTCACGGAGGCACGATGGCCATTTCTTGTTCAACGGGTATTAGTTATTAGTTTCTACTGATATACTTGTTATTCTCCGTTGTTATATTGGGTCGAATTGTTCGATTTCAGTTGGTATATGGGGCCCTATACGGATGCCTCGATATTCCGTCAGTGGTATAGTGGATAACACCTTGGGCGTTTGAAGCATTGGGTACGAGGTTTGAGTCCGAGTAGGGGAAACATGACTGACTGGTGAGCAGGTACGTCCCTGTATTTATCGTCTTAAAATATTCTACATCAAAGCGAGAAATAGAGGTCATGTAGTCCAAATTATTATGAAGATCAGTTATGAAGTGAGGTGGGAAGTATGATGAATATCTGTGTTGTATTACTTGAAAATGCGTCATACACATGGACGTAAGTGTGTCACAAGCTGACCCAAAATATGAACTTTCTTGCTTTTATCTAAACTCTGAAGCTGTATGTAAGAAATTTTGGAGGGATTTGACGGTGGAACTCTATCCTTATGCATAGGGCCAGAGAAGAGATAGAGGAAAGGTGGTGGAGGATTCATCAAGCTATATTTTCTAATTCATTGTATAGGTTATGTGCGTTCACGCTATGATTTCGTTGGTTACAAGTTCATTGTACCGAAATGGCATGATTGAAAAGTTATGAATTTGTTTTTAGGGTGATATTCACCACCGACTGAGATTAGGTTGGCGAACCATTGAAAAGCCGGAAGCGCTAGGTAGATGTTCCGTTCTAGTATGAGACTCCTCAGCACTCCACTGTGCATCCACAACCCCTCCAGTGACAGAATGTAGGACCTTCTGGTTCCCTGGCGAGCACGTTATCATTGAACCACTGGTCTGGAATCCGATAGTCCATATTTTCCTACTTCTGCTAGTTCATGATATAGTGGGACCTTCGTTGAGTACTCGTCCACACATCCGACCTAGTTTGTCCCACTGGTCGTAACTTTGCATTAGAAATTGGCGAAATCTCATCTCGAAGTAAGGGACTAATTATCACTGGTCAGTGATTAAATTTGGTGGTTTTTGAGGATTTGTTTATAGATTTCAAGTCATAGTTCTTTGAAAACTTTAAATTGTTCAGTGGTTAACAAGCATATGTATCTTAGATCAGGATTATTGAATGAGCAATACTTACTAATTCAGCTCTTAGTCAATTTTGGTTGTTTACAGATGTTGGTATGAGTGAGGTAGATTGTTCATACAGGTTCTCAAATCGGTTATGGATGGCTAGATTGAAATTTCATTCAGAACAAGAATGATTTGAGCTTTTTGAGTGAATTCCACAGTGGTTTCCTCTTCGGTGAGCCTGACACTATACTTCAGGAACTGATTGAGTGGCTTTAGTGCAATGGGATGCTCACTAGATTTTAATAGTTTAAAGATCCCCATATAATATTCAGAAGAAGGATAATTTGAGCTCAAATTATTGAAATCTCATTGTTTGAGAAAAAGGAAAATTGAAAGTGAGCCAAGGTAGTTCTGTAGTGGAGATTACTGATAAGAACAGATATGAATAGTATATGTTGAGAGGGAGGCAGAAATCATAGGGAATTACCAGGAATGGATAGGAATTCTGCCCACGGGAATGCAAGAGACAATGTGGATGTAATGAGAGTAAATCAAGATAGAAGCAGAAGAGGAGATAAAGCACATTGTGCAAATGACGGTCTTAGTGCAAGGTGTACGATATTTGATGACTACTGTACCACATGTGAATGAACATTCCTTCCTGTGTCTCTGTTTCCTCGTTTCTTTCTGTTTTTTTCCTAGTAACAGATAACTGAACAGATAACAAAATCCTTACACACGTACGCAGACTAACTGGGAATAAATTCATATGATTGTTGTTAACCTGAGATTTCTTCAACTATGTTTTCATACTACTCTGAGTTTCTAAACGGTTGGAACTGTAGAACTTAATAAGTGTAGTGGGCCAAACTAAACAAATGTTCCACATTGGATTTTGGGGTTTGTGAGGATTTACGGATTGTTCAAGTTGACTTTCATCATGGACTGACATAAATTGGAGGAACATTGGAAACCTGAGAACACCGGACAGCTGATTCGTCGTAGTATGGGAGTCGTCAGCATTGAGCACCTGAAGGTCTGGTGTCCGGTCCGTTGTAGGGTCGTGGATGCACATTACTGAAGAGTCCCGTAGTGGGATGAACCATATGTCTAGTGCTCCCAGGTTCCCAATGTTCATCCAACCAATGTCAATTCATGATGAATACGAATGATATGTGCATATGAAGTTCAGTTAACTCATTAAGCTTTTCAACACAATTTTCCACATCCTATTTAAAATATTGAATAAAATTTGGTTGTACTTTGGTGTAAGGTAAACGTTTTCAATACTATAGGAGAAATGTGTCGTTAGATGTGTGGATTTACCAAAGTTCAACTTTACCCATTGACTTTAACCAATAAGATTTAAAACTATAGGAGTACACTAAAGGAATCTTCCTTTATTTTGGAAATTGAGAGCAATTTATCTCTGCTTGATAAGTGTAAATCACTTAATGAAAAGCTGAAAAATATGAGTGACTTTAAAGGCCACTGTAGCACTAATTGAAGTAATCAATCAGACTTCTGTATTTTATGAAAATCTGCGTATGCAGGTGAAATAAAGAGACCTGATTGGTTACTTCACTCGTTGGTTGTGTGGCCTTTAAAGTTGCCCAAAAACATCTGTTATTGATATATGGTCATTTGATCATCGGAAAAGAAAGATGATTACAGTGGGGAAATCTTTTTCTTCTCTATGAAGTCATTTTGTACATTGGTTAAATTATATCAGAGAGACGATATAACATAGCAGAGTAACTTCCGATCAGAAGTTAGTATAAATTGTATGACGAAAGAAAGTTACTTAGGAAATGATTATGAAAGAAAAATTGGTGGTCAGTGGTCTACAATGGCGGTGTGAAAGAGAGCGGTTAGTGTTGTTGCTTGTATTATTCCGTCGTTGATTGGACTGAACTGATCGGTCTCTATTGGCATATGAGCTCCTTCATGGATGCCTGGATGTTGCCTGTGTTTGAATTATTTATTTGTTAATGATGGATTGTAGGTAACAGTGGAATGCAGGATGCGGGTTTTGTGTTGTTTGGGAGTGTGCAGTGGGAGGCAGGTACATCCAGATGACGAATCCCAAATAGGACGAAATGCGTGTCCTGAATTCCACTGTTAGCTACCATCTATCATTAACAAATAAATAATTCAAGCATAGCCTATTCCGAGGCATCGACGCAGGAGCTTATATGCCAATAGAGACTGATCAATTCGGTCCACTCGTTGACGGGATAGCACAAGGAGCAACACTAAAACCGTACCCGTCTCACAAGAAGTGTCTATCGTGGCTCGGTGGTGTAGTGGATAATGACACTGTGGTGTTTGAAGTGATTGGTTGCGAGTTTGAGTCTGGATGGGAACAGCATAACTCACTGGGAAGGGAGGTACATGCAGGTGACGAGTTGCAAATAGGATGAAATGCGTGTGCTGGATTCCACTTCTAGTCACTATCCATCATTAATATATAAAGAATGTGGTTGTCCAGTATACTTCTTTTCAACACCTAATGATGGTTTGAACTTTTGAGTTGCTAATGGTTCAGCTTTGAATCGTGTAAAGTTGAGATATTTGGGCATAACTGAAACATTAGGAATTCACAAATAACTTATCTATCTTCACCTTTAGAAGTATTAATTTCATACATAGGGTGATGTGATTTACTTGTTTAACGCTTACCTTCCATCCTATTGTCATGTTGTTCATTGAAATAATTGACGTTTTTTTGAAAACTTTTCATATCAGTACTGTAACAGCTTTATTTTTGATCAGGCTGATCGAAATGTCGAAAGTTAATTAATTCCCCAAAGGTTTCAGATAACTTCCATCTTCTCATTATATTATCTAAACTTTTCTATCAAGTAGATTTACCATATTGTATATGTTTTTTTTTTTCGTGTTTAGATTATTGAAGATTGGATGTAAGTCACCATTATTATGTTGTGGATCATTTATCTCGGCACCGAAAGAATGGCAGTGGACTGATCGTAATTGTTTACTGTTGAATGCTGTTCTGGGCGCATATCATGCGTTGTACACAGTGAGTATTGTCTTTGAATTTTTTGATAAAATACTTCGTTATTTGAGGCGAATATGTCAAGAAATCATATATGTGACTGTGAGTTATTATGCCAACAAATTTGGGATTTCGATTGATCTTCCAATGTTTTTTGCTAATTTATTGAATGGCGAAGGTTGTCTATTCTAGGATTGTATTGACTTGTTGAAGGAAAATGTTATGACGAATGTAACGAATGACATGTGATGGCTGTTAATTCAATAATACAGTCTATAGACTAGACTTTGAGTGTCAGTTAGGTTAACACAGTGGTAGAGGAACTTAGGTAAATTGAAGTTGATAGATGCCATCAAAATAAGTGAGGTTGATAAAACTCAGATGAAGTAACACTCTTGAAGATTAGTGTTGTATTGTTGAGGGAGAGGCTGACCACCGAATTTCTGCTCATTGAATCATCGCGAAAGGCATATAATGGGGATAATTCAACACTAACCCTGGGTATACGGGAAGTTCTGCTGCTAGGAAAATCAATCATTGGAAGGTAATATAGTGAGTGAGTGAGTGATGTAAGTTAAACCGGAAAGTTATACTGATTCACTATGTGGTATATGGTTATGGGATTTCGCACTATCGTAGTGCTTAAATTGTACTTTACGAGTGCTGTTTTGTATGTCTCATTCGTGTTGCAAATGTTTACGTTACTAGCTGATGAATAATATAGAATAATAGATTGTGTTATACAGATGGCGTACTACAAGTGTAATGGCATGATTATGATACATTGTAGTTCCTGTCTCCCTGAGTATGTATGTACGTATGGTAAATGCTTTGGCACCATTGAAGTGCATATTACTCTGCAAGATTGGCAGTAGCCTGTGTCTGTGCTCACCCCTTGTGATGAGTTGTTGGAATGAGTCGAAAAGTTTGTGTAACTGTGTAGCTGCGTGAGTGCTAGTGAAGGTGTGAGTGATGAAATTTCCAACTGCATATCGTAAGCCAGAGTGGGATATGTCAACCTGATCCGCCTGTCAAAGGTGACGCCGTCTGACCGTAAAAGTTTGAGTTTACAATGCTTCGTTGCGAGCAGTTGTGCTTTACACCTTTAAAACCTGGAGTCTGTGTGCTGAGGATCTGTGAGGACTGTGTTTTAATATAGGTGTAGAACTTGAGCACTGTGGTAGGATTTAATTCCATATTAAATTTGTTTGTTTGATTTATAACATACAGTGAAATAGTATTATTTACTTTATGACGTTTCGAGGATAAATTATCATTGCTCATAATCATATCAGTGTGATCACACAACTTTAAACATTTGATTTTTGTGGTTACGTCACCTCATATGGTTTGTTTTATTGGTAGTAAAATCTTTCATATTTGTGTTATAAGTGTTGCGTCACTGCTATTACATGTGTTGGGTGTTGATTGATTCGATGAATAAAGATTCCGTAATCAATCTCTCTCTCCACCTAGTAATATTAGACTTAAGTATAGTGGCTTTATGCCACCCTATTGTGTGGTTGTGTGTCAATGCTTGCATTGCGATAGCTGAGTTTTTCTTCTATATTATTGATCTTATTGGGGTCTGTCATTGTATATTTCGATAAATTCGTATGTTTGGCTATTCTAACTGAGGCTGACCGGCTAGTTTGACCTATATGCTTGAGCTCACAGTCATTACATGGAATTAGATAGATTAGATTATTTTGCTAAATTGGTTCTATTAGGTCCTGTGTGTTCGATGATCGTTGTCTGCGTAGGATTGCTCCTATGCGCTGGCAACACGATGTAAGTAATCCTAAAGTAGGACAGGTTGTGCTTGGGCATGATGGAGATCGTTATTTTATAAGTGAAGTAATCTGGAAACCGGACTTCAGTGGCCAGGATGTGTGTTACGCATGTTGTCGGAACGGCGTGGAAGTTGTTAATTATTGAAGGATAATTTTTATACTGGAGGGTTGTTTGGGGTAAGAAAACCTGTTCTTTGTGATTTGTTATTTGATCGAGGGTGTTAGCTAGTTTCATAAGCAATAAAATCCCATGTAAATGGTATATTTTGAAGTTATATGAGCCTTTCATTAGGATTGTTAGTGTTAGATGGTGGGAACGAAGGAACAGAAAACCGTGCTCCACTTAAGCGTCTTTTTTGTTTGTTGTCACTCATGAGAAAGACATACGTGGAACGATGAAGAGACCGGTGTTCCCTGAATCATTCATGCGTAAACTGTTAAACCACTGAGGTACTCATGCTTCGATTGACCTGCTGCAGGACTGGAGTGTGTCACCAGTGGGTAGACCGATGAAGCGGTCTGCTATTCAGTGCTTAGCACTAGTTGAAGTCTGTGGATAAAATGTTAACTTTTGGAGCTAATAAAGTGTTGGTGTAGGAGAAGGCTGTTGATGTGATGACCTTGAGTTTGATTGGATCAGAGTGAAAACAGTATCTGATCACGATATAAGCATTAAAACTGAAAGTATACCTGTGGGACATGAAGCGGCTATCGTGGCTCGGTGGTGTGGTAGGTAACGCTGTGGTGTTTGTAGCGATGAGTGCGGAGTTCTAATCCCGGTGGGGTACAAGATCACTGACTGGGAGGCAGGTACATTCAGCTGACGAGTTCCAGATGGGACGAAGTGCACATCCTGTATTCCACTGTTAGCTACAATGCATCACTAATATATAATTAAACTGGAGACAAAGTATTGAGAGATGTGTGCAGGAGCCCATATGCCAATAGAGAGCGATGAATTCGGTCCAATAAACGACTGTATAATACAAGCAATAACACTGATATCATACTTGGTGTCTGATTTCAATAGTCAACTTTGATTTGATTATAGGATGACTTTTTTCTTCGTTAACCTACTGTGTGCTGACTCTATATCGATATATATTTTAGTTGGATCATTGAGTTTTAGCGTTGGATCGTTGTAATATTGTCTGAATTAAAGCTTTAAACTCTGTGATTTAGCCTCTTGAAGTTCGTGAAATGGTTCCTGAGAAGTTTCCTAAAGCTATTCGATTGGGTGTGATGGGAACAAGTGATGCTGTACTGAATATCGCCAAGGCTATTGAAGAAGGTCGAATATTGGCTCGTGATATTGGTGGATCGGATCCGGAGCGAATGGCAGCTCCAAAGATTGCAGAGTACTTAGAGAATGCGTTGAATGGTCTTACAGGTGTTACAATGACAACTGAAAAGATTGATGTAAAGAAGTATCCATTGATGGCAGCTGTAAATCGAGCCGCATCAGGTATTGCTTAAATTTTGTTGCGTGTTTATCATGTGAAGACTTAAGTAGTCCATACTGTTCATAACTCAATGAAAATTTTCTTGTTGTGCACGCTTCTAATCCTCTCTGAGTGTAATAAATAGTTTATTGTGTATTTTGTGGAAGCTATATGAGCTAGTATTAAGCTGTTATTATTAAATTTAACTGTCCTTTCAGGCAACCGATTTTGACAAGTACTTGAGACTAGTGTGTATCTTACTAAGTTACTCTACTTATATGACGGTTTGTGCAACATCTGCAGTCGACAACTGTTATCCAGTGCATGGATATAACGGATGTTGGGAAGCTTATAAATCTATTTGATCCTGGTTTTGGCTCTTCAGGAGTGTGTACCTCATCTAAAATGAGCAAATTTTATTGAAATTATTGAGTAAAAGTGGTAGATATCTCTGTTTAGGAAGGTGTTTGTTATTCATACCCTTACGTATTGTAGACTAATATGATTTTCAGCGTATTGTTCAATGGCACTGACCTTTGCTCATGACCTGCCTGGTTTTCGGGATAACTTATAATATGAATTGCACGGTCTACGTTGACATTGCTGACAGTTGAATAGTTTTTTTCAACTACCCGACTATGGTGCCGATCAACGGGGTTCCCATTGAAAAGAACCTATCTGAGATGACACTGATTTTTCATAGTCACCTAATAGGGGGAATATAATTGTTTTCCCTACTGAATGTCATATCCTCAAAATGCCTGAGAACCAGTATTCATTAAAACTAGTGATGAAAATATTCTGGTTTTTAGGGTAGGTGATTTTTAGTCACTGAGTCAATGTCAATATGGGCCTGACATTTAAGTTGTCACACCTTGTATGAGGAGACCAGGGTAAAAGACACAGAAGACACACAGACACACACAGAGAAGTAAGAAAGTGATCAAATGTGGTTGTTTAGGGAGCTGACTGTCAAGCGGTGAGTCACGGGTTCGAACACCACTTCACCTGCTGAGGTTTGGACTACCTCAAGTAGTATGACTAATTCTGTGACAATACGTGTGGCTAATTATCTACTGCACAGGTGTGCACAAGTTTACCGAGTGGATTTTATTTTGCTTCGTACTAGTAAATCATGAGAAAAGAGTGTGTGGTAAAGCAACAACAAACTTTGATGTGATGATTAGGGTGTGGATAATATTTGGATGCATGTTCACCTAGATGATCGATTGTCAGTTAAACACCACGTAAAGTTTCCTACCACCAATTCTGGTTGTCACATGGACGTCAACTGGAAGATCTAAATATCTCTAGATGATTCAAACTGATAGCAAGAAACTTCATAAATTGACGTCACATTTTATTCTGACTGTTTTTAATATTTTTCCAGCATAAAGCTAGTTTAGTTAACAACATTGCATGACTGGGTATACGGTGACTGCGCTTGCGTAACTTATGTATCAACCTGCTGAGTCGATGAAGTTAACATCTTGTTTAGTTAACTGACGTGTTTCACCGAAAACTTTGTGTCGAACTACTGCTCTACTGACTTTGTGGTCTGATGGCACACGATACACCTGTAGTTATGGAGGAGAGATTCTGTGCTGTTAACTGTGGTGTGTGTTTTCACTTGGTCGAGAAATGAATTTCTGCACTGGTATTCCTGTGGTAGAGATGAATGACTTCGGGATCGAAAGGATAGTCGATCATTTTAAATCCCTGTTAGTCATTGAGTTGAAAGAGCTTCTTCGGTGTAAGTGTGCCAGACAACATTTTGCCTTCTTAAGTGTTGATACGTTAATGGTAACCAAAAGTCTACTTTTTTTCCTCTCACTATTCCTTGACTGTCAGTTGTACCTCGTCACGATGGAAGAGTCATTCACCTTGATACACACCACCGAATCCAAAGGAGATTGATACGTCGCTGTTTCTTGTCGGGAAAGGTATCACCTATGATACCGGTGGTGCTGATGTGAAGCCGAGTGGAAGTATGGCTGGAATGCACAGGGACAAGTGTGGTGCTGCAGCTATTGCAGGCTTGTTTAGAACTATTGGTCTCTTACAACCTCCAGGGTTGAGTGTATCAGCTGGACTTGCATTTGTACGGAATAGTGTTGGTGTTGAATCGTATGTTGCAGATGAGATAATAATTTCACGTTCTGGACAACGAGTTCGTGTAGGTAATACGGATGCAGAAGGTCGAATGGTGATGGCTGATTTACTGTGTGAAGCGAAAGAAAAGGTTAGTGGTTTTATTATTATTATTATTATGTGACATATTATGATGTAGAGCTTGTTAGCTACTTATTCGACCTTATGATCAGTCCGACTGGGTGTTAAGTGTAAACATATTCATTTTCATGACTAATTGTTGTTGACACCCTGCATGAATGTCTTGGTGATCGACTGGCTGTCATGGCATTGAATTTTGTAATGGAGTACTCTTATTGTTGTGTTCTGTATCATGTGAATGCATTATATCTTTTCTTTGTAGCATAGCATAGGATTGATTGGTATTAGTCGAGTTACTTTTGTGCTTTGTTCATACATCCCGTGTTTGACATTTGCTAACTTGTGTTTTCTCTGGTACCAGGGAGGTATTCGGTTGTGTATTAAAGGATGAGTACACTGCACTGCAGTTGGTTCTGTCGTGTTATATGGCTGGGAGATTTGACGTTTAAAAGTAGAAGATATGAAGTGGTTATAGATTTTTTTACTATAGATATCTTTGTAGTATTGATGGCGTGTGGCGGAATCACACTATGTTAGGTATGTTGAGGTCAGGCGAGGGGTGGTGGTAGGTAGTGGATTTACGGCGGTCGATGAGGTTATGAACCTTCATGAGCTGAAGTGACTTCAACATCTGCTGCACATGCCGCACCATCGCCCATCATCTCAACGTGCCACTCTAATGGTAGTTGGATTAGGTAGGAATAGGATCAGGATAGTAAAAGTGAGATATTGCACGAATCGATGAAGTTTTTGACTATTAGTCTAAGCCGTGTAAGTAAGGTGATGTAGGCTAGGTGTTTGGGGTCCCGGAAACCGTAGGAATGAATGGTTGAAGAAGATGTTGGTCCCCTGGCTGAAAATCGGTCACAATGTATTCTGTCTTTGACGTCTTCTAAAGCTTGAATGTTCGCACCTCTTCATCTTCAAATTACTTTTTCTCTTACACCGCTGTCTAAATTGATATTACTGCTTTTCTATCCATCTGTTCTTTCTGTACTACTTTGAATTGTGGCAACTTGAGGTGATGCACCTGTATACGAGGTTCTGCTTGATTTTGTCTGTCTGTCTGACTTCGTATACCTTCTGAACTTCATGATTATTTGAAGTTGGTATTCATCATGGATATGAGTTACACTCTTACACTGAATGGATCATAATTGTTTAAGAAGGAAGTAAGCCTTTCATCCTGATTTATTGACTGGTTGAATAGATGAAATTATATCCGAGATATGAGTTAAATGTGTTTTTGTTAGTGAACATGAACGCGTAGATAGGGTGGTACATTGGAAATTTAGGGATTCGTCGAACGTCTATTTTTCCGATAACCTTATTTTAAAGGTGTGCTGAATGATGATGATAATAATAACAATGATGATTGAAGTTGTGATGATAATTTAACTCTTAGAAAGTGAAATATCAACCAAAGTCAAGTTAAATCGTGTTTTAGATTCATCGTAAAAGGTGTATTTTACTTGTGTAAGTAATCCTGGCGAACGGAACCGAAGCAAAAAAATATTTTGTTTAATTTGGAAGCTTGTGGGGATTTTATTGATTTCAGGTAATTATTTATCATGGACTGAGATCAGTTAGAGAAACGTTGGAAGCCTGGGAGTACTGGATAGGTGTTTGGTCCTAGTATTGGACTCCTCAGCAGTACGCGCCGTGTTGGAGTCATGGATACTCATTTAAAATGGAATGTTTTGTATGATTCCTGAATGTTTAGATCTTGTTAGGATAAAATTGTTTTAGATCATGAATGTGATATTAAGTTTTCAGTTTAACGTTCAAGATAAGTGTAGAGAAGGTGTGACCTTTGTGATGATTCAATGGGATGGTGATATAGATCAAAGAAGAATATGATGTTGATGAGTGAATAGGTGAGGAGGTCAAGAAGGCTTATTGCAGTCGTGGAAGTAAGGTAGCAGAAGAATGGGGTGGTGAAATTTATTTCGATTCTGAAAAGGACGATGGAGTGGTGACTTTTCAGGGGGTGGGGTGGGGTGTGGTGGTGGGTGGTGGGGTTGGAATAGATTAGTATTTTGAGAAGATGAATATTTGTAAATGAAAGAATGTATGATGATGATAATAATAATAATCATAACAATAATAATGGGGATAAGGATAGAGGTGTTCAGGATAACAGTCGAAGTACGAAGGGGACTATGTACTATGTAGAATAGTTCATAGAGAGTATATAACTGAGAAGAGAGTGTAAAGTTAGGTAAAATATTAAATCAATAAAGAATAATATAATGGGATTAGATAATTACTACTTGTTGATATACTTGTAACTCTTCATTGTTATAGTGGATGGAATTGATCGACCTCTGTTGACATCTGGGTTGTTATGCGTACGCGGCTGAAGATGTGTAGTGAAAATTGACTTGGGCTAGTGGATAACGGTTTGGTGTTTGAAGCAATGGATACGATGTTCGAGTCTCAGTGGGAGCAACACCACTGATTGGGGTGTAGGTACACCGAACTGACGAGTCCCCAATAGGACAAAATGCTCGTGTTGGATTCGTTTGCTAGCCACAACCAAGGAAGTTGATCGTAATAGCGATTAGACAAGTTGGTAAAATGAAACCAATGTTTTTTGAAGAGATAACACGATTGAGGGAAATAACACCGGAAACTATTCAGAGGTGAATATATTCAGAATAAATCATATGGAACAGTGTGATTGTTCACAAGACGTGTGTTTAATTTATAATTTATAAACTAACAATGGCCTATGTAAAAGAATAAACGACTTAATTAAGTGTGATTTTTACAAGTAAACGTGTGATGAATTACAGTGTGAAATCACTTAAGATAGTTCATTAGCGATGTAACCGGACAAATGCAGCTCACCGAATTCATTTGATTCAATCAACTGTATCTGACCAACTGAATGACGTCAGTGGTTTCGAAGTAAGCATGTTTTTTTCAGTGGTGTGCCTTGTTAGTTTGTAACACGTGTCAGGTATCACACTTGAAGATGTTAGTTGGATGATTTCCGAAGGAAACTGTGTTAATATCTCAGCTGTTTAGTTGAAAAGGAAATGACTGTGAAAATTGAGAGTGTATGGTTGGCAAAATTTGTAAATTGTTCATCCAAAGTTGATTGTGGTTAGTTTGTCGAGAGAAAAATGTGTTGATGAGATAGTTTAAATTGTTGATTTAGTAAATTACAATCACCTTTGATAGAATATTACAAGTTTACATTTACAGCCATGTATGCAAATAATATCGACATTCTTCTAAGTGGGTTATTATTCGATTTCTGTTGCTGCCTCTCCTGTCTCTCCTAATTTCCTCACAGTATTGTATTGTATTGTATTGTATATGCTTCCCTTCAAATCTTTCACCAGTCAACTGTCAATTCTTGTCCCTTATCCTAACAACATCGTATCATTTAACTTTCATAAGTATTCTTATCGACAATGTACACTACATACCTTATTGTATAAATAAGAGCAGTGGAACAGGTAGATGTGTGTATAAACAGTTCAGATTAGAGTGTTGTTATCTTATGTTGACACAGAAAAATTGGCACATTTGCAAGAGTTCTTATCTGTCTGATGTTTGTTCACTTTGGTGATTTTCGATTCTTGTATGGAATGTATTTGTAAGCAGGATTAATTGACTAGTGTAGCATATCAACAATATGAGTAGTATAGTTGTTTTCAATAAGTCTTACTTCAGAATATTTGATTTCTTCTTCGAACAAAGTGTGCTGTAAAATTAATGTAGAAGTAAGACTTGAGCACTGTGGTAGATTGTAATTGCACGATTTTAGTGTGTTTATTAGATATGTCATACACAGAGTAATGGTGCCGTATCATTTACTGGACAACGTTTCAGATGCAGTTTATTGTCCATATTCATGTCAGGTAACTAACTGCACAACTGCGAGACAGAGTTTATATAGTCGTAGTTTTCTCTCCTTCTCCATATATCTACGACAGGTGAAGAATCATTCTGTTGCTGTGTGTATTTGGTGTTGATTCGATAACGAAGATTGGGTTGTCAATCTCTCCCTCCTTCGAAATAAGTTAGTTTTGAATGCCGTTGCTCTGTCCCACCCTAGTGTGTGACTGTGTGGAATTGTGTGCAGAGCTATAGCGGAGCTTTTCTGTAAGTTTCTTATCTTACTTATTAGGACCTAGTTATTTTACACTTGTAAGTTAAATACATAGGTCAAAGTAATCAACCAGTATGAAGTAGAATAGCAGAGCACGAAATCTTAGGTAAATCAAGATTAGCAGGTTCTAATGAGATAAGAAATTTAGATCAGTGCTGGACTGTAGCTATGCACGCAATGACACAATCACACAGTAGGGTGGGATGGAACGACAACATGAAATACAATGTTTTATTTGAAACAATTATTCCCTTAATAAATTTCGATAAGGCTATTAGAAGATGAAGATTATCTGAGAAATGTGATGTATTTGTGCAATAGATTTCGAACAATGTGCTCGATCACACATTTACTTGTCAAGTCAATTTATGTATGGAAATTGAAGGTCAAATATAATATAATGAGAATGAAAAAGTTGTGACACTAGTCTTGGTATTATGATAATCAGATAAGGGTTACGAAGGTAAATGAAGTGAAAGAACAAATTGTTTTTGTACACACAGCGGAGGGATTAAGTTTACGAATGGCTAACGCTTCGTCGAATTTGAGTATGCTCCCCTGATTATTCCTGTATAATATCTTGAAGGCTGTTTTCGTATTAACCCTATGATTCATTTTAATGATATGTTTTGCTATGGATGACGATGGGTGTCTGTCACTTTCACATATCAGAGTTTGTGTTTTGAACTGTTTTTTTTTAATGAAACGTAGGTATATGTTCACCTACCGTAGTCTGCATTAAACGATTACTCCTCCCTATGTATGTGTGTCCACATATACATGTGAATTGGTAAAGACAGTGGGATGTGACGTGATCATTTGTGCGAGGTTTAGGTTTGTGGTGAAGCAGGTGTTTTGTCGTCTGAACAATGATAAGCTGAGCTGCATAGTATGTTTTGCTGATAACAGATTTTAATCTCTGCTTTAATATCATACTACTTGTTTCCCGTGTGTATGGTACTTTAAGAAATATGTTTTTCTTCGGGACCGAGGAAACTTCGGGGTCAGCTGTTTTTTTTACAATGGTTGACAAAGTGTGGTAGATAACCGTTTTCCATTAGAGTGTCTGTGAGAAATTTATTCTCACCATCCATCGTATGAGATGTACAAATACGTTGGATTCTATTGAAGAAGCATCTTACTAAGCCTCTGTTATATTTCATCGGACAAAAAGTGTAGAAATTCAAATAGTGTCGTGTGCAAGTAGGCCTCCTATATATTGATCCTCTGATAGATGCATCTTCCCTCCTGCACAAGAGTATGTCAAGAATGCAAGTTGATGGTCTTTTTCTTCCTCACATGTCAGACTGATATGATTTTGTATGGTATTAAGCCTTTTTAACAACTCTTGGCACCCTCATCTGTGTCACATATTATAAAGATATCATGGACATACGTTGTATAGAATGTGACATTGGTGATTAAATGTTGATCTGTTAGTTCATTATGTGACATATATACATAAGCTAATAAGGGTCGTATTGGACTGGCCATGGCTACACCATCAATTTGTTGAAAGTGTTCACCTTGGAGAGTGAAATGAAGCTTATCAGTACATAATAAAAGGAGGTCTTTCAAATGAATTGAAGGAATAGGGAAAGAATGATAATTCGAAGATATGTGGTCGCAAAGAATATTAATTGTGTTCGTTAGAGGCACATTTGTAAACAGAGAGTTGACATGAAAAGAATACATTTTCTTATTTTTTTAAATATTGAAATGAGTAAGATAATCAACAAGTTGAAAGGTATCTTCCAGCGAATACTTACATAAACGATTAGGAATGGGGCTGAGTAATTCGGCTAACCATCTTGCCAATTTGTGTGTGGGAGACTGACGTATTGACAATATTGGGCGTAGTAGATTATTAATTTTGTGAATTTTTGGAAGTCGATATAGATTTGTAAGATTAGATGGCATGGGTTTTAAAGAATTAAACTCAGCTTTAACAATAACATGCATATTGAGGAGTTTAACTAGACTAGTTGTTACTTTTGCTTGTAATTTTCTTATATCCTGTGACGGAGCATCTGCTAAGAATTTACGTTCATCACAAAGAATAGACAAGATTTTATTTTTGTAGTCTACTTTGTCGATCAAGACAACACGTGATCGTTTATCAGGCTTAAGAATGATCACATGAGGATTGTTCTGTAAGTTTTTCAGGGAGTTGAAGTGTTGCTTAGTTAGAATGGATATTTCTGTTGTGGACCTGGATTATGGAATTGATGGTCGATATGAACTAGTTTAGCCTTGAACCAAGTGTGTTTATCGAAGAGGTAGGGAGTAGAGAAGTTAACTGATCATATAAATTTTGAAATGGACATGGATGGCTAAATCATTGTTGTTATGGTGTGGGACAGAGAAATTGAATGCAAGAGAAATAGATTGTTTGTCACATACCGAAAGTTCAAGTGAAGACAAGTTGGTGACATATTTATGTGGATTTACTGGAAATGAGTGTATGTGAAGGTAGGTAGGTAGGTCAGTGATACACGATTTGAATAACTTTTCTTTAGCTTTCACCTTCGTTTTAATGATAAGTGAAGTAGAAAAATTGATAAATTTGATATGAGAAAGTGTAGAGATATCAGACAGCAGAGAAGAAGGAGATACATGAAGTTGAATAAATCGGGATAACTTCTCGCTGCAACTAATAATATGAGAGTTTATAAGACGAATAAGATTTGAGACATTAGGATGTAATTTTGAACATGTTAAATATTTATAGAATGGTTTTGGGAATATGTGATTAGATGTAGATGATTTATAAAATTCAGGTTTCACTTTTTCAGATGGTATTTTACACTTTAGGTTGAACAGTTCATCTAAGCGTTTAACAGGGCGAGCAGGGAGTCTTCTTTTCAGAAATATGAAACAATTAGTCTGTTTAATAAACTTGGATAATACAATAAATATGTTAGTTGATAAGCAAATCAAATCCGCAGCAAATGCCTGCAGTGACAGAAATTATTGTTCACCTCTCAGAGGTCTATGGGAAGAAAATTCGACTACCCTTATCATCGGAGTGAAGGCGAGCGAGTAAATAAGGAATATATAAACTGTGTCTGGAAGTTGTGGAGTTAGTTACCAGCTGATATGAATGAATATGGACAATAGATTGTTTCTCAAAGGTTATCCAGTAAATGCTACTGTTTCACTGTGTGACCATATCTAATAAGGAGACTAAAATGTGCTATGAAACATTTTCTACACGATAGCATAGATGATGAATAAGACTTACTTTTTTGTTGTTCCTTATCACACTGCCTTTTCAATATGGTTGTTCATTTCTGTGTGTTTTTTATTTCCACTTCTGTAGGCCCTCAAGGCTAAAAATCCATTTTTGTTTACTATGGCTACTCTAACTGGACATGTGATTCGAGCATATAAACACTACACAGTTAGTTTTAATCTTATATGATTGTGTATAGAATTTCTCTTGAATGAAGTTAATTTTATGTTTTTTTTCTAGGGGAACTTGTGTTTAAATTTACAGAGAATACTGAAATTCTCTACTGTCTGTTCATATCATGATTATTTTGCTAGTGCTCAGTTATTATTGTCATTAATTAATCATCATGAAGTTGATTGACAATTGATGTCTATGTAGTTAGTTATGAAACAAACAAAGAGACTTTAAGTTGTTATTCATCGAAGACTGACATCAGTTGGAGGAACAAAGGAAACCTGGGAGCAGTGGACAGCTGTTTCGTCCTAGTATGGGACTCCTCAGCAGTGCGCAGTCTTCGATGAATAACAACTTGAAATATTTCCAAATCTGCACAACCCCCTCTTTAAAATTTAATTGAACTAGTGCTCGTTGGTGACTAGCTTCGAGAAGTATTCGCGAAGTTCCAATGAGAAGTCGTGACCGGTGGAGTCAAAGCCTGATGGCCGTGAGGACAAATACTCAAGGATGACATTGGGTGGCGGTTTGCGCTATATCGTGAGCTAACAGAAGTTGGAAATATTGAGCATTGGATTGTGACCCAGTGGATAGCTCAATGGTAACGCGCTGGTCTCGGAACCTGAAGGTCGCGGGTTCGATCCCTGCTGATGGGGTCGTGGGTGCGCACTGCTGAGGAGTCCCATACTAGTCGGACGAAACAGCTGTCCAGTGCTCCCAGGTTTCCTTTGTTCCTCCAACTGATGTCAGTCTTCGATGAATAACAACTTGAAAGAGACTTTAATAAAACTTTGAGATGATAAAGTCATTTTATAAAAGTTGTACTTATCACAATTTATTGTGAATAGTAAGAATTTTGTTTGTTTATCAGTTTATCGGTAGATAAGCAGAGATATTTATAAATTTCAGTGTGCAACATGAAAACAATCAAAGGTGGTTAATAAAAACTGAACAAAATTGATGAGATATGAGTTAGTAAACTACATATGATGTGATTTTATAAATAAAATAAGGGTGACGTAAACTGAGAAATGTGAATATAAGTTAGAAGAAGTGGGATAAGATAACGAAAAAAAGAAGAATGAATAAACTTCGTAATTTACACTGAAAAAAAAGTGTAATAAAATGAAGCTGCCCGACTTGATGACGGTGACTTTACAAACGTTTTGTGAAATGCCACTTGTGGCTTAAAAAAATAGTGTGAAGCGCTAATACTTGCACAATTCATATTTCATTTTGACTATGTGAGATAGCCAATAGTTTTGCAGACTAGTAATTATACTGGTTGATGATTGAATGTGAAGTGAAAATTTGAAGGGTGGCGGTATTGGAACCACCGACCACTGGGTTTGCAACCCGATGGTGTAGCAACTGAGCTACGAGATGTGAGTGCTGGCCAGGTTTTTATTTCACTTGGATCAGCAAGGGTTTCGCACGAGTACTATGTAAATTCGTGATGCGTTACTATGGTTTGATTGTAGTCACACTGGTTGCCGACCAGTTAGGACTTCTCATCGTAATCGAAATGTAACTGAATTAGAGATAGGGAGTATGGTATTGATTATTATTTGAGTATGTGAGATAGCGGTTGTTTGTGAGACTTGTATTGACCGGATTTAAGGTGTGGTGATGGTTGGTTGTAGTGCGACCACGGTCGAAATTTTCAGTTCAGCTTGAATCATCTTCCAGTATAAGTTCGTATTTTCACAGATTATGTTGAATGTTAATTTGGTGTTGTGTCGTATGAGTTGGATGTTTTATTTGTGGAGATTTAATTCTCTTTCTAGACAATATCACCACAGACTTCAGAAAGAAGTGAGCCATAAGGTTTTCTGTAGAAGTGGCTCAGTAGTTTGTCTTGATGAGGTTGGGTGTGATTAGTTGTTTCTGCTAAAATCTTATCATTACCTCCACATTTAATTCGATTTGTTGTCCTAGTGACGTGAGCTTTGATGTTCTTGTTGCTTGTTGTGATTCTCATTGGTTGGTCGGTCGGTAGGTAGGTTTGATGTCAATATATGTGTTGGTCGCTGACTCATCTGAAAACCAAGCTTGTGAAAATTGTTTGGCATTGTTTGCATTTCGTCTATCGATGGCTTTCGAATTTCCCCAGTTGAATTGATGTCCACAATTGTTTGTGTGCATTGATATGGAGGGAAATACGTGAGCACTTAATGAGTGCTCGTTTATGCTCATTTAGACGAATACAAAGAGGCTTACCACACTCTGTTCGATATAATAGTTTTGTTAGTTTCTGAAGTTTATTGTGTAGATAATGTTTGGCTTATCCTGCTTTGCTACTGTTATTATTTGGCATGCATAACAGAGTGAAGAGGCTTATGGGTTACAGCGGTTCGGAAAGGTTTCAGTGAGCGTTAGAAATGATAAGTTTTTGGTTTGTGGTGAATGAGACAAACATCTTTTGATGAAGTTGTGTGGATGGCGGGAAAATGATCGTTAAATAGATTTGTTAATTAATTTTTGGTGGATAGCAGTGTGATATAGAATGTATATTTGATTGTTTGTAATTTATCAGCTGTATCCATCTGTATCCTAGTGAATGATACTGTTTCCTACTGAATTTCGAACCTAGCGTCCATATCTGCAAGCATCACAAAGTCTTACTTAATAGGCTACTAAGTCAAGTCAGTACTGATTTTGTCAACAACACAGTGTATGGCTAATCTTTGCCTATAATGTGTTTCTAGTCAACTGGACAGTGCAAAGACGAAGGAGTTACAATCTGACTGTCATCATGCTTCCTTCATAGATCATAGTGTAAGTGATTGTTTGATTTACCCTTGACCTTTAAATTTTATAGAATTGAATACAGAACCGTATACTTCCTCTTTGAGTTATTCGGGGCGAAAAGAACTTCTCTTCAACCGAGTGTTTATTATGATGCACATGTGTTAACAAATGAGAATAAAATAACGGTTCGGTGTCAGAGGGTTGAATAACATGATTCATAGAATGAAGTTAGAAGAGTGGTATTCACTGAAGTTATCAAACTGAGACGCTTATAGTTGTATAAAAACAGCACTAATGATGTTAAACGATGAAAAGTAATTTTATTAGCTTAAAACTGACAGGAACTAATCAAGATATTAGCAGGGGCATATGAAGTAGTATTCATTGTGAATACTTTAGGTAGGTTTAGCCTTATGAAAAATTCTTACACTTCGTAACACATTTATATGATTTTTTGTATGGAGATTTTTTCTCAACAACCGAACTGTTTTCAATGTACACACATTTATCAGGCTGTAATGGACAATGGACCAGCACGAATTAAGAAAGTTTCTCAAGAACTACAGAGCTGTGGTGATCTTATCTCTGATGTTGTAGAGGTAAGTGTGTTCTCTTTGAAAGTTGTAAAGTTTTTAGTTTTGATATTAACTCCTTTAGTCGACTGGGATGAGCTGAAGACTTGACACAATTATGCATACTTTCATATTAGTACATTTCTCAACAGTGTAAGTTGGTATGAGCGGGCACAATGAATACTATCTGTGTGGTAACACGTGACTGTACCGCTGACTAGTATGACTTCAAATCTCAGAGTAAACCTTGATTTCCCAAAAAATTTCAGATATACCTTTGTGATGCGTATTGACTGTTTTTTACAAGTCTGAGGATTTCTCTAATCTATTCTCCTACTTCGATTATTTTCATGTGTCAGTGGAAATTTCGTACTATCCTTTTGATATACAAGTGATGACGTTAATTGAATCCCAGTTTAAATGTGAATATACCTGAGAAGAGGAACAAGTACTAATCACCATCAACGGGAGAAATCTAAAGGAAGTTGTCTCTCTCACCTATCTCTCTACCTAGACAGCATCGTTTAGACTACAGGGGACGGCGGTGACACAGACGCGGACGTCACAGCCAGGATCGGAAAGACAGCAAGACAGGCCTTGATTAATGTGAAATCAGTGTGGAGATCTACTACACTGGATTGCGCCCAGCGTGAAGCGTGAACGAGATCCGGATTTTCAACACCATCGTCAAGTCAGTGCGTTACGAAAAGCATTTCGAAGAAGCTACAGACATACATGATGAACAGCTGCCGTCTACATTCACTCGATACTGAAGATCGACCGGACGGCCAGAAAGAATAAGCATGAAGGAACTGGAGCTGGCTGGCTGGCAACGAACCAACCAACAACCTGTCTCCCGACTTATATACAAAAGAGGGTGGAGATGGATTGGGTTGTATTGTATTGGACTAGACATACACTGAGAAGACGGTTTGAGGACATCAAACGCCAGATCAGGCCAGGCCAGGTTGTCGAATGAGAGGTAAATGGGAAAAGACGAGTTTGGCGTCCGAGTCGAAGGTGACATGGAGGAGATGGTTGAGTAAGTAATGGAAGGTTGTGGGCATTGATGGAACCAGGTTTTGAAGACTGTAGAGAAGAGAGTGGAATGGTGACGTGCTACTGAAGCTGTATGTTCCACTAGGAACCCAAAGGAGAAATAATAATAATAATAATGTTTAAGTCGGATGGATATGATGTGACGAATGTGATCGATTTTGAATAAATGTTATACAACAACTGTTTTTTCTTTTACATATTTCCTCTCATTTTCAAGTTGTCACTTTTTTCTTCTTCTTGCAATCAGATTTCAACTATTCGTAAGGAGGACTATGCTATGAATAAGCCTAAAAGTGAATATGAGGACTTGTTACAGTGCAATAATTTAGCTAGTAGTGCCACACCACGTGGTCATCAGATGCCAGCAGCATTCTTGGTCATGGCTAGTGGTCTAAATAAGGTGAGTGGTCAGATGTTGGAGGGAACTGCTTCAGTTCCTCAGGGATAGTTGTCTCTGCCGTTAATATTTTACCATTGAATGTATATTGTGTTTATCATCTTGACTGTCTGAGCAAACTATAGTTCAGAGTAGTGTTGATGATTGAAGGTGAAATGAAAATTTGGTCAGCAACCGGGCCTCGTATCTCAGTTGGTAGAGCACGAAGATGGGAATCCGTTGGTCGCTGGTCCGAATCCCGCCACCGTCCAAACTTTCACTTTACCTTCATTAATCTAACCACCTAGTATATTGTGTTCTCCAGAATTGTGAAATCGAAGTTGTCCAGATGATCATTGTAAAATATGTCACTTGTTTTTGAGGGTTTATGTGAGCCTTGTTGTCTGTCTGGTGCAGTGGTGTAAACTGTACTAGTGAATTAGTCAATTTGAGCGAAGAGTGATTACACAAGTGTGAAATGAGTTTAGTTTGCAAATGAAACATCTTTGATATGGAGTATGTTATTCGGCAATCCAGTTATTTCTTTCTCAAGTTGGTATTCATCATGGACTGACTTAAGTGAGAAAAACATTGGGAACCTTGGAGTGCTAGATGGCTGCTTCGTCCTGGTGTGAGGCTCCTCAGCAGTTCGCACCCACGACCCCCTGTCAGGGGTCGAACCCGGAATCTTCGGGTTCACTGATCAGCACGTGAACTGACGGAAGTTTGAAATATGGAGTATTGGATGCCGGCCAAGTGGCTGAGTGGTAACGTGCTGGCCACAGAAGCTGAGGGTCGTGGGTTGGATGGCTGGCGGTGTTGTGGGTGGGTACGCAATGCGAGGAATCTCATGCTAGTGGAACGAAACAACTGTCCAGTGCTCGCAGGTTTCTAATGTCCCTCCAACTGATGTCTGTTCATGATAAATACTAACTTAAAAAATCGCTAAATCTCCAGAAATCCTCAAAGTTCAATTATTTCCGTTTGAAAGCAGGAAAATGTCTGAAGTCATGACCAGTCATTCAATGAATTTTGTGGGCTCTAAGACCCCCTTCACTGATGTACGTCTCTATTTTCCTGTGATCTGATTAGATGATCACTTAGAATCTCAGTATTGTATGCAGCCAATGAAATAGACTTTAGAAGCGACAGAGTTGTTGATATCGAAGGGGAATGTTTTTTTAATATTTCTGTTCTAAGGCAGATACAGTTACAGATCTTAAGAGCTTTGGGGTCATATATATATATATCGAAATTTTTAGCTCATATTTTTTTTTAGTGAATTTAGAATCAAGCAGTGAAATAATTACAGTCTTGATTAGTTATAGAGGTTTGTCAAACGGTGGATTAGTACAGTTGGGTGTTTTGTTTTAAGGTTTCATTTTACCCTTGGGTTAAGTAAGGTTAAAAGTTTGAATCATAATGAACAAAGTGATGTGGTTTTAATATTTCAGGATGTACACAAAACAATTTAGCTTATGCTAACTAAGAACTCTAACAGTAGTATTAGTTCTAAGTTGCTGTTTATTTGGTATACAGCATAGTCATTGCCACCCAAAACTCAAGGCATTCATTTGTTATGTACTATGTGCCGTGCTTCATTGATAAAGACATATGGAGACAAGAAGTGAATACACTCAGCAACCACATGTACACTTGTGCAGTTGGGCAGTAAGTCACACCCATTGTATAAGTTGAGTACATATTTCAACAATACACTCCATGCAGATAAGTGGTAAATCGTTGTATCAAGCTGTTAGTTAGACCTGCAGTTGACAGGGACTACTACATGATCTTATAAATTGAAGTATCTGAGCTGTTGTGAATTGAGCACTGAGACAGATAACGGTAAAACTTCCTTTTCAAAGGAGTTAGTTCTAAGTGAATTTATAAATTATTGTTAAATCGTATATAAACATCTATTATTCGTTGATGTTTTAGCACGGTTTGGATTCTAAAGCTCAACTACCGTATACTCATGTGGATGTGGCTGGTAGTGCTGGTGAGATTTATGTGACGCCGACTGCTGCTCCTTTGATGTTGTTTGCACGACGATATGTGTTACCTCGACTAGGCTTCGAATAACTATTTGACTTTCATTGTCATTATCCCTATTGTCAAGCTTGTTTAGTGAAATAACTCGATGAATTGTTCTGTACTTGTGAGAATAACATCATCATATGTGATACGTATCTCCTCCCTGTCGATTGTTTTGTTTCTGATAAAGATTTTCTAAATTTTGTTATACAGCCAGCATGATACTGATGTGAGTGAGTTGGGTTAGGATATGGGTTCTGTTAAAAAGCGAACGAGTTAATAACACAACGAGATATTTGGACTGGATACGAGTAATACGACTGTTCTCCTCCACATGAGCCGGGAAAATCAGAAATCAAAGGACAGGTCTGTGACTGACTTACGGAGAATGACTTTATTTGACAAAGAATGTAGTATTTATATACAGCTGCTATTCAGAAGATGAAGCCACTAGATAACCAATCAGATGGAGATAAATCGAGGTCTGAAAGGGAAATATTTCTATGCCGACGGCGAATGACCTTGAACAATGATTCCCAGTCATGGCCACTTTCTAAAAGATACAAATGCTGATTTGTGTGTTATTATTCTTGGGATGTAATGAGATTTAGAGTGGTTGATTTCATAATATTGGTTGGCGTTTTATAGTTGCTGTGGAGATGATGTGGTCGGCAGGGTAATATGTGTAATGACTTCAGTCTCTGTTATTAGTATCCACTGCACATATGCGTCTTCTATGGTTGCTTGGTAGTCCTGTGTTTATCGACGATGTTCATTAAGACTCCCTTCTGCCCTGTGGGAAAGTATTTCTGGTTATAAGTTCTTCAAAACGTCTAAAAGTTACTTAAGTGGTTGGGTCCTAAGATTCTGTTAGTACAACACCAAGCCTTTAGACTGGACTTCCTGGGTCAGAAATCTATTATCACTTCAGTTTTCCCTAAATATCACTCTTGTTTGTGGAGAACAATTTTCTAGCAAACTTCGTTTCAGAATCACCCGGTGCAAAAGTGAGGCTGAGGAGTAGCGAATCTGAGAAAAGCAAGCAGGTCTCAGGCGTTGGCATATATATGCCGGCAAATGTTTACCCTCCATCATATCTTGAAACTCAAGTACAGTTACTGGCCTCCTGGTAGTAGTTGTATTTCTCGGCCTGAAGATGGTGCCCAACTTGGGAGATGAAGAGGTTCCCTCAGGGCCAGTCCATGGTATGAACGGTTGAGTCACTTGTGCATATAGTTGTTGTAAGGAGCACTATGCAGCCTCAACTGAAGCTTATGGATTGTGTGAAGTCCTACGAAGAGACTGCCAAGCTAATAGCTGCCATGATAACTTTCCATACATTGAGTCTAGCTGGGGCATCGGCCTGGTGTAAGATGGCTGCTGTGAATGTGAAGATGACCACTTTTACTAAGGAGCGCAAGGTGCCTGGTGAAGCGTACATCATCTGTGTGCGAGAACTGATGATTGTATTTGGTTGCTGCTCTGATGTGCTGTATAAGGGTCAAGGAAATTGATGTTCCCACTAACCTACGACCAGACGAGTTATGTGATGCTTCTGTTGTTAGTCTATCCCAGTCAGTTGATGGTGCGTTGAAGTCTGCTAGGACTAGGCATCGGCATTTATCTGTCCAGAGGGTCAGCTTATTCAGGAGGAAGTCTTCTGCTCCATATTCAGGGCTTCGAAATACTGTGATCAGGTTAACATCGTGTCCCAATGCATTTTAGTCAGGATTTCTCATGTCCCATTTTCATGTGCATCCTTTTCTATAGCCCTTACAGTCAGGTATTCTTAACGTAGAGGATGACATCACCACCTCTACTTAGAAAAGGAACGAATCCTCGTAAATAAGTTTCACAGTCACTGATCTCAGAAGAGAGCCAAGTTTCTGAGATACTAATGATGTCACGACTTCCTAGGCCTATTACTGAGCTCAGTCCACCTCAAGTGCGTTAGTGTACACGACGATAAAGATACTTGAGTGAGTTTTCGTCCTATTCATAGAGGCTTCGGCATCATTTGTTGCCGAAACCTCACTACACGAGAACCAATCACTTTTAGATCTTTCTCCCCTGCAAGTAATCTGGGTTTTAGTTCTTCTGCTTGTCTTTTTTTGATTCAATCAGCAAAAGGCAAATCCTCACAAACTGGACTGTGTACAAGTAAGTAGCAAGCACCTGTCGGATAGGTGACTTGGGTTTTCTGCGATGAATGGAAGGGCTGGCCATTTGTGTGCATTCTTCGTCGGCTAAACTGAAGCATGAAGAATGACTTTGAGAGCTAAATCTCTTCTTTTTGTCGTATTCTAGACGAAGAGGACAATCAATCATGCCATATATAATTTTAGTAAATGACTTCGGATCTGATATACCTTCTTTACTTCCCACTTGGTGGGATTACTGCAGAGGGCAAGCAAGAGTGGAGAACCAAAGACAAACTTTCTCACTGTAAACTCCCGATTTACGTGTCATTTAAACAACTCGGAACCGATTCTCAGAAGAAGTGGTATCCACGTCATCAAGTGACACATTCAAGAGAGAACTATGGAGACGTAGAGGTCTATTAGGAAAGGAATATTATCATTAAACCAACAGTTCGAATCAGTGTTGGATTATGGAGATTTTCCAGCACTAACTTTGGCACATATTATTAAGTAAATATTCTTTTGGAAATATAATTGCTACTGTGTTTTCAATCGATCCTGATACACTCCTAATGACTACCATTGTGAACAAGTTTATTGCAAATAGTAAGAACTGCTAACTGGAGAGACCTTTGGTAACTAAGTATACTAGTCAGTAATCGATTACTTCCAGCTGTTTAGAGATGAAATGATGATTTCTGAGTTAGTTGGACATCTCACCAAAAGTAATTATTCAGGCATAGTTTCAAATTGAATAACTGCATCGAGATTTCTATCGTCACAAACAAGGCACCACTGACGATCAATCCTGAAGCAACAATACACATTCAGTGGTGAGAAACGCATCTCAACATTATCTGTTTGTCAATCAAGGTTAACGGAAGACTGCATCCTGTCAGCGTCCTCGCATAAACACGATTCCATCACCTGCGTACTTTAGGCTGATGAGAACATCTCTCATGACAACGTCAATCTCTGTAATGTCACACAAGGACATACACAATATTATAGGGAAGTCTACGACAAAACTAAATAAGAATGACGAGTGGATATCCTTCACAGCTTTAACATATTTCCGTCTACGAATCCACCGATGATCCAAAGGATGAATTCAATGAAAAGCTGTCAACCTTACTACAGAAAGCAGAACTTTCAGACATAGTCACAATGACAAATAACCATAACGCTCAAGTAGCATGCTGAACTAATCAGAAAGGCATCTCGGGGGTACTTATGGAATTCCATCCCAAAGAACCGATAAACGTGATTGACTTTTACAATTTCGTCCCGACAATCACTTAGTTCTGAGCAGCAAAAAATGTGAGTATGAGAAGAGACAGACTCACACGATAGCTGTCGTCGTCAAACCAACGATGGACACAGATAGATCATATTGCTAAAAGCTATCGTTGGAGAGGATCAGTGGAAGACTGCCACTCTTTCTGGAGTGCTGTTCCGATCATGCAATAGTATGGGCACACGTATGTCTGAGCCTTACTCGTCTCAGAAAACAGACGTTAGACATACAGAGAAGGTAACTTTAACGTAAATTGATCAAGAATTTTCACTATAATCGCGAGGGATGGTGGGTGCTGAAAGCAAGACAGATGGAGAAGGTATCAACGTTGGGTAGGCTTATTAAGGACACCGGTAAGTAGAAGGTAATAGCTAGTGAAACCATCAACAAAAAGGATGGGACGCTGATAACCTCACAGGAGAGCCGGCTAGAAAGTCAGGCGGAACAATTTGAAGCACAGTTCAACTGGCTCACAGCAAAGCTTCACTTGCCCAGGCCCAGCATATACCCAGCCCAAAACTGAATGGGATTTACATGTCCACCCCCTAGTTGTCGTCGAAGTTGAGAGATCCATGTCGAATCCGAAATGATGCAAAACTGCTGGATCTGACAGTTTGCTACCCATATATTGAGATCCTGAGAAAAATTTCATTTCATTGTAAGAGTTAACAGTAAACTTCAGCAGCTGGAACGAGATACGGGTACCACATAATCCAGTTAATGTCAGAAAGGGGTAATAGTTCAGTAGTAAAAATAAACAGAAGCAGTGAAGTAGTACAGACCCAGAAGTACAACGAAATACTTAGGTTATTCAGCGTTTTCTATGTAACATTCAGAGAATATATTAATGGAGATCACGTAAATTAATATACTAAGTCACTAAAAAGGGACAAAAAATTGAATTGGAAGTAAGCCGAGTTCGGGTGATTCCCTGGGAAAGTTAACAATATAATGATAAAATGAATATTAGTTATGAAATTGCACAGATTAGAAGTAAGAGAGAAAATTAAAAAAGATACATGCGTGAAAACACAATGAAACGAATGGCTATCACTGTAGCTGGAAAGTAATATCTACCTCTGTTTGAACACAAATAGTGCTTCTTTTTTACGGTTACAAGTTCGCAAAGTAAATAAATAAAAAAACTAATTGACCAATAATCTCAGAAGCATTATTATTGTCTACTTACAGAAACTCTTTGGCTGTCTGCGTTATCCTAGCATAGCTAATTTGATACGTGTTTACTGAATATCCAGCGGATATACGTGTATTCGAAAATGCTTTTGAAGATAACTGGAATATATCTCGAGTTTCAACTTGCTAAAGTGAAATATGTGTTTTGCACAAGTAGCATATTTTGGTTGGTGCGAAAGTTTAGCTTCAATATAGATTTTATTCTCGATTTCATCCTGCAGCAAAATTGTCCCAGATGACTTAGTTTTTCTTCCCATTATCCCCTGGATTCTGTCAGTAGTTTTTTTTCTAAAATGCTTCAGATTTTCTGATTTTTCTACCTACACTTGATTTGATAATTGAAAATTTTCGGAACTTAAAAATATCCTTTTGCTAACCTCTTGCTTATGACTGAACGGATAGAAACCAATGAAGTGCAGAAAGCAGCTACTTAAGGTTTCCTCCTCCTAGATGAATCTTTGGAATAACCCTTTATTTATTCACTGAAGAGCTGCTTAAATCCGGGAAAGCTGCAGGACCAGATGGAATTCCGCCAGAAGCACTGAAAACAGAGATAACAGCGGACACGCTTACACCACTATCGCAGAAGAGTTCGAAGGAAGAAAAGTACCTGCCAATCGACTGGAAGAAACGCTACATTGTCAAACTTCCGAAGAAGGTATACCTAAGTCTTTACAAGAGCTGACGCCGAATCATGCTGCTATCCACCCAAGCAAAATATTATGCCGCATCATCCTGGACAAATTAAAGATGTGCTGGATTCAAAACCACGACCAGAACAGGCTGACTGGCTTCAGGAAAAACAAATCATGTGTGGATCAAATTGGAACGATACATATCATCATAGAACAGAACATAGAATGCCAGTCAACTGGATCTTCACCTCAACTTCATCCAACTGCTTCAATACTACACTTTTAGTGCCACAAATCATCATCAACCTCATTCAACAGCTATGTGAAACGGCCACATATCAAGTGATTCACAATGGAAAGCTCAGTGACGCCTTTGAAGTGAAGACAGATAGGAGTAAGACAGGTTGCCGCCTACTATCACCGATGATCTTCCTGATTGTGGTCGACTGGACTGGATCATGTAGCAGACAACTGTGAGGAGCGAGGAGATGGGCATATGCTGGCTGGACCAATGAAAAGACCCCAGAAGAAGATTTGGATTTATCTGATAATGATTTGTGTGTAATGTGTTGTGGCACAAACTCGAAGGCGGAAAGCGACAAGTTGGCAGAAGAGGCGGGCGAGGGACCGAAGGAAGATGGGACTTCTTTCAGGTGAACTTAGAGAAGACAGAGGTGATGAACATATCCAACCACTACCACCACCACCAACAACAACAACAACAAGCACCAATGACCATCAACGAGAGAAATCTAAAGGGAGTAGTCTATTTCACCCACCATCTAGGCAAGGCAGCATCGTTTCAACTACAAGGGGAGGCGGCTGAATAGATGAAAATGTGAAAGAAGGCCAGGATTGGAAAGACAGTAAAACAGGCCTTCTTTCATCAATCTGAAATCAATGTGGAGATCTAATTCATTGAACTACACTGCACTGCACTCAGCATAAAGCGTGAACGAGATCCAGATTTTCAACACTACTAATATCAGTCAAGTGAGTGAGTGCTTCTATGTGATGGTTGAGAGACTTGGAGCGTTATGTAAAATATTTCCAACAAACTTCAGAGATTTGTTATCAACAGCTGCCTACGCTCACTCGATACTGAAGATCGATCAGATGGCCAGAGAGAGTAAATAACAAGGAACTCACTCTGGCTGTCAACGAACTAATAAGAACCCATCACCCAACGTGTACGCAAAAGAACAAAGTGGGCATGGATTGGATTACAGATACACTGGGAAGACGGTTTCGGGACATCAGGTGCAGGAGCCTCGAGTGGAACGCAAACTGGAAACGACGAATTCGGCGTCTGAGCCAAGGGTGACATGGAGGAGATCGTATGAGGAAGAAATGAAAGCTTGTGGGCAGTCGTGCAGGCAGGTTGTAAAGACTGCAGAGAAGAGAGTGAAATGGCGACGTGCTTTTGAAGCCCTATGTCCTATGAGGTACAAATAACAAATAATAAGTGCTTAGTAGATTGTGATCTAGGACGCGAACTGAGAATAAAAGTCACATGGAAGTCAGTGAAAGGTTTTACTGTATGAAAAAGTTACTGTGTTACGGTTTGTTTAATTTGAAATCGAGAGAGAGAGAGAGAGAGATTAACAGATGTCAGTGATTGATAGACTGGGAACTTGATATCTTAGTTGTAAAAAGTTCGGGCAGTGAGTCGATGAAAGTTGAAACTGTCCTTTTAACGGAACTAGTAGAAACTTTAGAAATCAAAAAAATGATTGGGGACAATGAATGGGAAATTTGTTTATTGATGTGCAACTCATGTTTCCATTTTTGTATCAATTGGGCTATGCCAATGCAAAGTAAATGATTCCGCACATCTTTCGCAGAATTCTATTTTAATTTGAAGGGTTGTAGTGATTTTATTGATCTCAGGTTGATATTGATCGTGGACTGACATCAGTTGGAGAAACGTTGGAAATCTGGGAGCAATGGTTAGCTGTTTCATCCCAGTATGGGACTCCTCAACAGTGCGCACTCATGACATCTTCAGGGACTGAACTCAGGACCTTCAGGTTTCGTGGTCAACACATTGCCATTGAGCCACTGGATAGGAATCCAGTTGTCTATATTCCCCACCTCTATCAGTTCACGATATAGCGCTACCTCCATCTAGTTCCGTCACTGGATACCTGTCCTCAAGTTGGATTTGGTTGGTCTCACTGGTCACGACTGCTCATTAGAACTTCATAGATCACCTCTCGAAGCTTGTCACCAGTGAGAAATAGAGCAATAGATTCTGTTCTACTTTGTAGACCAAAACAGTAAAACATTCTAGAACTGCTTCCGATACCAACTGTCTGCATTCACTTTAAGTGAACCATACTACAAGGTGTTAGTGTCGTACTGAACCATCTATCTTTGAGTACCTTATAGCAGTGGAAAAATCAATACATGCGCATAAAATTTGGTCAGCCATGTCAGTCTATCCTCTGTGCATATATTTACCAGTGGGCAGCTAACACGGGTGTTTCTGAATCTGCCTTCGACCAACTAACTTCGGTCATTTTCTCTTGAATTGATTTTATGTTCACGTCATTTTCAGTGAATCTTAGTGGATAATCGTCCTAAATCACTGATTCGTAAAGTTTTTTTTAGATAAATATAGAGTGCTGCACATGTCTAATAACAAAGTATGCCTGCTTCCTAGATTCCAAGTGTTCGCATTGATGTAAGTGAAGAAAATTCGTTTTTCCGTACCTTTGTTTCCTAAGAACTTTCCAAAAGCTCACTGATGTTCCTGTATTTTTGAACATAAAATCTTTCTTTGACAACTTGCAGTAATAAACCGCTAGTCTAGATTTATTTGTTCTAATTTCATATAATTATATGATAAGTGTTATGAAATAAAAGTTATGAGAAAGGAATAAACATAACGCGAAGGGGAAATTCGGACAACTGTATTTACTACAGGTCTTGTTTTGGATGATGTATAACAAAATGGTGTAGTATCAGATATTTTAACATATTAAGTCATATAACTGCCTTTATAATGGCTAGAATAGTTTAATTGCATAAATTTTATGAAAGTTAGAAGCTATTCCTACTGACTCAAACTATAGATACCCAGTAATGGATGCCGAAGATAATGAAAGTGCATAACAGGTGTACAATAGAATCAGTGAAGGGAAGTTACAAGCTGTTACTTGAAAACCGTAGTCAGGGAGTGGTTAATATGACTCAGGAGCTTAGTGGGTAATAGTCTGACATTAGAAACAACGAATGGTCGTTCCGAGTGTCGGTGAGGTTGCCATCCTCCACTGAGAGGAAGACACATCATGCTGCTGAAGACCTGAGCTAGAACAAAGCTGGTTTTTGAGTCATTGTCATCTGTTTCCAATGAAATACAGGCTTGCATAGTAGCCTAACAGAGAAAGGAAGGTTGATCAGTTATTCCATGAGCATCAAGAGAAATTACTGTCAAATGATTCAACAAGATTTTCAGATAGAAATATGCCAGCTCAGAGTTTTTATGTCGTAAAACTTGAGTATAATATTCTTCTGTCTGCAGATTACATGATTTTCAGTTTTAATGAAAAATGAATTATGTCAACAGAAAGTAAGACGCCGTGACAGTTTTCTGTGTAATGTCTAGGCTGAAATTTGAGAAGTAAGATTTATGAGTTAGGATGTTAAGTTTTAACTACAGAATTGAAGCCTAGAATGTTACATTTAGATATCAGACTTTGGTGAACAATGAATCAACCAATCAGATCAAGATAACCTTGGTCATTTCAGTCAAACTTCAGTCTCAAAAGCACATGCAATGGCTTATGCTTTATTTGTAACAGTTTCTGTCTAGTCAACTAAAAACAACTACTGGTTAGAACGCTGTTTAATGGATAACGGAGAACATGCTCACCAGATAAATTGAAGAGGAAATATCCCTTCTTAAAAGGCATCTTAAAGAAAACGGATATCCAGAAAGCTTCATCATAAGTTCGGTAGAAGCGATTGGAGCAAGATGATATCAAACCGAAGACTATGTACCACACTGGTCGAAAAGTAATCTGCGGCAAGGGTAATTCCTTTGTTTCTCACTTCATACTTATTGGTACAATCATAAGTCAACAGTTACCCATCACGTGCTACCTCCACTTGTGTTCAGCTGGATAAGTTACATAGGAAGAACGCAAAGAAGCGCTTATTCTCAATACTTTGACTTAGTTTTGAAGAGCTGGTCATTGAGAGGGACAAGTATTTTCAACAGTGCGAATATTAAACACTTTTTGGACACAAGAGATCACGGAGATGCCTTAAAATCATTCAAAGTAATCACCAAATAGAAAAATCCGATTGTTTTTGCTTCATTAAGGCCACACTTGAAACCAGATTTATATGTCCAGAAGGAATCTATCATCTATCACCAACTACCCTGGCAACCTAGTTTCTTAACCTCTCATATATTCGACTATACCATTATCCTGTCAGTAGGTTTTCAGTTCACAATCAACCTCGATTTCGATCTATTGAATTGTATTCATTATTTCTCCTGATTACTACTAACTTATCTACTCATCAACTTACACATTCTCCTATTCTAAATTCCACAGTATTCATTTTTCTACCTCAATCTTATTTTTACTAGAGCTTTTATTCTGATAAGATGTATGACATCATTGGATACAATTTTGACTTTTTTCATTTCGAACATTTTCCTTCCTTTTGACTGGTTGCATTCAACTAAGAGTGGTAATATTTCGTTGTAATTTGTTGTTGTAAATATCTCAGGATGTAAGCAGCTGATACGAACCACCGAAATAATAGAATGAATCCATGTTATTCCACTCCAATGTTTGTGTTTGCTCTCTAAAAGTTGATTGAAGAAAACTTGTGCGTGAAATTCGTATTGTCTGGTGAGAAAAACACGGTGGGCATAACCTACTTGTGAACTTTCATCATGATTTGCCTTCTGGAGCGATATTGTTCAGAGAACAAATCATGATTTCCTTGTCATTAAGAAAATGAATCAACAATATAAGTGAAAGAACTGAATAGCGTGTACTACCACTTAATGTATGTAGTTAGAAACCAGTCTAATTATTCACTAAAACTGCTTTTTATGAGGAAAAGATTGTTGAGTGTTTAGATGTAACTGCACTCGCGAGGATAAGTCACTGTAGCCTACTCAGGATGATTTCTTAAATACATTAGTCAATACTATCAACCACATAAACATTTCTGTTATTTGCTTACTGGACGATTTTACCCAATGATTGATCTCACACAAAAGTGTCAAAAGACTTGGTTTTGAAATGTCACACTCATAAAAGTCACAGAGAATAATTTTATTAAAAGCTAAGCAACTTGTAAATTTTGTTTACTAAACAATAAAGTGTCCACCGAAACATACTGTCTATCGTTTTTGAAAGTTAATCAAGGAAAACAACTTATTTCCACTGTGAAGTATATCAGAGATAGGTGAGTGAATGTTGCCTTATAACTTGAATTATTTATTATAGAACGATTGTTACTCGTGCCAAATAGGATAATATATTATATCACGTAACATCACAAAGGGTTAGTAGATAAGACCTTTGCTCAAGATGAGGATGACTGTGGTTTGTTTTCCTCATAGAATAGCAAAGCACTACAGTATCAAACTTTTGTAACTTAATGGGTATTCACTGTTTCTAGTTGTTGTACTTTCTCTGCTTCATGAAAAATCTTGGCCGCCTATTTAATAATTGACTGAAAAAAGATGTGGGTTCAGCAGCCTACGGTCTATTCTCTAGATACTAGCAAAGGCTAAGAATGAGGGTTTGTGGGGAACTACTGACTTTAAGGTAGTTTTCATCACGAACTGATATCATCCAACAAACTGTTCAAATACTCCATCGAATAATTCACTAAATGATTTTAATCCGTGATGAAAAACACCTTAAAAACAAGAAATCACTGTAAAATTTCTTAAAATAATCACATGACTGTATTATCAACAATCTAATTGAAAGTCTACAGAAAACCAGTGACAAGCTTTAATATTACTGTTGAAATGTCAGTTGTGTGAACATATATACTGGATCATGTTCAGTATAAAGACCAATTTGTGATAGACATCCCGTGGTTTTACTGTCTTTACTATTTCTAAAAATCTGCTGAAAAAGTTTATTTGTAAAGAGTTCACAAATAACTTGTAGTTTCCGTAAACAGGACATGTCAATATCATGATGTTTCAGACTTCACAATCATTGAATGCAATATCGCAAACTTATACATTTTTCTGGTGTAAAAATTTGATTGGGCATACACTGAGAAAACCATTCGGGGACATCACACGCCAGGCCCTCAAGTGGCACCCGCATCGGAAACGACTACACTCAGCACAAAGAACAGGATCCGGATTTTTGACGCTATTAATGTCAGTCAAGTGAGTGAGTGCTTCTATGTGATGGTTGAGAGACTTGATGCCTTACGAAAAATATTTCCAACAAACTACAGATATACATGATGAACAGCTGAACCCTACGGTCACTCGATACTGAAGATCAATCAGATGGCCAGAAAGAATGAGAAACAAGGAACTCACTCTGGCTGGCAATGAACCAACAAAGAACCTATCGCCCAACAAACATGCAGAAGAAAGAGGAGATGAATTGGGGAAGAATATTCAGCGATATCACTTGCCAGACAAGGTTCTCGAGTGGAATCCAAATAGGAAACGACCAGTTTGGCGTCCGACAGGAGGGTGACATGGAGGAAATCATGTGAGGAAGAAATGAAAGCTTGTGGGCAGTGATGGAGCCAGGTTGGAAAGACTGTAAAGAAGCCGTAGGTTACATTAGGAACCCAAGGGATAAATAATAATAAATAGTACGTGTAAGGATTTGATAGTCAGGAACAGTTTATCGAGCATAGTCAGCGACACAGTGTCAATCATGTGAGCTTGTCATTAAAATTTTAAAAAAACTGATGAGTGGTGAATATTATCAAAATAAGTTTGGACAAGAATTAAAAGA
Organism: Heterobilharzia americana; assembly: GCA_944470555.2. Lineage (NCBI taxonomy): Eukaryota > Metazoa > Platyhelminthes > Trematoda > Strigeidida > Schistosomatidae > Heterobilharzia > Heterobilharzia americana. Next base: position 74,484,659 of record OX104129.1, on the reverse strand, counting down.
AAAGGGGGGGGGGAAGGAGATTCTAAAGACTGAAAACTAAGACCATGAAAGGCGAAGAGGTTGAACAATCTTCTTTTGTGTATACAGTTCAGGTTTCTCCATTTGGGTGGCAAGAGCTTCGGGGATGCAGAGAATACGAAGACATACAGCTTTTAGAAGGTTTCTTTTCACTTTATAGATGATTTTGACCGAGAAGGTTCTTGAAATCGGGTGATTCGTCTACACGATGTGTTCGATTACAGCACTCTTTACTGCTCCATTGTTAACTCTTTGTAACCACGCTGGATAGTTTTCTTGAACCCTTTTGGATAACAGTAGCATAGAACGATCTGCATACTAGGCTCCACAAAAGCAGGTAAATTGATATATGCACACAGAAGTGATCAGATGTGAAAGTTTCTCCTTGGAGTTGTTAGAAATCATTGGGCGACAAGAGTGTACTAGTCTCAGCGTTCATGCAAAGAGCTTTCTCCTTAGAGCGTTTGATATCCTTTTTTTGAGTGTCTACGCCAGAATCCCCTTTGAAGTTTAGATTCTTACAGTGTCTTCTTTTGGAGAGGTGGTAAGGTTCTCTTTGCGCGGTTTAGGCTTGATGTTCTTGTCTGTGAAGTGTGGTGGGAATCCGTTGTTAACATCGTGAGAATTTCATAGCTGGGATGGCGTCGAGGGGTGGTGAAAAGTTTTAATCAAAGCATTTCGAATTGAAAGAGTTTATCGTGAAGTCTTTGTTATTTATTTGGATACCCCTGGCCAGTGAAATGTAGAGTAGTAAAAGTTTCTACAAGATTATAAGAATACATTGTATTAGGTGTACTTTTATTTGTGTGATCCCGGAGTAGTATATTAGAACAAATAACAAAATAAACAAATATTTTGTATGATTCCTCAACGTTTCGATCTTGCTAGGATGATCCTTGTCAAGAGTATGAATCTGGTTAACATTCAAGTTTTGGTACAGAAGCTGATGACCTTTACAATCATCCAATTAAATCGTGATATAGAGCAAGCATAGGTGTAACATAGAAGAGTGAATAAGCAACCTGGTCAGAGAGGCTTTTTACAGTTGCGCGAGAAAAGGTGGAGCAAAAATAGGGTGCGGAAAATTTAGTTCGTCACAATAGAATGTCTTTTATATTACTCCAAGTCACTGCCATGCACACACACACACACACACACACACAAGATAAGCGAGTGTATGCGTGTGTGTGTGCTTTGTTCACATATACCTTCAACTTCAAGCAAAGTATATACCTTTCATCATGCCTTCATCACATTCTCTCTACTGCCCAATAACTCCTTGCTTTTATCAATTCCAATCTTACTGTTGTTAGGGTACTGAGAGCCGGTGATGATCGCTTCTCTCAATACTACTTATAATATAATATGATTCTTGTTATCCTTCAATCAGCAGTAGTATACCTCATTTCGCATCAATTTTTTCATATATTATACATATTCATTTGTTTGTTTTTGTCTTTTTATTTTCTTTTGAAGGTGGAAAACTGTTGACAATCATCTTGTTTGTTATTCTTATTATTACTATTATACCGATGGGGTTGTTTGTATTACCTTGGCATTTTTTCCCTCTCTCTGTGTGCTGTTACTATTACTGCTGTCAAGTTTTATGCCTTTCGTTGTTTGATTTCTTGCCAGTTGGTATTATCATCATCGTTTCATGGTGTACTTGTGAGTTCCCCTGTTGATTCAGTTGATCAGTTAGGTTGGTTGGTCTGTTTATTTGTATCCGATGAAAAGCAATGCATCATTTTTACAATTATTATGATTATCTATCTTTATGGGTGGTGGTATTTACTGGTTTACTCTAATTTATTTCTACTAGATTTCTGTCGATCTCAACTAATATACGATTATAACTATTTCCTATCATGAATCCCAATTGTGAAATATTCTGTTAATTGGCACTTGTATATTCAATTAAATTGAATAACTGTTGTTTTCATATATCTTATTCTGTAAATGTGATAGTCGATTAGTAACATACAGGTGAATGTGCAGCTCATCATCGGCTTAGGTAGCTGACTTTCAACCCCAGTGGGTTACGAGTTCGAATACCCCTCCGCCTACCGAGGTTTGCTTAGGCAGATATGATGATTAGCCCGCACACAAATAGGTGTGGCTCATCCCCTAGTGCATGAATACCCGTAACGTTGCTGAATATGTTTTGTTCGTTCGTTCGTTCAGTATCCTACAGTCTGATTGTGTGTATTTTTAAAAATAGTTATACATTTAGTATTTGAGACGCTAGTGGATTGATAGACAAATGACTGAATGACTGAATCATTAGACTGTTGAATATTCATTTGGAAATTCAGGTGTATTTCTGTAATTGTGGTTTATTCAGTTTTTCAATAGTTTTCAGTCTAGCCGCACCTGTTTTATGAAGGCTAATGGTACTACCTGATTGCTGAAACCTTGGTAGGTAGGGTGGGATTGGAATCCGTGATCCATTGTTTGAAATTCATCTTCCTAAAACAATGTGTCGCAACTTCATATAGTAAAGTATTTTAATACTTTCCTAGTTCAACTGTTCCATACGGAGAATTACTGAATGGTTATATAGATAGCATTAGTGTCTTCCAGTCATTATGTTGTGTGTTTGTTTCACCTTATTTTTTCACTATATACTATCTCTTCATAATTCCACTCCGGTTAGTTACCGAAATCAAAGTAAAAGTCCATAGAACATTTCACGATTTTAAATGGTTTTAGTCAGTTGGTAAGAGATATCGAACCTGGATTGTATGTATGTCATCAAGCGGATATAATTCATATATGTCACCACTTTGTCCATATGAAAACATATTGATCGTCCATCGTTGTAATCAGATGTGGCACCATCTAAATATTTGATTAGTGGTTGATTTGATTATGCATAGTGATTAGTCCACGGCCAAAAAATAGCACCGTGATGAGATCATAAGCACTGGTCGAAACGAAAAGAAATCGATGGTTGAGGAATCTTGGTGACATGGCTGAAAATGGATCACATTGGCGCACGTATATTCACTCCTTGACATCTTCTAAAGCTTGAATATTTACACTAACCTTTGTCTTCAGATAGTTTATTATCTAACACACTACTTTATCTACTTTTACATTAGTCCTCTTCTATCCACCTGTTCTTTTTCTACTGCTTTGAAGTGTAAGAACTTAAGCCGATGCACTTGTATGTGAGGTTCTACGTTGATTTTGTTAGTCAGTCAGTTGGGTTCATAAGATTGAGGGAGCAATAGCTTTCTTAGGTGTACATATATCTCGCATTGTAGAATATCAGTGAATAAAAGGAATACATTGTATAAGGTATATTTTTACTTGTGTAAACCTGGCGTAGTATATTAGAACAAACGGCGAAAGAAACAAATCTTTTGCATTATTCCTTAACATTTCAAATATTTAGATGGTGCCACATCTGATTACAACGATGGACGATCAATATGTTTTCATATGGACAAAGTGGTGACATATATGAATTATATCCGCTTGATGACATACATACAATCCAGGTTCGATATCTCTTACCAACTGACTAAAACCATTTAAAATCGTGAAATGTTCTATGGACTTTTACTTTGATTTCGGTAACTAACCGGAGTGGAATTATGAAGAGATAGTATATAGTGAAAAAATAAGGTGAAACAAACACACAACATAATGACTGGAAGACACTAATGCTATCTATATAACCATTCAGTAATTCTCCGTATGGAACAGTTGAACTAGGAAAGTATTAAAATACTTTACTATATGAAGTTGCGACACATTGTTTTAGGAAGATGAATTTCAAACAATGGATCACGGATTCCAATCCCACCCTACCTACCAAGGTTTCAGCAATCAGGTAGTACCATTAGCCTTCATAAAACAGGTGCGGCTAGACTGAAAACTATTGAAAAACTGAATAAACCACAATTACAGAAATACACCTGAATTTCCAAATGAATATTCAACAGTCTAATGATTCAGTCATTCAGTCATTTGTCTATCAATCCACTAGCGTCTCAAATACTAAATGTATAACTATTTTTAAAAATACACACAATCAGACTGTAGGATACTGAACGAACGAACGAACAAAACATATTCAGCAACGTTACGGGTATTCATGCACTAGGGATGAGCCACACCTATTTGTGTGCGGGCTAATCATCATATCTGCCTAAGCAAACCTCGGTAGGCGGAGGGGTATTCGAACTCGTAACCCACTGGGGTTGAAAGTCAGCTACCTAAGCCGATGATGAGCTGCACATTCACCTGTATGTTACTAATCGACTATCACATTTACAGAATAAGATATATGAAAACAACAGTTATTCAATTTAATTGAATATACAAGTGCCAATTAACAGAATATTTCACAATTGGGATTCATGATAGGAAATAGTTATAATCGTATATTAGTTGAGATCGACAGAAATCTAGTAGAAATAAATTAGAGTAAACCAGTAAATACCACCACCCATAAAGATAGATAATCATAATAATTGTAAAAATGATGCATTGCTTTTCATCGGATACAAATAAACAGACCAACCAACCTAACTGATCAACTGAATCAACAGGGGAACTCACAAGTACACCATGAAACGATGATGATAATACCAACTGGCAAGAAATCAAACAACGAAAGGCATAAAACTTGACAGCAGTAATAGTAACAGCACACAGAGAGAGGGAAAAAATGCCAAGGTAATACAAACAACCCCATCGGTATAATAGTAATAATAAGAATAACAAACAAGATGATTGTCAACAGTTTTCCACCTTCAAAAGAAAATAAAAGACAAAAACAAACAAATGAATATGTATAATATATAAAAAATTGATGCGAAATGAGGTATACTACTGCTGATTGAAGGATAACAAGAATCATATTATATTATAAGTAGTATTGAGAGAAGCGATCATCACCGGCTCTCAGTACCCTAACAACAGTAAGATTGGAATTGATAAAAGCAAGGAGTTATTGGGCAGTAGAGAGAATGTGATGAAGGCATGATGAAAGGTATATACTTTGCTTGAAGTTGAAGGTATATGTGAACAAAGCACACACACACGCATACACTCGCTTATCTTGTGTGTGTGTGTGTGTGTGTGCATGGCAGTGACTGGGAGTAATACAAAAGTCACTTTATTATGACGCTTAAAATACTGATGTTCTTCAACCTCCTCATCATCTAGCAGGTGATAACATTGACCAGATAGGTATGTATAGATAATCAAGTGATAGAACAATAATTGTATTACATACGTTAATTATGTATACATTTAGAATAATTATAATAATAAATCCATTAGGGAAAATCTGATGATGGATCATTTTGACTTCGACATCCTGTTGATATAGCTGGTGGACAAGAGGCTTTACTCTAGAAAGAGATATTGAAAAAAAAAAGGAACACAACAACAAGTTTTCTATTGTCAGCAAAGAAATCAAATACTCAAGTAGTAGTAATGCATTAAGTAGAGTTAAAGTGATTCTTATTACTAAATTATACTCCAAAGTACTGGTTGCAGCGTGGCCGCCATCAAACTTGCTGGCTTGTTGTTCACTTAACGTCAACCTTTTCTGGGTGGTTTAAAACAGATGCAAAGTTAAAAAATAAAATAAAACTCCAGGTTCCATAATTACGTTTAGGTTATACAGTATGAGCATGTTAAACATCCTCTTCTATCTGATTATGTAAAACAATCAAATCAGTCAATGTTAATATAGGACCATGCATTACTGTGTAACGGTCCAAGTTACCACACCTCGTATAGCAGCAAAACGAGTAACAAAGTAGTAAAAGAGAGGAAGGAAGAATGAGAAGGTGATGATATCAAGTGTAGCGGTTAACATAAGGATCATATGTGTATGCATCTGCGCCACTGACACCAATTCTCAGCATTATCACCTACAGTTCCCAATATCTAGTTCCTTTTGTCCCATGGATCCCAACCAGCTAGTGTACATCGCCTTACATGGCTCAAACCAACAGTAAACGACTTCATGCATCGATGTCATTGTTTTAGTCTGGTCTCCACGAGCCTTTTTCCAGCCTGAACATACTTAGATCAACATTGTGCGACGAGGCAGATGGTGGCTACACATACGTAACACATGTCCCAGCTAACCATCTCAGTCGATGTAGGTTCACAACCACATCAGCTGTCTTACCTTTTCTGACTAAACCTGTACACCTCACTTCTGCATTACTCATGCGGTGAAATCATAACACACAGTGTTTATGATATGAAAGCAACAATAGTGAAAACACCAGAAGCCTTCTCATATCCTTTATGTTTAATGGTCATGTTTAAAGGGAGGGGGTGTTACAAGACTTTTGGCTTCTGTGAAGTAAATAAGTTATATCGATTTGAAGTGAAAATACAATGGTGGCGATGTAATTCGTTGGCTTGAGTTGTCAAAAGCTCTCAGATAGGAACCCATAGTCCCATTTAACTCGGCATAAGCTCTCAAACAACAAGTACGTCCCATAGCCTGGTACACTAACCTGAAACAAGTTCAGTTATATTATGGAATTTTATTTGTCTATTATGATGATCATGGGTTTAATGATTGCGTTATATTGCAAACATCACCATTCAAAGCGTAATTCTATTTTATAGGTGAAATGGAGAAACGAAAAAGACGACAAAAAGGCGTTGAAAAAACCATCAGATCATTGATGACTGGTGTTGATCATGGATTAAAAAATGTGTAGGCACCTGTATTAGGATATTTGAGACATTATGAACAGTTGTATGATTGACTGACGAAATCAAAGCAGAACCTCATACACAGGTGCATCACCTCAATTTGCCACACTTCACAGTAGCATACAAAGAACAGGTGGATTGAAAAGGAGTAATATTAAAGTAGACAAAGTTGCCTGAGAGAATAAACTATCTGAAGATAAAGATTAGTGTGAATATTCAAGCTTCAGAAGATGTCAAGAAGTGAATACATCTACGCCACTGGGACCGATTTCCAGTCATGTCACCAAGAGTCCTCAACCACTGATTCGTTTTGTCTCGGGTACCCCAACCAGGCAATCTACATCCCCCCACACAACTCAGACCTACGATTATAGACTTCACCAACTTGTGCCTAGTTTGGATCTGGCCACTATGGACCCTCTTCCAACGTAATACAACTTCCCCTAGGTAGGTAGGTAGGCAGTGACTGGAAATAGGCGACACGTCTAAGCTACCTCAGTCCACTAAGGTTCACAAGCTCGTCAATCGACTTGCTTGCCTTGCCTAGTATCTTTTATCTGACCTCAACATTGCTCAAAAAAAGGACATTCGGCCATTGAACCGTCGACAATACATGGTCATATAGTACCTGAGTATCGATTCCAATGTCTCTCGCATGCTAAGTGAGGATATGAGAATAATATGAGGATAGTTAGTAACATGCTACGCAATAACTGTTAACCAAGAGAGGGAGATATATCGAATTTTTATATGCAACCCTTCTGTGTATACTTTACACCTTCTTTCTTAATGTGCATATCATGCATTGTACACAGTTAGACTGACATGAACTAAAGTGTAATTAAAAACGTCTATCATTTGGTTGAATGGGACTGCATAGTACAAAATATTTTCAGATACAGTACGGAATCCTCGGTAGTCAAACTGACTACGAGTTTTCCTCGAAAAATCCCAGCACCTACGTGTTCCAAATAAGTGAATGTAAGCACCTTCATGACACCTAAAACATCCCATTCACCTAACTATTGATAGGCCAATACAGAAAAGCACCGGGGTTATGACTTTGATAGACAGTCTGATATGAGAAGAGTGACAGAACACTCGTGATATTTAGAGATTTATTACAGTAGCAAAACAATACAGCTCAGCAATCGCATATGTATATGTACCTGGATATACGCCAGACAGAATAAACAACAGCCAATAGTAATATACTCAAGTTCAAAGAAAATGTTTTACACCAATGAAACAGCATAGTTATGGAAGCTAAAAGTCATATAAGAGCGATTTATGAGAAAAAAGGAAAAGTATTCAACTCACTTTTCTTTCAGGTAATGGAGGCGCTGATTCAGAATTCGTCACATGACCATTATTCAAATTACTACTTGTCGAATTCCCCACCTGCTTCGACTGAGTATTAGCCGTAGTTAAATTCTCTGTTCGCGTAATTGATGACGATCGAACCGGTGTCGGAGGCAGTGGGGTAGAGGACGTGTTCTACTACGTATCACATTAGGACTGGATTCAAAGCGTGAAGTTATACTTGGACTAGTTAATTGCTTCTTCTCCTTATTTATACTACTATTGATATTGTGAGTGTGTGCATCGTCATCCGGTGTAATGGTCCTTCCACGTGCAGTACCAAGATCATCATGATTACTAATACCGCCACTAACAAGAAGGTTACCGCTACTATTATCGCTGGTGTTATGAGTGCTTAAAGTTGTTGGTCGAGTACCACCACCGCTACCAGACGTATTCATCGTTTGAACAGCTGGTCTTGTTAATAGAGGACGATCAGGCAATGGTGGAGGATCTGCTGACAATACATTGAAGGAGGAATTCGATTCTGTAGTGGTTGAGAAAAGGAGAACAAAATGCTTTATCACTAGAAAACAAAAAAAGTGCATTTTCCAGAAAAAATCAGGAAATTCATCTTGGTGACTAGCAGCGAAATCCACGATGTGGGTTTCGCTCGATTTGGGACTCGCCAACTAAATGTACCTGCACCCCAGTGATTGATGTTGTTCCCATGGAGACTAGAACCCAGTACCCATAGCTTCGAATACCAAAGCGATATTCATTAGGCCACTGTGGTACGAAAGTCACCACTTGTGCAAAAAGTATCAGTTTTTACTTGAGATTTGTCATTTCCTGTTGTTAAACAGGGTCGGATTGCTCCAACTCTGTCGCCAGACAGGCTCCTATGCAGATGGCTTAGTACTGCTGGATATTCATTATTTTATATTCATCCTGAAGGTTAGCAGCAGAACCAAGAACGCACGTTTTGTCCTGTTTGTGGCTCGTCAGCTGGATGTGTCTGCACCCCCTTTCACGGTGTGGGCAGCCGGTAACTGTCAACTGCCCGCACGCTTCCATTGGTATGCAGGACATAATCAAAAATAACCTATCTTCCTCAACTCTGTCTCCTCTTTTGGCTTGACCTGCTAAGACTAATATTAGACCTCTTATTTGCACCATTACCAACGATTACAGTAATCGAAACCTCAGTAATAGCCTCCAAAGATGCCGCCATCGATTTCATGTAGGAGCATTCAACGTCCAAACTCTATGCCGAATAGAAAAGCAAGTATCGCTTACCAGAACTCTGGAATCTTTAGCCATGGGTGTGTGCTGGGTCTTTGAGACACGTTTGCGGGATCCGAGTGTGGTTATTAAATTGACCTCACCTGGCCTAGGAAGGATCATGCGACCAACCAACCCCTATTCGTAATCTACGTCTTCCCATCTATCGACTACACTTCGAGTAATGCAAAGTATGAAGCTGTCAATTTTTCTACAGAAAGCGAAACGTTCAGATGTGGTCATGATGGTAAGTAACTTTATCACTCTATCAGGGAAGCTGAGCAAGTCCGAGAGGAATCTGGGAAGTATTTACGGAATCCCATCCCAACGAACCGATAACGGTGATTGCCTGTTGCAATTTTGTTCTGGTAATCGCATGTTTCTGGTTAGCACTAACTTCGAGCATTAGGAGAGACACTGTCTCCTATGGCGTCCGCCGAATTCAAACCAACGATGGATACAGATAGATCACACTACTGTAAGGCAGCGTCGGAGAGGATCGGTGGTAGGTTGACGCTCTTTTTTGAACTCCGACCACACGATAGTACGGGTTTGTGTATGTGTCTGCGCTGCGCTTGTTGAATAAAACAGACAACAGTAAGTACAGTTTGTGCTCCATTGGAAGACGAGAACGTCACATGCGTATTTAGAGAGAAAATAGCTAAACGTTCATCTGAACAAGACATCAATGCTCAACCTGAGGAAACCTAGCGTGAAATTAGATATGCTGTGGAAACAGAGATAAATACAGTTAGTGGCCTAAACCCGAAATCTACAGAACGTCATTCGATTTTCGTAACGTCATCCAAACTGATGAATGAGAGAAGATTGATGCCAGTTGGCTGTGACCAGGATAAAAGGTGAAAGTAACTTTAACGCAAATCGACCAAGAATCTTGATAACAATTGCGAACAATGGTGGGTGGTGAAAGCGAGACACGTGGAGAGAGCATCAACGTTAGGTAAAACCCAGCAACTACCTAGGCTTATTAAGGATACCAGCAAGAAGAAGACGATGGGGAGTGAAACCATCACCGAGAACGTTGGAACACTGATAACCTCTCGGGAAAGGCGGCTAGGAAGTTGGACAGGACACTATGAAGTACAGTTTGACTGGAGCAGAGCAACGCTTCAGCTGTCCAACATGCAGTCCGAACCTGAATGGGGCGTGGATGTCGGTCCTCTAATTCTCCGTGACGTTAAGATACAAACCACAATTTTTAGACGTACTGATTAGCCGAAGGTGGGGATGGCTCAATCAGGTCTATCCACAGAAAGTCGACTTGGACAGAACAATGCCTCAGTTGCCACAGTTACCATCCAGCCCAATACAAGCGTGCCTTTGTCAGGTGTTTATGTGATAGAGTTGATCGTATTCGCACAGATGACATAGAAGAAACGGAAGTCGAATCTCTGACGGATATATCAGTGCAAAATGGATATCCATTAAAATTTATCAACAGATATAAAATTGGCAATAACGTTAACACTGAGTAATTAGTATTTTATCCTTAAGACATGTGTATATCACATTGCCAAACAGGGATGAATCGAATAGAAAAGGCTAAAAACAGTTGTTATCAGGTCAGACTACATGGCAAAAGTCAATCTTAGTGGAGAACACAAAGCCCATACCTCAACGCAAACCTATACAACATTTGAATAAGTGTATCACATATCCGATTATGTCTATCAATTTACATCTGTGTGGACACATATACATAGGGAGGGGTAATCGTGACATACAGTTAAGAATGGTTGGGCATGTGCCTAAATAACTCCAGAAACAAATGACCTCTATAAGTTTAATATGTGCAGATGATAAACCTCCTTCCTCATCAATAGCAATACACATAGTAGAGACTGGTCATAAGATTAATATGAAGAAAGCTTTTACTGTACTGTATAGATATGGTCAAGGACAAATACTTAGAAGCACTTGCTACGCATAAAATCAAACCCCCTCTATGTATTCAGAAACACTTTGTACTTACACTAAACCTACCATGGTAGTAGTAAGTTCAACTCTTCATGCTATTAATGATGGTGATTTGACCTTTTATTATTATTTTCCTTTGCTTGTTTTCATTCTCCCCTTGTTATCTTTCTTATAATTCTATTGGTTACCGAAATTATTCGACAAGTTCAAGTATGATCAGTCAGGTTGTTTAAAATGTATCTTCTCATTAAGTCGTTTAAATTTATCTAGGCGATTAATTGTTTTTATGAAACAAATTGTACTTTCTCACTGAAAAGATGTACGAATATAAATGCATTTGTAAATGAAATTGTCGAAAAGAGTCTCTTCGCTGAACCGTTTGTTTTCATTTTATCATCTGTCTTTATAAGGATGTTTCAGATGGAAACCCTCGATGATTGAAGTCAAGTTAAGATGTGGTCCAATAGCTGAGTTGGTAGAGCATCGAGTCAGAAACCCAAAGGTGGTTCAAATCCTGCAGTGGTCCAGATTTTCATTTCATCTTCAATCAGTTGTCCAGTATCAATACCAATCTGCTAAACCACGACTATCTCAGATAGTCAAACTACTCACCTACTGATTTCAACTCAGTGAGTTGGCTTCACTCTTATGGATATCATTTCTTTGAGTGTTACTTAATCCGTTAGCTAGAATTAATTGTTCCTCTCCTCCATTTTTTTTTCATTTGACTATCTGCCATGGTTTGGCAGACTAGTATTTATACTAGGTGGTGATTGAAGATGAGATGAAAATCTGAATCGAACCAGGACCATTTTATTTATCATTTTATTCTGCAAATGTAGTCTTTCTGGCTTCGCACAAAACAAGTTTTATTTAGATGTAATGTTGTTTTTTTTAACGAATATAAGTCGGATAACTTTTAGCTTAGAAATACACTGTGCCTGCCGCCTTCTTCTGTTACCTCTACATTTTGTCTGAGTTCACTGATAACTGGATGTGCTGGAAGCTTCGATACATTCGCACAGCTACCTCATCGCCATAAGATATGATAGCCGTGGGCTGAAATCTCACAAAGTCATGAGCATGTATTGTTAAGAAGTGTCAGAGTAAAAATGGGGATGGATTGGACGCACACTGAGAAGACCATTCGGGGACATCAAGCGCCAGGTCAGACTCTTGAGTGGAACCCAAATGGGAAATGACGAGTTGGGCGTCAGAGTCGACGGTAACATGGAGGAGATCATGTGAGGAAGTAATGAAAGCTTGTGGGCAGTCGTGATGCCAGGTTCAAAAGACAGCAGAGAAGAAAGTGAAATGGAGATGTACTACTGAAGCCCTATGTTCCACTAGGAACCCAAGGGAAAAATATTAATAATAATGGAGTAAATCGAAAAATTCATACTGTGCTCTCAGATGTTCAATGGCTTTCTAACTGATGTTGATCTACGGGGAATACTTTGAAATCAATCTTTTGCATTTAATGTTCAATTTTTTTGTTAGATTTTGTCCTAATGAGTGTTTATCAGGTAAACATTTTTTAATTCATCGATTGATTCTGTGACAGATGATCATCAAGTAACCTCCTAAAACGCCTACTCCAATTTCTACCTTATAGTCTAAGTGATTCATGAATATGGATTAATACTGGGTGATGATTGAAGGTGGGATTCGAACCAGAAAGTATGGGGTTTCCGGCCCAGTGCTCTACTAACTGAGCTACGAGGCCTGACGATTGATCACATTTTTATTTCACTCCAACCACGAAGGGTCTTGCCAGACTACCCATGACACATTACTACAACTTTTAGCCTTTGATCATCACCCGGCATCAGTAAGAGTCCGTCAAACTACGGCTACCTCAGATGGTGAAAATGATACTGAATATGAATTAAACAACTATAGGCATTGTTTACTGCTCAAGGTATACATCCCTATGCATCGAACTATGCATATATATGTATACGAAGAACCACCTATAAAATTCCCTGACGATGTCAGAGATTTCATCCATCACAAGAGAAGTTGAGAGATGTAGTGGTGAAGTATACATCATCTACTGACAGCATGTAACATTGGTAACACAGTAAGGTAGCTATGAGTAGGATGAGGTTACAACGTTTGGTGCAAAACTTTCGGTGATTCCCTAGTATTTCATTTAACTCCACAGAATTGATTGACTTAGATAATGTGCCTGACACAGTATACACATCATCAACACCAACACTAACTAGCAATGTAGGTGATACTTTCATCGCCCAGCCAACCTGTTCAGCTTAAAATCTCAATCAGCTGTACTGATATCGAGATTCCAGGTCTCTGAGACTGGTATTTCAAATAACCATATCTGACGTCAGAGATCTATATTCTGTAGATGAGGCCAAAACATACATGAATCTCACACAGACAAAAGTACAGAGTGATATTCATTAGTATCACGAAAGGTTTAGCCAAGAATCCACCAGATGCAGTATACTCCTTCTGGATTCAGAGGAAGCAAATCATTAGTGCAGGAAAAATTCCCTATTAGACAGTGCTGCAGACTATTGTTATTGAAAAATGGGAATTTTCACACTTAATCAATCATATAAATGAAGCAAAACTTTTGCAGTATCACTGAAAATGACTAAGTCAGTTTTACCAAACAATTTTGGAAAACAGATTTCAGAGTACTCCTGATTGTAGTAACTAGCTTCACGCGAAAGGTATCCGCAGTGAAAATCAGTAAAATGAATAAAGAATAAACTTACTATTTGTTGGTAGAGAAAATGTGACTGATTCTAAAGGGGCACGTCCACTGCCAGCCTGTTAAGTAAAGAAGAAGGATACAGGAGAAAGAAACAAAGCAAAATTATGTCAGATAGTGAAGGTGAGACTTATTACAAATCAATCGACGTCATAACAATTCATAATGATTAGAATCTGGTGAGGACTACAACTTGAAGTCATATCCCTGATAGGCGTCAATATGCTCAGATGAAAGTGATGGGTACCGTGCTCGAGTTCCAGTGAGAATAACATAACTCCCTGGGATGCCGGTACATTTAGCTGGAAATTCCCAAGTAAAAATGAAACATGAGTCACTGATTTCACTGCCGACAACCACCAACAAACTATGAATTCTTCCAGCTTTGAGAAGATCCCGCCAGCGAAGTTTGCATGCGTACAAGTAGATGATGATGGGAATATCACTCTCTATCAAAATCCAATGGATATTTTCAGCTCAAGTAAAAATATTGTGATACTGATGACTTGAAAATGAAGATAAAGCTTTGCTTTTTTCAAATAGATTAAGCCTATCTGACTAGTTTACACACAGACACCAGTTTTGAAAGCCATTTAACTATCAGGTAGCGTTGGGCAGATGTTCTCCTATGGTTTCATCCTCAGTAATACCCACTACCCACATACATCGCCACAATTTAGTGGAAAATGTTAAAACCAAAAATTGCAACTTATAATGAATCGACTGTATCTGAAAAACACAGACCAGTGTCGTAGCATTCAAGGGGCTAGCTATATTAACTGCTATCTGCTTCAGAAGTATACTTTCATATTATAACCTGTAATTAGTATTGTTAATTCACTACAGTGTATTGACAGAATACAACTGTAGTGCATCGGACAATTGTGAGTTCAGATCGAAACTATCGTTAGTTTAATTTCGATAGGAAGAGATAATCATTAGCAGTGAGAGATAGGATAAGTATTACGTCTCATTTAAGGTATATCAGTTGTTTCGAAATGAGTGCTGGTAATCTTTATAAAACTCGAAATTATATACTGAAAGTAACTAAAGGATTCTGTCAAATACAACATGCACTGGTGAATACAAACCTTCTGTGAGATGAAATGTGAATTCCGCATTCTCATACCAACTAAAACCAACTACAAACATAATTCGTTACAGTTAAGTAGCTGACTAACGAAAGTGTGGTAAGTGGAATTCAGAAGTATAGAAAACACCTCAATCATTAATCTACAATGTTAAATGATGACATTTGTAAAGGTTATGTACAGGTCTCGGAAAATAGGCTCGTCTATCGGTGCCCAGTAATAGTTGTATTTCTTGATCTGAAGGTGGCAATCGACTCTATCGATCAAGAAGCATAATAGTAGTGTCTGTCAATAAAAGGGGTGCTGGCTAAGCATATCATTCAGTTGAAGGCCCTGTACTCGAACAGCCGTGGGTGTTTCACAGTCTATGATGATGTATCAGACGAGTTATCTACGTCCAATGGTGTACACCATAAATGTTCAGTCTCACTAATCTTTTGCTATAGACGTACTAATGGAGGTCTGTCTATTCTCATCGACTTAACAGGGATAAGACGTGCAAACAGACAATCAGTCATCCTTTCAGCTCCTTAGGCAGTGAGTGAAACGTTTACGCCTTCATTGTTTTACACATTCATACCACGTCTATTCTGTTATCTCATTCTGCTGCTGCCGCTGACTCCGCATGTCATATACTCACTACGACATGCACACACATTCTCCCCCTCACCGTCGCTTTCAGCTATCCCTTTCCCCATGCCTTCCACACTCGACGTGCCACCTCATCCCTCCACACTGGCATGAGCGATATCTCAAAGTCCCCTACAGGGATATCTTCATAGAAACTTCTCGATGTCGCCTCCCGTATAATAATACAAACAACACACCCCATACGATTCACTTCACCGCCCTTCAACTGCATCCACTCCAGTGCCATGCATTTCACTGCAATAAACTTGACCATGTCTGATTGTGCTGGATTCTCTTGGATAGCATTCCACTGTGACCTGTTTACAGTTATTTAGCATTTTGCGTCATCGACATCGGAAGCATTCTTTTCCCTCCCGTTCGATCGATATCGCTGCCTTTGGATAAGACTCAACAGTCGAGTATTGTTCGTTGGTGTGGATGCCATCAAGGGAAGAGGTAATGACGAATGATTGGAATGGCAAAGGGTAACACCTCATTATCCAGTGAGAAATAGGTCGGTGTGAGCAACTGACGACCAGTGTAAACCATACAGGACAGCAGAGGAAATTTGGTGAGACGTCTCTATTTGGTGGAGATCTAACCTGCTGTGGTGGAGAGTATTGTGTTGTTCTCTCAGCGTCGTGGGTCATGGACTCTGATTTGATCATGTAGATCTGTGTACCCGTTGACATTTTTTCCGTATTGGCTACGATGTACGATGCAGAGGTGTGTGTTGATGGAGTGATTGTTGTTGCAGAGATCCAATGACCTTTACTAACCAAATATCTTTACCAATGTTGAGGAGGATAGGTTATGTTTGGTTGAGTCTTGTGTATTACTGAAAGTGTAAGAACAGTGAAAGCTTCCCGGTTACCCACTTCATGAAGGTACCCGGAAGAGAGGCGATAGTTTGTGACCACAGTGTCTAAGGGACATCTGCTTGAGGCAGGTCACATACGGCATTTTGCTTTTGAATTCGACTATGAATTCCTGTTGTAAGCATCGACATGGAACGAGGAGGCGGGAGTGGGGTGCTTTTGGGGTCGACCTGTTCTAAAAAACCCCTTCTCATAGGGGAAGTTGCGGTTCACATGACAGCTGAAACCGATGGTTGGGGACTCTAGGCAACATGCCTCATAGTCCTATCATTCTTTCTTTTTTTCCCTCAAGTTCTAAGACTTCTGATGACTTCCTTCCCTACTTCTCTATCTTTCCATCTTGATGTCTTCTCGCTTGATGTTGTTAGGTCCAACACTGATATGGATTGACTAACTGACTTCGATGAAGCACAAACACACTAAGGGCAAAACTTCAATCTGATTGCCATCTACGTTCAACAATTAAAACTTATCACCTTTGTCAGTCCCGAAAACAATCTTAACTTTGTTTTTAATCAAGTCATATTTAAAATATTACAATTACCATTTGGGCTTTTTTTTCAAATAACAATGGTGCAACACACATTCATATAAACAATTAAACATTGAATACTCACTCACTGATACATAAGAACATATAGGCCTACATTGTTTTTCAACGAACACACACACACACACCATAGACATTACAAACTATCAATATTCAAGTAAATAAACTTAGAAACAAACAATAAATACAAAGTGTCGTACGACTAGACAAAAAAGTTGCTAACAAAAACTATCTGTGCTTAAATGAAAACGCTTATGTCTAGCATATTACGTTTGTTGAACAACGTCATTACATTACCATCCCTGTTAAGCTTAGACACAAAATTTCAAGGTATTAACTATGTGGCCAAATTCTTCGCATATGTACGTACGTCTATAACTTGGTGACTGATTCAATTCCAATTAGACTAAGTGTATATATATATATTATTTGTGAGTAGTTTATTCAACTTTTATACACATTTACTTAAAGTACACTTTCAATTTTCATTTAAAATTTTACTATTTGTTATTAATAGGGATGGAGTGAGAAAAAAAAGTGAGAGGATTTATGGGTTGACACATTGTTGAATATTAATGAATGGAGACGAAATATCTGTCCTTTGGCCTTAAGTTCTGTAATTTCAATTGGAAAATCCATGAACTTCATATTAAAGTGAAGTTGAAGAACTTGATTAATAAAAATCTAGTAATGATTTTGGTTATTTCAAATCAACTGCTTTCATCATCATCATCATTATCAACATAGGACCAGGCATTACTGCGTAACGCTCCGAGTTGCCACAGCTCATATCAGCACATCAAGTAAAAAGTTAGTGAGGTGAAGGATGAAGATAAGTGAATGCAGTCAAAAGAAATATAAAGTACGAGAAGAAAGGAAAGAGGAGTGACAAAATGGTGAGATTCGGTATAGCGTTGTTAAGATGAGGATAATGTGTGTTTACATCTGCGCCACTGACTTCGGTTCTGAGCCATATCACCTGGGGTCTCCAACCACTGGTTCCTCTTGTCCCGTGGACCCCAACCACCTAGTCTGCATCGTCCTACATGGCTTAAACCAACAGTCAGAGACTTCATACATTGGTGCCATGTTTTAGTCTGGCCACCTCGGGCCTTTTTCCAGCCTGGACCCACCTCAGCCAACATTGTGTGACGAGGCAATCGGTGACTAGGCATACGTAGTATGTGTCCCAACCATCTCAATCGATGAAGGTTCACAACCTCGTCAACTGACTTACCTCTTCTCCCTAAAACTCTACACCTGACTTCTGCATTACTCACGTGGTGACACCACGGAATACGTCCTATATTACGAAGGCAACGGTGATCAAACACCTGAAGCCTTTTTGTATCCTCCACTTTCAATGGCCATGTTTCACAGCCGTATAGTAGAACAGACTGGACTGCTGTGCAGTACACGCGACCCTTAATAGACAAACGAATATCACGGCGGCGCCATAGGTGGCGCAAATTGGCGAAAGCCAATTGAGCCTTTTGTATCCGTGCAGAAATCTCATCGGCAACTGACCCACCGGAGTTGATCCTACTTCCCAGGTAAGTGAAGTGGTCAACACACTCAACCACTTCACTCTCTATTGTTAACCGCGGTACCGCTGAAGACTGCTTTAAACTACTGTCTCCAGTATTTTAAACAGTAAACACGAAAACTGACACACTCTACTAAAAAGGATGATCGTAATCAATTAAAAAATTTTAAGAAAAAAAAGTGAAAATTTCATCGTAATCCTCTCTCAGAAAAATATGCCCGGATAGTTTAACTAAATAGGATTCCACTGCTAGACACTATCCATCATTACTATGTATGATTAAAACACAGGCATTATCGAGACATCCGCACAGGAGCCCATATGCCGATAGAGACCGATCAATTTGGTTCAATCAACGACGGTGTAATACAAGCTATAACACTGAAAGGAAATTCTCAAAACGAATAAATCACAAAGACCCAACTAAAGAGAAGGAAAAGCAACTCTCTAAGCTGCTGAAGAAAATGGAAGATGAATCAATCGTTAGCAATGATCTCTAAGATCAACTTCGCCCTTCTGACACTATTACTTCGCATTTCTATAGTTTACCAAAAGGGCACAAAGATAGTGTCCTTCTCTATCCAATACGAAACATGACAAAACCACTTCATACCACAGAATTACAAAATGGTTCATGGAAGTTGTCGAACCTGTAATGAAACACCACCTCTCGAAACACAGTGTTCATCATACATTCGAGTTTAGTGAGCCAATCAAAGATATGAATCTGTCCAAAAGAAGAATGGTCTAATTGAACATTATGTATCACTATTCACAAACGTAGCGTTAACAGAAACAATCTATTTCTTGGGCAACTTCATTCAATCTAAAAATCAAGATGTTGGTCTGGCAAATCACTACTTGATAAGCATACATAGATTCAGGGATTATTTTGATAAGCGGTACTAACTCAAGAACAAGTAGAATGAAAAGATGCTAGTTAGGATGTTCTCATCGGTTCTTACTATTAGATTCGAAACCTTCCTAATCCATAAACACAAAGTTTTAGATGTACACAAAATTCACCCTTAGCATTCATTCATTTATCTAATTAGTGGTGGCTATGGCCTTCCTTAAATCAAATAAGACTATATACCTGGTTCTGATATCGTTTACATGAAAGTGAGATAAGTGATTCTATGAAGAAAAGAACTCCGCTTCTTCTGTTTCTGATATGAAGGTGATGAATGAATGTGAAATAAAAGCCTAAGTCATAGAAGGATTCGAACCAGCGGATGCAGGACTATGAATTCGGAGCTCCATCAACTAATCTACAAGACTCAGCAGTTGACCAGGTCTTGACTTCGTTTCAATAGCATAAGGGGGGGAGTTGCCTAGATGCCATATGAGTTCATGATAAGTAATACTGTCCGTTTATTGTGGTCACACAAGCTCGTCAGCCAGGTAACCACTAATCATTTTGAGATTGCGGTTAATATACAATGATTACGCACATCGAAATCCATTAAAAGCTGCAGAAATAATCTCCGCCTTTTTTCTGCTTAGCAAATATAAACTTAAATACTTTATTAACATACTTTAACAACTGGAAACATTCGTGAAAACTGTTGTACATGAATAAGCTCATAAAAACAAGATACATTAACAAAACGATTTTCATATAAATAGTAACAAAGCACGAAAACTACTTCAAAAACAAGGCATCGACAAACATCATATTTTCATATAAAGAATTATAAACAATGACTGTTATTCATATATCTATTGTCTGTGCTTTCAGTAAGCTTACTAACCCGACCATCATCATTATTACTGCTGATCTTGGTTCCATTGTTACAATTGCTACGCCAAAATAACACAAACTTCAGGATAAACATCGTTCGATATACTTCACTACTAAATACGCTTCATATATCTTAAGATAATTGTTAAGGTCATCTACTTATCTACCTCTTTCTCTCTACCGTGGTCTAATTAATGGAATGACTTTAAAAGGCCACTCTAGTGACGATTGAAGTAATCAATTAGGTTGTTCTACTTCATAAAATGCAGTACTCTAATTGGTTACCTGAGTAGACGTTACGGTGGCCTTAGGAATCATTCACTTATTGCTTTTTTTATCTACATTTGGATAGGCTTTATCGACCATGAGATTATTATCCAATAAAACGTTGATACCGGTGTGTGCAAGCATCGTTTGTCCGTGTCACAATTTAATATTTAGTTATATATGTATATTTGATGGATAGTGGCCAGCAGTGGAATTCAGGATGCCCATTTCGTCCTATTCGGGACTCGTCAGCTGGATGTACCTACCTCCCAATGAGTGGTGTTGTGCCCACCAGAATTCGCGCTTGGGAGAGATCACTTCAAATGCCAGAGCGTTATAATCCACTACACCACCGAGCCACGATAGCCAATACTTATGCTACGGGTATAGTTTTTTTTAGTATAATTGCTTGTATTATATACTGTCGTTGATTAGACCGAATCTATCGGTCTCTATTGACATATGGGCTCTTGTGTGGATGTCTCGATAATGCCCATGTTTTAATTATATATAGTAATGATGGATAGTGGCTAGCAGTAGAATACAGGATGTGATCCAATCAACGACGGTATAATACAAGCAACTGTAGTAATGTTTAATTGTTTAAAATTTCAATGGGAAGTAGTATTTGTTATTTCCTTCAAAGAGGATGCGGGCACTCTAGTACTGATAAGTTGTCCTGAATATTCATCAAAAATGTCTCTACAATCTTGAAAAAAGTTTCGGATGAAAGTTACAAAGACAAATCATCATCCTTGAGGTCGCAGATACGCTGGGTTGATGAGTGTCAATAAACAGGAAACTTGGTTGAAAGTTTCTAGCCGATTGCTTCCAACCAACCAACCAACTAAAATTATTCCTCGCTGGAATCGGGGAGGCGAAATGACCCCAATTGGTGAAAGCCTTCGGGAAGCCAATTGGTCGATCTGTTTTCTCTCCCTCGATGAAAGCTAAAGTAAGCATGGGGACATGGAATGTCCGCATCATGTTTGAACCCAGCAAGGCAGCCCAGATTGCAAATGAGATGAGAAGGTATCACATTGAAGTACTTGGAATTTGCGAAAGCAGATGGAATGGGAGTGGACTCTCCAAACTGTCAACTGGAGAGCAGGGTCAATAATCTACTCCGATATTGTCACCCAGACGACAACCACGAACACACTGAGGGAGTGGCTATCATGATGTCCCAACAGCATCGAAGGCCCTCATGCAGTAGGAACCAATCTCCTCCTGTCGGATCATCACAGCAAGGTTCAACTCAAAAGGAAGGAAGTTCACAATCATATAATGCTACACTATGCACCTACA
Organism: Heterobilharzia americana; assembly: GCA_944470555.2. NCBI lineage: Eukaryota > Metazoa > Platyhelminthes > Trematoda > Strigeidida > Schistosomatidae > Heterobilharzia > Heterobilharzia americana. The sequence goes on along the minus strand of OX104129.1, from coordinate 74,462,658 downwards.
AATAATGCAGAACAAAAGAAAAAGGAGTAATTCTACAGACAACTTCAATCAACACTGGACAAGACCACACTGCAGTTGGCGATATCAAAATTCTAATGGGTGGGGTGACATGAATGTCAAACTGGGAGCAGACAACACAGGAAGAGAACTAACCATGGGTCGAGAAGCGCTCGGTGAGGTGATGAACGAGAATGGAGAATTGTTTGCAGAATTCTGTGCATTCAACGATTTGGTGATTGGAGTCAGGCAGTGTGTTCAAGCACAAGGATATCCACAAAGTGACATGGATTTCACCAGACACCAGAACACACTGAAAATCAGATTGACTTTATCTCAATGTGAAGAAAGTGGAGACGCAGTCTACCTAACACAAGGTCAAGAAGAGGAGCAGATGTAGGTTCAGACCACTATCTAGTGCAAGGAACCTTCCAAATCAAGTTAAAAGCCCTCAAGGAAGCTGGTGATAGATCTCAGTTCAAGTACAACACTCGGAAACTGAAGGATGAAACTACAAAGGAGATCTTCACTTCAGCCATCAAGACAAAATGGAGGATATCCAGCAACATCCCTGAAGAAACCTGTGTGGAAGAACACTGGAAGTCTTTGAAAGAGATGTGGAAAGAAACCTGCACAGCCGTATTAGGAAGGAAGAAGAAAGAAGACAAGACAAGGAATAGATCTTGACGGATACATGGAAGCTGATAGAGGAGAGGAGGATGGTGAAGCAGAAGATAAACCAGTATAGGCAATGATGAACGATGAGAAGAGGAACTGAGTACAATGTATAAAACAGTTCACTGAACAAAGAAGTGAAGAAGAGTGCGCGCAAAGACAAAAGACACTTCCACGACACACTGGCAAGTGAAGCAGAACAGGCTACAGGTAGGAGAGACAGAGACCTGACAACATTGTATCAAATAACCAGGTTGCTATCAGGGAAGAGATCAATGCAGATGAAACCAATAAAAGATACTCGAGGAAATCTAATTACCAAAGAAGAGAAACAAAGGAAACAATGGGCTGACCACTTCAAAAAGCTCTTGAATCGACCACCACCACCAACTGCACTTCGTCCAGAAATACCACCTACAGCCCAGCCACAGAACTACAAGTGAACATAAATCCTACAACAAAACTCAAAGTCCTGAACGCCATAAAGCTACTGAATTTAGGCAAAGCAGCAGGACCACATGGAATCCCACCAGAAGCACTGAAAACAGATGCAGAGACAACAGCAGACATGCTCACACTACTATTAAAGGTCTGGAAGGGAGGGAAGGTACCTGCCTGTCGATTGGAAGAAAGGCTACCTTGTCAAACTCCCGAAGAAGGGAGACCTCAGTCTTTGCAAGAACTGGCGTGGAATCATGCTCCACTCCTGTCCACCCGAACCAAGCAAAATATTAAGCCGCATCATCCTAGAGAGACTAAAGGATGCACTGGATTCAAAACTACCACCGGAACAGCCTGGCTGGCTGGATTCAGGAAGTACAAATCATGTGCCGACCAAATCGCAACGCTACACTACGCACCATCATAGAGCAGAGTATAGAATGGCAGTCAACACAACTCTACCTCAACTTCATCGACTTTGGAAAGACCGGCGTTCCACAGCGTCGACTGAGAAGTAATTTGGTAGGCAGCTGCTTCAACACTACACAATACCACAAACCTTTATCAGCCTCATTCAACAACAGCTATATGAAGACGCAACATGCTAAGTAATTCACAATGGAAAGCTCAGTGACGCCTTTGAAGTGACGTGAAGACAGGAAGGAGTAAGACAAGGCTGTCTACTATCACCGATCATCTTCCTGATTGTGGTCGACTGGGTCAAGCAACAAACAGTGGGGAGTGAGAAGAGGGGGATACACTGGACTGCGGAAAAGAACCTAGAAGACTTGGATTTCGCCGATGACTTGTGCCTGATGTCACATAAACTTGAAGATCTGCAGGCAAAAACTAACAAGTTGATAGAAGAGGCAGCGAAGACGGGACTTCAGGTGAATATAGAGAAGACAGAAGTGATGAAGATACCGCACCACCAACAACAACAACAACAAACTCCAATCACCGTCAACGGGAGAAACTTAAAGGAAGTAGTCTCCTTCACCTATCTAAACAACACTGTTTCAACTACAGGCGGCACAGACGAGGATGTTAAAGTCAGAATCGGAAAGACAGCAAGACAGGCGTTCATTAGCCTGAAACCAGTGTGGAGATCTTCTGCACTGCACTCAGCATGGCTCAGAGACTTGGCGCGTTACGAAAGGCATTCCCAACAAACTATACACATTCATCAACAACTGACACCTACGCTAGCTCCTTACTGAACATCACATGGCCAGATTAGTTAGAATAAGCAACAAGGAACTATGGCTGATTGGCAACGAACTCACCAAGACCCTATCACCCAACAAATATGCAGAAGGAAGTGGAGATGGATTGGGCACACACTGAGAAGGCCGACTGGGGACATCACGTGTCAGGCCAGTTCCTCGAGTGGAACACCGATGCGAAGCGACGAGTTGGGCGTCTGACCAAGGGTGACATGGAGGAGATCGTGCGAGGAGGAAATAAGAGCTTCTAGGCTGTCCTGGAGCCAGGTTCAAACGATCTCAGAGAACAGAGCTCACCGGAGACGTGCTACTTAATCCCCATGTTCCATTAGGAACCAAAGGGACAAATAATAATAATAATAATAATAATAATAATAATAATAATAATAATAAGCCCTAATGAAAGTATGCAATCGACCTACAAAGAATGAAGACGGTTTCAGTTAGTTGACAAACTTCGTGTAAAAGTAAATCACACGATGACAGAGACTGAGCTAATAAACAATTGGCAGTATGTTAGTTAAGATGTCTATCCCAGGAATAAAGTAGCTGTAAACAATAGAGAAGTTTCACACAACAAGAAACATCAACTATATCCTGATGTTGTACTCTCCAAAGGACAGCAACTCGCTTCTCTATTTAAGAACATTTGATCGACTATGATAACCCGGTAAATGTAGAAAACAATGTCATCTACAGAGTTTTTGCAAGCCTACTGAAAGGTGTACACCTGAAACCTTTTCAAACTGAGGAAGCCACGGTAATTAATATTTCGAAGCCTGAACTCTGTCTTCAAAAGAAATCCGTCTAGTCAACTGAGTTGTAATGGATATGATCTTTATGAATATTTTACCCTCAAAACCTTTTCTTTCACATCTCATACATTATATTCTTCCACCGGCTACAATTATGATTTCTCATTACATTCATCAGACCCCCGCCCCCTCCTTAGCCATATTACATCACTTAACTTACTATCCAAATATTGCTTCGATCTTGATAAGTTCTATTCTCAATATTATTTCAATTATTATGTGAGTTCTTTTTCAGATCTCCTGATTTATAATCGAAAGTGAATTTCGTATAAAAATATTTTATAAAACACATTTCTTTTCTGTTATCACTAGATTGTATATCTTGAGAATGGTATCACTGTAAAGAGTGACTCTTTGCTAAACGTGTTTTATGTTTTTATGGGAATTTGTAAACCACTAAAATTGACGAATTTATTGCAGAACTGCGTACACAGTTACAATACACCACTTTTAATGTCATCACTATGATGCATGTAGGAAAATACTCGGCTATAGTTATGACATTGAAAATCCTAACAACCGATATGCACTGCAATTTGAGCAAGCCATATTCATAATCCAAGTATAGTTATAAGAATAGGCTCCTTGTATGAAGATATTGAGTGTTTCATATGTTTTCATTGAGACACCCAATGGTTTCGGCTTCAGGCCACATTTGTGCTACAGCCAAAGCCCGAATACTCGGATGGATGTTTGTTAATAACAACTTACACACTATTGAACTGGATATATGACAGAGCCATAGTGCTTCGAAAGATGAGTACTGAGTTTAGATCACAAGAAAAGGACAAACATGGACCCAAGTAGACAACTGATGAGGCTAAAACTAGACGAAACTGTGTCGTGGGTCTGTGGTGATAGCGAACATTTGGTACTATCGAAACATAGTCAGTAGTACTATGAAAAGGAGATTGTCAGCTAAAAGTAACCAATCAGTTCTATCCGATTGATCAACAGTTAAATGTTAAGAGCAATTATAAAATACTTAACGACGTTGAGGACAGAGAGAGCGATAAAAAAAACTACAAGCTAATAGGTAAACTTTACCGACCCCATGATTTTATTGGCTGAACTGAACACATACAAATATATATTTTTTTAGACGTTATACAATGACCATCAGGTCAAGTAAATCAAGCTAAGGTAGTCGATCTGAGAACAGAAACCCAGCAAAAAACATTGACTGGTCACTGAAGAGTAATCAACTTAATGTTGTCTAGTGCTGACAGAATCCCGTCGATCATTTTAACAAAGTGGTCTCCAAGCTAGGAGAGTCATCATTGTTATGCACTTTGATTGATTTACGGTGGCTGCCTACAGCGAATTAACTCAGCTACGTCTACACTAGTAGGCTATGATGAATAATAATCTGTAGGAAAGCTCAACTGTAGCTAAAAACGTATTGAAACGAATATTCATAAAAGAGAGCAGTAGTTGTAATAACGCATATAATTAGTCAGAGCGTTCGATTACTTTGCATAGTAGTAGATGAAATGAAATAATCATCATCCAAACAAACATAGGACCAGGCATTACTGTGTAACACTCCGAGTTGCCACAGCTCATATCACTACATCAAGTAAAAAGGCAGTGAAGTGGAAGATGAAGAAAGGAAAATCTGTCGAAAGAAGTAGAAAGTACTAAGGAGATAAAGGAAGAATGAGAAAATGATGAGATTCGGTATAGCGTTGTTAAGATGAGGATAATATGTGTATACATCTGCGCCACTGATACCGGTTCTCAGCCATATCACCTAGTCTCCAACCACTGGTTCCCCTTGCCCCGCAGACCCCAACCACCCAGTCTCCATTGCCCCACACTGCTCAAACCAGCAGTCAAAGACTTCATACGTTGATGTCATTGTTTTAGTCTGGCCACCTCGAGCCTTTTTCTAGCTTAAACCTACTTCGGCCAACATTGTGCGACGAGGCAGATGGTGGCTACGCATACGTAACACATGTTCCAACCAGCCATCTCAGTTGATGAGGGTTCACAACCTTGTCAACTGACTTACCTCTTTTCCCTAAAACTCACATGGTGACACCACGGAAAACAGCCTAAAACTACGAAGGAAATGGTGGTCAAACACCTGAAGCCTTCTCATGTCTTCCACCTTCAATGGGCATGTTTCACAGCCATGTAACAGAACAGAGCGGACTGCTGTGCAGTACATGCAACCCTCAATAAATGCAGTAAAAAAAATGATTCAACACGCGTTCCAGCTATTTGGATAGTCCTACTAGTATTATTGAAAGAGTATTATTGAGTATTATTATTGAGTATTATTGAGAGAGTAAAAACTGTGGACTGTGTCCCTAAGTGGTTTCATAAAACTAACTAACATGAAACGATGCGAATCCATTCCTATACGGCAGATAAAAAGCATACCCAATGAAGTAGACATCTAGTTAAAAAATATATGTTTTAAAACATGAGATATGAGGAAAAGATTTAACAATTTAAAACTAATGTTCAATTTACCATTTGAAATGATCTTTGCAGGGAGCGAATTGTTGCATGTTCCGATCCAGAGTAATCAGGTTTAAAGAAAACTCTTGGCACAGTTGACTGAGCGATTGTAGCAACACCCGTATTCAAATTACTACAACACATGTATAGTTTTGTTGAAAAAAAATATGAGAATTAGTATGCATGTTGCTTGGATTAACACTATCGTTGTAATGAGTTATTATTATTATTATTATTATTATTATTATTATTATTATTAGTCCCTTGGGTTCCTAGTGGAACATAGGGCCTCACTAGCACGTCTCCAGTGACCTCTGTTCTCTGAGATCTTTTGAACCTGGTTCCACGACAGCCCAGAAGCTTTCATTTCCTCCTCGCACGACCTCCTCCATGTCACCCTCGGACGTCCAACTCGTCGCTTCCCTTGGGGATTCCACTCGAGGGCCTGGCCTGACGCGTGATGTCCTCAGTCGGCCTTCTCAGTGCATGGCCAATCCATCTCCACTTCCTCCTGCATATTTGTTGCATGATAGGTTCTTGGTTGGTTCGTTCCAAGAGCTTCTTGTTGCTTATGCTTATTCTTTCTGGCCATCTGATCTTCACTAGCGAGCCAGCGTAAGCAGTTGTTGATGAATGTCTGTAGTTTATTGGAAATCCCTTTCGTGACGCGCCAAGTCTCTGAACCATACAGAAGCACTAACTTGACTGAATTGGTGTTGAAAATCCGTATCTTGTTCCACATGCTGAGTGCAGTGCAGAAGATCTCCACACTGATTTCAGGCTAATGAACGCCTGTCTTGCTGTCTTTCCGATTCTGACTTTAACATCCTCGTCTGTGCCGCCTGTAGTTGAAACAGTGTTGTTTAGATAGGTGAAGGAGACTACTTCCTTTAAGTTTCTCCCGTTGACGGTGATTGGAGTTTGTTGTTGTTGTTGGTGGTGGTGGTGCGGTATCTTCATCACTTCTGTCTTCTCTATATTCACCTGAAGTCCCGTCTTCGCTGCCTCTTCTATCAACTTGTTAGTTTTTGCCTGCAGATCTTCAAGTTTATGTGACATCAGGCACAAGTCATCGGCGAAATCCAAGTCTTCTAGGTTCTTTTCCGCAGTCCAGTGTATCCCCCTCTTCTCGCTGCCTACTGTTTGCTGCATGATCCAGTCGACCACAATCAGGAATATCATGGGGGATAGTAGGCAACCTTTGTAATGAGTTATACTGCTGTGAAATAGGGTATATACTATGATTAAATTAATGCTGAGATTAGTTTGCAATCTTGGGATACTTCTAACATCCAACTGTGTTATTATATTTAGCACTAAGAAATAGGAAACTCGAAATTTATGCTAGAAAATTACGTTGAATAATGTAAAGTAGCTCTCTAGTATGTGTAAAGGAGATCAATAGTTCGACGTTGACATGAATAAATAGTTGAAAATAAAGACGGACAGATGAATAAAATCAACGTAGAACCTCGCATAGAAATGAATCGGTTCAATTTACCACACTTCACAGTAATATACAAAAAACAAGTGGATAGACTGATATCAAAGTAGACAGAGGTGTATAAGAGGATAGGGAATTTAAATATTTCTTTTCAACAACTTCATTATCAAGCTGTACAGTCGTATTTATACTCGGTAAAGTGACAGATAATTGCACTAAAACATTCGCTCAGTCAATATACAAAATATACAATCGGTGGAGGGGTGGTGGTATTTGTTCAAGTGGAAGATATAGAAAATAGGTCATTGACAAAGGAACAAATTGATAACAAGTGGTGAGATAAGCGACAAGTGCTGTCAAAGAATTGTACAATGATGATAATTAGACTGTAACATGCAAAATAGGTCAATGAATAAGGAATGAATTGATATTAAAAAGTGAGATATAGGTCAAATGTTGTCAATGCAGTGAAAATTGATGATCATAAAAGAGAAGTATACCAAGGTGAAGTGAAATGGAAATTGACAAAATCAACAAAATGAATTGTTAAGGCCAAGGTAGAGAAAGTGGTTTCACCACCTACATCGATTGTATATTCGGCATATTGACTGAGCAACTTTTTAGTGTAATTATCTGTCAATTTACCGAGTATAAATACGACTGTACAGCTTGATAATGAAGTCGTTGAAAAGAAATATTTCTTCGTTGATACATGTCTTGTTCTTATTTGTGAATAAATGGGTATATTTCATCAATTTAAAAATTAAGGCCAATCAAACCATTCAGGTTTAAGAAGACACTAAAGACTGAATACATCTGAGCCATTGTGAACGATTTTCAGTCATATCACCAAGACTCCTCAACCACTGGTTCCTATCGTCTTGGGGATATCAGCTAGGTAATCTACACATCCCTTTACGGGTGTGACAAGTAGTCAAATAATCCATGCACTGGTGCCACGTCATGATTTGATCACCCTGAACCTTCTTCTAAAAATAAACCAACTTCTTACTCGAATATCTCGTCAGTTGGATCCAAGGATAACACAAGTTGGCAAATGCCAAACGAACCTTCTATATCCGAGCTGAAATTTCGTTAGAAACCAGCCCGTTCGAACTGATGAAGGTAAGTGAGGTGATCGACATATTCCATCACTTCAATCTCTATTCTTAAACAGGAAATAGTTGCAAATCAGTCCTGGAGTATCATCTTACATTTAGAAGGAGCTAAATATATGCCAGACATACTCAAATTTCTGCTCAACGCGTTTAAAAGATGCTGTATTTTGTCAACATATCCACCCAGCAGGAAAATGTCATCTATGTACTCCAAGCCAACCAGATGACCTCTAGAGAATAGATCAATCTTTGTGAAGTCAGACATACTTGGGCGTTCATGTCCATCAATACATCTGTAATGAAGTCTAACATCAATGGTGACAGTGTGCATCCCTGGCTGACACCACTAAATATCCATACAGTGATTACATGATGGCATAGTGTCGAATTAACATGATTCCACCTCAAAGCCCCCACTTTACTCGCTACTCCGCTCATCAGATCGTATTTAGGTGCTGTAAGGGATGAAGCAGTGAACCCTGAAAGACGAAATAAGTGATGTGGAGAAAACAATATCCTTCAGAGCATAATACTGATCAACCTTAGTAATTAGAGTCTAGGTATATTGGCTTCATGATTTTGAGTACTATAAGTCAGAATGTATCTAGGACCTGCTTAAAAAACTACCTCATACTGTAAACCAATCAGATTTGACTGAAGTGGAAGTGTATCACTCTTGACGCATTCTTTTCTATTATCCAAATTCACGGTGATTTTTTTCAACTTGGAAAATGATCTCCATGATAACCAACAGACAATTTGATCCATAGGGACAGTCAACTATGCAGAAACGATTCGACGCTGGTATCCAGAAAAACCTTGTTTCTTCCTGAAAGTGTTTGACTGTTGATTTAAGGCGTGTACAGAACTCTAGATTTCCATATTGGAGTCTGTATGACAACTGAAACCCACAGTTGCAGACTCGAAGTGATATGATTAACGATCAACTACAATGGCGAAGATGAATCCACACCTCATCTTCATTTTAGTCACTGAATAACCTCCCTCGGACGTATGACTTTTCCCCACTTATGATAATATTATTTTCATTTCCTCAACCTTTTCCCTGTTGCCTTATACCTCAGTGTGGCTATATGTGTAGTATGGTAACTTGAATCGATGTGCAATAACTTCCAGACTCTAGTTAGAATGCTGATTGACTAGTTACTCATGTTTCGATCATAGAGGACTACCTTAAGATCACTGGGAAACGTGTCCTAAAACTCTTCGTTAGATTATATCACATAAAGTGAACACGTGCATGTAAATGAACTTGGTATGGTTGTAAGCTATGAACTACACTTGCAGTGTGGCCGCTTATGGCAATATTCAGTTGCGTAAGTAAAAGTAGTCAGGACGGGTTTCGAACCCTAGACCTTACGGTCAATGAGATACATCTATTGTGATACAGATTAACTGGTGCATCAAGCAGAACAGTTTTACTATATTAACGGCATTACTTACCGGTTGACTGGTGTAGATATGTGGTAAGTTAACGACATGGTAGCATAAAGTGAGGGATCGTGCTAGCAGTGGGACTCAGGACGTGCATCCCGTTCGACTCAGCACTCGTCAGATGAGAGTGCCTGCACCCCAGTGAGTCACTTTGTCGCCATCAGGGCTCGAACCCAGTGCCCATCGCTTCAAATGCCGAAGAGTTATTCATCAAGCCACTGGGGCACGAGGGCCACCACTTATGCAACGCGTGGCCGTAGCAACGAGAAATTACAAATACTAGTAAACAACAACTGATACCCATTGTACAAGTGGTGGCTCTCGAGCCCCATTGGCCTAGAGGATAACGCTTTCGCGTTTGAAACTGACTAACTGACTGACAAAAGCAACAGAGAACCTAGCACAAAGATGCACCACCTCAAGTTGCCACGCTTCATTGTAGTGCACGAAGAATAGGTGGATAGAAAAAGAGTGGTATCAAAGTACTGGGTTTGAGTCTAGGTGGGAACAAATCATTTAACGGGGTGCAGGTACATCCATCTAATAAGTCCCGAATCGGAAGAAATGCGCGTCCCGGATTCCACTGTCTGCCTTCAAATAGACTACAATGTAATAAATATCGGGGTAGTATCTAAGCCTCCACATAGAATCTCATCTGCCAATACAAGTCGAGCGATTCAATCCAGCATAGCAACAGGTAAATTGAGAAGTATGAATAAACGATAGTTGATCTAGATTGACGTGTGTTAATGAATTATAACTAACTGAGTCAAGTCATGGAGAAAATGTATCTCAAATGCTGGAAAATTTGCTACAAATGACCTACGACCAAAGTTATATTTCCACTAGAAATAATGGACAACTAACGAAAGTTTTCTTCATTGAGCCTTTTTCTGGCTATCTTACTTATGTCAACATTATCATCATTATGTTTAATCTTCTATTATTCGTATTTTCTGCGAATAACTCCGTCTGAATGTTGTGTGTGTGTTGCGACGGACAGTATACGGGCAACTTTGACAGTCACACTAGAAACGGTCGAAATAACCAATTAGGTTTCTCCATTTAGGTTGTAAAGTGAGATTTTTATAGGATAGAAAAGTCGAGTGATTTTAAAGGCTACCCTAATAACTGCGGTGATAACCAATTACGTCCCTACATTCTATAAGGAACTAACTTCCAAGCCAAAATTCTGAAACCTGATTGGTTAATTTATCAGTCGCTAAAATGGCCTTTAAAGTCACTCAAAAAGTTGAATTGGTTATTTCAGTTGTTGCTAGACTGTTTATTTTGTGTTTTAACTAATAAGCTAAAATAAACTCATGACAAAGTCAATGTCTACTGAATAAAGACGCTAAAAGCCTTGAATGAACTCACTTTTGCGATGAACGTGAATTACGACGAAGTGGAGATAATATATTCGTATTATTAACATTAGATAAATTGGTATTAGCCTGTCGATCTGTAGATATTGGACCATAACGAAGATTATCTGCGTTTAGATGATCAACAGAAAAACCGAATTTTCGACTCATATCACGTACAAGTACTTCATAGGAGCCGATCATCTCATGGAGTAGGTAGTTACCAGAACCTACAGTACCACTACTACCACTGCCAGTAGATCCACTTGTATTTTCTGAAATATCAGGATTACGCATTGCGAATAGACGATGTGATACAGGAGGTGGTGGTGGGTCAATTGTATACCATAATTTCAAAAAAGCCAACTGTAATTCTAATAGTTCTAAAACACTATCAGCCAGTTGAGAGAAGCATTTCTCTTGACGAGGATCATCGGATAACTCCACATCTTTCTGTAAGAGATATTCGAGATAATAAATAGTATTATTATTATTTTGAGTAGTCAATGACAGAAAAAAGAAAAAAAGATCATGTCATTTAGAAAACTTGAAATTTACATTAAGAAGTATTCAATTATGATAAGAAGTATATTGCACGAGTTCATTGATAGTAAATATAGCAGTCGTTTCAATCTTGCTTGAATTCTTCCTTCTACTTAATTTCAATACAAGAAAAAGGAGGTGACTTTAAAGGCCATCCTAGCAACTGATAGCCAATTAAATCCCCCTAGTTGGTGAAAATTTGCTTTCCCTGCCTGATTGAACATTTCGATTGTTGCTAGGGTGATCTTTAAAGACACCCGAAAAAAGTGGTGTTAGAGCAATATCAAAACAAATCATAATGCAAACAGGTCACCATATGATTAATATAGAAACACAGTTAATAGGGTGACTTTAAATGGCCACCCTAGCAACTGATGAGATAGCCAATTACATTCCTTTATTTTATGGGAAAGTACTTTTCCAGGTGAAATACCAAAGTCTGACTGGTCATTTCAGATGCTGTTAGATAGCTTTTTAAGTCACTTCAGTATCTATGTACTGAGTCATTCGATTAATAGTCTAAACCAACTGAGAAACATGTGTGTAAAAAGTGACCCCCTGAAATCATCAGGACAACAGAAGGCAATGCAAACAAGTGAAAAGAAATCAATCGATAGTTGAAAAAGAGCTGAGGATGAGGAGGATTTCATCACTTATAACACTCATCAACAATATTTGTTTACTTCGATAAAAGATGCACAGTTTGAAGGCTAGAAGCCATTTAATTGCTGATCAAGGTGTGAAAGATTTGATACTTCCCGAATGCCCCCAGCTGACTCCCACTTAAGGCCTGTTGGATGCGGTCATTTCGGAAATTTTTACTCCGTTTAAACGATGAGGCTAAAAGTTATCCCTAGGTGTAATAGTGTTCCATGTAAAAATACGTATTTTCTGTGCTTTATAAGCTTATATTTTGGGTGGAAAACTGCAATCATAAATCTTTTCTGCTGCAGTTTTAAGGCTGAATTAACTTACTTTGATTTGTGAGCATTATCCTCCATAAATATATGTAGTTACATTCCTACTGGGAGGTGGATGGGCAACCAATAATTAGCATATGAATAAACGGCATGAAACATGATTCAGTGACAGAGAGTATTTTAGAAACTATAGAATTAGGTAAAGTATACATACAGCACACGAAAAGTAAGCGAATTTGAGTACAGAACGCAATATCCCATAACAAGCATGATAACAACTGGAGATAACTTTTAGCCTCACTCCGTTTAAATTACATCCGTACTTAAAAAAGATCCTAACCACTCACTCAGTACAGTAGTTCATATGGTAGGGAAGAGTGCTCTACTTCTAAGTGCCATTTATTAGCCCGTGCTGGTCATCCACCGTGAACATTTAACTGCTATCAATCTATACAGCAGACAGTATAAATCTTGGCTCAAACTCTCACCACAGCGTAAATTATATGCATTATGTCTCTAACTGCTTTTAGTTCTATCATTATCCGACAAACCTTTGTGGTATGGTAGGACATCAAGGAACATTGTCCAAACCAATATAGCTTGTTGAATAATTGCGATATGCAAGACCGACCACCATGTCAAGATAGCAGTTACTAAGCTACTGGATCTTCAATCACACCATGTAAAATAAAAACCTTCTTTTTCAAAGCAGCTCTCATCATGGATTAACATTAGCCAGAGAACCAACAGGAACCTGAGAAGACTGAACAGATGTTTCGTCTTAGTTTAGGATTTTTCAACAGTGTGCTGAAAAAAATTTAATTGATGCGTAATTTACGTTATTTGAATACTGACCAGCTACACAAGGGTAAATGAATCACACACAAGTCATTCAAGTATGGCTGATAGTCTAGTACATGAAGGTGTGCCAGACAGAGTCACCTTGTTGTACACACCAGACGCAATGAAGCACTATGGCGTTCATCACTTATCTACACAACTGCATGAGTATAGATCAACATCTGTCCCACTACGTCATTTGTTCAGCAGATGAGACAGCCACAATTTAAGTGGTGGAAGATTATCCAACATATGAGTACACTGGTAAAAGTGTTGGTTAGAAATGAATCACATACGGAAGATATAGGTGTTTGTTTGTTAGTGTCTTGAAAATATTCCCTTGCAAAGGACACAAAACAGGATAATATTACATCAACAAGTCAAGCAGTTCACGGAAATGGAGATTGAAGCCTATGATTCGGTAGAAAATGGATGATTGGATATGTTGTACGTCAATAGTTCCAAAATTGATTTAAATGGTACAAATGAAGTTTAGCCATTCCTTGACTTAACTGCCCGTTCCAAAATACAAAAAGTTCTCTTATTCCTCTAACAGAATTCATAGGATCATGAAAAACGAGGCAATTTTGGTTGCTTTCTGCGCCGTGTCAGTATCGAGCGTAGGCGGTTGTTGATGAATGTCTGTAGTTTGTTGGAGATGCTTTTCGTAACGCGCCAAGTCTCTCAACCATATAGAAGCATCGACTTGACTGAATTAGTGTTGAAAATCTGGATCTTGTTCATGCTTTATGCTGAGTGCAGAGGATCTCCACACTGGTTTCAGGTTAATGAACGTCTGTCTTGCTTTTCCGATCCTGGCTGGCTTTAACGTCCTAATCTGTGCCGTCGTCTGTAGTTGAAACGATACCGCCTAGATAGGTGAAAGAGGCAACTTCCCTTAAATTTCTCCCGTTGATGGTGATTGGAACTTGTTGTTGATGATGATGGTGGTGGCGTTGGTTGGGTATCATCATCACCTCTATCTTCTCTATATTCACTTGAAGTCCGGTCTTCGCTGCCTCGCCTCTTCTGTCAACTTGTTAGTTTTTACCTGTAGATTTTCGAGTTTTTGCGACATTATGCACAAGTCATCGGCGAAATCCAAATCGTCTAGGGTCTCTTCATCGGTCCAGCTAGCGTATGTCCATCTCCTCGCTCCTCACTGTTTGCTGCTTGATTCAGTCCACCGCAATCAGGAATATCATGGGTGGTAGTAGACAGCCTTGTTTTACTCCTGTCTCCACTTCAAAGGCATCACTGAGCTTCCCATTGGCGTCGCATGATTAAACGATACTAAATCATTGGTGGGTGGGGTGGAAAGAAGAACGACTAAGAGGAATTATATTCCATAAAAGAACAACACTGAATAAAACAAATAATTTCATTTGAAACTCACCACTAATTTCGGTACACCACCACTGACAGGTGATTGAATAGAAGAGACAAGTTTACCAATATACTGAGATATATTGGCCTCTTGTGATCTAGCTGAAACCAAATCCGTGTGTAATACTTTTATAATGCCTTGGATTTGTTTATTAGCCCACTCTGTTTGACTTAACATACGCTAAATGCAGACAAAAAAAAATAATGACATTCAAAACATTGGCTGAAGTACGTACATCAAGATAAAGCAAGTGGTCATGAGGGCTTCTTTTTTCAAAAGGAGAATCAAATAGTTGAAATGTCCACTTAAATCAGTCGTTTCAACCGCAAAGTTGCGTATATGAACGTAGAACTCAGACTTTTATTTATTTATTTATTTATTTATTTGTTTATTTATTATTATTATTATTATTATTATTATTATTATTATTATTATTATTATTATTAGGAACACGAACTTAGTACATCAATTTTGAACACAAGAAGATAGCTATTCGTTTTGATTCTGAGCCTTGTAGGCTATGATCATAGGTCACTGAGTTGAATGGCCTACTTGACCGCACTCATACACTGATCATCAATCCGCTCCTCACAACTAATTTCAAGGAAAGCGAACTGGCACATAAACGTTTCGACAATTTCCAACGGTTCATTATCCAAGTACAAGCTCTTGTCAATCTTCTCAGAACACTTTACACTTTGATGACACAAAGCATATAACATACTTTCAGAAACTGATTGTTAAACGACTCAGAGTTATTTGAGTAACCTACGTTGTTGCACAGTAAAACGATATTGTCTGCGCAGTCGATAACAACCATACTTACGTTACTACCATGCAACACACCTCATTCAAGGCTATCTAGAGAATGTTATCGCAGGCAAAGTTAAAGAGAAACGACACAGATCTCTAAAAGAAACAATGCCTCATTACAGCCTTGTCAAAGGAATTGAAGGCAGCCATAGTACCGAGAAATACAACGATTTTTGGCCTACAATATGTGACAGGATTCGAGCACCCGATGGACGGTAAACACATGATGGATTCATCCACAGCTAGAAAGAAATTTAATCTGTTGATTTCTGACAGCTCCTTAAAAATCCAACGATATAATCTAAGGAATAATGTCACTTCAATTAGTAACGATATAGAAAGTACTTCATTAGGTGTAACAGGCAGTCGTAATTCACGGCGTTTATTATTATTATTAGTCCTTTGGGTTCCTAGTGGGACAAAGGGCTCCAGTAGCAGCTGTTCATCATGTATGTCTGCAGTTTGTTGGAAATGCTTTTCGTCATGCACCAAGTCTCTCAACCATATAGAGGCAATGACTTGACTGACATTAGCGTTGAAAATCCGGATCTTGTTTCACATGCTGAGTGCAGGGCAGTAGATCTCCACATTGATTTCAGATTGATGAAGGCCTCTCTTGCTTTTTAGATCCTGGCTTTGACGTCCTCATATGTGTCACCGCCACCCCCTGTAGTCTAAACGATGTTGTCTAGGTAGAGAGGTGGGTAAAAGAGACGAATTCCTTCAGATTTCTCCCGTTGATGATGATCGGTTCTTGTTGTTCTTAGTTGGGTATCTTCATCACGGCTTATTAGGCATCAAATCAATTAGAAGAACAATATAAAGTAATCAAAACTTGATAATGCTTCACGCTATGTGACTAACAGTATAGATACATTTTCAATTGACAAGGTGGGAAGGCATTTCAGAACCATGAGTTCTTTTGTGAAGGAAATCCAAATGAGGATTTATATGTCCACTAGGCATTTCATATGTTAGCATAATGGCTGTTTTATGAAGAGAGTAATTTCATTCGATATCTTACAGTGAGTGTAATATAAGCAGCAGATACAGAAACATAGTTTAATGTGATGAATTTAAACGCTGAAACTTGGTATAGTCAGTATTACTACTTAAAGACCTAACTTATTTAGGCTCACAGAACGTTTAATGTATGTCTATGCCATATAGACATTTACTTTAATATAGTACTGATGAAGCCGAGTAGATCCGACCCGGTGGCTCAGTGGTAACGTGCTGTCCTGAGGGTCATGGGCACGCATTGCTGAGGAGTCCCATACTAGGAAGAAACAGCTGTTGAGTACTCCCAAGTTTCCAAAGATCAGGAATAATGGATACTGTGTTCATCAAGTAATGAGGTAAGACAGAATATCTCATCCATTGTTACAATTTAGAGTGAAAACTGGGGACAGAGTGCAGCAAACATTTGCTTACATGATAGCGAAGAAATAGTGAAGTAATACATCTGGATCTCAAATTAAGACACCACCACCACCACCACTACCAACAAACTCCAATCACCATCAACGGGAGAAACTTAAAGGAAGTAGTCTCCTTCACCTATCTAAACAGCACTGTTTCAACTACAGGCGGCACAGACGAGGATGTTAAAGTCAGAATCGGAAAAGCAAGACGGGCGTTCATTAGCCTGAAAGCAGTGTAGAGATCGTCTGCACTCAGCATGTTGAACAAGATCCGGATTTTCAACACCAATTCAGTCAAGTTAGTGCTTCTGTATGGTTCAGAGACTTGGCGCGTCATGAAAAGCACTTCCAACAAACTACAGACATTCATCAACAACTGCCTACGCTCGATACTGACACTGAACCGTGATTCAGTGTCAGACCTGCTCCATTTCAAATCAGTAGTTTATGAGTAGTTTGAGCCTTGAATTGTTTAGTAATGTCTCAGTAGTCAAGAAGCCTCATTAGTGATGAAACGATAGGCATATAGCCTAGCTTAAGGAACTGTATGTGGTCGATCATTTGCATACTAAGTCTGTATATTCTTCAAAGAAATAGTTTCAAAAGGCAGATTCACTTTGATGATCAAGCGTTAAGTGAACTAGACGATTCAACAATTATTCATATCGGTAGTTTCTTATTGCTATAACCGGATCGGACTGATCCACTTCTGTTGGCATATGAACTGCTATGCAGATGCAACGACATTGCCTGAGGGTTCATTATGGTATAATTCGCTAGATGGTGGTTACCAATTACTATGGCCAGTAGGGCGATCTAACAGTCTACGAGCGATATGCACCTAACGCGCAAAACAAATCGACCCTAAACGCTAGTCAAAACGTTAACGATCACTGCAACAATACCATCGATACGCAAAGACCAAAAGAAAACACCAACTGAGAGCTTTTACTGCCTCAACAATAGTCAAAATAGTTGAGAGAGATTATGAATATATACATTTCTAAACGACCTTGACAACACTAAATTCACTGATAGATTAAAAGAGTTAACAGCTAATGAGAGTTCAATCTTCAGAGTAGTGGGAAAACAAAAGCTAGCAACGGTGTGGAAACACTAATGATAAGTTATGTTAAGGTTATAGGCTAACATTAGGCAGAAGTTATACAAAGTTAGGAGTATATAGCACTAACGGAATCCAGGACGTGCATATCGTCCTATTTGGTACTTTTCAATTAGATGTACTTATACCTTAGTTAGCAATGGTATTTTCACTAAGACTCCAGCCCAGCACCCATCGCTTCAAACGCCGGTGCATTATCATCCACTAGGCTACTGAGGCACAAGAACCACCTCTTATGAAGCCGATATGAGTTGTTATTATTGATAATTTTAAGTATGTTTAATATCCGTAAACAGTAAAATGTTCAAGATGAAATAGACAGAAGCAACTTTGGGTGTAGAGTTTACAGACCGAAAAGAATCCTTTAATATATAAAGTATAAACACAAAGGGTTACCTACTGATAAGTGGAATGACATCAAAACTTATCAATAGTTGGGTCTCACAGTTCAGTTGGATGAGCACCGGTTAGAAGATCTGAAGCTAGCTGATATGAATCCAAATGCGATCCAGCTTTTTATTTCACCTTTAATCGTCATCTCGTATCAGTAGTAGCAGTCTGTTATAGCACATCTATCTCAAATATCCTCATCAAAAAAGGATCACAATTTATTCATATATTGACTTACTATTTCTACTCTATCCACTGGCATAATAGGAATGATATTTGGCATTGTCTCTGTTATACAATAACGTGTTTCCTCGGTGTTGGTTACAAGACGACCATCTTTTTTCTAGAGTAAAATGAAATAGAGTAAGAGAGATTGACTAGCAAGATATACTGTTATAAACTATTCTGGTATTCATGTTTACACCTTTAAAAAAGAAGGAGGAAAGAATTATCTCATCGTTGATTGGACCGAATTGATTCGATCTGTATTGTGACTCGTTGGTCTAGTGGATAACACTCTGGTGTTTGGTGAGGGTTTGAGTTATATAGTGGGGGACACCACAGTGTGTGATCTATGACATAAAAGTGTCATGAACTAGCAAAATATACTACGGAACAATTTGAGTAGTCAGAAACCCCTCCGGCTAATCTGTAGATTTCATCAGCTAGTCAATGATTTGCATTTAGTTGCTTAGTTCAAGATACAATAAAAAAGAATTTCAGTACAAATTAGAATTGAAAAGACGTAATTTCTAAGAAGAGAGACAGCATCAATTCCTCAATATTATACATTCATCTTGCTAATAAGTAAATGCCAACAAAGGAACTACAATCCACAACATACCATTTACTCGATCTAACTCATATCCATACATACATCGAGAAAAATGAAACTGGAGAGTGAAAAACCTTCAGAAAACGATTAAATAGCCTCAATTATCTTTTTACATGCGTTTCACATCCTCTCAGATTTCATACTTTTTTTCGTGAACGTTATATGAGTACACTGAATGACTGGATCAGAATAATTCCATTCAAAGGTAAAATATTTTCACACTACACATGTTCAACGTCAGTCGATTATGACCCGACGAGAATTCGCTTGCCATAAACCAACCTTCTTCATCTAGATTTTTAGCTATGTAAAGCTGTGAACAACATTTGAAGGAAACGAGAAGATAGAGATGAAGGAAAAAATATTTATCATTAACATGTGGTACAGTAGTCGCTATGCACTAAGACACATTTACAAAGTGTGCCTCATTTCCTTTTCTCCTTCTCTCTTGATTTGCTTTTAATACGCCTACATTGTCTCTTGCGTTTCTCTGGGCAGCACCTTTACCCATTGCTGCCCTCTCAACATATACTGCTTATATCCATTCTTATCAGCAACACCCACTAGACGTTTATTGTGTGACGGGTAATAACGACTCCCTTAAGAGGAGGAGGAAAGTTCATACTCGTGATGTACTGATTAAGAGGTGAATAACAATTCCATACAAAAAATGTATCATCAAGAAACTGCGTTTGAAACTAACCTCTGTTGGTTGTAATGGTCGATGTCTTAAAAAGCATTTGACACGATTTTTAGAATAGTAACTAGGAGGAAAAAAAAGAAAAGAAACATTTATGCTTAGGAATGATAGAATAACAATGAGAGCCGATTAGGCATTGGATGCTACAATTGCTTAGTTTAACAAGCGATATACATAGGCGATAAATGTTCTGCACCACAGATACATTGTACTTGTGCACCAACTCAGCTACAAGACCCGACTACTAGCCACATTTTTATTTCACTTGAATCACTAAGGGGTTTCGTCCGACTACAATGTAAATTCGTGATGTATTACCATCGCTTGATCGTACTCACACTGACGGCCTAGTCAGGACTTCTCATCCCATTGGAAATCTAACTGAATTGGAGAGGAGGAGCATCATATAGGTTATCACTTTGACTGTCTCAGATAGTGGTGGTTTGGTAGACTAGTGTTGATACTGGATGAATGATTGAAAGTGAAATGAGAATTCGAACAAGCGACCACAGGGTTTCGTGTGATCACGGACAGTAATTTTGCTTGAAATATTACCAAAAGTAAATAACACCATTGTTTGTTAACATTCATTACAAATACACTTCTAATAAGTTGATTCTCTCCACAATGCACACATTTTCCATCGGATATAAATCACCATATGGTTTAGTGTCAAGTCGTAGTTTAACATTTTCCAAACTAATCACACTCGACATAATAGTGAGAGTTGAAGTAGACAGGCTCTTAGCATTGGTAGAAAATGTGCATGAACAATGAGCCTATTCTACACCCACCTAACCTCGAGATTGTGCACTTAAATATTCTACTGAACACTAGCTACGCTTCGCATACGGAAACCAAGAGGAATTCATCCACTGAAGAGTTGAATTGATTTGAGCTTAACAGCTAGATTTCTTTGGACAAGATATCACATAGATCTGCATCAACAACCATATTTAGGCTGAATTAGAGGTAAGTTGTGCTATGAGGTTCCAGGATGGAGGCTAGAGCGAACCAGCAGTCAGAAACATTAGATGACATCATAACTGAAAGAACGTGTACGTTAGGGCATGTTAAATTGTTTTGGATACACTAAATAAACTATTGTTCATCTCCTACATATCCCTTATCTTCTTTTCCGTGTACCACCTTTTTCTTTATCATGTCAACAGATAGATAAATAGATTTGAAAATTGGTTTACTAGAAAACCCTGAATGAAGATAATGTTGGTTGTGAAATGATTTCAACTGAAAAGTCTATTTTGATTAGAAAGCACTTGATATTTGTTTCATCCCAATCTGGGACTCTTCATTTATGAAGAATCACACGTTCGTCGAATTCCCCGAATGAATCTGGATTGTTTACGGCAGCATTAGTTGCATAATTCGATTTATTGAAAGCCTCAGTCTACTTGAAGTGTAAACAATGTATGTTAAATACAATTAGAAATCAATAAATTACAGAAATCATCTTAATATAAATTGAATGAGTTTATTATATATGCAACATAATGATACGGTATAATATAATGGATGATATTTTGAGGATAAATGATCATTCGTAATCATATATGAAGGTGACCGCACCGCTTTCTTCATTGGTTTACATGGTTAACAATAGAGAGTGAAGTGGTTGAGTGTGTTGACCACTTCACCTACCTGGGAAGTAGGATCAACTCCGGTGGGTCAGTTGCCGATGAGATTTCTGCACGGATACAAAAGGCTCAATTGGCTTTCGCCAATTTGCGCCACCTATGGCGCCGCCGTGATATTCGTTTGTCTATTAAGGGTCGCGTGTACTGCACAGCAGTCCAGTCTGTTCTACTATACGGCTGTGAAACATGGCCATTGAAAGTGGAGGATACAAAAAGGCTTCAGGTGTTTGATCACCGTTGCCTTCGTAATATAGGACGTATTCCGTGGTGTCACCACGTGAGTAATGCAGAAGTCAGGTGTAGAGTTTTAGGGAGAAGAGGTAAGTCAGTTGACGAGGTTGTGAACCTTCATCGATTGAGATGGTTGGGACACATACTACGTATGCCTAGTCACCGATTGCCTCGTCACACAATGTTGGCTGAGGTGGGTCCAGGCTGGAAAAAGGCCCGAGGTGGCCAGACTAAAACATGGCACCAATGTATGAAGTCTCTGACTGTTGGTTTAAGCCATGTAGGACGATGCAGACTAGGTGGTTGGGGTCCACGGGACAAGAGGAACCAGTGGTTGGAGACCCCAGGTGATATGGCTCAGAACCGAAGTCAGTGGCGCAGATGTAAACACACATTATCCTCATCTTAACAACGCTATACCGAATCTCACCATTTTGTCACTCCTCTTTCCTTTCTTCTCGTACTTTATATTTCCTTTGACTGCATTCACTTATCTTCATCCTTCACCTCACTACCTTTTTACTTGATGTGCTGATATGAGGTGTAGCAACTCGGAGCGTTACGCAGTAATGCCTGGTCCTATGTTGATAATGATGATGACTGGTTTACATAGTTTTATTACCTTCTGTTCTTTTCGTTTTGGTGGTAGTACAAATTTTCGAATATCCGAAGTTGGCATTGATTCGTTGGACAGAAATTCAGTGATGAAACTCTCCTTCCATTCCAACTGTTGCTCTGTCCTATTCTACTGTGTGATTATGTTTCAGTTCAGGCATAGCAACAATATATTACACTCTACTAACGTGACAGTTCCCATTAGACTAGTTTGACTCATGTGTTAGGGGGTAAGTTTAAGGGCTACTCTGGCAAGCGTCGAAATAACCAATACTTTTCTTTATTTTACGGAAAACTACACCTTTCTAACAGGAATACAGAAAGCTGATTGGTTATTTTAGAAGTTGCCAGGGTCGTCTTTAAAGTCACTCTCTTCAAGTCAGTGCATGCTAATTCT
Organism: Heterobilharzia americana; assembly: GCA_944470555.2. Lineage (NCBI taxonomy): Eukaryota > Metazoa > Platyhelminthes > Trematoda > Strigeidida > Schistosomatidae > Heterobilharzia > Heterobilharzia americana. The sequence goes on along the minus strand of OX104129.1, from coordinate 74,439,781 downwards.
GATGGAAAAAAAAACTTTTTCCTAATTACCTTTTAATTTTATTATCTACAACACGTGAATCCAAGTGTTCAGGTATCGCTGGTTCCGGTTCCAAATTGCCACTAGCAAATATACAAAACTTATCAGTTAGTGTAGACGATTGACTAGTCAATGGTTGATTCAATAATGTAGCATCAGGAAACTGTTCAGTTAGCATATTTAACACATCACCCAAATCAGATGTCGTCCGATAGATTAATTTACGATTAGCTGTAATCAATGATGAAGCTGGCCCGTAGAATTCAATCAAATAATAACGAAATGGTATACGTGAACGTTCATTTGTGACAATATTTTTATAGAGATCAGCTTGTTCTTTCTAGATGGGGTAAACAATCAGTGGAGGAGGAGAAAAAACAGATATAAAAAAACAGTGTCAAGAAAACTCGGTTACTCAATATAGTCGCTTAAAAGTAATCAGCAAAACATATCATAAACAGATTAAATGAGTCATAACTAACCACTCACGTTGACTTGTAGACTTCTCTAGCCAGATCAGATCGTTTCACTAATTTAGGACTTAGTTATTCACGTCCACTGAATCTGACTAGCTGACTTGAATAAACCGGTAGACATTATATAGAATGATTAATTTGCAAATTACTTACAAACTGAATGGTCCATAGTGAAATTTCTTATCTGTTAGTTAGTTTTTCGACCGTCCAACTACAGTACTTACAAAGGTATTTAGTACCTTAAAAATGTGTAATTTGACCAACTAGCTCAAATAGAAACAAATCAATACACTGTCACCTGATTGTTTGTTCACCTTCGGAATATGTGAAGTGTACACTTAGTGTACCTAGTAATCATTCAGTCATAGTAAATAAAAGGATAGAGACTAATAGTCATCGAAAAGAAATTACTGATAGTCTAGTGACATTCAACATTTGATAGAAGGTGGTCAAAATAGAAATCAACATTCGAACCCATTAGTGAATATGGTAAAAGACTTTGACCTGTTGTTTGGTCACGATGACCTCGGTCGACAAATTCGTGTTTCATTGAACCAATCAGGTTAATTTATAAAGTTGAACAGAACAAAAATAACTAGTGTAGCAGGATGGTCATTTTTATTATTTCAAAGATTCTTCTCAACTGCCTTCAGACAACAGAATAATTCGAACATCCTTTTGACAAGTTGGCAAGAAGTTGTATTGATGCTTGTATTTTCCCGTTGATATGCAGGGTCGAATTGCTCGACCTTTCTTGGCAGATACGCCTCTTATGCGGATACCTCGATATTGCCGGATGTTTATGATGTTGGTGACTAGAAGAGGAATCTAGGACGTGCGCTTCGTCCTATCTGGAACTCATCGGCTGGATGTACTTCCATCCCAGTGAGTGATGATGTTCCCACCGAGGTTCGAACCAGTACCCTTCCCACCAAACGCCAGGGCGTTATCCGCTGAGGCACGTTAGCCACCTCTTGTACAACGAGTGTCAGTTGTTGTCATGATACTTGTAATTTCCTGTCGCTATACAGGGCCGAACTGCTCGATGAAGATCAATATAACGTCATGAATATCCGGCAGTATCGACGCATCTGCAAAGGAGTGCGTCTGGCAACAGAGGTCAATGTACAGCAATAAGAAACTACAAGTATCATTACAACAACTGACGCACGCTGCACAAAAGGTGGCTATCGCACCACACTGGCTTAATGGATAACGCTCTGGAGTTTGAAGCGAAGGGTACGGGGTTCGAGCCAAGACGAGAACATCACTCACTGGGGTGCAGGTACATTTGACAGGAAGTTATTGACGCGATCAACCGGGAACACATGGTAATGTAAGTGATTAAAGTAGTGGCGGTCATAACGAATGCGATAGGAAGATTGACTGTTTATAGGATTATTATTATTACGTGAAATTTCTTGAGGGAGAAGGTTAGGAGGTGGATGGGAACTAACTACCATGAATTGCATAACTTCAAAATATTTTGGATTAAAAAGAGTTCGAAGAGTGAGCCGAGCAGAGTTCAGATAAAGAATTAACGTTTGAAACAAAAAAATGTGCAAGATAAAATGATCTACCAAAAGTTTGCAAACATTTTATTGTAAACTAGTTACCAAGGCAATGGGAAGTCCGTAATGTTTCGCTTGCTGATCCGTCTGTGTGTCCAGTATCAATCAGATGAGACAAAATCACACAGTTCAATCCATTTGAACCTCTTAATCTCGTACTTTTGGGTATATCTTCAGAAATGCAAGCGAAAATCCTTCCAATTATTTTTCTAACGCATGCACTTGACACGTAAATGTCAACTGCTAGATGCAGTTTGCGGTAAGATGATATAGGAATTCACCCACTTTTGATTACCAAAATGAACAATTTCCTTAGTGCAAGCAGATTAACATAGCAGCAGGATGGATTTGGGGTATTCATGGTAATATTCAACTATATTTATCAACCAGCTATTGTAGATAACCATTTCTCAACAATGAACAACTACTCAAGTTTTTCGTTCGAACATAGTTTTCATACAGTTAAATAGCACTCCATCAAGAGACTTAAACGAAAATTATATGTTCAAAAAGATACAGTTGTCAGCCTTGCTTTGTCGAAGTAATAAGATTACAATTCGAGACTCTACAGTTACTAATCCATAACAATAAGTGAAATACCCGATGGTCGTTGGCTCCAGTTCCACAGTCGTCCAAACTTTCATTTCACCTTCAATCATCACTCCGTATCTGGCAAACGACGGCTATCTCAGGTAGTCAAAATGCTAACTTTTGTCCTATCCTGAATATTTTTTTTTGTTCCAAACTTAAGTCGATTACGAGAACTTTGCCACCTTACTCTTCAAGCCATCTAATAATCATAAATATCGTCTATCTTTCATGTTCGTAACGATTTCTCCAACATGAATAACTTAAGTAATTTATATTAGCAGATGTGCATTAAGTTATAGAACTTCAAAACATCAAACAAAGAGGAAGTCTGGTATCAGCTTACACTTTCCTATACAAATCAGACTAACGGTGAGAGAATCTACGGATTGCTGCTGTCTTGGTTTGGCAACTTTTAGCTTCGATATGGGGGGTTAGTGGGGATTTACTGATCTCAAGTTGGTATTCATCATAGACTGACCTTAGTTGGGGAACCAGTGAAAACCTAGGATGACTTGACAACTGTTCCAGTCCTAGCATGGGACTCCTCGGCAGTGCGCACCTACAACCCCACCCGCCAGGGTTCGAACCCACGACCTTCAGGTTCTGTGGCCAGTACGTTGCCGTTGAGGCACTGGGTCAGAATCCATTGGTTCATATTTCTAACTTCTGTCAGTTCAGGCCATATCGCAACCATCACCGAATGGCATCGTTGAATATTTCTTCTCACGTCTAGCATGTTCGCTCCACTGGTCACGAATTTTCATTTGGAACTTCAGGAATCACCTCTCAAAGATAGTTACGAAATCTTAATTCAGTTGTCACTTTCCGTCATCACCTGGCATAATAAACAAACACTAGAAGAAAACATAAAGAGGTCACTAGATCGAACCCTATAAAAACCTAGACTCCTATTCATTCCGTTCATCATCCCCATACCATGGGGATCATTCCGCTAAACCATAGCTATCTGACATAGCGTAGTCAAAAAAAAGGAATTTCTAATCACTTAGTTGTCATGATTGTTATCAATACAATATCCAGCTTACCAGTATTTCACTAAGACGTTCATAATTCGGCATAATATCACGATATAAATGAACTAATTTATTAGATATTTCAATTGCATGCTCCCAATCTGTGCCTTGTTTTAAATATTCAAAACTATCCATCAATAGACGTTCACGTAATTCTCGTGAAGAATTTTGCCCATATTGAACATAATGTGGAGAAACATCACTGATATCAACACTGTTTTCATCCCACTGGTAAAAAAAATAGAAAGAAGCATTTCAAAAACTTTAACAATTATCAACCAATAAGTTAAACTATGAATATCAAGAAGAAATACGATGACGATGATGAGTATAGTTAACGCGAAGTGTCGACTTTATTAGAAGTTGTTTCATCCCTTTCTGGGGTTCATCAGTTCTTCTTACCATCAAAATCCCGTTCCGCTTTGAATGTTCTAAACATGGGATAAACCAATCTCACTTCATCATTAGGCACTGTCTTGGCAGAAATAATAAATACTTAGTAAGCTAGCAATACTCTACCTTCAGTAATGATCATCGGAATTCGTATATCTGTGCTATTGTGACCAATTCTGAGGTATATCACCCAGTTTCCAATCATCAATTTCGGTTGCCAGGCGGATTCGTAAGGGATAGTCTACACCCCTTACACTTCTCAGACTGACAGTTTAAGGTTTCACACAGTGATAATATGTTTTATTCCGACTATCTCGTTAAACCTTTCCCAACCTGAACCTACTTCAGCTAACAACGATTGAGTCGATGGAGGTTCACAGCATCTTCAACTGAATTTTTCATCATACCTAGCACTTTACACCTGACTTTGCATTACTAACGTGATGACGCCATGATACAAAGCCTACGCAACGAAAGCAGTGGTGGTTGGATACCTGAAGTCTTCCCATTTCTTCTGCCTTTAATGGTCATGTTTCTTAGCCATATAGTAGAAGAGATCGAACTGCAGCGCAGTACACTCAGCCCTTAATTGGCAACAGAATATTACACCAGTGCTACAGATGGCGTGAACTGGCAAAAGTAAGTTAGGCCTTTTGTATCCGAGTAGAGATTTCGTTGGTCCCTAAGCAAACAGGGCTAATTTGAATGAAGTGCACAGTAAGCCTAACCGCTTCATTCTCAATTGTTAGACGAGGTTTCGACACGGACCAGTACTGAAACATTATTTCACATTTAATGGTGAGAAACATATTTCGAATACTCTCAAATTACCAATAAGTGTGTTTAGAAGACTCTATATTTTGTCACCATCTTGACCTAAAAGAACTATATCACCTGAATGCTCTAGGTCCACTAAGGAGTTACCTGGGACAGAGAACCCTTTTAAGCATTGTTATGAAAAAATCGAATATTAATGAACAGGATGGATATCCTTGATGGACGTCACTCGACGCACACAACTCACCATAGTCTCCGGCATGCCTACAGATGTTCGAGTACAGAGTTTTTAACAGTGATGCACTAACTCAGCACTCTTGTCAGTGAGAAAAACTGCCATAAAGTATCTCTATTGACTAGTTATAATGCCGTCTTCAAGTCGAGAAATACAGTTGGTGTCGGTAAATGTGCTTGTATTCCGAAAGCTGGTGCAGAATGAATATCTAGTCGATATACCCCCAGTCAGGTGTGAAACCTGTCTGGTTTTACTACATTTGCTGTTCCTGAGCTTCATTTAGATATTTAATGGTTATAGAATCTAGAATCCTAGACACTATGCTCATCAGACCGATTCCTTAGTGGTTATCACACGAGGATATGTCACTTTTCTTGAAGACTGGGACAATAAAGGATTGGGACCAGTCAGAGGGTATCGTATCTCTTTTGAATAAGCTAGCTAATACCTCAGTAAGCCTGACCAATTACACACGACCGTCATCCTAAATGTCTTGGCTGCTCTTTCTAGTTTCAGGTGATTTATAGCTTTCTCAACTTCTGTAGGTGTTGGAGACCCTACTTCTACTCCGAATTCAACTGGGTAGGGGGGAAATGAGCAGTAGGTGAAGGTCGGTTAAACTGCTTCTTGGAGTGTTACACCTATTGTTCTCGTTGCTTCCTAGTATCTAATACCGAAAGACAGTGCACCGCACTGTCGCGTTATTCAGCTCAGTGACTATGTCGGTCAATGCCGACCGCTAAGAACAAGATGGCTACATCAGTTACCTACTAGTGACAAACTAGTGTAAAACAGTAATATTTCACTGTATAAATCATTCTGACTTGGATCGATAGATCTGGTAGATGCAGAAAATTACTCATGTTGCTTTACTGAAATGGACTATACCGTTTAGTCCCTATCATTTTCAAATTTGTCTTTCTTGATACCTTTGTTTCACTCAGTTGGCTATCATTGATTAAAATTCCGACCTACGTATGACTTCTTGAGCTGCTAAACAGCTGCTTTAAAGATGTGTCGTAGTGAGATATGTGTTATACTCTGAAAGCACGCATACCCTTTAAGTTGGCTTCCATCGACGTCTGGACAATGATGAAGATCGGACCATGGATAGGTTTTTTTAAGACCCTGGGAGACCTCACTATTGTTGTATGCTGTAATTCAAAGACTTTCATACGAGATCTCAGTGACGCACTTCAAAAAACTTCCTCCTCCTTCAGCCCAAAACATTTGTAAAATATGCTTGTTCGGGGATCCTGTGGCACCTGCAACTGGCTTTATTGGCATTGGGGTCGCGCTAAGTGCCGGAATAGAACCCATGCTGGTCGACAGGATTAACATCAGCCATCTGTGAGATGTTGGGCTAGAAGATTCGATCAGAGTGGGAAGTATCTGGCAAGGAAAGCGATTTCTCTTCATCTCTACTGCAACTGATTGTAACCCGGATGAAGTTAGGGACGAACTCAGTCATCAAATGGACGATCTACTCTTCACGTGAGCTCAACAGATATCGCAGAACTAGCTAGGGATGTGAATGCAAAGGTAAAGTGCCTAGGCTTAGAAGAGGTTCGTCTAGGTGGTTGAAGGAGATTAGTCGATCGTAAGCCAGATAATAGACACTGTCTTCTGCAACTGTCTGTAGATCACAATCTATTTCTAGGAAGCCTCAACTTCCAGAGCACTCATTGATGTTGTAATGTCTGACTTAATCTTTAAGTCCTGACTCAAACAGATCACATCACCACTAGCTACCGACGACATGGGTGCATTCAAGACTGCATCTCCTCCTGGATGCTAATCACGCTTTAGTGTGTGATAAGTTCATTTTGTGTTTTGCTACTCATCAAAATTATCATCCTAAGTGGGTTAGTTCAAGCAAATTAGTTGCTCCCAGTACTGCAACAAAATAGCAAACCGTGCTAGATCAAAGGCTAGCTAATGAACCTTCAGAATGGGTGGTTAAGAATTAGAAGCGATAGAAATGGTGAATAAAGCTACTTGTGGCGTTTAAAAAAATACGAGCATCAAAACCAGTAGCTGTGAGCTCATTGCAACTTCTCGACGCTCATCGGTTGATTCCGGCAGATGGTATGTGTGATTTCCTTCAAAAGACAGATTACATACCATTTACATAAGAACCACAAGATCTGATGGTCAGAGCGTGTGAGTGAGGTGGAAGCAGGAGTTGCATCCAGAAATAACCGCAAGCTGTTCCAGCTCACTCAAGGTACCAGCCGAAAGAAGCTAGGTCAGTACAACAGATTGTGATGTAGATGGTACGCCACTCTGCAATCTTTCAGGCACATAGAAGGTTGGGTGAAACATCTCGAAATTCAACTCAGCTGGTCTACTACTCCAGCAAAATCGACTTCACTGCCTTGTGCTCCATAGTAAGTTGACATCGGCATACTTAACAAAGCGGAGGTCCATAAAGCGCTTCAATTACTAAGGTAATATAAACCATATGGCCGAAATAACCCACCCATGACCATTTTACAAGGGTGGAGGTGATACTGTAGTCAAATAACTGAATACGTTGGTAGACTGAGTGTTTAGTCATTTTAAAACGAATTAATCGTCATACCTATCTTTAAAAACAATCTACGTAACTTAATTGTTAGTCATCAGGATATCAGTCTGTTACCAGTCGCTTCTAAGATATAAGCTGCTATCACACCTTGAAGGTTCTGTGAAACATGTGCAGAAGTGTTAATATAGGAGTGCAGAACTGATAAAAAAGGTACACGCCAGGCTTCTTTCAGGTCATGGATGAACTGATCAAGTGTTCACCTTTCATCGGATGCTCGAATGCTGTCACACGTATTGCAGGCCAACGACCGTTGTATTTCTCGATATTAGGGTTGCTTTCGAATCTTTTGACAAGGCTGTAATTAGGAACTGTCTGTTATAGAGCTGTGAGAGTTTTGTTAACATGTGAAAAACCCAATCCAATCTCGCCATTTCTCTTTAACTTTTCCATCGATGACATTCTCTAGATAGCTTTGAATGAGATGTGGAGCATTTCGGTAATGTAGAGCTGCTAACAGGTGAGAAAATTTTGAAGGTCGAGCATGTAGACGATATAGTTTTACTGTGCAACAACATTTGAGCATTTAACCACCTGGTGATCAGTGTCTGAAAGTATGTTATGTGCTTCCTGTCACCGAAGTGTAAAGTAATTCTTAGAAGACTGACAAGAGCCTGTACCTGTGCTTATCCTTGGTGGTGAACTGTTGGAACTAGACGGGAAGTTCTTGCATCCGGGTCGTTGTGTGAGGATTGATAGAGGTGTGACTGAATTGTTTTCCAACCGCAGACTGAAAGTTAAAGCAGTATATACCAATCTGGATCACCTTTGGGGTAGTCGTGTGGAATACAACATAGTGCAAGTAGTTCTTCTCTACACCCCCAAGCTGAGGATGTCCAAAGACTCTGCGTTTTCGATCACCACTGTCTGTGTATTTTCTGTAGTACGGTGGTAACATCATGCAGGCAGCTGTGAAGTGAGGCGGCGCGTGTTTGGGAATGATGAAGCTTTTCATTCATTGAATGAACTCATCTTAAAACACTGGCTTCAGTAGCTTGGGCATGCGTTTTACCTATGTCGTTTCGGCAGTTCCCATACTATTCACCGTTCGCTTGCACCATGAAAAATAGCTGTACTGTGTTGGTATTTGCTAGCATCTCACAACCCCTTAGATAGGCTTCGAGAGGTCATGAAACTCAATGTTTTGAGACAACAACAAACATGGCTGAGAACTGCAACGAGTGGAGATAATGCTGCAGATATTTCGTTTCTTCTAATATTGAGAAGTAAGGTGAAAGTAGTGAGTACCTCTTTGAGACTGCTATTCTAATAACCGATTTCTACTTTCGTCTACATCCTGTTTTTCCTCCTTACTAAGCTTTTTTTTTTCTTTTTAGTGTCACTATGTGATTTTGCACGATGCACCTCTTGGCACTTGTATTATACCAGTTTACTACTTTAAATAAAACAGTTTGACAAATTGAAGATGAATAAGATCACTAGAAAGTAAAACAACAAGAAAAAGATATTTACCGAGTAATTTTCACTGATAAGTTCCAAAGTGTATCCGCGTTCTGTTTTATTGGAATAGGCTGCATGCAATCGATCCAGCCGATATAAGTAGCGTAGAATCATATCTTTACGATTAATAGATTCATAAAACTTCTGTAAAGTTTGCAAAGAGAACACATATATACATAATAAGATGCAATACAACTATCAGCAAATGATAAAAAGACAATGAAATCCAATCAGTACTCAAAACTAGACAAGATGGAATTGGTTGCATTCCAGTGGTTAATCAATATAAACAGTTCAGTCTTATAGGAGATCAATCGCGATCCGAATGGCTCGGTGGTAACGTCGCTGACTGTAAAAATGAGTGAAGCGGATTCGAATCTCAGGTAGGACATCAATTCCATTGAGGTTGCAGATACCCCTTGCTGATGAGTTCTACTAAACAAAAAAACCTAGGTCAAGGGTTTCTTACCAATTCTCTATATTATAGAAATTGTTTTCTGTTGAGCTTTCATATTAAAAATGTAAGTATTGCTTGAACTATCGACTTAGATCAATATATGTTCACCGTCACATATCGCAATTCAGCAAACACCTTGAAACTACCACTTTTTTCATTCTATTAAGATATATTGTAATAGATTTCGGAATTCTTCCGTTCTATAGATAGTACAGGATAGGTTATTTTCCACTAGAACAGTGAACAATTTGTTAGTATGTAATCAGGATGGTTCCATCCACCACCCTTTACAGTAATAGATACATTTAAGCACTCAAGGAGACACTAGTTACCTGTAGTGATGATTGATTTTACAGATTACCCCAGCAACTGCTGTCATAACCAATCATGTTTCGGTATTCTGGTCAAAAAGGTAGTTTTGCATAAAATATAGAAACGTATTTGGTTATCTTAGCAATTTCTACACTGGTTTTTAAAGTCTCCCTGTAGTAAGTTGATATGTACACACACCTTTGGATGTGATCAATAATTGTAATGCCTACTCTCCACTTATATATCCCTTGTATGAATCAATGGTAAACGTCTATCTAGTCATTTTTCTCAGTAATACATCTAACAGCGACACTTTAAAGACCACTTTAGTAACAACTGAAATGACCAATTTACAGATCTCCAAATAGTTATCTCAATATCGGTTAGAGTGGGCTATTAAAATCACTCTACGAGATGACTTTAAAGGCCACCCTAGCAACGATCGTGATAACCAATCAGGTTTCTCCATTTCGGTTAGGAAAGCAGATTTTCATAAAATGGAGAAATTTAATTGATTATATCAGTTGTTGCTAGGGTGGCTTTTAAAGTTACTCATGAATGTGTAATCGATTTGTCTGAATACCGGTATATTATTATTATTTATCCCTTGGGTTCCTAATGGAACATACCGCTTCAGTAGCACGTCTCCAGTGAACTCTGTTCCCTGCAAAACTTTTGAACCTGGCTCCATGACAGCCCACAAACTCTCATTTCTTCCTCGCACGATCTCATCTATGTCACCCTCGCTCAGACGCCCAACTCGTCGTTTCGCATCGGGGTTCCACTAGAGCAACTGACCTGATGCGTGATGTCCCCAGTCGACGTTCTCAGTGTATGCCCAGTCCATCTCCACTTCCTTCCACTGCATATTTGTTGGGTGATAGGTTGTTGGTTGGTTCGTTGCCAGTCAGCCAGAGTTCCTTGTTGATTATTCTTATTATTCTGGCCATCTGAGCTTCAGTGTCAGTATCGAGCCAGCGTAGGCGGCAGTTGTTGATGAATGTCTGTTGTTTTGTCGGAAGTGCTTTTCATGACACGCCAAGTCTCCCAACCATACAGAAGCACTGACTTGATGTTGGTGTTGAAAATTCGGATATTGTTCACGCTTTATGCTGAGTGCAGAAGATCTCCACACCGGTTTCAGGTTAATGAACGCCTGTCTTGTTGTCTTTCTGATCCTGGCTGGCTTTGACGTCCTCATCTGTACCACCACCTGTAGTTGAAACAGTGCTTCCTAGATAGGTGAAAGAGGGTAAGTTTCTCCCATTGATGGTGATTGATGCTTGTTGTTGTTGTCGTTGGGTATCTTCATCACCTCCGTCTTCTCTACATTCACTTGAAGTCCCATCTTCGCTGCCCTGCCCTGCCCTGCCTCTTCTGTCAACTTGTTAGCTTTCGCCTGTAGATCTTCGAGTTTGTGTGACATTAGACACATGTCATCGGCGAAATACAAATCTTCTAGGTTCTTTTCCCCGGTCCAGCCAGTGTATCCCCTCTTCTCACTCCCCACTGTTTGTTGCTTGACCCAGTCGACCACAATCAGGAAGATGATCGGTGATAGTAGACAGCCTTGTTTTACTCCTGTCTTCACTTCACTTCAAAGGCGTCACTGAGCTTCCCATTGTGAACTACTTGGCATGTTGCGTCTTCATATAGTTGTTGAATGAGATTGATAAAATTTTGTGGTATTCCGTAGTGTTGAAGCAGCTGCCGCCAAATTACTTCTCGGTCGACGCTGTTGAAAGCCTTTTCAAAGCCGAATACCGGTGCACTGCGTGAATTTTAACACCCATCCGAGTTTTCGGACAGTTCGCTAATACAAACAACAACTGTAAGTCTTTTTCTTCCTGTGAAATTCTGGATAACAAGTCTCAGTTAGTAATTAGTGAAGTACTGGGATCATAACTTGAAACTAACGCCAACTTCTATTATATTAGACAATCAGTTCTACGACAAAGAATGCTAGTAATATATTACAATTATCTGAATAAATTCTCTAATATAATCATTACCATAAGTAGTTTTGGATCACCAGATATGATCAAATAAAGAAACTTAAAACAGACACAAAATGTGTCAAATACTGAGTGACCTTAATGGATACCCCAGCAACTGGTGAGACAGCCAATCACATTCCTTTATTTTATAGAAAAGTACTTTCCCAGGTGAAATACAGAAGCCTGGTTAGTCAACTCAGCAACTGCTAGGGTGGCCTTTAAAGTCACTCCAAGTACTGATTGTAGACCCATATAACTCAAAGCTTTACTCGAATTGTGAATCATGGGTCACTGCTAAACACTCACACAGAGTAACTAACTAACTTCATGATTCACGGTGATCTGGAGGCATCTAGATAGCAATGGGACTAGCAGCTTGGAGAAGAAAAATCTGAATTGTTGCCCTCTGTTCGTTATGGTAGAAGTGCGAATTAATCTTTCAGTCATTAAATCAGCTCACTGGGTAAACACATCCACACAAGTAATAAGAAAAGAAAAGCCACCAACCAGATAGTGGAAGAAGACTAACTATGTCTAGATAGATATGAAGAAACTGTGTTTGGTTTGGAGAAACTTTTAGGCCATGTAACTTTACGCCAACTAACCTTCGACTGTTGGTATTGTGACTGTGAACAAGTCCATTTTCGAATACAGTGCCACACCAAAGAGATAAACTTGTCGATGGCACGGATGACAGGATGGGAGGAACTGTGTGGACAATCAAACAAACTTATGAGTGGGAAGGCAAAAAATAGTGCCTTAGTACCGCGTAAATATATCACAAAGGATCAAAATGTCACTTTTAAAAAGCCGTATGCATTGTATTTTCAACGAAGTCAAAAACTGGACCTTTCCTACATCCTTCTACGAAAGACTACCAGCAGATGCGAGGAAACGCAAGTGGTCTCAATAATCTTGTCGTGATTTCTGATATATTCTTTATGTACAGTAGGATGATGTGTTTATTGATTTCTGTCGATGACTTTGTAGTTGATGATGTATTGGACAGGCATCGTATGACCAAATATTCACACTGCGTCAGGTCCTGAAACAACGGCACGCCTACAGACGCCCGACAGTAGTTGTATTTCTCGACCTGAAGGCGGCAGCATTTGACTCCGTTGATTGAGAAATTTTATGGCAGTGTCTCTCAGTGAAATGCGTGCCTAGTAAGTACATCACCTTATTGAAGTCTCTCTACTCGAACACTTGTGGGAGTGTTAGAGCCTATGGTGAGATGTCCAGGGAGCCATGCTCATTGAGTGGTATCCGTCAAGCATGCCCACTCTCTCCATTCTTATTCAATTTTATCATAGATATTCTTGTGGAGGTCTCCCTCTCATCACCAAGTTATACAGATGTTGACCTAATCACAGGAGAATTTTCGTTAGACCTAGAATATACAGATGACATAGTCCTGTTAGATGAAGACGCTGACAAGATGCAGAGTCTTCTGAACACTTTGAGTGGGAATTTGAGAATGTTTGGGATGCAGTTCTCACCACCGCAATGCAAATTGTTGTTCCAGGACTGGTCTTCAGCGGTGCCACGGCTAACAATAGAGAGTGATGTGGTTGAGTGTGTTGACCACTTCACCTACCTGGGAAGTAGGATCAGCCCTGGTGGGTTAGTTGCCGATGAGATTTCTGCACGGATACAAAAGGCTCAATTGGCTTTGGCCAATTTACACCACCTATGGCGCCACCGTCATATCCATTTGTCTATTAAGGGTCGTGTGTACTGCACAGCAGTCCAGTCTGTTCTACTGTATGGCTGTGAAACATGGCCATTGAAAGTGGAAGATATAAGAAGGCTTCAAGTGTTTGACCACCGTTGGCTTCGTAGTATAAGCTGTATTCCGTGGTGTTACCATGTGAGTAATGCAGAAGTCAGGTGTGGAGTTTTAGGGAGAAGAGGTAAATCAGTTGATGAGGTTATGAACCTTCATCGATTGAGATGACTGGAACACGTGTTACGTATTCCTAGTCACCGATTGCCTCGTCACACAATGTTGGCTGAAGTAGGCCCAGGCTGGAAAAAAGTCCTAGGAGGCCAGACTAAAACATGGCACCAATGCATGGAGTCTCTGACTGTTGGTTTAAGCCATGTAGGACGATGCAGACTAGGTGGTTGGGGTCCGCGGGACAAGAGGAACCAGTGGTTGGAGACCCTAGGTGATATGGCTGAGAACCGATGTCAGTGGCGCAGATGTATACACATTATCCTTATCTTAACGACGCTATACCGGTTCTCACTATTTTGTCACTTTTCCTTTCTTTCTTCTCGTACTTTACATTTCTTTGACTGCGTTCTCTTATCTTCATCCTTCACCTCACTACCTTTCTACTTGATGTACTGATATGAGCTGTGGCAACTCGGAGCGTTAAGCAGTAATGCCTGGTCCTATGTTGACTGATTGATTGATGATGATGACTTGACGTCCGACGATATTGATGATGATGACGACATTGGACAAAGTGGCCGCCTTCTCCGTCTCCGTCTACATGAACACTAATAGGCTATTAAATGTCACGACATTTCATTACTCATTTCAACGCGCGTGGATAACAACTATTGACATGAAATCAGTTTTGATAATGTAGAGAGAGATCTTGGACAGAGGAAACAAAAATCATATCAGAGAATTCCTAGAAGCTTGGCATTTAGGTCGATCAGAAATCAATAGATGTATAGGCATTGAGCCAGTCTATCAACTAATAAGGAAAATGATAAACGACAGAAAGGTCAGAGGCCAAGGGGAGGCAGAGTCAACAAGAAAATCTATACAGTCAATTGCACAACAATCAAAGGAAGCAACCAATCACGGACCACGTCGTCGGAGCAAGTTACTAAATCACTCACAGAGAGATATTGACAGCTCAATTCATACTGAAGTTAGTGGTGATGATGTCGTTCAGAAAGACGATGAAAGCTTCACGATTAAATAACCCAGCCCAGAGAAAACAATACAACCAAGACCATCCACCGGAGCTACAAATATTCTCCACTATTTCAACACAGACTTTCAGCATATAAAATCACTGAATCTAGTAACAAAACACTGGGAATATGACCATCCATTGCAACTGTTCAGTATTTTATCCACAATACGATATAATTGATGCAGATGATACCTAATTTACAGTGCAAATTCATACTCACGTATTAGTCTATCAAAATATGTGTACTGCATATCGTGTTATCTTACTCCGTTGTCATACAAAGTTCAATAGTCAGATAGAAACTCAAACTCGTGATCCACTGACTCCTTATTAATAGCCTCATTAGGCTAGCGAGCACTGATGGAATAATGTATGAATCTGTATACCTAGAGTAGTCAAGAACACAGCAAGTATATATGTATAAACATACATGTATTAAGTAAGATTAGATTCTGTATGAGGAATGAACGACAACATTTCTTGTGTTATGGCGATGCTAAATGAATGGAAGTAGATTATGTGACCGAAAGACTTTTGCTAGTTAGGATTAACTGTGACGAGAAATCCTAAATGATATGAATTTTACTACTCATCAGTAGGCAGACAGAATAAGTGAAAATTCAATGGCTTAAACCTATGCAAAGTAACACAACACAGAACAACTTACCCTTAAATTACAAAATGCCAACATTTCATTCATTTGTGATGGATGATTAATAAATTTACCATAATGTAGTAGACAATCAATCTGTTTACTGAAATCATATATTACACGTTGTCTATGATCCATATGTACATCTTCGGTTGAAGTAGTACGACGAGGTGTTGTTGGCAGAGCATTTTGACTGTTTAACAACCGACTTTGTAAAAGATCACGAATATCTGCAGCAAAATCTGTACCAGCCCACTGGACAACACGATCAATTTCACTGACAAATACATGCTCCACAGTAGGAGAATGAATAGTCAATGCGTTCAATATGCAATCAACACACATCTCACGTATTTCTGTAATAATAAAATTAAAATTAAAATAGTAGTACAATTGACCTGGTAATGGTTAATGGAACCGGGAAAGCGCGTTGCGTCCTATTTGGGACTATTCAGCTGGATGTACCTGCACTCCAGTGAGTAATAGTGTTCCCCCTGAGATTCAGATCCCTTAGCTATCATGCCTCAATTGTCTTGTGGGTAACACTCTTGCGTCTGAAGCAACGGGTATACAGTTCGAGTTCAAGTCGGAATACCATCACTCAATGAAGTGCAGACATATTCAACCCAGTTGGTGAGTTCTAAATAAGATGAGAAGTGCATTCTGGATTCCATTGAGTATCCGCACAGCATCGAGGCATTCGCATAAGTAACCCATCTGCCAACAAACGTCAATCAATTCGATCCGGTATTATTATTATTATTAGTCCCTTGGGTTCCTAGTGGAACATAGGGCTTCAGTAGCACGCCTCCAGTGACCTCTGTTCTCTGAGATCTTTTGAACCTGGTCCCACGACAGCCCACAACCTCTCATTTCCTCCTCGCACGACCTCCTCCATGTCACCCTCGGACGTCCAACTCGTCGCTGCCCATGGGGATTCCACTCGAGGGCCTGGCCTGACGCGTGATGTCCTCAGTCGGCCTTCTCAGTGCATGGCCAATCCATTCGATCCGGTATGACAACGGAGAATTGTAGGGCGCCAAATAATAATAATAGTAATAATAACGCTAGGCAGTTATACAGAAGATTTATAATAAAGGATAACGCAATTTTCCCTAAAATTGGCAGATCGCGTCACTGTAGTCATAAGAAGTACGGACTAGTAGTTCAGCAGACTCATATCTTGATTTCTAAAGGCGAATAAACATCAAAACGTTTCGGCAGAGAAGAGAATTTGATTATTATCTAGTTGAAATCTCTAGTGGCATCAACATTAAGTGATTTAAGTACTCGGTGTGTTGGACCTAAACTTCTCTCTGAGCATATTTCTGTCTAGGCATACAATTTTTATGTTCACACCTGATATTAGCACAGGTATGAACGATTGGGTGTATATGGTTAATGAGTAAAATTATACCCTAGAAGAAAGAAATTCAAAGAAAACTAATCATCATAAACACTAATACTAAGGCACAACTTACGTGGAAGTGGCAATGTAGCCATATTAATAACATTTGGAAGGAAAATTTGAATATAATTCATTTTCGACCGATCATCTATACACAGAAAGTAACAATTATTATTGTGATGGCACAGATAACGACAATAACAGTAAGAGCATCAATATTATATGCAAATTATACGAGGTGGCTTGCCTGTGTTACGCATATGCCTTGATACCCGTCTACTTCATTGTTCAATGTTAGCTGAAGTAGATCTAGGATAGGAAAAGGTTTAAGGTAACGTAATATCGATTCACGAAGTCACTGATTGTATTGTAGTGGGAGCAGTTGATAAGAATGGATATAAGTAGTATATGTTGAGAGGGTGGCAGAAATCATAGGGAATTACCAGTGATGGGTAAAGATTATGTCCAGAGAAACGCAAGAGACAATGTGGGCGTATTAAGAGCAAGTCAAGAAAGAAGCAGAAGGGGAAATGAAGCACATTATGCAAATGACTGTCTTAGTGGAAGGTGTATATAATATTTGATGACCACTGTACAAGATGTCAATAACGAACGTTCCTTCCTTCGTTTTCGCCTTATTGTTATCTACAGTTGATGTCGCTGCTTCTGGACATGATGAAAATTCCGTCGCCTGCAGTTTTCGAGGATGGAGACACCAAGGTCTTCCTCAGGGACTTCGAGTCGGTCGCGGAGCTGGTGAGTGTCCGGGATCCAGGAGCGAAGGTCGTGTTCCTTGGTACGTTGCTGAGGGTTAGAGCGAAAGCAGCATAAGACGGCGTTGAACGTGTGGATGGGAAGGAGACTTGGAAGAGAATAGTTTAACGACTGGAGGCGGAGTTTGACAGCCCAGATGGCAGAGCTGGAGATACAGCAGTTACGGAGCATGAAACTTGAAATAGACGAATATCCACTGATATTGGCTGCGACTTTGACAAAACTACCTCGACGAGGACTTCTCACTTTGGATGAAGACTCACAGGAGCAGTTGCTGGCTGCAAAGTTCACCGAAAGTGTTCCGGATGCCATCGCCCAGCAACTACGACTAGTGAACGCAGCCCAACTCATTGATATTAATGAGCTGGCCAAGGTCACTACCAGACAGCTAATGGGTACAGCAGTAACTGTGGTGGAGTCACCAAAGGTAAATAATTGTAGAAAACGACAAGATGGAGATACAGGAAAGAATGTTCATTATTGACATCTTGTACAGTGGTCATCAAATATTATATACACCTTCCACTAAGACAGTCATTTGCATAATGTGCTTCATTTCCCCTTCTGCTTCTTTCTTGACTTGCTCTTAATACGCCCACATTGTCTCTTGCGTTTCTTGGACATAATCTTTACCCATCACTGGTAATTCCCTATGATTTCTGCCACCCTCTCAACATATACTACTTATATCCATTCTGATCAGCAACGCTCACTAAAATAGTTTTGCACCATATAAGGGAATGTATACACCTCGGCTCGCGTTCGTATTAAGGATGCGCGCTTCTTCCTATTTGGGACCTGTCAGCTGGGTGTACCTGCAGGAAACGCGCGTCCTGGATTCCTCCGTTAGCCACAATCAAACAAATTACCATAATTAACACTCAGGCAATACTGGAAAACCATATAGGAACCCATATGCCAATACGAGTAGAACAATTCGACCCAGTAAAACAATGGAGAGTTACAAGTATATCAATAAATAATAATAAGAAATTCATTGCCTACATTTTGTCTTTATCTGAAAGGCCGACAACACAGAAGGATGAAACATCCAGTGGACTGATCCCATCCATCATAGGAACAGGCAATCTTGTTTCACTATTATTTCAAAGGAACGGTAATTAGAAGCATTTCGTAGCTTCATAATGCAGTGAATTCCTTAACTGCATTCATATTTCTGTTGGAGACAAACGCCTCTAAATCAGATTAAAGTTAACAGGTATCGCGAAATAGGAAGGGGACTCTGTTAAATATAGTTAGCTCGTCAAAGTTGTGTATGCTTAGACAGACAGACAGACAGACAGACGGACAGACAGACGACAGAGACAGACACACACACATACAGAGGGAACATTCACTTCCAGTTAGTCAACATTTTTGTCCAATCGTTGTTAGCAGTATACAAACTAGGCGATCTACTGTCAGTAAAATCAATCTTAAAGGTAGTCGATATCAATTCGATAATAAAACCGATTGTCAGAAAACTGATCAGAAATTATTGACATTAGCTGACAGGTAGACTGATATTGTACAGTGTCGCTGATCTCAGTACTTGTTGACATGAGGATAACTGTAGAAATCATAAAAGACAAAAATCAAAATTTAGTTCCCAAAAATAAGATACTTTTTAGTTATGTAGACACACCAACTGACACAGAAATGAAGTTTATTTCGGAAGGAACAATCATTCATCAATCAGTTAAAAAAATATCAATGAATACAACAGAGGAGACTTATATCAGGCTCAAACAACTTTTCCCTACCATGAACGAGCAATGATTAAGGCTCAGCACCTAAACATATATTGAGCACCAACAAAGTCATCTAGTCTGATCATAACACGTTCGCAGGAAAGTATGTTAAGGTGTGGCTCATTGGAATAAGCACCTATCTTTTAAGCAATAAGTCCCATGTTGAAACACGACTTCGTTCACTTTTGTCTGGGGCAGTTAGGTAGTACCAGCAGTCCTCACACGGCAAGTGTCTTGCAGAATGTTATACAAAACCTATAGCGGGTGGCTGAATTAAAAAGTCAACTATATCATCAATACTCCTTTCCAACGTGAGGCGCTAATCTTCGCTACTAATTGTTTAATGCGAACAAAAAGTGAGTGACCAATAAAAATCAGCACTTACCAATCGAATACCACAGAGATAAAAGTAGATTGCATGCTCTCTGTCGCATATCAATTGAATGATGACGTTGGTTAGTTATACTTTGATCGATACGTGTTCTAGTCACCGGAGGCATTGCTTCTACACATAAATGAGCTTGTTCCACGGCAAATCCAGTTAAACAATGGGCTAGCAATTCAATTAAATCTGTAGTTAAACGTTGTTCTGCCTGACAGATTACGGTTGTTATTGATGACTGTGTGGAAGGCAGTAAAAACTAAAAAAATTTGTAGAGAGAAATAACATGAAGAAGGAGACATTAAAAAATGTCTAGTGTATTTCCTAAACTATGCTAGACTGCGACTAACCTCTCTGTACAGAAAGAGACTGGAAAACAGGCTATAATAAGTTGAATTTTATATACTGTTGTAGGCGTGCAGGCGGTTCGAACTTCTCGGTTGCTCAAACCATGGAATTTGTTTCTGAGATACTCTGCGTGATTGCATAGTCCATGAGACATCTCTGCTTGAGGCTGGTTATATATGGGATTCTTAAGTGTTAAATTGAGATTTGATTGTGTTAACGCAGGACGGTAGAAATCCATACCACCAGCACCAAAATAGGGAATGCGTTATTTTTTGGAATCAAACTTTTCTAGCCCCTCTTTCACTTCTCAAACAGAAGGCAACATTAGCATAAACTGCTGGTCATCCATAGAAAACACCTTACTGCTGTCATACCCTCATCCAACCAACCAGCAGTACGACTTCGTCCTCGGATCCCATCAAAACGTAGTTATTCACACTGGTATTAATTGCTTTTCTTTTAATATCATCCAACAGAGCTTTCTGGCATAGTCGAGTCTCAGGGGACGACCTTTTCAGTCAGTAGAGCTCCTTGTGCCATGCAAGCTCAAACACCGGGTCAAGATAGCAACTATCGATCAAGACGCTACAGTATAGCTGAATCGTATAATTGAAACAAAGTTTAGAGCGATGTTATAACAAATAGTTCAGTGAGTATTTCATCGACAAAAGTCGATCAGGACAAAGGATAACATTGCCCATGAACGGAGAAGACTACAATCGATAAAGCGAACAGTCAATCAACAACTTATCAATAAAAACATATCTTAAAACCTCATATCGTTAATTTTAACCTGAGGAAAACAGTGATGACAATAGTTCAACCTTATTACTAGGGATGGAATTATCAGATGTATAGTTCATACTGTAGTTCTTGTACAGTTATAAAAAGAGAATTTCTGTTGATTTTTATGTAGAGTTAAAACTCTGCTGAGATAGATTGCCTTGGAGATACATCATTCAACCCGACAGACAGACAACCAAACAAACAAATAAAATAAATACAGCGTCTCACACATAAGTGCATCGGTTCAATTCACCAACATTCATAGTAGAATTCAAAGAACAAATGGATATAAAAAGAGTGATATCAAAGTAGAAAAGGGTGTACGAGAAAAGGAACAATCTGAAGATGCAGGTAAGTGAATATGTTCAAGCTTCCGAAGATATCAAAGAGTGGATACATCAACGCCACTGTGACCGACTTTCAGCAACAATCTCCAACCCTCTATCCTTATTATCTACAGGACCTGAACCAGCCGGCCTATACCTCTCTACATAGCTCAAACCAACAGTTAGCGACTTCATGGACTGGTGCCACTTCTTGGCCTGAACTCTTTTCTAATCTCATCCCACTTCTAGCATTGTACGTCAAAGTAGGTGGTGGATCGGCATGTGCAACAGATGTTCAAGCCACTGAATTGCCTTCTCGCCTAACCTCTACACAGTTAACATGGTGATTCCACAAGACGCGAGCAATGCTACGAAGACACCTATGACCAAAACTCTATATCTGCTTTATTCATGTCTTCTACTTTCAATGGCCATATCTCATGACCATATAATAAGACAGAACGAACTACAGGACATTACATATTTTCCTTTAATAGGTAGTCGAATATCTCACCAGTCGGCGCCACTGACGACGCAAGTTGGCCTTCTGTACCCAAGCTGAGATTTCTTCAGCAACTAGCCCGTTCGGACTGATGCAACTCCCCAAGTGAGTGAAGTGATCAGCACAGTCCACCACTTAATTCCCCATCATCAAACTGGGAGTACTTGCAGAAGACAAGTCATGGAGTATCAGCTAACATTTTACAGGTATCAAAGAAACGCATGCAAAACATACTCAAACTTCTGCTCAACGAGTTTAGAAGACCCTGGTATTTTAGTCAGCGTCTTCACCTAACAAGAAAGTATCATCTGAGTACTCAATTCAACTACTATTTGTGGATCCCCAGTTTAAAATATAAGTTTGAACATACCCATAGTTCGAATTTGTTACAACCTTAAATTTGAATAATTAAGAAGGCCAGGATATAACAAAAAAGTAGGAAACAGAGATTATAGTGTAGAAGCAGTAAAGCTGATCAGCCGATTTCCGCACAAACGATGTCCGACAATGAAATGCCTAAGTAACGGTTTTCCTAAATATAATAACGAAGATTTGCGAGTATTGAAAACTTTTCAAAGAAATGTTGAATTTTACAGAAACACATTTAATACATGACTGTTTGACAGTCTCTGAGATTTTTTGTTGTATCAGAATTCTGGAATATTTCAATGTTTTTCAAATGAAGACACCACACTAAATGAATTTGTTTAGAAATTCTCAATTCTTCTTCTCTTTGGGAAATATATACACCACTACAGTGGTCCAACTCGAAAATACTTCGATGCTGACAGCATGAGTGTGCAAGCCCTTCTCTGAGTTCTGGATACCACAAGATGTCGGTTTACAACGTCACCAAATACATCATGACTTCAACCTACTTTGAATATTCAGAACGTAGAAAATTGCCATCTCTTAGTTGACAAGAGAAAGGCTGTTTAATGAAATTACATTGGAGACTGAAATCTATACTCTGATGACTATAACTATTATTACTGAACAGGTGCAAATTAAGTCTCGTGCCTTCATTGACAACTTTCTCCCGGTTATCATTTAATGGTCGATTTGTTTATGCAGTCATCACGAGTTTGTTTTCACAAGGCTGCATTATAAGAGACAACCCAAGTCTCCTCAATATAGTGCATACATCCTGCTGACATATGATAATGAAGTTAATGATTCCAAATAGATCGCTTTCAAAAGAGATAAGAATACGCCACTACATAGTTAGCATTTTAAGTAACTGATAAATTCCAAGATGGTATTCGTCATAGGCATAGACCAGTTGGATAACGGTTGGAAGTCTGGGACCACTGGATAGCTGTTTTTCCCAATATGGTACTCTTCTCATGCAATGACCCCGCAATGGGTCAAAACCAGGACAATCAGATGTTAGAGCGAGCACGTTACTATTGAGCTACTGGTTCACAGTTTCCTACTTCTGTCGATTCGTGATATAGAGCAACCTTCAACCTATGCTACCGTTGACTATTTGTCCTCCCATTCGACTCGGTTAGCCCCACCGGTCACAAGCTTTCAAGACTTCGAGAAATCTCATCTCGAAACAAGTGACTTAAGAGCACTGGTCACTAAGTAATTCAGTTTCGAATACCGCCGTGAAATCAATAAATTCCTACTAACCTCCAAACTGAACGTCTAACAGATTTTTAGGCATAACGTAACGAGACAATATCACTAATATGGTACTTATTAATTCCTTTTTTACTTGTTTATGTTGGCTTTATGGGATGTTGTCGTTGTGTTCCTTTTTTTACATCTCAAATTTTGTACTACTTAGTATTAATGAGTAGTATAGTTCCTTATAATATCCCTTCATCCACAGGCTTAACTGTTCATTCTTGTATCTTGTCCACTATTTAACGTCCCCATGGTATCTATAGAATCTTCCACAGTTCATGATGGTGTTTTAATTTCTTTCGTTGTTCCCTGATGTTCTACTTTACTTTGAATATTTGTTTATCTTGTGTCTTTACCTCATCATGACAACTTGACACATCTTTCATATTTCCTTCTGGTTGCTCGGACAAAGCTTTGCTGTTTTTATTATTCATGCACTCTTAGTAAAGTGCTTAAATAGCGATAAACCCACAGGTACCTCACGAATCGAGATTTGTGTTTTATTGTTCAATATTGTTTATTAGTATACAATTATATTTCAGATAAATTCTGTGTTCTGGATTTTACGCATAACTGGAGCGTTTGGTTTATTGTTGGGAAGTCGCTAGTTCATTTTGCTTTCAAATTTCTTGAAAAGAAATTCACAGTACTGCTACTACTACTACTACTAATAATAATAATAATAACTGGAAACATTTTTTGTCTGATACTAGTTCAAAGCAGCTAACAAAAGTGAATAAACTAAGTTTTATAAATTCACAAATTTCGTTAGAACTTTACAGTTGAATACTCTATGCTACTTAATTAAAACAAAAGAAGGCGGAGAATAGAATAAAGAAGAAAAATAATTTGATTAGTCTAGTTCACTTGTGCGAAGATTTGAGGTACGTGAAAATTGAATGGATTACAGTTCAGATAATTTTTAAAAAAAAAATTCTAAATGATATGCACAATGATGGATAGTAGCTAGCAGTGGAATCAAAGACGCACGTTTCGTCCTTTCGGGGACTCATCAGCTGAATGTATCTGCCTCATAGGAGGTGATAATGTTCCCGCTGAGCTTAAAACGCAGGGTCGATCGCTCCAAACACCAGAACACCATCCCCTAAGTCAATGAGTCACGATATCTAATTGGAATTATAGAGGATGAGCATCATTTCCCCCTTCAATTCTAGAAGTACCGACTTCATGATGCTAAAGAACACTCATTTTGTCATAGTTAATTTATTTTCTGATTTCGACAAGTCATTGCTCGAATATATGTATCCCTCCCTGTATTATATAATAGTCTAAATAACCAGAAAATATACAGTAGTCATCTAAGTTCGATCGAAACTTGTGGAATCATGAAATCCTGCTGTTATCATTTTTGTCCCTAGAACAATAATAATAATATGGAAATAAAGAAGGCAAAAATGTACTTTGCAAAACTCACCTTATTATCCACCTTTGAATCGACAAAAAATGGTTTAATAGCTAACTCTATAAGTACTTCAATAACATCCAACTCAGAGTTCGATATCAATGCTAACATTTCAATCCAAGATTGAGAGAATAACTCTGCATTATTCTGATGATTACCAGCAGACACTGTAGTATGACGATGACTTACAGAGGAGATATTCGATGAAGTACTCTGATGCGGTGATGGTAACGATGATGATAATGATAACGTCACTTTTTGATCATAATTCTCTGAACGTCTATCATCATAAACACCATCATCCCATGAATACCTACCAACTGCCCAAATTCTATCCGATCTAGACTGGAACATTGGTGATGGATAGGCAGGATATAAATGCATTAAGCAGAAGATATTGAATAATTCGTGCAGAAAATCATAGATATCCACTAGTTGTAGATTATGACAATAAGTACATTGACAAGACTCTTCTTCACTTTGATATACTGACTGAAGAAATTCCATCCAACTGGATTTTGTTAACATTCGTAGTAGTGAAAAGAGGACAGTGGACAAACAACCCTACAAAGTAACAAAAATATATTGGTTAATTAGATACAGTATAATTATATTATTTATATGATCTAATATTAATCAGATAAACGAACAGAAAGAACACAGGACCTGGTCACTGGTGCTAAAACTGCATACTAACACATTCAAGGCAAAAAGAGGAAGGAGGAAATAATGTATCAAATGAGGCGAAAATATCAAATGAATGAAGACATACGATGGTACGATTAGGAGTACGGTAAGAGACGAGTGTGTTTGCGTCACTGCAGACGATTCTGATACCCAGATTATTTAATCATTGGTTTCTCTTGTCGCATCGAGTCTACACTTTCTTAGATACCTCAAACTTACAGTGAACGACCTCTCAGATAGATGTAACTTCTTGTTCTTATCATCCATAGACTTCTTTTAAAGATATAATCCCAAAGCAACCGACGGGGCATATCATGGTATGCGTTGTTTCGGCATGCACAAAGTGTGGATGAAAATAAAACAAAATAAGAATAGAATGATTAGAAGCGCATTCCAGTAAGGTACATTCGGAACGAAACATTCATTACTTTTCAGCAGTAGAAGATAAGAGGAAGCTACAGCATGACTGCCACCAGTTTCAATTCTCAGCCAATCTGATAACGTCTCGAGCCACTGAGTTGGATGATCTCTTGAATAGGAGCAATCTAACGGAAACAAAGACAACTGAGCACACAAAGTCATAGCACATCTTCAGCTCAGAGAGGTCAGGGTTCCCAGTCGTAGAGCAGAACTGCTAGCACCGAAGTGTTGTAAAGCAGACCTTTTACAGTTAGATTAAGGTCGCAGTGGTGCCAAAGGTGGCCCAGGTTGGTGTATGTCATTGTGGTTTTCGACATGCAGTTGGACATTTCACCACCAGCACTCACACAACTACCCAGATACACGAGCTTTCCGACTACTTCCAGTGGTTCATCACTGAGGGTGAGCGCACAGGCACAGGCTCCTGCCAATCTTGCAAGAGTACTCTGGACTTTAATGGTGCAAAGCACATACCATACTTACGGTCTATAATCTTTAGCAGACTATGTACCTGATGCCTAGGTCTCTGTAATATTATAAAATTAATCACTCAAAGTTTAGGCTAACTACCAATTCTTTTGATTTGAAACACAAACTGGACAATATATAAATAAAGGATAGGGAAAAGTGGCTACTTTCGATGTGGCGAACCTCCACACAAGTATATCAATCAATATGGCACTTAAGGAAGTCAAAAAGTGAAAGGAAAACTGACCATGAACTCGGTAACAAAGCTAGAGCTTCGATTTAGAAAGTCACATCAAGGGTAAGGTTGTGTTAAACTTCCAAACTTCAAACTTAAAGGCAAAATAAGTAAACAAAGAGACAGAAGGAGCAGTGATAGAATCTTTAATGTTCCCGATAGAAGTGGATAGTTGGGAAAGAATGGTATTAGAAATGTTTCAACCCATCCGAAAATCATGGTAGAGAGGATATGTGGATGACTGGTTTACAGTACTGTAAAACAAAACATATACAGACTTTATAAACTCGGTACTAGTTGCAATCTAGTTGACTGATGAACCAGAAAATCCAGAAAAAGGGAGAATAACCATGTTAGATTCCAAAAGTAAACGAAAAAAAATGACAGTTTAGATAACAGATTTCATGGGAAACCCTTACACTCGAATAGATAGTTGGATTTCATATTGTCTCACACCCTATATCAATCACAGTAGGCTTGGAAAAACGTGTAAATAAATGAGTTACGAGTCTGAATGATGATCTGAATAGGGAACTGAAACATATTAAATCGACATTACTACTTATAAATTATCTTCTGGATTTTTATAAACAAACTTACAAGGAATCTTAAGCAACATGCATAGAAGAGAATTCAAATCCTTTGTAGTGTTGTCATTCAAAGAAAGCGTATCAGAAATCTTACGTAGGATTCTTAACAGTGCTGAAGTTAAGGTAGCATATAAGCCAATGAACTCACTCATAGAAGACCTTTGTAGGCTAAAAGCTCCAGTACATCCAATTAGGCAAAATAACCTAATCTATCAAATGCCATGTAATCATTGTGATGTCAAGTATGTAGATAAAATTAGTCGATCGCGGAGCACAAACATCTAGAAAGACGGAATGATAGATCCTATTAAGATACGTAAGCCAGAAACAAACTCGGTTATCCCTCCGCATGCATTGACCCATAATCTCACTATAAGTTGGGATAGGGTGACAATTCTAGAATGTTAAATGGAGAAAGAGAGAGTGATTACCGAATCTTTGTTCATTGAAGCAACACTGAACGCATTGTAACGGGAATGATTCATCACACACTGAAAAAAAATTGAGAATTCTACTACTACTAAAAATAAAAAAATAAGAAACTGTTGAAATATCAAAATAAGAAGCAATTTGGAAGTTGCGTGATTATTACATTCATATGGTTATGAGCGATAAACTCTGCTCAAAAACTAGTGTATGGGAGTTAAATGTGATCTCTTCTGACTGGTTCCAATTACTGATTATCCCGATCTTCAAGGAATACGAGAAGTCCTCTTGTGATAACCACAGAGGAATCAGCCGGAAGATCATAGTGTCTAACATTATAGGTTCTATAATCATTAGATGCCTGAGTGGAGCTCGGAAACAGAAATCCCGAGAAAACCAGGTAGGTTTCAGACCTAATCGTGGGTGTAAAGACCAATTATTCACACTCTGTCAGGTTCTAGAACACAGGCAGGCTTACCGACGCCTGACACTGGCTGTATTTCTCGATCTGAAGGCGGCATTCGACTCTGTCGACCGAGAACTCCCATGACAGTGTCTCTCATTGAAAGCAGTACCCAGTAAGTACGTGACTTTATTGAAGGCTCTTCAGTCGAACACCTGTGGGCATTTTAGAGCCTATGGTGAGATATCAAGTGAGTTGTGTGCGTCGAGTGGTGTCTATCAAAGATACCCACTCTCTTCATTCCCATTCAATTTTATCATAGATCTTGTTATGGAGGTCTCCCTTTCGTCATCTGACCTGATCAAAGGAGAATTTTTGGTAGACCTAGAATACGCAGATAACATAGTCCTGTCGGCTGACAAGATGCAGAGCCTTCTGGACACTTTGACTGGCAATTTGAGAATGTTTGGGATGCGTTGTTTTCAATGAGACTACATTGGCCCATCTACCTGTGCCTAAGATGATGCATACTAGCCCACTGAATTATCCCTGTAACTATTCAATCCGTATACAATAAAATGTCGACAATTATTGGATTTGTCACTGGATAGTAATCAATTCGAGGTTGCCAAGTCCTGGTTGTTGTTCAGTTTCTATCAATCCTTTTGAAATGTAGTCATCAACCAGCTAGGAGACTAATTATGACATTACACTTTATTCCTATCAGGTTTTGCGCGATCGATGGGAGGCTCTGCTTCAACTAGTTTTCATACTTGTTAGGGTTCGTTAGGAAAACGCATCTGGCCACACACCCATGCTCCTCCAGAGAGTGGAACCTCCATCACCCAGTGCTATAGTCAGACACTACACCATTGAAAAAGCCTCATATTTCATTTCTAATACAAATAGCAAAAATATGAATAGTAACTGACAGTGTACGACAGATTGACTTTAAACATATATACCTACCATGATTGGTTGTAACCGATAATAAGATGGATGAATAGGTGGTTTCAGAAGTAATAATTTATTTGGTGATGGTGATGTTGTACTACCGCTAATACCACTATCACTACGACTACAATAACTGCTGTTATTACTGCTGCTTCTACTGCTAGCATCACTACCAACAACTGGAAATGAATTACAGCACAACAGAGTGGAATTACGCTGATGGATAAATATGAGAATACGTGCCAACTGTTGCATAGTCCATCGGATAAAGTTACGCTTAATGAGTAGACAAAAGATTTCATCAGATTTGACATCACAATGCGGTGAATTGGGTACAATAGTAGAAGATGATTTTCTTGTTGGCGTTAGTGAAATTCTAGATGTGCGCTCACCGTTCTCATCATCATCATCTTCATCTCCTTCCTCATCGAAATTATCAGCACTAACACTATTAGTATTGTGATTGGTTGATGACATGCTGATGATGTCAGTAGTAGTGGCTTTTGTAAAACTATCCACAAACGATAGAAGGACATCACACCAAACATCCATTATTGCTGTGTTCTCATTGCTTTTTGAATTCAGAACCTAATTTATTCACAAGACAAAACAAGGAGAGATAACATATATAGAGTGTGGTGTTAAGGTGACTATTTTAGATGAACACAAACAACCACTGGTGAATAAATATGGTTCTAAAAAACCTGTATGACAGTAATTAGAACAGCTCATAATTATTATATATGATTTGGTACTTAAATAATATTTTCAAATAATAATGGCTTTATTGTGTAACCTATTTCGGGAATACTGTACAGAATTTCCAGCATGTCATATAGCATCAGTTGGACAGAAACAGTGTACATGTACGTTCATACTTCCCATTGTGACATCAAAAACCAGATATTTAGCAAAGAGAACTCCTTTCAACAAATTTATTCTCAAGCTGTACATTCAAATATATATATATATATATATATATATATATATAATACATGAAGACTAATCTGTGAGGAAGATTTAACTTAAATAATAGGGGATTGAAACAATAACGATGGTGGTTATAGTTATAATAATGTTGCTAGTTGATGATGTAAAGGTAGAATGATAACAAAAACGGTTACATAAGATTTTAAATAGTCTATAAGGTGCATATAGATTAAAAAGGGGGGTGAAAATGTGATAGAGTTAATAAACAATCAAAGGATTAGGTAATATGAGTCAGCAGTCGGACCTCATACCTCAGTTGGTAGAGCACCAGGCCGGTAACTCGGTGGTCGCTGGTTCGAAGCCGACCGTGGTCCTGGTTTACATCTCACCTTCAATCATCACCCAGTACAAATATGACCAAGACAAATTGAGTGGAATAAATTGAAAATGTTTTGTTGAAAGTTGCGGTTATTAGGAAGATCAAATGAAATAACACCGGGAACAATTAAATGTAACAATAAAGTGATAATGACGGTATAGGAGTACAAAGATTAATCTGACTGATAAGAAAAGGGGGAAAGGAAAACAGGGAAGGAAGCACACCAAGACTGAAATAAATAAGGGCCAAGGTAGAGACAAAGACTGTACATACTTCTCTTACATACAAACGTCAGACTGGCTTCAGTTCATGGATAGCTAAGTCCTCTGCTGTTTTCAGAAATTGAACGTGGAGCAAAGGTGAGTGTTTGAGCGAATTCGATAGACAACCTTACAATCATTGTTTGGGTCGGTTGAATAGTTGGAATCGATAAGAAGTTCTATCCTTGAGCATTTAATCGATTCTATCCTTGAGCTCTCTATCCTTGAGCTCAAGGATAGAATCGATTAAATGCTCAAGGATAGAACTTCTTATCGATTCCAACTATTCAACCGACCCAAACAATGATTGTAAGGTTGTCTATCGAATTCGCTCAAACACTCACCTTTGCTCCACGTTCAATTTCTGAAAACAGCAGAGGACTTAGCTATCCATGAACTGAAGCCAGT
Organism: Heterobilharzia americana; assembly: GCA_944470555.2. Lineage (NCBI taxonomy): Eukaryota > Metazoa > Platyhelminthes > Trematoda > Strigeidida > Schistosomatidae > Heterobilharzia > Heterobilharzia americana. The sequence goes on along the minus strand of OX104129.1, from coordinate 74,408,783 downwards.
CTGACGTTTGTATGTAAGAGAAGTATGTACAGTCTTTGTCTCTACCTTGGCCCTTATTTATTTCAGTCTTGGTGTGCTTCCTTCCCTGTTTTCCTTTCCCCCTTTTCTTATCAGTCAGATTAATCTTTGTACTCCTATACCGTCATTATCACTTTATTGTTACATTTAATTGTTCCCGGTGTTATTTCATTTGATCTTCCTAATAACCGCAACTTTCAACAAAACATTTTCAATTTATTCCACTCAATTTGTCTTGGTCATATTTGTACTGGGTGATGATTGAAGGTGAGATGTAAACCAGGACCACGGTCGGCTTCGAACCAGCGACCACCGAGTTACCGGCCTGGTGCTCTACCAACTGAGGTATGAGGTCCGACTGCTGACTCATATTACCTAATCCTTTGATTGTTTATTAACTCTATCACATTTTCACCCCCCTTTTTAATCTATATGCACCTTATAGACTATTTAAAATCTTATGTAACCGTTTTTGTTATCATTCTACCTTTACATCATCAACTAGCAACATTATTATAACTATAACCACCATCGTTATTGTTTCAATCCCCTATTATTTAAGTTAAATCTTCCTCACAGATTAGTCTTCATGTATTATATATATATATATATATATATATATATATATATATATATATATATACATCGCACAGCAGACGAGCTAAATACGGTAGTGTAGAGTTTTTATGTTTTGTAGTATGTACATAAAGTCTTATGTACTTACTCCTTGTCTTTCCAGATGACTGACATGCAGACAGCTTTGAGTGAAGAGGATGCTAGTCATCTGATAAAATAACTCCAACCAGATGTTCAAATAATTTAATGTTTACCCACAACTGTTTCAACTAGCAGCTTTATACGTACACTACTAGTTCTGTTGACAATCTTTAAAAAGCTCTACGCAATACACAGCATAGTCCTTTTTCAATAACCCGAGAAAAAATAAACGGGAACAATAAAGAAGAACAGGCAAGATGAATGAGTTTATAAAACACAAGAGTACATGCTTAGGTTATACCAGATACTCTCAGCTTCTAAATATAGAAAGTTAGGTGGAAAATTCTTTTGGAAATTAGTAAGATATAGGAGGAGCACGAAAGGTCCGAAGAAAAATACACACCAAGATAAATCACAATTGTGACATTCTCTAATGCACAACTATCAACAGAACAGGAATCATGAGAACCAAGCAGTTTACATAGGTTATGTTCATGACTAAAACCAAAGTTTATAGTCTGACATTTTGAAAAACTAAGCATGAGACCATTCTTGGAGGATCGTCATCTAACAGTAGGTAGGAAATCGTTCAGTTATCATCTTATTTCTTCCTATATGATGTTATTTTAAGAAATTCGATAGTTATATCAAGCTGTTACATTCTACTCTGATATTTCTAATATTGAGTTCTGATGAACTGTTGTGGAAGTCAAGACATACCCATAGGTTTAACACTGAAACAAGTTAGGCATCAAGATGTTTTTAACTGATTATAACTACCTAATTATGAATAAAATTCATTTCCTAGCACAGAACTAAATTTCATCGGTAACATGAGACCTACTTTTACAAGAGGCTGTTTAAATGCATCAGAGGGTTATTATGTGTCGGTATTTAAACATTTTCAGTGAAACAATAAGACTTGTTAGTATTCATAGGTTTTTTTATTCCTATGATCTATGCAGACGTGGAAAGGATATGTATCCTGGAATTTAAAGTATCATTTACAATAAACTGAAATGGTCAAAAATGAGAATTATTGTTGAGAGGAACACACCTGACATCCAGACCTTAATCGATAATGTATTAAGATTAACAACCAACTATCGGATAAAGTACTAAAGAAAACTGACGTTAACTAATCAAGAGAAATAAAATCCCTACTATCTTCAAAATACAGTGTTCATTAGTGACATATTTTGAGATGGATATCCCAAAGTTCTAATGCGGAACCATGACATATGGAGTCAACTAGATGAAAGTGACGATGATACGAACTTAAGACCCTAGTGGACAGCAGCACTAATCGCTAGTTGACAGAAGTAGGGAACCATGTACGGCAGAACTTCGATCCAGTGGCTTTGGTCAACGCGTTCGCCGTGAGACCTGAAGGTCATGAGTTCGATCTCCGGCAGGGTCTTCCTGGGTGTGTAGTTCTGGAAGGTCGCATACCAGAAGGGAACGACTGCCCACAGTTCCTATGTATTCAAACGTCCTCTAACTAATACCAGTCCGTGATAAATAATACCCAAGGACTTTGTTTCCTCTTCTAGGGTATGCAAGAGCTTTCTTAACATCAGCCAGGGTTCCCGAGATTAACGTCACCTAGTAGTTACAAATAACAATGATGATGAATATCGAAAGGAAGGTACAATTTTATGTACTATACTACAAGTTGTGCTATTTGTGAGTCAGTTATACTATCTACGACTAAGTGGTTAAAAGCTGAATGGCGCAAAGTACTCATGTGTCAGATAAGTGAATGACCGATGGACGAGGAGTAACTTAAGGTCAGTTGAACTGCTTTTTAAATTATTTCATCTATTTATTGTTTCATGGTTACTTTACTCTAGTGCATTATTCAGCATGATCATCGGTTGGTCTTCCATTATTATCGACCTAATTTTGCTGGCTGAATGCGTGGACATAACTGATATGTAGTAACTCATTGGCAACTGCTCAACCGACTCACTCAGATACACAATTCTCAATAAAACTTTGACACTATAGAAATGTACAATTATTATGCTTTCCAAATGTTGATACAGCTTCATTTATAAACAGTGTATCCAATTTCCGATATCATCATTGGTAACCTATACTACTTAGAACAGTAGTAAGGAGGAAGTATATATTATTCTGTGATTTGTAGTAAATAATATTGAAGCATCACATTAACAAGTTTTTAAAGATTTGAAGTCAGCTAATGATTAAAAAACTACAAATTTTTAAATCATTCTCACCTTATCCAATTTTTCTGTGAAAACATGCGTTAAACTAGTCTGAATCGTTGGCACTAACAGATAACGACATTGTGGATCACAGAATAGGCTTGAGTGAATAGTTTCAGTTAGTATCTTTTGACTCGGTAATTCAGTACTCTCCAGTGTACGCGTAATTAATCGAACAATGAATTGAGCCAGTTTTAATTTAGGGTAAACTTCTGTTAAACTTTTAATAATTTCCGGTACATGTTTAAATATGATAAGCTAGAAAAAAGGAATAGAAAAGTTATTAGGCGTAAGGAGATGCAGTTCCTGGGACCTTTATCTTTCATTGCCCTTAGAAGAATCGATAAGGACAGAAAAACAGAATTATAATATAGAACACAGCGAAGTAGTGTATGGGTTCAGGTTATCATTATTCATAAATGGTAGAGTAAAAAGAAAGCATGATGAAGTGCGAAATTCAATGATAGAAAAACACATACTACTTAAACCGTTTTACAATGTATGTTTATATATATATATATATATATATATATATATATATAACTGAAAATCTCTGTGAGATCAGCCGATTTCTACTCTGGTGTTTAACTCAATAAGGAACGAGTCATGTCTATGATGAGACGAATAATAATGCTACATGGCTGGCCGAATTCGGGTAAATGGAGGGAAGTTCGAACCAGCTTTTCATTCGTTCGAAGTTGACAAGCTAGACCAATGAGACGCAGTTTCAGGAAAGATGATCATAATTCCTAAGTCCTGTATTTCAATGAACTGCGAAGAGATAGAAAGGATTAGCAATTACTTCTTACACAATATGACACAATGTTTACTTACATAGATGCGAAGAATGGATGGAGAAAAAATCAACTTGTCGGGCTGTAAGCTTATGTATAACCAAAGATGGTGATGACAGATAGGGACTCAGCAACTATATGCACGTTTTTGCAGTAGGCAATGAGCTATATCTGTCATGTATAGGTTAATGATACTACCTGATTGGCTATACCTCGGTAGACTGGGTGGGATTTAAACACACTGGTTGAAGAAGGTCAGTTGCCTACACTAATGAACATAGAAAGGTGGGGACGAAAGACAACCAACAGTCATGATAAGCGTCGTCATTAAGAGTGCTAGGTTGAGTCTTTTTAATCTTGTCTCAAAAACAAATACTGATGAAGACAATAGTATGATGGAGTAAAAAGAAAAAAAGACGGACAGAGAAGTAGAAAGATGTTGGGCTTATTGAGTAAAAAATGAAGAGAAGGAAATAGCGAATAAGTGAAGGTAAATAGGATGTTCAGAATTTCAAACACGGCAAAGGACAAATACGTCTCCACTACTGTGGTTGATTCTGAGCTGTCTACTAACCAAGATTATTCAACCATAGGTGATATTTCTTGGTCTAACTACATCTATCTTCCTTCTTACCTAATCCTACACCAGGTAGTAAAGTGTGTATTGAGGTAAGAGGTTAGTCGGAATATGCGACAGGGCCCTATGGCCTGACTTCTTGTCTTTTCCTGACCCCAACAATTCTCACCCTATGGTCCTACTATACAGACAGACATTATCAACGGTATTACGAGATTATTAATTATAACTGGAAATCTGTGACCTCGATATCTTGACACACACACACACTCATTCAATAGCCATGTCATGCTGAAGCACCGCAAGACAGACTAAACTCCTAAGCAGCATACCCACCCTAAAATGGATATTCGAATGTTCCATTTCAGGAAGATGGTAGGAACAGTTACTCGCAGTGACCGTGTAAACATGGATTTTTTTCACAAACCTTTTCCTGAACCCATCTCTGTTAGGTAGAAAAGCTTTGATATAGAAAATATTTCTGACACTTTTTCAATGTGCATTAGAACTTTTGAGAAAAGGAGGAATTTATAACCTCCTACTCATCACCGCCACACTCGTATTATTCACTACTGCCAGGACGTATACAACCTTAAAAGCTTAGTGATTTCCTTTTCTTTATTTAACTACAAACACAATCATTTGGGTACGCATCAATCAGAAAGCATAAGTTTTCTCTAGCTTACAAATACACCACAGAAACAGGAAACAGATATCTATGACATTTTGTTGATCACCATCAGATAATCAACAACTGAATATTATGCTGTTGAGTTCATTTGATGATATCACAAAATCAATTGACGAAATTCAATCAGTACAATCACATCAGTTATTCTTCAGTTCCATATTATAATTTGTAACACACTATGATCTAGTATTATTTACTTGATGACCTTTCGAGCATAAATTACTATTGCTCATAATCATATCAATGTTATCACACTACTTTCAACATCTGATTTTTACAGTCCTAAAAACTAATGTTATTTTTTCTGTTGACAGCAAAATTTTCCATATCTTTACTATGAATGTTGTGCTATTTCTGTTACATGTGTTGCATATTGGCTGACTCGATGAACAAATATTCAGTAATCAATCACTCCCTCTCTTCATCTAATTATATTGGACTTGAGTACAGTGGTTTCACCCCACCCTATTGTGTGGTTGTGTATTAATGCATGGATTGTAATAGTTGAGCTTTTTTCTACATTATTGATCGCATTCAGGTCTGTTATTCTATTTTGAGCTAAATTCCTACGTTCGGCTATTCTGACCCGACCGGCTAGTTTGACCTATGTACTTGACCTCACAGTTATTAAATGGAATTGGAAAGATTATTTTGCTTAATTGGTTCTATCGGATCCTTAAGCCGTATAAGCCTATCTCTCTGTGAGTTTGTAGGTTTAAATGCCACCCTAATTCCAGGTTTGTTAAGAATCCTCTATGTAAAGTTTCTGATGTACCTTCCCTTAGTAGTGTAACAACACAATGGAGGCTGTGAACTCTTTTCTACTGGTGTTGTCGTTATTATTCGTACTCATGTCATTGTTATTATTTCATTTAATAACCCATAGAGAATAGTTATTAACTATTAGTGCATCTTTTACGTGTTTCAATTCCATGTTTAGGTCTTTGCAATGACGAATTAGTTTTCTAGCCGTATCATCCAGACATTTGACTAAATCTGCCTTCACTGACATTGGATTAGATGACTTGAAGTCTTCAGTTTCAAAAGAAATTTGAATAAATGAAGAATACTCTTTTCAACAACTCTTTCAGGTTTTTACGTCTTATAACAGTCCGTTAATATTATTAAACAGCCCGGGCATTCTCTTCGGAAAGTTCTTATATAAAATATAATGTCACAATTTAATATTACTGGAATTCAATTCCAAATAATTAATTACATAGGTAATACTAAATGGTGAAAATAAGTTATATTCACTTTGATAATAAAAGTTAAATGAGTAAAAGCCTATCATGAAAAGAAGGGAGAAATGAAAAGTGTGAATGTAAAATCGGAAAAAACAATAAGTTAAGTTGTACAAATGTGTGAGCATCTGGTAAAATTTACGATCCTAAGGAAGATGATGAGTAAATACGTGTGTTCACTCTTCTTTACATATGTTTGTATGGGTGTATATGAACGTAAGGTGTCATAAACTAAGACGGATAGTTTGAGAAGTACTATTTATAGATACTTATAATTCATGCTCCTCTATTGTATCGATTTGCTCAAACTTTGTTGGCAGATGGGCTCCCATGAGGATGCGTTGATAATGACTGAATATTTATTGTGCTGCAGTTTACTAGGTGACAAGTAGGGGAGTGGAGGACGCGCATTTTCCTCTAATTGGTATACGTCAGTTGGATGCACCGGTACCCCAGTGAGCAGTATTGTTCCCACTGAGACTGGAAGTCAATACTTGTCACTTCAAATGCCAAAGCATTATCCACTAGTCTAGTAAAATGGTACTTATGTAAGGGAACATCTAAAACGTGGAACCTGAAAATTAGGTTACATGGGGTGGAAAGCTTAGAAATTTGTTACATCCCGGATAAGACGGAAGTAGTTTTAGTGGCAACACCCACTTTTTCTGAATACATAACTCAGATTGTTTGACTTTAATTGCCGCCGCTCCTGCAGTTCAAAGCCTTCGGAGCTTAGTATCACTCAGCAAGTTGGTAGAAACCGGGTAAATAATGGAAGATGACCTTTTCATATTCATCATATAGTCTGTTTAAACCATATATGAGATAGAGCTAAAAAGTAGACCGTAGCATGCAGAAATTTAAAAACATACACCCCGACAGATCACTCCACGCATTGATCTTAAGCCGTCAGAGAAGTACACAATTCAATAGTAAAAGTAAATAAATCTTATAAAGTGCATCATGAAAATGTGTTGATCGTGGAAATACCCTAAGCTACGCAGTCATATTCCACAGCACAAGAATTTTCAGTTAATTTTTACACTACTTACAAGTAGTATGAAAAGACAACCTTATTTTTTGTCGACCGATATTTCTGGTTTGCATCAGCGGTACGAAGCTTCTAAGGCTGAAGGTTTCTGAACAAGAAAAAACTGATTTTTATCGAATCATGAGAACAAGCACGGAAACGCATCAAAAGTACGGAAAAATAAATAGTCTCAACAGTTTATGGAAGCATCTGGTCAGTTGCATGAGTACATCACTACTTACTCGAAGGAGAACATCGTCAGTACGACAGGTAACATCAATCACTCTGGATAGAAAAGATTCGACCTGACGTATAAACAATGATTCAGTTTCCTTTTGATATTTATCATTCAGTTGCATGATATCTAAATGCTTGAAGAAATTTTTTTAAATAGAGAAAAGCAAAACAATCTTAATGAAACAAAAGATCTTTCGATCAACACGTGATAATAATGAATTATTTTATACTTTCTAGAAATTATAATTGCAGATAAAAGGACTATGTTGGGGGAATGAGTAGAATAGCTATTAAGAGGGATTTTATAGATTGAAAGACAACATTTAAACAGAGAAACACGTAGACAATCGATACCTAGCCACTGAGTCACGTTTCACTACATCCTCACCACCTTTTCCTACCGAATACATATGCTTCAACAACTAGAACACAGAAATGTAGTCACTGTAAACTGTATTGAAAAGATACATTTAGTAGATTCTCTAAAATACCATTTACTTTACTTTTATTTCAGTCCGGCTATGAAAAAGTTGAAGTGGAGAAAAGTAACAGCTCCTGAAGATTAGCTGCAGTAATATTCTTAGGTTACCTTTTATGCATTTCTTGATCTTAAGTGATTCCCCTCATATACGCCATGAATCACTTAGTAATGGTTGGTGTGTTAGTCAATTTTAGTTCACTTGTGTTCTCTGTGCTGCTCAAGTCATCCCCTCTATAACATCTCAATTCCTTTCAAAGTGGATGATGACTTTACTGTCGATCAAGACTTTTCAGACATCCGGCTCAGAGAATGCAATGCTATCAAGGATAGAATATATCCACTAGAACAAAAGATCACATATCAACTGTCTGAAATATGCACCATGGCTGGTCCTTAAGTATAATATACCATAAAAGCGTTTTCAAAAAAAAAAAGCTGAACAATATTTCACAACCAACTTACTCTTGAACGGACTATGATTAAAAAAGCCCATTGGATTGTAGAAAATATGAGTTGTACAGCTTTCGAATCAAAGAACTGTATGGAAGAGTAGTTAGTTGGCCCACCGTTTCGACTATTCAGTGTCTGATCCAATTTTGATCGACTAACTGTATTACTGCTGACTGGAAGTGGTGGTAATGGAGCAGAAGGAGGATAAGGATGATTTTGATACAATACCGGAGAGATAATTTCAAACAGCATTGCATTCAACAATTGTAGATATGGTATATATATTTTATAATACACAAATCCAGATCCATTAAGATAACTGTGTATTAAGTGTTGTCGAACTGAATCAATTGCCAAGTCTTTGTAGCAACGAGCCAATCCCATTAGAAGACTATAACCTAAATTTAGATTGATAATATGTTGAAAATTCTCATCCATTGTAGTTAGCAGGAGTTGTAACATACTGTCGATTAGTGAACGAGTAAACTGAATAAATGAGGAAGATGGAAGTAAGATACCATAAGAAATAGACATATCTATGTATAAGTATATGCATGGTAAATGGATGAAAAACAAGCCATTTTAACCAACCAATCAGAAAACAGAGAATAAACTTTTCAGCTTCCACTTAGGAGAGATTGAATAGTGACTAGATCATTGAAATATCATCACTATGCAACCTTATCGAAGAGCGCTTACGATCAATTACATCTCATCAATAGAATATAAAAGAAATTAGAATTGAAACCAAAATAGATTAATACAATGCAGCTTTGTTTTCGTATGCTGGGATTTTAGTTACTACTCAAATAAGTAGTTTAAGGTTAGTTAGATAACGTTTCAGAATATGGTTTATTCGTCATTAGTGGGTCAGAAGAAAACTATGCGTGTGACAGCTGACAACAGTTAGACGACTAGTTTCCAAAGACAAGGTATATTTTGATAACACAGCATCTAGAAAGATAATGAAGCTTCAGATACTGACACGTATTTAAGGAATAAAATACTTTGTCACTCCTAGATTACTGAGTAACTTACTACTTGATCAGGGAAAATGCCTTAGAAATAGGTTATGGGTGATGCAAGATGAATGATAGGCAACTTTACTGCTGCCTAGGTTAAGTTATGCGACCTGGGTTCGAGTGTATGATCTAACCGGTTGGTTGAGCAAGCTTCTGTGATTTATGGAGTACAAGCAAACAATAACTATGAACTTTAGGGGTTCATTAACAACGTTGAAAGAATACTACAATCACAGCAGGACTGAGTTGTGAGATCCAGTCACTGACAAGGTTTCACCGCCATACTTCAACTCTCATATTTATGAATGATACATAACTATCTGTACGCCATTATCATACAAGCTTCTTTTTCAATCAAAATCAAACTAAAGTGACAGATCAGTTGTTCGTTTGACTATCTGTGTTAGCATAGATCCTGTAGGCTATTCTTCCTATGACTTTTGAACCCTGTTACAAGTTAGGTTTAGTTGTAATCCCAATTATCATCCTCTTGTAAGAATATGAGTATGCCAAAACATCTTATCGACTCACTATTCTTCATAATAGAATTTGAATGTCCCAGTGAGTGAAATACAAAACAGGGTTGTTTTTACACAGTGTTTAAATTATGCAAATTCACCAAAGAAACTAATTGCTTTTACCGACAATTCAATAACAATTCTTCTGCACGAATGATTCGGCGTTGTCAGTCGATTGTAAAGATGACGTTTACATGAAGCGTGCTTAGTGTCATGGATGGGTGAGTTGTAGATTGCAGTTTGTATGTTTACATTTGCCCGTAGTGGTTATAACAAGCATATTGACATTTTCAGTAGTATGTAGAGGGTAGGTAGGAACCAGACCAGTTTGTGTTGATTTTGGTGACTAGCAGAGGAATCCAGGAATCGCGTTCCGTCCTACTTAGGACCCACTCATCAGCTGGATATACCTGTACCTCAGTGAGTGATTTTATTCCTACCGGGGCTCAAATCAGTACCCTTAGCTTCAAGTGCCAGAGTGTTATTCACTAAGCCTGTGGGACACAACAGCCGCCTCTTGTGCAACGGGTATCAGTTGTTGTATTGATACTTATAATTTCCCATTGCTACACAGAGCCGAATTACTCGACCTCTGCTGGCAGATGGGTTCCTATGCGGATGCCTCGATACTGCCGGATATTCATCATGTTATACTGATCTCAGTCGAGCAATTTGGCCTATATAGCAACGGAAGGTTATAAGTATGATTACAACAACTGAAACTAGATCAAATCATATCTTATCTGAAGAGAATCTGCCTTGAAACGTTTCTCACTCATCCAGATCAAACTAGGACCAGGCATTACTGCGTAACGGTCCGAGTTGCCACACCTCATATCAGTATATCAAGTAAAAAGGCAATGAGACACAAGATGAAGATAAGAGAATGCAGTCAGAAGAAATATTAAGTACGAAAGGAGAGAAACAAAGCTATTGTGAATAATTTTCACATTGTTGAAATCGATTTTGTGAACTAAAATTAAAGCGTATAGAGAAATGATCAAACTGTTTTCAAGCATTCTCAGCCTTACTGAACTTTTAAGTGGTAGGACGGAAGTCTTTCAGTGTTCACTCTTTCTAAATCTTGATTTCACGGGAAGTCTCAAACAGGTATACTGGCTGCATTACAGTAAGAGTATTCAAGTTTTATACACATAAATGGATTGAAAATTCTCATAAATATTGTCCTTCAAAAAGACTACGTTGCTCTTTAGTCTATTTGGTGTACTGTATTGTATTCATTGAGCATTCATTTAAATCTCATTCGAGATGCATGGACATCCATGCGATGACTACTGTTGTATTTCATCAAATTTCAACTTGATTTGGATACCTATAAATATATATTGATTATTTTGTGCCTTTATAGACCATTTAGTCTCATCATACACGTATAAATCTCACTCAAAACATACTTCTTTTTGGAAACAACAAATAACTCCAACTAATCCACAGAAAACTTACTTTTCTCAATTCATTATCTTTTCTTGACAGATAAATACCTTGACGTAGACACATGATAATATCTTCTTGATAATTACGCCATAAGATAACTTTCGTTAGATTTTCTGATAGTACACATACAAAAAAAACGACAAATTAGTACAATTTTTCTAGACAAAAAACTTCAAGTACATCTGACCAATCATTTTACCAAACCGTTAACGATGTCTGACCAGTCAGTCAGTCAGTCAGTCAGTCAGTCAGTCAGTCAGTCAGTCAGTCAGTCAGTCAGTCAGTCAGTATATATATATATATATATATATGCACAACTTGTATTGTGTATATTTTGGACTCAGTGATGTACCTTCTGTTGCTTTACCGTCTTTTTTTCCTGATGAATTTAGCGAAAATTAGGGTGGAGCGAAAGTAAGGATAGGCACATGGGATGTCCGCATCATGTATGAACCTATCAAGGCTGCCCAGATTGCTAAAGAGATGAGGAGGTATGGCTTGGAAGTGCTAGGAATCTGCAAAAGCAGATAAAATGGAAATGGACTCTCCAAACTCTTACCTGAAGAGTCAATATTCTACTCCTATATTGTCACCCAGACGACAACCATTAGCACACTGAGTTTTCGAGTGGCTATCATGATGTCTGCAAGAACATGGAAGGCTCTCATGCAGTGGAAACCAGTCTCCTCCTGCAGGTTCATGACAGCGAGATTCAACTCAAAAGGAAGGAAAGTCATAATCACTCAATGCTACACGCCAACAAATAATGCAGATGAAGAGAAGAAGGATGAATTCTACAGATAACTGCAATCAGTAATGGATAAGACCCCACACCAAATGGTGACATCAAAATTCATTCTAATGGGTGACATGAATGACAAACCAGGAGCGGACAACACAGGAAAAGAACTCATCATGGGTCGAGAAGTACTCAGTGAACTGATGAATGCGAAGGGAAAACTGTTTGCAGACTTCTGCGTATTCAACGATTTGGTGATTGGCGGCAGTGCGAACAAACACAAGGATATCAACAAAGCGACATGGACTTCACCAGATGGACACACTGCAATGAAAATCAGATTGACTTCATCTGAATGTGAAGAAAGTTGAAACCCAGTGTACTTGACACAAGATCAAGAAGGGGAGCAGATGTAGGTTCACACCACTCACTAACCAGTGCAAGGAACCTTCCAAATCAAGCTGAAAGCCTTCGAGATTGGTGATAGACCATATTAGAAGTTGAACACCCAGAACAGAAACTGAACTGAAGGACGAAACTACAAAGAAAATCTTCGCGTCCGCCATCAGAACAAAACGAGAGACGCTGAGCAACATCGCTGAAGGATTAGGCGTGGAAGAACACTAGAACTCTTTGAAAGCCCTGTGGAAAGAAACCTCCATAACCGCATTAGGAAAGAAGAAGAAAGAAGACAAGGAAGGAATGGATCTCGATGGATACATGGAAGCTGATAGAGCACGGAGAGGATGATGGTCAAGGTGAAGCAGAAGATGAACCAGTGTGAGGATGCACAACGAAAAGAAGAACTGAGTATAAAGTATAAATCACTGGACAAAAAAAGCGAAAAAGAGTGCGCGCAAACACAAAAGACACTTCTACGACACACTGGCAAGTGAAGTAGAACACGCTGCAGGCTGCTGGAGAGATCTGACAACATAATATCAAACAACTAGTATACTTACTGTCCGGGAAGAGATCAACGCAGACGAAATCAATAAAAGATGGTTAGGGGAAGCAAGATACCATAGAGGAGAAAGAAAAGAAACGATGGGCTGACCACATCATGGAACTCTTGAATCGACCACCACCACCCGCAACTTATCCGGAAATTCCACCAGCAACGGCAGAACTACCAGTGAGCATAGGCCCTCCGACAAAACCAGAGGTCCTGAATGCCACAGAACTGCTAAAATCTAGGAAAGCAGCAAAATCACATGGAACTCCTCCACAAGCACTGAAAACAGACGCAGAGACAAAAGTGGACATGCTTACACCCCTACTGTAGAAGGTTTGGAATGAAGGAAAGGCACTTGCCAACTGATTGGAAGAACACCTACCTAATCAAACTCCCAAAGAAGGGAGACCTAAATCTTTGCAAGAACTGGTGCGGAATCATGATACACTCCTGTTCACCCCAAGCAAAATATTAAGCTACATCACCCTGGAGAGACTAAAGGATGCACTGGATTCAAAATTACCACCAGAACAGGCTGGCTGGTTGGCTTCAGAAAAAACAAATCATGTGTACATCAAATTACAACGCTTCGCTTCGCTAAGCTACGCATCACCAGAGAACAGAGCATAGAATGGTAGTGAACTCACTACCTCAACTTTATCGACTTTGAAAAGACCTTCGACAGCGCCGACCGAGAGTAGTTTGGAAACTAGTTTAACACTACGGAGTACCACAAACCTATATCAACCTCATTCAACAGCTATATGCTATATGAGGATGCTAGATGCCAAGTGATTCACAATGGAAAATGGAGTGAAGACAGGAGTAAAAAAGACTGTCTACTATCACCCATGATATTCCTGATTGTGGTCGACTGGATCATGCAACAGACAACTGTGAAGAGTGAGAAGATGGACATACGCCAGCTGGACCGGTGAAGAGACCCCAGAAGAAGATTTGGATTTCGTCGATGATGATTTATGCCTAATGCCTTGTCGCACAAACTCGAAGATCTACAGGCGAAAACTAACAAGTTGACAGAAGAGGCGAGGCAGCGAAGACCGGACTTCAAGTGTGAACGTAGAGAAGACGGAGGTGATGAAGATACCCAACCAACGACGACGACAACAACAACAACAACCAGCACCAATCACCTTCAACGGGAGGAACCTTAAGAAGTAGTCTCTTTCACCCACCACCTAGGCAGCATCATTCGAACTACAGGAGACGGTGGTACAGACGAGGATGTCAAAAACAGTCAGGATCTGAAAGGCAGCAAGACAGGCTTTCATTAATCTGAAATCAGTGTGGAGATCTACTGCACTGCACTCAGCATAAAGCGTGAACGGGATCCGGATCTTCAACACTAATGTCAGTCAAGTCGGTGCTGCTATATGGTTGAGAAACTTGATGTGTCACGAAAGGTATTTCCAACAAACTCCAGACATACACCATCAACAGATGCCTACACTCGATACTGACACTGAAGATCAGATGGCCAGAATAATAAGAATAATCAACAAGGTACTCTGGCCGGGTAACGAACCAAGCAAGAAGCCATCACTCAACAAATATGCAGTGGAAGGAAGTGGAGATGGGTTTGGCATTCACTGAGAGGACCGACTGGAGACATGACGCGCCAAGCCCTCGAGTGGAATCCAAAGGGGAAGCGACGAGTTGGGTGTCTGAGGCGAGGGTGACACGGAGGGGAGATGGTGTGAGGAAGAAACGAGAGTTTGTGGACAGTGGTGGAGCTGGGTTCAGAAGATTGCAGAGAAGAGAGTGCAATGGAGGCGTGCTACTGAATTCGTATGTTCCACCAGGAACCCAAGGGGAAAATAATAAATAAAAATAATAAAGGGTGGAGCCTGAAGGTTATAGTTCAAACGACCATATTAATTAATAAGATTATGTCGTGGCAACGAGTGTGCACATCGAGCATTGTTTGCTAACGCCGGGGATGGTTTAGAAAGTGGCCGGATTGGTTGAACATATGACATGGTATGGCGGGATGGAGGATAGCTGTGTTGGATAGGCATCTTCTAGTGCGTTTCAAGTTTCTGGATGGGTGCGATCAATCAAATTAGTGGAGCGAGATGCAATCAGACATGGCTCAGAATCGAAGAATAGGATGATTACATCATAGCCTCCGTGTATCATTTGTTTTTGAAAAGTAAAACAAAAGCACAGAACGCTTCTTATAGTCTTTCTCTGATCATTTTACCAGTTTCGTTGTTCTTTCCCCTCAAATATCTTCTTCCATGTTTTCATAACGTTGCTATATTATTTTCTAAAAGCCTATTTCTTGGTGTGTATGCTGTACCAATTTTGAGCTTTAAATCAATAAGTCGGTTTGACAATCAAACATGATGCCTTTAGGTTGACGGATAGAGCATATTTTTCAATAGACCATAATATCCTAAAATTGGTCACCATCGTGCTAGCTTACAGCACAAAACTGATTCAAAGTGTGTTACAACTTTATTTATCACATGCCCAGGCAACTATTAACTATCTATGTATGCGCATATATAAAAGTGACAGCAAAGTTATCTGCATTAGTTACCTACACTTGTGACAAGGTCATTGCAGTCTACCATCCTCTGACTAGCATTTAATTACAAATAATAAATGGGATTAAACTACGCAGTTCCACTTAATAGGGGAGGAAAAACACAGATTAGATTCAAATCAATGAAATGAAATGCATTGCGTAGCACTACAGTACATATTTTTGGCAATACACACGTAAAATAATGAAAAATATATAAGATATATAGTCTACACTAATTAAGAAGCTTCACAATAAGAAATAGGAAAACTTAAAGGGATTTGGTGTTATCTGTTTGGTAGTGGCTAGAAACAGAGTCCAGGACGCGCATTTCGTCCTATTTTGGATGCATCAGTTGTGTGTAACTGCATCTCATCGAATGATGAAGTCCCCACTAAGTCTCGAACCTAGCACCCAACACTTCAAACTCCAAAGCGTTGTCCATTAGGCTACTGAACCATGCAAACCACATACTGTGTAGCAGGTATCATTTGACATTGCTGATTTTTGTTATTATCTACCCTCGATTATCACACTGAACCGAACTAACCGACCACTCCTGGTGTATGAGCTACTTAGACTTGAGAAATCCTGAGCGCCGCATAGAAATACATACATGTAAGAGGATGAGTATTCAGCTGATAACTTTGGGGGGAGATATATTGTAATATTGAATGTTTTAATAGGTTGAAAAGTGTGAAAACGTAGACAAAAACTCTCTCGATTTTACACTTCCTCTTATGTTAGTCATCAACTGAAAAGCAGAACAACGAATACAATAACACTGTAGCTCATATACGGAAAGTATATATTAGGGTAACGTTTCAATTGACTTGACCTGCAATATCAGATCACCTGCCTTGCTGGTGTGCGGAGAAAATATCAAAACCTGAAACTCTGTAGCTTCCTAACTAATTATTCTTCTTAACCAATCACATTAAACTAAAGTGGGCAAATGTAGATCGTATTCATTACGGAATGGAAGATTTATTCCAGGACACATATTACGTGAACTTTGAGATCATTCAGCTGAAGGACGTAGTGTCTGTCGTAATCCTCCCACACAGAATCTAACCAATCATGAATAACAGTGAACACTTTTGTGTTATCCACTGGGCTATAATCTGACAGCCACCAAATCATATGCAATGGGATCAGCTGTCTTCTTGATGTACTAGGAATATGCATGTGCATACGAAGGTGCATGCAACTGATGAATCTGAGATAGGCCGAAACAACAAAATACTCCAGTGTACAAAACCGCATTTACCAAGGGGTTACTGATAAACTGTTTGGTAATCCAATGAAAAGGAAATACATAAAAATATCTTATGAAGGAAAACACTGATGATCCTTACTAGTATAGTATAAGCACTTACCATCAGTAGTATGATAACTACTACAAACAAGAGTTTGTACATGCAGTGTATCCATACGATTACGAGAAGAGGATGAAGTTGAAAAATTCGGTATAGACAACACATTACTCCATCCACTTGAATTCAAGGAACCTGAACTAACTGTACTACCAATGGAACCGGAACCAGAACCACTACTTGAACCATAGAGAATTGGTGAATCATCCTCACAATAAAACGGTTGACACAGATAACGACATGCATTCACTTGAGCCATATCCATCTGTAATGCATAGGTAATATGCATTAGAATTACACCATAACATCAAATAAATAAACTCAGTAGAGAATACAACTAAATGCAATTGTTCATGGGCTAAGAAATCTTTTTTAAAAGTGATCACCAGTAAATCGAGAAAAGGAAAATACTATGAACAACATCATTAATCAAACACCATTGATAACAATGACTTACACGCTTTTCAGGCTGCATAAGAACAGTTTCAAACACACAAGGGTATTATTATTATCATTTGTCCTTTGCGTTCCTAGTGGAACATACGAATTCAGTAGCACGCCTCCATTGCACTCTCTTCTCTGCAATCTTCTGAACCCAGCTCCACCACCGCCCACAAACTCTCATTTCTTCCTCACACCATCTCCCCTCCGTGTCACCCTCGCCTCAGACACCCAACTCGTCGCTTCCCCTTTGGATTCCACTCGAGGGCTTGGCGCGTCATGTCTCCAGTCGGTCCTCTCAGTGAATGCCAAACCCATCTCCACTTCCTTCCACTGCATATTTGTTGAGTGATGGCTTCTTGCTTGGTTCGTTACCCGGCCAGAGTACCTTGTTGATTATTCTTATTATTCTGGCCATCTGATCTTCAGTGTCAGTATCGAGTGTAGGCAGCTGTTGATGATGTATGTCTGGAGTTTGTTGGAAATACCTTTCGTGACACATCAAGTTTCTCAACCATATAGCAGCACCGACTTGACTGACATTAGTGTTGAAGATCCGGATCCCGTTCACGCTTTATGCTGAGTGCAGTGCAGTAGATCTCCACACTGATTTCAGATTAATGAAAGCCTGTCTTGCTGCCTTTCAGATCCTGACTGTTTTTGACATCCTCGTCTGTACCACCGTCTCCTGTAGTTCGAACGATGCTGCCTAGGTGGTGGGTGAAAGAGACTACTTCCTTAAGGTTCCTCCCGTTGAAGGTGATTGGTGCTGGTTGTTGTTGTTGTCGTCGTCGTCGTTGGTTGGGTATCTTCATCACCTCCGTCTTCTCTACGTTCACACTTGAAGTCCGGTCTTCGCTGCCTCGCCTCTTCTGTCAACTTGTTAGTTTTCGCCTGTAGATCTTCGAGTTTGTGCGACAAGGCATTAGGCATAAATCATCATCGACGAAATCAAATCTTCTTCTGGGGTCTCTTCACCGGTCCAGCTGGCGTATGTCCATCTTCTCACTCTTCACAGTTGTCTGTTGCATGATCCAGTCGACCACAATCAGGAATATCATGGGTGATAGTAGACAGTCTTTTTTACTCCTGTCTTCACTCCATTTTCCATTGTGAATCACTTGGCATCTAGCATCCTCATACAGCATATAGCTGTTGAATGAGGTTGATATAGGTTTGTGGTACTCCGTAGTGTTAAACTAGTTTCCAAACTACTTCTCGGTCGACGCTGTCGAAGGTCTTTTCAAAGTCGATAAAGTTGAGGTAGTGAGTTCACTACCATTCTATGCTCTGTTCTCTGGTGATGCGTAGCTTAGCGAAGCGAAGCGTTGTAATTTGATGTACACATGATTTGTTTTTTCTGAAGCCAACCAGCCAGCCTGTTCTGGTGGTAATTTTGAATCCAGTGCATCCTTTAGTCTCTCCAGGGTGATGTAGCTTAATATTTTGCTTGGGGTGAACAGGAGTGTATCATGATTCCGCACCAGTTCTTGCAAAGATTTAGGTCTCCCTTCTTTGGGAGTTTGACTAGGTAGCTGTTCTTCCAATCAGTGGGCAGCTACCTTTCGTTCCTTCAGACAAGGGTATAGTTACTCCCGTTATCTAGCGATGGGACAACGAGGGATTATTTTCCACGCTTTATTACCTAATGAAATTTATCAATCAAGAAAAGAAGTGTATAAATTCAGCAGACCTTGCTGATGACACAATTGATGGCGTCGTTTTTCATAATAGTATGTGAATTATACGGACTTAGACTTCATCTGAAACTAATGATGGGTAGTGGCTAGCAGTGGAATCCAGGACGCGCGTTTTGTCCTATCCGGGACTGGTCATTCAAGTGTGCCATCTTCCCAGTGAGCCTTCATCTGGACGCGAACTCGGGACCGACCCCAACCATTTTCCACTAGACGACTTCTTGTGCGACGGGTATATTTTCAAGGTTATTGCTTGTTTTATCCCGTAGTTGGGTGGACTGAATTGATCGGTTTCTATTGGCATATAGGCTCCTGCGCGGATGCCTCGATATTCTCAGGACTCACGTTTCGGCCTGGAATCCACTGCTGAAATTGTAAATATGCTATGCTGATAGGTATTGGGAAGAATGAAGTAGAAGTCTACAGCTAACATCGATTCCTTGCGCACATAAGATGTTTAAACGATTATACCTGGGGATTAATAATCCCTAAGAATGACTGTAAATCTCCATATGCCTTTTAAATTAGCTGTTATGACTAAATCCCTACTTTTTATAGCTCTTCATTCGTCCATCATACATGAGTCGTGTTTATCGTTCTTTTCCCACTGGATTCGGTTACATTTCAAGTATGCTACTTATTTTATTGAATTGAAAAACGATGGCCTTGCATCCAAATTTTATCTCTCTTCCTAGGAGTAAAACACCTTCCCTGATGTTTTAAATACACTACATTGAGAGTCGCTGGTAATTTACAGTTATGTTAGATTACTGTTAAATTTCACATACAAAATACTGCAGTGAAATGTCACAACTGCCACAATATTAGACATTTGCGTTTGCTAACCACCCCTGCAAAATCTTCTTTGAAAAGGGTAGCACGTTGCTTCAAGCGTTTCACATCTTGTGGATAGTACAAGAGTAATGAGAAATACAATTAAAGTACAATCAAATAAGCAAGCACATATTCTTTCTGCCTTATTATGTATTTATAAGCGAATACGCCTTCGATCTTCTTAATGATGATATATACTTTGTAATAACGAACATGGTCAAATGCTAGAAAGCGGATGAACATCGACTATCCACAAGACCTTAGAGTAAGACGTTAGAAATGACAAGTACAACTAAATAACTACGTATATCATTTGTCCGGGTACACTGCTGATAAGTTCGGTTCCAAACGAGTAAAACGATCGTCTGATGTTGAGATAATCCTGATCTGGTTATCGAAATCTACAGATCAGCGTGAATGGTTCCTAACTACTCATACTGTTCAGTAGTATATTACTATGTGCAACACTTGGTAGCTCAAGAAAAAAAAAGTGGAACATAGTTTAAAACCTCGGAATCAATAGTTATGAGGTCAATGATCAAGGTCTGCAGAGCGCAAGATACCTATCAAACAACACGTATGTTACATGAATGAAAATAGCATCTCTATATGTTAATGACACCAAAATAAGTGGCAAAAGTGTAATATTCACGGTTATTGACAAAAACAGATAACGTTTGGACAAACTATTAACACTTCCATAACGCTGAACTTCTGCATTCATACCTAGAAGTATCAGTACTTTTATTAGGTTTGGTCTACTCGGACAAGCAACGAAATTTAGTCAGAAAAAGTATCTGTTAGATGATTGGAGACAATAGGCAGGGATTCCTGCTCAATTTTGGTCTGATACTAGATGATACTCGCCAACACGATATATCTGCAACTTTGAGAGGATGTCAGTCTCCCCAGGGACTTGAACCTGCATCAATCAATACTGCAGTCAGAGATGTAATTCAAGCCGTGTTCGATTTACAGTAGGACTGGACTATACATGTATTGCTTTGTCAGTTATTCAGTCCTAAGTGGTGACCGAATTCTCTTAATCGTTTTGTGGTGTGCTCAACAAGTTAGGCGACTCAGCATAACAGTTCAAAAAAGTCATTTTGACCAACATCAGCGAACCGTAAAGTATAATTTAGGTCAAACTTGCTACATTTAATGTATATCATGTATCGATACATAACACAATGTCCGTATTGCAATTATACGGTTTTGTATATTCATCATGTTATAATATTATTTAATTCAAACTATATTTTTGCATGTCATTATTTATTTCCTTGATAATCACAAAACGAATTCACTAACCAAATGAAGACAAACTCATCATAAAAGCTAGAAATATTATTCAGCATAGAGACTATCGAAAAATTATTATTACTATTATTATTATTATTATTACATACGTACATACATTGCAACTGACATTCCAATACATATCTAACTCTAACCCTAAACCGGAAATAATCTTTCTTTTTTCTCTCCTGACAATTCAAACCAACAAAATATAGTGTGTATAAGATATGAATGAGATAATAACAGAAACGGTTGGAACGAATCTATTAGGTTACAAATACATCTAAACTCAATTAATCGGTAATAATTCCATTGTATGCACACATAATTGATGCGAATGGATAAAAACAACAAAATAGGATAGTCTTTCGTGTTATAGTTTCTCTATCTCTGTCGTTGATTGGACCGAATTATTATTATTTTATTATTTATCCCTTGGGTTCCTGGTGGAACATACGAATTCAGTAGCACGCCTCCATTGCACTCTCTTCTCTGCAATCTTCTGAACCCAGCTCCACCACCGCCCACAAACTCTCATTTCTTCCTCACACCATCTCCCCTCCGTGTCACCCTCGCCTCAGACACCCAACTCGTCGCTTCCCCTTTGGATTCCACTCGAGGGCTTGGCGCGTCATGTCTCCAGTCGGTCCTCTCAGTGAATGCCAAACCCATCTCCACTTCCTTCCACTGCATATTTGTTGAGTGATGGCTTCTTGCTTGGTTCGTTACCCGGCCAGAGTACCTTGTTGATTATTCTTATTATTCTGGCCATCTGATCTTCAGTGTCAGTATCGAGTGTAGGCAGCTGTTGATGATGTATGTCTGGAGTTTGTTGGAAATACCTTTCGTGACACATCAAGTTTCTCAACCATATAGCAGCACCGACTTGACTGACATTAGTGTTGAAGATCCGGATCCCGTTCACGCTTTATGCTGAGTGCAGTGCAGTAGATCTCCACACTGATTTCAGATTAATGAAAGCCTGTCTTGCTGTCTTTCAGATCCTGACTGTTTTTGACATCCTCGTCTGTACCACCGTCTCCTGTAGTTCGAACGATGCTGCCTAGGTGGTGGGTGAAAGAGACTACTTCCTTAAGGTTCCTCCCGTTGAAGGTGATTGGTGCTGGTTGTTGTTGTTGTCGTCGTCGTCGTTGGTTGGGTATCTTCATCACCTCCGTCTTCTCTACGTTCACACTTGAAGTCCGGTCTTCGCTGCCTCGCCTCTTCTGTCAACTTGTTAGTTTTCGCCTGTAGATCTTCGAGTTTGTGCGACAAGGCATTAGGCATAAATCATCATCGACGAAATCCAAATCTTCTTCTGGGGTCTCTTCACCGGTCCAGCTGGCGTATGTCCATCTTCTCACTCTTCACAGTTGTCTGTTGCATGATCCAGTCGACCACAATCAGGAATATCATGGGTGATAGTAGACAGTCTTTTTTTACTCCTGTCTTCACTCCATTTTCCATTGTGAATCACTTGGCATGTAGCATCCCCTCATATAGCATATAGCTGTTGAATGAGGTTGATATAGGTTTGTGGTACTCCGTAGTGTTAAACTAGTTTCCAAACTACTTCTCGGTCGACGCTGTCGAAGGCCTTTTCAAAGTCGATGAATATTGGACTAAATTGATCAGCCATTATTGGCGTATGGGTTTCGGCGCGTACGCCCTGGCACCGTTGGTATTTCCAAATTTGATATTATCAATGGATAGTGAACATCAATGGACTCAGGACGCATGTATCTTCCTATTTGGTGACTCGTTAGCGGGATGTAGTTGCACCCAAGTGGATGACATTGTTCAACATGAAGATAACCCATTGGGAGGGAAGTGCATCCAGCTGACGATCAAAATAGGACGAAACCCACATCCTGAATTCCACCTCCAGTCACTATCCATCATTAACAGGATGATAGTATTTCTCTGCAAATTGTATTTAGTCTAACAGAAAAATGTTCTCATTGAGAGGAACTCTACAGCAGCATATCAATAGCACTGTATCAGTAATTACTCCTATACAGCACAAGACCAATTTATCGCGACTATTTTTTCCTTGAAATAGCAAGTGTAATATGCAACAGAAAAGCTTCAATAAGATACTTTTTAACACTAACCTTATGTATGTACAAGTGATAATCTCCATCAGGGAGGAGGACAGGAACGGATGTACTTGGTTGTAGGCGTAAATATGCAACTCCAAGGATTTTACCTTCAGAATCTGAAATCAGGAAGGTAAGAAAATGATCAGCATGAATTACAAGTAGTTAGGGACACAATGGTGGAAAAGGTAAGGTGTGAAATCATTCTGAGGTCTGGTTTAAACTTGAAAATGATGGAGAAACAAACATACTACTTAATAATCATAAGTACTACCGTATGAATACCAATCACACTATCCATAAAAGTTAAACACGCCTAACAGTAAAATACTGAATTACTGCTGCAAGATTTGCAATACAGAAAACAGAATTCCAGGTGGTCTACGTGTAATCACTGATTACGCCCTTCGGATTTACCTAGTGTAAGCCTTCAAATTAGATCGAATCAGTTAAACTTGTGACGAGGAACTACTTAAAACTACTGTCAACCCCTAACTGTCTATTTATCCGAGTTATTATTTCAAGCCGTCAAAGCATCTTATGGCAGTTCAGCACTGTGATGGTAAAGGGAACACATCATTTATTGTCTACACCGAAAGTATGACATAATGAACAAATAGTTGTTCTTTTTCAGATGATATGTAAATAAACTATTGGCGTTTTACAGATATCTATTTATTTCCTAATAAACGTTATCATCCGTGACTAAAGGTGTAAGGCAAGGCAAAAGGAGGCTTTATACCCAACTATTCCAACTTTGTGTTACTACTATAGAATAGCTCACTATCATCAGGTCTCTATGCATCCAGCTGCACTAAATTGCCCAAAGGCCCCTAACCACATTGTAAACGCTGACGGAAGCTGTCTCTGATATAATCACCATTCAACTGACCTTACTGGCATAAAAGGCTTCAACGGAAAACTATTTTCATCACTAAAAGTCGATTGGACTATCGAGTTAGATAAGCTCAACAGCCATGCAAAAGTAGATGTTGACAGTTTCAGTAGTGATCAACGCTCAAATAAAAACGACTTACATCATGTCTATTGCACGTTATCCACACAATTCTATATAAGTGTGGCATGCGCTTTGCACCAATAAAGTGTAAATTACTTTTGCAAGATCGGCAGGAGCCTGTGCTTGCGTTGATCTTCGGTGGTGAGCCATCGCAAATTTCGAGTATCTGGGTAGTTGTGTGAGTGCTGGTGGTGAAATTTCCAGCTGCATATCGAAAACCAGAGTGGCATACACCAACCTGGGCCACCTTTGGTGCCGCTGCGACCTAATCGTAAAAGGCCGGGTTTACAACGCTGCGGTGGGAGCAGTTCTGATCTACGTCTGTGAAACCTGGCCTCTTCAAGCTAAGGATGTGTAGCGACTCTATGTACTCAGTCATTGTTGTCTCCGTAGGATTGCTCTTATCCGGTGGCAACACCATTTAAGTAATTCTGAGGTATGACAACATGTTTTTTTGGCGTGATGGAGATCGTCATTCAATAAGTGTAGTCATCTGGAAACACCGGCTTCTGTGGCTTGGATGTATTACGCATGTCGCCCCCAACGGCTTCCACACCGTTAACTGTTTCCTAACCCTGGGACTGGATGAAAGAAACCGAAGTGATGCCGTGGAATGAAGGATAGTTGTATCGAGTTAGCATCCATCGACGCACCACGACTCTCTGGGTGGGGTCGGAGAGACCACGCAACTCAGTGGCTTGAGACGTTATCAGATATGGCTGAGAATCAAAACTAGTAGCGGTCATACTGTAGCTTCCTCTTATTTTCTGCTGGTGAAAAGTAATGGATGTTTTGTTTTGAATGTATTTTATAGGACTGCCCTTCTAATCATTCTTTTCTTATTGTGTTTTATTTTTATCCACTTCCCTTCACTTTACGTCTTCATAATGTTGTGATAAATTTTTTTGTGGCCCATTTCCTGGCGCCCTTGCTGTATTACGGTTGTGTTCTAATAATAATAATAATTTTTACAGCTACATATATTCATCGGTCGTGTCCGACATACGAATTATAGAAGGAGCGTGTACGTAGACATAAAACAGAATGAAACTAATCAGCAATTGGATCCATAATGCTTATGTGATAAACGATGTTTCAACAACCATCGCTTACCATTTTTTAGTGTAGAGCTGCCATAATTTCTAGTACGACAACTTGACAAAATTGAAAATCATCAATATTATTGCCACCAGTATTATTTATTTACTATAACAATCAGTCTAACGCTGCACATGCAAGAAAAAACACCTTCCGTTCACGTCACTTATTAATGCTTATTATCACTACTGCTACTACTATACTGTAAACAAGTTAAGGTGATCGAACAGGTAGTGTATGTTATAAACATTATCCATTCAGGTTTACCATAAATCAGTTTAGTGTCATATGATCAGTTGACTAATTGATGGTGAAGCAAACACTGGATGATGATGCACGGAATCTGAAATCCACAATTTTAGCATTCTAATGAGCATGTAGACTTATGCTCGCCAAGGTTTTGCTTGTACACTACAACTATTCAAAAGTGATGACTAGTGCATCAGTATAGTTTTCTTATTTCGAACAGATTGAAATATCGTTCGGTAGAACTTATTGTTCGTATCATTCAACCAGTGATCAATCGGTGTATGCATGTGAAAACGGAGGAAAGAAAGATTGATGACCACAACCTACAACTAATCAAGTGGTCTTGAAACAACTAGTCAGTATCCCACAACGTCGGAAAAATGAATTCGAACGATAATAAACGCACAATACGAAGTTGAGACGTAAAAAAATCTGTTAGGTAGGGTAAATTTGTTGTAAGGGCTTCGCTGCTAATCACTGATGCTCAAATGATACAAATCAACCTCTATTCGTACAAACGACTGTCTACCGTTTCATTTTATGCTATGTCCGGTAGTACGACGAGCGATACGAACAGAACGCGCAAATGAATCGACTCTAACGCAAATCAGAACGTCAAGGACCAGCAAAGCAATACCACTGACACGCGAAGACAAGAAGAGAAGATTTACTGATAGCTTTTAATGTTTCAACAACGGTCAATGCTGAATATATACACTTCTAAACAACCTTGACAACACTAAATCCACATATAGATTAGAATAGTTAACAACCAACGAGAGTTTAGCCTTGATAGCAGAGGGAAGAAAAACTACCAATGATGTAAAAATAGCAATGATAGGTTATTTTATGGTCAGAGGTAAAAGCTAAGCAAAATTAGGGATATACAGCATTTTAATAGCCACCTACTGCTGATATTCTATTCTTCATTTTTTCCCTAGAATCATTCGATGGGATTTATATGCAGACCACTGGCTGAGTCCACGAAATCAGAGGTAATATAATACTTTGAGAAGAAATATATCTTGGAAATGACGTTTCAGTGCATCAATTTGCGGTAATTAATAGTTCCAGTCTTAAACATTTAAATATTCTCATTTAGTCGTAAAAGAACACGTGTGCGAGGGACAAATTACCACAGCCAGCCACTTGAAAGTGGATACATTAATTCACCTGCTCATGTGAAGCTAGGTACATGGGCCGTACGTAGAGGCAGATTTTCCAATGTTGACGTCAACACTCTTCAGTATGACTCAGTAAAAGTCAACGTAGATCAATCAACAGCTCTATATTACCACATTTAGTTGACAGCGGACACACATTTCCAGATGATTCGTTTGTACTAGTCTACAAAGTACAATGTAATCTTCTGAAGGGTATGACGAAATGCTTATTTTGTAGCGCTGAAGCTGTGTCAGTAATAATCAAAATCGGAATTGTGTATCCAGAAGCAAATTTGCCATTCCATCCTTATTTACTTCTCAATTCTTAAATTTTCCAGATGTTAAACCTAACTAACCTTCTTTTAGTTTTCATATTGTGTAAACGACTTCTGTTTAGCTTAGTTACAAATTTCTCGTTTCTTTGCTTGCTGAAGACTATCTACTCACTTTGTTGCCAATTCACCTACTCTTCTGGAGCCGGTTATATAGGTTGCACAAAGCATGTTCTATATGAACGCATCTCCGAAAACTATCCTAAAGGACATTTTAAAGCCGTCAACAACTCGATTCTTGAACACTTGGTCATCTCTGGTCACTGTCCTCTATAAGAATCTTCTTTTGAAGTCATAAAGTGAAGGTAAACATTTCGAAAAGTGCATATTCGCCACCTCAACGCAGTAGAAGCTCTGGCAATTCAGAACTACAAGCCTGCTCTTTGAATTCAAGAAAAATACATTCAATCTCTAATTTTGCCTTAGTCATCATCTCCTTAAAACAGTTTACTTATTTCTTTGTTTATTTACTATAATCCTATGAGGAAATTTCGATAACCTCGATTTGACCTTCTACTAGTTGTCACCTAGTGACTTTCTGATGTTTTTATATTGACCCACCAGTCATTGGAAGTAACTATGATCACGATGAACAGCTTTCGAAAATGATTCATCGGAAAGAAAATTTTCTTCGCTGAATTGTCTTTTATTAATCTTCATTATATATTTCAATTGCTAAAATGATTTACATTTCGAAGATGTGGAAGAGTGTATAAATCTGCGTCATTGTGACTGATTTTCGATTACATCAACACGCGTCTCAAACCATTCCTTGGTATAATTTCGACGACCCCAGTCAGATGGTCTATACTTCCTTAAACGGCTTAGATCAGCAGTTGAAGCTTTATGGACTGGTACCACATCTTTGTCTAGCACGCATAACCTTAGAATAGGAATAGCCCAGAAATAAGTTAGCTGACTGCAGAACTGGGAGATGCAGGTTCAGATCTCACAACGGAAATTAGTCCCCTCGAGGTTGCAGATACCCGTTGCTGACTAGCACGTATGAGCACTGAATATAGGTTCAGTGCTTCCTGTTGATTGCGTCTAACCAACTAACACCAACTAAAGTTAATCGTAGTGGTTTATTTCCTAGCTTGGTGACTACAATGCAAAAACGACCGAAACAATTCAGTAAACGCTTGGGACTAGACAAGATGAAACTAGTTACTCGACAGTTACTAACCAGTGTCCATTCTCGATTTTTTTCTATATCACCACCCATTACTGTTGGCAGTTATTTTGAAAACTCTTAACCAACTTATGTTTAAGTTGGCTTTCGCTCTTCATGAAGGTTACAGCCAGGTAGAATGAGTCTTCTCACATCGATTAGTTGGGATGAGGTTGCGAAAATCCACTGGCTTCAGTTAGCCTTTGAATGTAAGTTACCAACTGTCTTTACCACTGTTTTTACGGTAGACTGAATAAAATCCCAGGCTAATCAACAAGATAATCGCTATCATGCCCAAACAAATGATCAGCTTCTGAAGGTTTCCTGAGCCTACATGGTCGCAAAACATACACGTAGCTGAACGAACGAGTGATCAGGGTTCAAGTATATACTCGAAAAAGAACAGGAATCTCCCACAGATCCTCTCGAAAGATGGGTTATTGTAAAATCTATCAGTACCCACCGTTGGTTTGATTTCAGAGGACAGCAAGTGGGACACCGTTTCTCCATATGCTTGAAATTAATGCTGGTCAGAAATAAGTGATTATTAGAAGTAAGTTGCAGTCTTAGTTTAGAAAAATTGCAAGAAATGTTTGAAGTGTAACGGTTAACTTTGTGTAATTTAAACGCAACCCAGGAGTCTCTGCCAGCTGGGGTTTCACTGTGTAACGAATATATCCTGGAGACAAAAAGCCGTATTTCCACACCATGAACAAAGCGTTCTTCGTCCAAATAATTCGTCTTCGATTTAAAACTGATAAACCGTATGTGAATGGAAATATGAACGCAGAAAGTGAACGTTATTCACTACTACTCTCTTACTGACCAATGTCTAAGAAGCCGTACTAATTATTAAAAGATATTTATGGCTGGAATTTATTTTTATCCTAGGTGTGTGTATGTTATGACTTGAAATAAACACAGATACATGACACAATTCTAAAGACTTCTGACACACCCGCAGATTTCTACTATCCAATCAGAAAAGGATTTCCAATTGAAAGACTTGTTGGTAATTGACTTATTTTAAAGAGGCTTTTATCGCTGACTAATACCAACCAGTAAACTGCTGGGAACCTGGGAGCATTGAACAGCTGTTTCTTCTTAGCATACAACTTCCTAAGTAGTGAGGACCTACGAACTTGTGAGAGATCGAACCCAGAATCATCAGGTCACGCGGTAAGCACCTTAAAATTCTACCAATGAGTTAAGATCAAGTGACCCCATTCTTCACCTTCTGTCAGTTTGCTATATAGCGCCAAAATTATCCAAGGCTATTACCAAATAACTGCTCTTACACCTGACTTGGTTGACACCATGGCCCACATTCTATCCCACCCCGTTCAGTAATCAATGACTTTGTTTGATGAATGAAATGCCTGTCAGATCACTTAAAGGCTTTCACCACCACCCTAAGTCCAATCTAGTCAACAGCATGTGTCCTGATGTATAAGCTTGATGATATTTCATCAGTGTCACAACTTCTGTTCACTAACTATAATAGCATTACCAACTGTAATCTGAGTTTGTCCATCCCCAATAACACCACAATTTCACTTACCCCCCGGTCCAGTTGATCGATGACGACATAAGAATCTCAGATGTACACCCGCTAGCATTCCAGGATATGTTGGATTGGGACTGAATATTTGTTGTTGTTTTTGTTGTGTTTCATGGTCGAATATTTCACTGCTATTACCACCAACATTATCGCCTACATTATCTGATATTGTACAAGATGATTCAATTGGAGAATATGGTAAAGTAATTGAAAATAATTCACTCCAATAAGGTTGATTTTTATGATAGTAAACAACAGATTTGTGAACAGGTGATAAACGTTCAGGAGAATTGTTTAGATTTAACTGACGAATAGATGAGAAAAAACAAAAACTAAGATACAAATACAATATTCTTGATCAACAAACTAATCAACACATCATATTATTTCAATTTTCTGACTGTTGGTTTGAGCCATATGGGACGATGCAGACTAGGTGGTTGGAGTTCGCGGGACAAGAGGAACCAGTGGTTAGAGACTCTAGATGATATGGCTCAGAACCGATGTCAATCGAGCAGATGCATGCACACATTATCCTCATCTTAACGATGCTATACCGAATCTTACCACTTTCTCATCCTTCGTTTCTCTCTTTTCGTACTTTATATTTCTTCTGACTGCATTCTCTTATCTTCATCTTGTGTCTCATTGCCTT
The DNA here is from genome assembly GCA_944470555.2 of Heterobilharzia americana. Classification (NCBI taxonomy): domain Eukaryota; kingdom Metazoa; phylum Platyhelminthes; class Trematoda; order Strigeidida; family Schistosomatidae; genus Heterobilharzia; species Heterobilharzia americana. Next base: position 74,378,080 of record OX104129.1, on the reverse strand, counting down.
TTTACTTGATATACTGATATGAGGTGTGGCAACTCGGACCGTTACGTAGTAATGCCTGGTCCTAGGTTGATCCGGATGGATAATATCCATGTATATGAGGGGTAAGTAACACGTAGAAAGATTTTCATCCGTTGAATTGGACATATATGCAGAAAATAAAGGAACCGACATAAGTTGAAGTAGAAGTACTGAAGGTAACTATGGAGTATGGGATGATTATTTAGCCTGGATTTCACGGCTCACACAGCAGTAAACAATAATGATGCCTGTCATCACTGCCAAAATCAAAACCTTAAGATTTAACAGTCAGTCAGCAACCAAAATATAAAGTGGTATTGCTCAGTCACCCACAAAGAAACAGAAATGACGTTGCCAGTAGTCGTAGAAAGTAATGCAGCGCAAAGAAGAGAAGTTAAAGGAGATGGTGAAATGTTACATGACGATTAAGACAACGCATCTTTACTACTGTAATTGATTCTGAGCCATATCACCTGGAGTACTGAGACGAGAAGTCTACATTCTCCTACATGGTTCCGACTAACAGTCAGGGAATTCATGGACTGATGAGATGTTTCAGTTTGGCCGATGGGTCAACATGCGTAACACATTTTCTAGTCACTTATATCAATGACGGTCTACAATCTGCTTTGTTTAAAACTCAACGCTTAACCCCTATCTTTCTTAAGTAATAGTTTTGCGAAGACAACTCTCGATTGAACACCGTCAGTTTTCCCATACCCTTTCAACTTAAAGGCTACGTTTCACAGCCATAGTTGGCAGGCAGAAATCTGGTCAGCGCCATAAGTGATATAAATCTTCAAAAGCTAACCCAAGCGTCTTATATCAGAGTCAATACTTTGTTGGGTACTAACCCACTAGGATTCATCCAACCTTGCAGGTAGATGAAGTGGTCAAAGTGCTCACTTCACTTTCAACAGTCAGATGAATCAACGGAGACCAATCCTGAAGTAACAATTCGAGTTGAAGAGGTCAAAAAAACATCCTAAATATTCCCCAATCGTTACTCAACTTACTGAGAAGACTCCGCATGCTGTCAAATCTTTTACAGTTGCTAGTAGAAATCGACAGGAATTTCGTGTAATATGGTACGAACGATTTGTCAACGACTATAGTTCACAGGTTTATGTTAAAAGCTTGGGAATTCTTTTTACCTACAGGAGTTACGGACATTCATTTGTTAGTTTTCGTTGAAAACTGTGAATCTGCAGACATTTTCTATTCGGAGGCAGAGTCAACTAGAGAACTGCTTAAAACGAGGAATCAAATGACTTGTGACATTTGCCTTCAGTACTAACAAAGTCTACATAGCGATTAACTTGAAGTAAATTTTTTGATCTGTCTGGTTGTACAACTGTATACTTGAATCCCTATATATCTATTATGAAGTGATAAACAGAACACTGTTTTCCAAAATTATCTATATAAACCGGAGTCAGTGGCTTTTTACTGCAGGTAAGGATGAGTTCTCAAGGAACTAGGCGGAGTGTGAATAAAGTGTGGAAGACACTCTTAACAAAATCTTCTTGAGAACTTAGACAAAGTGTATGCCATATAGCTTAACTACGTGTTCAATACTTCTATACAAACGCCAAATGTGCTTTTCCCTTAGTTTGCAAAAGTTTCTCTTCAAGTGTTTCTCAACAAAAAACATGTTCAGGAAATAATCCAAATTATGTTTGTCGAAATAGTAAGTGAATAAAAAATATACAGCGACTAAATTCTACCTTTAAACACACTTGTGCTCGAATCTGTGACTTTCAATCAATGGGTCGCAGGCTTTGGGCAGCCAGTCAGTAACTCTCACATAATATGTATGGCTTATTGTCTACTGCACGATTGTGTTAGAGGTTGCTGAGTGGATTTCGTTCGTTTCGGAAGCCATTCACTTGAAATCTATGCTTGACGGTATTTACCAGAAAGGTTTTTCTGCAGCCTTGACGAAGATTGAAATTACGAAAATCATGGTTCTAATCAGTTTCGATTTGGGGTAGTTAGTTATCCAGTTAGTCAGATTACATGTTACAACACACTAGTTTTTATCCGGATCTGGAAAACATACACTTTTATGGTACTAAAAATACCGTTTTTTCTCTCCCAAAAAAGATCTTTGTTTAATAACTTTAGGCTGCATAAATAGATTCGAAAGAAATGTTTATGTCTAAAATAGATGATCGTGTCAAGTGATGATATGGCGTCCGATTCAAGAATATTAACTAAACTATGATAATTTACTTGGTTGTAGATAGCAGAGAAATCTAGGACGCATGCTTCATCATATTTGCGACTCGTCAGCTGCATGTACCCGCACCCCATTGAGTGATGGTTGTTCTCACTGAGACTCGGACCTCGTACTCATCGTTTCAAACGATAAGGTGTTATCCACTAGACCACTTAGGCACGATAGCCACCTCTTGTACAATAGGTATTGGTTATTGCTATTTGTTGATATGTTTGTAATTCCCCGGTGTTTTACTGGATCGAATTGTCCGACCTCTATTGGCATATGGACTCCTCTGCGGATGCCTCGATATTGTCTGAATATTTATCATGATAATTTACTTGGTTGTGCCTAGCAGAAGAATTCAGGACGTGAAGGTAAATACGGCTGACGAGTCCCAAATGGGACGAAACGCGCATCCTGATAGTGCTTCTTAGACAAATCGGCAACAGATGATGATATGGATCATAATTCAAGAATATTAATTAAATTATCAAGAAATGTAACAAACTGAACTAAAAGATAACTGTGGTAGCCTTTGGTTTTGTACTGCACCAGAAATATGATCCAAATGTAGACTGATACTGGATAGCTTGGAATTAAACAATTAACAGTAACCTAGAAAGATTATTTTCAGCTATTTTATTATTTGATTACTAAACCATTAATAAATCATAGAAGAAGTAACTGCTAACAATGTATTGGTGAATTGAACTGACAACATACACATTCACAGATGCTGCTGTCCAAATGACTCAGTGCATAGATCATTGAGACTGTAAATTTGTACAGTCAAATATGACCTAAAACTCTCCAAACGACGAAGAAAAACAACCTAACTCATGGTAGCTTTCGGTTTCAATATTTGAATAAAAATAACTCACTAATAACCATAAATAAAATCAGAGTTATATCACTTACCCAATTGCCATTACTGTCAATCACACTGACTTCAACTTCAATATTATGTTCTCGAGTTTTATTGCCTTTAGAAAAGTTGCCAGAAACTAAAGTCACATAGAGTTCACGTCGTGGCTGTGTTACTCCATTAACAACAGTATGATTGAAATAAGGCGAAGCATAACGACGTACAAACAATGTATCCCGATTGAATGGCTATATGGAAGGAAGGAAGAAATCAGAAGGTACATAAAATATGCTCAAATGATCACATGAAGTAGTAAAGTTATAGCATTAAACTATATCAACGGTTGTATGCGTTAACTGGATGGGGGATGGATTGATGAGGAAACCCAATACAGATCAGCGCAGAAACTGACACAAGCGTATCGCTTCAAGTTGTCACACTTCACAGCAGAAACCAAAGAAGTGGATGGGAAAGAATGATAAAAGTGTATGAGAAGGGAGAACGTAAGTAAATAAAGATTAGTAACAAGGTACAGATCTTTGAATATGATAAATAGTGTATACATCAGGGCTATCATGATCAGTTTTGAGCCATATCACCAACAGTCTCCAACCATCGATTTCTGTTGTCTTTAGGACCCTCCTAGCCCAGTAGTCGACGCCTTCTCCCTCAAGGCTCAGATCAATATTTAAAGATTTTACAGACTAATATCACATTTTGGTCTGGTCATCCTTAGCCGTCTTCTTTTTGGCGATACGGTTAGACAGCAATACTAGTGGCGGAAATAAGTTCTTTTATCTTTCACTAAACACCCGGAACTTTGTATTAGTACGTCACATATAAAAATTGATTCTTAAAACATGAATCTACATAACCACATACAGGTTCTGAAAATAACAACTGTATATTTTATCAAAATCATCCAACAATGAGAAAAAAGAAAGGCGTAAATACTCTGGCATTTCACTTAAATGACTGAGGACTAGGAGTTTCTTGCAGGACTACAAAAAATGACAATCGATGATAGACAGACAAAATCAGTGTAGAACCTCGCACACATTTGCAACGGCTCAAGTTTCCACACTTCACATTAGTACACAAACAACAGGTTGATAGAAAAGGACTGATATCAACGAAGATGAAGTAGTGTAGGCGAAGATTAGTGCTTTAGATGTCAAGCAGTGAATACGTCTGCGCCACTGCGATCGATTTCCAGCCATGTCACTAAGAATCTTCAACCACCGATTTCTGAAGTCTCAAGGACCCCAATCAGGCAGTCTACACATCCCCATACCGCTCGAACTGACATTCATAAACTTCATCGACTGGTGCCACGTCTTGATCATGGCACCCTGAATCCTCTTCCAACTTAACCAACTTCCCCAATTAGCATGGCATATAGAGCTAGGGAGTGGTTCCGCATGTACAATACATGTCCAAGCCATCTGAGTTAAATAAGGTTCATAACTTCATCAACCAATTTGCCTGACTTCAAGATTTTTCACACTGTGATTCCACCAAATGCGAGCAATCCTATGAAGATGCCTGTAATCAAAACCCAATATTCGCTTCATGTCTTCTACTTTTAACGGCCATTTCTAAGGTTCATAACCTTATAAAAGATAAATGAAAAACAAGGCTGTCTAGCGTTCGATACTAACCAGTGAAATACACTGAGAGTAGGTTTCAACCTTACTTACACTCATTATTATTACTTATCATTATTCGTCCCTTAGGTTCATAGTGGAACATAGGACTGCAGTAGCACGTCGCCATTCCACTCTCTTCTCGGCAGTCTTCAAAACCTGACTCCACAACTGCCCACAAGCTTTCGTTTCTTCCTCACATCATCTCTTCCACGTCACCCTTGACTCGGACACCCAACTCGTCGTTTCCTATTTGGGTTCCACTGGACGACCAGGCCTGGCGCGTGATGTTCCCAAATGGTCTTCTCAGTGTATCCACAATCCAATCCATTTCCACTTCCTTCTGCATATTTGCTGGGCGGCAGGTTCTTGCTTGGTTTGTTGCCAGCCAGAGTTCCTTGTTGACTATTCTTATTACTCTGACCATCGAGCGTAGGCAGCTGTTGATGACGAATGTCTGCAGTTTGTTGGAAATCCCTTTCGTGATGCGTCAACTCTCTGAACCATACAGAAGAACTGAGTTGACATTAGTGTTGGAAATCCGGATCCCGTTCACGATTTGTGCCAAGTGCAGGGGATCTCTATACTGGTTTCAGATTAATGAAGGCCCGTCTTGTTGTCCTTCCGATCCTGGCTGTCTTTGACATCCTCATCTGTGCCACCTGTAGTCGAAACGACGCTGCCTAGGTGGTGGGTGAAAGAGACTACTTCCTTTAGGTCGCTCCCGTTCATGGTGATTCGTGCTTGTTGTTGTTGTTGCTATCGTCATTTGTTGCATGTCTTCATCACCTCTCTCTCCTCTACCTTCACTTGAAGTCCTGTTTTCGCTGCCTCGCCTCTTCTGTCAACTCGTTGGTTTTCGCCTGCAGATCTTCGATTTCGTGTGACAAGACATTAGATATAAGTCATCATCGGTGAAGTCCAAATCTTCTTCTGGGGTCTTTTCATCAGTCTATCCAGCCTATGCTTATCTTCTCGCTCCTCACAGTTGTCTGTTGCATGATTCAGTAGATCCAGTTGACCACAATCAGAAGGATCATCGGTGATAGTAGGCGGTAGCCTTTTCTTACTCCCTCCTGTCTTCACTTCAAAGGCATCACTGAGTTTTCCATTGTGAATCACTTGGCATGTGTCGTCGTCATATAGCTGTGACACTCATCATTATTCACACAAAATCTATACTTCCAAGATTTTACTCTACTTTTTTTAGCACTGCAGTTAGTGTGTTATCAGAAACCTCCCAAACCGCATTTACCAATGAATACCGGGAAGGAAAGATGTCTAGGTTCAAGATAATCCTAAAAACTATCTACAAACGACTCCATAATACCAATTCCCTTGGTTAACTGACTACAACATTGTACTGGCCAGCTGTGGACGACGGTATAGATCGCCATCAGGTAAAAACTTCAAGTATACCAAATGTAGTCATTTTAATTTTCGATATATCAACATTAGCCTGCTTTTTTTGCGAGATATTTGTTTGACAAGATTGTATTACTCAGTAGGTCAAAATTTAGTTGTTCAGTTGTAATTAGCTGATTCAACACTTTTCAATAGGGTGCATGCATGTATGTATTGATGATATCAGAGGATACAGTCCACTTTCACATCATATGATCCAATATTATAGGGTCAGGGTCACAATTAAGAGTGTAATTTGTAGAAATATTTTCTGAAAACATTATTTTACAGTTAATTCACCCCTTAAAAATGTTAAAACTAAGCCAAGACACTTTGCAGAAGAGCAGCAAATGGTAGTATAAGTGTTGTGAATGGTTACCTTTTTGCTTTGAAATATTTGTATTTATCTAATTTGCTTTACATTTGTATTGCGATCAATAAAATACAATATCGTCCCCTTCAACAGCGGTTTAATAGCGGTAATTGGTAATTACGGCTGACCACTTCAAAAAGCTCTTGAATCGACCACCACCACCACCTGCACTTCGTCCAGAAATACCACCTACAGCCCAGCCACAGAACTACAAGTGAACATAAATCCTACAACAAAACTCAAAGTCCTGAACGCCATAAAGCTACTGAATTTAGGGAAAGCAGCAGGACCACATGGAATCCCACCAGAAGCACTGGAAACAGATGCAGAGACAACAGCAGACATGCTCACACTACTATTACAGAAGGTCTGGAAGGAAGGGAAGGTACCTGCCTGTCGATTGGAAGAATGGCTACCTTGTCAAACTCAAGAAGAAAGGAGACCTCAGTCTTTGCAAGAACTAGCGTGGAATCATGCCCCACTCCTGTCCACCTCAAGCAAAATATTAAGACGCATCATCCTGGAGAGACTAAAGGATGCACTGGATTCAAAACTACCACCGGAACAGCCTGGCTAGCTGGATTCAGGAAGTACAAATCATGTGCCGACCAAATCGCAACGCTACACTACGCACCATCATAGAGCAGAGTATAGAATGGCAGTCAACACAACTCTACCTCAACTTCATCGACTTTGAAAAGGCCGGCGTTCAACAGCGTCGACCGAGAAGTAATTTGGCAGGCAGCTGCTTCAACACTACACAATACCACAAGCCTTTATCGACCCCATTCAACAACAGCTATATGAAGACGCCACATGCCAAGTAATTCACAATGGAAAGCTCAGTGACGCCTTTGAAGTGAAGTGAAGACAGGAAGGAGTTAGACAAGGCTGTCTACTATCACCGATCATCTTCCTGATTGTAGTCGACTGGGTCAATCAACAAACAGTGGGGAGCGGGAAGAGGGGGATACACTGGCTGGACCGGGGAAAAGAACCTAGAAGATTTGGATTTCGCCGATGACATGTGTCTAATGTCACACAAACTCGAAGATGTACAGGCAAAAACTAACAAGTTGACAGGAGAGGCAGGGCAGCGAAGATGGGACTTCAAGTGAATGTAGAGAACACAGAGGTGATGAAGATACCCAACCAACACCACCACCACCAACAACAACAACAAGCACCAATCACCATCATCGGAAGAAACTTAAAGGAAGAAGCCTCTTTTACCCATCTAGGCAGCATCGTTTCAGCTACAGGCAGCACAGAAGAGGACGCCAAAGCCAGCCAGCATCGGAAGGACAACAAGACAGGCGTTCATTAACCTGAAACCAGTGTGGAGATCTTCTACACTGCACTCAGCATAAAGCGTGAACAATATCCGGATTTTCAACACCAACGTCAAGTCAGTGCACCTATATGGTTCAGAGACTTGGCGGCGCGTTACGAAAGGGATTTCCAACAAATTACAGATATTCATCAATAACTGCCTACGCTCGATACTGACACAGAAGCTCAGATGGCCGGATAGCATAAGCAATAAGGAACTCTGACAAATATGCAGAAGGAAGTGGAGATGGATTGGGCATACACTGAGAAGGCTGACTGGGGACATCACGCGTCAGGCCAATTGCTCGAGTGGAACTCAGATGGGAAACGATTAGTTGGGCGTCCGAGGGTGAAATGGAGGAGATCGTGCGAGGAAGAAATGACAGCTTCTGAGGTGTCATGGAGCCAGGTTCAAAAGATTTCAGAGAACAGAGTTCACTGGAGACGTGCTACTGAAGCCCTATGTTCCACTAGGAACCCAAAGGACGAATAATAATCATAATAATTGGTAATTACATAAAGACAGAACTATTTGACAAAATCATTCGAATTTAAAAAAAGAGGCATCCTTTAAAAACAAATTCTTTTTAACTGTGTTAAATGAAGGTCTGTGTGTGTATTCCCTCAAATCAAAAAACTTAACTAACTCAGTTTCCAATAGCTACACCATTTAGAATAGCTTCGAACCGGAAGACTTTGTTATTCTACACAACGATGATGGAATGGAAAGTAAACACTGAAGTGTATTGACTAGCTTTACACCATTTGCCTTCGAATCACCGTTTCGATCCTCTCTTCAAAGAGATACGAAGAGAGAGAGAAACACCTCAAGTTGCGACACTTCACAGTAGTACACGAAGAACAAGTGGATAGACAAAGACTGATGTCAAAGTTGACAAAGTTATGTAAGACAAGAAACAATTTGAAGAAAACGACGTAAATATTAGCGTTTTAGAAGATGTCAAGGAGTCAATACATCTGCACCAATGTAACCTATTTTCAATCATGTCACCAAGACTCCTCAACCAATGGTTCGTATCGTCTCGGGAACCCCAACCAGACAGTCTACACCTCTTTACACGACTGGGATCAACAGTCAGAGATTTTGTACATTAATGGCAAGTTTTGGTTTGACCAAGTAAAGCCCTTTGCCAACTTAATCTAGCTTCTGTTAGTACGGTAAGTAGAGATAGGCGGTGGCTTGGTATGCACAGTACATACCCAATCCATCCCAGTCAATGATCGTTCATAATCGCATCGATGGAATTGCCTACCTTGGCTAGTACTTACGCAGGGACTAAAATGAAATTGGAAGCACCTTAGCTGTCGACAACTCTTTTTTTACCACAGGAAAAATATCTAAAGAACGATTGCGAGATTACTGGTTCGAAAACAGTAGTGAAGTGAGTATTCTTTTTCTTCGTTGTCTATTTTGATTACTAACCCTTTCGTAAGTAAGCCTGATTTACCAACAAAAATTGAAATAATAATGTAAGACTTCTCTGAAAAACACAATAATACATTTATCTATTGGATATATATTTTAAGACAAAGTATATTATGGATGAATCGTTCAACTTGTATACCTCAAAATATAAACAAATCAGGTTGATATCATGTAACACTAATAACTACTACAACAACAACACAGTTAATCATAAGTAACTAGAGATATTCAGCTGTTGTGCATAGTGAAATTCAAGAGGGCGGAGATAAATTAATAAAGATGGATTATATTATATATGAGACACATGATAACCAGAATTCAACTATCTCTAGTGACTAGTAATCAACTCATTGTGCAGTAATCCAACATTGTCAGCGATGTTTTCACACACACAGATGTAGACTTCAAGAAAATCCCACTGTGTCAAAACTCAGAAATACCTATAATAGACTGGTGCGATTGAAGTACCACCTAACTGGAATGTCTAGAATATTCATAATGAACTGAGAAGCAAGGACGAAGAAGGCATCAATATTAAGTAACACTCGGTAATTATTCGGGCTTATTAAGGAAGCTGACACGAAGAAGACGATGGTTAGAGAGACCATTACTGAAAAAGATGGTTCCCTGATAACCTCTTAGGATAGGTGGCTGAAACGTTAGGCACAACACTTTCAAGAATAGATGGAGAATATTTGTAGCTCAGGTGGATGGCCTTGGTTGTATTGTGTTCTCTGAGCTGGGTTGTGTCCTCAATGACACAACAATCGAAGGGAACAACCAATCACAGACCACATCGTCACAGCAAGCTACTAAATTACTCACGGAGAGATATTGACAGCTCACTTCATACTGAAGTTAGGGCTGATGATGTCGCCTAGCAAGGCAATCAAAGCTTCACGATACACAATACAACCAAGACTTTCAAGAATAGTCCAACTGGAACCCAACAGTGCTTAAGTTATTCAATAACCCAGGCCGGAGCTAAATGGATTGTAGATATTAGCTCTTCCAAACCTCCTAGAAGTCGAAAAGACTGTTTCGAACATGACATGAAGCAAAGCAGCAGAGTCTGACGGTTTGTCATTGGAAGATTTTTAGGGATAGGGGTAGGGAATTACCGAGTCGAGAAATTGAGGTACTAATTATTGTATGGGAATGAGGTAGTCGGTTAGACTTGCCTAGATAGCTGATCGTTCCAGTTTATACGAAAAGAAAGAAGTTCGTATCTGACAACCACAGGGGAATTAGTCTGACTTACATCATGCCAGAAATCCTAGGGTTTATAGTCCACTGGCGCTTAACTGTAGTTTAAGAGCGAATGATGATGAACTAAAATTAATGTAACTTAACCCGTGTTTATGTATCTGGTTATGAGCCATACTTGGTGTGTGAGGGATTATCATACTGCCCATTTCCCAGAGCTGAAGTAGGCAGTTTTCCCAGCTCAGTTACAAAAGGGCCAATTAGTATTTGCACATCTACACCATCTCTGGCGATACATCAAGGGATGAGTATATAGAGTAGCAGCCTTACTTGTTCCGTTTAGTGGATGTGGAACATGGCCGTTGAAAGTAAACGAAACGTTTTTGGCCATAGGTATCTCCATAGCATCACTTGTGTGTAATGGAAACACCACATAGGCAATGTTGAGCTTGTGTATAGTGTCACGCAAGAAAGACATGCCAGTCGATGAGGTCGTGCACTTCCACCAGCTGAGGTGCACAGGTATTACATACACCATTCACACTGACGAGCCATGTTGGCTAAAGTAGGCTGAAACTGAAAGCCAAGGGTGACCAGACTGAGGTATGGCAATAGTCTATGATGTCTCGAACTGTTGGTATGAGATGTGCAGGAAGATGTAAGTTGCTTGGTTGGTCTTCAGAACGATAGGAATCGATGGTTAGAGACCCTTGGTGATATGACTCAAAACCAGTCATGGTAGTACAGATGTATATGCTCTTTGTCATATTCAAAATTCTGAACCTTGTTACAAACCTTTATTCACCTACCTTTTCCCTTCGTATACACTCTTGTCAAGTTTTATATCATTCCTTTCTATCCACCTCTTTGCATTCTGCTGCGATGTGTGACAGTTTGAACTGATGCGCTTCTGTTTATTTCTGTATCCTTTACGTGTGAACAGTGGTTCGAAGGCAATTATAGTTGATTACTTGTAACACATCACATTATTCGCCTTCAACAATCACAACTCACTACGATCGAACAGCGTAGAGTGAACGACTACATGGTAAACTCATTGTGATATACATGCGGATATCCTACATATGTAAGTTCCAGACAAAGTTTCTGCATCCACACCAGCAAGACAAATTCATTTGTACATACCATTAGCAATCTAGTAATCGACAGGCAGTCTAAATGATTAATGTTTTCAGGTGTATATCAAAGCATGAGAATTATCTACTTAAGTGCCTGTTTGCTTCTTAAAACCAATTAAATACAGTTTATAGAAGTGAAGTAAATAATTAGGAACTTACTTGAGCTTCTGTGGGACTTAAGACTGTTATTTCATGCACCTCCAGCTTTGGTACTTCAGAAGAATCCAGCGAAATACTTGGGATATTTAAAATTGTCGTTAAATCGGTGTCAGGATAACCAGAATTCGGACTGCTCCAAGACAAGACTTGTGTATCACCGATTGCACGCAGCAAAGCTTCTGATAGAAATTGTTCACCGGTCCTAAAATTTAACAGTAATTTACATTTTTAGGGTAAAAGCATTCATCACGAAAAATAAGGTTTAAAGGTTTCATTTTTAAGCATACATGCTCCAAGTGAAGAGTGAAGTAAGTAACAAATGACGAATTAATGCAAATTGATAACTACTTTTGTGTCTTTGTAAGTCGTCAGATAACCATGTTTGTGAAGGTAAATACAATTCTACCCTGTTACGTAGTTCAAAATGAAAACCTGAGATCCAATAGTTACAAGTTGACAATGAACTTGAGTCACATATGTACTAATGAGTAACAACCTATACGTGATTTTCATGATTATCTGAAGACCCACACTTAAAATAAATGAACACTAAACACCTATCATCTTACAGTTCATAGTCAAAGATGTCTTCAAGCTTGTTGATTCACTGATGAGGATAGTAACTGAGAATTGCAACAGAAAATCTGTTTTCAAAACAATACAACACATCCTAATTCAAAGCTGTGACTTATAGGTGATCCGAAGAGATGTGAGAACGGATGTTCAAGGTTGACAGTGGATAATTCATCATTCTATTTACTTGAAGCGCAAAAATGGTAGATCCTAAGTACCAATAAATGCGTAATACAGATATACCTTCATGGTAGCAATACCAAAGATGGTCGAAATCAACATATGGTGTTCCGCTATTCAACATACGCCTAGATATTTCATTAGTTATACATCCTTCAGCGCTCACACAACCACCTAGATATAAGAACATCATAATGATGATGATGATGAAGAACTTCCCCATTAATTTCGACAACTCACCATGACTTTACCAGTAATGTGTCAACATTCTTAATACTATCGATAAACTGGAATGTGTTAGAAATAGGATAATGGTTTAAAAAGATATCATCTACATACTTAAGTTTGAATAGTCATTTTACTAGTAGGAGATTTACATCACTATTGTGCACCTCTTTCAGAACTGTCGCGAGAATGCCATCGATGATTAGGTTAAAAAAGGAATGGCGAAAACAGGTAACCCTGCCTAAGCGCATTGGTGGTTTGGAACAATGCAGAGAGAAGATTGAATGCCGTCGCTCTAACTAAGGTGGTTTTGGTTAAGGTTTACGAGGCGTTGATAAACTTCTTATGAACCATTCTCCTGAGCATCTCATTGCGCTGGAGATACTCAAAGAGTTCCTGAAGTTCAACGTGAGGCTTGCTGAATCTAGAATACATGTTGAGTTCCAAATGACATTAGGTTATGGTCCCAGTATTTCGCGAATACCTTGAAGTTGAAGGTATATCGCTAGAATTCACTCTAGTGACTAAATCGAGATACATTCAACATAAGACTTAAGGGTATAAGATCCAATCTTGCATGAAACTGACAGTGAATCGCAGACTTGAACGGACATGTATCCAGTGTTTCTGGTCTCAAACGGCATTCTTACTAATGTCAGTTCATGAAGAAAATGTACCTTCAAGTTACTTTATTTGACAGAGCACACAACAGTACACTACTATTAACTTTAAATAATATGGAATTAAACTCTACCTTAGTGCTTGAGTTCTTCAAATTAATCAAAAAGGTCCAGTTCATACACTACATGTGAACAACTCAACCCCAGCACGGGATTTTTGTATATTAGGCCATGATATACACTTTTCTGAGCGCTTGTGACACCACCTAGTTATCCTAGTGGGAGTAGCTGGAGCGGAGCTTGAACCCCGGGCATGTTTTGTCGAAAGTCAACTCCTTATGCCAATGAGTCACATCTCCACAAAGCACTTTAAAGAAGTAATATTCATTAAGCATCATATTAGAGTAAAAGAATTTCCACCTTCAGTAAAACTGTTTTCAAAAAATTGTTTACTGATGACAAATTATTGAAATAAGAATTAATGCAGAAAACAAATATCTAAGACACTTAGGTAGATTGCATCAACCAAGCAGTTTTCTATGCTCGAACCCACTTTTACCAGTTCGAGAAAGGACAGCTGAATGTCTTCCGGAGAATTAAAAAAACCTTTTGTTCACCAGCTAAATGATTCGGGATATAAATTCAAAAGTGAAGTTCACTACAAGTTGAACAATCATCGAAAATAGAAACTTTCTAGATAACTACTCCACGCTATTATAACCATCGCAGGTACAGAATGAGAAGTTGTAACCATGGGTTTCGGTAGCTAGGGTGATTTCGGTTTAAAGTGATATTTATGAACCCATTCTACTCATGATAAAATGGAGGAGATAACAAATACTTCTTTATTTTTACTGGTTGTAGAAAAAGATGATTCTCAAAAATAGCGTTAATCGAATAGTATAACAAGACATTTTACATGTAACAAATCAACTCACAATTTGAAATTCACAATACGTTTAGGATCCAATGGAGAAGTTTCATCTTTAGCTGGTTTGCATAACTCCCAGTCAAATGATGAACGGTTGAAATATGGCACAATTGAGGAAGTTATATCTAGACAAGCAACTCCAATCGGACGTTTTAGCATAGAATTAGGCTGCTGTGATTTATCATTGCCACTACTACACCCCGCGGACGTTTTTCCCCCGGATTTTGCACGTTTTAAATGCATAGACCCAATGCGTGTCAGTGTGACCAGTAATAGAATACGCTTTTCTTGATATTTGAATGGATCAAGATTCTGTAAGATTGAGGATAATAGGAAGAATATGAATACACAAAGCATTTAAAAAGGCTGCCAAAACATTCAATTATGGTGAAAGGTGCTATAATTCAGTTAGCTTTAAAACTGATTATTACTGCAGTAGGGGTTAGATGACCTGACGCTTACTTTATTGCGTCAAAATGTTGTAACTAGGCTGGCGTGAAACCGTTGGCTTGGAGAACAATCCAACTTGTAAGTTGCTTCAATATTTAGAAATCACGTCGAAAATGTTCAAAAAACAGAACTCCCCAATAGATTTCTATGAAGTGGAACAAAAGTTGGGCAACATGACAGTGGGCGAGAATGGGATTGTTTATACTAGTACACTAACCGACTACTACGTAGTAACCAAGTTTACATTCAGTTGATGCCATCCTACAGACTAGATAACTCAGGTGCACTTTATTTCATCTTCAGTTGTTAAAAGATATTCATAGGAAGCAAAAAATTTAGGTTTCATACCTCCTGATATTCACAGCAAGAGATGTTACTTATATCGGCTTGCTTAGCTATACTATGTGCATACCAAACATGGTCGAAATAACTCTGTCAACGTTAGAAAATGGGTAAAATGACATTAAATACTACCGATTGACTAATCTATGTGTTCAGTCCATCCTTGCAGTATTTCTGCTGAAAGTCGCACAACTTATTAGTGATAACATAAAATACAACTTAGACTAGTCCTAGTTTCGTATACTAAGCTGTGAGCCACGCTTATTGCACAAACGATTACAGTACTGTTTGGCTGCTAAAGTCGCAGCAGCATGCAAGGAAGTGGATAGCAAGAGAATGACATCAAAGTAAACAAAAGTGTATGAGGAGAGAAACGACAAATAACTGGAGGGGATTAATATTTGCAACTTCGATGACGATAAAGAGTGCATACATCTACACCACTAAGAGCGATTTTGAGTTATCACTTAGTCTTCAACCATCAACTGATATGGTTTCAATGAATTCGGTCACATACCTTAAACCTTCCTACACAGATCGCAAAGTTGAGATTTTATGCATTCGTACTATTTCTTGGTCATGCTTATTTTCTTTCTAAACTAATCTTACTTCAATCAACAGGACATTTCAATGTAGGCGACAACTCAGACAATGTGACGTGTGTAAGTCACATAACTTGTTGGAGGTGAACAACCTTATTGACTCATATGTCTTCCTTACCTGATACTGTACTCCTGTCATCCTAATTATTATTGTATAGTAACATTTAAATGTCGAAACCCGTGGTTCTACCAAACGTTGGGAATCCTAAGTAGAAACCAATGATGAAAAACCTGTAATCTCCGGTCTTCTAATTCCAACAGCAGTCTCACAGCTATAATGGGATAGACTGAACTTCTGCACAGTATGCTCGCCTTCTCATATGTAGTTAGATTTAACTGGCGTACCCATGCCAAGATTATATTACCGACCAGCACGTTGGAACTCATGCAACTTTCCAAGCAGTTTGAATATTCAGTACGATCAACCACTTCACTCCCTACCCGTGACCTAGGAGTCGGTGAAGAGTAGCCCTGGAACGGTATATTACATTTGAGAGAGGTGAAACGTATCCTAAGTATGCTAAGATTTTCGCACACGGCTTTCGGAACACTCCGCATTTCGTAAGCGTCTTCAGCTAACAGGATTATGTCATTTGCATACCCCAAATCAGAAAAAGGTCTCCCGATAGTAATTTTATCTATGAGAAGTTAAAGGCAAAGAGGACTAAATTCATCGCCGAATCAATCACAAATTTAAGCAACAGTGATGTGTAAACATCCAGGCCATAGCTGTTACGAATGTCCTCAAAGAAGTAGAGAACGCGTTCGTCTATAGAAGAATGCCCCCAAAAGTTGCTTCTGGTAAGGCTGCGAAGAAAGCTTCTAAGGTGAAGTTGCCAAAGGTTGACAAGAAGAAAAGGGGGAAGGAGAGCTATGCCGTCTATATCTACAAGGTTCTGTGAATGGTTATAGAATAGGCGCAGTTCTGAGACAAACTGAAGGAGTAATGGGGTATGCCAGTCGTGTCCTGACATATGTAGAAAGAAAATATTCAATAGTTGAAAAGGAATGTCTGGCGATAGTTTGGGCGCTTGTAAATGGAGATCGTACCTCTTCGGTCAACGATTCTACATTGAAACTGATTATGAAACTGGGATTATATTAAAATTTACTTATTTAAGAACAACGACGGTTGAGATTCGCAGTGGACACCGTTAGGTGTCGGGACGTCAGATGGAAGCTCTCTGTAAGCACTTAAACGATTACATCGGCTGAAATAAAAAGCTCTGATTAGTATTATTTACTTTGTCGGAGAAACCAAAAATACGTCTCGTTTCACGGAGCGTAATGGTACTTCTAGGTGAAGAAATATGGCAATTAGTGAGCCCCGATAGGTATACTTTGTGTCAGAACCTGTCACATGGTGAAGTTTTGATCAACGCATTGTCGTTTATGTCTGAAACCTGCCTAGTTCGCCTAGTTTGTTGTTTCTGAACTGCAATTAGGTATCGAATGGTTATGGACACTAACATTTCAGGCATGATATTAGTCGAAATGATTCTACTGTAACTAGCACATGAAGAATTTTCTTCTTTCACATAAAGAGGAGTGATGAGCTATTTAAACTCTCACACCAAATCAGGACACTAGGATAAAATATAGCAAGAAAGATGAAGAAATGTAAATACTGTTATCAGTAGTCTTACAAAGTCAAAAAGGAGTGAATATTGAGTAAAAAACAAATCGTGATAGTTAAGACACAGGTAAGTAACGAGTATATCCCTGCCACTGTAACTAATTCTGAGCCATATCACCTAAAGTCTCTAACCATCAGCTAATTTCGTCATCAGAACTCCAATTAAGAAGCTGACATTTGCTATACGGCTCGAATCAATAGTCAGAGACTTCAAGATCCAACTTATTTTAGTTTGGCCACCAGTTTTTCTAATCCGACGCTAATCCAGCTAAAATACTGCGCCCAGGTAGACGGTGGACAGGTATGCGCAGTACATGTCCCATTCACCTCTGATGAAGGATTAAAATTGTGGGGATAACGTTTTAACTGCAACATAAAGTGAAATTGGTTCGAATCCACAAGGAAAGGCCAATGAAAAGGAAACCCACGTTCACGGCACTTTGCTAAATGCCTTTAGGCACTCACTAGTTTAAAATAGTGGTCAACAGATTTTCAGAGACAGTGGAATTTAAATCTAACATATAAGTGCACATCTACAGATAAGTAGTTATCTGAACAAAACTGCCTAAACAACAACTTTTACATTCTTCAAAGTTCGGTTTGAACATTACAAGCATGTACAAGGATAGACAGTGAAGTTGTTAAGACTAGATTACACTGAATTTATTCACACAAAGCTAGAGATGGATAACTTTGAGGATATTCAACCTTGTTTCAAAAATATAACGGAGTTACATGCATGTGAGACGTTAGTGCATGTAAGTAAAAACATAAAGTGCATTTTTACCTCTGGAAGCATAGTAGCAGATGCGATTCAATTTGCTTACAAATCAAAAAGTGATGAAGTACAGCTTTTTTGTATAGCACAGTGAAGCATGTACGGTACGAAGGTTCAGACAGTTATTAACATTGTGATGATTGAACGTGAAATGAAAATTCAGGTCGCGGCGGGGTTCGAACCGGCGACCAGCGGGTTTCCGGCCGGGTGCTCTGGCAACTGAACTACAAGTTGGCTAGTCAACGAATTACCAGTTGATGAAATTACAGACTGTCGTCCAAAGTGGGATATAGGACTACAGACCGTCTACGAAGTTCAATTAAACACTAGGAAAAAATGACGGTGAGCCAATGTCAACCAGGTTACTACTATCCCTATTAGGGTATGAAAACTTGGTTAAGCTCAAAATTTAGTATATCTAGGTAGAATAACAGGAATATAAGAACCCACTTACAGCCATACGAGAAAAAAAGACCGAAAAACGTTTCACAGGTCATTAAACTCACAGTGAAAATAACTTCATAGCTATCTTTAGCATTCCCATCTAGTGTGACATCTTCTGTGAGGCGCATAAGTAATGACGTTGGCTGTAATTCACTAACCGATATATTTTTCATATTCACACCAGTATGACTATCGTGTGTATCTTGACTACTGCTGAATGGAGTGAAATTTGTACCAGTAGAATTCGAACTACCAGAGAATTCATATCGACATTTGGAACGAGATTGGCTGGTGAACTGACCAGATTATTGGGGCTTTGTAAAACTTGACTGACCAAATACATTGTTAAAAATGCTTCAGGTAGATTTTTAAAACGAATACGTAAATTGAACGGGTGATATGCCGGACATTGAGCGGAGAGCTATTGAAAATGACATGAAATAAAAATTACAAAACGTGAGTTTTCGAGGCTGCTTATAAGCTTTTTATGATGACAAACTTGAGCGTAACTTCGGCTTTCATGACATCAAAATCACAAAACAACAACAGGGTTCTGGAAATTTGTCTAATATGCCGTAACACAAAACACACCACTACTATTTCCCACTCTTATAAATTCCTTAGGGCGAACATGAAGCGTTTAAGTCTAGAAAGAATGCCGATGATATTCAGATATTCTGCGGTTTGGACTCATTGGTTTAGGTACTTACTGAAGGTCATTCCAGACCAGTGTGTCTTTATTTGGATCTATTTGGTTTAGTTTATACAAAGTTATTTTTTTGCTGGTGGAAACCAATAACTTCTATTACGGATAGCCACTCTTACTACTTTTATTTGACGGCACCACAAAGACTATCCTTGATTAAGCGTGCTTCGCTGACTTGGTGTAAAGCGATTTCTCACCATAGATTTAGATGAGTTAGAGCGGAAGATAGCTGTGTAGGCTTATCATAATAAACAAGTCCCCTAAACACCAATAGAAATGTATCGCAAGTTACATAATTTCCATTTTTTAGATAAAACTGCTGCTATTAGACAAGTCTGAAGTTGTCTTTCAACATTCAGTTTGACTGATTAGGTATGCGACAACAGTAATGAAGAATCTGTAAATATACGAACACAAATCATTACACCTGACTGATAAAAATCCGCATCTACGAACTGAACAAAACAAGTGAGGACTGATTTTTGTAAAGGCGCTTCATATCAGTCTTTTTTATGACTCACCGATGTTACCAAATTAGTCCAAACGGTGGGTCATCTAAGACCAAAACAATTTGCTTTTCATAATTTTCAGTGAAATGTTAGTGTTCTTGTGTAACTTCACATACTACATAGACTGCTGACTGCATTAAATCCAGAAAGCAGGAGAAACTTTAATCTTGTAATAGGTATTTATTATGTTGGCCATAACAGGCCATATTTACAAAGGAATAATGATTACTAACCTCTGAATCCTCGAGATCTCTTATAAGCTTTTTGTGTTTCCAATGAAGATCAATAGGAGATACAGAGAACGGGTTAATGTACCTGAAATTCTCATCCCGAATAATAAACGGTAAGAAAAGTTTACTAAGTAGTAAATGAAATAAAAAATCTTTCTGTTACCTCTGCACCATTGACATATGCATGTGTAGCTTTTTAGACTAGAAATAATATCATACTGTGAAAAAAATGAGTATATACTAGTACATACCTTAGTAATCCTCTCAGAAAGTGCATATTTCAGATCAACTACTCCAGAAAGTGCCATACAGTGCTTATTCATCCTTCCATATTTTCCAGACTACTTTATATCAAGGCTATGCTGACTTACCACAAACATGGATACTAGTTTCTCTGCCATCATCTGTAATTCAGCACTGACGCCATCAGAGAGTTCTTCTCGTTTGAACGTAACACATGCTTTGGGGAATACACCGGATTTAGATGAAGCATTCATCTTGAATCCATAAAACCACTCTTGAGAAAAGATAATATAGCATTATGAAACCCACCATCACAGTGCCGCAGAATAAATACATCATCACCAATGGATATATCCAGCTTATCACCGCTGTCACTCCGAAAAGGGTTAATAACTAGGAGGTAAAATTCAAGTTCCAAGGACACATTACATACCTACGGCCCACTTTTTGTTTTCTTCATATGGGATCCACCTCATTATGAAATGCAAAGCGAAAACCCCTGTTAATATTGAAATACAACCACTGAGAGAAAATCAGCCCGGGCGCTTAACCTCTAGGCCAATTGCGTGAAGGTTAACAACACCCGACACCACTATCCAATATCTGTTTAACGAGCTTGTGTAAGCCAGGTGATTTCTTCTTGGTCGCTTCTTGGTCTTGCGGAACGGTTCCAGGTCTTTTGTGGACTCCGATGCAGTAGATTCAGCCACTCATCTGCTATAGCTCTGGTATACAGAACAGGAGGTTGTGTTGGTTAGTTCGCCTTGGACTGTGGTACGGTTGGCTCCTTCAGATATCGAGTTGCCAGACAGTTGTTTCGGACTGGTCGTTTGACAGAGTTAGGGATAGTGAAGAGAAAACCTAGAAAGGAAAATTTGTGCGAGCGAAAGGGAAAAGAAAAGTGAACTTATGGACTAATCTATTTACACCCAAGTTGGGTCAAAAGGGGTGCAAAGATACGAAGAACTTGGGTAGGTGAGTCTAACTCATGGCGAGTGGGATGGGCGAAAATGGCTTAAATGTTTATAGTAGAAACAAAGCTGGTCGTAGAGGTAAAGTAGTTGGAATGGCGTGGCATCAGTTGATTTTTGTTTGGTTCATGTTCCAGTTATATGTGGATAGACCGTTGGTCTCTGAGTGACTGTCTGGCCTTTTCTTGAAGCCTTCAACAGATGGTGGGGAGACTGCCTCCACTGATAATGCATTACAGGGCCCGTAGACCAGGAGGGAGAAGAAGTGTGAACGTATATGGGTTTTTGACCTTTGGTGGGCAATCCTCTTAGGGTTTTTACGAGGATCATCATAGTGGCCACTAGGTATTCACCCTCCGTTCGGGTGACTTGGGTTGTTCGGTATTTCGTAAGCTATTATCGAGTCACCTCGAAATGTTCGGCAGCTAAGAGAGTATAGGCCTAGGTATTTCGGTCTATCCCCATATGGTTCTCGTTGCATCCCAACGACCCCTTTTGTGGCTCGCCTCTGAACTTTCCCCAGTAAGTTTGTGCCTCTTTTAAGTTGCAGTGGAGCTAGAACGTTATGGACCTCCAAGTGGGGTCGCATCTAAGTATTGTAGGGCCTCAGAAAGAGCTCTAGGGTGAAGGTTCCTAGGTGCCTGCGCACAAAAGCAGTACACCCTACGCTTTTGAGAGGCCACCTGGTTAGTTGGAACTGGTGTCCAGTTTCTCCGTCGCCCTGATCTTTTTCTGCTATGATGTGGGATAGATGTGGACC
Organism: Heterobilharzia americana; assembly: GCA_944470555.2. Lineage (NCBI taxonomy): Eukaryota > Metazoa > Platyhelminthes > Trematoda > Strigeidida > Schistosomatidae > Heterobilharzia > Heterobilharzia americana. The sequence continues at coordinate 74,356,067 of OX104129.1, read as the reverse complement.
AAGTAGAGAGTGGGATGCCTTATAGGGACCAGGAGTTCGGAAAAACGTGGACCAGCACTTATTCAGGTTAAATACCACCTAGTTATTAGTTTCCCATTCCTCTAGTATGTTGAAGTCGTTCTGTAGCGCAGTTGATTCCGCTTCACAAGTTACTGCCCTCCGCAACTTGACGCCATCAATACAGATGAGAACTGGAGGGCTGATATGCAGCAGGAAGTCATTCAAGATCAGTAGGAACAACAATGAACCCAGGGTTGCTTCTCGCCAGGTACCGAACGGTGATGTTCTTCAGATTGAGTGGACCCTGTTGACTTTTGCGCAGAACTCCCTACTGTCTAAGTAGTTCTGCAGCCACGATAGCACCCGGCCGCGGGTACCTAACCCAGCTATTTTGTGTATTAGGATGGTGTGTGAGACAGCGTCAAAGGATTTGGAGAAATCCAGAAAAGTCGCGTGGACCGAGACCTTGAGACCCCAGCATGCTTCTCAGTGATCATGGACCATCAGGAGGTTGGAGGCACAGGGTCTGCCCTTTCGAAGCTATGTTGAGCGTCGACGAGCACTTGCTCGTGCCCAGATGTTCCCTGATGCGGTAGTCCATCACACTTTCCATAACTTTTGACATTATGGGTAGAAGTGCTACGGGCCTATAACAGTTTGGATTCAGCCTGTCTCCTCTTTTGAAGATAGGTGAGAGGATAGCCCGTTTCCACTCTCGCGGAAGTTTTTGTTCGTCCAAGGAGTGGTGGAAGAGACCGCAGAGTGGGCCACTTAGGGCACTTGCATATTCTTTCAACACAGATGGACGAATGTCATCGCACCCCGGGGATTTGCTCACGCTTAGCTTGATAGCTTGCCGAGAACAACAGCACGAGTTATCTGTATTTCGTATAACTCTGCAGCATCGGATAACTTTGGTGGCTTTTCTGGCAGTGGGTATGCATACTTTCCTGGCAGAATCGTTTTGGGCGGTGGTTCCTTTTATCAGCCATTGACAATGGCATTTTTGTTGAACTTTAACCATTTCTTCTACTTTGCCCTCGTTCGTAGACAGCTAACTCACCCAAGCGACAGGCTTGTAAGTGGTTCTCATGATCTGCTGACAAGTTGATTTCATTGAGAACTTGGTCTTGCTCTTTCATATTCCCGATTTACGCTGTTTGAGCTTGCCTATAGAGCTTCACGCCTTCCCAGACCTGAAGGGTTTGACTGGGGTCGAAAACTCAGTGCTTTTGTAACGTACAACGGATGTCCACGCTCCTTAGTGGTCATCCTTACCCTGGATGATCATCGGACTTTCCACCTCATCGGTCAACGATGAATCTTATTGACGGACTGCGAGACTATCGACATCGGTGACTGTTGAGGTGCGCTGGCTTCAGCTCTTATCGAATGACTTTCTTTCTTTGGCCAATGATGAGTCCAGAGCCCTCGCCACTGGTCGCTGCTTTCCAGTTTTTTAGTTTCCCATTCTTTTTTCTCCATTTATTATCAGTTTTTTCTTACATCTGCCAATGTATCAGTGGTCTTCTCAAGGGCGTCACCCACTTCAGACCCACATGAGAGGCAATGCCACTTGCGATCAGGTTTTACTGAGTTCGCTAAGAGCGCACTGAATCTGTGCAGGCATCATGGGACCACCTGACAGCGTGGACCACCTCATACTGCTGGCAAAAAATATTCAACCTATCCCAAACTCTCCTTGAACACTCCTTGTTTCATGGGGGCTAGTCTGTTATCTTGTGCTCTAAGAAAGGTTCCAGGCCCGCCCAGGAAAGTTATCGTTCATTGTCTGTCCCTCCCCGTATCGTAGTGAAAGGCGTGTAAGATGCCATCTCACAACTCCCAGGACACGAACTTATGAGCCCTCATAGCGTGGACTTTCATCCAAGAAATCTTGTGCCACGCGTCGCTCAGAATTCTTCGATCACGTAATTGACAATAAAGGCGATGGAAAAGTGGCTGTCTCGCTTTATTTCGTTTCACCCAAGCTTTTGACAAAGTGAATTATTCTTCACTCCTTCATAAAGTAAATTTTTTCGGGATAACTGGCAAGTTGCATGACTGGATTTGCTCTTATCCACTGCCAAAAGAGGCGCACAGTCTTCTCTTCCCGGAAATATCACCAGTGGATTGATCCAAAGCTCTCTTCTTGGACCCCACCTCTTTATAATGTGTACAAATGACATATATGGCTGCTTTAAGCCGGAGGAAACCATCTTTCTTGTGGATGATTTGAAAACAACGTACATCTTCGCCGTTATCCATGTAGCAGCATCAATACCACCACAAAATGGCCTTAAGTCCAGAGATGGTGTGACACCGGGCTACCTACCGCTGGATGAGCAGATCTTTCCTCATGTTCTTCGGTGAACAGGGCGCGCAGACCAACCTTCGACCGGACAGCCTAGCACTCCAACAACTAAATAACACTTACGATTTTGGAGTAAAGTACTAGTCACCTTTCTTTTACAATTGCAATTATTACCTTCAGTGACAGGTCCTACCAATAAAACTGTTGGCTACGATTTCCAGTCTTCGCAGGGAATTTCTGCCGAATTTTCCCGGGCCTCTTTACCGTGTTATCTCGTCCTTCTTGTTCTCTTCCCCTCTGCAGATGCTGCTTTAGAAAGCTAGCTTTGTAGGTTAAAAGATCCTACCGATGTAATCAAATAGAATAATCTGGTTTACCGAATCCCTTGCAGCGATTGCAAGGTCAAACACAGGTGAAGGTAGTCGCCAGGGTTAATGAGTAAAATAAGAGAACACAAAAACGTGGCCAAATCAAGATTAGTACGTCCAGTAAGATAAGAAATCTGGAAAAAAGCTCAGCTATATGTGTAGACGCAATTACACACAATCACACGGTAGAGTGGGGGTAGAGCGACTGCGTTAAAAACTGACTAAATTGGGTGGAGGTAGAGATTGATTACGGAATCTTTGTTTATCGAATCCACATCAAATACGTGCATTGACAGGAATGATTCAGTAAGTGTCCCAGACATGGAAAATCCTGCCACCCTTGTTATCACAGAGAAGGAGAAACAATTAGGACTATATAAGGTGTGTTTCAAGGTTGTGGGGTTGGTAGCTTCATATGAATGTGTATTGACGTTATCGAGTAAACAATACTGTTTCACTGTGACACTCAATAAACAGACTAAAGTGGAATCACAGTCCACCACAGTGCCTAAGTTTTACTCCCTCATCAGCAGAAACACTATTTTATTCCAGAACTTCATCAGGCCTACTGTTTTTACATAAATGTGAAACTATCTGCTCAAAAACCACTAACTTACATCGAAATGGCATGCTTACCGGTGATTGTACGTCTGACGAACATTTTATGCAGTCGATCTGCTACTATTATGCTGCTTATGGGCTCTTTATTCTGAAAACACTCATTTTACAAGTTCTGGAGTCTTTATGTTCCTACTTATCTCTTGGTGTTTTTGTGATCACTTGCAATCCCCTGACGCAAATGGTGAAGTCCACCCGTTGAATTGCCTATTGCTTCATCTCATTTCGGACTCACATTCATTTACTGTCTCGTAAGCACAATTAAACGAACTTCTATTTACTTCTATTCCACTTACGTTATAGAGACTCCTGCTCCCTTGAGCTGAAAGGATATATCTGAGTGCACGGTTTTTTGTGTCGGTAAATTGTATGGTGTGCATGTTATCATTTCTCTCTCTGCACTAAAAGTGAACTACTTTTAAGCACGCATTCTGTATTTGTCCCATATTCGTTTCTTTCGGGAAACGCGAATGAAATTCATCTCAGGGATAGGATTACCCCATGCAGAAACTTTAGCTATCCATCAGTCTATGGTATTCCGTACATTAATTCTGTGTATTTAAACCCGCTGATTGCCTTTTAGCAATGGAACTGTATCAGCCGAATTGCCAAACTAGTCTAAGTGTATAATCAAGCCCGTAAGCTGCTGTGTTTATATTCAAAAGAATAAATTATTGTCAACATTAATACGTATCATACCGCACTCAGGCTAGAGCAGGTTTACGACGGCCCTATCCTTCAAAATTTTGCGCTTTGGCGACCACCGTCATGAAAACGTATAGTGAGGAAAAAGCTTCACCAAACACTCTGGAAAACTGAGCGAAGGGTGTAACCTCAGCGCCAATGAACAATGTCAGAATTGGAACCGGGCGGAGGCCTTGTCATTCCAGTAAAAATAGAGGCACACTTAAAAATTGGGTAGACTCATCGCACTTCAAGCTAGAAAATAATGCTGTTTTTAAAGGTCAAGGCTTCCCTCATGTTGTGATATGGCAAGAACCGAAATGCCCAATCACGGTAGGACTTCGTTTCCTTTCCAAGAGCTGGTGCCTTGGTGAAAAGCTCGGGCCAGCGCTATGTCGATTCAGCCACGAACTTTCAGCTTTCCTTCGGGGGGCCTGGATGTGGTAGATCTTCGGAATAAAGAAGAAATGGCAAATCATCGTTAAGACTGTTGAATGCCGGGATTTTATTTCCTTTTTTCCTATGATAAGACGGTGGAGACGATTAGGTCGCTCTGAACAGTCGTCATAGAACAGGTTAGCCGGACCAGTCATCAACTTAGCTTTGAGCAGATTAGGCTCATCCAACTTCACTCAGTCCTTAGCTGATGAGAAATATCGGGGTGTAGCCTTGCGTTTAATCCTCTCTTTGAGTGGGAGAACAGCCATTCCAAAGAGGACTGACAGTCAATAACAAGTCAGATTTCCTATTTCATTCTCGACATCGTAGTACTTTATTTGCGCATGTTTCTAACCTTGCAATATATATTATTAGTATTCCCACTATCTGTTTCCAAATTTAAGTCCCGAATCCATTTTCTGCCCCTCCATAATGGCTTGACGGGACTCTAGGTTGCATAATTGTACCATGGAACGTGTTGCGTCAAGCTTTTCTTCCAATTTTGTTTTAATCACTCAGTTATGCTCCCTAACTGTACCATATGCTGCTGCGCATTTTTTAAACGACGAAAAACTAACGCAAAAAGGATAACACGGCGACCACTAACTCGGTGGAGTCTGTGGAAGGCTAGACAGTCAACTCAGGAGTCCTAGTTGAGGCTGCATGGTGCCCCTCCAAGCAGTTATTTGCACGATAGAGCTTTAGGATTTGTCCTGCTGCGAACTTGACAGACGCAAAGACCAATCACTAATTATTCGAACTTGTTATATACCCACGAATACGAGACCAAGGAAGAACACGATAGCGTAGTCGGATGGAATAGTATATTTGGATGGTTATGCCAAAATACCGATGCGTTCCAACTAACTGGCTAGAGAGTCGAATACGAGCAATGCAACGTAACACGACAGCGTGCCAAATGGCGAGGATGCTTGACCGGATGCCTTCAGCTTAGCGAGTCCAGTTAAACTATCAAGGTCAGCATCAATGTCGAAGTCGTCAAACCCTAGGCTATTGATTTTGGGGAAGTGTATGACGCTACAGATCACTCCCCCCCTAGTGGGTTCGTGAGGACCCTAAGACGATACCAGCCGGAAGTAAAAACCCAGTGGTTTCTCCACTGGTAAAACTCTCCGATGGGCTCACTGCGTGAGGTGGCCCCTGGTTGTCTGAACCTTATTCTAGGGTGTCGTGGCGATTAAATAAATAAAATACAATAAATGAAATTGTACGTCGGTCGCGGTCATCTGTTCCTTTCGACGTTCCGTCCAGTGCTCGTTGCACCTGGAATATAAATAAAAGTCTTTAATACCACGAAAACGTTGCGTAAAAATGGGAATTATTTATATATAAACGTGTCGAAAAATAAAAATTTACGCTTATCTTCGCCGGTTTTTTTTGTTTTTATTACATGGTAATAAAAATTGATATAAAAAGGCAAAGTGTACGAGGGTTTGTGCATTGCCGGTAAATAAGAAAAATAGTGCCTCGAAAAAAAGAAAAAAAATGGTTGGCACACACAGCTAAGTTGAATATGACTTCAGGTACTCTGGGAACCTGACGGTTCGACCTGATCGTGTTTTTTGTTGCGCCGATGGTTGTTGCAGCTGTGCATTACCAGGCACATCGTCGAGAATTTCGATAATTGAGTCATCCGTCGGTCGGATGTAGCGAGCTGAAACGTCACTTACAATGGGGTTGCCTTCGAAATAAGCTGGTTTCAAACGGTCGATACTGACAGTATCTTCACGTCCGTCTCGCTCAATTATATAGAATTTCTCATGTCGCTTAATCACTTTGAACGGCCCGTCGTAGGGTGGTTCAAGTGGTCGACGAACAGCGTCGTGGCGAACAAACACGTGTGATGTCTTCTGTAAACTGGGGTGGACGAAAACATCAGTCGTTTGCGGTCTAATCGGAGAAGGCCTAACTGAACGCATTGCGTTTGTAAGCCTAGTCACGTAAGATGCCCTGTCGGAAACATGTTTGAAAGTTGAAGGGGAAACAAACTCACCTGGTAGGCGAAGAGTGGTCCCATAGACGAGTTCTGCAGGAGTGCATCCAGCATCAACTTTCAACGCGTTACGAATACCTAGTAGGACTAGAGGCAGAGCCTCGGTCCACTGAGGTATGTTTGTAGCTGAAAGGGAAGCTTTCAGCTGTCGATGGAAACGCTCTACCATGCCATTTGCTTGTGGATGGTAGGCTGTCGTTCGGAACCGAGTGCAACCTAAAAGTGCCGTTAGAGCGTGAAATAGTCCACACTCAAATTGGCGCCCACGGTCGGTTGTGACGTAAGATGGACATCCGAAGTTCGCGATCCATCTTTCGACGAAAACACGAGCAACTGTTTCGGCAGTAATATCTTTAATGGGTACTGCTTCCGGCCATCGTGTGAAACGATCAACACAGGTGAAAAGGTAGGTACATCCATTAGATTCTGGTAGGGGTCCTACAATATCTATATGGACGTGGTCGAAACGCATGTCTGGGGCTAGAAATGAGCCTAAAGGGCTTTTCGTGTGTCGCGTGACTTTACACTTTTGACAAGCTAAGCACGACTGGGCCCACTCCTTAACGTCTTTGTTCATCCCAGGCCAGCAGAAACGTTGTGCGATAAGCCTAATGGTGGCTCGTACACCTGGATGAGAGAGTTTGTGCAACGTATTGAAGACGTTGCGTCGACAACTCTTCGGAACTATTGGGCGTGGTTGACTAGCAGAGACATCGCACAAAATTGCATCCTTGTCTGATCCAACAGGACAAAGTCGCAGTTTGAGAGTTGTGGACGACAACTCATGATGCAGCTCAAGGTCTTCCTTTTGACGCCGAGCTAGTTCAACGAGATCAATACCCTCGATATAGTTTATCGAAGCTATTCGAGATAGTGCGTCGGCTGCGGAGTTGTTTGCTCCAGAAATGTGGCGGATGTCTGACGTGAACTGGGAAATGTAATCCAGCTGTCGCGACTCACGAGGGGAGTATTTGTCAGACGCCGAGCTGAGGGAAAACGTTAACGGTTTGTGGTCTGTGAAAATAATGAAATCACGACCTTCCACAGAATGTCGAAAATGGCGTACAGAACAGTACATGGCTAGGAGTTCCCTACCAAATGTACTGTATCTTGTTTCCGCGTCTTGCAGCCGCCTCGAGAAAAAGGCTAACGGTTGCCACTGGTTGTCAGTCAACTGTTGCAAAACTGCTCCAATTGCTGAATCAGATGCATCAACAGCAATACTCAGAGGAGCATTGGGGTCATGATGCATAAGCATGGTTGCGTTCGAAATGGCTTCCTTGACTTTAGAGAAAGCAAGTCTAGCCGCGTTGTCCAGAGACACGAACTTCGCAGTTCCTCGAAGTAGATCTGTGAGTGGTCTCATGACAGAGGCACAGTTAGGGATAAACCTTCGGTAATAACTTACCAGGCCATTGAAAGTGCGGAGATGTTTCACAGTGGTCGGCTCTGGATAGTTTGTGATAGCCGCCACTTTATCTCTCAATGGGCGTATACCTTTGTTGTCAATGGTATGCCCAAGGAAGCTGAGTGATTCAACTCCTATTTCACACTTCTGTAAGTTAACTGTGATGCCATGTTTTTTGAGTCTTTCGAATGCGAGGTCCAAATGTTTAAGGTGTGTTTCCTTATCTGGACTCGCAATTAGACAGTCATCGATGTAGACATGAACAAAATTCAGACCACGGAAGACGTCGTCCATAAAGCGTTGGAATGTTTGTGCTGCATTCCGAAGACCAAAAGGCATGCGCAGGAATTCAAACAGGCCAAAAGGAGTAATAATGGCTGTTTTCGCGATATCTTCTGCTGCCATAGGTATCTGGTTGTACGCTTTGACCAAGTCGATTTTCGAGAAAATGTTCATGCCGCATAAGGTTGCGGTCAAGTCGTAAACGTGGGTATAGGGTAGCAGTCCGGAGTTGTTTTGGCGTTAAGCCTTCGGTAATCACCGGTCGGACGCCAGTCGTTGCTATCCTTTTTGGGGACCATGTGCAATGGCGATGCCCAAGGACTGTTTGACGGTCTGATAATGCCCAGTTCGAGCATGTGGTCGAATTCATTTTTCGCCGTTTGCAGCTTATCGGGGGCTAAACGGCGCGCTTTGGATGCCACAGGTGGACCTGTGGTTGTGACGTGATGCATAACATTGCTGGTTATGCACGGAAGAGTGTGTTTCGGTTGTTGTAACTCTGGATATTTCTCCAGAACTGCCTGGTAGGACGCGTCGCCTGATTGTTTAGTCCTAACGATGGCTAAACTCGGACCTACATAGGTGGTGCCGCCAATAGATAACTTTGTGTTGTTATCTATCAGTCGTCGACGGCGAGCATCTACGAGTAGATCGTAATGGTTTAGCAAATCTATGCCAATGATGGGCATAGAGACGTCTGCCAGGAGGAAATCCAGTGAATAGGTTTGCGTAAACCTAAGTTGAGGTAGGCATACCGTCTCCCGAATGTCGCGATTGCCTTGCCGTTGGCTGCTTGAAGATTGAAGGATGGGTCGAGATGACGCTCCTTTGTCGTTGCTGGAAGAACGCTAACTTCTGCGCCGGTGTCGACGAGGTAGCGGACTTTCGTTTTAATGTCGGTGACGTAGAGCAAACGGCTTTTTCCGCCGGCTACGGTTGCCGTGAGCACGTGCCGGCGTGACCGTTTCCCGAGTTTGTGTCCTTCTTAAAACGGCATGGTTTACGACATTTTCTGGCTTCATCCCCGTAAGTGTTATGAAACCAGCACCATTCAGGGTTTTCCACCCTGTTGGGTTTCGTTTTAGGGCTACCACGCGACTTGCTGCGATGCGCCAAGGTGCGTTTCTGTGAAGTGCTACGTGATCTAGGACTTCGAGATCGTAGCAACCGTTTCACAGAGTTGCACAACTTGGTCACCTCCGAATCCTGGCGCTCTGGTTTGTCGCAGATAGAATATACGTTGGAGACGGGTCTGCTGGATATCTCCAGTATTTTATCTGCTGAGGCTGCCAGGTCGTCGAGTGGGACTGACTGGAGTGTCACCAACACGGTTTGCACCGGTTGTGGTAGTTTCGAGAGAAATAGTTCTCGGAAGAAACCATCGTCAAATGTTCGTGCACCGATTACTTCTCGCATGCGTGCGAGGACTTCAGTAGCTGAGTGGCTGCCTAGCTCGATGTTACGAAGCAATTCGTCTAGACGTTGGCGATCTGTGAGATCGCTTTTCTTCAAGAGTGCGGCCTTTAGAAGTGCATAAGGGTCACTTACTTCAGGATTAAACATGTTTGCTGTAACATACCTGTTTAATTCTCGCGGTAGTGAACGTATGACAGCAAGAAATCGAGATGAGGATCTGAGACACCCTGTTCTCGAAAATCGGCCTCGGCATACAGAAACCATGTTTCTGCATTGTCTGGCCAATATGGCACGAGTTGGATCGTGTTCGAGTCGGCTTAATACGAATAAGCTTGGGAGTGTGGTCGGACATGAGAAAGTGTAGTAAATGGATATATAAATGTTATCGAAATGAAAACAATAAACAAATATAAAATGGAACAGGCTCACCAATTCAATACTTGTTATTGGTCGGGATATGTGATCACGTCGGGCTCACCAATTTAGGATTTGTCCTGGTGCGAACTTGACAGACGCAAAGACCAATCACTAATTATTCGAACTTGTTATATACCCACGAATACGAGACCAAGGAAGAACACGATAGCGTAGTCGGATGGAATAGTATATTTGGATGGTTATGCCAAAATACCGATGCGTTCCAACTAACTGGCTAGAGAGTCGAATACGAGCAATGCAACGTAACACGACAGCGTGCCAAATGGCGAGGATGCTTGACCGGGTGCCTTCAGCTTAGCGAGTCCAGTTAAACTATCAAGGTCAGCATCAATGTCGAAGTCGTCAAACCCTAGGCTATTGATTTTGGGGAAGTGTGTGACGCTACACAGCCAAAAGCTCATTCCGTGGACTGTCCCACAGGGACGGAAACTTCATCCTCCATAGCGAAACCACGAACTCCAAATCTTGCTGCAGCACGGGAAAAAGTCCTGGAGTCCTGCTTCCCTGCTCGACAAGCTTGAGGTGAAGAAAGGTTACAAAGAATCTGGAAGTAAATGTATTGCTGCTATGGCGTCACACGCTTCCCCAAAATCAATAGCCTAGGGTTTGACCACTTCCACATTGATGCTAACCTTGATAGTTTAACTGGACTCGCTAAGCTGAAGGCACCCGGTCAAGCATCTTCGCCATTTGGCACGCTGTCGTGTTACGTTGCATTGCTCGTATTCGACTCTCTAGTCAGTTAGTTGGAACGCATCGGTATTTTGGCATAACCATCCAAATATACTATTCCATCCGACTACGCTATCGTGTTCTTCCTTGGTCTCGTATTCGTGGGTATATAACAAGTTCGAATATTTAGTGATTGGTCTTTGCGTCTGTCAAGTTAGCACCAGGATAAACCCTAAACTGCTTTTAACCAGCACTTACTTCGGATGGACTCTGCAGACTTCGGGCCTTAATTTTATCCCACCTTGGGCGTACTTGCCGAAGTTCAAGCCTTTCCTCTGAAATTCGCAATTATTTCCGTCAATTGTCTCTGTTTTATGAAGTTTTAGTGCAAAAGCTCATCCGGTAAGAACACATGAACGATATATACCGCTACATTAGAAAACGCAGCCTCCTAAAGCTGCGTGTCTTGTGTATTTTGAAACTTAAGGTGCAGTACTGGCACTTTTTGATCTTTGACTAGTTCACGCGTGCTCAGGAGGTCTCAAAAATTTTGGGGTTACTGTAGATATCTTGGGTAGTGCCCAAAATTTTCAATGGTTTTGACGATGTACCACAATCACCCTCTTCTCGTGATTTTCTCTGTCCTAAATCCATTTGCATGCATAGTTGTCACCCTGCAAACATTTTATGCGTATTGTATGAGTTTGCCCTATAAATATTAGATGGGATCACCAAAGTCACTGAACCGTTTTTCGTTTCAACGAGCAGTTGGCCTGCGAAGTGCATGTGGCCCCACATTTGGATGACGACACCAAGCAGCATGGCCGTTCTAGGAAATTTTCATCCTCCCACTTCAGACTATATCTGCGATTGCTGAAGAGAACACTGCATGGCATTAGTTTGTCGGCAGTAATTGCAAATGCCCACTTTTGCCAGTTGGAAACAAGTGCTACATAACCTTTTCGGCCTACATGGTTTGGGTTTCTTGACAAATATGTCCAAGGAGAGGAAATGGTACCTCCTTCATGTTTCCGGACAGTCTTGTCGTTTTTACCGGAAACCAGCTATTGCGACCGAGAGAATGATGGTCATACGTTGTTTCGAGAACCCCAGGCTTTACTACAGAAACTGCTAGGCTTTTCTACCATCTGTATCTACCAGGCTTCACAGCTATTACCGCAAATGGACACAAGTGGAGTTAATAATCAGGACTTCTAAAATGCGTCTGTAGTACGGTGTCGAAGGCTTTCATTTGTGGCAGCATGAAAGAGACAGAGTAGAAGACAGTTGGTTAGCGCATCTGTTGGTGCGAAATAAAAAGACTGCCCCTTGAGTGTAAAGTTTCATTCTAAAGCTTCGGTGGCTTTTTAACCAAAGACGATAACAAGCAATACACAGTCTTCACCAGTGATATCAACTACATTATAGCTAGTGGTGTGTTTCTGAAGCCTGAGTGCGCAAGCCTACAGTATAAACATAACTCGGATGATGTACGAATATTCACTGTTACCTGCCTAGTACATTAACAAGCAGAAAAAATCATTTGATTCCTTTACATGAAACGATGTATACTGCCTACTGGGTGCTTCTTTCTTTCCTAATTCTTGGTGGCTATCCTCTTCTTCCGCGGCCAATCAAATTCACAGGCAAGCTAACATAATTCCCGTAGAGTAGAACGAAGTCAAAATCTCTCAACATAACAAAGACCGATGTTGAAGCGTAACAAAATAAGCGTGTTGTGTAAGGTGATAAAGGTACCTGAAACGTTCAGCTGGCGAATCTCAACTCAAACGCTTCATCTCTAGTTCCACTTTGCATGTTATATCGTTTACACCAATTTTTGAGTTGGGTGGAAACAGGCCCCACATCTGTCAGTGGTTTTCTCCTTTTCAATCTCATTAACCCCCAGTTAAAATGCCTGTGGGGTCAGGGGAGCCTTGCAATCCTATCTCTAGCTTTGGCTGGATTTCCTGTCGGTTTTTCTTGTTAGTTTACCCCCCGCTTCCGCCCCAGCCTACCCTTCCCGATTCCCTCCCCGTCTTTTCGTTTCTTCACCCGTGTTTCATTAGCTTGAACCACTCTTCTTCGTTTGCCACCTTTTTCTTTTTGGCTTCTTCCATCTTCTGTGGTATGGCTTGGATTTCGTTGTCACAACATGTAAGCAACAGTCATATTCATCACGAAGCACGCCCTTTAAATCAACGGAAGGTTTTCAGGACAGTGGTACGCCTAGTATGCAAACATCTTAGTAAAAAGTGGCTACTTTCAGCAGCACATTGGTGGGGGTCCTAACTGGCCGCCAACATCAAAGTTACATTTTTCTCAACAACTCAGATGCGCACATGACTGCACATAATAAATCGTATGCTGGTAAAAAATAAATAGGAAAGCGAAGACAACCTATTTCCACCCTACCATAACGTCATTACCGTTGCCTTCAATGGAGTCGACGAGACAGACTCCCCGATGTGTGTTCCCCAGGTCGCCTGACCCTGAAAAATGCCACTGTTGGGTTTGGCGAATTCTGTCTTGATATGCAGTTGCGTCATTCTCCCACCGTTTTGATCTCCAGGTTTCTGGAACCATGTCCAGACGATCGGAGATGCAGATAGTCAAAGTTAGCTAAACTTTCACCATGCGTTTTCTGAAAATTCTTGATGGCCCCTAACAAATCAAATTTTATGCGCCAGTCACAAACCGCTTCGAACAATCATTTCCACGCCCATAAACCTGATTCCTTCATTAATTCTGATATCACAGTAATGCGGTGGCGAGTGAATTCGTCTTGAAATATGTGGCGCAAGTTGGGACACACCGTGGTTTTCACATAGCACTAGTTGGCGTTGAATATTTCTGTATACTAGGGGGTTCGGCAAGCGGAGCTGCATGGCTACTGATGCTGGAACCAAAGTCTCTGTTACCCGGTTTCACTTCCATTTCCTCCAGTCCCCTTACGGCTATCACGGATAGACTGACATCGGTCAGCGGTTTCAAATATACATAATAATTGCTCCATCAGCGTTCGTATCCTCAGTTATATGCGAAGGGCTCGAGCCAGGGCTGTTGGGAAAGACCCTTGGCAATTAACGATAGGACGTTTGGAGCTGATGCTGGTATTTGTGGAGCGTCTGCTGAGCTGAAAATTGGCCCATGTCCTTAAGGCTGAGGCGTGATTTGTGTGTTTCATTCGGCATAAACGCATAATTATTCTGATTTCTTTGGGGCATGTGAGTTCGATAGTGGAGAAGTTGTACAACATAAAGCACAACGCTCCAGGACTTTAGCGGTGGGATTCCCGTCGGGGAGAGCAGTGAGCGGGAGTTACATATCACACTCTGCTCGCTGGTGATAGTCACCAATCGGCAAGCCAATCTCCATTTTCCGTGGAAGTTGATCAAATGTTAAAACCGAAAGCACCTGATGTTCATACCCATAGCCCTCGGAAGAAAAAATTCCTGACTAATGTTGAAACCGAGGGCAACCGGAGTAACTTGTCATTTACCCTATTAAATCTGCGTAAAGTCTGGCTCAGAGAAGGTGAAAAGGAATCCGGAATAGTTGGGCTGCATTCGACGGTACAAACCGATTGCGCAGGAATTTCAGACGTTCCACAGCAGTCCCAGGAAGACGACTGTAAACTTACTCCTTCACTAAGCAGGAGAATGGCTTCCAGAAAGACTCACTAGAATACGCATTTCAAGTATAGTATGTCATCCACCGATAAGTTTAGTTTCTTCCTGCTTCTTGTCTGATTTTGGAAGCACCGTCCTGTTTACCGACATGCCCAGTAGACGGGCGGGCCAAGCGAGACCATAGTACCGAAATGTATGACTTCAGGTTGCCACACCTACAACTGCACTTCAATTATTGGATGGAAATCGAGTTACAGTGTAGCAGAAAAAGGTTTATGAAAAGAGGGGAGGTAAAAAACTGAGGGTCAGTAGGAGGGTCTGTGCTTTCAGTATGATAGAGAATTTGTACGCCTGCACTGCTGCTGTCGACCCTGGGTTGGGTCATCAGGGGTCTGCTACTGTTGAATGATATCATTCACAAGACCTCATACAGGTGGTCTATAACATCCCATGTAGTATAGCAACAGCCAGAGACTTTCCAGCATCGTAACACTTCATGGTCTGACTACCCTTAGTGCTCTTCCAAAATGACCCCGCTTCAGACGACACGGTCCTCTTTGACCCAGTGTAAAGCTATTTCAGTTGCGGCAGACACATGACCCTATGGACTGGTACGTCTTTCCTGCCTTGTGTTCCATGCATAACATCCTGATGGGATTTAAATTGTGGAATCCGTCTTCCTGCGATAAGTAAGCACTGCGTCATAGATGCCAGTGGCCAAAACCTGTAACCTGCCTATGTTTCTTTATTTTGTGGGCTACGACTTACAGTCGTGTAATGAAGAAGATTGTATTGCTACATAGCATGTAACAGCCAAAATACAAGAATCTTGGCCAGAACGCATGAAATAACTAGGCGGCGCCAAGCAACACGAATCTAACTAACTCCTGCTTTCTACTGTATAGCTTCCGAACTTCCGCGAGTGAAACACGGCCAAAGGTTGGGTCAAAATATCAAAACACGGTTTGTGGTAAATCAGTGGTAGATCCGTTACAAAATCTATGGTACTATCAAAGCAACAACAAGTTATATCAAAGGTGCAAAAATACCTCAACAGTGCCGTTGGGTAACTATACAGTCCAAACGTTCTTGGGCACAAACAGGTACTATACGGTAAAGGCTGGTTAAGCAAGTACAATTATTAAGTACCAGAATCAAATCAACAAATAAACGTTTCCAGTAGGTAGTCAAAAGACAAACGGTCAAATCACATCACAACCGTAAGTTGAACCAAGACAAAAATGTTGGGTGCAGTAAAACAACGTCACGTTGTCAGCAGTCCAGCGTCACATAAGAGGAAAGTGAAACATTCATGATAAGTGTCAATCGTGCAAAGGCAAATACTGGGTGCAAATAAGACACTCAAACAACCAAATAACATTACATCGACTGGGGTCAAAAGCACACAATCCATAACGGGGGTTAACATGTTTAAATAAGTGTCAATACTATCAAATAGAGTGATCAGGAGGGATTTTAAGATCATCTTTCCGTTACACAGCACACTCATTGTTTCATATTTGTTCAAATATCTAACTATCGCAAATACCTGAGCATTTGAGGTGTCCTAGGCATCCCCCTTCTTCTGCCCCTACTCTTAAACTGGGAGTCAGTGAATACCAGTTTTGAAACATAATCCTACATCCAACAGGACCATGTCATTTGATAACTGAAATCAAGTACGCGAACTCTGGGTGGCAATGTAGTTGTTGAGAAGTAGGAGGTACTTGAACTTGAGTCTATCAGCACGCTGATTGCGAAGTTGAATAAGAGTAATGACAGTCGGCGGTCTTTATGAATACCACTGGTTGTCGTTACTTTGGAAGAAAACTTTTCCTGAGCTCTCACACGAGTGCATGAATTCAATTATCAGACCATGAATGGTATAATATACTTTACCAGATCCCTACACAACCTCTCAATCGATGAAATCGAAGGTTCTTGAAATAGTAGTATATTGATTTATTTTCTACCTCCCTGTTTGTTCACTCTTGCGGACGGCAGCTTGAAGTTTTTGCATGCTTTGAGGACCTTGATATATGGCTGAGATATAGGTGGAAATCAAGAGTTTTCAGCTTGAAGAAAATGGGGAAGTCTTTGACCTGGTTTCGTCTGTCTTATGTAGTGGGTCTTAAACCTGTTCTTCTGTATGAGCTGAGTTTTCTAGAAAGCCGGAAAATAAAGTAAAAGGGAGTCAGTATTTTGGTGGGATACAGTACCTTAAAACATTAAATAGTTGACATCAGGCATACGCATAGAATTACTACATGAAGATATTTTGGAGTATATTGTCAGTAGCCTTGACGGAAGGTACCCATTCCATGTTTTAGGGTTCGCAATGCAACTTTTAGTGTTCGACTTCCAGCTTCCAGCTTTCAGCTTCCATGTGTCCGTCGAGATCCATTCCTTGTCTTTCCTCTTCTTCTCCCTTCCTAACAGGGTTATGCAGGTTCCCTTCCACGTCTCTTTCATACAGTTCCAGTGTTCTTCCATGCAGGTTTCCTCAGGGATATTGCTTAATGCCTCCCATGTTTTCCTGATGGCTGACTGACGTGAAGATGTCCCTTGTAGTTTTGTCCTTCAGTTTCTGTTCTGTGCTCAACTTGAACTGTGGCCTATCACCAGCTCTTTTGAATATTGACGGCTTTCAACTTCATTTTGAAGGTAGGTTCCTTGCACTAGATAGTGGTGTGAGTGGTGTGAACCTACATCTGCTCCTATTCTTAATCCGATCTTGTGTCCAGTAGACTGCGTCTCCACTTTCTTCACATTCAGATGAAGTCGATCTGATTTTCTGTGTGTCCTGGTATCTGGTGAAATCAAATCCATGTCGCTTTGTGAATATCCTTGTGCATGTACACACTGCCTCACCTCCAATCACAAACTCGTTGAATGCGCAGAAGTCTGCAAACAGTTCTCCATTCTCGTTTACTTCACCGAGCGCTCCTCGACCCATGATTGGTTCTCTTCCGATGTTGTCTGCTTCCAGTTTGGCATTCGTGTCACCCCACCAATTAGAATTTTGATGTCATCGTCGCCAACTGAGGTGGACTCTTGTCCAGTGCTGAGTGCAGTTGTTTGTAGAATTACTCATTCTCCACTTGATCTGCATTATTTGTAGGTGCACAGTGAAGCATTGTATGACATGGCAGTTGTGATTTAAATGCTTTTGTGGAAATATTTTTGCAATCTGCACAGGCTGACGTGTACGATGTTTGCATTGTCTTTCTTAGCATCCACGAGATGGTAATTGCAACAAGTTGAACGAATCCCATTACTAGAAAATGGATTAGTAGTGATACTGATAGATTTGAATTAGTCTAACTATTGCAAAAGTAATGATTGACGTAACTCTACTAGGTGTTTATGTATAGACTTTGGTATACGAAACTGAGTAATTTTCAGTAATGCATTTTCGAAGGGCCGGCTTACAACGTCAAACACAGCCAGCTCCACAGGAGTATGTGAAATTTTAGATACACATAGATGTGAACACAAGTGGTAGTCTATCCTTGACGTACTGTCGAGTCAAACGACAACTGGAGAATATCGATCCCAGTCTTGCAGCATGAAGGTACTATTTATACACTTCGACAGACGGCTTCTCAGCATCGGCTGTGATGTCCATCTCTCTCCATCTCTATCAAGTCTACCATACCTCTCTGTCTACTCCTACTCTCCCTGAATTTGTTCATGTTATATTGCTCTAGAATGATGCGCTTTGTTGGTGCACGTTTTATGCAATATTTTCGGAGTTCTTTGCTACAAATTTCGTGTGTTTACTTAATCTATGCAAAAGGAAGGTCAAGTGACTGGTGTGATATGGTTTTATCTGTTACATAAATCGGAAATTTACCTGCATCATGTTCCGTGACATACATACCAGACGTATCAGGACCAATCCTAAAACTACTCTTTCACCTCACTTCTTATGTAGCTATCACGTAATTATTTGAGAAAGTAATAATTATTACCCTCGAGTTTAGCTACTCGTGAGTAGGCTAGTAATAATCGCGAAATTCTTCGCCATTCCTATGGCGTTGCGCTTTATTTTTTGACTGAGGATTGTTGTAATGAATGCAATGTACAATTCACACCACAAAATAACCAACGGGAGTCTGCTGGACTAGATATCATGAAGTCGACTAAAATTCAATGACCGATTAGTGCACATTTGATACTGCAAGTCTGGTTGGTTTTGGTCTGTTCAATGATTAATCGGGGGAACTAATTGTTTGTAGCGAAAACTAGTATCTTCTTGAAGCTTAATCCACATTCAATAGTTAAAAATATAATAGAGTTGATTTGAAATTTCAGCTTTCGAAGCTCAAGCTTTGCATCATTGACGATGTTTGATAGATTTCAGCCGGAACGGAATAGCTGAAATGAATTTTCAAGTTGTCATTCATCGTAGACTGACATCAGTTGGAGAAACGAAGGAGGGGTGGGAGCACCGGACAGCTGTCTCGTCCATGGTACGGGACTCCTCCGCAGTGCGCACCTGCGACCTTCATGTACCATGGCCAGCACGTTACCATTGAGCCACTTCATCGGGACGCAGTAGTCTACTCAATGTCATGGTTGAGGAACTGTCCTCACGGCCATCAGGCTTTGCCCCCACTGGTCATGACTTCTCATTGGAACTTCGGGAATACCTCTGAAGGTGGAAACCAACGAGCACCAGTTGCCATGTTCAGCTGACAAGTTAAAAATGGTGCAAAACACTTATCTTGGATCCTGTTGTAAAACATCACTTAACAGATGATTGCAGAAAGTATATGTTCTATGATGTAGTTTGGCCATGAAATATCAAGAAAATTTATAACTCACATAGAATATACGAATCACAGCTACAGACAAACTCCATATATATACAACAATGTTGAGTGACGGCTCATTGTTTTTTGTTAGTTGACCTTCAACCATTGAATCACCAAATCGAATCTCGCCCCACCCACCCCACACACCGAGGCGTGGGCAGCTAGATAGTGTAATTAGCCTTCACAACAGAATCAGTGTGGCTTGCTGCATAGGCAAGCATATGCTTGCTGACTGTATTTGGATTTGTCTGAATGTTAGACGAAATTACAGATCACCTGCCTGTTGATTTACAACGTTCTTGCCAGTTGATATCATCCTTCATTTCTTGGAGACAGAAAAAATTAGTCAAAGCCCGGAGAAGTAATGGAAACTGGGTAACAATGTAGGCCACTTACATGTCATTTATTCAGGCGACTTTAAAGGACACCCAAGTAGCTCTTCATTTAACCAATTACATTTCTCTATGTAGTGAAAAACTACTGTCGCAGGAAGAATACCTAAACCTGATTGATAATTTCGGCAACAATTGAAATAACAAACTAGGTTTCTTCATTTGGACTGGAAAAGCAGATTTTCATAAAATACCGAAGTGTAATTGGTTATTTAAGTTGGTGCTAAGACAGCTTTTAAAGTCACTATTAAAGTCAGTCTATTTATTCACTGTCAAATATATACAAAAACTGCATGACTTTAGAGGCCGCCTCAGGAACGGATGAAAGAAACAATCACTTTTCTTTACTCTATGAAAAATGGTCTTCCTAGACGAAATACCGCAACCTGATTGGCTATTTTGTCAGTTGTTAAGATTGCCTTTAAAGTCAACCGCAGAAGCTGAACACTACTTTGGAATTTCCCTTGTGATATTTAAAGTTATTTTGAAGCATATGATCTGATGCATACCGATCTTATCCATCGTCACCACCCCCTGTTTAACACTGAAAGAGGCGGTAAACATAAATGTCGAAAATTTATGCTTCTTTGCAGTAATGTATAGGCGAGCTGGATAACACGCAATTGTCCAATAACTTTTAATTGGTAAGCCATCGTTGCTGCTCTTGGTAATATCAAGACTAGGCTGATATAAATTTAGATTGTTTTTCGACCTTTTGATCTTCACCGCCATGTCACCATTGACAATGACGAGAAGTACAGTAAAACAAGCTTTTTGAAATCTAAGCCACTCAGGGCTACTTTATCCTTCAAGAATGAAGTATTTTATTTTTAGGGTAGTATTTATCGCGGACTAATATCAGTTGAAGAACCATTGGATGCCCGAAAGAACTGAACAGCTGCTTGTTCTAGTGAAGAGATCCTCAGGGGTACACTCTCACTACCTCGCCAGGGATCGGACTCAGGACACTGAAATTTCACAGGGAACACGTTAGCCGCTCATCCACTGGGTCGGAGTTGAATGGAATACAGTTCCCTACTTCTATAGCTTCATGATATTGTGTGACTATCCAACTATCCAGTGGCTGAATGCTTAACAGGTTTGCAGAACGACTAGGAAGTCCGTAGTCTGATCCCCACAAGGGCTATGGGAGCCCCAGTTAGCACGAAACCTCTTTCCAGTGTTTACTCTTTTTCAATGGTTTTCTAACCTCAAGATTCACTGATGTGTTTTAGTGTTCGCTTATTTTTGGATTGTGTCATGCTTACAAAAGAGTTTCAGCAGATTCTATTTTGGTTTGTTCACAGACTAACTAAGGATTGTACTGGCTACATGAAAATATTGCACATTGCCGTATGTTGTTTATGATAATCAGATATGCGCTTAAAATCGCCTAGGTAACTAGTTCACGAGTTACTAGCTGGTACTAAGCCCGGATAAAGAGGGATGGTTGGACATAGGGCTAGCAACTCTACACCGTATAACCAATCTAACCACTAAAAAACTTTAAAGCGCAAAGTAAATATAAAAAATAAAATTAAACTCATTCCTCACTGGAATTGGAGAGACAAAATGGCCACAGTTGGTGAAAGTCTTCCGGAAGCCTATTGGCAGATGTGTCTTCTCTCGATGAAAGCAAAAGTGAACATGGGGACAAAGAATGTCCGAACAGTGTTTGAAGCCGGCTGTAAAGGCTGCCCAGATTGCAAAACGAATGAGAAGGTATTATATAGAAGTGCCAGGAATCTGCAAAAGCAGATGCAGTGGAAGTGGACCCTCTCAACTGTCAACTGGAGAATCAATAATCTACTCCTGTCACCCAAACGACAACCACGAGTACACTGAGTTTTGAAGTAGATATCATGATGTCTCCAACAGCATCGAAGGCTCCATCTCATGCAGTGGGAACCAATATCCTATTGCAGAATCATGACAAAAAGCTTCAACACAAAAGAAAGTCACAATCATACAAAGCTAAGCACCTAAAAATAATGCAGATGAAGAGAAGAAACAGGAATTCCACAAACCACTGCAATCAGCACTGGACAAGACTCCACCTCAGTTGGTGACGACGACAGCAAAAATGTGGGATAAGTTTCAAGAAGATACTAGTTTTCGCTACAAACAATTAGTTCCCCCGATTAATCATTGAACAGACCAAAACCAACCAGACTTGCAGTATCAAATGTACACTAATCGGTCATTGAATTTTAGTCGACTTCATGATATCTAGTCCAGCAGACTCCCGTTGGTTATTTTGTGGTGTGAATTGTACATTGCATTCATTACAACAATCCTCAGTCAAAAAATAAAGCGCAACGCCATAGGAATGGCGAAGAATTTCGCGATTATTACTAGCCTACTCACGAGTAGCTAAACTCGAGGGTAATAATTATTACTTTCTCAAATAATTACGTGATAGCTACATAAGAAGTGAGGTGAAAGAGTAGTTTTAGGATTGGTCCTGATACGTCTGGTATGTATGTCACGGAACATGATGCAGGTAAATTTCCGATTTATGTAACAGATAAAACCATATCACACCCAGTCACTTGACCTTCCTTTTGCATAGATTAAGTAAACACACGAAATTTGTAGCAAAGAACTCCGAAAATATTGCATAAAACGTGCACCAACAAAGCGCATCATTCTAGAGCAATATAACATGAACAAATTCAGGGAGAGTAGGAGTAGACAGAGAGGTATGGTAGACTTGATAGAGATGGAGAGAGATGGACATCACAGCCGATGCTGAGAAGCCGTCTGTCGAAGTGTATAAATAGTACCTTCATGCTGCAAGACTGGGATCGATATTCTCCAGTTGTCGTTTGACTCGACAATACGTCAAGGATAGACTACCACTTGTGTTCACATCTATGTGTATCTAAAATTTCACATACTCCTGTGGAGCTGGCTGTGTTTGACGTTGTAAGCCGGCCCTTCGAAAATGCATTACTGAAAATTACTCAGTTTCGTATACCAAAGTCTATACATAAACACCTAGTAGAGTTACGTCAATCATTACTTTTGCAATAGTTAGACTAATTCAAATCTATCAGTATCACTACTAATCCATTTTCTAGTAATGGGATTCGTTCAACTTGTTGCAATTACCATCTCGTGGATGCTAAGAAAGACAATGCAAACATCGTACACGTCAGCCTGTGCAGATTGCAAAAGCGAAGGAAGGAAGGAAGGCATGAAAGGTGCCTGCCCAAATGATTAGAAGAAGGGTTACCTTGTCATACTCTCAAAGATGGGCAACATAAGTTATTTGCATGAACAGTTACTGACGTGGAATCATGCTCCACTCCTGTCCACCCCAAGCAAAATATTAGGCCGTATTATCCTGGACTAACTGAAAGATGCGCTGGATACAAAATACGACCGGAACAGGCTGTCTGGCTGGCTGGCTGACTTCAGGAAGAACGGATCATGTGCGGATCAAATGCGACGCGGCGCTACGCTGCGCATCATCGCAGACAGAACTTGTAAAGGCAGTCAACTGGGTCTTTACCTGAACTTCAAAGACTCTGAAACGGCCATCGACAGCGTCGACCGAGAAGTAATTTGGCAACTGCCTCAACATTACGATTTTAGTGCCACAAACCTTTATTGGCCTCATCCAACAGTTATACGAAGACGCCACGTGCCGAGTGATTCACAATGGAAAACTCAGTGATGCCTTTGAAGTGAAGACAGGAGGGAGTAAGAAAAGGCTGCCGCCTACTATCACCGATGATCCTCCTGATTGTGGTCAACTGGATCTACTGAGTCATGCAACAGACAACTGTGAGGAGCGAGAAGATAAGCATAGGCTGGATAGACTGATGAAAAGACCCCAGAAGAAGATTTGGACTTCACCGATGATGACTTATATCTAATGTCTTGTCACACGAAATCGAAGATCTGCAGGCGAAAACCAACGAGTTGACAGAAGAGGCGAGGCAGCGGAAACGGGACTTCAAGTGAAGGTAGAGAAGAGAGAGGTGATGAAGACATGCAACAAATGACGATAGCAACAACAACAACAAGTACGAATCACCATGAACGGGAGCGACCTAAAGGAAGTAGTCTCTTTCACCCACCACCTAGGCAGCGTCGTTTCGACTACAGGTGGCACAGATGAGGATGTCAAAGACAGCCAGGATCGGAAGGACAACAAGACGGGCCTTCATTAATCTGAAACCAGTATAGAGATCCCCTGCACTTGGCACAAATCGTGAACGGGATCCGGATTTCCAACACTAATGTCAACTCAGTTCTTCTGTATGGTTCAGAGAGTTGACGCATCACGAAAGGGATTTCCAACAAACTGCAGACATTCGTCATCAACAGCTGCCTACGCTCGATGGTCAGAGTAATAAGAATAGTCAACAAGGAACTCTGGCTGGCAACAAACCAAGCAAGAACCTGCCGCCCAGCAAATATGCAGAAGGAAGTGGAAATGGATTGGATTGTGGATACACTGAGAAGACCATTTGGGAACATCACGCGCCAGGCCTGGTCGTCCAGTGGAACCCAAATAGGAAACGACGAGTTGGGTGTCCGAGTCAAGGGTGACGTGGAAGAGATGTTGTGAGGAAGAAATGAGAGGTTGTGGGCAGTTGTGAAGCCAGGTTGAGAAGACTGCCGAGAAGAGAGTGGAATGGCGACGTACTACTGAAGGCGTATGTCCCTCTATGAACCAATAGCAGAAATTACATTTGTTGTAATGGATATACTCTGATCTATTAGTTGGCGAACTGTCGTCTGAAATGGATTAACATAGAGACTGCACAAATTGGAATTTTGTGTGTAACTGTGTGTCAGTCGAAGATGCTTCAGCTCACTGCGTGATGCAAAGTAAAATGAGGATGTGAGAGTGGAGGAGAAATTGAATGATGTTGGAATAAACCGAAATTTTTGAAACACCTAGTCCCTTTTACGAAGTTTACCTGAAAAGTGTGACATACACATCTCGTACAGTCTGATCACTCATTTACTACTCAAGTCAATCTAAAAAGCTGTAGGAAGGATGCACAAGTGAAACAATTAAGATGATAGGAAACTGAAATTAAGAAAGATGGGGAGAAAGAGAGTGTGATATGGTTGATCTTTAAGAAACAAAGTTTATCAGGGTAAGCGTAATGTAAGAACAAATTGCTTGCGTATACACAAAGGTGGTTTAAATGTTGTTTCTAGCTAGCGTTTCCATAAATATTACTATGGGTCCCTGACTGTTTCTACGTAGAACTTTGAAATCTGTTTGAGCAATGATTTTGTCACCCCTTTCTACAAATGAAAAGGCTTCCCTCCTACCTGAGCCGTATCTGTTTTTGAAGCCATTTATGTAAATGTTCTCCCACCCTCAACTGTATGGTTCACCTAATTCCCCCCCCCCCATGTATGTATGACCACACACATGTGTAAACTAACTGGTAAACACAGTGGGACATGACGCATTGATTTATGCAGTTTCTGGGTTTGTGGTGATGCAAATGTTTTGTTTTTTTCACAGTAATAAGCTAAACTGCACAATATATTTTCCTAATGGTTGATGTCAGCCTACGTTTGAAAATGATGCTATTCCACTCCCCTCTGTGTGGTAGAGTGATATGGACACTTCTCTTAGGAACCATGTATAGAGTTGGCTTTAGTGTTACCTGACTTCGACAACGGTTCATAAACTTGGACGGATATCCGTTTTTCACGAGTGTTTTGGTCAGTAATTTAACATCTTCATCCATCTTGCCAATAATATCAACTTTCAACAGAGCATTTTCATTTCATCTCAATTAACTTGTCTCAGTTGTACGAATCACACAATCCTTTGTTTGTTTATTAGATCTACTATGTGTTCACCCCTTCGCAGTCGATATGCACCCTATGAACGATCTAGAAAGATCTCATGTAACCCCTTTTTCTTATTATTGCATCTCTACGTCATCAATTAGCAGTATTATTATTATTATTATAGCTATGAGTATCACAACTGTC
Source organism: Heterobilharzia americana (assembly GCA_944470555.2). NCBI lineage: Eukaryota > Metazoa > Platyhelminthes > Trematoda > Strigeidida > Schistosomatidae > Heterobilharzia > Heterobilharzia americana. Next base: position 74,330,592 of record OX104129.1, on the reverse strand, counting down.
GTTTCAATCTCACATGATTCACATTTAATTTTCGTCACGAATCGTAGTCTTTAAGTATCATGTATGTACACAAATGTGTAGCTTGAAAATAGAATAAACTCGTCACCAGGAATACTTTTCGCTCAATATCTTTCTTCTGATATCACAGTGGGAAATAGGCACATATATTGGTCATAAAGATGATGCATTTCCACCCCGAAATGTACAAGTAGACAGTGACAAAACCTTTACATTTATCGTCAGTGACATAAATGATAAATGAGATTTTTAAGATAGAAACTTACATCATGTTCAATGAGTGATAAGGTAGTTTTGGTCAGTCTGGATTTCTCAAGGACTATTGCCATAACAAATAAACACGGCATAGTTATGCACACGTTCTGTCATTTATTGAATAATAAGTTTCCTTGGCTTCACTACTGTGTACTTGTCAGCATATTAATTAAAACGACTGTTGTACATAACAACAGTTTTCCGAGGATAGTTTATTTGAATTTACAAAATTCAACTGAAAGATTGTCATGTACTCTGTAATCTTTCGAATTTCACCAAAAATAAACTAAAGCATGCAAAGTAAAAGTGAAAATTAATTTTTTGCAGAAATGTCCTACATTATACTTTTCTTTCTGATAGATTTGGACAACAACATGAATATGTTTAGTATTGTTTGAGGGATGAATGGTTGTGAGATACTTGGGCAACTGAAACATTGAAAAATATTGGAACACTTGAACACTTTAAGACACATACACACACGGATATACATTGACATTTACACATACAAATAGATATTACGAGAAGTGGGTAGATGTTTGTCTGTTTCGCGTTAAAATTTAGTGCACTTTGGTATTTTTGCAAAAATATCACATGCATTCGACACCAGGTGATGCTGAATGGTGGAAGTTCGCACGTCATCTATAACTGGATTTACAAAATATTTCCTTGTAAACAGGCGTTTGTATATTTGGCCTGAGGCATTTAAAGTCTGCTAGTCTTCCATGACATGAATGATTAGGGATTACACTATTCCACCCACCCCCTCCGCGTATCACAAATTTAAGTGGGCATATCAAGGCAGTTTAAATACATTATCAGTGTTTCTCTCACTGAAGTAATTGTCCGTGTACATAAAACAATTTACGTCGGATAGCCAAGTTGTTTAGGTACCCTCATGAAGGTTGAACCTTTGAAAATTGACCCAACTGCAAGGCAGCACAACATGCACGGTTTGGTTAGTGGACAACGAAGTGATTGATTGTTGTGTTTTTGCCACCTTTCATGGATAACTATTATTATTATTATTTGTTGTTTGGGTTCCTAGTGGAACATAGGGCTTCACTAGCACGTCACCATTTCATTCTCTTCTCTGCAATCCTCCAAACCTGGCTTCACAACTGCCCACAACCTCTCATTTCTTACTCACACAATTTCCTCCATGTCACCCTCAACTCGGACACCCAACTCGTCCTTCCCCATTCGGGTTACACTCGACAACCAGACCTGGCACATGATGTCCCCGAATGGTTTTCTCAGTGCATGCACAATCCATCTACACTTCCTTCCACTGCATATTGGTTGAGCAATAGGTGGTTGGTTGGTTCCTCACCAGTCAGTCAGAGTTCCTTCTTGCTTATCCTTATTATTCTGACCATCTGAGCATCAGTGTCAGTATCGAGTGTAGGCAGTTGTTGATGAATATGTGTAATTTGTTGGAAATCCCTTTCGTAACGCGCCGCCAAGTCTCTGAACCACAGAGGAGCACTGACTTGATGTTGGTGTTGAAAATCCGGATATTGTTCACGCTTTATGCTGAGTGCAGTGTAGAAGATCTCCACACTGGTTTCAGGTTAATGAACGCCTGTCTTGTTGTTTTCCGATCGTGGCTGGCTTTGGCGTCCTCATCTGTGCCTGTGCCATCTGTAGTTGAATCAGTGCTGCCTAGATAGGTGAAAGAGGTTTCTTCCTTTAAGTTTCTCCGATGATGTTGATTGGTGCTTGTTGTTGTTGTTGTTGGTGGTGGTGGTGTTGGTTGGGTATCTTCATCACCTCTGTGTTCTCTACGTTCACCTGAAGTCCCATCTTCGCTGCCTCGCCCTGCCTCTTCTATCAACTTGTTAGTTTTTGCCTGTAGATCTTCGAGTTTGTGTGACATTCGACACATGTCATCGGCGGAATCCAAATCTTCTAGGTTCTTTTCCCCGGTTCAACCAGTGTATCCCCCTCTTCTCGCTCCCCACTGTTTGTTGATTGACCCAGTCGACTACAATCAGGAAGATGATCGGTGATAGTAGACAGCCTTGTCTAACTCCTTCCTGTCTTCACTTCACTTCAAAGGCGTCACTGAGCTTTCCATTGTGAATTACTTGGCATGTGGCGTCTTCAAATAGCTGTTGTTGAATGGGGTCGATAAAGGTTTGTGGTATTGCGTAGTGTTGAAGCAGCTGCCTGCCAAATTACTTCTCGGTCGACGCTGTTGAACGCCGGCCTTCTCAAAGTCGATGAAGTTGAGGTAGAGTTGTGTTGACTGCCATTCTATACTCTGTTCTATGATGATGCGTAGTGTAGCGTTGCGATTTGGTCGGCACATGATTTGTACTTCCTGAATCCAGCTAGCCAGGCTGTTCCGGTGGTAGTTTTGAATCCAGTGCATCCTTTAGTCTCTCCAGGATGATGCGTCTTAATATTTTGCTTGAGGTGGACAGGAGTGGGGCATGATTTCACGCTAGTTCTTGCAAAGACTGAGGTCTCCCTTCTTCGGGAGTTTGACAAGGTAGCCATTCTTCCAATCGACAGGCAGGTACCTTCCCTTCCTTCCAGACCTTCTGCAATAGTGGTGTGAGCATGTCCGCTGTTGTCTCTGCATCTGTTTCCAGTGCTTCTGGAGGGATTCCATGTGGTCCTGCTGCTTTCCCTAAATTCAGTAGCTTTATGGCGTTCAGGACTTTGAGTTTTGTTGTAGGATTTATGTTCACTTGTAGTTCTGTGGCTGGGCTGTAGGTGGTATTTCTGGACGAAGTGCAGGTGGTGGTGGTGGTCGATTCAAGAGCTTTTTGAAGTGGTCAGCCCATTGTTTCCTTTGTTTCTCTTCTTTGGTAATTAGATTTCTTCGAGTATCTTTTATTGGTTTCATCTATAGTGATCTCTTCAAAGATAGTAACTCGTGGATAACTAGACGTCCTTAAATCAAATATATCACTCCATTTGGTGTAAATTTCAATAGGTGTATCAAGACTTCTCCACCTTACCTAAGTCTCCTTGTTTAGACTTTTCATATACTATCAGTCGAACTGCAAACTTGGCCCATGCATTTCTCTCAGCAAAGTGTACCAATGGGTCTGCAGAATTTGATCTTAAAGAGGATCACTCGTCAGGTGAACAGATTCATTATAAATTGCAGTCTTAAATCCCCACAGGCTATAGACAAGCCTTGCTGGCAATTTGCAAAGCAGATGAAACGTATGATGAGTGGATTTTTGACGCCAAACAGAAAGCAGACCACTAATCAGATGCGACATTCTCAAATGGACATCCATGTGCTTCAGTAACACTCTGTGACCACAAATGCATAATTGCGGATGTATAAAAATAATTATTCACCGTGCTCATGTACTGACTTATCAGAAGACCTAATTGGTTTCAAATTTTCCATCTCTGTTAGTTAGTTGAGCAAACTGTAAAGTATGAATGCTGTTTAGTCAATATTTCAGCCTGCAACGTTGTTTTAGACAGGGACATTAGACATAATGAAGGTAACCGACAGTCAGTAACTACATGTGTGTTTTGTTCCTTTCATGTGTATATTTTACTTTCTGGGTGGTCGATTGCTTTACGCAGACTGCAGTCGAGTGAGTACTTTCAATTCACCTATGCATCGTATTGCATTAGAGTGCCAGGTCAAGAGATTATATTGTGAGTTATGAAGTCAACAGAAGTGGCAATTATGTAGGAATGCTGTCAAATACAAATAACAAGTTCTGAAGAGATTTGCATCAACATTTAGGACTAAGGAAACACGGTACTTTTGATCATCGAATACCCAGTCTGGTGTTGAATGATAAATGTTACAGTTCGGATGGTGTACAGATGATCGTTGTGACCATACTGTTGGGAGACACCTATGTGAACTGCTAGGTGATCAGTAATCCGCTTGTTGTTTCAATGGCAGTTAGATTAGAAGAGTTTCCCGCCGAATATCTTCAGTTATCCTACATAAGGGAAATATTCACTTTTCAATGAAATAAGAGCTAGTCTAATTGTTTTAGACACGTGATCAATAACAAAGAATGGACATGAAATAAAATATTATTCGCTTCAACTACTTAAATGAACTTTTGTTACTTCAATTGAACACAGAACACAACTGATTTCGTTTAAACAAACGAAATACTTTGTTTTACACGACTTGGTAATAACATCTCACAACACACCGAACATAATGTCACTGTAAGCGATTTTTTCCTTAAAAAATGTCAGAAATATGATAAGGTTGGATATTATGTACTTTAGGAGTGAACATGAACATTTTCGATTGTTAGAACAATTTTTGTTTTAAATTTCACAGTCATTTGAAAACTACAAACGTTATGAAAGAATGAAAAAATAAAGTACAGTTAAGAATCTGTTGTGAAAAAAACTTGAAAATGAAATGTTACTAAAAATTAGTGCGCAGTTTTCTCCAAAACGATCACACATACCTATGGATACGTGTCTTTCAAGTACCAATTTCAGTGTAAAATGCTCCAGCTGATAGCAGGTGATTTCACCTTCTATCCTCATGATTGAATCAAGTGTTACTTACTTATTCAGACATTAGAAACAAAGGAGCTATTCATGAAGTTGTATTAAATTTCATGTTCAGTTTGATGTTTATAATTCCTTCCTGGAAGACCAGAGTTTAAGAGGGCCGAAATCCACAAGTGAGGCTGAAAATAATCAACGATATACCAGAGAAGTGAATAGCACCAAAATGAGCAACGTAAGGAGTTACATTATTGTCTGGTTCACAGTACTGATTGAACTGTGCTGTGTGACAGTGTACTTCTTCATAACCATGTGCTGAGAAGGCTCATAACTGAACGTTAATCGATAAAACTCTCAAACCCCAAGTTTTATCTAAATCCATTTCTGAATAACTTCAGTTCATTCACAAAGTCGAGTGGCATGATGTTACTGCGCATTTTGGTGTCGAATGCTAAATGACAATCGGTGGAATCCCATCATCCTCTGTTTCATACTTGGTTACGCTCAACCGCTCCAATGAGTGTGCCTGTCCTTTTCACATGCGTTGCGCATCCGAAGAAGGGAAGGATCATTATAGTCTACAGGCAAAACTTTTTTCATTCAGGTCTTCGTATTTGGCCGAGATCATTCACACCCAAACATGCATAATACGCAGCATGCGAAGTTATATTCGCAAGTCTCTATCTCTCTCTCAATAAAACAAATGCATACAAATACACCTGTTCAACATCTAACGTGTATTATTCAATTTAATTAAGCTGCCTTTGAAAATAAAGCTTTTTGAACACATTCATCTAGTTTCTTCTTTTTTCTCTTGATGAAGCAAATGTGTTGAGTGGTTCCAACAGGTGTGTTTAGACTGAAAATTGAAAAGTTTTGAAATAGTCTAATTTAGCAGACAGTTGGCCTCTATAATTACTAGAACTTGGTGGAAATGAATTTTTCAAGTTGTTATTCATCGAAGACTGACATCAGTTGGAGGAATAAAGGAAACCTGGGAGCACTGGACAGCTGTTTCGCCCTAGTACGGGACTCCTCAGCAGTGCGCACCCACGGCCCCACACCAGCAGGGATCGAAACCGCGACCTTCAGGTTCTGCGGCCAGCGCTTTACCATTGAGCCACTGGGTCAGAATCAAATGCTCCACATTTCCAACTTCTGTTAACTTACGATGAAATGAATTTCAGTTTAACCGTTTAGGGGATGTTGATATTGAGTAATGACCAAAGGAAAACTTGGGTAGACACAGGTTTCAAACCTGTCGCCTTAGAGTGGCTGGCACGGTGTTCACTATCAAGTTGCTGAGGAGGTATAAATGTCGTTTTATTCATTGTTTTAACAACATTTTCAAAGTAGAAACCATCTACTTCTGTGTACATATTTAATATCGAACTGACGTGACCAGATTAAACGGTGAGGAAAATACTTAGATAGAAAATTATTGCTGAAGCCATGATTAGGCTGTGAAGTCCATACTCTTTCAAAGTAATGCAGGTAACGCTGATTACGAAGCTATAGACACTGGATTTTTCTTCCCACTCAAATTACATAAGATTCAGCAGTTTTGACAAACTACCATTCTATATATATACACGCATATATGCAGATAAAATATGCACCAATCAACGGAAAGCGTCTGGAACGTAAAAGGGTCAAAACGAATAAAAATCACTATTGAACACTACAGTATATATAGTTTGCTTGATGATGGCTACCAGGGTAGTTGGAGATGAATGTTTGTTTCACTTAGAGCTTATCATCTGGATATACTTGCATCCTAGTGCATGATCATGTTCCCACTTGAACCCAGCACTCATCGCTGGAAACTCCTAAGCTTTATCCAGTAGGCTACCGAAGCAAGAGGACCATTTCTTGAGTAATGAGTGCCAGTTACTATTTAATAATTTATACTTCTAATTCCTCTTTGATTCTTATACTAGACCGAATAGATTCACATATCCAGCCGAGGAATTCTAGGTAGAACGAAAACGTTCATTCTTATCTGTAGCGCTAACTACCGTCAACCAAATCGCATCATTTAAGGATCTTCAAGTGATATCGACGCATCTATCAGTTGGAACTGACAAATTCCGTCCATTTTAATAATCAATCAATAACTGGAGTGTTTTTTCATTGTCAAACACAGTTAATTAGGCAAAAAAAATACACTTCTGTTTGGTAGAAATTCATGTAGCAGTTTTCCTAGTGAGGATTAGAAATGTTCAATAGAGCATAGTAACTGATTAAATGAAATTTTCCTTCCTGATAAGATATTTCCAGTAGCTGTACACTAAATCCTATTTACAATAATAATAAGCAAACAAATAAGTCCATTATTGGCTAATAATAGGTCAACATGAGGGTTATGAAAAAATGAGTAACCTATGAGGAAATAGTAAATTACTTTCAGAGTTAAAAAAAGAAGACACCATAGTCTTGTGGTGTATAGAAACAAAGATGTGTGATCAATCACGGTGAACACTTTCAGGTATAAAGAAAAATCACTTGAAAATCAAAGTGAAATATTAAGATGTTATTCATCGTAGACTGACATCATCTGGAGGAACAAAGGAAAGTTTGGGAGCACTGGATAGCTATTTCGTCCCAGTATGAGACTCCTCAGAAGAGCGCACCCTGATGTCAGTCTACGATGAATAACAACTTGAAATATTTCCAAATCCCCACAACTCAGTCGAAATATTAAGAGGTTTCTATGGAAATTGAAAGTAATAAGTACACACACTTAACCGATGACTTGTGTCTAATGTCACACAAACTCGAAGATCTACAGGCAAAAACTAACAAGTTGATAGAAGAGGCAGGGCAGCGAAGATGGGACTTTAAGTGAACGTAGAGAACACAGACGTGATGAAGATACCCAAACAACAACAACAACAACAAGCACCAATCAACATCATCGGAGAAACTTAAAGGAAGAAACCTCTTTCACCTATCTAGGCAGCACTGATTCAACTACAGATGGCACAGGCACAGATGAGGACGCCAAAGCCAGCCACGATCGGAAAAACAACAAGACAGGCGTTCATTAACCTGAAATCAGTGTGGAGATCTTCTACACTGCACTCAGCATAAAGCGTGAACAATATCCGGATTTTCAACACCAACATCAAGTCAGTGCTCCTCTGTGGTTCAGAGACTTGGCGGCGCGTTACGAAAGGGATTTCCAACAAATTACACATATTCATCAACAACTGCCTACACTCGATACTGACACTGATGCTCAGATGGTCAGAATAATAAGGATAAGCAAGAAGGAACTCTGACTGACTGGTGAGGAACCAACCAACCACCTATTGCTCAACCAATATGCAGTGGAAGGAAGTGTAGATGGATTGTGCATGCACTGAGAAAACCATTCGGGGACATCATGTGCCAGGTCTGGTTGTCGAGTGTAACCCGAATGGGGAAGGACGAGTTGGGTGTCCGAGTTGAGGGTGACATGGAGGAAATTGTGTGAGTAAGAAATGAGAGGTTGTGGGCAGTTGTGAGTCAGGTTTGGAGGATTGCAGAGAAGAGAATGAAATGGTGACGTGCTAGTGAAGCCCTATGTTCCACTAGGAACCCAAACAACAAATAATAATAATAATAGTTATCCATGAAAGGTGGCAAAAACACAACAATCAATCACTTCGTTGTCCACTAACCAAACCGTGCATGTTGTGCTGCCTTGCAGTTGGGTCAATTTTCAAAGGTTCAACCTTCATGAGGTACCTAAACAACTTGGCTATCCGACGTAAATTGTTTTATGTACACGGACAATTACTTCAGTGAGAGAAACACTGATAATGTATTTAAACTGCCTTGATATGCCCACTTAAATTTGTGATACGCGGAGGGGGTGGGTGGAATAGTGTAATCCCTAATGATTCATGCTATGGAAGACTAGCAGACTTTAAATGCTTCAGGCCAAATATACAAACCCCTGTTTACAAGGAAATAGGAACCCAAATAACTAATAGATAATAATAAATAAGTACATATACAGTGAATCATAATTTGAGAAGTATACAAATAATCAGTTAATTAGAGTGAGGCAAACAATGAAGTAATGAAAAAGGATATCAAAGAAACATTCTATGCACAAAAGAGTTTTCGTTTTGATCACTAGATTTGTTAGGCACCTTCTAAACACTAGTGACGATTCTACACACTTTTTGAAAGAAAACTGTAGGCAAGTAATATGACCAAAGTTAACCGAATGGTGTCTACTATGCAGCTATAGCCTGGCCTGGATACTCATCTGAATAGTTGAGTAGAATAGTGCTCAGAAATGCGTTTCAAGAGACTGCACTTTGTATGACTTATACAACTACCTCTACAAGAGCTGGTAAATTGATTAACACATATGGATATTGGCCTTCATCCTATATTGAATCAAGTGTTAGCTGGTGAAGATAGTTAGGAGTTAAGCGGTATACATCTTTTAATTGCTTAATAGAGTCGATTCCGCAGATTTGTCCTCTTTGAAATGAATAGTCTTGAATAATCTCCTCTCATGAACAGTAATAACTCGTTCTTGTTACTGTTATGACTTTAAGCTCTTTCTAATGATACCTGGTAGGGAAGTGGGGGATAGGAGGGGGCGTTAATTAACCTTTCTGAGGAAATATTTGTCAAAGATTTTCAATTTCTTCTTTTTATTCGGTCGTGTATGTGAATGTTCAGCAGAAATTTAAACTAACTTTGGATAGCAGTATTCAGTGCAGGTATATAGAGGAAAAAACACGAGACCCGGAGTACCGATCTCACATCTAAGGTAGCGAAACACACCCATTTGATCACAGGAAAAGATAAGATATGGTTGCAGTGAAGAAAAGTCCTTCCCCTTCGACCAAGTCATTTACTAAGCTGTACATTCGCGAATGTATGTTACAGTCAGTTGAACGTTCCACAGTTATTTCCGGTTAGAGGGGCAAAGTATATAGAATAAATAAAGGAAGTTAATTAATACACATTTGGGTCTACAGTGGGAAAATAAACAAAATTGTAATTATATAATATCGGATAAACCTATGACAGAGTAGGAAAATAAACAACTGATTATAGAAAAACATGTATAGTTACGCAACACAGGATTAATGCATGACAATACAATACAACATACTTCACCGCCAACCTTCGAATGTTTTTCTCCTGCAAAAAACCTTTTGGTCAACTTGTGAAAGACAAGTCGACGCATTGGGTCACATCAGTGTATCTATACTAGTTTGCTTACATTAGCTGTACCATGCGTCCACTTGTCAAAATGTGCCGTGAACACTACCCACCTTGGCTGCATGGTATAGGCACAACGGAAATATATCTTCAGTTCAATAACAGAACACCTTGTGAACTCAGGCCACTTATCCCCTTTAGAGAGCTTATTCAGAATTCTCTACAGGGTTCGGTCAAATCACTCGAAGGAAGTAAGATCAAGGTATTTGTCCATAGATGAAGCACTAAACATCCAGAAGTTCAAACTAGCTTTATGCGTCCGAAAACGGTACGTCCAAACTTTATCTTACCCATGACCATCATAAGGTGTTGACTGTCATGCATTAACCCTGTGTTGCGTAACTATACATGTTTTCTATAATCAGTTGTTTATTTTCCTATACTTTGCCCCTCTAACCGGAAATAACTGTGGAACGTTCAACTCACTGTAACATATATTCGCGAATGTACAGTTAAGTAAATGACTTGGTCGAAGGGGAAGGACTTTTCTTCACTACAACCACGTCTTATCTTTTCCTGTGATCAAAACGGGTGTATATCAGTATTATAATTGACTTGGTTGTGACCAGCCCTGGAATCTAGGAGGCGCATGGTAACAGCATCACTCACTGAGGTGCATATAAATCTAGGTGACGGATCCTGAATAGGACGAGGTGTTCTTCCTGGTATCAACTGCTAGCCACAACCTAGTTACTCATCCATAAAAGGTGGGCCAGTGTTATCATCATTTAGTCAAGATTTTCTGGAGGAAAAGAAATCTTGCTTTCCTTACTGACGTAAACTATTAGCGGATTACAGATAGTAGGCAATGAATACATTGAGAACAATGGTAAACTGACATTTTCCCGCTAAAATAAGCTTATCTTGTTCCCTAAGAAAGTCTTGAGAAGAGAACAGATTAAGATTCAAGTTAGAAAATATAGATCAGAAAAGCCGAGTTACTGTATGGTACAGCTTCTGTAAGCCATGTAAAGAGATGTAAAACATCGGAAGTATCGCCAAATAAAGCCCATCATAGATAGGTTCATAGAACAAGTTTGAATATCCAAATGTAGAATAATAAAGAGGGAATATTTGTGGAAAGAGCTGCCTTGTGCTGAATAGATAACTAGCTCCCCCCCCCCATGCAGCCTAGCGTTCAACAGACTTGTAGACCTGTGTACTGAAGTGAACCACAGCCAGCAACCAATCAGAAACTGACTATTTCCTACGAGGAACAATCTCAAGACCTAAAAGTGAACACAGGAAGCCAAGATAGATAAAAAAAAATGGATTCCCCTAGCGACTGTGTTATCACTCCTCTCCCATGAAATGAGTGTATGTGGTCAGCTAAATAAGAAGGGTTGTGACCTTTTGACCTATTAGTTCAGCTCTGTGACTGAATTCATCACCTTTCTCTCTCTCTCTCTCTCTCTCTCTCAGCATCATTCCAATGAGACTAAATATGAAGTTGAAGTTGTTAGCTTCTGCCTTAATTTACCTTCCTCTTTAAATGATTCACAAGTGAAGAATGGGTTATAGGTGTTTGAGGTTTTGCAATAAACTGATGGTGTTCAGATAGAGTGGACTTTTAGCATATGGGTTGTATTTGTGAACTGCTTAACTGAATAATGATAAATGACGAGAGGGTTAGATAGAGCTAAATAGGTTGCAGAATATATGTTTAGGTGACGTAATATTTGGAGTTCATTGACACGAAGCCTCGGTTTTTCTGATTGTTTTCTTGAAGGAATTCATGTCCCCGACTAAGATTCAAATCTATATCGTTTAGTTTCAAAGTTACATACATAAGGAGCTGTTCAGACAACAAATGGACTTATGTAGTAGTGAATTATGTTCACGTACATTACTTGTAAGCTTAATCAAGGGATAAAGTTCACCATTTAGGAGTTAACAGTTACATCAGTTGTCCGCTGGCGATCTTGTCGAATAGATTGGATACTGTTCGACGTGAAGGCGCTTTATTTCTTACAGATTTCCATTATTGTCATACTCAGAAGTGAGCAAACTGAAATAAAACGATAAGGCTAGTGAGATGAACTTGTCTGTAATCAGACGTTTAGGTAACGTTAGTAATTTCTAGTAGGCTTCGATGACTATTGAAAGTTAAGCGAACAATGATTTGTTTAGCCTAATAGCTACTTTTTTTCTCTTTTTGGTGTTTACCGTTTGAAAGAGTAAACGTTCAGATAAAATTTCATCCTACTTCATTTTTTCTGGAGACGGAAAGTTGATCAGAAGGTAATCTTTGTGCTTCGTACGTCAAATGATGTATGTAAGCTGGTATCAAATAAATTTGTTCACACTCTGAAAAATTGAAGAGATTCAGAAATAATTAGCATTTTGTATTGAAAACCAAAAAGTGTTAGTTGGTTGGAAGTAATCTGCTGGAAGAACTGGATCTGGTTTCGTACTTGTTGGCACTCATCAGTAAGGCTTACCTGAAACCTCGATGGAACTGAAATCTCGCCTGAGATTTCAACCTGTCATCCAGTGTTGTAGTCAACGTCTTTATCACTGAGCTATTCGGGCCGCGACTGACCTCATGTACTGATTGATCAGGGGAGAGCAACCAGTTTCATGTTGTCTAGTCCTGAGTGCAGTCGATGACTAAAACATTGGATGACACGAGTTTGAATCTCAGGAAGGACATCAGTTCCGTCGAGGTTGCAGATACGCCCTACTGATGAGTGCCAGCAATCACGAAACGTAGGTTCAGGGCTTTCTGCCGACTGTCACCAACCAACTAAAATCTGTAAATGTCTGTCAGGATGCTGAGCCTCATAGCTTGGTGGCCACGTTGCAAATATGCTCGATAGGATTCCGTCTGTACTCAGGACTAGACAATATGAAGCTGGTCCCTTTCCCGTAGCCATTCAATACAAAATCAAGGAGTACTGGAAAGCTGTTTTTAATCGTTCTCCAAATGATGCTTTGCGTTAGTTCCATACACCGAAATTCCCTTTGACAGTTTGTGACAAACGATTTACTGTATGTTAAATATAACTAACTTCAAGTGAGCAGTGAACTTTGTAAAAACATGTATCACTAACAACCTGCCTTATCTTGGGGATACCAAAACTTTTCCACCCAGTACTATGTTTTAGGAATTGTCTTTGTGCGAACTTGACAGACGCAGAAGCCAATTACTAATTATTCATACCTGTAATATACTCACGAATACGAGACCAAGGAAGAACACAATAGCGTAGTTGGATGAATAGTATATTTCCTAAGTCGTGCCAAAATACCGATTCGTTGCAACTAGCTGGCTAGAGAATCGATTACGAGCAGTGAAACGTAACATGATAGCGTGCCAAATGACGTGGATGCTTGACCGTGTGCCTTCAGCTTAGCGAGTCAGGTAAACTTATGAACGTCAGCATCAATGTTGAATCTCATCGAACCCTAGGCTATTGATTCTGGAGAAGTATATGACACTACAATGTACTCTTATGCATTCGTTAAGTGTTTTTAACTTATCGTTTTACAAGTAATCAATAAAGTAATCAGGAATCATCATGATGGATGGAAATGGGCCTTTAAAGTCACGACATTACATTATGTAACTATTGGAGAACTATCGAAAATTAAACTGTACATTCTCTTCTCTATACGATGAACCGCAACCATCGCCACGAAGCATAAGCTTACTTTTCTATTTCTCCTCTCTCCTTCAGACTAGAGGAGATAGTGATAACAGTACTGGCGATAGCTTATTTTAACCTTCGATACCATTATTGTTCATATTACAGAGATACTACAATGATTTCATTTAAAAGTATTGTACAAAGAGTAAATTTGTTAAAATATTACATGCTAATAATTTGATACTGTATCTAACATACTGTCTGAAATAACTAAGTGAGATTTGGAAATATTTCAAGTTGTTATTCATCGAAGACTGACATCAGTTGGAGGAACAAAGGAAACCTGGGAGAACTGGACAGCCGTTTCGTCCTAGTATGGGACTCCTCAACAGTGCGCACCCACGACCCCACCAGCAGGGATCGAACCCGCGGCCTTCAGGTTCCGCGGCCAGCGAGTAACCATTGAGCCACTGGGTCAGAATCTAATGCTCCATAATTCCAACTTCTATTGGCTCACATACTAGGACGAGACGGCTGTCCAGTGCTCCCAGGTTTCCTTTGTTCCTGCAACTGATGTCAGTCTTCGATGAATAACAACTTGGAACTAAGTGATTATTAGAATTATTTAAGTATCATATAAATTGGCTTTAATATGGACATATGAGGAACTCTATCTCTTTTCCATGGCCATAAGATACATCCTGTTGTAAGCGTTTTCGTCAGCTATTTGTGTTCACATCATAACCTTGTAATTTCAATATTTTGAGGTCATATCTTAGAAATCAATCCACCCACTATTAAGAGCGGTGATTCATTGGTTTACGCCTTTAAGTTTTCAGCAATGGATCTCTACTTCGAACTCCAATCTACCTAGGTCGACCTAAGTAACCAAGTAGTATCATAAGCTATCACATAACATATAGCTGATAGCCTAGTAAATAAAATATGTACCATTTTGAGTTGCATTCATATTTTTCTCTTCTTCGCCATTATTTTGTTTACTGTTAATTAATAAGGAGAAAAATCAATAATCACATCTCACACTTATTTGAAATTCTTGATATCGATTATACTAATCAATACACAAATGTATTCCAACACTTGCGATAACTAATTTCAGTGTATACGTAAGTGAAGATAAAAATGACGAAATGTCTATACACCGAATAAAAGAATACGTGCGCACACACTCATTTAAGCACATATATATATACACACGCAACAAACATCAGCTGTATAGGCTAAACATCGATTGAGAACATAAAAGTGAGATAAGGAAGAGTCTAGAAGAAACTTAATGAACCATTATATGCAAAGAGAACTTATATTTTTTCTCACTGCATTTCTTCTCTCACTTCTTTTGTGTCTCTCTTTTCTGTTTATTACTTCTTTCCATAAATTCATTTCGTTTTTTAAATTAAAAGAGAAATTCAGAGTAAGTTAACTATGGTATTATTAAAGAAATAGAGAAAATACTCAGAGTAGGACGAAACGCTTATCCTGGATTCCTCTGTTAGTCACAACCAAGTGAATTATCATAATAAATATTGATTAGGTTCAAAAATGTTTATGATTGTCTTCAATTAAAGTATTAGGAAGGAAGAGGAAACAAGACAAGGAATGGATCTCGACGGACACATGAAAGCTGATAGACGAGGGAAGGTGGTGAAGTAGAAGATAAACCAGTGCAGTGCACGGATGAACAACGAGAAGAGGAACTGAGTACAACCTATAAAGCACTTCACTGGACAAAGAAGTGAAGAGTGCACGGAAAGGCGAAAGACACTTCTTCGCTGGAGAGCAACTAGTTTCATGTTGAATGCTAACCGACCGACTTCGGTCAGTCCTTTTACAATATGACCAACCAGCTAGTAGGTGCACTTTGATGGATGTTATCTGATTCGAGGGAGCCATCAAGAAGCCCTGAACTTTGGTTTCGTGCTTGTTGAAACTTATCAGTAAAGTGTATCTGCAACGTGACTATAACACTGGATGGCACGGGTTCGAATCTCAGGAGGGACATCATTTCCATCGAGGTCACGAATACGTCCATCTGACGAGTGCCAACAATCACGAAAAATAGGTCCAGAGATTCCTGCTGATTCCAAGAAAAGTCGTGGTTGAGGATAACTACCATCTTCAACTTTTCATCGACATAAACATAACTTATAAGTCTTATAAAACGATATCCCCCTATGTGCCGAAAATATTTTCCCCTTAAAACTGAAATTTACAAGTGATCGAGTGTTTGGTGCTCTAAAGAACAGGCTATCAAACTCTCTTTGGAGGACATTCTGTGCGGCAACATTGCGATTACTTGCGCATTGTTCTGTATCTACTCGAAAGATAAACTATCACAGCCAGCCAATTCTGCGTGTATATGTAAGTTCATCCACTCTTGTGAAGCGAAGAATATGAGTTTTTCAATACCATCCAAAATAGTCTAAGAACACTATCCTCACTGACTGAAAACAGTTGACAGTATACCAGTCAGAGGTACCATTATTGAACACATTGCCAACAGGGAATACTCGGTTTCAAGCTTCTTTATAGTATAAAACCAAACCTTCTGAAGAATATCTGTTTTTGATCAAACGTTTTCTTAGTGTTTATCTTTTTCTCTATAACATTTTGGCTAAAGATGCTTGGGATATGAGCAGCAAGGGATGCGCTTAAATATCTCTTCCAAACAGTGGGCACTCAGCTGTAGAAACTAGTCAGTTGCCGGTCCCATGTAGGCTTTCTATGAATCAACCATCTCAAAGTTCCATCAGTCTTTCTTACTAATTCTACATCAAGATAGGAAATCTTTGATCCCTTTTCTATTTTGGTAGTGAATTTCATCGTCGAGTGTCAGTTATTACATACGCCCAATACATGATTCAAGTCACATATATGATTACAAAGAATGAAAATCGGACACAAAAGGCATATTTGGAACATAGCAACTTGCGTCATCTCTGGCGCCAACTAGCGAGATATCCAAGTGTTTGTTAAAGCACGAGTAAACTGAGTTGTAGTTCGTTCTCTCATCTTATACATTTGTGAGACACGACCATTAAAATTAGAAGGCATGAAGCGGTTTCACAGTTTCTGTCACAAGTGTCTTCGTAGCTTTGCTCGTGTTTGGTAGAATCGCCGTGTAAGCAATTTTAAGGTCAGGAGAAGGGTACTAGGTAAGACAGGGAAGTCGACTGAGATGACTTGGACATGTACTGGCCATGCCGTGTCACCCCCTACCCCGACGTTTCATGCTGGTGGCAGAAGTTGGATGAGAGTTCAGGGCGGCAAGACTAAGACCCAGCGCCAGCCAATGAAGTCTGCTACTGATGGTTGGAGCCTTGTGGGGATATGCTGGCTATCTGTCTGGAGTCCCCGAGACGAAAAGAATCAATGGTTGAGGAGTCTTGATGACATGCCTCAAAATCGGTCACAATGACTCAGACATTTAAACCTTCTGATGTATCCTAAAGCTTGAATATTCACAATAACTTTTATCTTCAAAGTGCTTCTTCTCTCACACAACTTTGTCTGCTTTGGAATCACACTTTTTAGATCCTCCTGTTCTTTGAATACTAGTGTGAAGTGTGGCAACTTGAACTGATTCACTTTCGTGCTAGGTTCTACGTTGATTGGGTCTGTCTGTGTGATTATTGGCTTCAAACGGCCATTTTCCAAACTAGTGATGACTCAATCTGACGTTAATGGACTGAAGGGCTGTCCAATAGAAATTCTGTCTTTCTGTATATATATCTTGATCAATTTCACTACTACTACTACTACTACTACTACTACTACTACTACTACTACTACTACTACTACTACTACTACTACTACTACTACTACTACTACTACTACTACTACTACTACTACTACTACTACTACTACTACTACTACTCACACTACTACTACTACTACTCACACTACTACTACTACTCACACTACTACTACTACTACTCACACTACTACTACTACTACTACTACTACTCTTTCTTCCAGGTATTGTCATCAACTGGAGTTAAGATGCAGTCATAGGTTTATTGACCGGTGATTTGAGTATTTTAACTGAGGTCATCGGATAAGCTAAAACTCAATTAATCATATGCAGTGCCCCGAGTAACTTGCAGGTAACACTTTGATGACATCTAAATCCAGTGATTACTAGTGTTGGGATAACGGTGAGCTTCAAATAATCAGTCACGATAATGATATTTTACGATGTTTTCAGTAATTCTATTCACTTACTGTCTGAAGCTTACACATACCCATAAACAGCAGGAAATCAGAAACATATCTACTTTTTCTCAGTTCGATAATTATACCAGCTTGTGACAAGGAATGGGAACTTGTTCGCAGGTCTGTTAGCTAAACTTTAATCGTGACTTGACGCTATTGTTGGGTGGAGGGTACTAGGGGAATCCACCACATGCATTTCGTTATATTTGTGGCTCATCAACTGGATATATACCTCGCAGGGAGTGACACTGCTCTTATTTAGACTCATATCCGGCATCCATAACTCCATAACTCCAAACATCGAAATGTTCTCCATTAGTCCAATAACTCACAGCTGCTAACCCTTGCATGGCGTGCAAAGCTTGATGGCTTGCTTTGTTCTATCTTTTCACTGATTTAACCGAATCCTTTGGTAATTATCTCCATATGAGATGCTGTACAGGTGGATCAATATTTCCGGTGATTTCAGTTTCATGCTCATCATAAAATCAATATGCTAATGAGTAATTATCTCTGTTTCCTTATATTTTTAAAATGAAGTGCACTATATAATGTATACGATAGATATCGATCCATCCTTACAAATTTTTTTATCTACTCAACATAAGTCGACAAATAGTATACAAGAATGTGCAGCTGGTAATTAGATGGATACAGTTAATGAATAGTTGCGAAAATTCATACTACTGAGTAGTTTAAAGTATTTATTTCTCAGGATATATTGACCATCTTCCTTTGCCAAATTAGTAAATCCCACAAGAACAAAAAAAGAAGGAGTAGAGATTATTTTATCGATGCACAAAAAACTTATGGATAACCCTCGGCTCTTGAATATTCTATACAGGCTGCTGAATTTTTTTTTTAATGCGTCGATTTGTCGCAACGTGCTCTAGATCCTTCCATGAATGAAAATCGATGATTTTTGTGTGATTTTTCTAAATATTAATGTTGTAGTCTTTAAATCTACTAAAAACGTTTTAGAGCGACTTCCAGATACCGATTTGACAGTCCGGACAGTGTTGAGTCAGTTTTTCTAATGAGCGACCATCAGTCTTTCCACTTTTTGACTTTCAAAGTGAAGAAATCAGCCTCAAGCGATAGCAATTATGGAAATGTCCTAACAGTTGAACGCTTTTATTAGTAGGTGACAGTTATGACACTGCAAAAGATGAATAAATCGATGAGATGTAGTTTTGTCCAGTGAACAAATCATTGTGACCTCAGATACATCACTTTCAAAGTGACTTTATTGAACATGGGCATTTATATAGTGGATAACTTTACTTGAGCCCAACCAAGTTAGCTCGCAAGTGTGTTGACGCATGTTGAACCTGATTGGTCAGTATCTTGTTGCAATATTTCAGTTTAGAAGTAATTAAATGATTGGCTGATTTTCAATTTTTCAACGAAGTGTATTGCGGTGGTATTGTTCTGATTGGTTAGTCTGAGTTGATTGAAAATATTAATTTCAAAGCTGTTCTCATCACGGAAAATTGAGTTAATCTGATTGGACAAATATCTATCTTTGAGTTACCAGTACTGATCACCATACATAAGCCGCAGAGATGGTAACTTCTGAAGAGCACATAATTGCTAAGTACGATGACACTCATTCAAACTGGTTGTTTGGCTAAAATGTGAATGGTCTTTTGTCCTTGTAATTTCATAAGTCAGCTAGTGCTCTGGTTCATCATCTATCCAGCTTGGAAAGTTAGCTTCCTAGTTTAATTTATCGATAACTGTATTTTTGAGGTGAATGAGGATTTTTAATTTAGAAGTAGTGTTCACCATGGACTGACATCAGTTGGGGAACCATTGAAAACCTGGGAGCACTGGACAGCTGTTTCGTCCTAGTATGGGACTCCTCAGCAGTACGCACTCACGACCCGGCTAGAGGTCGAACCCAGGACCTTCAGGTTTCACGGCGAAAGTGTTAACCATTCAGCTACTGGGTTGGTTTCCAGTGGCTAACAATTTCTAACTTCTGTCAATTCACGACATAGCGCGACTGACTGTGGGGTCAACCAGTCGAAAGTGAGGTAGATGCTAACTGAAGATCTTGGGTGACAGCCACGCTATATCGTGAATTGACAGAAGTTAGAAATTGTTAGCCACTGGAAACCAACCCAGTGGCTGAATGGTTAACACTTTCGCCGTGGAACCTGGAGGTCCTGGGTTCGACCCCTGGCCGGGTCGTGTGTGCATACTGCTGAGGAGTTCCATACTAGGATGAAACAGCTTTCCAGTGCCCCCAAGTTTTCAGTGGTTCCCCAACTGATGTCAGTGCATGATGTATACTACTTCTAAACTATGGATAAATGTTTACTTCGGTTTAATACTTCTAGCAATCGGAGGGATATTTTCCACACCTTGCACGATTTCGTTAGACACGACTGCATAGTGAAAACTGTACAAAAGGAAGTTTCAGTGGTAGCTTGATGGAACATTCTGTTAAAGAATACACATATTCCCCTCTGCTTTCAAAGATTTTATGCTGTTTCCAGTCTCCATACAACAAGTGAAAGACGTCGGCTTTTGAGTCGTTCTGTTAAGCTTATCTAAGTCAATCAGAGTTTTTCTGTGCTTGAAGAATAAAGGTGAAGTTCATGAATGCTGCACAGGAACCACCATGTAAGAGTATCATTCTCTGTTACATATACTATCAACTTCGTGTGTGCACAGCAGGTTTACTATCTTGGCCGGATGTGATGAAATCGAGTCTTGAAGAGATGAATGTCTCCTGGTAATTATGTCGTACTGGTTTGAACTGTTCCCTTCTAGGTTTGAGATCATCGTTTCTGATTCTTCTCTGCTTAAGACCGTTTTGTAGGGATGAATAGCTGTAGAAGAAGTGAGTTTTATTTCTACTGGCAATTATCGAAAACTTATATCTAAAACCCTGAGGAACCTAGCGGTTATGTGTAAACCCACTCAGCTGTTTGGACCATAATTAGTTCCAGTTAAATGATAATAATTGGATTTTTCAACCAAAACACGGTACACTCACAAGTTGTCTCTTTCTGAATACTAACCGAATGGGATCAGTCAGCTTCTTGATATAGTTACCAAAGTAAACTTATCAGTTGGTCTGAAGTATTTCCAAATCTAGGCTTTTTGGTGTACAAGAACCTGACATTACTGGATAAGCATAAACAAAGGAGCTTCTGTGTATGATACTGTAAGTCACGTACACAAATATGTACAAAAAACGGCCCTTATTTTTCATAAAAGTGACGGTTATATTTTCTAGTGCTAAACAGAGTCATGATTTTGAACCGAGGTTCACCTATTTCGACCCTAGAGAACCATATAGTGCCTTATGTACTAAAATATAGTTCACAGTCTTGTGTAACCACTTGTACTGAATTGGTATGGAGTATCTGATTCTGAGATTCTCTAGTGAACAAACAGAGCCAGAAAGCCATATCCCTGAACTGAATGCTCATCTGACCACCATTAGACAAACAGATAGTCAATTTAAATAGATTTCACTCAGTAGATGTGAACAAAGTGTCAATTGTCTACTTAGGCTGTCAATGGAGTTACTATTGAAATACTTTGATTATAAACTGTTAACTGTGGGATGCGATTTAGGCACTTTAAGATTTACAGTTAACTACTTTAAATCTTTGTGGTAAGTTTTGTTCTTTGTCCAATTAATCTGAGATGACAATGGTGTAAACAAATGTCACTCAATTACATTACACTGAATTTGATATTCGAATTTCCTGCGCAGCCAGTACGGATCATTAATTTGTGTATAGGGCCTTAGATGAACTAATGCCTACTCCAGTTGACATCCTTAATCTACACTGTCAGAGAGTTCATCAACAGACCATCAAGTCAACATTCTATAGGATAAGAGTATAGTCTAGTAGATAGTGACCTTTTTTCTATCTTGGATCTGGTTGTCGTTCATTACACGTATTCTACGCCAAAGGAAAACTGTTGAAAACTGCACTTTCTTAGGCACCTGATATCTCTAACTGCTTGGAAGATTTTATAAAATTGTGGATTGTTTCCTTCTCTGAATGTGTCATGGATTATTAGGCTATGATGGATGTCATTGACAATCACCTGGTTCCTAAATAAAATACACTTCACTGTGTATCACCCTCACGCAATTAACTTGAAATTATGTACCATAATCTTTGGTGACAAGCAGCATAATGACAGAATCCTATTTCATATCATTCCATTATCACTTTTGGTGGATAGCGCATAATCCTACCGATTAGCCGAATGAAGGCAAATTAAAAAATTATACTGTAGACCTATTTTTATTTTATATTTTGTATGCCCTCATCAGCCTTAATTTTACTTCACCTGTTCATACATTCGGAGACGTTATCCAAGGTTTTACTCCGATTTTAGTTTCAGCTTTAAGCTACGGGCTGGTCTTCAGATCTATTGATGTTCCAACACAAACTTGCTTGGTCGGTCTCCTGGCTGAGAAGGAAACATCCAAGCAATGTATACACATGGGAACGAACATTTTTTGCCGGAGCATTCTGGTAACGCCCCCTCAAAGTGATAAGTGTTATCCCAGTGTCTCCCAACTGTCAGGTTCCAGTACATTCACATTCGCCGAGTAATCAGTTCGTTAACTGTAGGTACCTCTTCATGGCCAGATGTGCGTTGGATTTGTCTCATTGAAGTCTCTACAACCTTACACACCTAAGTCCAGATAACCTTATTGACAAACATTCCTCTAGGAGGCCTGGCTCATGAACCCGAAATGCTAACAGATTCACAGGGATGAATGCATTCGGGTCACTGGAATATATTTAAGTCTAGGGCCATTAAAACCGAAGTTCCAGATCGAATCTTGCTCGCCTTCACAAGTCAAAACTACATCAGTCTCTAGGGATCGCTTCAACACCGACGACTACTGGAATCAAGAAACTGGATTCACTTTATCTTTGGTTGCACTAGTCCTAACGCACTGGGTGGAATCCTAACAGCTTGAATAAGCCTGGAATTTGGAAGCCTGAGCTTCTGATCTTGTGTATATGGATCGCATAGACCACATTTTTCGCCTAAGTCAAGTACACTAATTGATGTCCAACGTTGTCATGATGAGGCTCACCGCCGAACGCAAGTAGGCCCCATACATGGTCCCCAGAGCACCGAATATCCCCGATCTTTCCAAGCCAGCATCGCTTAACCGCACTGCGGAGAGCTCTTTCACTTTGACGCCCTAATGAGTAACTATGGGCTGGATCTGTGCTACCTAAAGAGTCATAGTTGCTCTCGAGGACGAATCTACTTAGTTGGGCATCTAAACGTCTCTCATATTCCAATAGAGTGTATGGCAGTGTTAAATTAAGCTGCTTGGTTGCTACTTTGTAGTTTATGGAAACCAGTTGATACTTGGGGTCAAATCAAGCCTTTCCATTTGTTCTGATACTGGTGGTAGTGAGAGACAAAAGTGATTTGCAGTACAGAATCATAGGGATTGAGAGGAGCCTGTAAAAGTGCGTGTCATTGAACATTTGGGCAACTTCTATCATTCAACCGAACGAAATAGTAGTTTTAAGGTTGTTTATTTAATAGATTAAAATATCCTACACTGTCTTCGGCTTGGCTGCAAATCAACGTTTTGGGTGAAAAGGACTTATGCTGTGTCATTACCATAACATATAACGTATTCACGTCGACCTTCGTTAGAATGATCTCTTCATTTGATATTTTAGTTTCATCAATGTTTACCACAAACAGTTTCTGGTGTTACTTTGTTCAAGCTTGAATTCTTGTAAATATTTTTGCACCTTCAATCGCCACTCAGTATGAATAATACAAGTCTGCCAAACCATGGATATCTCAGAAAGTCAACCTGATAATCACAATGATGTTCCCCCTCTCTCATTCAGCTTAATTTGGATTATGCTGAGACGCCCTGGCTGGGAAACTAGTCTGGATACGATGAACTGACGGTAACGCGTCAAGAACTCTTATGGCGGCTGAGTGAAACTTTTATTGGTTGAAGTGAATTTAAAATCTGGTCAACAGTTGGGTGTCAAAGCTCAGTTGGTAGAACACTGGGTTGGTAACCGGAAGGTGGTTGGTTCGAATCGCACCACTACTCAGATCTTTATTTCACTTTCAATCATCACTCAGTATCAATAATTCGAAAAAAATGCTTGGTTTTCAGGGTATTTCTCACTACAGAGAACCAGTGATAAACTGGTACGACTCTGTCATGGGTTGAACCCAGGAATATTATTTCATCTGCTAGTTGTCCTGCTGAAAAGTAACTTGAAATCAGTTGATCTCTAAAATGCTATCATTTGAAGGTTTTGTTTGTAATCCATTACTATCAGTCTTGCATGTATACCTTAATTATTCTATCCTGTGAACGATCCAATCGTTAACCGAAACTTCTTTATGAGAACTTGACCAGCTAATCTCAAAATATAGTGGTTCGTATCATGATTATTGTTCTATAATTAGCAGTCTAAAGAGACTGAACAATAATCGATTGGGGATTCCTCCTAAATGAGGCGTTGCACACTCACAAAGCTAAGACACCAGATAATGGGTACTGATCACGGAAAATACTGCTCATACCTTACTTAAAGGCATAGAAGAGAAGACTGATAAGGCGAGACTGATTGTTCTAGTAAAAGGTGGAAACTAGCTGAAAACACGGTTGTTTATAAATTTATTTTACCATGTTTAATATAAAAAACTTGTCTTCCCAAACAATAGTTAATTATGGACTAGTAAAATGTCAATAACGTGACTATCAACAAAGGTTTTTAATGAACCAATGACACAACCTGCAATCAAGGTCATATATATAACTATTGTCCAATCAGATGTCTTTCTCTTCATCTTGCAAGTTATTTACAAATTTCACATATCCAACTTGCATTTCTCATAGCTGAGTGGTTTTCCACATGTCCAACTGTTGTGCATTGGCAAGTCAATATCACGTATTGTGATGTTCGAAATCTACAGATCAGCGTGAGTAACTTTCTAAGTACTCCTGCTGTTCAGTAGTATAATTACAGGGTGTATGTTTGGGGTCGAGCACTTAGCCCAACTTTAAAACTTTCATTTGATCTGCTCACATATTTGCTTACAATTTACTTATTGGTTCATGTAAAATAAATTTGTTGTTTCGATAATTCTCTTGTTTGTTTTTTTTAAAAATTATTGTTAATTGCAAGGTGATACGTTTTTCGAGATTCCACAACACTAATATCCACCGAATCATACATGACTAACCCGGAATTGTATTTGCATAACGAATCACCGGAAAGCCACTCATAGACCAAAATCTGGTTTTCATATATTCTATCAATGCGACACACACAAACACACACACCAATCAACAAACATTCAAATAATCCCTAGGTGAATAAGTTAGTTAATGAGAATTTCATTGGAATGATAATGTGAAAAGACAATAACAACTGCACAATCGTCTTGTTCTTCTTGGAGAACAGCAACACACACACACACATACAAGGATGGACATACTCATCGAAGGAGGGAAGAGTGTGAAGAGAAAGAAAGAAAATAATAATAAAGGAGAATTATTTCCATGATCATATAGTTTTTGCCTTATCATTCTTTTTCATTACCCTGGGGATTATAAAGCCCTAGAAGTGAGGAAGAGGAGTGAAGTTAACTACGAAAACAGCCCCATTTAATATCTGTAAATACGTCAGGCATTGAAGGGGTATGCTACTGGTTTACTTGTGTAGGTATGTGGAGTTTCAGAGTTAATTACTTTAAGGCAGTATATTGAGCGAACCGTATTCATTATTACGTTTATATCTCAGATATCAGTTATGACAGAGGAGAAAATAACGAAAATAGTAGAGTTGGAACACAGTGGGTTCTGTAGCATCAGTTGAAAGGGTTGAATAAAGTGATCGCACAGATGAATGAGCCCTAATTGCCACCGTATTCAACGTTCAATTGATAGTTTGTAATGATTAACTTATTTGAAAGTAACCTTTATCAGATTTTTCCTGCGCTACATCACAGAGAGTCAAAGACTGTACTCCGAACCAGTGGTTGCCGTGGGAGCTGACCGTCCTCAGCTCGATGCTTCACAAGTTCATGACAGCCCAAGTTTAAGAAGACAAAACTAGAAAACATCAGGTGCTGAGTGCTCTCGAATTTTCGGTCACTCTCCAACTGATGTCAATCCAGGATAGGAACTGCCTTCGCATTCAACGTTAGCACTTTGTTGTTCATATCCGCTGATGTGGTATGGATTGATCAAAACACTTCTGTCAGTTTCTTCAGATCAGCTTCATCACCAGAATATGACCTCTGAAATCCAGGCGAATATAACGAAACTGGCTCAGAACCCGAAATATGCTTCAGCTGGTAACCACGGTCTCCACTTAAATTGGATGAACAGAAGATTGAAGTAGGTATTGAAGCTTCATAATCCCTAAGACAAACAATCTCACCATCTCTTCCAGTAATCCACTTTTATGATCAGAACTTGCCTTCCAGAATGGCAAATATGTAAACTTCTGATATAATCTTAGATTAAAACTACAACTCACATCAAATCACACTCATAGAGTTTCCATCATCCTACATCACTTTGCAAACAATCAAACGTCATTCACATTCCAACCTCATCCAAAACACAATTCACATACTTCTCCGTCTACTCTCTTCCCCACTCAAATGACGTAAATTAGTCAGAAACATCTACATCACTACACTAACCCATCAAAACAGATTTGTGCAACCCTTAAGGATTGATTAATGAACTTTTGAATCTTGTGAAAATGTCACACACCTTTTTTAACTACGTTATATTTTTCTGAGGAAAAATAAGATTGTCTGATATATTTGAATGTGATGAAGGGTTGACAAGTGGTACTTAGAAACACTGTTTTCCATGGTGTATATATTTGGTCGGGCATGGAGTTCTTGTGATCAACACCACCAGATTTTCTTATGAAGGAATAGAGAGATTCGTGTAAAAGGTTCACAGAATAAGAAACCCAGAAATCTCCTTGTTCGTTGGTCACTTATTTGTACGCATTTCTGTTGTGTAAACATATTACACTTGAAAATCCAATTTTTTCTATCAACCTGATTCTTTCACAGTTCTGAGAAGAAGCTTGTACCACTGTTTCTATTTATAGTATTCAATGGCTTATTTATGCACATGGTCATGCTGCATTTTATACCATTCTGAATAGTCTCATAATAGGTAGATATTGCACGTCTTAACGGTTTCCAGAGGTTACCAGCAGAAAGTCATAACTTAAACGCTATGATGAAACTTCTGGATACACTTGGTGAAAATCATAAGAATATGAAATATAAGACAAGATGGATAATATATTCTGAAAGAAATCTTGATGATGATGACGGATGAATACGTCAACAGGATAAACTGTTCAGTAAAAACAACGCGACAGGCTTAAATGTAACAATGGCTACTGATTAGTCAAACTCAAATACACACTCATGATACTTTTGGCACAGAGTTACAAAATCTTTTTCAGTATTAATCTAGTGAACAGTATCATTACGTTTTACTATGAATGAAGATGGCTGTCTACTATCTCTGCTTACTCATACTTGTGTGTATCCATCTGTTTTCGGACATATGCTTCACTGACGCAAATTGCATATCCTGACTAGTTCTCTCTCTGTATATGATTCTAAAACATGAACACACAACTGTAAAGTGCTGAACTCTGTTTAGTTTACTTTTCTACTGATAAAGTCAACTTGACACAGAGAAGTTGGTTCTCTCGATTATCATTAGGGTACCCTATCCATCAATGACTAGTTCGGGAGGATGTATACCTGAATGCCTTATGCGTATAGTCTAACTCTACTCAATTTTAAAAAAACGTCTGACGTCTATTGTTTCCGCAAGCTTGAGGCAGCCTCACTTTTTTAAGTCAACAAATTTGAAGATAATTTTTCAAATTAGACGCCTTTTAAAGACCGAAATAGCACCAACCTAAAAGTAAATTCCTAGTATTAGTTTTGGTAGATCTCTAAGTGTTTATTTAGCTTCTCTATGATAATTGGCCTAAT
This sequence comes from Heterobilharzia americana, assembly GCA_944470555.2. Lineage (NCBI taxonomy): Eukaryota > Metazoa > Platyhelminthes > Trematoda > Strigeidida > Schistosomatidae > Heterobilharzia > Heterobilharzia americana. The sequence goes on along the minus strand of OX104129.1, from coordinate 74,302,753 downwards.
ATCGATATAGGGGCTTTGTGTTATTGCGGAGTCGAGGAGAAGGACGAAACATCCATACTGTAGCAAAAGTCCCACGAATACTAAACTCGATGCAGTAGGAGTTGGAAATCAAGCGACCATTTGGAAATGATAATATTTCTATTCTACTTGCATTAATAGCTAAAACCGCTTTTGTACAAGGCTACTTCCATTCATCATTTAAGCTCATATCAGTATTATTTCAGTAGGTACTGGTGATGAAGTTGGACTTAGAGAGTGTACACGATAACTGATTGTAACATTCATTGTTAATACGAAGGTGCCTTTCTCTGCCTACGGGGTAAGCGTAAACAACATTCAACCAGTTCATGTTAACAGGGCGGAAATGTCAACCTTGAAGACACTACACGATGAATACAGTCGCCAAACTGTTTGGAATCGATGACGAATTACAATTCAGTGAGAGTGTATACCTCTAATATTCACTGGCTACTAAGTGTTAGAATTTTATGAGAATCCTCTATCAGGCAGAGTGGTAATGTAAAGAGGCGAAGACTCATTCGATGGAAAGAAACGGATTTACGATAGGAAAATTTTCCACAAAATGAATTGACTAGCCATCACATTGCACCATTAATTAACTGACACGAAAATACATTATCTTTCATACAATAACTCATTACCCTGCAAGGCATACAGATGTGGTAAAACTCATTTATATGCTAAGTTCAGAACTGAAGCATACTGATAGCAACCAGTCATGGCAGGCCGTTAGGTTGAATGAATTTGTGTTGCATTAAGAAAAAGGTTTATTTATGTAACAAAGTGATTTACTTCCTACTAACCCCCTGATACCAACAGTTGCTGACAGCGAAAACTACTCCATCGGTGCAAATGCCACTTGTCAACCCTTCATCACATTCAAATATATCAGACAATCTTATTTTTCCTCAGAAAAATATAACGTAGTTAAAAAAGGTGTGTGACATTTTCACAAGATTCAAAAGTTCATTAATCAATCCTTAAGGGTTGCACAAATCTGTTTTGATGGGTTAGTGTAGTGATGTAGATGTTTCTGACTAATTTACGTCATTTGAGAGGGGAAGAGAGTAGACGGAGAAGTATGTGAATTGTGTTTTGGATGAGGTTGGAATGTGAATGACGTTTGATTGTTTGCAAAGTGATGTAGGATGATGGAAACTCTATGAGTGTGATTTGATGTGAGTTGTAGTTTTAATCTAAGATTATATCGAAAGTTTTGTGAAAATGGAAAGTTTAGTACTTATGTCTTTTCCAGGGATTCCGTTCTCTAATGCTGTACACCTACAGTTTTATACTTTTCTCCCACTCCGTTGGATAGCAACAAGCTGTTAGTTGATTGGAAGGAATTGTCAGAAAGTCTAGGACCTACGTTTAATGCTTTTCGGAAGTCATCAGCAAAGCGTATCTACAACCTCGATAGAATTGATTTCCCCTCCGCTATTTGAACATGTATCATTCAATGTTGCAGTCAACTACATTCTCACTGAGCTAATTCGGCAGTGGTTGACCTCCTGTGGGACCAGACTAGAGATATCGACTGGTCACTGTAGATCAACCAGTTTGATAGCTCAGAGGTAAAATCGCTTACGGCAACACTGGTTGATACGGGTTCTAATCTCAGACACCACTCCCATTGAGGTGTTGCCTTACCTTCTGTTGCCAACAAACGTGAGACCTTAGGCCAGGCAGGGCTTCTTGATGACTTCCTGCACCCAGCTGATATCCATCAAAGTGCACTGTGATGATGGGCGATATTGCAAACTGATCGATATTGTTCGGTCAGGACTCATAATTAGACAATGTAAAATTTGTTGCTTTTCACTAGCCAATTCGTGGATAGGCACAAACATTCTTTTGTTAAAACTGGCAACACAAATTGACTTGAATGAGATGATCAAAAAGTCATAATTGTGCTGCAAAGTGAAGATTAATCACAAATGAAGATTGAGACTAGTTTCGTGATAGTGGTCTGTTTGAAGTGATATCTGCGATTGTGTTTTGAGTTGAACAATGCTCTTCTAATTAGCGGAATGAATGTATCTATGCTCATTTATAAGGATAAAGATTAGGCAAAGAAATATACTTCCTTTTTGACTAACTTCTCAAGCTTATAATAAGGGGTAAGTAAGGAGAAAACGAAGAGGGAGAAGCAGCCAGCAAGGGGGGAAGCTTTTTAGGAAAGTGGGATTCGAATAGAACATCCGGAAAAGTAGATTTGCAGGCAACATCGAAATTGAGAGATAGGAAGCAGTTAGAACGACGTGAGCTTCAAATGTTTTTTAACCGGAACAGACAGATTACATCGCAGATGGAGACGAAACACAAAGATCAGTGATAGCGTCTAGAGAGTTCTGCTATCTTTTGGAGTAGCAGGCGGATGTTAAGAATCAGGATTGAGTTAACTAAGCGAAATAGAAATGCATCAGTCATTGCATTTCAAATTGTGAAAGCGAGAAATGTATCAGCCAGATCGACCGAAGTCCCACGTCCATTCTGGTATACAGACATCAGGTCTACATGCTCAGGGTGTGAGTACTGTATATTGGTGACCGAGTAATAAGGAGTTATTGCTACCAATGCATCAACATAGCAATAAGACCACAACAATAAATCTTATCTGTAATATTAAAATACCTTTCGAATTGTAGAGTGTTGGTTGAAGTTTATTGGTAAACTAAATATGCAGAGTTGATTCCCTGTAAAATAAAACTAGTCGTCATGGATCACGATACTTCTCTATTAAATCACACATGCGAAGAATGAGATTGTTCATTTCATCACCACTTGTCAACTTTTTGTCACCTTTGTAGCATTGCTTCAGTGTGATGAAAAGTGTGTGAGCAATGCTGAAGTTAGGCTTCGAGTGATAAACAAGGGATACAGTTCAGTCAAAGAGTCTGAAATAGCTTTAACACACGTTGAGCATACCACATCACCTCCTACCATTGATGTGCACTATTAGATGAAGTAGGATTAATTGCAAGTTAGTAGTCATCATGGACTGACATCAGTTGGAAAAACACTGGAAATCTGCGAGTATCCGACAGCCGTTTCATCCTAGTATAGGACTTCTCAGCAATTATGCACCTATGACCCTGCCAGGGATCAAACCCAGAACACTCAAGTCCCACCGCCAACATGTTGCCATTGAGCCACTGGGTCAGAATTCAGTGGTCTGTGTTTGCTACTTCTGTCAGTTTACGATATGGCACGACCATCATCCAATGTCATCGCTGAGTATTTATCCACACGTCCACCAGGTTTGCCCCACGGGTCACGACTTCTCATTAGAACTTCAGGAATCACCTCTCGAAGCTAGTCACCAATGAACAAAAGATTCAATTTGAAGTTTTTTTGGGATTTATTGATTTCAAGTTGGTATTCATCATCGTGAACTGGGAGAAGTAGGAAATATGGATCGTTTTATTACGACCCAGTGGCTGTGACAACATGCTGGCCGCGGGACGTGGATTCCATCCCATGCGGGGTCATGGGTATACACTGCTAGGGAGCTCCATACTAGGACGAATCAGCTGTCCGACGCTCCTAGGTCTACAACATTTCTTCAGTTGATATCAGTCTGTGATTAATGCCAACTTAAAATCAATAAATCCGACAAAAATCCCCCAAATAGTAGTAGAATTTATTTGAAATAAGTCTAAAATTAATCAGATCAAGACGCAGGACTATTTCACAAGGTATTTAGCTGTTGATCCAAGCCCTATGGGAAGGTGTCAAGCACCTGACTGAGATTATTTAGATGACAAGAATGAATGGCTAGAAGATCTCGCTAATGCAACTCAAAGACAATAACAACTGCTCACACATATACACTAATTGTCCCCTTCATCAGTCTTCATTTATTTGTTCTCTTTTCTCTCTTTCATTGTTTTTCATCTAACTGTCATTCTTCCTCCGCCCCCACGTCTTTTTTGCATGTTACAATGATCTGAGGTAACTTGGAGTGATGCAGTGCTCTGCTGGATACTTCGTTGATTTTAATTAGAATTAAACAGGCTGCTATTTGACTGGTTGCAGAGTATTCTCCATCATATGTGAGTCATTTGAGTACGTGGTCACATGTTCACAGCATAGTACTACATGAGAATAAAGAAGCAGAAAGACAACAGGACTGTAGGACTTGAAGTGAACAGCAAAAAGGAAGCGTACTAAGCAGATATTTACCCTCCCATCAATGAACTAAAACGCTGAGTTACTGTTATTACTTAGGTAATGGTGGACAATGTATTCATTTCTTCTGGATATGAAGATCAGGGTGTCGAAATATGAGTTGGTTTCTATTGTGTGCAGCGGAGAAATAAGTAAGCAACATGGATGATGTGGTTCTACAATCCGTCTTGTTGGTTGTCCACGAAATGCAGCTGACGGAAGTACATAGGTGAGGAAGAATCAAGCAATCTGTCTTCACTCTATTCTCCTGATGTGACCCATCGGTAGATGACAGGAAGTAGTCTTACAACAGTGAACATCCTTTGAAGGAAACCTTTTGAATATTTCAGCAATATGACACTTTTACAATCCTACATATGAGCTCAAGTTCCAAAAGATAGTTGGCTTCAAGGCTATTATCACCCTCTAGGTTTAGAGTTTGTCTTATTTGTCTATCTGATCTCTACAATTTCATCATCAGTACAAATATCCTATTTCCTTATTATGTCTTTCAATTAGCCCCGTTATCGTATTCGTTAAGTAACATTTAACTCTTCTTGTCGGTGAATCAACTCAACGACACCAACACTGTCTACTTCACTGCCAGTACCACTGCTTTTAGATGAGTATTTCGCCATATATAGAAGAAAACCCATGTATTAGCTCATACCTATTGGTGGAGAGATGTTCCTAGGAAAAGAACTATTTACTTAGTGGATTATTTATCTAAACATCTTGACTCTTAATTGATAGGTCACGGGTTCGAACCCCGTCCTGTTCACTGAATCCTGGAAAAACAGCCAGTACTAGCATTCATACAATAGATGTGGCTCATTGTCTACTGTACAAAATTTCACTTAGTTTTTGAGTGCATTGCCATTTTCCGTTTCAAGTGGATGATGAAAACTCCGAAAAGGATATTTGCACAGACAGTATTACTCGGTGTATTCGTGATTGTATAGGCAGGTGTTGAGGTCAACAACTATTGATTTGATGAAAACAAAATCAGAAGATTCATGGGAATAACGCCACTGAGGGCAAAAATGATCTTTGAATACGAGGATTTGGTTTACAAGAGTGTACGGGAATAGCTTTTGTCCTGTGTAGTAATGTGAGTAAGTAAGCTAAGCAGAAGAGTGAATGGTTTTCAGTAGGCAGTTGCAAAAACCTTGCATTTGCTTCAGCACTGAACTTTTATTATCTTTATCAGACATTTACTTAGCCACGTTGGATTGCATGGCTACCGTATGAATTGGAATCCCGAGGTATGTGAAATCTTTTTGTTCAAATAGCTTGGATATTTGCTAATTCCGTTTCATTTGCACCTTACCTACTTCTTCAGTGTTGAATAAGAAACGTTGTCAGGTCTGTCATACTCTCATTTGAGTAGGTTAATGTATTTCATAATTTGTCCTGTAGAAACCCGAACTTTATATCTTCCTGAGAAGCTTCAATAACCTTCTTTTGCCAGGTGCAGTAAAATAGTAGCTTGATTCAGCTTAGCACTCAGTGATACCTTGCTCTGTATAGGTACTTACTGTTATGCCTGGTTAGCCAGGCTGAATTAGTTGGAGGGGTTTTAAACCTGGGACCTAATGCTTGAAATCTGATATTCTAAGCCAGTCAGCCGTATTTCCAGATGTGACGTGGCTAAACTATAAAACAGTCTTCACTCTGCTTTTAGTGTTTGACCGACTCACCAATCTTAGGGTTTTCTCAATTATTTGCAAAGTTATTTAACTCTAAAACATGCATCACATTCCTTCATTTTCCATTTTAGTCTACCTCCCAAAATCTTATTTTGGTTGGGTCAGTGTAAAAACCATTAGGTCATATAGTGGAGAATATTTGTAGCTCAGGTGGATGGTCTTGGTTGTATTGTGTTCTCTGAGCTGGGTTGTTTAACCGTGAAGTTCCATCGTCTTTCTAGACGATATCATCTGCACTAAATTCAATATGAAGTAGTGAGCTGTCAGTATCTCTCCTTGAGTGATTTAGTAGCTTGCCGTGACGAACTGGCTTGTGATTGGTTGTTCCCTTTGATTGTTGTGTCATTGACTGTATAGACTTTCCTGTTGGCTGTCCCTCTGCTTGACATCTGACCTTTCCCTCGTTTATCATTTCTCCCATTGGTTGACAGATTGGGTCTATGTCTAAACGCCTGTCTATCGATTGCTGACTGACCTGAATGCCAAGCTTTTAGGAAGTCTCTGATGATATTCTTTGTTTCCTGTCTCTATCCAAAATTTCTACATTGTCGAAATTAAATTCATGTCCATAATTATCCACGTGCATTGAAATGAGTGACAAAATGTCGTGGCGTTTAATAGCCAATTGGTGCTCATGTAGACAAAGGCGAAGAGGGCGGCCGCTTTGTCCAATGTAGTGCTGACTACAGTTATTGCAGTTGACTTTGTAAATGATATTCGGTTTGTCTTCTTTGTTTGTTGCATCCTCCTTTGGTCTGCATGATAGTGTTTGGAAGGAATTTGTTGGTTTATGAGCCACACCAGTTCCAAGTGGTCTCAGCAATCTTGTTGTGATCTCTGATATATTCTTTATGTATGGTAGGACGGTGAGTTTGTTGATTTCTGTCGATGACTTTGTAGTTCATGATGGCGGGATAGGCATCTTCTGATAAAGTTTCGTGGGTGGCCGTTCTTCTTTAGGATGGACATCAAGTAATTTCCCTCGTTTCTCCGTGAAGTTGTTGTACTTCAGTGTGTCCTGGCTCTTTTGAATAGAGTCTGCACGCAACTGATTTTGTGTGTTGTTGGCTTGTTGCTATTGTAGTTGAAAATTTGGTCAGTGTGTGGTGGCTTCCTGTATACTTGTGTTTCCAGCTTTCCGGCATTTCTCCTACTGACTGATGCATCCAGGAATGGTTGTTGGTTGTTTGACTCTTTCTCTATTATGAATTTGATGTCACTGAAAACGTTGTTGATCAAATTGTGGGTGTTATCCATATCATCTTTTCTTAATGGTGACAAAAGCGAATCCAGAATTTTGGTTTGATCACAGGCTTCCAGTCTCTGTATCACTGCTTCTGCAATTAGTCCGGGTATCTGTGGTCCCATTGGAGTTCCTTTCATCTGTTTGTATATCTTTCCATTGAATTGGAAGTATGTTGTTAGATAAGGGTCGATGAGTTCCATTAGACTTAAACATTTAAGTTTTGTGCGTTCTGTAAAGCTTGTATCTTCATTGTGCAGTAGGGACATAGTTTCCTTGGCCAATTAATGCTGATGATATCGTCTAGAAAGACGATGAAAGCTTCACGAGTAAACAACCCAGCTCAGAGAACACAATACAACCAAGATTAGGTCATATACCACGGAGTTCAGCAGCATACAAGTGTGTATGTGTGTGTTCTTACCCACTTCCACATACACGGAGGACTAATCGATATATGTAGTTGACGTTGGCGGAACATTCATTCAAATGGTTGCGAAAACAGGCGGATAAACAAAACCATCGATAAACGCTGATGACAGACAGCCACTTTCATGATGAAGTACACGGAATCGATATCTGAAGAGGTTTCACAATTTCATATCGAAAGTGTCATCAATATATACTTAGGTTCGATGGATCGATGGCAATATTTATCCTCAAACCAATCGTTTTATTATTATTATTATTTCTTGATAATTGTAATTTCCCGTTTTTATACTGGATCAAACTGATTGGCCTAAGTTGGCAGATGGACTCTTATGTGAATCCCTCCTTATTGTCTGAGTACTTATTGTTATAACTGAGTCGGTTGGGGCTATTAGTACTATCTAGGACACCTGTTTCGTCCTACTTGGGAATCGTCAGCCAGATGCACCTGTACAGCAATGAGTGACGTTGTTCCCACTGTGACTCTAATTTCGTGCCCATCACTTCAAGCGCCAGAGTGTTATCCACCAGGTCAAGTCATGACAATTATTATTCAGACAATATTTAGACGTCCGCGTAGGAGCCCATATGCCAACAGAAGTCAGTCAGTTAGTTGAAGTACAACAACAGAGAATTTAAGTATCAAAAAATAATGATGACCATTAACCAATAAACAAGAGTCATCCATAGTGTCCCACTGGTCTATTGGATAGCGATGGACACGGGGTTCGAGTCCTAGTGGGGAAAACTTCACTACCTGGGGTCCAGGTAAATCCAGCTGACAAGTCGCAAGTTGGACTCAACATGAGTCCTGGGTCCCACTGCTATCCAGGAATAAGTCAGTGTTCAGAATAAGTTGTCTTTAGGCCAAACTTACCCGGTTAATATATTCATCTTCCCTATTACAGCGGTCTAAACTACAGTCTTAGTGTCTGTCATGTTTGTTTTATTTCACCTCTTTATATTTTCATTTTTCACAGAAAACGCCTGAAGTAGTGTGCTATCAAATCGTCAGAAACTCAGGGCTGAAATACATCAGTCTTTGGATTACAGCGTTCAGAACTTTTGTATTTCATCACTTCACCTCTCTGTACCTTTAGGCTGACTAAGTGATCTTCTGTTTGTTTCTCATCTTCTTCTTCTTTCACATGATCTCCCATATCACCTTCAGTTAATTTTTGTTGAATACGAAAATGATTATACAACCTTGTAAAGATTAGACTGATGGCAAGATAATTCGTTTTAATTTTTATGATAACTTTATTCATTAATTAACTAGTCACAAGTGATAAATTCAAAAATATAAACGATCAATACTTGAAAAATCGATGCATAAGCCTATATAAGAGATTGCATATACACAGACTTAGCTACATTGTGGACGGTCATTAAAATTCAGATTAGTAACTTTCTGTAGAAGATGCTTCAGGGTATTCAGTTTCAAAGTCATTTTTATGATTATCACATTTAAACAAGGAAACTGTATGCAATTCTTTGTCTTAGTAAGCTGCAACAAGACAAAAACTTTAAATTTAGCTATGGTTATTATTTAAACAGAGAAATGAACATTAAAGTCACCATATTTTATGATAATACTTGACATTTCCACATTTAGATTTTTGTTTTCAATTGCTATTCGTTTACAGAATAAAATTCACACACACACACAGAGATAGAGGTGGAGAGAGAAAGGAAGAATGGAAGAGGGAAGGAGACCCCTAATTCTAGAGAATTTGTCAACACGAATATAGACAAGAAGGAAATTAATCAGGATTTATCGTTAAAATGCTTACTGTATGCATCACGGAGATGAAAGTGTGGATAGCTTACACTGAAGAGATATCTAAACTGCATATTGATTTATGAAGGTAGGGTGTTTTAAGAAATAAACATTTTTATTGCTCCTTAATGTATCAGACATTTTTCGCCATGAGGTAATATAAATATGAATTATACTGGGTGATAATTGAAGATGAAATGAAAATTTGGACTACGGTTGAATTTAAACCAGCAACCACCGGGTTTGGCGAGAGATGCTCTACCAACTGTGCTGCGAGGTTCGGCTGCTGACCAGATTTTTATTTCACTTCAGTCATCACTCAGTATTAATAATAATCTGCTAAACTACAGCCATCTCAGATAGCCAAATGATAATCAATATACTGCATCCCGTCTATAATTCAGTTAGATTTCCACTGGAATAAAAAGTTCTGACTAGACAGCCAGTGTGAATTTGATCAAGCAGTAGGAACGCAACACGAAATCACGATCTAGTCAGGAAAAACCCGCATTGGTGATTGAAATGAGATAAAAACCTAGTCAACAGTTGGACCTCGTAGCTCAGTTGGTAGAGTGTCGGGCAGGAAACCAGGTGTTAGCCTGGTTCTAATCTGACTATGGTCCAAATTTTCATTTCACTCAGTATCACTACTAGTCTGCCAAACCACAGATACCTCATACGGTTAAAATGATAGTAAATACGATTGTTTGCTGAAAAGAACCTTTTGGTTGGGGCGGATAGAAAGCGAGCAGTGAATTAAATTAAATTACTTTCAAATCTTTGAACAAGTATACCGCTGCTCGAGATATAATCATTTTGGAATATTGAGGTAAATATACGTCTATATAGACATGGAGAACACTGACCATAATTCTGTCTGTCTGTCTAAAGACTCCTCTTTTTAGTTGAGTATATTCCGTTTTGAAACTGAAACAACTGAAAAAGCAGAAGGAGTGAAACCACATCTACTTGTGGGAATGGAATCTTGGTACAAGATTGATGAAGGAAGGAAGTGGTTGACTCAGTGTCAAGTAAGTAGATCACTGTGGTTTGTTTTAAAATTCGGAAGTGTCTGATGGCTCCAGAGGGTCTCTTGACTACTAGATTCCGGATTATGTCAAAACATTAGGAAGTATATAAATATTTAATCTGTAATAATCATTAATACGGTACGAACTATGAAGATCATTCAGGATTACTGAAACACAAAATTTATGAACTAATTCTAAGCGAATATTTTAGGTCAGGTGTGTAATTAAACCACTGAGAGAAGTGATCTATCACAGCAGGGAACTGTGCTGAATAGTTACTGATAGCCATCAGAAAACGATAGTACTACTTTTCATTTGATTACTCAACTAGATTGCAAATATGTTTCACCGATCAGAAATAACAAGCCAGAAGTACAAGTATGCAGAGATTCAAGGTGATTGTTTTTAATGGTTAAATTAATCGTCAGAAGTAGTTACATGACACTGTTCAAGCTGTTCCTTTGGCATTTATTGACTCCCCTCTGTTATAATGGATCCAGTTGCTCGACCAGTGTTGGCGGACGAACTCCTAGGTAGATGCCACGATACCACCTGAATATTCATGACGTTTCAGGTTACTTGGCGGCCAGCAGTAGAATCAAGAATGGGCAGTTTTTCCTGTGATAGACTCGTTAGCTTGATGTACCTGCACCCTAGTGGGTAATTATGTTCTCACTGGGACTGAAATCCAGCGTCCATAGGTTCACACTCTTCAAACGTACCTCAGTAGGCCAGTAGATCACTCTGCGGCTAAAAAAAATGAGTGCCGGGTTCGAGTCCCAGCGGGGATATCAGTACTCACTAGAGTGCAAGTGCATTCGGCTGACGAGTCCTAGATAGGACGAAACAAGCATTCTGGATTCTACCACTAGTATTCCACTGGCGTTAAGCTGGTTTCTCTTACTTATGTAATGCTAACCAAGGCCGTACGCTGGAAATTATGCAGTTGTGTAACAGCTTAAGGAACGTTGTCGTTTGAAGTAATGAAAACTAGTGGTGTCCACCGAGAATTTCTGGTGTCACCGTCTCTCTTTGACTTTATAGTAGACGTGAATATGGATATAAGCCTGGATACCCTGAAAAATTCTGAGTATGTTTCACATGCGCTTCTTATCTTCCAGATGGAAAAGGATACTTCGAGTCTGGTCTACACTGCTCCCTTATTTAGAAGTGGAGGAATGAAGTGGTGCATCAACCTGAATGGGTTGATGACCGACAAAATCTCAGCTGGGAAGCATAGGGCCCACTCGGCAGTTGAAAATTTACGCCAACCATGCCACCGGCTAGATCTTCGACTATTTATTGGAGCACAAGGATACTAGTTATGCACTGGTTCATTCTCTCCTACTGTATACCTATGCGAAATAACTTCTCAAAGTAGAGGATACAAAGAGATTGCAGGTCTTTGACCACATATGTCTTTGTTACACTACTCACATGTAGTGAAATCACCGTGTGGCAGACGCTAAGGTCACGTGTAGGGTGGTAGGAGAGGATGGTATTACGATGACCATTTACGGTATCAGCATACTTCAAAAAACTTTAAGTCCGTGCAACCCCATCCCATCAACATACTCCAGAGGTTTGGGAAGAGACATTTGATCATACACCTGAAAGTATCACAGTGAGTGAGCAGAAAAAGCAGATGGAGATTGTCAACTAGGAGGGCCGCGAAATATCCAAGTCTATTGTAAAAGACATACCGTTGCATTTTATAGATATTTTAAAACTGTAGCTATGAAAAGTAGAGGTTTAAAAAGGTATGTCGGAACGCCCCATTGCTAGGGGATTAAGTCTATGAGGTACTTAGCCTACATCTATTGTGGTGGCTTAGGTACGTGGTGAGTACTCCAACCAACTCAACGCGTGATGTTTGTCACAGTAGGATTAGGTTGGCAATGGGTTAATGGTGGCCAGATGAGGATGTGGTGCCAGCCTGTGAGGTCCTTGACTCTTGGTCTGAGCCATAAAGGTGTGTGTAGATGGCTCTTTTGGAGTCCTCAAGATAGCAGGAACCAGTGGTTGGAGAAATAGCTTAATATCCGTCACAACAGCACAGAAGTATTCACTATCTGACATCTTCAAAAGTTTGTACATTCTCAATAACCTCAACTTATTCTTCTCTCTTTTTGGAGACTTTCATCTCCTTCGATACCACTGTCCTGCCATCCATTTGCTTTCTTAAGCTGCTGTGAAGTGTGGTAACTTGAAGTGATGCACTCATTTTCAAGCTTCCGTGTTCATTTGTCTGATTTTTAACTTGTGATCATTGGAACGCTCAATTCTTCATGGGGAGAGTTTCTGACATCCAAAGAATATTCAGGGTTCTTAGTGCAGGACGAAAACAGAGGATTCAATGGCAATGGTCATCTCAAAATGGTTGGTGAACGACTTCTGGAGAATATCCACAGGATTCTCTTTTCAAATAATTAAAAATTTGCATTACGATTCAAAAGCCATTTGAGTGAACATAGAATATGCTTATCAATAAATTATTCTTCCGCCCCTACAGTTGTATGTACATACTGAGGAAATATGCGTCAGCACTTTGAAGTGAAGACAGGAGTAAGATAAGCTTGCCTACTATCATCGATGATCTTCCTGTTTGTGGTCGACTGAACTGGATCATGCAACAAACTGTGAGGAGCGAGAAGATGGGAATACGCTGTTTGACCAATGAAAAGACTCTGGAAGATTTAAATTTCACCGATGATGATTTATGTCTAATGTCGCACAAGCTCGAAGATCTACAAGCAAAAACTGACAAGTTGGCAGAAGAGGCAGAGGAGTGAGGATGGGACTTCAGGTGAACATGGAGAAGATAGAGGTGTTGAAGATACCCTACCAACAACAACAAGCATTAATCACCATCAGCAGAAGAAATCTGAAAGCAGCTTCCTCTCAACTACAGGTGCCGGCACAGGTGAAGACGTCAAAGCCAGAAATGGAAAAGAAAAACAGGTCTTCATTAATTTGAAATCAGTGTGAAGAGGTATTGCACTCAACTCAGCATAAAGAGCAAGATCCAGATTTTCAACACTAGTGTCAAGTCAGTGCATCTATTTGATGGTGGAGAGACTTGGTGGCACGTTACGAAAAGCACTTCGGAAAAACTGCTGATAAGCATCATCAAGAGATCCATATTAAATTTGTTTATTTGATTTATAACATTCAGTGATATAGTATTATTTACTTGATGACATTTCGAGCATAAATTATCATTGCTCATAATCATATCAATGTTATCACAGTACATTCGACATTTGATTTTTGTAGTTACGTCACCTGACATGATTTGTTTTTATTGGTAGTAAAATCTTCCATATCTCTGGTATAGATGTTGTATCATATGTTGGTTGAGGGTTGATTCGATGAACAAAGATTCAGTAATCAATCTCTCTCTCCACCTAATTATATTGGACTTAAGTACAGTGGCTTTATCCCACCCTATTGTGTGGGAATATTGGGAATATTGGTGATCCCATTGCTACTCCTTCTGTTCATCTGTATATTTTGTCCTGAAACAGGATAAAATATACTCTCTCCCTCTCTCTCTCTCTCTCTCTCTCTCTCTCTCTCTCTCTATATATATATATATATATATATATATATATATATATATATATATATATATATATAGTATATTTTATCCTGTTTCAGGACAAAATATATAGACGAACAGAAGGAGTAGCAATGGGATCACCAATATTCCCAATCGTAGCAGATATATTTATGGATAGTTGGAAAACATAGCTTTATAAACTTTTAGTCCTGCACCAAAAATATGGTGGTGATATGTGGATGACACATTCACTGTGTTGAAATCGGAACTTGTCGACAATTTCCTCACACATATAACATTCAGTGGTAGGCGCAATCCAGTTGACGTATGAGGTCGAAAATGAACAAGGAGAATTACCTATGTTGGATTGCAGAATAAAACGAAGGACAGACGGTGGTTTGGATACTACCGTCTAGAAAAAACCGACACATTCCAACAGATATCTAGACTTCAAGTCATCCCATCCAATGTCAGTTAAGGCGGGCTTAGTCAGATATCTAAGTGATAAACCTAGAAAACTGACTAGTCAATGCAAAGACCTGAACAAGGAACTAAAGCACGTAAAAGAAGCCCTGATAGTTATTGATTATCTTCCGCATTTTATCAAGAAATTCGTACGAACACACAAGAAACGAAAAAACAACAGTAACACGAGTACGAATAATAACGACAACACAAATAGAAAGGAGTTCGCAACCTCCATTATGTTACCCTGCAAGCAAAGCATATCAAAACTTCACGTAGGATCCTCAATAAATCTGGAATTAGGGTGGCATTTAAACCTACTAACTCACTCAGAGATAAACTTTGTCGGCTGATTTAAGGATCTGATAGAACCAATTAAGCAAAATAACCTATTCTATCAAACCCCATGTAATCACTGTGAGGTCAAGTATATAGGTCAAACTAGCCGGTCGGGGTCAGTTAGAGTAGCCGAATATAGGAATATGACTAAATATAGAATGACAGACCTGAATAAGATCAATAATCTAGAAAAAAACTCAGCTGTTGCAATGCACGCAATGACGCACAACCACATAATAGGGTGGGATAAAGCCACTGTACTTAAGTCCAATATAATTAGGTGGAGAGAGAGATTGATTACTGAATCTTTGTTCATCGAATCAACCCTCAACCAACATATGATACAACATCTATACCAGAGATATGGAAGATTTTACTACCAATAAAAACAAATCATGTCAGGTGACGTAACTACAAAAATCAAATGTCGAATGTACTGTGATAACATTGATATGATTATGAGCAATGATAATTTATGCTCGAAATGTCATCAAGTAAATAATACTATATCACTGAATGTTATAAATCAAATAAACAAATTTAATATGGAATTTAATCCTACTACAGTGTCCAAGGTGTAAACCTCTTTAAATGAAACATAGGGTATTCCTTTTCGAAGGCTAGTCAATAAAATCACACGACTACGAAACATGTCCATTGAGTCATAGAGAAGAGATAATTCAGCGAAGAAAATTTTCTTTTCGACGAGCTAGTTATATGGGTTGCACAAAGCGCACCCTTTCCAAACGTATCTCGGATCACTATCCTGCATGGTTGTCGAGGGGAGAATGTAAATCAATTAACAGTTCAATTCTTGAACATTTGGTCAACTCTGGATATAAAGCTAGACCAGAATCTTCCTTCAGTGTCATTTATCGTGTCAGATAGAATTGTTCAGAAGGAGTACGCCTTCGACAGTTGTGCACAATGGAGGCACTGGCAATTCATCAATTCAAGCCTGATCTCTGCGTGCGAATGAGGTATGTTCAATCACTCATCTTACCATTCTCTTAACACTCTTTTTTTTCGATTTCATTATAATTGATTAGTTTATTCTTATCACCCTCATTATGACCCTTGTCTCATTCTTCACCTTCTTTATACCTATCTTTCAAGTGGACACTCAATATTTGCGTTTCTTATCTACCAACAATTTTCACCTTGTCAAACTCATCGCCTTCCTCGATACTTCTACTGTCTTAGATTATTACGCGACTACTTTGCAATCTTGATTCGGTTTTTCGTAGCACTTGGTTAATGATGTAATTATACCCTATTGTTTTATAATCGACGGTTATATGTTTATGATATATATATAAATACGATTGTACAGCTTTAGAAAATGATATCGTCGAAAAAGAAAATTTTCTTCGCTGAATTATCTCTTCTTTAAAACTCACAAGAGTTTCATAAACTGAAGCACATTTCACGAATCCTCGTGTTTTCAATTTTCGTTGTATGAAATATTATATTATTCCTAAATATCTCCGTCTACGTATTTCAATATCCTCTGGCAAAATCAAAAGAGCAATAGAACATGTCAGCAAACTTTGTCTTAAACAAGAGCTTCCCAGGATTATCAGGAAGTTAAGTACCGTCCGTAATAAAATTGAACAACTGAAATGTAAACAGCAGAGATGATGAAATTCCTCTACAAACATCAGATAAAGCAAGATCAGCGGCATTCAAGAAATCCAGAAACAGTCCAATCAAAAAGTTTAACAGAGTAATACAAGAAAAGTATCCGTTGGATGATCAACTTACAAATAAAACATCATCAAACATAGATAGAACAAAGTTTTAGGAAAGAATAAATGGATATCCAGGAAGAATAATCAACAAGGAACTCTGGCTGGTAATGAACCAAACAAGAACCTGCCGCCCAACAAACATGCTGAACGAATTGGAAATGGATTGGATTTTAGATACACTGAGAAGATAGTTTTGGGACGTCATGCACCGAATAGGGAACACCGATTTGGGCGTCCAAGTTGAGGGTGACATGGAGGAGATCATGTGAAGAAGAAATGAAAGCTTGTGGGCAGTTGTGGAGTCAGGTTGAAAAGACTGAAGAGAAGAGAGTGAAATGGAGACGTGCTACTGAAGCCCTATGTTCCACTAAGAACGCAAAGCACAAATAGTAATAATAAAATAAAATATAGAGATTCTACTTGTCTGTTTGTTAGCAGTATTATACAGTAAATGGGGCATCTACAGTGTGGATTTAGCTTACCTGAGGCAGGATGCCAACAAATTTGTGCATCCCGAATGGGGCCACGATAACTCTAGAGGTAACACTCGCTTCCTTTGAACACAAGACTCTGGTTGTTTGATCCTGTTTGTTACTGCTTCTTCAGTTTGAAAGATCCTGAGCCGAGTACCTTTTGGTGGAGTTGGTGGTAACCTGGTACAGAATGGAAAACGACTAATTCATATCCACTTTATTATTCATTTCAACTAAGTTGGCTAATATGGATCTTGTAATGATCTTTACCGCACTTTTACTTAACAGCACTGCGAACAGAACCTGACGTGACTGGCTCCATAGGAGCAGTCGAACTCACAAATACAATAGGAGGTGACCAGTCTATGCAATTCATCTTTCAGTCTCAATGTCAATATTGGGCGTGTGGAAAGAGAAATTTGTAGTTTACCAGCACTACAAGTTCTCTGAATTGATATGCGTAGTTTGCGAATTAATATCTCGCTGAGCACATCACCTGTAAATTGTATATGAATGTATAGCGGTTTTCAGCTAGCCGTTGGAATATCCTCTCTTGCCATTTTTGTAGTTATGTTTCTTGATGAATTTATCAGAACAGCCATTTTCGATGAGTGTTTTGTGCAGTCACAAGTTCCTCTTCAACTGTATATTCAAACATGTAGTCTCTATTCTGTAGCTTAAAGTTTTACAAAATTTCGTTTGTAATGAAGTGAGACGAAGTTGAGAAAATGTGTGTATTATTGCGTCCACTTACTTTTCATCTTTATTAAACCATCTTCTCATCTTGAAAGAACATCGAGAAGAGCTAGCTTGCCTTATATCTCTTCTTTACATATGAAATTCATCGGTGGGTGTACCGCCTTGAACTTGCTGAGTACCTTTGACCTGTCCATGCTGATTTCACACAGGATGAATACATCATCCATATATCGAGAGCAGTATGAAAATTCTTTAGTTTCAACAGAAGAAGGTCTGCTACTACTGAACCTAGTGGCGAGCGAGTTGTAACTCCATCCACTTGTCTGTATTGTTCACCGTTAAATTTACAGTTAACATTCTTCGTATATTTAAGCAATAATTCTTTGAGGACATCTATTGGGATCCCGATATTGGTGGACTTTTCTTCCAATTGTTCACCTAAGTAGTTGACTGTCTCGAAAAGAGGAACATTGATGAATAGAGATGTAACATCCAGCGACATCACAGTGTTATTCACGATGTAAGCATCTGTAATTTTCTCTATAAATTCAAATAAATCTTTCACACTGCTTTACTAGCTGTTTGAGTAAAGGTTGGAGAATAGTGGCCAGCCATTTAGCTAGGGCATGTTAAGGAAAATTTCACATATCAGGAATTGACCCTAAGACCAGTTGATTCCATCATTTACGTTCACACACTACTTTTCTCAATTAACTCCCCCAACTGTATAATATTACTAACAGACTGGTAAGTGGAATCTTCATATTACTGACGCATAATTATTAAATATGTACATAAAACTGTAAGAGATGAACAAGCTATTGAGAGAAATATTCTTTGTTCACTTAAATTCTCATGTCAGTCAAACTGCATTTGAAAATTCAGCAGGTTTCGAAAAGAAGTACTGTACTTGATGGATGAGCCTGTAACCTTCAGAAATAATGAAGATTCCAAGTGGTGATTGGCAGCCATAGTGTGCGTATGACTTCGTTTAACACACTGAAAATTCCAGCCTGGACCACCTCAACTTGTTGTCTACACGGGTGGTAGATGAATATTGGAATTCTCAGTCACTAGGATTACATGAGTTTATTGGAGCTATGGATATACCTAAGTTATAGGTGCTAAAGGGTGCGAAACCGAGGTCTAGGTTACTCTTCTCAGTAGTCTCTCACTGTGTTTTATTCGAAATTCGTAACTTCAAAGATAGATACAACTATGTACATATTTTCTAGCTTAAAATACAATTTGGAAGTTTGTGGGGATTTGTTTATTAATTTCAAGTTGGTATCCATTACTGACTGACCAACATCATTTGTAGAGTCATTAAGAATAAGGAGTATTTGACATCTGTTTCCTCCTAGTATGCCATTGTATGATGGCATAATTCAGGTGCTGAAGTACCATCTTTGTTGCTGAGGATTAGCAAACTGTTTGATACATCAAGAAATCTGGATAGTTTCAAACGAAATGTCCATACATGCATGGTAACAGGACGTAAGCCAAAGTGAAGTGTAGGATGTGCGTTTCGGTCCTCTTAAGCTTATTCAGCCTGATTTACATACATCCCAGTAGGATATGGTTTATCCGCTAATCCTAGAAGCCAGTATGAATTGCTTTACCGACCAGAAATAAGCTTCGTAGATTAAAGCATCCCACTGATCAAATTAAGCAGAATAAATTAGTTTACCGAATCTCTTGGAGCAATTGCGAGGTCACAAACATAGGTCATGGAGTCGACGAACGGAGTCAATTAGGCTATCTGGACACAAAACCATAACTTCGTCATATTTGGTACTCTCTGTAAGCTAAGAAATTCGGAAAAACCTCAGCCATAACTATGCATGCATGCAATCACACCCAAGCATACAGCACGATGGACAGGGTGAAAATCATCAAAAGTAACATTATAGGGTGGAGGGAGAGATTGATAACTGAATAGTTGTCTATCCAATCAACACCAAATACATACAACACAGACGACTCAACACTTGTTTCCGATGTGTGTGAGATCCTACTGCCCACATCACAGAGGAGGCAAGGCAATTAATTACGACTATATAAATCATGTCTGGAAGTTGTGGAGTTGTTTTGATATGACTATGGACAATGAATTATGTCTGAAACGTAATCCAGTAAACAACACTGTTAGACTGTGTGATATGTCTGATAAATCGAGTGAAATGGAATTACATTCTACCACAGTGCTCAACGTTTACTCTTATACATGTGAAGTAGGAGGGAATGAAATGGCATGCCTCCAATGGACACAATTCAAAGGAGTGAAGACAACTTAACCCGCATATGCGATCCAACCAGTCTTCACGTTCTACTAAATGAGATATGGTCTCAATCCTGCAGTCAGACTCAAAAGTTGACCAGTCAGTCATCAGTTGAAACGAAAGCAATCCACAGATTCCGTAAACACCACATCTACACTACATTCTCATGTTTCCATCACAATAGGTACTCGGATTTGGCGAGTAAATTATTACCAGTGAAAACACTCAAACTATGCAGTTCCCACGAACATAAACCAACTGCCAACGAGTAACACATAAGAGATGGTGGGAAGAATAACTAGTTATGATGTAACAAGCCTCTGTATTAAGATACCGAATGACGGGGAACTGAAGTCAATGGGATAAATGGCTAAATATTGACACAGAACATAATCATAGAGGTAAGGTATCAGTTGGAGAGATCATGTTGGCTACTACAGTTGTACTGACGTCGAGTGTTTTCAAGTTTCACAACAAGATATATCACAAAATAGAAGGAGTGGCGATAGGGTGACCAATATCCCCACGCCACTGATAGCAGACATATTTATGGATAGATGGATCAGACAACTTTTTGCATGTTCAATCTTACATCCTAAACATGGTGATATGTAGATGATAGGGTTTTCATTCTGATCGTCTTCAAAAGGTAACACAAACGGGGCCAGTGATCACACCAGTCAATAAACTGGTTTTGATGAGTTTCATATGATTCAATTCTAACGCTAGCTAAATTCTTTCGATGAAGTCTATCCATAAAGATGAGTGACTATATGTTTTAGAACCGTGGCTCATATGTTTATGGACGCTGAGTGCGCTTCAGAGTTCCTGATGGTAAGATTACGCCTCCAGAGCTTTCTTGGTGAATCTTGCTATTTTTCAGTTTGCTGTGGCACATGATTCGAATGATGAACTGCTCTCTACCACTATTCTGCAAACCCTGTCACTTTTATTTATCCTATGATGAAGTAAACTAAAATGCTCAACATTAATGCGTATCAGAGTTGAATATATGTTTCGAACTTGGTATCGATTTTTGTTTTAATAGAGAACTTCATCAAACAAACCAGCCAACAGCTGTTCAATGTCTTCAATTTAGAATAAAAGCGAATTATATCAGATTGTGGATTAAAATGAAGGTAGAAAATTTGTTTTTGAGGAAAACAGAAACAATGCATAGCTGTCACTTTTCATGCATAAGTAAAGTGATGATCTCAAAGTTTATTCAAGGTCAGAATTTAGCGGGAAAATGATGTTTGAACATGTGCATGAAATAGTTTGTATATTGCACAGTTGGAAGCTGTCAGTCAAATCAATCGCTCTTGTATGTCAAACCAATTTTTTCTTGAATACTTATGTCCTTGGGTAATGTTTTAACTGGAGAACGTTACCCTGTTGAACAGAGCGTTCGAATTGAGAACATCGTTAGTTGGTGCGGAATGTCTGACGATCAGGTGGACAGACAGGTAAGTCACGAACTTTCATCAGCCGACTGAACCGAACTGATAGACCACCATTGGTATATAATCTCCTATGCCACTGCCTCAACATTGCCAGATGTGAATGATGGACAGTAGCTAGCAGTGGAATCGAAGATACGAGTTTCTTCCTTTCTGGAACTTGTTGGTTGGGTTCCCCAACTAAAACTACTGGATAACTCTATGGAGTTTGAAGCAACTGCTGAAGTGACGAGTCCCAAATATAACGAAACGCTCGCCCCAGATTCTACTACTAGTCACTACCCATCACTAATACCTCGCGAGAAAAGAAAGATATTTATGTAAAAGTCACAGGCATGAATAGGTGGTGAATACTGTGCGCAGCTGTGTCTCTCTGACTGGCTCTGAGTTATACTATTGATTAACAATACGCGTAGGATTGTGCTTGTGCAATCCCAGCCTGTCTAAACAAACCACAAGAACAGTCAGTGGTTTTATAGGTTCATTATGTAGTTTGATCCAGTCACCTTTGTCTTTATTTTTACTGAGTCCTACTTCAGTCAGCCTTGCTCAATGGATAAAGCTGTGATTTAGCGTTTATCTCGACATTCTTATTTGAAGGAGTATATGGCCTAGTTGAATGACTTGTCACTGCTGTCCAGCAGTGTAAAAAGAGCCGTGACATTGTTCAGTTTGAAGTTCCATCACAATAAATCCATGTTATAAAGGCAATCATGATCGAAAGTGCAGAACTGTTTCAAGTCACCTGAATACTGAAGAGTGGGATAAAGTAAACTGAGACTCACTACACTAATCGCTCGATTAACAGTGAAATATCCCACCAGTAGCATAGATAGCATAAGTAAGGGAATCAGGAAAGAAAGTTTCTTATCCGTCCCAACATTTTGGTCAGCCATCCTCCCAGTAAGGCTAATGCAACTACTCAAATTTGTCAAGTTGTCAGTGAATCTAAACATTCTCCTCTCTACCTACTGGTGCAAAACCCTTACTGGTGGTATTAAGGGAATGCTGTCACTCAGAAGTGAATCAATTGTCCATTTATAACAGGCTGTTTTAGAAGTGAAAACTGGAAGAGCATGCAGAAACTCAAGACACTAACAGATGGAAGAAGCTACTTGCATCAGGTGGTACTCTTTTATTACAAGCCTACTACTACTATTACTACTACCACTACTCACACTACTACTACCAGTAAAACTGCTAGCAGTATTTAACTTATTTATTCACCCTCTTTTCTACTGAACACGCTAAATATATCAGTAGAAATATTCCAGTTTGACCAAATACTTGTAGAGTTAATTGGACAGTACATTTTCTTGTCCTGTGATTAATGTGAACTGCCATCTGAGTGTCTACACAGGTTATCAAATCGACAAGTTAATTGATGACAATCACTATCATGTAGGTCACTGAAGTAATATTTATCTCTCAGTAAACACTGATCTTTGCATATCCCCTTTGTTTTTTCTTCCTATTATCTATGATTATTTACATAGATTATGTACTTTTTATTGAATTACAGAAATCAATTTTCGCCTTATTTTGAAATTGAGTAGTTTTTCGTGATTTAGGCAGTTTGTACATCGTGGTTTTCCTTTCTGTGATCTGACATCAGATGAGGAAACAGTTGAACGAATGTTTCGTTTCATCCTGAGTATTCATAAACGCATAGGAAATGTAGTTTGACAGTTTCCGGTCTCATGGATAATACATAATCATTCAATAACAAGGCTGGATTCCAATTTCCACATTTTCCAACCTCACCTGGTTTGCGATACAGTGTAGCAGTAGTGAATGAGACCCGTATAACAGTGTCAGACATTTGCTTCTTTGCATAATGAAGGTGTTTTGTACAACGATGATGCATATGATAAAGTAAAGCTGGTCAAACAAGCTCTTAGTTGTAGAGATTCCTTCTTTCCTCACTAAGAAGGCCGAGCTAACCAGTCTGTGTTTAGTAATGAGCTGATTTTAAGAACCCCTCTAAGTACCGAACAACACCAAATTAATGATCTTAAGGGGGTACATCATGTACTGGCCAAGACTGGCCATCTTTGTTCCAGAAATCAATAATTGTGATATTCATCCCCGAATAGCGTCTACAGCGTGAACAGTGAATGACTAAGAGGAGTTTTTGGTTTACATTAGTAGATGTTCGTTAGTTGGAGGCAATCAGTAGTAGGCCGTGGACCAAAGTTTTCGTGCTTTTTGGGACTCGTCAGCAAGGCGTATCTGCAACCTCGATGGAACTGATATCTCACCTGACATTGGAACCCACGTAAACCAGTGTTGTAGTCAATGACTCTACCACTGAGCTATTCGGTAAGGCTGGAAGGTACAACACTGAATAATGCGGGTTCGAATCTCAGACGGGATATCTGTACCGTCGAGGTTGCAGATACTCCGTGGTGATGAGAGCCAAAAGCATGAAAGCTAGGACTAGGTGAATACTTTTTGGTTCCAATAATAATGCTCCGGAGTGTAAACCGACTTTTCTTAGAGAGGTCAACTTGCTTCCAGCCTTCTTAAAGCTTTTTATATTTGGTGTTCAGTTTGTTCTTCGTAGTCTCACACAGAATTCTCAGTGCTGCTATTTCAACATAACAGTCAATATCTGGAATCTTCTGAATTCTTATTTGGAGATGAATGGATCAGCACTATAAGTTGGACTAGCAGCCTGTGAATGAACATCCCACCCAGTTCTTAGAAGCAGTGATATACGTTCCAGTGTCTACTTACAATATGGACGTATTCATTGAGTTGAAAGGTCGTGTCAAGGAACCACGCGCATGCTGCTTCAGTAGACGATGAGTCACACCTATTGAGTGACTGCAAATCATACTCCTTGGTTGAGCGAGGTTTGAGTTGTGACCCAATGTTTAGGGGCTGAGTACGTAACACAGTGAGTTAGAGCCCCAAAATCTTATATTTCTCAGCCCAGCACATGTTCATTTAATAAGTTAATAGCCATAACTACCATATTCTATTCAGTTATCTAAGCTAATGATTTCTCTGGATGAAAATGAATGATTAGTCAGACTCTAATTTATAATCAGTATTGGCTGACATAGTTCTGTGACTAATAGTTAGGGGTTCAGGATAACACTGTGAGTGACTATCAAGCTACCTCATCAAAACCTGTTCCCCACTCATTACTTTGCTTTTCAAAGTCGAAAGCGTAGTAATTCAAGGCTTCAGCAGGTTCATCCGCTTTAACACCGGCACACATCCCAAGTGAGGTATAAACACAACCAAGAAAGTCCCAACCCACCTCATTCATTGCTTTACGTCTATTAAAGATTATGCACGAAAGCTTTTGATGGGTTAGTGACATGCTAGCACTCATGAGGCTGGGTCACAACATTCCTTAGGGAACAGACTGCATCACGTTGTACACCATCAAACGTACAAATGTGTCTGTAAAACTTTTCATTCACAAAATGTAGACTTATTAACTAAATGATCGACCTCCTAGTCAAATCATATAATGGGATTCTCAATGCACCCATTTTGATCGAATTACTAAGGATGATGTACTCGTTAAGAGTGTTTCAAAGAAGTTAAATGAATATCTGAAAATGAGTAGTGAAATAACAGTTGCCTCCTTGAACTGCTGACAAAGTATACAAGAATGACCATTCGTAGACTGAAACTCCCTGGTATTTACATTCCTTATTGACATGTAACCTGAGAAGGTGAACTTATCAGAAATTCCTATTGGTCTGTGATGAAAATTGAGTCGCTGAACAGTACCCCTGAGAAAATCTCACCTATGGTGGCCGCTTAATTACCCGGAAACAGGAGAATCAGTAAGAAGATAGAAAGTAACATTCTGAAAGAGGAGTATTTCCCATGAATGAATTCTCTTCACTTTCTACAATTATAAAATGCATTTATTCAGGGTAAAAAATCAAGCCAAGTTAGGGGCAAATGCATTTCCGAAGTGTAATGATATTCAGGAACTGTAAGGAAATCGATTTTTAAAGATTTGTCGATATTGGAATACTATATGAATAATGTGATGGTAAACGAAAGATCAATCTTCTTGTTCCAATAAAAGTATGGAAACAAAACTACTGTGTATCCATGATATACTAAGGGAAAATGGATATCCAGACAAGTTCATAAAAGCTAACATTAATTACAGTGGTGTGAAACAAGAATTGATGACGTTGGAGAAGACGCCTTTGTTTCCGCGGCAACAATTCAAGGAAGACGCTCCAAGTGACATCCGATTACAACGCCTAGCTAGAGCAGTCAATAGGACGTTTTATGCAGGTCAGCTTTGTATATCTTTCAGGAATCAGTCAATTCTCAACCTGAGACTACTGGAAAGTCTGCTTACTCTTAACTCTTCATCTTGCCTATAACAATTAAACTGTTCCTGTGGAACTAGTTACATAGGCAGGTGCGTCTCCAGATACGAGAGAATTTATCAGCTTGATTTGGAAAAGGTGAAGTGAAAGTGGTGAAATGTCCCATCCTAGAAAACCTAGTAAACACAGGGAATCACATAGGTGCTAGTAAGGCTTTCCCTGTCGTTCATAATGTATCAAAAATATTACCACTTGCAGCCCACCAACGCATACTCGAAATAGCTTAAGCTGCTACCATAAAGTTGATCAAACCTGAACTGTGGATTAAGAAAGATCATGTTCCAGCGTTATTCAAGGAGGAAAGAAAAAATTGATTTCCTTACAGTTTCCAGTTCTCACTGCACTTTTAAAATGTATCTGCCTCTAACCTGACTTGATTTTACGATGTACAAATGTTTTTTTTTATAATTGCAGAGCCTGACGAGAATTTAGTGAAAAGAATGCTCCTCGTTCAGAAAATTGTTTTTTATCAATACTATGGGAATCTTCAGATGTTTGAAATCTTATAAAACGATAGAAGGTAAGTTCTGCATCCCTCAGGAGTGTGGAACCATGACTGTAAGTAGCCCACTACTTCCCCGATTTCAGTTTCTTTATAGTCCTCGATTGGCATTATCTTGAGAGTGACTTTAAAGGCAGTCTTAACAACTGTTGAAATACCTAATTTCGACTGGGTAGGTAGTTTTTCATAAGATGAAGAGATGGAGTTGGTTATCTTGGCAGTTTTTAGGGTGGCCTTTAAAGCCACCTCTATCTTGAGGTCATTCATCACTATTTAATTAATTGTCAATAGATTACATGTGATATACTTTTAAGCCCAGGTAATGGGAATGCAGATATTCACTCTGAATTGGCCACTTTATAGTAACCAGTGGCATGTCCGTAATCCCAATCAAAGTCCATGCATACACTGTGTGATCAGATGACTAGTCAACATGCTATTGTAATATACTCAGTGTTTTTATTACTATGAAGTCGGAAAGAAGAATGTAATGCATGGTCTGGCTGACAGGATTTGCTTTCTTTCGACTTCATCAACGCAAAAACCAACCAATGACTCGTCAGACATTGTTCAGTAATGACATTATCACTATAAAGTAGTCATAAAACTTTCGGCAGTTTGATTTACTCATCCGATTCCAACAGCTGAATGAATCAGTCGGAGATTTCTGATGGCATAAAACCAAATTGTTGGTTAATCACTGTACATAAACTGCATACCCTTAGAGGTGCTAAATTCCTAATCAAGCGATTCATCTCTTCTTGTACAACCCAATTAATGTAATGGAAGCGATGGTCAAGAATTTTTTTCAATTTAGCAAACATCCTGTTTTAACACCATAGTTTAATCCCTGTTACTATAAAAATGAATTTTCACTCAGAGATGCTGTCATTTCATGACTTTCTAACAAGATCAGAGAACAGGCTTTTGAAAACATCTGTTGATCAAAACACCTACACAGAATTCTCGCTTAATGTGACGGATACAGAAGAGTTTACTGAATATGGTTTCGGTCCTTATGACAATGAATTCAATCAATATTTGCTGAACTTTGGTGACGAAGCTGGAACTTCACTCTTTATCATCTTTTCAAATAAACAACAACTGAACATTGTATTAATCCCTATTTTTTTATTCTCTCTGTTCTCATCTTAATATGCTACTGTGAAAACCTCTCTCTTTTGCGCTTTTTTTCTCTGTATGTCATTTTGTAAATTTTTTCAGCCAACACATCTGTGTGAGGAAGTCTGTGTTGCTTTGACCATCTGACTTACCTAATAAAATCTGAGTGACCATGGGGATATATATTAGATGCCGGGAGTAAATTGACAAAATACTGCGACGAAAGTTTCGTAATTTTTGATGCTCACCACCAAAGCATATCGCACTTAGTAAGGAAACTGGTGTTACCTCGATGATACAAATCTGCATCACTCAGCCTACAGTATGCCCGATATTTTAGCACTTAGTTATTCATGCTACAACTGAACTCCTGTAGGACTGAATAGTGTAAACAAATTTGTCACTGATGGGTAGGTGGTATAGCTATCCTCCCCCCCCCTAGTAATCAGTAGGAACTGAAAGTTATTGACTGAATTTCAAATGTTACCATTGAATAAAGTGATGTGAGACTGTAGTGCACTGTATTTCGGCGTCTGACTTTACCAGGTGCTGACATTTGTGAAAGAGGCCTAACGACTACTGACAAGTCTTACCTTTTCTCTCTGGTGATATACTTTACACTGCAACTTGGTTACATTTTATCATCTACTTATCGAAAGTGGGAAAAATACTCACCATTAGATTTCAACTCAGTGTTCCAACGGTGGTCAAAATATTATATGCTATAGATCATTTTTGTTTGAAAAAGGATTTTTTTCTCATTGAACTCTTTGGAGAACTCTAAATCTCAGTAAGACTTTCTATCGTCTCTTAAAATCCATCATATAAAATTTCTATTCTCCTTGTCATTCGATAAAAAACGAACATACACGATAGTTGCATTCTTCCATTTTGTCGAGCAAAGAAAATAGGATAAGTTATCTGCAAATTCTATTGGCTACATTCATTGGCCAATCAAATCGTAGGGATCTGGTAGCTTATAAAAATCAAGTGTAATAAGATGTCAGTTGACTTTTCCTTATGATCACGAAATAATTAGGATACCTTATATGTAGCTGTTTATTTTCAACTATAAATACAGAGTTTTACAAATCATTCTACAGTACAGTATGCTTAATATTCATTTTAAGAAAATATGACCCTAAAACATGGTGACATGCATACTTTCGAAATATGATTTAAACACTCTCATGCACCCGGCTAGTAACAGTTCAATACCTTCTTTGAGAGCAGTGTATGATACAACACTAGATGAAGACGATAATGAAGATGACCATGACCATGACAAAGAAGTAGAGGATAGTGCTGAAGATGAGGTATCTGATGACCCGAATGACTCTTCGTCAGCAGCTCACGGTAGAGATATTGAAGGCTTGGAGGAGTTCAACTATAAAGAATCTACCTCAGATATTGTATCGTCTGTATCTTTTCTCAGTCGACGTATCACTCGAAATTACGCCAGTGAATTCATCCTACCCGATGATACACGTGTAGCTGTGAGTCGTCTTGAAGGTATCTATCCTATGGACAATAGTGAACAAGTTATACTAAGCCTATCCGTTGGTCATAAGAATATATATACTGGTCAGTATTCACCAGAGGCTTATCAGTCGACGTCTACACATCCTGTCGGTGCAGATGCCTGCAGCAATCGAGTATCCATGAGTAGTTCAGAGAAAACCAACACTTCAACGGAGAAAATGGTGAACAAGTCTGATGACAATCAAACTGCAGATGATAAATATTCAGATGGAATGGAGAGAAAATCATCGAAACTCAACAGTGAAGTAAGTTGAACCCTTGAAAACATATAAATCATTATTCGTCATTAATGTTAGTTTGACAATAATCATGACAAGGTAGATTGATTTCACTACTGACTGGGCTATCAATGACAGTCTATTTTGGTGGACTGTAAAACTTTGGTGAAGTGGAATCAGTGATGTAGTAAGAGAAGCTAAACCATAGACTAAAAATATGAACCTACACCTGTCACATCATTTAATTATCTAAACCACTGAGCCAACAGGTCATGCTGGTATGATCAAGTTTTCTAGTTTAGTCTTCATCAGGATTTCCTAGAATAAAACTTAAATAAATACTGTTGTTATGATACATGCAATTTCCCGTTACTATACAGGGCCGAATTGCTCGACCTCTGTTAGCAGATGGGCCGCTATGTGGATGCGGTGGAATCCAGGATGAGCGTTTCGTCCTATTTGGGACTCGTTAGTCGGATGTACCTGCACCCTAGTGAGTGATGTTGTTCCTAATGGGGCTCGAACCCCAGTGGCTTAGCGTATAATGCTCTAGCAATGCACTGACTAGATCTTTAGTCGTAACAGCATCTGTCGTTGGAGTACAGGCACATACAGCTGGCGAGTCCGAAATAGGATGAAACGAGCATCATGGATTCCTCTTTTAGTCATCAAGATCAATATGAAATAAATACTATTTTTTAGTTTTCATAGATCCTTCATGAGCATTTTTGCAACAAATCGGTCTAGTGATATTTTCCAGCTGTAAGAGTTTCAATGAAGCAAAGCTGAGCACTTGTATCCATATATATGTCTAGTCAGTCAGTGTGGATACGACCTAACACTAATCCAACCACTAGCTGTTCTTTAAAGAGTGAAGTTTAATTATCACTGCCATCCAGATCCTGTGACAGCCGACACGTTAATGAACTTATAATTTAGCAACAGCAAATGTAAACATGGCAGCCAATCACATTTCTACTGACTTCAATCATTCCCAGTAGTTTACTGAAAAGTTCACTCTTGGACACTATGGTAGAGTGTAATTTTATATTGATTTCGTTTACTGAAAGACAGTACTACTACTACTGCTACTACTACTCACATTAGTACTGAATAACCTGAGTAGTTCGAAACCATTGAGACTGATCTGCAGTAACCCACCGGACGGTTGCTTCGCTCGTTTATGGACCGAGGTCATCAGCGGTGTACCTGGACAAACTCAGCTCACAGGGCCGAATTATCTCAGATTGCCTGAATCTTGCTGGTTAAGTGACTTGTATGTCCTGGTATACCTAAAACTGGATGATTAGTCTGCAAAAGATTTACATATTCCACGTTCTACATTAGCATTTCTTGAAGTTGAGTAGTGTTTCATGTACCTAGCACACTGTGATACAGTATTAGTAATTTGATGACCTTTTCATTGCAAATTATTGCTCATATTTATATTAGAGTGGTCAAGCAACCTTCAAACCTCATTTCTACAAGGAGAAAACTCTTCATTCCTTCATCGTAATAGTAGTAAAATATTCCTATCACTATAGAACTGAAGGGATTCAGAAAACGATCAGATATTGACTTAGAGCACAATCATGGAACCTTAAGTAGTTGTTGGTGAGATCATGTTAGGTGTACAACTGTATCTGACCATCACAATCCTCAAAATATAGGCCCGCTATGACGTTGAAGTTTGTTCCGTTGTCCAGTGCACTTTTTAAGCAGAACTTAAGGTTGTCGTGGAGATACTGACCACTCCGATGTGTTCTATCAATGGCAGATTATGTTTCATTTGTTAGATGATATTCGATTACTTAGACGACGTCTAGGAGTAATTCGAACTTTTATAAAGCAAAATATTTGAAAATAGAACGGTTTGTAAATTTCTCTTTAGTTTTTGCAAGTTGTGTGTGTCTATTGGCTAACCTTCGAGCTAAAGGGACTATACTGCAAATAAAAAATATTTTGTAAATTCCGAATGAAGTAGAAAAATAAATTTCTGACGTTTCGCTACTTTGTGGAAATCGCTTCTTCAGAGAATGAAACCTGTACAAGTTATTGATGGTTTAAGTAGTAAAAGGTGACGAATCAAATCACATTGTCGTCTATACATGATTAACTGATAAACAAAGACAAATGGTGAACGCTTCATGACCAGCATAACAATGACATTTACGTTCATATTATCATCATGTATAGACGACAATGTGATCTGATTCGTCACCTTTTATTATTTAAACTATTCGATAGCTTGTACAGGTTTTATTCTCTGAAGAAGGGATTTCCACGAAGTCTCGAAATTAATTTTTCCACTTCATTAGGATTTTACAAAATATATTTCATTTACAGTCCAATTACCAATGCTCAACTTATTCAACTCTATCAGGTCAAATTTTGATCCTGAATTTTAAAAATGAGGATATATGTTTCATTAATTTAAGTGTAAAACTTGGCCGCTGTGCTAAAACGTAATTTCATGTTAGATGGCTTATTTGAGATAGCCAGTACATAGTGGTACAGTATTATCTACTTGATGACGTTTCGAGCATAAATGATTACTGCTCATAGCCATATCAATGTGATCATATTGCTTTCAAGACTTGATTTTTATAGTCCTGTCACCTTATATGGTTTATTTTTATGGGTAGTAACATTTTCAATATCTCCGGTATAGGTGTTGTGTCCCTCTCTCTCTCTCTCTCTCTCTCTCTCTCTCTTCACCTAATTATATTGCACTTATGTAGTGTGGTTTTATACCACCCTATTGTGTGGTTGTATGTTAATGCATGCAATGCAATAGCCGAAGGTCTTTTTCTAGATTAGTGATCCTCTTGGAGTCTGTCATTCCATATTTGGCTTAATTGATGTTCCAATGGTCTGACTGACCCTTAAGCTGACAAAACTTGTCTCTCAGTGACCTTGTAGGTTTGAATGTCACTCTACTTCCAGCCAAGTTGAGAATTCTATGTAAAGTTTCCAATGTTCTTTCTTTATGTGTTAGCATAATAGAGGCTCTGTGCGCCTTTCTACTTGTTTCGGTCATTTATATTGGTATTACTGTTTTTATTTTGTTTTTTTGCATTTTCGTACAAGTTTCTGAATAAACTGTAACGTTTCTTTCATGTGCCCCATTTCCTTACTTAGTTAAGTCCTTCCACTAACTAGTGAGTGCTCAAGCTTCATCATTAAAACATTTCAATAAACCAGCCTTAACTGATATTTATTAAGATGACCTGAAGTCTAGAAACCTATTACTGCATATCGGTTTCCTAAAGACAATAGTATCCAAACTACGTCTCTCATTCGTTTTACCGTGCAATCCAAGATTGCTAATTCTCATTGTTCCCTATTTATCTCGTAAGAGGATTGAATTGATTCAACTGTTGAGTTTATATATATGAAGAAATGGAAACCGTATCATCTACATATCACCATGTTTAGGATGTAAGATTGAACATGCAAAAAGTTGTCTGATCCATCTATCCATAAATATGTCTGCTATCAGTGGCGTGGGGATATTGGTCACCCTATCGCCACTCCTTCTATTTTGTGATATATCTTGTTGTGAAACTTGAAAACACTCGACGTCAGATACAACTGTAGTAGCCAACATGATCTCTCCAACTGATACCTTACCTCTATGATTATGTTCTGTGTCAATATTTAGCCATTTATCCCATTGACTTCAGTTCCCCGTCATTCGGTATCTTAATACAGAGGCTTGTTACATCATAACTAGTTATTCTTCCCACCATCTCTTATGTGTTACTCGTTGGCAGTTGGTTTATGTTCGTGGGAACTGCATAGTTTGAGTGTTTTCACTGGTAATAATTTACTCGCCAAATCCGAGTACCTATTGTGATGGAAACATGAGAATGTAGTGTAGATGTGGTGTTTACGGAATCTGTGGATTGCTTTCGTTTCAACTGATGACTGACTGGTCAACTTTTGAGTCTGACTGCAGGATTGAGACCATATCTCATTTAGTAGAACGTGAAGACTGGTTGGATCGCATATGCGGGTTAAGTTGTCTTCACTCCTTTGAAT
The DNA here is from genome assembly GCA_944470555.2 of Heterobilharzia americana. Lineage (NCBI taxonomy): Eukaryota > Metazoa > Platyhelminthes > Trematoda > Strigeidida > Schistosomatidae > Heterobilharzia > Heterobilharzia americana. Next base: position 74,269,535 of record OX104129.1, on the reverse strand, counting down.
TGTGTCCATTGGAGGCATGCCATTTCATTCCCTCCTACTTCACATGTATAAGAGTAAACGTTGAGCACTGTGGTAGAATGTAATTCCATTTCACTCGATTTATCAGACATATCACACAGTCTAACAGTGTTGTTTACTGGATTACGTTTCAGACATAATTCATTGTCCATAGTCATATCAAAACAACTCCACAACTTCCAGACATGATTTATATAGTCGTAATTAATTGCCTTGCCTCCTCTGTGATGTGGGCAGTAGGATCTCACACACATCGGAAACAAGTGTTGAGTCGTCTGTGTTGTATGTATTTGGTGTTGATTGGATAGACAACTATTCAGTTATCAATCTCTCCCTCCACCCTATAATGTTACTTTTGATGATTTTCACCCTGTCCCATCGTGCTGTATGCTTGGGTGTGATTGCATGCATGCATAGTTATGGCTGAGGTTTTTCCGAATTTCTTAGCTTACAGAGGAGTACCAAATATGACGAAGTTATGGTTTTGTGTCCAGATAGCCTAATTGACTCCGTTCGTCGACTCCATTGACCTATGTATGTGACCTCGCAATTGCTCCAAGAGATTCGGTAAACTAATTTATTCTGCTTAATTTGATCAGTGAGATGTTTTAACCTACAAGCTTATATCTCAGTGAGTTTGTAGTTTTAAATGCCACTCTAATCCCATCCAGCCTTATTGAGAATGCTGCGTAGTTTTTTACTGCCTTCTCTATGGTAATTTTGTAGTGGTTTTTAATTCTCTCTTTACAGTGTTGGCACCAGTATTACCAGCGTTACTATTACTACTGTTTCAAGTGACCTCATTACTATAGAGTGGGATAAAGTAAACTGAGACACACTACACTAATCGCTCGATTAACAGTGAGATATTCCACCAGTATCCTAGATAGCATAAGGAAGGGAATCAGGAAAGAAAGTTTCTTATCCGTCCCAACATTTTGGTCAGCCATCCTCCCAGTAAGGCTAATGCAACTACTCAAATTTGTCAAGTTGTCAGTGAATCTAAACATTCTCCTCTCTACCTACTGGTGCAAAACCCTTACTGGTGGTATTAAGGGAATGCTGTCACTCAGAAGTGAATCAATTGTCCATTTATAACAGGCTGTTTTAGAAGTGAAAACTGGAAGAGCATGCAGAAACTCAAGACACTAACAGATGGAAGAAGCTACTTGCATCAGGTAGTACTTTTTTATTGCAAGCCTACCACTACTACTACTACTACTACTCACACTACTACTAACACTGCTCACACTACTACCACTACTACTACTACTACTACTACTACTACTCACACTACTAATACTAGTAAGACTGCTAGCAGTATTTAACTTATTTATCCACCCTCTTTTCTACTGAACACGCTAAATATATCAGTAGAAATATTCCAGTTTGACCAATACTTGTAGAGTTAATTGGACAGTACATTTTCTTGTCCTGTGATTAATGTGAACTCCATCTGAGTGTCTACACAGGTTATCAAATCGACAAGTTAATTGATGACAATCACTATCATGTAGGTCACTGAAGTAATATTTATCTCTCAGTAAACACTGATTTTTGCATATCCCCTTTGTTTTTTCTTCCTATTATCTATGATTAATTATATAGATTATGTACTTCTTATTGAATTACAGAAATCAATTTTTGCCTTACCAAGAAAGTCCCAACCCACCTCATTCATTGCTTTACGTCTATTAAGAGATTATGCACGAAAGCTTTTGATGGGTTAGTGACATGCTAGCACTCATGAGGCTGGGTCACAGCATTCCTTAGGGAACAGACTGCATCACGTTGTACACCATCAAACGTACAAATGTGTCTGTAAACTTTTCATTCACAAAATGTAGACTTATTAACTAAATGATCGACCTCCTAGTCAAATCATATAATGGGATTCTCAATGCACCCATTTTGATCGAATTACTAAGGATGATGTACTCGTTAAGAGTGTTTCAAAGAAGTTAAATGAATATCTGAAAATGAGTAGTGAAATAACAGTTGCCTCCTTGAACTGCTGACAAAGTATACAAGAATGACCATTCGTAGACTGAAACTCCCTGGTATTTACATTCCTTATTGACATGTAACCTGAGAAGGTGAACTTATCAGAAATTCCTATTGGTCTGTGATGAAAATTGAGTCGCTGAACAGTACCCCTGAGAAAATCTCACCTATGGTGGCCGCTTAATTACCCGGAAACAGGAGAATCAGTAAGAAGATAGAAAGTAACATTCTGAAAGAGGAGTATTTCCCATGAATGAATTCTCTTCACTTTCTACAATTATAAAATGCATTTATTCAGGGTAAAAAATCAAGCCAAGTTAGGGGCAAATGCATTTCCGAAGTGTAATGATATTCAGGAACTGTAAGGAAATCGATTTTTAAAGATTTGTCGATATTGGAATACTATATGAATAATGTGATGGTAAACAAAAGATCAATCTCCTTGTTCGAACAGTTCAACTGCTCCTGTGCAGCTAGTTACATTGGACGTACAGTTAGGCGAGTCCGTCGTCGAATCGCCGAGGATCACCCTTTATGTCTAAGTAAATGGGAAACCAGATCGATACGAAGCTCAATACTCTCTCATCTGATTGACACCGTCCACCGAGTTAACATTCATAATGCCTTTAAAGTTATTTATCACATTCCTTCTCACCTCACCCATCCTCTACGAGTTCGTCTTATACATCCACCTAAACAAGCCAAGTCTGTGTTCAGCCTCTTTCTTTGCCTTGGCCACCTGTATGGCTCATTTATTACAATAAGATTCTTCATTTCATTCACCACACAACTGACTATAACTAAGATTTTAATAGCTCTGTTATTATTATTATTACTACCATTATTATTATTACAGATTTAGCCATCTTCTTCTCCCCCTACTGTCTCTAATTACCGTCAACAACTTACCACTTTACGTAACAGTTCACTTTCGCTCTTTGGTTACCATTATACAAAATACTTATTATGTAAGAACCTGTTCATAAAATCTTTCTACTATAATTAATCTATGCTTTAGTTAACTTTCTTAATTACCTGATCAATTATCACCCTTTTGATACTTTGAGATGGATGACCTTTCATTGAACAACTGTCACCACTAGATTGGTATGTAATTTTGCGTTTGTAAATGCTATATTAATATGGGGCCATTCACCGATGAGGAACTAATTGAAAAGAAATATTTCTTCGCTCACACTCTTTGTTTCACTACATATCTAAATGGGAATTTTTTGCATTACTGATAAGTATAATAACTGAATAAACTGACTACAGCGGAATAATAAGGAATCACTGATCAGTTTTCAACTATTACAGTAGAGTTACGTAGGGAAGAGAAAGGACAAAAGTGAGTTATCGTGAAGGAGAAAAAATGAGGATAATGCTTATTGATGCTTGTAATTTCCTTTTGATATACAGGGTCTTACTACTGGGCCTCTGTCGGCCTATGGGCCCCTCAATGCTGCTGGGTATTTATGATATATTCATCTTGGTGGCTGGCAGTAGAATCCAGAACGCGCGTTTTGCCTTGTTTGTTACACATCAGCCAGATGTGCCTAGACCTCAGTGGGTGATGTTGTTTTCACTGGGACCAGAACGCAGCACCCATTGCTTCGAACAACGAAGCTGAGGAGTTCAGAATAGGATGAAACGCCTTCTAGATTCCACTGCTGGCCTTTAAATAGACCAAAAACAGGGTTTTTTTTGAAAATTTTAGATTCTAAGAACTAAATTATCCTATTGATGATCCATCTGTTAAAATTCAGATACTACTAATTCTACTCAATAATGTAATGAGTATACTCAATAATAAGGATGGAATTTGTGCATCGACCAGTTTTTATAGGGACTATATCAAGTAAGTAACTTATTGTATAGACTTAATAGACTTTCAGAAGTATAAATCTGACCAACCACAATATTTTCCGGTTTCATTTTACATCTCACTATTTGAAAGTATGTTTCCAAAATGGAATCTGCTTTAACGGCTGATGCACTTACTTACTACCAATAATCATTGAGGTGTTTGTGAGGAGGAGACTCGATTTCATGACCAAGCTGGGCAAAGTCATCAAGGTAAACTGGTTACAGGAAAAGTCTGAAAGGTGATTTCATTCCTTGCCTTTTGTGTGTATTGAAATGTGTCCTCAGAATTGAAGGGTTAAGTAGCTACATGACTGTTTCTTTTGAGTCAGTGATTGATGTTAACTGTCATTTGGATCAACTCTTGATTGAGAACGAATGTATTTGATAACACTGAACAGATATAAAACCTGCACGGATGAATACCCACCGGTTAGTTTTAAACACTTAACATGGATGTACTGGTAATTGTGGTTCCCCTTTATTATATCGTATCAAAATTACACATGCCAGTAAACAACAACTGATGCTTGACGTATAATAGATGGTAGTGGTGCTTAAGTAGGCTAGTGGATGACAGAGACTCTGCTGTTTGAAGCAGAGGGTGCCAGGTTTCATTCTCAGGGGGAATACTGCCACTCACTGAGAGGTAGGCACGGTTGGCTGATGAGTCATAAGTGGTTCTAAACTCACCTCTTTCATTCTACTGTAAGCCACCACCCAGCACGTTATGACATTCAACATGGATTGTCTGAAGTTCAAGCATGCCTCTTAAACAATCTAACAACACTAAAAATCCACCGTTAAGTTTGTTGAAATAGGTCTAAGTTCGGTACCGTCTATGTCTTGTTATTTTAAGGAGAGTTTAAATCCTTAGTATCGGTTCTCGAACAGTCATTTAGAAGAGTACAACTTACGAAGTTATTTTCGTTCTTAAATAAGGCTCAACATTTAAAAAAGAAGGAAGTAGGTAGAAAAGTTGAGATAAAAGTTACTTTTCACTTCATATTCCGATGAAAAACTTGGCTTCAGACTGATAATTTTCCAGTTTCCCAGAAATTTCATAGTGAAGGCTACCTAAAGCAAATGAACCAAGCCAAAATGACCACTCAGTTCGTTCTGGATCCACTAGATGATTGCTTAAAAGTGATTTCTCATAAAATGTATTACTGATTGGGAAAAAAGAGAACAACTGAGTAGTTTTCCGCTGTTTGTTTTGTCGAGTATAAAGATTTCTTCCCAATGAATGGTGGTAAGTGGTCTCATAGCATCGATGAGGAATATTCGAATCGGCCTTCTCTTTGTAAAGCTATAATTAAAAGTCACTTAACCACTGATTCCAGCTTGTCACCAATTAATGTCACTCACAGATCAAACATTTGATCTGTAGCGACTAATTCAGAAAACTGAGGTTTGTATTCATCATAAAATGACACCAGTTGGAGAAACATTGGAAACTTAAGAGGACTGGATAGCTGTTTCATCATAGTATGGGACTCCTCAGCAGTGAGCAACCATGATCCCACTGGGGCTGGGACCCAGGACCTTCAGGTTCCTGGCCAGCACGTTACCGCCCAGCCACTAGGTCGGAACCCAATGGTCCATATTTCTAACTTATGTCAGTTCACGAAATAGCACGACCATCACCCATTGTCATCGTTGAGTATTTGTCCTCACGTTCATCAAGTTGTGAATCGACAGAAGTTGGATATATGGACCACTGGATTCCGACCTAGTGGCTAAATGGTAACGTGCTGACTACGGCACATGAAGGTCCTGGGTCCGATCCCTGATGAAGTCATAGGTGCGCATTGCTGAGAAGCCCCAAACTAGAACAGAACAGCTGTTCAGTGCTCTCAGTTTTCCAATGTTCCTCCAACTGATGTCAGTCCATGATGAATACCAACTTGAAATCAATAACTCCCCACAAACCCCCAAATTGAATCGATCAACAGGACACCATTTAATGAATTGTTGTCAAGTGTTGATCAGTTCCTCTGCATTAACCAATAAGAATTCTCCTCCCATGTCAATGTACTTATTTAAAGGAACACTTCTGACAAAAACACACAGTGCTCGTCATAATCTCAGCATTGGAAGAATAAGTCCTTACTTAAGGGGCTAAAACTTCCGAAGTTGTCGTCATACACCCCGAACACTTCATCGCACAATCCTGTGTGCTGATAAGTGGAATACTTTCTATGCACTACTGAACACTATAAAAAACAAGAGTGGGAAAGCAAGATTTATTGCTGCAGGGGAAAAGCGGAAATGCAGCTGTGCGTGCAGTTATTTTACTGAACTAATAACTAATAAGTTCCATATGGAAAATTGTTTTCCCAGAGATTGGTTAACTGTAGACTAATAAAATGCTAATGACACTATCTGCGACCAAGGCTAAGGGTGAATATATAGTGCACATTCTACATGGGAAATACTTATAACTCATTTGTTTTGCTGTCCATTCCGACACTTGTCCACTCCATGCTCTTTTTTGTTTGCATTCCCCCGTCGGCGTTTGGATCGAATCGATCGGTCTCTATTGACACACAGATTCCTGCACGGATGCCTTGTTATTGCTTGTGGTTAGCAGTGGAATCCAGGATGCGCGTTTCGCCCCACTTAGAACTTGTCAGCCAGATGTTGTTATGCTGTTCTTACAGGGACTGATGACTTACTCACTGGTGTAGCTGATAATGTTGTCGCGTTTAAAGTGATCAGCCTTGGGTTCCAGCCTTATTTATAACGACACTCACTGAGATGCAGGTACACCCGTCTGACGAATCCCAAATAGGACGAAATGCGCGTCCTAGTTCCTACTATTCATCATTATCTATACGTTCTGTTTTCGTATTGTGTAGCTAGTAGCATTCTGCATAGAGCTCTGATTAATCCTCCCTCCTCACCACAGTTGCAAACTTGTTAGGCTTCATCATCTAAAAGTAGAAAGAGATAGTCACTTAGAGACTTAAGTTGATGACGTCTAGTTATTGTCAATTTTTCTATGAAGAGCCGGCTAAACTTTGAAAACATGTGACATGGATACTGACGATTTTACATACATTTCGAATACACAATTCATGAACTGATCTCCTTGAAATTTCGCCCTTATCTTCGATTGTACATCATTTTAATTCTCCCTGGTATAAAATTATATCAATTTTAAACAATCTGAATGCGATACAGCTGAAAACGTTAAATTTGTTCTCCTCCTATCTAAGCTGAACAGATTAGATGAACGTGGTTAGCGGAAAGATTTATGCTTGCAATGTAACATTTTTTGCTAACTGTGAAATTAGTTTGGCTATATTGGACTGTTGAACAATTTTCTTGTTTGTTTTACTAAATAAACAACCTATATATACATATATACCTGCATCGATGCAGAATTACATGCGCATCCACACATACACACAAATAGGTAGGCTGTTGCAGCTGAAAATAATAAAATAAGATTTCACGAAATTATACTGGGTAGGAAAATGCTTTTTAATCGATTTCACGACAGTGTCTAATCTTCGGTTTGCCACTAAGACTGTAGTTTGTCTCCATGAGAAAATATCAAACTGCAGAGAACATCAAACCAACATATTCTCTTTCCTTCAGTTCATTAGAACAGGAGTTTAAATCGAATACAGATGTGAGATGTATCCACTATGGGTCATCGGACTGATTGTCAGCCTATCGGTAGTAGTAATGTATAGCCTTAATAAGTTTACTTGTCAAATCTATTTAAATATGAGACGGCAAACAAAGTATCGCTTGCCCTTCAAAGCTTTTCTGGCATCAAAAATAGTCGTCTTATTAGTTGATCGTTTCGTATATCATCCGTGTACACTAATGAGACCGTGAATACTTTGATGTTGAGTTGAAACGGAATAACACTCAGCAACCACATGGACACTCGTGTACTAGGCACTGATCTACACCTATTGCGTGATGGCTGGTGACACTAACTGGCTTCCAAAGCCTTGGTAGGTGGAGTGTAGTTCAAACCCTTAGCCCACTGTTGGAAGTCAACGGTTTAAACTGATGAGCCACAGATCTACAACTACAGCATATTTGTATCCAGTTTACTTGCCCAGTCAGTGGGTCTAATTGAGTGTGTACATGCGCTTAAGGACGATAGAAGAAGGAAATGGTGCGTACGCACTGCCTAAAGCCTGTTAGCGGGTGTTTGACCGGTGACCTTGGATAAAGACTTTGTAGTCCACTAGTTTACTAACAGAGAATGGTGAAGTACGTATTGCTATCTCAAACAATGATCCAGTTATAACAAAAAGGATTCTGGAGTAGTTTTTTGACTGTGGCATTGAGAAGAGTGCGCTCGAATCGCCTCAAGGCCGCAGCTAGTCAAAGGTTACGGACACTGCTGTTGCCTGCAGTTGTGAAACTCGTTCTCAACTCATGCATCACTTCCAATTGTTAATTGGTCAAAGGCACTTCTAAATCTACTCACGTACACATATGAGTAGAAGATGAGTATTGAGAAATTTATGACTGAATTCCAAGACGTGTACAATATCAAATATCTACTTATTTCTCACAAGCTGCACATTCTCATCATCAAACTTCAAATGTTTGACCTGTAATGGTATCCGATACTTGTATCTTCCACTGAAGCATCCTTTTTTACAGAATAGTGATGAATGCTAGAGGCAAAGTGAACAGTATGCTTCGTGTTATGTCAGTTAGTGTATTTGCGGTTAAGTGATTCGGTGCCTAATTGAACAATATTGATTTCATATCCCACCCATAGTACTTCCAACTCCATTTGCATGGCATTGTGTACAATGCTTACACGGTAACTTATGGGTATGCTGTGAGCTACTGAGCCTTGTAAATATTGAGCACTAATCACTTGTTTCGTGTAGAATTGGATACACAAATACTATGTAAGACTACACTGAATGAAACTCCTGTGAATTAACCAAATGTATTCGATGTGAAGCAGAAAAAGTGGTTATCAGTGGAATCTAGAATGCGCGTTTTGTTCTACTTCGAACTTATCAGCTCCAAGTACTTACCTGCTAGTTTTCTTGTCTTCACTGAGACCAACAGCCAGAAACCATCTATTCAGACATCAAAGCATTACGCCATTTGGGTTGCTGAGTTACAATAGTCATTCTTCATGAAATGGTGTTGAATTTTAGTCGCAGTGGGGACAACACCATTCACCGCGCCTGGTTGCTGGACCTTAAGCAGGACGAAAGCGTGTATTCTGGACTCCACTACTATTAAGTTTATTCTCTCTATGACTAAAATGAAACTACCAGTTGTATCCAGGTATCTGCACAATAGCTTATATCCCAACACAGGTCGATCACTTCTGTCTGGGTCGATCGATAATATGAATTAAGAAGTAATAATATGAAATTAATGTTTGTGTGTGGAAAAAGTGAGTATTTTATGGCAAATATGTTCCACCAAGAACTCTTCAGCAGTGGGCACTCATGATTCAGCCAGGAGTTGAACTTAGTACCTTCGGGTTTCTCTGTGAGCTGACATAGCACAACTCCCATCCAACACTATCACTGAGTATGAGTCCTCACGTCCGATTTGGTTTCCCCCACTGGTCATGGCTTCGCACTAGGACCTTCAGCAGTCTTATCTCAAAGCAAGTCACTGGTTAACAGTGGACAGTAACACAATCTGGAGGCTTGTCGGGATTTATTGGTTTCAGAGTGATATTCATTACGGATTGACACTAGCTGAAGGTCCTGGGTTCGACCCCTGGTGGAGTCGTGTATGCACATTGCTGAGGAGTCCCATACTGGGACGAAACAGGTCTTCAGTCCTCCTGGGTTTTCAATGTTTCTCCAATGGATGTTAGTCGGTGATAAATGACAAACTGAAATTAACCAATCCCCGCATACCTTCAAACTGAAATAAACACTTATGTTGGCATTTCCATTTTTAGTAATTTTTTTCTTCGAACAGAAAACATTTAGTCAACCCAAGAAATTTGAAAATCATAATAACCTTCTTACAAAGTCATTCATTATTTAACTAAGATATCGATAGTAACCGAAAATTTGTTTACCAGTGACTTTCAAATTTTCACTTGGGTAGACTGTTTATTGAGCAGAAAAGTGTGAAGCAATACCAGATTTCAATCATGTTTCAGTTAGTAGACGTTCATTTTAAATTAAGATTTAACACGGAGAACTGTTGAAAACCTGGGAACACTTGACAGTTGACTCATCCTAGTATGGGACTCCTCACCAATGCACACTCACGACTCCACCAAAGTTTAGATCCAAGACCTTGAAGTTTCATGGCAAGCACTTTACCATGAAGGCATTAAGTTAGAACCCAGTGGTTCATATTTTTTGCTACTTCCTTTTAAGTGTGGAGTGGATGACAGATACGAAACTCATCATATCTACCGCCATCATTCAGACTGACCTCTTTTAATACAAACTGATTTAAAGTGAACATATTTAGGTTCGTATGTGTGTGTAGAAGTAGAAGTAGAAGTCATCTGTCAACTACCAATATCTCAGTATATTTCAAAGCTGTGGAAGTGGATTTAGAAATCCTTAGTTGGATGTAACTGAACCATAGTGAGTAGTGCTGTTCCCGCTGATAATTGATGTCTGGATCATCATTTCAAACGCTGAAGCGTTAACCAATAGGCCACTTGTTCAGTGGACATCTCTTGTTGTTTATTGATAATTAGAACTTCCCTTTGCTATCCTGGGCTGAACTGCTCGACCTGTAGGTTGACTGAAGCGATGAATACTGGGTTCGAGGCCCAGTAGGAACATCCCTCACTGGAGTGCAGGCCTATCCAGCTGACGAGCGTCTGATGGGACGAAACGGGTTTGATAATTTTATCAGAGTTCAAACTGCTCACCAAAGCTGAATGAGTATGAAAACAGTACTAAAGTAAATGCATTCACAGCCTAGACATACTTCAACCTCCATGTCTTGATAGGCGAAACTGTTCTGGCCAGAATTAATAGCATGATTATTACCCACAAAAGTTTTGAATATGATCGAAAAGTGAAAATGGTTATTGCTAGGAGAGAAATGATAACTTTTCGTCTCCAATCAATCTGATATATATATATATATATATATATATATATATATATATGCATGATCACATATTCTTCCTCAAACCTTCGGAGTATGTGGATCGGTTGTGAAGGATTTCAGGGACTTTGAGGCTTCCTTGAGTGTCTGGACAACTGGAACATAGATCAAAGCAGTTTCCATTTTGTGATGGTTTTCGTTACGGATTGATATCAGCCGAGTGGCAAGTGAATACCTTAGAGAACTGGACATATGTTTCACTATAGTACGGAACTCCTCAGATATTTGCACCCAACACTTCTAGGAGGACCTACGCCCTGAGACCACCAACTGAGTTGTTACCACTGCCAGTTAGCCACTTACTTCGACACAGGCTTCCTGAAGTTCCAATGAGAAGCCATGCTCTGTAAGGTTGGCGAATTTGAGTTCAAGGACAGGTAATCACCCATTGGTATTGGATAATGGTTGGATTATATCTGTAACTGCGAGAAGTAGGGAAATTCGGACCGTTGGTTTTCACACAGTAGGTTAATGGCAGTGTGCTTCTTATGAGGTTTGATGACTCTGGGATTGGTCCTTCATGGGGGTGCACTGCTGAGTGGTCACAAGCTGCGATGAAACACCTGTCCACTACTCTCAGATTTCTAATAGCTCCACAAATAATGTCAGTACAATATGAAAATCCCCTTCGAACTAACCAATCCCCGTGAGTCACTAGTAGAAACTACATTATTTGCTTGAAATACTGATTTTCTACAAAGTTCATCTTATTTACAGTCATTTAACCCCATCAAGAAGAAAAATAGATTTCACCAAATTCTTTCACTGATACACCGTAAGAAACTCAATAATTTAAGACAGGGGAAGGGGTACAGGATAAAACTGTTATGACTAAATTCCAGAATGATTATGTTACTTCCCAAAGCTACTTTTGATGGTTTATTGTCGTTCTGAAACACTTGATGGATCAATATTAAAAATGCACTGACAGGTATCCTGCTCACTTATTTTGAGCACTTTTATTAGTAATGTACTGTCGAATAACCTTGAAATTCATGTTTTTGGCTGTTATTGATGTAGCAAGGAAGTAGATGGAAAAAGAATCCCTTCATTAAGTTACAACCAGAATAACAAGATAACAATCAAGCTGGCTTGATGACCGGTTTAATGTTTCCCTCTGCCACAATTACTGGCATGAGACTAACTTCTCTTGAGCATTCTGAATAATGTTCTCATGTACCGCTAAAACAGGATGTTTTTGATAGTCAGTAGTCTGCTTTATTACTGAACATTTGCTTGAACCTAGTTTGGCACCACACAGCAGTGCCCATCTTCAAAGTCATCAGGGATCTTTGCTGTTTTCAGATCTCATGATGAGCACGTGACCATTGGGTCGATCCAACAGTCTACGTGATATACTCCGATCAGCCTCTAGTATCATCAGTGGGAATCCATCCTGATCATCAACTCAGCTGACTTCATGGATTACAACTTCCATTTATTGGATTGGTTTGTTTGATAGAGGGCACAGTGACAATTCTAGTACAATTTTTTATCTATACTCATGTTAGTCTACCCACACAGTTTTAAAGGCTAGGCTTCTACAGTTCCACAGTTAATTATTCCCTCATTTTAAAGTAAGCAAATCTGATGAAGAATGATCAGTTGGTGTACGTGATCCAGTTCCTCAGGAGGTTATATGTGACCTGGCTAGCTCCAAGGCGAATTCTTTAATTTCAGCACTACCATGGAACACCAACTGGTGAGTGTGAATGATTGCGAAACTCAAATTAATTAGGATTACCCACTTACCATCTAACACAAAGTACAGATCACTGTAGTATTGCTTCGTTTAGTTTATCCATTAAATTAAAAACTGATGAACAACCTTCGATCAGTGATCAATACTGAGGACTTAGCAACTACACCACATACCTAATGGTAGCCAGTTCATAAAGTTGTATTCTTATGCTGTTATTTGCCCGTTCATGTTTGTCTGTTTTGACAATGAGCATTTTTATCAGACAGAAGAATGTACTATTGTTCTGATACAGACTATTTTGAGGTTTAGTGAAACATACTCCTGAATAAATTGAGTAGTTAGTTACCACTCACTCTGATCTATAGATTTTGCTAACTACAGTGATCTAAACATAAGTTGGTTGTGAGATCTTGTTACTGTACATTTCTAGAATAAACATCAATCACTTCCGAGTATATCTCGATGGTCTTTTCGTGTACTTCGCATCTTCCGAAGAAAGCTAACCAAGCAATTTATAATGTTCAATGTTTCAGTTGATGAAACATTTAACCTTTCACACAGCCACCTCAATGTTCATGTAAATGACTGTTTAGTCATTGAGAAAACAGCCAGTAACACCAATATCATAAGTAAAAACATTTAAAACCTAAACTGTGTTCATTAACGTCACTGGATATAAAAGTGAATCAAAATTTAATGAAGATTTGTCTCGTGAACCACGTTTGTCGACATTCTTGGTGATCACTTCCTACAGAAACTATTTAGTTGAAACTCTGAGTTCTAACTCAACGTCAACACTGATACATTATCCTCCCTTTTGGTAACATTTCTCTGACGTTGTAAAAATCAGTATTTCTTTCAGGTTGGTATTCATCTTGAAATGTAGCTCAGTTTGAGAAACATTGGACACCTGATGAATACCAACTTAAGAAGTTGATGAAGATGATGATGAATTTCGCCTCCACATTCATGACTGTTCATCGCCCAATGTTCAGCAGTCAGTCAATCAGAAGTAATTATTATTATTATTATTCTTAGTCCAGTGAACTCTGTTCTCTGAAATCTTCTGAACCTGGCTCCACGACAGCCCACAAGCTCTCATTTCCTCCTCACACGATCTCCTCCATGTCACCCTCACCTCGGACACCCAACTCGTCGCTTCCCATGGGGATTCCACTCGAGAGCCTGGCCTGGCTTATGATGCCCCCAGTCGGCCTTCTCAGTGTATGCCCAATCCATCTCCACTTCCTTCTGCATATTTGTTGGGTGATAGGTTTTTGGTTGCTTCGTTCCCAGAGCTCCTTGTTGCTTATTCTGACTATTCTGGCCATGTGATCTTCAGTAGCGAGCGTAAGCAGTTGTTGATGAATGTCTGTAGTTTGTTGAAAATGCCTTTCGTAACGCACCGGCAAGGCTCTGAACTATACAGAAGCACTGAATTGACGTTGGTGTTGAAAATCCGTATCTTGTTCCACATGCTGAGTGCAGAAGTTCTCCATACTGGTTTCAGGCTAATGAACGCCTGTCTTGCTTTTCCGATTCTGACTCTGACATCCTCGTCTGTGCCACCTGTAGTTGAAACAGTGCTTCCTAGATAGGTGAAAGAGGTTACTTCCTTTAAGTTTCTCCCGTTCATGGTGATGGTGATTGGAGTTTGTTGTTGTTATTGGAGTTGTTGGTGCGGTATCTTCATCACCTCTGTCTTCTCTGTATTCACTTGAAGTACCGTCTTCCCTGCCCTACCTGCTCTGTCAACTTGTTAGTTTTCGCTTGTAGATCTTCAAGTTTATGTGACATCAGGCACAAGTCATCGTTGGCGAAATCCAAATCTTCTAGGTTCTTTTCTGCAGTCCAGCCAGCGTATCCCCTCTTCTCACAGCTCCCTACTGTTTCCTGCATGATCCAGTCCTGTTGACCACAATCAGGAATATCATGGGGGATAGTAGGCAACCTTGTTTCACTTCTGTCTTCAATGCAAAGGCGTCACTGAGCTTTCCATTGTGAATTACTTGGCTGGCATGTGGCGTTTTCATATAGCTGTTGTTGAATGAGGCTGATAAAGTTTTGTGGTATTCCGTGGTAATAAAGCAGTTTCCAAATTACCTCTCGGTCGACGCTATCAAAGGCCTTCTCAAAGTCGATGAAGTTGAGGTACAGAGTTGACTGCCGTTCTATACTCTGTTCTATGATGATGCATAGTGTATCGTTGCAATTTGGTCGGCACATGATTTGTATTTCCTGAAGCCTGCCTGTTCCGGTGGTAGTTTTGAATCCAGTGCATCCTTTAGTCTCTCCAGGATGATGCAGCCTAATATTTTGCTTGGGGTAGACAGGAGAGTGATTCAGCGCCAGTTCTTGCAATACTGAGGTCTCCCTTCTTCGGGAGTTTGACAAGGTAACCCTTCTTCCAATCTATTGGCAGGTACCTTCTCTTCCTTCCACACCTTCTGCAATAGTGGTGTGAGCATGTCCGCTGTTATCTCTGCATCTTTTCTCAGTGCTTCTGGCGGGATCCCATCTGGTCTTGCTGCTTTCCCGCATTTCAGTAGCTTTATGGCGTTCAGGATTTCCATTTTTGTTGAAGGATTTATGTTCAACTGTAGTTCAGCGGCTGCAGGTGGTGGTGGTGGTCGATTCAAGAGCTTTTTGAAGTGGTCAGCCCATTGCCTCCTTCGTTTCTCTTCTTTCGTAATTAAATTTCCTTCATCATTTTTCATTGGTTTCATCTGTGTTGATCTCTCCCCTCCCACATAGTAACCTGGTTATTTGATACAATGTTGTCAGGTCTCTGTCTCTCCTAACAGACGGCAGCCTGTTCTGCTTCACTTGTCAGTGTGTCGTAGAAGTGTCTTTTGTCTTTCCGTGCACTCTTCTTCACTTCTTTGTCCAGTGTAGTGTTTTATACATTGTACTCAGTTCCTCTTGTCGTTGAGCATCCTTGCACTGGTTTATCTTCTGCTTCACCATCCTCCAATCCCTGCTCTATCAGCTTCCATGTGTCCGTCGATAGCCATTCCTTGTCTTCTTTCTTCTTCCTTCCTAACACGGCTTTACAGGTTTCTCTCCACATCTCTTTCAAAGACTTCCAGTGCTCATCCACACAGGTTTCTTCAGGGATGTTGCTCAATATCTCCCATTTTGTCTTGATGGCTGGCTGACGTGAAGATTTCCTCTGTAGTTTCGTCCTTCAGTTTCCGAGTGTTGTATTTGAACTGTGGTCTATCACCAGCTTCCTTGAAGGCTTTTAACTTGATTTAGAAGGTCCCATGCACTGGATAGTGAGTGGTGTGAACCTACATCTGCTCCTCTTCTTGACCTTGTGTCAAGTAGACTGCGTCTCCACTTTCTTCAGATTGAGATAAAGTCGATTTGATTTTTAGTGTTTCCTGGTGTCTGGTGAAATCCATGTCACTTTGTGGATATCCTTGTGCTTGAACACACTGCCTCCAATCACCAAATCGTTGAATGCGCAGAATTCTGCAAACAATTCTCCATTCTCGTTCATCACCTCACCGAGTGCCTCTCGACCCATGGTTAGTTCTCTTCCTGTGTTGTCCCCTCCCAGTCTGACATTCATGTCGCCCATTAGAATTTTGATATCGCCAACTGGGTTGTGTTCTTGTCGAGTGTTGATTGAAGTTGTCTGTAGAATTCCTCCTTCTTCTCTTGCTCTGCATTATTTGTAGGTGCACAGAGTAGCATTGTATTATTGTGACCTTCCTTCCTTTTGAGTTGAACCTTGCTGTGATGATCCCATAGGAGGAGATTGGTTCCCACTGCATGAGAGGGAGCCTTCGATGCTGTTGGGGACATCATGATAGCCACTCCAAAACTCAGTGTGCTCGTGGTTGTCGTCTGGGTGACCGGAGTAGATTATTGATTCTCCAGTTGACAGTTTGGAGAGTCCACTCCCATTTCATCTGCTTACGCAAATTCCAAACATTTCAATATGATACCTTCTCATCTCGTTTGCAATCTGGGCTGCCTTGCCAGCTAGGTTCAAACATGGTGCGGACATTCCATGTCCCCATGTTTACTTTCGCTTTCATCCAGGGAGAGAAGACACAGGGGCCAATTGGCTTCCCGAAGGCTTTCACCAACTGGCGTCATTTCGCCTCTCCGATTCCAGCGAGGAATAATGTTGTTATTATTCTTTACATATCGTTTGTGCTTTGAAGTTTCTTTAGCGGTTAGATTTGTTTCACCGGGGTTGGGTTGCTAGCCCTATGCCCAACCTTCCCTCTTTACCCGGGCTTAGGACCGGCTAGTAACTAGTGAACTAGTTAACCAGGTGAAGTTAATCAAAAGTAATAGTGAATTTTAAATTTAAAAATGTAGCGCTTCATTACAAATCCCGTGTAAATTAAATGTGTTCACTACTTTATTAGGTTACAAATACTTAACAAAATCGATTTTTTAAATTTTATGTAATCGATAGTCTGAAACAACATTTAACATACGCAGATAGGTAATTAATGCACTAACTGAATGATAGTTTTGTTATGGGTATTAAACGCGTCGGGAAGAAAAACCTCTGAAATATAACAGACATGGTGAAAACATGGATGGAAATGTTATTACAATATGTGATGCTGCGCTACTGATACCTAACGGAACAGTCATAATGATGGTAAGAAAATGTGAAATTTAGTCATTTTAAGTGCTTTCAGTGCGGGTAAGTGAATTATTTACCTTCAGGAGGTTAATATGAGTTCATTGGAATGGATTATTAGGAAGATGATTTCCGCCTCTTGAATAAGTGCCAACAAGTGATTAACAAGGGGAAACCAATCAGGCAACACTAAACGCCCTTAACCACTTAAGAAATCGAAATTAAAACCTTTTTTATATCGAGATATATAACAGACACTGACTATACTTTTGAACCGTTGGAACAAAGCCCATGAGATGGGGTTTTCTACTTTCAACGCCGTCTCCAGTGATCCTACAAGTGACTGCTTCTCATGATATACTAGGGACGAATATTTGTTCATACTTCTTTACATTTGATCTCTGTTTATCAGCTGATATGTTCAATTGTTCTAAACTAAACGACAATACATAGATTAATTGATATAATCCTGATTATCAGACTGATTCAGGTGCATGCGACTGACTACGAAGGATGAAAAAAGGTGCTGATTGTGGCAGCACTCTACAGGTTAATCAGCTGTGGCCTAAGTAGTTGCTTAGATTACACTTTCAGTCTTTAGAATTTCGTGAATAACTTTGTTTCATAGTTCAATTGGTCATTCCAAAACCTTCATCTTGAACTTTGTAGTGATTCAGTTCTTTTTCCATATAAGCTTACATTAGAAATATTTTCGGCATGGCGTCTTTCACTCCCAGGTTTAGTGTTGTGATAACTCTTATAAATGTGCAAATAAACGTACCCATTAATCATGATATACATGATGAGCTGGTGAAACTATTCAGAATAACACTAAAAATCAGTAATGAGGGGTGTGGAGGCGAAATTCATCATCATCTTCATCAACTTCTTAATTTGTTATTCACCACAAAGTGACATCATTTGGAGATTCGTTGAATATCTGAGAGGATTCGACGCCACTTAGGTCCACTGATGGGATTCCTCGGTGGTGCGCATGGATGACAAGGGTAAAAAATTGCAAACTACAGGGCTGCGACTCAGTAGAACTGAGAAGCTGAAGTAGAAGTGAGCAAGTTGTACAACCGCCTATATAATGATGCTGAGGTGTAGATTGTACGCATCCCACTGTCCCGTGCACAACACTGCCTGCATAGAGTGTAACTCACTAACTAGTCCCACACTGACTCCACTGGGTTAGAATGATGTGGACAACAGAGAGCCGGTCCCTTCCTTCAAGTCGAGCTAACAAGTTATATTCCAACAGAAAATTAGCTTATTCACTCATACTGTCTACACACTGTGAATTTCACACATCGATTGGGATAGGAGAGTGGTGCTGAGAGAAATGGATGAGATCATGAGTATTGAACACACGACGAAGTGAAATGAAGCTCAGCACTAGAAGAGTTTCTGAAGTGATTCTTCATGGTTAGCCAGACGAAGTTTATTCTCCCTAAGGTACGTGTTATCATACATAGCCTCATTCTCACAGGTGAGCCGTGTTCTCTGTTGTTATGAGTGATACTACAATCCTATTGGTTGCCCTAATGAAGTACTACTGGGGCTGAGCTACCGTAATACAGGTAGTTACTACTATGTGACTAAAGTTGTATGAACATCTTGTGAAAGCCTTTCAAGCTCAGGGGCTCTTCACCGGTGTGAAATTTCGATGCATTTTAGTTAATTGAAGGTGATCGTCAGGAGTCCCAGGACCTAAGTTTCATGCTTATTGGTAAATTGTGCCTTTCACTTCTAGGCTGACTTTAATGTACCTAAAAGTGTCACTTACGCTTCTTCAATTATGAATAAAATCGCATAGTCTGATAAGATGCATATTTCAAAGCCAGGAAACATATGTTCTGGAAACACCAAGCCTCAACCAAAACGATTGATCATTTTTAAACAAAACCGATGTTTTGTACACTACTGTTTATTTGTAAGTAGTATGCTCACAAATACGACAAATTTAAACCAAAGGCGGTATTATATTTTTAACTACCATTATTTCGAATCCAATTCATTTCCACTAATAAAGTCGATACCACTGTACTCTGTCTTCATCACGGACCTATATTTCATTGATTCAAAGTCCAACAGCTATACCTTACTCTCTATAGTAAACAAACCCACAATGTTGGACGGCGTTATCTGACATTTGTGCCTGCATGACCATCTTTTTTAATGGTAGATTAAATTTCGAAAATTCATATCCTATTTATATTTAAGACATCTTTTTGTTTGAAAATGTTACTAATAGTGAATCGTAAGCATTTTTTCATCATCTGATTAGTGAACGATGTGTTTTGTTTATATTGATAAAAACGTAAGGTGGTTTTTCAAGATTAATCATGCGGGCGTCTGTGCTGACCTGTTCAAACGCAAATACACAGTAATGCTAGTTTAAATGTGACTAATTTTGTTGACATTAAAATCCTGTGAATGTGAATTACAGCATTCAAACAATGGAATGTAGAATGTATGTAGGCTTTGAACTTTTTTCGATATGAAAGTGTGTTTTCATTTAGTCGGATGCAAGACGCTGCCTAGTTCAAAGTTTCTTTTGACTAGCACAAGAATAAATCAATAAGAAAAATTAAATTAGATATTTAATGAAATTACGCAGTGTCAGGTAAATAGGGCATTGCTTTCTTCCTTTGATATTTAACTTCGCGGGAATTCAGGAAGTGGGAATCAATACTCAAGATTTAATATTGATTAGTTGACATTTTGAATGAGACAACTAATAGTCTGTTATGAGTGGAATGAATCGATTTTTGAACAAATTCGATCGATGACATTTGCTTGAGCTGAATATACAGTATGAGTTTGTATATGTATGTGTTTGTGATTTTGATATGTTGTATCACCAGGACATTCTAGAGCGTACCACTCAATGGTACATCCAGAAAAATCAATACCTTTTTCAGGTTACTTCGTGTGTTTCACCCAGTTTGCTGAAAATTCTCTTCAGTAAACACCCCCTAATCTACTACAAACTTGGTTGAAACTTGTGAGAAGATTAGGATAAAACTGAAGTTGAGAATCAAATTTTTAAGTATGTTTTAAAAAATGAAAACAGGATCATTTTAATCTAGATTACTAATTACTGAAAGAAGTGAAAATTTATTAGATTTATTGAGCACGAAACTAGTTTATAAATGTTTTAATGTCCATTTAGATGTTATCTGTATTACAGGAAAGTGAAATCGCTTGACTTCTGATGACATGTTCTGACTTACTAATTAACCTCACATTTTCTGAATTGCTTGTACATGAACACTGGCAAATAGCCGGGCCAATCTATGAAAAGAAGGCAGAGTCCGTTATAAACTAATTAACCAATCACAATCCAGCAATCTTATTCACTTTCCTACAATAAAGGAACTCGACCAACTACATACATACATTCTTTCGTAGACGATGGAAATGATTGTTTTCAGTGTGCAGAAATTAAATGATATTGATACAAGGTGATGATTGAAGTTGCAATGAAAACCTGGGTCACAGGATGACTGGTCCACTAGACTCCGATCTCCATGCTCAATCCTCTAACAACTGAACTATGGGACCTAGTGACCTGCAATATCTTAACTTTACTTCAATCCCTAGGCTCTCGTTGCTCACTTGGTTCAGCACAAAGCCAGTAAGCCAGGAGCTGCTTGCTAGAATCCTGCCACAATCGAGGCTTTCATTTCACCTTCAGTTATTACATGGTATTAATGGCACAACTCGGCCAAACCTCGGTCTAATCAATAAACGACATTGAAAAAAGCTGTTCTGACTCAAATGATGATTTTTCAAGGCGACAGGCTTCCTACTGATTTGTCCAGTCGGTTTCTAGTAACCATCTTTCCGTGATCTCCACTGATTACGTTTTAGCCATTCAACACCTAAGTACAGAATGGAAAATAAATTTTAGGGCATATAACGGTAGTTTACTGATGACTGATCACTAACATTGACGGTTTACAGTAAACTGAAGATCCTCAGGAATCTCTTAAAGCTATTTCAAACCTTGTGATAACCCAGTTGAAGCCACCTCACTTACTTCGGCTTGCTCAGCCTTTCAGTGAAATCGGGAGTTATTTTCAAGCCCAGCCAGAAGGAATAGAATGTTAGTTATTACACCTGTGTGGTGTGGTTGTCATATGAATGCAGCTTATTACGGTCTTCTTGATCCCCACCTCAAGGATTTAGAACCACGTCTGTCCTGGTCACCTTCGTCTCGCCTGTATTTTTCTCCTTCTGTAGATGATTCTTTGTTGTATACGACTAAATTTGGCTTTGATCGTTAGCAGTTGTTGCAGGATGAAATGTTGAGGGAGGTGTGATGGGCTTAATAACAGTATCAGGAGGTGGAGGGAAAGGAGGAGACAGAATTAAGGAGGACAGGTTATGTTTCACTGGTTCTTGTGTACTACTGGAAAGTGGGAGCGGTTAACACTTCCCAGTTGCCCACACCTTGGAACCATAGTTCTTTCGAGGTACGTAAAAAAGAAGAGATGTTGTGTAACCGAGAAGTCCAAGGGACATCTGCTTCTGCTCTGTTACACATGGCGCTTTGGCAAGTTTGAGATTTTGAATCTGACTGTGAAACCCTGTTGTAGATATCACTTGCCTCGAGGGGATGTGTGGTGTTATTTTTCGAACTGACATTTTCTAACCCTATTTTCCTTATGAAAGGTAGCATCAGCGTAGCACTACTGGTAACCCAATGGAAACACCTTACTGCTGTCACACTCTCGTCCAGTCACCAATATGACTTCGCCCTCAGACTCCTACCACAGCGTAGGAATTTACACTATTATGGTAATTGATTTTTGTCTAACCCCTATCCAACAGACCTTTGTGGTATGGTAGGACCTCGAAGGAATAAGTTTTCCGCTAGCTCAGATAGTTGGATCATTGTGATATACAAATCCGACCACCACGTCAAGGTAGCCGCTAACGTTTAAGCCCATCTGTGCAAGGTTATACGCTGATTCTGTCTATCTGTCTGTCTTTCTGCTTAACAAAACAAATCTACATCAAATTAGTGTGAAAACTAAGTCCATTGATGTAATTTTTAATCTTGTACACGCTACATTGGTAACAAGCTTTTATTTCATGACATACTTAAACGAAAGTATTTAAACAGAATCAATAAAACAGTCAAAATGTTGGGGAATAGAAATAAAGGGTTTCGACTAGAAATTATGGTCCAGGTACCTTTATTGATCGATCAGAAAAAGCATACCTGCTGAAAAAGATTAAAAGGTAGGGGAAACTGGACACCTGTTTTGTTTTGATTTACAAATTCTCAATCTACAGAATATGAATTATTTGATTTCATAGCATGTACTGGTTGACCACAGACATGTTCGTCTACTGATGCATAAATTTTAAGCTCAGTAGCATTATGGATGTGCAACGCTGAGGAGTCTCGAGTGAGGGACGAAACAACTGTCCATTAATTTTCGCTTTTTGACAAACACCTAAATTATTTCAGCTTTTATAGGGAACTATCCTTAAACATTCCTTAATTATTAGGACACTTCTGAAGATACATTTGATATTAAACCTGATCTACTGTGTGCAGCTGAGACTTGAGAACATGTCGGTTTCAGCCTCATGGCTGAGATTCAAAAGATGTTTGGAATCAAGAACTGCACATTTCATGTACCATGACTGAAAAAAATCCAAGTCAAGTAGGTTGATTGGCTGGTTAGATTTCTTCGGATCGATTCCTCCGTCTTCATGTGTATTGCAGTCCAGACTTTTTCGGATTAACACCATTGTTTCAATTTCACCTCAGATGATGCTGATTTGGTTCGACGTTCAATTACCAGCTTCACCGTATTCCGTCTAACCTCAGGCGATATAAACATTTCACGTGTTACTATTTAAATAAAAGAGAATGAGATTCTTAAGAAAAATGGATAGAAAATCTTTTCTTTTCATATGTTCGTGCCTGTCTACTTCAAGTTAATATTGAACATTTGATACTTGCCAATTCAAAGCAGCATACATCATGGGTTGACATCCTTTTTTATGGACTATTAAAAGTTTGGCACCAATGGAGAGTTGCTTCACCCGATTTAAGAATTCGTCAGAAGTATACACCCAGGAAGAACGTCAATGTTCCGCCACTGGTATGGCATCCAATGGTGCTATACCTTGTTTCACTTCTTCTTTTCCTATTTTTAGGAGTTTTTACCACTTTTGTTCACTTTATTATCTGTCTTTGTTACATCATGATGCCTTTTACCCTAATCTGCTTGTATAAAGTGTGGATATTTGTGTTAAAACTGAGTGACTGACTGAAACATCATTATTCAACTTCCAATTAGGTCAGTATTTGAGTGTGGGTTAAACGTTAAGTCGGTAGTCCAGACGTCACTGGTTCGAATCTTGCAGTGATTTAGTTTTCTGTTTCACATTCACTTATCACCCAGTATGAATTGCACTAGTCAACCAAACCAAGGTTATGTCAGGTAATCTGGTTAAGAAAAGAATGGTGTTCATTGACATGTTATTCTGATTGCTGAAATGACTGAAAGTAACACCCCATTATACAATAAATCAATAATGTCATGAAACCAATCACCCCAGGGTAATAAGATACATAGACATTACCAGAAAACACCTGACTTCAGTATTTCAGGGTAGATTGTAACAGACATGCAGAAAGGGATATGAAAACGATTCACTCTAAAGCTATTCAACAATCCTTTACAAATTGTCCTTTTTTAGGGAAATTTTCACCAAGAGTACAAAATAGTCTATTCAGTACACAGATTACACTTCATGTTTATGGCATGAAAGACAAACTGTTACATTCCACCTTCTTTTCACTACATGTTCAAATGTGATCAGTGAAGTCATTAATCTGGTTCACACACAACCTACTGGAGTTTTGAAGAGTCAAGACGCCCACTAAAATCTCAGCTACAGACAACTTGCTAACTAATGAGTCTCATAACATACTATAAAGTATCAGTTACCGTCATTTGTACAATACCAAACAGCCTTAATTTAAAGATCCACATTTCCCTTTTTTAAACACTACGTAAGCCGTCAGAACATGCTCAACAAAGCAGAGGGAATTTACACAGAAGTATGGTCTGCTCTCAAGTTATTCTATGTTATAATCTACCTGAATTTTGATGTTTCACTATATCAGGTTACCTCTTCATATATAAATAATATATATATATATATATATATATATATATATATATATATATATATATATATATCGATTTTTATTTGATTATTGACTAACAAGATTCAAAATAATCATATGTACTTATTATCGATTATTAGCTCATATGTAGATAAAAGGATGAGTCAAGTTATAAATAGAACAATCAATTATTCAGTGATCAAATTTACGTTTACTAATAATTCTTTAAAACGAAATGTGTAAAATGCTTGTTGAGAAAATTCCTTATACGTCATTTTATGAGAGAATACTTTTGTAGCTGCAATTTCCGTTAGTCCATTTGCTGACATTGAAAAATGTCGTTTCTGTTTATTCCTTTTTTCATAATTCAAAGGTGCAAAATGAAAAATGACATTTTTGTCGAATTGCATGAAAAAGTAAGGACTTAAAACTCAATGGAAAGAAGAATATACGCAGTAATGATTAGAAAAAGATTGTCTTTATCCCCCTGTCTGCTAAAATGAATTTATGTAAACTAGACTATCCCATAAAGAAAGATAGTCACCATTAGAATGGCTTACATTGAGGGTTGATCTCTGTCGCCTTAAATGATATGAATTCACTTTAATACAGATTATGAGCACTCTACTCTATTCTGTTCTACTCTACTCTACACCTGAATGAAGTGCTTCAGTAAGTAGAAATGCTCAGAACTGTGAAAGTCTTTTTACAATCCACTTACGGTAACTAATCGCCAAGTGTACCTCGTCGTCATGTGATGCATTCGTTTCATCGAACAAAAACATTATTTGGACAAACTGAGAAGCAAGCATACAAAATTTGATGATAATGCATATGTCATCAGAAAGACATCCCATTGAAACCGTGTACTACAGCTGGTAGGTCTTCATCACTAGTGAACAGTACAGTGCCAGGTGGATTTACAGCTTGTGACTGATTTATGCAATATGTTTTCTTGATTCTGGTCTGCTAGAGGACAACAACTTTCTAAATTCGACACTGAGTGGTAATGAACACTAGCTAGGCTGTTTCTTGTAGGAAAATAGTGGATACTTGTCAGTCAATAAAACATGTTTCCAACATCTTACTGGACACCATATGAAGCTTAAAACCTGTTCTGACTTCAAAATAGACAAAATTGGTTTTGTTCCTCATATTCCAACAGCTTATTTGATGTTTTAGAGATCTAACGAGGGGGTGACTATGAATCTGTAAGCCAAACCTGCTTGATACTATGTGAATGATGAGAAATATGCCAATGAGTATATTATCATACCCCCTAGTAGGTAGGTTGACGATAGCTGTCTAACTTGGACAGTCATCTCTGTGCTGCGGACACTTTCTGCATTCGTTTTATTTGTTGTTTTGGTGAGATTCCAGCGAAAAAAATACCTTTTCCGGGTGGGGCTCGACAAATGGTAGACTGAATTCGTATGATGAAAGTGTCTGTCTAATGAGAAGTTAGTGGAGATAATGTTGTCTAGAAAGACGATGAAAGCTTCACGAGTAAACAGCCCACCTCAGAGAACACAATATAGCCATGAAGACTCACTCTTTCCAGTGATATCATTTTCAAATTGTAAAATTGTGTATTAATATTCTATTGACATAGTAACAGCAAAGGAATGTGTTTGTTCGATGGAGGCAACCAGACAGGAAGCCCTGGACCTAGGTTTCTTGCTTGTTGGAACTCGTCAGCAAGGCGTGTCTGCAACCTCGACAGAATTGATGTCCCGCTTGAGATCCGAGCCCACATCACCCAGTGGGTCATTGGAGGGTAAGTAACTTCATGTTATCTAGTCCTGTATGCTGATCGGATCGTTTTGCAGTTTGGTCACGAGACTAGACAGCTCAGCATTGCGATGCACTTTAAAAGACGTTAGATGGATGGAGATAATCGGTAGGAAGCCCTAGAATTTTTCATGAAGTATTTTTTGAGCCGAGTTCACATTTGACTACGAATCAGGAGGTCGGAGAAAAAGGAATTACGCAATATTTGAAATAGTAATGAAAATAAGATTTACATTTGGTTACTAAGTTAAATGGTGTAACCCGGTGAATGCAAAGAGAAATCAGAGTTATAGGAGTGGAGGAATCTAATGTGTGATAAGAAGATCTGAATTAAAAGATCTCTGAAGGTAAAACTTTCCTAATAGGTTATGTCCACTGCAATTCAGGTGACTAGACCAATTCCTTTTGAAAGCATGGTTTGTGCTCGGGAATATTTATTTCCATGGCTTCCGCAGTTTGAAGAGATTTCGAGCGTACACTTTTTGGTAGGTCTGTGTGTACTCTGTAGATGACGCTGAAGTTGTTTTCTGCATTTATTGAGTGCTCATAATCGATCAAATGTTCTAAAATAGAGCTGTGAAGTGTTCTTCTTCCTCCTTTGCGGAACCAAGCTGGTGTACGTTCGGAAGTGCATTTGGAAAGCGAACGCTGAGTACAGGAAATATACTTTACTCCACAGGACCAGGTGAAGTGGTAAACACACATTAAGGTAGCCAAGAGATCGAGCTTATCCTTTATGCATAATCAAAATATTGGGTGGGTGGAGAAAGTTAACTTGACTTTGGCAGCATAGAAAGCTTTTCTCTGTGAATATGCTAGACGGTTTCTCAATATGTCTGATGATGTGTCTCCGTTGAACTGTAAGCTCATGAAAACAGGCTTCTTAGGAGCTATCTAAATGGAATGATTATTTGCTTTCAGTTTTATAGTATTAGCAATGAAACGCTTAAGATACTAGTTTTCAATCAAAACACTTCTAAAAAAATTAATTTCATCTTCCAAAGTATCATGACTGCAGATAGTGTAGGTTCTATGACACATAGAGCGGATTAGATTTCGTTTAGTACATAGAGGCATCCAACTATGAAATTTCGTAAGTTGTCCATTCCACATGAGTTTTCTGTGGATAGACCTTTCAAGTAATCCATTATCACATCCTTTTAGTGGTACATCTAAAAAGGATATCTTAGAATTAAGTTCCTTCTGTAGTGTGAACTTGATTGAAGGGTGACAGTTTTTAAACTGATACAGGACATCTGGTAGATTATTCATACCACTAGAGATGATGAAAATATCAACTACGTATCGTTTATAAAGTTCGAGGCCGTTGATCTTTTCTGCTGAGACATGTGTTCTCTAGCTTTGACATGAAGAAGTCTGTAAGCGAAGGGGCCCAATGATGAACCCATAGCTATTTTATCTTTTTGTCTGTATACTTTATTAGTGAAGGAAACTTGGACTTTCAAGGTGCATCTAAACAGCAACTTCTTCAGATAATGTGTGGGTATCCCAATATTCAATCCATATAGTCATCAGTCAATAAAAGGCTTGTAAATAATGAGACCATATCTAAAGAGAACATAATTTTGTCAGAATAATTTACGTTATCGATAAAATTAGCAAAATCAACGGACTCATGAATTGTGTGAAGTGAGATTCACCTTCTGATAAACTCTAAAATTTTGACTACCCACTAGGCAATACAATGATAAGACGATCTTGTCATATCGAGAATAGGTAGTAAAGGTGTGTCTTCTATGTGCACTTTTGTCAGTCCGTACAGTCGTGGGGTATTTGACCCAAATGGTTGTGGGGATTCAAAATACCCAGTTTATAATAAGAATAACTGTCTCTGAGGATTCAAAGCTAACTCAATCCACGTACACTAGTAATGAGTACAGCCCTTAGAGAGTGGAACTGGAGTTTGACGCCTAAATCACCTTGATATGACTACTGAGTATTCATGAAGGGGTGGATGGCCTCCAACTATTGATATCACTGAGTAGTATATTTCATGCACCTTTCATCTTGCAATCTTGACACCATTTACGGTATTTAGCAAATCACATTTTGTGACGTGAATATTTTGGTTTCTGAAAGAAAGTTGAAATTTCCCAATTGAATTTCATCTAATTGTGCCATTCTTATCAGGAACTTTACAAACGAAATTTCCTTCATAAACTTCTCTTCTGATCAAGACCAATGTGGGTATTCACTTCTGGGTGTAGATCGAGTCCTATGGATCAGACTAACTTTATGGTAGCCTAGGCAACTGGAGTGATCACTAAGTGTCCGATATTAGACGCTAGGTATGATGAAACAAAGTCTACTGCTTGTCGGTATTCACCAACTGTACATATCCATAACCTTCAGTTAGCTTATTTCCTCCGAACTGTATCATTCAACTCAGTAGCCGAACATTTTACCACTAGTATCTTAGCAACCGGAAGCCTAGAGCTTAGTTTAAGGGCTGCTCATTGATTAAATCCTATTTAGATTTCGCAGTTTATCTACTTCCAGGTACTGAATTCATTGTCATACCTACCACTTATATAGAATGCATATACTGTAAAGTCAAAATTTGAAGCATGAACTAAATCAAACTTGAAGCATTGAGCGGTTAATTAAAAGTTTATACATAAAAAGGGATTTATGAATTCAGTCTTGCTTTATCTCAGTTATTCTAATCAAAATTTTATGTCTCCTTCCTGTCTGTCTTCCTTTCGCAGGCGCACATTCTTGTCATAAATTGTGCATAAATAGTAATCCTTCCTAATTAACATGTTACCAACACATACTGTTAGAGCTTCCTTATCAAAGGGGTGACTAGGATTACAGGTGTTCAATATAGGGGGCGGGCAATTCAAATACTGCCTGTATTTAGAGGTAATATTCATGAGGGACTGACATCCCTAACCGAGTCGTGGGGGTGTACTGCTGAAGTGTTTCATACTAGGACGAAACAGCTCCCAGGTTTTCAATGTTCCTTCAACTGACTTCAGTCTATGGTGAATACTTCCTCTAAATTAAAATCCCCATTCATCTCAAAATAGATTACTATCTGTATCGCTGTATAACGTTGGGTTTTATAAACATGTGAAAGCAATAATATTTATCATCTCTGTTGAATTATAGAACACCTATTTCCCTACCTTTTGTTCATTGTATGGGCAGTGCTCAGGTCAGAAATATAACATCATATGAAGAGAGACGAGGAGAATCAGTCAATAAGTCGTTTAAACCTTGTTCTGATGAGGTAGCATAGCAAACCAGATCATTCATCTTTGAATTTACTGACCAATAGGGGACGTGAAAACTTCGTAGTTTGTTTCCAGGAAGCAATCAAAAAAGGCGGTTTAATACTTGTTGTGATACCGAACAGAGTCCATTGCAGTGATGTAGATTTCCCCAGGCCTTCATCTCATGTAAATCCTGTCTCCTTTCCTTCCTTGTCCTACTCTTGTAACAGCTTTTGGTGCTACTAATCTTTCCTGAATTTCGTCCCTACACTGAACTTCTTCAATAAATTGGCAATGTAGGTTGTGGCAACCTGGATAAAGCGCGACCGAGCTACATTCTAGTTTTTATCTTCCTTTCTGTTTATCCCTTTCTATGTTGACGTCTTCTGTCCCATAGGTCTTTACTAACTAAAATCTGACAAAAGTCATTGGATTCCATTGGAAAAATTGCAGCTGGTACTTTCAAACATATTGTCATCCAGTTTATGCGATCACAAGTTCACTCCTTTTCACATATTACGAAGCATTATCATTTAGCCAATACATGGGGAAACTGATTGATTTCAAAACAACTTTCTGCCTACTAGAGAATCACTGAGATCGAATATCCCTACCTATTTAGCCTAAAATATCCATCCATAGGGTTCTGTATCATCAGACAATCAAGGGGAACGATTCAACTGGACTGATGTTTACTAATTGTCCTGAAAATTTGATTTACTGTCATCAAATTAAAAAAAAAGTCAAAAATAACCGTTGGTACTACCATAATTCAGTAGTCAAACTGTCCAATTTCTGTTGATTCCTGACCTGGTGAACATGAGGACAAATACTCAAGGATGATATTGGGTGGTGATCGCACTATTTTGTGAACTGGCAGAAGTTGGGCATATGAACCGCTGGATTCCGACCAGTGGCTCGGTGCTAACGTGCTGGGCACGGAACCTGCAAGTCCTGGGTTCGACCTCTGGTGGGGTCAAGGGTGCGCACTGCTGAGGAGTCTCAAACTAGGGTGAAACAGCTGTCCGGTGCTTCCAAGTCTCCACTGTTCCTCTAAATGATGTCAGTTTATGATGAATACCAATTTAAAATATTGACTTACCTAAGTTTTTTTGCTCTGTTAAATCAAGATTAGTAGACCCTAATAAGAGATAAGAAATTTAGAGAAAAGCTCGGCTATGGTTCTGCACACAATTACACACAACCACACAGTAGGATGAGACAGAGCGACAGCGTTAAAAACCAACTTAGTTGAGTGGAGGGAGAAATTGATAACCGAGTCTTTGTTTATCGAGTCAACACCGAATACATGCAGTAACAGGAATGATTCTGCACCTGTCTCATATTATTATAATATTATTATTTATCCTTTGGGTTCTTGGTGGAACATACGGCTTCAGTAGCAAGCCTCCATTCTACTCTCTTCTCTACAGTCTTCAACCTGGCTTCACCACTGCCCACAAGCTTTAATTTCTCCCTCACACCATCTCCTTCATGTCATCCTCGCCTCGGACGCCCAACTCATCGTTCTCCACTCAAAGGCCTGGCGCATGATGTCCCCAGATGGTTTTCCCAGTGAATGCCCAATCCATCTCCACTTTCTTCTGCATATTTGTTGGACGATGGGTTGTTGGTAGGTTCGTTACCAGAGTCTCAGGTTAATGAAAGCCTGTCTTGCTGTCTTTCCGATCCTGGCTGTCTTTGACATCCTCATCTGTGCCGCTACCTGTAGTTGAAACGATGCTGACTAGGTGGAGAAGTAGGTGGAACAGACTACTTCCTTTAGATTTCCCCCGTTGATGGTGATTGGTGCTTGTTGTTGCTGTTGGTTGGATATCTTCACCATCTCTGTCTTCTCTACGTTCACCTGAAGGAAGTCCAATCTTCTTTCGCTGCCTCACCTCTTCTCCCATCTTGTTAGTTTTCGCCTGTAGATCATCGAGCTTGTGCGACATTAGACGTAAATCGTCATCGGCGAAACCAAAATCTTCTTCTAGGGTCTTTTCATCGGTTCAGCCAGCGTATGCCCATCTTCTCGCTCCTCACAGCTACCTGTTGCATGAACCAGTCGACCACAATCAGGAAGATCAGATATCTGGAAAAGTAGAACTATGTGAACAATGTCTCAAAGTTGCGGAATCAGTTACTTGCTATGAATATGGACAATAAATTCTGTCCGAAACGTTATCGAGTAAATGATACTGTTCCTTCACTGTGTGACACTTCTAATGAACAGACTAAAATGGAATTCCAATCTACCACAGTGTCCCTTGACATTACCCTATTTTTATCCACCTATTCTTTGTGTACCACTGTAAAGTGTGGCAACTGGAACCAGTACACCTTTGTGCTAGGTTCTAAGTTGATATTGTCTGTCAGTCTGTTGTTCTACCCTTATCAAGAGGTTTTAGTGTGTAACCGTTATCTACCAGGATTTGTATAATACTCAGCCATTCTCTTTCCAATTTTTTTTACTTGATTGTATCATTTTAAAGCAGTACTTTGATAAGGGATCGTTTATCATAGATCAGGTAGACGCTTCTAGAAAGTCAGTAGGATACATGATACTAGTCATTGACATATCCAGAGTAAGACGTTATCATATCTTCAAGTGCATTCAGGCATTAAAACTCTAGTTTCTCTTGAAACAAAACTGTAATTAACCTCATTTTCTGAACTATTTTCAGCATAATAGAAGGTCAGAATAAGGATAAATTGTGTATATGTGTGGATATGAAAGCATTTTTCAATAATACCAACGCATTTCACTATGACAACATGTTATTGTGACCCGGATAAATTAAGTTATACACTACCAACTAAAATTACAAGATTTGCTGATATTTTTTGACATTTACATTCATCCTTTTTCTTCCAACTATGAATTCATGGTATTATTATTTCTGAACTGTTAATTTCTTTACAGTTTAATAACGCTATTAACGGAATGCGTCAACTTTGTGTTCAGCTTATATGAATGACCTACTTGGTCACTAGTTTCTGTTAAACTCATTGATTCCGCTGCCAATAGGAAGGATAGACAAAAGTTTGATGCAGCTTTGTACATAGCTTAATGTGAATGACCTCATTCAAACATCGCATTGAACATTAAAACAAGTATTTGTTTTAATGCATTAACTTCCTAAGAAATGTAATTCAAAAAATATGAACCCGAAACTCATATGATTGTTAGCCGAAAGACTTTAAAGGGTTCAAAAGAAAAGGAGATGAATAAAGATCTATTCATAAATATTTGTGTTTATGTGTAAAGCACAGTATGAAAAATTTTTTATCAAGACTAACGCAGACATTGTTCATCAATGCTTGAAGCAATAGGTCTTTGAAATAAACCCCCGTTGTGTAATCTCATGGTTAACATTTTCAACTGGGAAGTGTTTGAAGTTTGTATCATGGAACTGCATGCATGTATGACGGACCATTTTCACTAACTTACTTGTTTGATTTAATGAATAGATCTTTGAATAAGTTAACCGCTTCTCTTCTTAAAAGTGTAGGTGAATGAGAAGCCTGAAGATTTTGGGTGCAAAATTGTATCTTCAAAGTCATTGACATTATCGAATACTGCCATGGTAGACTAAGCTATAATCATTTTACCTACGTTTTGTTCCTATTCGTAATCATCAGTAGGGTGAATACACATTAACTTGTGGAAACTTGTGCTCTCTCAAAAGTTCAAATCTGCATCAATTAGTACTGAGGTCGAAGAATCAACAAATAAGACGTCTGGGGCGCTTAATTTCTCCTTGTTAAATAAGAAGCTATCAAAATGTAAGTGATTGATACGTCTGAAGCGGTCAATGAGACTGGAAACTTGCAGAAATATTGAGGGTACATTGTAGCATACCTGTATTTAAACGAGGTCTACTCATTTCGATGTATTAAGGCGAATAAAAAAGAGTTGTCAAATAGAAAAACTGTGTTACCATAAAACCTGTCTAAGTGGTTCACAGTGGTGACTGGAGATGAAATTCAGTTGATCTTTGCTCAAGGTTATCGTCTTGAGGTGTGTGTTGTTCTTGATAAGTGAAGGAAACAAGAAAGCATAAGCCTGAAGCAATGGCCTAATGGTGTGTTTGTGTGTGTATCAGCTAATCATCTTTCCCTGTCAAGGCTCCACAGACTGCTATTCATGCCTAACTTTAAACTGTCACCTAAGGCCTGATATGGTTAACCGTCGGTAACTTATGAATCACAGCGTATAGAGGATTATCTTAACCTCTTTTTGTCTGCAAATGATCACTTCGAGAGCTGGACTTTAGTTACTGAACGTGATGTACTGAAACCTTATTATGTGATCAGGAACTCAAAATGATATTATGATTAAACAGAAGTGAGGTGTAAAGACATCAACAAACTGCCATTCCTGGATGTTTTGTTCAGTAGGACGAATGCCAGAAAACTGGAAACCCAAGAGTACAGAAAGCCAACATACACTGACCGAATCCCCAACTACAATAGCAACAACCCAACAACGTACAAAATCAGTTGCACACAGACTTTATTCAAAAGAGCGAGAACACACTGAAGTACAACGACTTCATGGAGAAACGAAGAAAATTACTTAATGTCCTAGCCAAGAAGAAAATCTATACAGTCAATTGCACAACAACCAAAGGAAACAACCAATCATAAACCAGTTCGTCAGGGCAAGCTACTAAATCACTTACGGAGAGATACTGATAGCTCACTACTTCATACTGAAGTTAGTGCAGATGGTGTTGTCTAAAAAGATGATGAAAGCTTCACGATTAAATAGCCCACCTCAGAGAACACAATGCAACTAATACAGTTCCATTACTTTTTCATCCTTTTAATTTAATTGATAGTAAACTTCTCCTCATATCTGGAATTGGTGTTGCGTTATCTCGACTACATGTGTTAGGCGCTGAAGTGATGAACAGAAATTCAGCGATTAACCTTCCTCTCCATTTAACTACATCAGCTTTCAGGAATGTAACTCTTCCCCACTATACTATTTGGTTATAAGTTACCATATGCATAGCTATGGCTGAATTCTTCTTTGGACTATTCATCTCATTAGGGTCTATCAATCTAGACTTGACTCGGTTTCGATGTTCTGATAATCTGAGTGAGGATTGTGGCAGAATGTAATTCCATTTTAAACGATTTGTTAGATATGCCACATTGGGGAACTGTATTGTTTACCGGGTTACGTTTCAGTTTGACCTACGTACTTGACCTCAAAGTTATTGCTCGTTATTTGGTTAATTAAACTATTCTGTCTAATTAGGTCAGTGGAATCCTTCAGCCGGCAAAATTTGACTGTGAGTTTTTAGGTTGGATACCATTTTAATTCCAGCTTTATTCAGAAACCCACGTAGACTATTTGATATCCCTTCCTTATATGGCAGCACTACAGAGCCCTTGAGTTCCTTCCAAGTCATGGTGCAACCACTGTTCACACCACTACCTCTTTCTATACCTCCTTATACTTTCCAGAATAAATTCAGAAGGATAATTATTCGAAAGTAAACTTTCCCTGAAGTACTTCACTTCCTTATCTAAGTGCTCTAACCTACTGGAGACAATCCTAGTTCCAAAGCTAAAAAAATTGACTAAACCAAGGTATATTGATGTACCTTGAGTTGATCTAAAGTTTAGATATCTTATAGAAGGCGATGGTTCTTGGTGAACACTTGTGTCTAAACCACTATCTTGTCTTATTTTCATTCTACAATCTAAAATATCCAATTCTATTTGAAGATTGGTAGGGATTTATTGATTTCAGGTTGGTATTCATTATGGACTCATATCAGTTAGAGAAATATTGGAAACCTAAGAGCCCTGAAAAGCAGCTGCTTCGTCCTAGTATGAGACCACTCAGCAGTAGGCAAGGAATGAAACCCATGACCCTCGGAACTAGACAACATGAGGTCGGTTGCTCTCTAGTTAATAGTCAATGTATCTAACTCGAACGTACAGGACATCAGTCGCGCTCCGAATGACTCAATGGTCACGTCATTGACAGTTACACCGGATGATATGAGTCCGGACCTCACAGGCGTCATCAGTTCCCTTGAAATTTCAGATACGCTTGATTGACAAGTGCCAAAAAGCATAACACCTAGATCAAGCCATAAATCAAGTAACATTACATAGAAATTACTCACTCTCTGGATATTGATATCGAGGAACTTTTATTAGAAGTGGAGATAAGTGGGCGATATTTTTCACTATTTGGTTACTTTGGTTTGTTTATACTTTAGCCATGGGAAAGAATTTTCTTTTTAGAAAGTGCTACTTCATCACCTCTTTAAAATTAGCTTCACCTTCACCTCTAGTTATATGAGAAAGAATTTACTGGCTTACTTCTTTATAAAGCTTTTAGCTTATTCCACTTCTCTCCAGCTTCTGTTTTTCTTTCAGTGAGAGGGAGGGAGGTATGCGCAGCCGAATAGTCTTTAAAAGACAGAAACACTATCTGGATTCTTAAAATTTTGCAATGAGATTAGCCTAAAATATTTGTTGAAAAAATTTGGCTACTGATAAGTAGTATAAATAATAAAGCGAAATCATCTACAGATAGAAATGTTTTTGAGTATCTAGATTTAACTTGGCAGTTTAACTGGTCTTCCCGGTCCACTCCTACCATGAACACATCATTCTGCTGAGAAATGGTCATTTTTTATGTAAATCATGATATTAAATTGATATAGAAGACTTATGAGCAGCTGGATAGAATAATTCCTTTCAAATGAAATAGTGGGCTTATTATTAGTTGAACTTTCATGCAGGAAAGTAAAACAGTACTTAAGTTTTGCAACTAGTCTTTAGAACTGTATTAACTTCGTGATTTTTCGCGCATACCTCTTCCTTCGAAAATGGTAACATTTTATTGTTTTTCATTGGTTTAATCACAGAATCAAAGTGAATCTGATTCAGTGAAGATGAATTCAAGTGCTTCAGAGACTTCGTTTGCGTATATCTCTCGAGGATTACAGATTGTTGACTACCTGGATGACGATCTTTGGGCAGCCACTATTTTGCAGTGTGATAATGGATCAAATGCTGATTTATTAAGACAACTTGAAGCTGGCTGTCGTTTGGAACCAGAAGCGTATAGGATGGAACGTATACAAACTGTAAAAAATCGCGAAACTGTCATCGACTTCCCCAGCAAACCAACAGTCAGGACGATAAACCTGAGTCGATCTACAAGTGAGACAGATTCAGTCGATACAACAGTTACTGCGGTAGATTTAGACACAGAATCGTGAAGAAAGGATGAATAATCACAATATGGATAAATATATTTTTGCAGTCGTATTTTAACTACTAAAAAGTAGCTTAACAAAATATGTAACTTTTTGGACAAATGCTTTAAATCTAACAGCTGAGTACTGAAAGTACTCCTTTCATATATACATCCTGAGAATTCCTGAACTATATTCTACTTTTCATAAATTTCACCATAATGTGCGTTATGTTGCCAAAGTGAAATGCCTTACCTTTCATTTCTAAATCGCTATCAATAAAATCGAAGCTGCTCAATATTGATTTTTCTTCTCACTTTTCTTTCTACTGATATGAGTGTTTAAGGTTGACCGTTATTGTACGTTGCGCCACTCTCTCATTTTCATCTAAGTTAACAAATGGAAGTAGCAAAGGAAACATTTATTTTGGAGTAGAGGAGTTATTTTTTGCAATATAATTAGCTGAGAACAGATTAAATATCTGGGTTTAGACTGACTTTCCAAATCTTGATTGTTTGTCGATTGAAATGGTCTTTGGACAAGTATTCACCATCTGATCAAGAAGAGATTAAGTTTTTAGGTAGAACAAGTAGAGATTTTCATTTTGTACTAACGACATTGTTTTAGGGAGTGTATATTGAAGAGTATTGGGTATAACTTATACCTATATATGAAGTTTATCGGATTATCCACATCTTTGTAAGAATACACTACTCTCTATTATATTCTAAAGCGAATGGTGATGAGATTCTATTCAGCTAGCTGCAACCATGTTAAGCGTCTGTCAGTCAAACGTTTATCTATGCTACACTACTGTACAATGGATTTTGTTCAAGAATGTGTTTCTTCTCCACACTATATTTCTTTCGTTTTTATTCACTGGGGGTTAACTGAACAATCGCTTATACATGGACACGTTCGAAAATATATCTTTATTTTTGTCACGAGGCTGCAACTGCCTAGCATCCTCTCCAATAATTTTTTTACTATTGAGAGAGGATTCATCGTTAGAAGGATATCATCACACTGAGAAGTTTGTACTAACAGATTCTTTTTTTCGGTTCTATCAAGACCATTTATTTAATATCGTATGCTTCAAAGATGTGGTGGTAAGTGGGAATTCTTAGTTCAGGTTGGTATTCATTATGGACTGATACCACTTGGCGAAACATTTGGAGCCTGGGAGTATCAGACACCGGTTTCGTCCTAGTAGGAGACTTCTTACCAGTGCGTACCCATAAACCTACCAGGAGTCGAACCCAGAACCTTCAGGCTCCACGGTCAGATCGTTTACATTGATCCTTTGGGTCGTAATCTAGTGGTCCGTATTTCCTGCTTCTGTCAGTTCATGATATAGCGTGACCTCTACCCAATGACATTGTTGTGTAACTGTCCTCATATTTGACTCGGTTGCGCCTACTGATCACGGCCTCTCACTGGGACTACGGAAATCGCCTCTTGAAGCTAGTCACCAATGAGGACTAGAATAGCTCAATTTTTAGGTTTGTGAGTAACCGTCCTCATGTAGAACATGAGGAATGGCGGAATATGAAGTTGATGGGTTCGATACCTGGTGGGCTCATGATTATACACCTCTGAGGAGTTCCATACTACGGGGCAACAGCTTTCCAGTGCTCCAAGGTTTCCAATGGCTTTCCAACTGATGTCAGTTCATGATCACTACCAATCTGAAATCAGTAAATCCCCACAAACCTAAAAATTAGATTCTTACTGTTATGTCATAAATGCAGCTCGTCGGCTTGATTTATTTTGAACAAGCAGAAATGCAAGGAGTCTTGATAACGTTTCTAGTTATGGTTGGCAGTTTCAGAATCTATACTGAATTCACTGTTGACACCGAAGTGTGATATACATGTGTCAGGAGACTTAGTTGCATTGCACTTCAGTCAAATGTACGAACTGAGGAATATTTTGTGTGATCCTATGATAAAGAGTACTACAGAAGAAGACAGATGCCAATGGTTACGTGGATCACTTAAATATGCAGGAGTACACGGACAGTTACAACGACTTACTGCTCTCTGGGGAGAAAACACGTCCTTTCATATATTGCGAATATTTTACAGAAGAGGTGACTACTTCCATGAGAGGTAGAGATGAATGGCTTCTTTAAATTAGAAGCCTGACAAGATGATACGACAAGTTGTTTCCGTACTGATGAAATCCGATTACTCCCCTACCAACCACTTCTACGACACTTATCGCAAGTAACCACTACATACCTATAATTGCAGTATGTAGATTGTTTGTAAGAAATGTCAGCGTCCATTTAAGTAGACATTCATCCTGACGGTAAACTGTTAGTCGTGTTGGTGAAGTGATTATTTCACTTAAGAGTCTAATGTCTAATTTATGACCGACATTATAAATCCGCATGTACATATATTGTAAAGGGAGTTGCATGAATTGACTGGAGAGTGATTTCATGTAATTGTCTTACCTAAATTTAAGGGATTGAAGTGAACTAAACATCTGGTCAAGAGTCTGGCCTAACAACTCAGTTGGGGAAGCACTGGTGGTCTCGGTTTCTAATCCCGCAGTGGCCCAAATTTCTATTTCACTTTCAATCATCGCTCATAATTAAAATGTGATTATATTGTATCACAGTGCTTAAGTTATACGTTTACAGTCAGGAATTGTTTAGGGATGTCTTAACATGCTATTTTAAGTAATCTTGTCTACCCTACCCGATGGTTGTTGGTTCGAATCCAACGGCGTTCCAAATTTTCATTTCACCTCCAACCAATACTAGTCTGCCAAACTACGGCTATCTCAGATAATCAAGAATGAAAATGTAGGTATCATTCATTGTTTGTTGTATAAAAATATGAAAAATATGTTTATTCATAAACAATAATTCATCTCTATTATCTGTTTACTTTTTAAAAGTCCAATTTGAGGGGTTGACCTTTTTAATGCTTTTGTCAAGTTACAGTCTGGTAGACGCGTGACCAATCTATTCCTTCCTTTCTATTTAAAGCATTTTTTGTTGACGTTAAAATACTCAGATCATTCGATGAGGTCAATATTTCTTTATCTGAATGAACACCCTTGAACAATAATGTCAATATTGTCAAAATCAATTTTGTACCCACTTTCAATGGATGCCTAATAAGAAATAATCAGTTTGAACAACAAATTAGCTAACCAATGGCATAAAAGACAGAAATTCTTACGTTTGACGGTATATATTTTGAGGTCTACATGTCTACATATTGTAATAATTGGAAAATGAAAAATATCTTTACAAATGTTTTAAAGTGTGTTGTTGATACGTGTATTAGGAAATCCAGTTGCTATCTGCACAAGTTGCTTTACTCAAATAAGTGCATATATTAGGCTTTTAGACACCTTCTTGAAGGCAGGAAATTTATAGTTCGTACGGACTACAAACCTCGGATTTACTCCCGAAACTCTGAGCTAGACAAACATTCACCACGAGAAATCCGTCACCTTAAATTGATATCACTGTTTACTAGTGATATGACACATGTTGAGCATACAAAAGACTGTTTGGCTGATGATCCTTCTCAGATTCGTGTAAAAAACGCTCAGTGGTTCATCGCAAACCTTAAGGTGTTAGTGATCACTTAATAATGGTCATATATTAAGCATTTGACTCTTAAGTTAAATAGAAACTTCACCGCCACGATTAACAGTTTACTCAAGTCTACTCAAGTGTAGTACAGTGGATATAGACTCTGGCGCTTTTTAAAAACATTCGTTTCACTGGAATTATAATTATGTAGGTAAGGATGCTGACAAGATATAGAGTTTTCTGGACACCTTAACTGACAATTTGACAATGTTTAGGATGCGTTTCTCACCACCCACAAAATCGAACAAGTACACCAAGACTGGTCTTCAGTAGTGTCTTACCTAATGATAATGAGTGAAGTGATTGAGCACGATGAACCAGACTTCGTGAGCCAGTGACTGACAAAATCTCCACACAAATACAAAAATCTTGCTTGGCTTTTGACAACTTTCTCTGTCTATGGGGCCACTGTGACATCCCATTACTTATTAACGGTCAAGCGTACTGAATTGCAGTTCACTTTTTTCTACTTTATGGCTGTGAAAAATAACCATTGCAGTTGAAGAACATCAGAAAGCCTAAGATGTTCGTTTGCTGCTACTGACTATGTAGCACAAGCTGTATGTCGTTGTATCATCACGTCAGTAATGCGGAGGTCAAACTTACAGACTTCGGTACAAGGATTTAGTTCAATTGATACGATTGTGAACCTCTGTTGACTCACATGACTGAGACATGTGTTACATATGAAATCGCTTCACTTTGCCGAAATGAAACCAGTTATCAGTGGTGGAAATCTTGCAAATCATTCCCTACTTCGGCTTGCGGTTTAAATAGTCCTGTAAAGTACTCATTCTGACATTTCAGAACCGTTTTCATCGTAGATCAACGTCATTTAGGGGACGACTAAGAAGCAGAATACACTGAACAGTTCTGGCATTCTTGTTTCAGTTATATGTCCAGCGATGATAAAGGATGACAGTGAGGCCACATCACGCGTCGAAGCATAGAGAGAAAAGTGGAAGAACTGCTAGCTTATGATTACTTCATGACGGTCTTCTGGGTGATGTAATCGCGCGATGAAAGCAACAGTTTATCCCGATCACCTGAAAAGAAAGTATGACATCCCTTCTACCCACTGCTAGTTATTCTACACCACTTGATGCATGAGTGATACAGTACAGAGCTACACACAGGAGTGTAGTGTACTAAGTTGTCATGATTTTCAGCTGAGAAAACAATCGGTCCAACAAACAACACTGAAATAAACAAGCAGAACATAAATAAATCAGGTAAGAAAGTACATTAATCCCCGAAAAACTGGTAGAGATAACGAACATGTGAAGGGGAAATATTCGCCTACTCTACTCAATACTCAGTAAACTTATATGACCGGTATACAAATGATGGGGGAATATAAGGTATTGGTACAATAAGCTCAATGAAGAGTACCGCAAGTAATTCAAGTATACTCAGAGATTAAGAAGTGTCACGACACCTGAGGCCAACAAGTTCCAACTGAAGTTAATCCTCACCAGAGTCTACTAAGTCACTTTAAATGTCAAGCCACTAACTCAAAACCAACCTTTTCTTTATATATTACTGACAGTCATACCCATTACCATTAACCTGGTAGTCTTCTAACATCTGTACAACTGAGGGGGGAAGTTAGACAAATGATGCTCAGATCACGGGGAGGAAATTTAATCCATTTTAACAACTAATTATGATAGCCCCGCTGGTGATAAGGTTACAACGGGAATAGAAAAAGCCAGTAAAGAAATTTAAACATTTCTCGATCCCTGCTCAGGTCTCAATGCTTTAATATAAAAGTATTTTGATTCTTATGTTAAAGTGAGTGATTGGGACCAAGCCTTGTGAAGTAGTTATCTTGGCTATCTTACACCTATTGATCTTAAGTCATGTGAAAGTTTTGTGAATTTAAGCAGGGAGAGAGTGCTCCTACACTTGTAAGCTCTGAATAAGATACTGGAGGTAGCTACGGTGATAAATGCGTCTGTAACTACTGAATGACCTAGGAAAAAGACTTCCTTAACGAAAGTGAACTCACATTACACTGAATCGGTGCTAAACGACATTATCATCTAGTAATGTCGCACATCTTTAGGACCTTAGTAAAGTGGGATGAACAGCTGTCTAAACAGCTGACTGCTTCATTCGTTTATACTGCTAATTAATTCAATAGTCGTCAGGCTTTTTTTAATTCAGCCGATGAAGCTGATGTAGGGGGAAATTTGGTAGGTGTATGATATTTTCTGGCAACGAATGAGTGCATTGTGACAATTACGTTGGTTAACCTAACTTCCCTGAATGAATACCTGGATCTAACTCCAACACTAATTATCTAGCAAACTTACTGCATTCAGTGACACGTAGGATTGAGTCACAGGGGTGGCTACTCATAAGTGAATACTCATGTGCATACACCTAGATAATAAACGTGAAAAAACAGCTTCTTACATGCAATTCATTGCAGGGAGGTTAAAACCAGGTGCAAGATTTAGGCTCTACTTTTATTATACTGTAGAAAAGTTTTATAATACCTTCATGTGAAATATAATGAAACTGAGCATTACGAAATTTTTCCCAGATTGATAAATGCACTTTTTGCACAGTCACATACATTACAGTGGAGATTCAGCTTACCTCTACGCGAAGAAACGGTTTAGTATATATGGGGATTCACTTGAAAGTTTCGAACCACAATTTCAGAGCAAAGATAGGTAATAAAGTCCCCTAAGTTAGACCTAACTAAATTTCTCAGTAGGTTAAATGAGAACATTTGTCTCCATTTACCAACAACATAACATAAGTGAGTGATATGAGAGTAGAGCTTCAGCACTGTGATAAAACGGAACCATATGAAACAATTTGTGGTGGTGCACTCACATTCCAACTGTCGGTGTAAACCCAGGGCTTCAATGTTTTCTCAACAGATAACTGCCATTCCAATAGGAGACTTGTAGGGATTGACTTGTTTCGTTTCAGTGTCCATTACGGACTGACATCATTTGGGTGACCATTGCAAACCTTGGAGCATTGGACAGCTGTTTCGTCCTAGCATGAGACTCCTCAGCAGTACACACTCACGACTCGGCAAGGGATCAAATTCATGTTTTACGTCGAACGCGTTAGCCATTCACCCACTGAGTCAGAGTTCAATGATTCCATAGTTTTCAACTCTTGTCAATCCACAATATAGCTTGACTATCACCCAAAAGTCTTAAGTTGGCATCCGCTTCCCTTCCAACTGGTTAACCCTTCAGGTCACGGCTTCTAATTAGAACTTCGTGATATTCATCTGAAAGCTTGTTAGTAATGAGTACTATACACTATTGTATTTTCAGGTGAGGATTTTAATCAAGAGATAGTACTCACCACGGACTGACATCAGTTGACGAAACACTGAAAACCTCGGAGCACTGGACACTTGATTCATCCTAGTATGGGGCTAACTACCCCACCAGCGCTTATTAATGACTTGCTTTGAGATGAGACCTCTTGACGTTCTTATGAGAAGTCGTGGCCAGTGGGAAGAACTGAGTCTGACATGAGGACAGATACCAAAGGTGGCATTAGATGAAGGTTGTGTTATATCGCAAACTGACAGGAGTAAGAAAATGTGAGTCATTCGACTCCAACCCAGCGACTCAGAGACAAT
This sequence comes from Heterobilharzia americana, assembly GCA_944470555.2. Taxonomy (NCBI): domain Eukaryota; kingdom Metazoa; phylum Platyhelminthes; class Trematoda; order Strigeidida; family Schistosomatidae; genus Heterobilharzia; species Heterobilharzia americana. Next base: position 74,225,564 of record OX104129.1, on the reverse strand, counting down.
ATACTCACTACAACACGTGAAGATCGTGGATTTGGTCCCTAGTGGGGTCGTGGGTGCGCATATCAGGATGGGACAGCTTTCAAGGGAACATTTAATGACTGAGCAGTGTTACAGGGAAAATTTCTAGCCTACTCACTTTCAGCTATCGCTAGACAATGGCTGTTAGTGGAATTTAGGACGCGTATATTGTCCTGTCTGAGACTCATCATCTGGATGTAACTGTCTCTCCTCCCCTTGAGACTCGTACCTGGCACCCGTCGCTGGAAACACTGAAACTAATTCTGAGTGATCTGTAAAGCTTTATGCGACGTCTGATAGTTTCCTGTCGTTGAATTGACCAAACTGATAGGCCATTACTGGCAACATGGGCTCCAGTGCTATTTCCTATTGTTTTTCACCTACATTCTTATTGATTACGAAATGAAAAAATGTCTTGGCATCCTCTGATTGTCTTCACATAACTGATACCTATTGTAGGAGCATTATATTTCTAAAGTACTTTATGACTATATAGCTGGCCGTATTAGGTTTAAGTAGTACGGAAAGCAGAAATTGTTCAGCTAATGTCCCGTCATGTTGTGAACTTTCCAACTCTTGAAGAAAATTATCTCAGCCAGCCTCATATTGACTTGCAGCTTGGATAACGAAATTAGTTATCTAAACCGACAATAAATGACAACACCATATCAGAAGACAAGTAACGTTCAACAACACTTTCAGGAGATTGCAACTGTTAGGAGTTGAAATCAAGGTGAGAGATTTCATTATTTCCTCATGAAGGCAGATTGATAGTGTGTGGTTCCACCTAGACCTTTTCATATCACATACCTCTGATTGTATGGTCAATCAAGGCTACCAGTTACCCTGAAATGCTGAATTCCTTAATGAACTGTAAATCTACCATGTATTCACTCAGGTAAATACACTTTAGAGTCCTGCTTGTTTCCTCTATAATACTGTATTGACCAGAGATCCTCTAATATATGCCTTACTATCACTTCCAGTCGTAGAAACCTAGAAGTGACTCTTTAATTGATACTTTCACAGGAAGTGCATAATTAGTTCGACCTGTTACTTCATTGTGCGATATGTGACATTGATTTTATAGCTTGTTGTTTGTCTTCCTCAGTCGAACTGAAGCAATCAGCCATCATTGACTTATTAGTTATCATGCGGATGTCTTGATGTAGCCAGTGATTTCATTTTAATATTAAGCATGGATAGTGGTTAGCAATGGAATCCATGATATAGATTCCTTGATATCTTGGGAACTAGAGCCTATGCTACCAACTATATCCGTCGATCCCAGGCTAGCTAATATGACTCTCCAGCCTAGCGTTCGGATCATGAGTGATAAGTCCAAGTATGATGGGAACGAAAATCATTGATTAGCCAGTAGATGTATCCAACTGAAGAGTCTTAAGTAGGACGAAAACTGCATCTTGGAATCCACTGCTAGCTACTCACCGTCGTTGGTATTAAACGTGCAATCTAGTCTACGTGTTTCAGACCCAGTCAGGTTGATGCTTTTGGTCTTTGAAACCTTAGGGGAAGTGGACGCTTGACCTTCTCAACAGTGGATACTTACAGTTGGCCTTATGTTGAATCAAGCAGATGATTTCAGGCCTCATAACCAGCCAACTAGTTTCCGGCGGTCTGTGATGAAAACTATCGTCTTCTAAGTATACTCCGCAGAAAATGATTCAAATGTGCTCAATGCTGCATAACAAGCCTCATTTAAATTTGTACAGAAGGCGGGTGAATGATGCCAGTTTATTTCTCTCATCAGACTACAGCATGTGCTAGTAAAGCAGTAACTAGTGAAATAAAACTTTATCTGAGGGTCATTTTAGACGTCGTTACATGTATTATCCCGTCATCTAGCACACTGAATTTGACCGGTATCTACTGGTATGTGATCACCTGCGTAGATGCCTCAGTATTGTCTACGTTTCAGTTATGTATTAATAATGGATAGTGGCTAACAGCAGAATCCAGTATCACATCGTTGTAACAACATTCAAAATATAGCCGTCGCACCAGAAGTGGTAATCGTTACTCTCTGGCTTAGCGGACAACGTTGTGATCGGCCTCGAGTTCGAGTCTTAGTGGGGACGATATCGGTTACTGGAAGGCAGGTACATCTGGCTGAGGAGCCCCAAATAGGACGGAAAATGCGTCCTGAATTCCACTGTTAGCCCCCACCCATCGTTAATATGAAAGTCTTTTTCCTAAAAGTACCATAATCGAGGTCTAAATTCAGTGTTGCAGACAAACAGGTTCTTATGCAAAGTAAGCCATGAGGTCAATATCGACCAGTGACCTTCAACAACTTTTACAGCCAATCAACTGGTCATACAGAAAACGACATGATCAATATCTAATACCTTTCATACACTCACTCACCCTTCAGTACAGGAAATTTATTCCTATCTTGAAATTTTATCTCCAGTTTTAGAAGAACTAACTCTCCACATATAAAACAGTTTCAATGAAAACTGTGTCTTTAAAATACAACATTCAGCTAAAACCGAATAGTTGGAATTTTATTAAAAGGTGGAGGAAAACTGGTCTACTGATATTGGATAAGTTAACGGGTAAATTAATCTTATCAGATTGGAAATTGGATTAGAAGAATGTAAAGTGTGGATTCAGAATGAGAAGTATGTATTACACGGTATTCAACGGTTAATTAGTACATCGAAAATGAAGTTTTAAACTTTGGTCAGAAAATGACACTACTATAAAGTCAAAAGCATTCATTCTAGATGAATACATTTGCAGATTTTTGCGAGGTCAATGAAGCAGTGGTCTGGCCGAAGGCAATTCAGAAAAGGCAAGATATTCAGCGAAAAGGACTTTTTTCAACGAATTCATTCTCAAACTGTATCTGCCAGCTCACCTACTCCTGTGGAACACGTTACATCGACAGTATTCAGAGATTACCATCATCACGTATACGAGAACATATTCCAGCTTAGTTTTATGACGGTGAAAAGAGATGTATTAGCAGTTCTACCCTTGAACACTTAATCGATTTCAACCATTCAACCGATCTAGACAATGATTTCAAGGTTATCTATCGAATTCGCTCAAACATCTCACTTTTTCTCCGTCTTCGACTTCTAAAGATAGCAAAGGCTTTCGCTATCCTTGGAGTGAAGCTTGACCTTTGTGTGGAAAAGAAGTAGGTAAAGTCTTTGCTTCTACTTGACCTCAACTCAGTTTGGTCTTGGTTCGTTCCGCTCCTTTTTTTTTTCCAACATCTCCTCTTTTAGGTTGATGTTTTCTCTTTTATTGTCATCATCATTATTGTTATTTTTACATTTATTAGTTTCCGATGTTACTTCATTTGATCTTCCCAATAATTGGAACTTTTAACAAAACAATTTTAAGTAAGTATGCATCATGGACTGAATTCAGCTGGAGAAATATTGGAGAACTGGGAGCACTGGACAGCTGTTTCGTCCTGATATGGGACTCCTCAGCAGTGCACACCCATGACAGCACCTGAAATCGAGCCCAGGACCTTCGGGTTGCATCACTAGCACTTTGCTGTTGAGCCACTGGGTTGGAACCCAATGGTCCGTATTTCCAACTTCTGTCATTTCACAAGATAACACAACCATCAGCCAATGTCAACGTTGAGTATTTGTCCACACACTCACCAGGTTTACCCCACTGGTCACGATACCTGGCGGGGTCAAAGGTGAGCAAAACCAAGAATTCCAATAATAGGACGAAACAGCTTTTGAGTGCTCCAGGCTTTCAGTGGTTCTCCCACTGATGACAGTCAATGTTGAATTTGAAACCGTCTGTCAACGCTTGGAAATATGTTTATGCTTAATACTGTTTCTATGCGAAATTAGTCACTTAACCGGTCATGAGTTTCAGCAGCCTGAAACCGTTATTTTTCACTCAGAAATTAGACAGTTTAGAAGCTGAAAATTAACAACCAAAAGGTAACTCAGAAACAAATATTCTCACTGTGTGCCTCTTATATTATTATTATTGGGTTAATGAGCAGCGAAAACTACTGATTGGTACTCGGAGTGACTCAGTGGGATTTTGGCAGTCTCCATTTCTCCCTATTCCTGGAGAGGAAACCCTTACCAACCGTCTTATTAAGATATATAATTATAGTTAAAGCCATTTAGGTAACGAATCAATCCCTTATTCTGTTCTTCCCAGTTTTCGGCAGTGAAATACTTAAGTTTTCATGGAAACGTTGTATGATACTTTAAGTTTACTGTGTAAACTGCTGGTTGAATTTCAAATCATTAAATCAACTGAATTTAGTTCTGCTTGAATAACATGTGTATACTTCAGTCATGCGTATTTAACAGCTGCTGCGGTGCTAAGGCGTCAAAACCAAGAAATTTGCATGATATACTTTAACTACTAACTTTAAAAATAAGTAGGTAAATAAAAATATACGGAAGTTATATGAGAAAACGAGAAAACGACTAATATGACAATGTGCAACTTTAATAATAATTATAACAATAACAACAATAATGATGATAAGGGTAATAATAATAATAATAATAATAATAATAATAATGGCAATCCAAATTTTTGACAGTACGAGACTCTCAAAATGTAATTTTTAACAAATTCACTCCCAGAACAATACTTCCAGAGGAAATGGTTATTGCATCTGCATGATGTTGATAATAACAGTATTCAAGGCAATAATATGAAATGGCCAGCTGGCTCTGGATGGAAGTCCGGTCCATAATGAAGAATTAACAGAAATGCAAGCGTAATTTCGGTGGTAGTGGTTCATTCAGAGGGTACAGAAATTTGCAACTCAAGCTAAGCATCTGACGGATAGAAGTCTAGTGTACTTATATGCACCGAAAAGTCCACTTCCATATAAAGTAACGCTTTTAAATGCTTTTTTATTGATTCGAGAAAAGAAGAGTTGGAAGCAGTTTTTAAAAAATGTGAAGGAGTACACGTAACGTCCAAAGGAAATATTTAAGTGACTGAAACAAATTCAAAGGAAAGAATCTGATGAAAAGTGATAGGTGGATAAATTTCGTAACCGAAGTTTCAACCAGGCTGCGTTATTAAACCCATTGAGCTTGTTCATCTTAATAAAGAAAGGCGAAAAAATTAGCATTTATCAGGAGATAACTAGATTTTAGAAAAAAACAGCAATCTTAACAGCTTTGTGGCAGTATCGAAGGGGTGATGCATCCAACTCAGTAATCATGAAATAAGGGATGACGAAAACTGCTGACTTCGATGGACCAGAGAAAATTTATAAATGACAAAGTTAACGGAACAGGATTTAGTGCTCGAAAAGAAGTGACATCAATCAAAAACCTGGATGCGAAATAGCATTCATATGGTAATCAACGCAAGTAAACCAGAACAGGCTGAAGGCTACTGCAGAGAACTGACAACACTATATCAAATAACCAAGTTACCTGCTGTCTGCATAGAGATCAATGCAGACGAAATCAATGAAAGATAGTAAAGGAAACCTACTTAACAAAGAGAAGACAATTGAGAAAACGATAGGCTGATCACTTCAAAAACTCTTGAATCCACCTCCAACAACTCGTCCAGAAATATCACCAACAGCCAGCCACAGAACTACCACTGAACACAAGCACTCAAACAGAGGAAGAAGTCCTGAATGCCATAAAGTTGCTGAAATCCAGAAAAGCACCAGAACCAGATGGAATTCCACCACAAGCACTGAAAACAGACACAGAGACAACAGCGAACGCATTCACACCACTATTACAGAAGGTTTGCATGGGATGAATGAATGAAGGAAGGAAGGAAGGAAAGGTGCCTGCTCAATGACTGGAAGAAGAGATACCTCGTCAAACTCACAAACAACGGAGACATGAGTACTTCCAAGAAGAAGTGGCACGCAATCATGCTCCCTCCACTCCTGTCAACCCGAAGCAAGCAAAATATTATGTCGCATCATCATGGAGAGACTAAAGGATGCTCTGCATTCAAAATTATGACCAGAACAGGTTGGATTCAGGAAGTAAAACTCATGTGCGCATCATCGTAGAACAGAGTATAGAATGCCAGTCAACTGGATCTCCACCTCAACTTCATGGATTTTGAGTAGGCCGGCGTTGGACAGTGTCGACTGAGAAGTGATTTGTGAGGCATGCACACAGACAGCTACTTCAACACTACACTAAACTACACTACACTTCACTTCACTACACCATCAGTGCCACAAATCCCTATCAATCTCATTCAACAGCTATATATAAATGCCACATGCCAAGTGGCGTGATCCACAATGAAAAGCTCAGTGATGCGTTTGAGTTGAAGTGGAGACAGGAGTAAGAGAATGTTGCCACCTACTACCACCGATCATCTTTCTGAATGTGGTTGACTGGACTCGACCAGAATGGACTGGACTGGACTGTATTGGACTCGACTGTGCTGTACTGGACTGTACTGTAGTGGACTGGACTCGACTCTACTCGACTCGACTGCATCATGCAACAGAAAATCGTGAGGAGAGGTGAGAAGAGGGTCATACGCTGGCTGCATCGATGAAGAGACCTCAGAAGAAGATTTGGATTTCGCCAACGATGATGATTTATGTCGAATATGTTGTGGCACAAATTCGAAGATCTGCAGGCGAAAGGCAACAAGTTGATAGGAGGGTGGAGGTAGTGAAGGAGGATGGGACTTCGTTCAGGTGAACGTAGAGGTGACAGAGGTGGAGGTGATGAAGATACCCAACCAACATCAACTACAACATCAACAAGCGCCAATCACAATGAACGGGCGAAACCTGAATGAGGTAATCTCTTTCACCTACCTCTCCACCTAGTCAGCATCCTTCCAACTGCAGGCGGCGGTCGCGGCGGCGGTGGCGACACAGATCACGACGTCAATGGCAGGATCGGAAACACAGAAACGCAGATCTGTCTTCATTAACCTGAATCCAGTGTGGAGATCTACTGCACTACACTGCACTGCACTGAACTGAACTGCACTGCACTGCACTACACTGACTCAGCATAATGCGTGAACAACATCCAGATTTTCAACACTACTAACGTCAGTCAAGTGAGTCAGTGATTCAATGTGATGGTTGACAGACTTGGCGGCGCGTTACGGAAAGCATTTCCAACAAACTACACACATTGATACACAACTGCCACCTACACTCAATCGATACTGACACTGAAGATCAGATGCATGGCCAGCATAACAAGAATGGGCAACAAGCAACTCTGTCTATCAATGAACCAACCAAGGACCTATCACCCATCAATTATGCAGAAGAAAGTGGAGATGGATTTGATTTAGCATTGACTGAGAAGGTCGATTGGGGACATGATACGCCAGTCCAGTGACTCGAGTGGAATGGAAATGATAAAGGACGAGTTGGACGTCCGAGTTGAGGATGACTTTGAGGAGATGGTGTGAGGAAGAACTGAAAGCTTGTGGGTGGTTGTGGTGGTGGTGCCAGGTTTTGAAGACTGTGGAGAAGAGAATGCAATGGAGATGTGTTACTGAATCCCTTCTTTCCACTAGGGTTCCAAGGAACAAACAATAATAAATCATGGTTATAGGAAGCATGTGTAGTCTAGCATTCGGTTGTTAGCTGCTGGGTCAACGAACATCTTTGTTTGATCTTGTCACTATTACAATCCTTTTCTAGTGGAATAGCTTTATTGGTGACTGTGTCCATTATTTCTAAATTTTTGATCCCCATTAAAACTATAGCTTAGCTCAATATTCAAATATGTAAGGACTTCTTTTAAATTATTGAACGATGGAATAAATACTTCCTGTCAGCAAAAGTAAATGCACATTTGATGGAAAGACAGTGGATTGTTTGTATTAAAAATGGTGTAGTTGACACTTATATGGTGATTGGAGGAAAGAGAGAAGTTAGCGAACAATTAATGGAGCCATTTTCAAGATAAAGCAATAAATGACCTTGAAAAGTTCAACTTGAATCAAGCCCAGTGATTATTATAACTAATATACCGTGGATATTGACCACATTGAAATTCAATGAAATACTCGTTCTCTTTATATTTCATATTTGATTAATTTATTTGATGCATGTTCACAATGTTATTTATTGGATGACGGACATTTCAAGTTCGTATCCCTGTGTAGGTGATCACAGAACATTTGGACTTATTTTTTCAGACACTCTAAAGGTTCACGAGGAATTGACTGATTTGGAGAAAGTTTTAATTGGCTTTCAAAGTGGAAATGATCAAAGATACCTATGGACACCATTGGATCATGTCTATGCTACATAATGAACACTTTTTTATGGTTCTACTGCATTTCCTCCTTCAGTATTTTCGCAATTCAACTATTTCTCATACATTTCTAATTCATTTTAAATCACTTGTATTACATGCTTTAGATGTTCAATTGATGAAAAAAGATTCATTGATCAACCTCCTGATCCACCAAACTGTATTCGGCCTTCACGACCGTAATTCTTCCCAACGCACTTCAGTCACGTAGTGGTGATTAACTATTTTCATAGTAGCTTGGCCCTAGAACCACTTCAGGAGTGAGACCAATAGGATTGTAGTATCACTCATAACAACAGAGAACACGGCTCACCTGTGAGAATGAGGCTATGTATGATAACACGTACCTTAGGGAGAATAAACTTCGTCTGGCTAACCATGAAGAATCACTTCAGAAACTCTTCTAGTGCTGAGCTTCATTTCACTTCGTCGTGTGTTCAATACTCATGATCTCATCCATTTCTCTCAGCACCACTCTCCTATCCCAATCGATGTGTGAAATTCACAGTGTGTAGACAGTATGAGTGAATAAGGTGACTTTCTGTTGGTATATGACTTGTTAGCTCAACTTGAAGGAAGGGACCGGCTCTCTGTTGTCCACATCATTCTAACCCAGTGGAGTCAGTGTGGGGCTAGTTAGTGAGTTACACTACATGCATGCAATCTACACCTCAGCATCATTATATAGGTGGTTGTACAACTTGCTCACTTCTACCTCAGCTTCCTAGTTCTACTGCTTTTTCTTATCTGATATTATCAGCAGCAAAATCCTCTTTCCCTGCTTATCAAATAGGCGTTGAATCGACGATCAAGGATTCAGTGATCAATCTCTCCACCTGCCAGGTTGCGTTCAGTCTTCAGGTGATCTACACTGTCCCACCATATTGTGTACATATCTGTTACTGCGCGCACATCGATGCCTGAATTCTTCTGTAGATCTCTTAACTGAACTGGATCTATTGTTGTATGCATGGCTAAGTTCCTGTGTTTTGATGACCTGACATGAAAAATGGTAGCAGAGATTAACACTTCCAAAGATTAAGGTATTAAACTGGAGGGAGAGGTTATTGCCAACATTGTGGCGATTCAGTCAGTGCCTTACACCTGTAAATGGAGTGATCATCATAATTCCAGATACTTGGAAAATCCTATTACCGATAAAGTTAGCGAAGAGGAACCATTAGTACCATACAAACCATGTTAGAAAATTTTACGACCACACCGATAGTGGGTGTGTGCCATGAGTTGTGCTCCAGATGTCATCTAGTAAACAGTTCTGTATGCAGTACTGAGTGCAATGTGAAAGGCAAACTAATGTCATGTGTAACTACGCTGTACAGTAATGTTCCAGTTCTGTATTGACACTAATCGTCCTCTAGGCAGTTTGACAACCACTTTTTAGTCATTATCCTAGTAGATCGTGTACTTTTGAAGTATTGGCTATCGAGCGAAAACTGTTTGGAGATTGCTGTATGAAGTGAATTTCCAATGAGGGGGCGATTCAGTCACTCAAGTACTAAACATATTACTCATTAACTATTCTTCTCCGAACTGTTTGCTCAAAAGAATCGAGATAATTAAACACCTGAAAGGTTGTTCCCATTGAAGCCTGACAAACTGGCCAATATCAAACTGCTATTCGCTCTTCATTCGGACGCTTATTTCACGTGCATATATCAGGAAATTCATTCAGTAGGCAATGAACCGCACCTCTTGTATGAGGGCTAATGAGTCTACCTAGCTGACCAAACTTCGGTAAGCAGATTTGGAAATCAAGTCATTAGACCGATTAGCAGCAGCTCTACATGTGTTGGTATTCTTCCCCAATACACTGACAGCGGTTCTCATCCACCTGAATCTGGTTTCGGATATCAACTAATTATGAATGCAGAAGTAATTGCATTCTACCGATTTCGGGGAATTCGACGCCAGACGGAATTAAGAGTGTGGACCGGTGAAACTCACCGTGGTACGCACCATTCGGCATCTGCTCACGTGTATAGAGGTTAGAATTTATCTTGAGTCTTTTATGTAAGCTATCCATGGCTTTTTATAAGTCAAGGAAACATTCCGTTCATCACAGATCCATTTTACTGCTACAACGTGTTTCAAATGTTGTATGTTATCAACAGTTCCACATGACGATTCTACGTTTCCTGAACTGCTATCCATTGGGTAGATTATCATTTCATACCAGTAGATTTAAAAGGTGACATTTTGTTTCATGTTTACATTGAAACATTGTAACTTATTGTTTCACGAAGGATTTTTTCCACACTCTGAAAGACATCATTTTGTTGAGCATATTGACTAACATCAAACAATTCCATGTTTTCAAAAAGGTTTGAGTACTCCAAGTACTAAAAAGAATGGAGACAAATGTTCATAAATGGCACAGTTTTGTGAGCCTGTTGTGAACTGAAGTGGTTTACGTACTTGTTATAGATAGCACCACTCGTTCACCAAAGCAACTTGCGATACAAAGATTCTTCACTTTAGCACCATACACAGCAGCGTCGTGAACATTGATGCAGCAGGTAATGAACCATAGCTCCTGTGTGAGGGCTGATGTTACTTCTTGGAGGTTCATATCTCGGTGGGTGGTGTAGGGTTTGGACTTCTGATTCACTGATTGAAAGCCGTGCTTAAATCCACAGGCCACAGCTCCATGATTAACGGTAATGTAGGCATCTGTTGAAGAATGTCGGTTTGAGGGTTGGTAGGAACTTAGATATGCGTATTTCTCGAAACTAGAAAGATTTGTTTTACTGAGCATACACATTAGGCATGTTCTGCCACTGCGTAAATCTTTTGGCGTATTGTCTGTCTAGAAATATACATGCTACTCCTTATTTACTATGGAGTCGACCAACCTAGTAACATTACTGTTCCTTTACTGACGAACTAGACAGTTTGAAAGTGTTCATCTTGATCGAAAGATCAAATACAGGATTTCAAAACATATCTGAGGATATCTGTGATCATAAGCACAGGATTAAGAAAACTCACGACTGAAAATGGGTTCCGTTTTAGGATAGACAGGTGAGTAGGATAACACAGTGGCGTGAGCATATTGAGTCATGTCTATGATATTATGCAACCACCGTCCAACATTATCGGGGAATATTTATCCTCACATCCCAAGTGATTGACCTTACAGGTCATGGCTTACGCCTGCAACTACGGAGCTACTTTAAAGGCCATCCTAGCAATGATCGAATTAACCGGTAAGGTTTCTTCATTTCGGTTGGAAAGGGAGATCTTCATAAAATAGAGAAGTCTGATTGGTTGCTTCAGTTGTTGCTAGGGTGGCCTTTAAAGTCGCTCGAACTTCAGAAAACTGCGTCTTGATATCAGTCATTTATGAAAGTTGAATTGTTCTTCCACTTTGAAGTCCCCATAGACAGAAGATTGGTCTTTACGTTGTCTCTGTGAATCAACGTCAGCCTTGAAAACGTGAAGTGCAGTAATTGATTTTTTTTGCATATTTCTCCCCAAATCAGGTCAGCTTCAAGAGAACAAGAATAACAAATAACAGCCAAATATAGCCAAAGCAGCAGATAAACTTGATCCAAGAGGACACAAAAATAAATCAGTTAACACAACAATCACACGTCTTCACTATCTCAACAACTGAAAACCATATAGTTTGGGCTAGAGTTCATTCTTTTCTCTAATACCTGGCTAGTTCTCTCACTTTAAACTACCCATCTTACAAATATGCAAGTGAGAGATTGTGTTAAACCTCAGAATCACAAGCTATGTCAACGTATCTAGTTTGCTTTATGGTGGCTAGCACTGGAATCCAGGGTACGTGTTTTGTCCTATTTAGGACTTGTCAGCCGGATCATAACTTCACCCCAGTGAGTGATATTGTCCCCAATGGGATTCGGCCCAGTACCCATCACTTCAAACTCTAAAGCTTCATCCATTAGTTCATCAAACAAACCATAACATAATCAAAGATCAATACATCCACATGGGAGCTCCCATATCCCAACAAAGATGGATGTATTCAAGTTTGTCAATGTCGCTCCGTGAAGTCATCCTGTAACCAAAAGTAGTAATGACACACTCCTAGTCACAAAAACCAGTGACTTAACCAGTTTTATGGCATAGAAACATTTGCGGATTCCATTTACACCAAAAATGCATGTCAAGATATTGAACTCACGATCCCTATGAAGTGTGTAGAGAAATGTGTTAATCCAAAAGCAAAACGTTTCGTATCACGAATATATGATAAACAGAGTTGAAGTAAGCTTAATCCAAAAAGGTTGTAAGAACAGTTTGTTTTTATTGAGGCCTTTAAAAGATACCCGTTTGGGTAGAGTTAGACAGACACTGGTTGGCAAATAAGGCTCTGATCACAACGTCTCATCTTAACTGTGCAACTAGATTCTAGAGTAAACATGTAAGGTTTGTTGGGAGTAATCGGCAGGAAGCCCTAGACCTAGGTTTTGAACCTATGTATTGCATGACCCCGATTCGAATCCCACAGGGGACATCAGTTCCATCGAAGTTGCACATACGCCTTGCTGACGACTGCAAGCAACCATGAAACCTGCTTGAAGCAGGGTTTTCTAACGATTGCCCACAACTAATTAACATGAATCAAAGTGCACCGTGGTGATGAGTCTTCTAGCTAGATGGTTACATTACAAAATAAGCGATAGAACTCGGTCAGCATTCACGACTAGACAACATATGATAGGTTGCTCCCCAATAACTGATTATTTCAGTGAAATGATATCACGAACAGTGCCAACAGGGATCAAAGGTTAATGTCACTTAGAAACAAAACGTATTGAACTGGAAATGAGCGGATAAAAATGGTTATAATGTGGGAGACAGTCTCGTGTATCGAAAATATACAAGCATAAAATAATAAACAGAGGTCAGAAGTAATTTCCTTTACTATGTGCAGCAACAAGAATATTATGCATAAGATATTATTATTATTATTATTATTATCATTAGAAGACAAACATGGTACAGGAAGGGCACCAAGAAATGTGCCACGCAAAATAATATAACACTTATTTGAAGACATATAGTGAAGGGAAGTGAATAAGTAAGAAAGAAAAGCAATAAGAATAGAACGACTAGAAGGGTAGTCGAGTGGGATGCGCTCAAAACAAAACGTTACTTACTTTTCAGCAACAGAAGATAGAAGGAAGCTTCAGCATGACTGCGACTGGTTTCGATTCTCAGGTATATCTGATAACGTCTCAAGACACTGCATTGCGTGTTCTTTTGAGCCTTATCCACGGAGTCACGATGAACCAACAGATGCTAACCCGATACAATTATCGTTCACCCCACGGCGCCACGACATACACTCACTACCCCTTCGCTTATTTCATCCAGTCTCAGAGATAGCAGATAATCGACAGTGTGGGAGTCGCTGAGACTAGATTATTATGACTTCTAATTTTTCACTTCTATTCCCGGTGAAAAAAAAGGGATTCAGTAACACATCTCCATTGCATTCTCTTCTCCACAGTCTTCAAAACCTGGCACCACCACCACAACCACCCACAAGCTTTCAGTTCTTCCTCACACCATCTCCTCAAAGTCATCCTCAACTCGGACGTCCAACTCGTCCTTTATCATTTCCATTCCACTCGAGTCACTGGACTGGCGTATCATGTCCCCAATCGACCTTCTCAGTCAATGCTAAATCAAATCCATCTCCACTTTCTTCTGCATAATTGATGGGTGATAGGTCCTTGGTTGGTTCATTGATAGACAGAGTTGCTTGTTGCCCATTCTTGTTATGCTGGCCATGCATCTGATCTTCAGTGTCAGTATCGATTGAGTGTAGGTGGCAGTTGTGTATCAATGTGTGTAGTTTGTTGGAAATGCTTTCGTAACACACCGCCAAGTCTGTCAACCATCACATTGAATCACTGACTCACTTGACTGACGTTAGTAGTGTTGAAAATCTGGATGTTGTTCACGCATTATGCTGAGTCGGTGCAGTGCAGTGCAGTTCAGTTCAGTGCAATGCAGTGTAGTGCAGTAGATCTCCACACTGGATTCAGGTTAATGAAGACAGATCTGCGTTTCTGTGTTTCCGATCCTGCCATTGACGTCGTGATCTGTGTCGCCACCGCCGCCGCGACCGCCGCCTGCAGTTGGAAGGATGCTGACTAGGTGGAGAGGTAGGTGAAAGAGATTACCTCATTCAGGTTTCGCCCGTTCATTGTGATTGGTACTTGTTGTTGCTGTTGTTGTTGTTGTAGTTGATGTTGTAGTTGATGTTGGTTGGGTATCTTCATCACCTCCACCTCTGTCACCTCTACGTTCACCTGAACGAAGTCCCATCCTCCTTCACTACCTCCACCCTCCTATCAACTTGTTGCCTTTCGCCTGCAGATCTTCGAATTTGTGCCACAACATATTCGACATAAATCATCATCGTTGGCGAAATCCAAATCTTCTTCTGAGGTCTCTTCATCGATGCAGCCAGCGTATGACCCTCTTCTCACCTCTCCTCACGATTTTCTGTTGCATGATGCAGTCGAGTCGAGTAGAGTCGAGTCCAGTACAGTACAGCACAGCACAGTCCATTCCATCCTGGTCGAGTCCAGTCAACCACATTCAGGAAGGTGATCGGTGGTAGTAGGTGGCAACATTCTCTTACTCCTGTCTCCACTTCAACTCAAACGCATCACTGAGCTTTTCATTGTGGATCACGCCACTTGGCATGTGGCATTTATATATAGCTGTTGAATGAGATTGATAGGGATTTGTGGCACTGATGGTGTAGTGAAGTGAAGTGTAGTGTAGTTTAGTGTAGTGTTGAAGTAGCTGTCTGTGTGCATGCCTCACAAATCACTTCTCAGTCGACACTGTCCAACGCCAGCCTACTCAAAATCCATGAAGTTGAGGTGGAGATCCAGTTGACTGGCATTCTATACTCTGTTCTACGATGATGCGCACATGAGTTTTACTTCCTGAATCCAACCTGTTCTGGTCATAATTTTGAATGCAGAGCATCCTTTAGTCTCTCCATGATGATGCGACATAATATTTTGCTTGCTTCGGGTTGACAGGAGTGGAGGGAGCATGATTGCGTGCCACTTCTTCTTGGAAGTACTCATGTCTCCGTTGTTTGTGAGTTTGACGAGGTATCTCTTCTTCCAGTCATTGAGCAGGCACCTTTCCTTCCTTCCTTCCTTCATTCATTCATCCCATGCAAACCTTCTGTAATAGTGGTGTGAATGCGTTCGCTGTTGTCTCTGTGTCTGTTTTCAGTGCTTGTGGTGGAATTCCATCTGGTTCTGGTGCTTTTCTGGATTTCAGCAACTTTATGGCATTCAGGACTTCTTCCTCTGTTTGAGTGCTTGTGTTCAGTGGTAGTTCTGTGGCTGGCTGTTGGTGATATTTCTGGACGAGTTGTTGGAGGTGGATTCAAGAGTTTTTTGAAGTGATCAGCCTATCGTTTTCTCAATTGTCTTCTCTTTGTTAAGTAGGTTTCCTTTACTATCTTTCATTGATTTCGTCTGCATTGATCTCTATGCAGACAGCAGGTAACTTGGTTATTTGATATAGTGTTGTCAGTTCTCTGAAGCAGTCTTCAGTCTACCCTGCTTCACTTTCCAATGTGTCGTAGAAGTGTGTTTTGTCTTTGGGTGCACTCGTCTTCACTTCTTCTTTCACTGTAGTGCTTTATGGGTTGTGTTCAGCTCCTTTTTTCGTTGTTTATACTTGCACTGGTTCATGTTCTGCTTTACCATCTTCCTCTCCTCTATCAGCTAAGACAACATGCGTAACGCATTTCCAAGCCACCGAAGCCTGTGTTTTCAGATGACTTCACTTATTGAATGACGATCTTCATGATGCCCAAGCACATGTCGTCGCAACTCAGAACTACTTACACGGTATTGCTACCAGATACGGGTAATCCTACAAAAACAAGGATGATCAAACACATAAAGTCGTCGTACATCCTAAGCTCCGAGAGACCGGGTTTCATAGGCGTTGGGCGGAACTTCTCGCACCGGTGCGTTTTAAACTCAACTTTTTACAATCAGACTAACATCGTGACGGCGCCAAGGGTGGCCCAGATTGACGTATGCCACTCTGGCTTTCGATATGTGGTTGGGAATTTCACCACTCACACCTCCATCAGCACTCACACAATTACGCAGATGCACGGGGTTTTCAATTACTTCCAATGGCTCACCACGGTGGATGAGCGCAGGCACAGGCTCCTGCCAAACTTGCAAGAGTATCTGCTTTGCACCATTAAAGTGCAAAGCAGATACTATAAGGCGTAAGAAATCGTGAAATATTTGAACCAGTAAAGTACGGGCTATAACGACGAGGATGGAGATAAATCTAAAGCGCAAAAGTAAGACATGTTGGCAAAATGTTCATGAAGACGTGTTGACACCATCCTACTAGTGCTGCCAATGTACTAAGCTTCGCAGAAGCAAATAAATTTATATCCACAAGTGGATGTTCCAGACAAGGGGACTTTATCTTTGACCTTTTGATGGAAAGCAGCCTTCAGATGCAGCGAAGAATGTTCTTGGAACGATCTTAGATAGGCGAGCATGTAGAACGTAGCTAGTTGTATCGTCTTTCAGTTCCAGGTGTATATACCAGAAGTATTTTTTAGGCACTGTTAAGTTGTGTGAAATATCAGGCTTATCTTAAATGAGAATAGGTATCTTGTCTGATGCAAAGCTTCTCTGAGTAATCTCAATTCTGTATTCAGTATGTCTTCCGTACATAGGTGAGAAATTCTCTGAACAAGAGAGGTAATCAAGGGGGCCCCTTTTGCGCCTAGAGACAAAATAGTGAGAATTAGCCAGCTACCCGGTCGATTTAGTGTTTTTGGCAAAGCAGTCTTTGAAATAACACGTCACTTTTCGTTAACACTTGAGAATCCCCAAAAGTAAATTTACATTTCCAACTCAACTTCAAGCACAAACCTAATCACTGGATGAATATGATTGTAAATCTCCAGAACTTTTAGTCGACTTGACTGCTTCATTACCAACAAGGTGTCTCCTATCCACCCCGTGAACTGATAGATACATGACTGCGACGTACTAGACAGTCAGCAAATACACGATCAAGTGGAGCCACGATTGATACACTCCATCTTTTTGTCCATGTATTCGTCAACTGAATAAGAACTGAACATTTAATGTTCATCTTGAAATCACCTCTGGCATATACCTAGTAAGTATAACAAAATTCAGTAAATCAATAAATGTGCAGAAAAGAACACATTGTTTCCGTCAAAGAGACATTGGTAAGTAAGGAGGCAACATCCACTAGGGCTAATCACCATATTACACCTTTTTCCCAAATATCAACTAACAGTCAGCAGGAAGCAATAACAACAACAGTAAGCTACTGTAAGACATCAGAGGTTTATAGTATGGCCACACTGTAAGCATAGCATACCACAAATCGAGTTTGTGCACTAATTCATCAGATTCTCTTCTATACTGGTTTTCTTTTCTGAATATCCACCATAAGGAATAAATGGTAGGACACAAAATGGTTGCCAAATGTTAACTTAGTTTGGCAATGGGGATCAATAGATATTTTGAGAGACGATCTTCCCCCCGCCCATTTTAATCACTACTTATGGGTTACAATCTTGAAGTTTCTTAAAGTTTGACGATTAGTGATTGTTGTCAGTGATTCTTCTGCCTTGCTTCGTCGTGGGGATCACTGATAAAAGTGAGTACTAAAAAATGTGAGTCAACTGAGAGTAGTTTTTTGGATTTTCTGGAAATGAAGTTTATTCGGTACAAAAGTAAGTGATACTTCTTAGCAGGGATGAGATCACCTATGAGAACCCTCTTAAATGACTGCTTTGTGGTAAGACTGCTGATTACCATTTTGTCACCAACTATCAAAGGGCTGTATATCTTTAAAAGATATATAGGTGATAACTCTCTTATTTATGGTGGCAACGGAAACCCCAAAAAACCCCTTTATTCTTTCAGTGATCCCCATCCCCTATCAAATTCGCTCTATACCTACAGTTAAAGTTTTAAACCCAACTCCTTGATGCCCAACTTCAAAGAACGAATAATGATCAAGTTCAGCGGTCGATTTCAAGAAAGGCAACTTGAAATGGACAGTTACGTCCTCTAAAGTGAGAAGACGAACCTCAGATTCAGAAAAATATACACGGAAAATACCTCTGATGGTGAACTGGAGAAACGCCAGAAATTCGCAACAGGAAATCGTTACGTTCCAAAGTTTTAAGATAAGAATGTCACACTGAAAGGCATCATGAAACGCAAACACCTCAGGTTCAAGGATTGCAATATCATAGATATCCTCATAAAGTGACAATCACTATACTTGAACGGAAAACCTTTTACTGCCAATCTTAAAATCACATTCTCGTGCAAAAAATACAGTTATTAGTAGGCTACATCAATTTTGTGTGTATCCGTTTGTTTAATCTTATGGAGCTGAGTACAACAGGTGTGCCGTGCACTAGTTTGAAAACACGCTAAAGGACACTATTCAACCTGGTTCTCAAAAGGAAAAAAGAAACCCATCTTCATCTCAGTAACAGAATACTTAGTGAACTCAGGATACTAATTCTCTGTTCTTTGAAATTCTCTATAAAGTGAGGTTCAGATTTGAGTAGAAGTTTTTCTGGAATATTCTCTTGCCTTTACTGTGTCCATGACAGCATAGCCAAGACAATGAGTTCTAAGCAGAGGAATGTTTTTCTCCGCTGCAATCAACTTCTCTTTTCTCCTGTGATCAAACTTGTTATACGCGTTATTTGAAGAATTAAAAGGACAGTACATAAACTGACAAAGTTCTGGAATTTTTCTTTGAAGATTTTAGAGGTGATCGAGGTAAAATTTTGTTAAGAGAAACATTGGGAAGTACTTGAATATGTCAGAATGTTTTAAGTGAACTTAAGAAACAATTTTATATATTTACTGATTCATGTACTTTTACAAGATACGCTGTGAACTATACTGACGCTCAGCTACCAGAAGTGGTAAAAAGCTTGTTCCAACAAGTCATATTCTCATCCGGTTATCTACGAAAGAATGAAAAGAATTCGAAAACTACCTTATTTTCAAGAAAATTATGACTGAACTAAAGAAAGTTGGAGTTGACTATTTGCCACTATCTTACTCTGTGGAAGCTGTTAACTGCCAGACTTATCTTCATGAAAAATACTGACTATACTAGTAGTCAGCACTGACATACATCTTCAGACATTCACCATAGTCTGAAAGTAAAGTTTGTCAGTGTGACCAATCACAAGAGTTAGCTACCTGTAGTAGCCGGTAAGGATAGAGGAAACTGTGACTGGCACAGTACATTGGCCAAGCCACACCACCGTTTACCGTCGCTAGAGAAAATGAAAAGCTTGCTTTATTACCTAGATGTATTTCAGATCAAAATTTGTCACTGACTGACCTCTAGTGGTCATTTATCACTTGCATCTTGATGAGATTCCGCAAAGTTCTAATAAGAATTCGTAACCGGTGGGGCAAACTAAGTCGGACGTGTGGAAAAATACTCAGAAGTGATACTGGGTGAAGTTCGCAATATACCTTGAATTGGCAGAAGTAGGAAAGCACAAACCATCGGATCTAGAACCAGTGGATCAATGGTAAAGTGCTCATAATGAAACTTGACGGTCCTGAGTTCGATCCCTGGCGACGATGTCGCTAAGTACTGCTGAGGAGTTCTATACTAAGATGAAACACCTGTCCGGTCGGTACTCCCTGTTTTCGACGGTCCTCAAAATGATATCAGTCCGTCGTGAATACTGAACTTAGTGTAAATATTCACTACGGCAACTGATAAAGAAATTCGAATAACTACCGAAAGTTTGAAGGTAAATGAACATTCATGGTGTGTTCAATATTTCTTGAAACTATTTATAGAAATATTCCAAGTTACAAGCATCATAAGATGAATGGAATTTTATAGCAGCTTATCGATTAGAGCTAAGTACTACTGTAATCTTACTTTATCAATATGTTAATATGATTCTTATCAGATTTTCTATTTTCAAATAAGAAAACCATTGGCTGATGATATAACTCGATTCAGATATCCAGATGAATACATGATGGATATGGTAGATGCAATATTCAACTACATTGTATACCAGCATTTATTAAATCGATTTTAATCATTAAAACAAAATCAATAGTAACGATGGGTTACGAAATTTGAATATTCAATAAACACTTAAAATGGACTGAGTGAAATTAAACTTATCAGCTAATCGATTTTGACTATTCTTGTGTTATCGATTTTTCCAAAATGATATGACTTTTACATAACCTTGCCTGATTAACTAGTTCACTAATTCACTAGCCAGTCCTAAGCTCGGATTAACAGGGAAGCTTGGACATACGGCTAGCAACCCTACACCAGAAAACCAATCCAATCCCTAAACAAACTTCAAAGCACAAACTAAATATATAAAATAAAATTAAACTTATTCCTCCCTGGAATCACGGAGACAGAATGACACCAGTTGGTCAAAGCCTTCAGGAAGCCAATTCGCCGATGTATCTACTCTGCTATCAACAGAAGCAAAGGTAAACATGGGGACATGGAATGTCAGCACAATGTTTGAACCCAGCATGGCTACCTACCCACATTTGCAAAACAGATGAGAAGGTATCACATAGATGTGCTTGGAATCTGCGAGGAATCACCAGATGGAATGGGAGTGCAATCTCCAGACTGTCAACTCCACAGTCAACAATCTACTCTGACACTGTCACCCAGACAACAACCACCAGCACATTGAGTTTCGTAGTGGCTATCATGATCTCTCCAAGAACATCAAAGACTCTCTCTCTCTCATACAGTGGGAACCAATCTCCTCCTCCAAAATCATGACTGCAAGATTCAACTCAAAAGGAAGGAAGGAAGGAAGGAAGGTCACAATCATACAATGCTACGCTTTGCTATACTATGCTATGCTATACTATGCTATGCACCTACAAATAATGCAGACGATGAGAAGAATGAGCACTTCTGCAGACGACTGCAATCAGCACTGGACAAGACTCCACCTCAGTTGGCGATGGCGATATCGAAATTCTAATGGGTGGGGTGACATGAATGCTGAACTGGGAGCGGACAACACAGGAAGAGAACTCATCATGGGTAGAGAGGCACTCGGTGAGGTGATGAACGAGAATGGAGAACTGTTTGCACATTTCCGCTCATTCAACGATTTGGTGATTGGTGGTGAGGCAGTGTGTACAAACACAAGGATATCATTAATTAGATTTCACCAGATGGACACACTAGAATCAGATTGACTTGATCTCAATGTGAAGGAAGTTGAGACGCAGCCTACTGGACACAAGCAAAATCAGATGAAGAAGAGGAGTAGATGTAGGTTCACAACACTCACCATCAAGTGCATGAAACCTTCCAAATCAAGTTGAAGGCCTTCTATTTGAGGAAGTTGGTGATAGACGACCATAGTTCAAGTTCAACACCCACAACAGAAACTGAACTCAAGGACGAAACCACAAAGAAAATCTCACGTCAGCCAGCCATCAAGACAAAATGGGAGATATTGAGCAACATCCCTGAAGAAACCTGTGTGGATGAACACTGGAACTCTCTGAAAGCTATGTGAAAGAAACCTGCATAACAGTGTTAGGAAGGAAGAGGAAACAAACCAAGGAATGGCTGTCGACGGACACATGGAAGTTGATAGAGTGGGGAGAGGAAGATGGTGAAGGAGAAGATAAACTAGTGCAGTGCAAGGATGAACGACGAGAAGAGGAACTGAGTGAGTGAAACGTATAAAACTCTACACTGGACAAAGAAGTGAAGAGTGCACGGAAAGGTAAAAGACACTTCTACGACACACTGGCAAGTGAAGCAGAACAGGCTGTCGTCTGGTAGGAGAGACAGACAACTGACAACATTGTATCAAATAACCAGGTTACTATGTGGGAGGGGAGAGATCAACACAGATGAAACTAATGAAAGATGAAGAAGGAAATTTAATTACTAAAGAAGAGAAAGGAAGGAGACAATGTGCTGACCACTTCAAAAGGCTCTTGAATCGACGATCGCCACCAACTGGACTTCGTCGAGAAATACCTCCTGCAGCCCAGCCACAGAACTACCATTGAACACAAGCTCTCCGACGCAAGTCGAAGTCCTGAGCACCATAAAGCTACTGAAATGTGGGAAAGCAGCAGGACCACATGGAATCCCTCGAGAAGCACTGAGATCGGATGCAGAGACAACAGCAGACATGTTCACACCACTATCGCAGAAGGTGTGGAAGGAGGGAAGGAAGGAAGGAAAGGTGCCTGCCAAATGATTGGAAGCAGGACTATCTTTTCAAACTCTCAAACAAGGGAAACCTGAGTCCTTCCAAGAAGAAGTGGCACGCAATCATGCTCCCTCCACTCCTGTCAACCCGAAGCAAGCAAAATATTATGTCGCATCATCATGGAGAGACTAAAGGATGCTCTGCATTCAAAATTATGACCAGAACAGGTTGGATTCAGGAAGTAAAACTCATGTGCGCATCATCGTAGAACAGAGTATAGAATGCCAGTCAACTGGATCTCCACCTCAACTTCATGGATTTTGAGAAGGCTGGCGTTGGACAGTGTCGACTGAGAAGTGATTTGTGAGGCATGCACACAGACAGCTGCTTCAACACTACACTACACTACACTTCACTTCACTACACTTCACCATCAGTGTCACAAATCCTTATCAATCTCATTCAACGGCTATATATAAATGCCATATGCCAAGTGGCGTGATCCACAATGGAAAGCTCAGTGATGCGTTTGAGTTGAAGTGGAGACAGGAGTAAGAGAATGTTGCCACCTACTACCACCGATCACCTTCCTGAATGTGGTTGACTGGACTCGACCAGGATGGAATGGACTGTGCTGTGCTGTACTGTACTGGACTCGACTCTACTCGACTCGACTGCATCATGCAACAGAAAATCGTGAGGAGAGGTGAGAAGAGGGTCATACGCTGGCTGCATCGATGAAGAGACCTCAGAAGAAGATTTGGATTTCGCCAACGATGATGATTTATGTCGAATATGTTGTGGCACAAATTCGAAGATCTGCAGGCGAAAGGCAACAAGTTGATAGGAGGTGGAGGTAGTGAAGGAGGATGGGACTTCGTTCAGGTGAACGTAGAGGTGACAGAGGTGGAGGTGATGAAGATACCCAACCAACATCAACTACAACATCAACTACAACAACAACAACAGCAACAACAAGTACCAATCACAATGAACGGGCGAAACCTGAATGAGGTAATCTCTTTCACCTACCTCTCCACCTAGTCAGCATCCTTCCAACTGCAGGCGGCGGTCGCGGCGGCGGTGGCGACACAGATCACGACGTCAATGACAGGATCGGAAACACAGAAACGCAGATCTGTCTTCATTAACCTGAATCCAGTGTGGAGATCTACTGCACTACACTGCATTGCACTGAACTGCACTGCACTGCACTCAGCATAAAGCGTGAACAACATCCAGATTTTCAACACTACTAACGTCAGTCAAGTGAGTCAGTGATTCAATGTGATGGTTGACAGACTTGGCGGTGTGTTACGAAAAAGCATTTCCAACAAACTACACACATTGATACACAACTGCCACCTACACTCAATCGATACTGACACTGAAGATCAGATGCATGGCCAGCATAACAAGAATGGGCAACAAGCAACTCTGTCTATCAATGAACCAACCAAGGACCTATCACCCATCAATTATGCAGAAGAAAGTGGAGATGGATTTGATTTAGCATTGACTGAGAAGGTCGATTGGGGACATGATACGCCAGTCCAGTGACTCGAGTGGAATGGAAATGATAAAGGACGAGTTGGACGTCCGAGTTGAGGATGACTTTGAGGAGATGGTGTGAGGAAGAACTGAAAGCTTGTGGGTGGTTGTGGTGGTGGTGCCAGGTTTTGAAGACTGTGGAGAAGAGAATGCAATGGAGATGTGTTACTGAATCCCTTTTTTCCACTAGAAACCCAAGATACAATTCATAAGTAATGATAAAAAATAACTTTTACATGATGGTGAATGGTAGCAATTAAAGTGAGTGGTTTTCAACTCATGGCATAGGTTAACAGTATATGTCGAGCTATGCTTGTACCTACCGTCTTGACGATATTCTCAATGGTGACTAGATGTTGAAGTCACTTTTGGATCTCACAAATGAGTTGCCCCTGCATGCTTGACTTTTTGAGGCGGTGGAATGCGAAACACAAGTTACATTGGGACTTGTCAGCTGGAGATACCCGCATTTTAGGGCGAATTTGCAACAAATAGTCACTGTTTATTAAAGTACCATGCGCAATAATATACCTCCCAAAGCAGCTTTTTCAGTAGGTATATATCATGTCATCGCCTCACCCTGAGCTCGAGCTCAGGAACAAAGTATAAACCGAGGTCATATACATATTGAAACGATCAGTCAAGGTCTACTAGACCATTCGAAAACGGGAATGTGGCTGAATCAAAATTTATAGATTCCAGTATGATTTGTGTTTTCGTCCCATTATGAGTCTCCTCAGCAGTGAGCACAAATCCCAAAGTTGCTACCACAGGATGAAACCCAGTGATAACCCATTGATACGAAATTAGGTGGATAAAGGGAGAGGATAATAACCAAGGCTATCTGTTAGAATGAATGCCAAACACCTACGAATGGAATGATTCGGCATCTATCTCATGTATCTGAAAATTCTACTACCTCTAGTAAAACTCAGAGAACAAAAACCATATGAACTGTGTTTCAAAGTTAAGGAATTACCTTGATATGAATATGGTCATCAGTCAAGAGGTTGAGATCCCCGATGAAAGTGCACTGCCAGGTAACACAAGTTTGAATCTCTGAAGGAGTTTGACTTTCCTCACCGTTTTAGATGCATTTTACAAGTGAGCACCAACATGAATGAAACGAAGACCAAGTGGGGCCTGGTGACGATCGCCTCCCACTAACACCTGTCTCTGTATAATGTGACGGTGAGTCTCTTAACTTGATAACTATATGGTAAAATGATCTACAGAGTTTGAGCAGTACTGATTACCCTTCACATATCAGTCAATACAGTTGTGGCTTTCGGTTATTGATGTCATATCTTGTAATTTCCCACCACTGATTCTGAAGAATTGATCGATCACTGTTTGTATATGGGTTTCTGTGCAGACGTCTGACCGTCGCCTAAAATTTCAGCTCAGTGAAAATGACATAAATTGGCTTGCATTGAAATCCAGAAATCGCCTTTCTAATTATTTCAGACTCATAAGTTGGTTTACTTGCCTAGCTGTGAGTAATGTTGCTCCCTGTCGGACTCGAATCCAGCACTCATCCCTCCAGACATCAGAGTGTAATCTACCACTACTTGTGCGACAGGCATAGTTTTGATGCCATAGCCATAGTTTCCTGTCGTTGATTGGATCGACTTGATTGGCTGCAATTAATGTTCAAGGTGATAGGTTCACGGTTTGAATCACTGTCTGTAAAACAAGACTTCTTCGTAAGGTCATTCTGTCTTCATTGATTCATCAAACTTGGAGAGCCCTATCGTGATTTCCACACATTGTTTTTAAAGGAAAGATGTAAATTGTTCTCACCTCTGTTAGATCTATGTTGAACTTGTGAGAAATACCGTTGTGAGATGTTGGGTTATCACTGCTACTGCAGGGTTCAACTTAGTGATTGAGACCTGAAATAGGGTTGCGTCTGATTGTCCAGAAGAAAAGCAGGTTGTATATAACATGCACTGAGCTGAACTTAGAGAGCGAGAGACGGCATGACTTCCCCGTCAGCAAAACCCACGGCATCTTCTTATTTATGAAATATTTACCAAACTGAAGTATAAAATGTGTTCGAGAAGTCATTTCATTGTAATCCCTTGGTCAGTTGTTTTGCAAAACGAAAGTGTTATCCAAGCAGGTTACGGTAAAAACCTCATTGTGAGTCATTTAGTTCACGAAATTCGTATTCCCACTCATAGACACTTGAAGTTATCATTTCCGGCCGTGTCATTTGATGACTTACCGCTTCCTACTTCTTTGCAGTTGCACACATGATTCCTGAGCGTACTTGAGTTGGAAAAACAGTTCTTACTGAAAAAACATGGAGAATAAAGTGGAAGCTTAATAATATTCAGCTCTTTAATATGTTCTATACCTCTATATTTCGATGTCAGATAGTTGGAGACAATCAGTACTGATCCATGAAATATGTTTTTCTGTCAACCTATTGGGTTGTCTGACTTACATGAAGACATTCAAAGATTAAAAACTGGATTCCATGAGAAGATGGAATCCACGCATAAAGCAAAAGAAAGCAAGAGAGAGGAAGAGACAAGGAGGTAGAGATGAAGACGAATTCATTTTCAAATTACACAAAAAGGCTTTTGGATATCTTTCCAAGAAATTCCAGTACAGCCGCTATTCATTAGAGAATGTACTATGTTTGAGAAGCTTCCTTGAAGAAACAGACTGAGATATATTTGCTGATGAAGTTTTAGACAAAACTATTACCAATATCACAAGCTATCTCAGATTCTGTCTGAATATTTACTGCCCTGATGAAACAATCTACATGAGATTTGACTGACTTTCTTCTTCTCATCTCAAGAGGATCTAGAGAGAAAAGAAAAAGTAATATGAGAGGAGAGATCATCCTGGAGTTAAAAGACGACTGCTTAATTGAGTCTGAAATACAACATCTGAATACTAGTGACAACCAGAAATCTTTATCGTTTAAAAACTCTTCCAATATATGGAAATTATTCAAAGAGCTTACTGATAGAAAATAGATGACAAAAGAAGCTTGTTAGGATGTCGGCTAGTCAAACAAGTCATTCACACACTGATAAACAGATTTCATCCTTCTATAGTCAAATGGATAGCTGCTTTCCTGGTTTTAATACACATGATGTATTTAAATGTCTTAAATCCTTGAATCCATCCCAAAGCTTAGGTCCTAATGGTGTTTCCAGTAGTATATTTATCAAATGGGCAGATATTTTATATCATCTCCTTATCGATCTCTTCAGTGCATCGTTTTCTAAGAACATAGTACCCAATGCTTGGAAGCAGATCAAAATTTTACCTGTGCTTAAGTTATCTTCTGCATTAGATGTTGAGTTTTAACCCACTGGTATAACTTCCCCTTTTTTGAAGACATTTGGAAAAATTACTTCTCCGTGTGATTGAGCCTTTATTAATGATTTTCAGAGATCCAAAATAACTTGCTTATAAACACAGAAGAAGTACTTTAGATGCTACCACTGTCTTACGTCAAAATATTGTTTCCAGTCTAGACAAAAATGTTATGTTGGTTGTGCCTTTTTGGATTATTAATGAGCTTTGAGTTACAAAGTGGCTGTATTCTTATTTTTTTGAAAGGAAATAGTGTACTGTCTATAATAGGAAGCGCTCGACTTCATTGATTACTGAAACTGGTAAGCCTCAAAGTGTTGTTCTTTATCCGTTCCTGTTTTCGTTCATTTTGCATGATTTACCTTATCCTGTTGAAGCAAATCTTATTAAGTATGTTGATGACCTGACAGTGTCTAACCCAGTCAACTCTCACTTAGATTACTCTGAATTAAATGGTTTCTTGTCTGAAATTGACCAGTGGTCTCTTTCGAATGGTCTCAAGCTAATCGCGTCCAAATATCAAACTGCTTATTTCAGCCTGAGGCGTAAAGACTCCGGTTGCATTGGTTGTATTACCGTAGAAAGTAAATCGAGTGTTAATTATCTTGGACTGAGATTTAATTCTGATGTTTGTTAGTCGTCTCATTTCTTGCTGACTTTCAAGAAGATCTTTCATGTAACATATTACATAAAGGAACTGAGACTGTCATGTATGACTCAGCCTCTACTCTTTCAACTTCTTAATTTACCTATTTCTCCCCGTTGATCTTTCCTGATCTGTTAAGAAAGGACTCTGTTATATTGTGACGGCTTTGAAAGCCGTCAGTAGGGTAAGTGCTGTGCTTCTGGTTCATCTGCTTAACACTGTAGTTGACAAACATTCAAATTCTAGCAGTCAGCTAGCTACAGTAAAGTTAATTGACACTGAGTATCTACTTCATTCACAGTTCTCGTCTTATATCTCCTCATGGTGGGAAAGATGGAACTACTACATAAGACTGTACGCTCGTGCAGTTAAATACAAGAATTTGACTGTGCCTTACCTAGCACGCATATTATTTGAGGAAAAAGGTGTTAGAACAGAACTCACATATCAACTTTGTAACAGTTAACAATCTTATTTCAATAATTTGATTAACAATCTAAAAGGTTCTGGTTTTCCCAACATTAATTGAATTTTTATGATAACATAATTCGAAATGTTCTGAAAGAATTTGTACATACTTACATTTTGTTGTTGTTTCAATATATCATGTTGAGAATTCCAAATTATATAACAAATTGTTTGGATGGAATAAAGTGAACATTATTATTATTATTATTATTATTATTATTATTATTATTATTATTAGAAGTACAGGTTTTCCAAATATGTCCTAAGCATGGTAGAATACGACAGGACAACTCCATCTCATGTGTCAACTTACAAGATATGATGAAAAGACTTATAAATACACATGAAAATTGTCCAGAACTGCAAAATGAACAAACTAAAGTCTGTCTTGACAAAGCCACAGATGAAAATAAAAGTTGCACGTGCTCCCACCTCCCCCCCCGGTCGAAAAATTGCCAACTGCCTTGTTCCCACTTATTTTTAGCTGTTTAGTCACATTTTAAAAGTAAGTCAATGCCTATGTTAAGAACTGGAGCTTTTCAGAAGTAGCCAGTTCAACAAACTTCCCACCTTATTAGTCTTATAAATCGATTGATATGTGATTATGGTAACACAGAATGAACATATCAGTGTCTGGTTGCCACACAAAAGAAAAGAAAATGTGTGATAGATCCAGAATGATTTGAACTAAATCTGCAGTTGTCTAGATTAAATAATATGCCTGAATGGAGTTAAGAACATCGGGAATTGTAAATCTTCGAAGACAAAGGAAATGTGGCATCAACAATGTACAACCAGAATGATTTTCTTTCATCCGGTGATTATTTAGCGACACCTCGAAACTTCCATCAATCCATAATGAAAGGGGGTGGGGCATTATAGCAACTACACCCTAACATTTATTATCCATTCAACTGGTAGTGAAAGCACAACGCCATTTCCCAAAGATTAAAAATGATTGTTCCTAACAGAGTGCTTTCTGCCACTCACAGTCTTGGAACAGGACAGTTTCCAATACTTCTGGTACATGTGTTCTCAAACAGGATACAAAAGTAGTGTCATTAAGTCTAATAAAGTAATACTCAAATCCCAACCAATGTTAGTTCTCAACCTGATAAATTGAGTAAGTTGCTCATATCGATTTCCAATCCCCTAGTGGTGTAAATAAGGTCAATCTAAACTATGTCCCATAGTCTAGGGAACTGTACAATCCTGCACTTGTCATCAAGTCTGAAAATAACTGGATACTCGGTATGCGTGGGAATTAAGTTATGATCCGATTCCAACGGTTTAAATTAATTGCGCCCATCATCCGATTTTCAGCTTTCGTGAACTTAACAACATAACACTGGTATTTGTTCTTCAGGGATTTCTGCCACTCTCTGAAAGATATGTTAGTGACCCAGCTGAACAATGCAACTTGATAGCTAATAATCTCAGTTTAGCACAGATGAAGGCATATTTCTAGTGAACATCTGTCACCTATAGGTTTTGAAACTACTTACAAGTAGTATAAAGTTATAAGCGAAAAATAGCCTGAACTGAAGAATATAGCTTTTTACTCAACTCACTACAGTTAATTCCATCTCCAAATGTCAGAAGTAGGTTTATATTGAGTGCGAAACTGATGAGGCGCAATTTTATCTATTGTTTCATTGCGACAAACAGAGGAATAATTTCTCAACAGGTGTGAATTATCGACTGACGGACACAATTTAATCAGTATGAATAAACTGATTAACCTTGAGCAGGTAGTTTGTTTTGGACAAAGTCCATTTCGTAGAAACATTTAACCATCTTTTTGGAAACCATGGACCTAAATTATGCTGAATTTTAATATCAGTTTTGCGAAACATTCATAAAGATGTAAGTAACTCAATCTTAGTGCAGGTTAGCATTGATTTGGGAACTTTAAACAGATTCATTCCCTTATATATAAAACAAAACCTTCGTCCTTCTTCAGTACAAATAAAACCTAATGAAGACTTTAAGTTACAAAAAAGAAGCCGTATATTCAGAAGACACAACTGTGGAGGAACTGACGACTTTACGCAACACATTAACAGAGAGTGGCAATCCTGATGAATTCGTAAAGAAGCATATGATTACAAAATAGCAGTTGATAGCGGAAAACACTTATGTACTCGGTTACAATTCAGAGGTGAGGAGCTTAGTGAGGTATTAATTCACAAACTACGCAGATCAATTTAGAGAAGTTCTAATGCTGATAAATTGCATACTACGTTTTCCGCACGCTCAGTTGTGACACCAAGATGAATTGCCTAGAATGACTACTTCATTTCGCGGTTAGCAATCTAACTGCTCTTTTGTGGCCAGTGATGTTGACCTCTGTTCTGCGAATTGAAACGAACCATAAGGTGGATATGAGTAAGTGGTTTTCCCTTCTGTTTCGCGTCGCCATCAAACTACCAAAAAGAACACATCTTCCAATCCTTCAAACTGCAGAAGTAGAATAAATCGGGATCAAACAACCCGGAGTTAAGCGTCCAAAAAATGGAAGTGTTGCCGTTTCAACCACGATTCGGGACAGGTAAATTCATTCGAATCGTACCTCAGGTACTTCCATTTTTATTGATTTATTAGATTTATCACACAGTCTAACAGTATTGTCATTTACTGGATTACCTTTTGGACATAGTTTATTGTCCATAGTCGTCATATCAAGATAACTAAACAACTTTGAGGTATCCTTTATTTGGTCCTAATTTCCTCGTCTCTTTATAAGATTGGCAGTAGGATTTTCCATATATCCGGAATAGGTACTGAGTCATTCCTGTTGCATGTGTTAGGTGTTGATTCGATAAACAAAGATTCAGTTACCAATCACTCCTTACGCCCTGTTACGTTTATTTTAAGAATCTTCATCCTGTCCCATCCTATTGTGTGGTTGTGTGTAATCGCATGCATAGCTATGGCTGAGCTTTCTTCAATATTCCATACCTTACTAGGATCGACCAATTTTGACCTAGCAAGGTTTTTGTGTTCCAACAGCCTAATTGACCCTGATCGACTACTTTGACCTATGTATTTGACCACGCAATCGTTGCAAGGGATTTGCTAAACTAAGTTATTCTGCTTAATTGGGTCAATAGGATCTTCTGGCCTACAAAGCTTATTTCTAAGTGAGTTTGTAAGTTTGAATGCCACTCTAATCCCAGCATTATCGAGAATTCCACATAGTGTTTCTGAGGTGCCTTCTTCGTATGGTAATACTGTAGCGGTTTTGAATTGTTTATTCACAATATTGCCGCTGCTATTATTAACATCATTATTACTATTGTTGTTATTGTTATTACTACTATTATTACTACTATTAATAACTAGGTTACTGATATTTTTCTTACAGTTCCTAAGGAGGTTATCGATTAATTTGGGAGGGTAATTGTTGATGATTAAGGCGTCTTTAATGTATCTGGTCTCTTGTTTTGGATCTTCAGTTTTACTAGTAAGTTTTTTGGCCCTGTTAGTTAGACACTTTACTAAGCCAACTTTAACTTACATAGAGTGAGACGATTTGAAGTCTAAGTAACAGTATGAATGTGAAGGTTTTCTGTTTCCGTTTTATTTGGCAATCTAACATCGCTAGTTTACACTCACTATTTTCCAATTCATAGGGGAATTCGATTGCTTTGATTACTGAAAAAATTATGTATGTGTTCGGATTTCAACACTGTAAACGTGTTGTCTACATATCGAAACCATATTTTTAGAGCCGGACTAAATTTTTCTACAGCCATCCGTTCACAATTATCCAAAAATATGTCAGCCAAAATAGAATATGTTCATGATCCCATGATAACACCTTCTATCTGTTTGTATATTTTATTCTGAAACCTAAATATTGTGGAAGTCAGGCATGGTGGTACTCCTAGCATTCTATCATCTACTGGTACCTTAGTTCGTAGTGTAAGCTCATTGTCACTACTGAGTTCGTTTCTAACTGCTTCCAGCATCAAAGGAGAAATCGACTACTGTATCTTTGTTTATCGAATCAACACCTAACACATGCAACAGGATATATGAAAAATCCTACTGCACATCTCACAAAGTGAAGGGGAACCTAGGACTGTATAAAGGTTATCTCAAAGTTGTGCACTTATCTTGATATGACGACTATTATTATTATTTATCCCTTGGTTTCCTAGTGGAACATACGGATTCAGTAGCACGTTTCCATTCCACTCTGTTCTCTGCAATCTTTTGAACCTGACTCCACGACAGCCCACAAGCTCTCTTTTCTTTCTCACACGACCTCCTCCATGTCACCCTCGGACGCCCAACTCGCCGTTTCCCATCTGGGTTCCACTCGAGTGCCTGGCACGTGATGTCCCCAAATAGTCTTCTCAGTGCATACCCAATCCATCTCCACTTCCTTCTGCATATATGTTGAGCAATAGCTTCTTCGTTGGTTCTTTACCAGCCAGAGTTCTTAGTTGTTTATTTTTTCTGGCCATCTGATCTTCAGTAACGAGCCTACGTAGGCAGTTGTTGATGATGTATGTGTGCAGTTTGTTGGGAATGCTTTCTATGATGCGCCAAGCCTCTGAGCCATATAGAAGCACTGACTTGACATTAGTGTTGGAAATCCGCATCTTGTTCCACATACTGAGTGCAGAAGATCTCCACACTGGTTTCAGGTTAATGAACGCCTGTCTTGCTTTTCCGATTCTGACTTTGACATCTTCGTCTGTGCCACCACCTGTAGTTGAAACAGTGCTTCCTAGATAGGTGAAGGAGGTTACTTCCTTTAAGTTTCTCCCATTGATGGTGATTAGAGTTTGTTGTTGTTATTGGAGTTGTTGGTTGGGTATCTTCATCACTTCTGTCTTCTCTATATCCACCTGAAGTCCCATCTTCACTGTCCTGCCTCTTCTGTCAACTTGTTAGTTTTCGCCTGTAGGTCTTCAAGTTTGTGTGACATCAGGCACAAGTCATCGGTGAAATCCAAGTCTTCTAGGTTCTTTTCTGCAGTCCAGCCAGCGTATCCCCCTCTTCTCACAGCTCCCTACTGTTTCCTGCATGATCCAGTCCAGTCGACCACAATCAGAATATCATGGGGGATAGTAGGCAACCTTGTTTCACTCATGTCTCCACTTCACTTCAAAAGCATCACTGAGCTGAGCTTCCCATTGTGAATTACTTGGCTGGCATGGGGCGTCTTCATATAGCTGTTGATGAATGAGGCTGATAAAGGTTCGCGGTATTCCGTAGTAATGAAGCAGTTTCCAAATTACCTCTCGGTCGACGCTATCAAAGGCCTTCTCAAAGTCGATACGGTTGAGGTGGAGTTGTGTTGACTGCCATTCTATACTCTGTTCTATGATGATGCGTAGTGTATCGTTGCAATTTGGTCGGCACATGATTTTTACTTCCTGAAGCCTGCCTGCCTGTACCGGTGGTAGTTTTGAATCCAGTGCATCCTTTAGTCTCTCCAGGATGATGCGACATAATATTTTGCTTGCTTCGGGTGGACAGGAGAGTGATTCCGCGGCAGTTCTAAAAAACCCTGAAGTCTCCCTTCTTCAGGAGTTTGAAAAGATAGTCCTGCTTCCAATCATTTGGCAGGCACCTTTCCTTCCTTCCTTCCTCCTTCCACACCTTCTGCGATAGTGGTGTGAACATGTCTGCTGTTGTCCCTGCATCCGATCTCAGTGCTTCTCGAGGGATTCCATGTGGTCCTGCTGCTTTCCCACATTTCAGTAGCTTTATGGTGCTCAGGACTTCGACTTGCGTCGGAGAGCTTGTGTTCAATGGTAGTTCTGTGGCTGGGCTGCAGGAGGTATTTCTCGACGAAGTCCAGTTGGTGGCGATCGTCGATTCAAGAGCCTTTTGAAGTGGTCAGCACATTGTCTCCTTCCTTTCTCTTCTTTAGTAATTAAATTTCCTTCTTCATCTTTCATTAGTTTCATCTGTGTTGATCTCTCCCCTCCCACATAGTAACCTGGTTATTTGATACAATGTTGTCAGTTCTCTGTCTCTCCTACCAGACGACAGCCTGTTCTGCTTCACTTGCCAGTGTGTCGTAGAAGTGTCTTTTACCTTTCCGTGCACTCTTCACTTCTTTGTCCAGTGTAGAGTTTTATACGTTTCACTCACTCAGTTCCTCTTCTCGTCGTTCATCCTTGCACTGCACTAGTTTATCTTCTCCTTCACCATCTTCCTCTCCCCACTCTATCAACTTCCATGTGTCCGTCGACAGCCATTCCTTGGT
This sequence comes from Heterobilharzia americana, assembly GCA_944470555.2. Classification (NCBI taxonomy): domain Eukaryota; kingdom Metazoa; phylum Platyhelminthes; class Trematoda; order Strigeidida; family Schistosomatidae; genus Heterobilharzia; species Heterobilharzia americana. The sequence continues at coordinate 74,190,759 of OX104129.1, read as the reverse complement.
TTGTTTCCTCTTCCTTCCTAACACTGTTATGCAGGTTTCTTTCACATAGCTTTCAGAGAGTTCCAGTGCTCATCTACACAGGTTTCTTCAGGGATGTTGCTCAATATCTCCCATTTTGTCTTGATGGCTGGCTGATGTGAAGATTTTCTTTGTGGTTTCGTCCTTGAGTTCAGTTTCTGTTGTGGGTGTTGAACTTGAACTATGGTCGTCTATCACCAACTTCCTCAAATAGAAGGCCTTCAACTTGATTTGGAAGGTTTCATGCACTTGATGGTGAGTGTTGTGAACCTACATCTACTCCTCTTCTTCATCTGATTTTGCTTGTGTCCAGTAGGCTGCGTCTCAACTTCCTTCACATTGAGATCAAGTCAATCTGATTTTAGTGTGTCCATCTGGTGAAATCTAACCAATGTCGCTGCCTTGTGAATATCCTTGTGTTTGTACACACTGCCTCACCACCAATCACCAAATCGTTGAATGAGCGGAAATGTGCAAACAGTTCTCCATTCTCGTTCATCACCTCACCGAGTGCCTCTCTACCCATGATGAGTTCTCTTCCTGTGTTGTCCGCTCCCAGTTCAGCATTCATGTCACCCCACCCATTAGAATTTCGATATCGCCATCGCCAACTGAGGTGGAGTCTTGTCCAGTGCTGATTGCAGTCGTCTGCAGAAGTGCTCATTCTTCTCATCGTCTGCATTATTTGTAGGTGCATAGCATAGTATAGCATAGCATAGTATAGCAAAGCGTAGCATTGTATGATTGTGACCTTCCTTCCTTCCTTCCTTCCTTTTGAGTTGAATCTTGCAGTCATGATCCTGGAGGAGGAGATTGGTTAATTCTCTCTTGCCTAGGCAATTTGATGATATTTTGGCTTAATTACAGCTTCCTTTTTATTTACTCATTTATGATAACAGCTTATTTGATTTTTCCTGCTTTTTCGTCAGCTTAAGTTGTTGATTAACTCGCTGTCTCTAAATCGCTTCTTGTTTGACCCTATTTTTTCCTTATTGATTTTTAATTATCGGTGTATTCACATATAAGTTCATGTTTCCTTGAATAATATATGTAACTCTTGTTATCTTCTGTCACTTCAAATCACTTTCATACTGTTACCACTGAGTTTCGAAGCCTTTTAAGCATCCTACAACACAATCAAACAGTGTTAACTAATTGAGAATTAAAACAATTCTACTCTAATGTCGTTGCTTGTATTATCCCGTCGTTGAGTGGAGGCAGGCTTGTCAATCTGAAGAGTCCCAAAGATGACGAAACACAAGCCCTGGATTCTACTTCTAGCCACTATCCACCATAAATATATGAGAAAAACACAGGCAATATCGAGGCATCCGCACAGAAACCAATATGCCAACAGAGACCCATCAATTCTGTCCATTTAACTATGAGTTAATACAAGCAACAACATTAAAAACGATACCCATTGCACAAGAAGTGGCTATCGTCACTAAGCGACCTAGTGGATATAGCTCCGAAGTTTGGAGCGCATGGTCCCGAGTTCGAATCCCAGTGGGAAGACATTGCTCACTGGAAGACGGGTACATGCAACTGACGAGCACTAGATAGGACGAAACACGCATCCAACACCAAACAAATTTTAATTGTAGTGTGCGATTTCAAGCTGTTTATAAATAATAATTTCCGGCGAAATAAAATGACGTCATTTTATGGCCAATTTTGTGACACTTGTCTTGATTAGTCTTCTGCAATACTTCACGGTTAAATGTTCCACAGAAACTCCATCTGACCAAGCTTTTGTCACACCAACAAGACAATATTTTCATGCTAATAGATATATCTGGAAGGAATGTTTTCCATTTAACCTTTAACCGAATTATGTTTAGGAAACCGAACTATGTAAGAATGAAGAAGTGAGGGAAGAAACACCTTCTCTCAAAGTTAACAGATCTCAACTTAAAGAAGGAGGGAAAAATCTCTTTGTTCAATGCAAGAAGATGAAAGCCAAATGCGTCTAAAATGGCTGAGAAATACTCTCATAAGTGATTTGAATTGCGCACCATTTTGTAACTGAAAAAATTATTATTTACAGGCATAGCTTTCATAATGAAGATAAATGGAATTAGATGAAACAGCCTGATACATTTATGTAGTCGGTGACATCGTAAGGCTCACTGCTACATTAATATTAAAGGTCACTGACACTTATTTCGAAGAGGTTTCCACCACGGAATAAAGCCACTTTTTACACCGTTGAAAGTCAAAAGGCCTTGGACAGCTGTTACATGCAAATCCTCAGCTCTTCAGTAAAGAGCATTCATAACCCTACTGGGGGTTGAGTCACAGACCTCTAAGTTTCATAGTGACTACTTCATCATCCAACCACTGATCCATCTTTTCCTACCGCTATCCACTATCACTTCACTGTAAACATCATCCATTGTCATCTATGGGTAACAGTCTCATTACTGATTTGGTTCGGAGATAGATTTCGACAACTTCGTGAAGGGAAGTCTTGTAGAATGGGAAGGAAACCACTACCCAGAAAAACACTACACTGTAAATTGACACCTTAACTCCAACACATTCTCAATCTTCAACACAAAACCAAGTTGTATAATACTACTTCATTCAATCACATCCCTCAACTTAATCATTATAAAACATTCTAGGTGAAATGTTTCTAGGCACGTGAATTACAAATCCATTTTGAGGTTACTGCAGATTTTACTTGTTTCAAGGTAGTTCTCATCTCTGAGTGATTTCAGTTGGAGAACGATTGGAAGAAACTTGGATATGCTGGACACTAGGTGTTTCCTCCTTACTAATGTGGGACTCCTCAGCACCACACATCCACGACCCCATCAACGATCGAACTCACAAACTTCAGATTTCATGTAGAGCTTGTTGCTTGTTTAGCCAGTGGATTGCAGTTGAATACTTCACAGTTTTCTACTTGTATCATTTGGTGACATAAGGCAAGTAACATCGAAGATGTTCAGTTGGTATCCATCTCATTTCCAACAGGTCAAGGTTTCTCATTCAAAATTTGTGATATCCATCTCACAGCATGTCTATGATCAGCACTATAAACTAGTGTATTTTGAGATTAATGTGTGGGTACTGCTGAGAAGTCCGTTTCTTGGACGAAATAACTGAGGTATACTCCCAGGTTTTCTAATGGTTCTCCAACTGATGTCAGTCTATGATGAATACCAAGTTGAAATCAATCAGATTTATGTTAGTATAGTGATGAAACGTGAAATGCGTTGCATGGTAATTTCACTTGATAGCTAATTGATCAGGACTGACTGTTTCAGGTGAAGGACTTGTTTATTTCCGTTAACTGTCACCACCTTTTCGGCTACTGATAAAGAAAACTAGGATATAATCACACATTATCCTTTAAAGAGTCTTTGTCCGCAACGATGCCAGTCATTGGAGACTTGAGGCAGAGGTTTTGCCATAGTTTAAAACTTCTCAACAGTCCGTTCTCAAGACTCCATGTGAGAGTGAGGCTTGAATCGTCTAGTCTCACAACGACCACACTACTCTGGCTACTACCAACTACACCAACTAAATTAAATCTAACTTTGTGCCTTTTTGCACCTAGTTTGTTTAATAACGCTTGAAAGGTCTGGTTGCAGATCTTGTTGACTGTAACCTCATAGCAATGGTGTGTACATCATCCAAGGGATGATGAACATCTAGTTATCTCAGGAAAGCCGAAGGGTTGGTAAACTGATAGGCAGTTATTTATGATCTTATGTGGCATTTCATTTGGTTTCCATCATCATCAGCTCTCCTCATCCACTAACTACAGACCAAATCGGACTAGTTGTTTGTCATTATGATTTCAGCAGATCCTGTTAGACCGTCAAGTAAGACAGAAGTTTCACTAGTTGTAACGTTATCCAATGGTGTTAAGGACTGGTCAATAAGTTTTTCTCAGATGACAGTTCTATCATGTGTCTAGTGGAAGCGTGTAGAAGGATGACATTTGTTTCCTATGTTCCATTTCATATCTACCACAGTCAACCTTAAATGACTACAGGCAGTGAGCAAGATATTCTACTTACAGGAATAATATCAGTGAATACTCGTCAGTCAGCTGTGTTTCAAACATACAGAATTTTAATGATTATCCTAATGTTCAAGCCAATTTTTGGATTACTGCAGTAGAATAACTGCTGAGTAAACAAAAACAGTCGTCATATTGCAGCTTATGGAGTAGTGTACAGTGTTTAGGCGATAGTGAACTTTCAATAAAATCTTAATTCACTTAAATGAAACATTTCTTCTTTTTTGTTGCCACTAAAATTAGTAACTGGACTAGCCATTTACAATTCAAAGGTAATATTGATTAGAAAGACTCATGAAATGGTATTTTGTGATTTTCAGTGTTTAAAAATAGCAACTAATCAATTTTTACAGAATATAAATCTGTATAGCTTAGTTATACGTCGTTCAAGTGGATTCATGTACAAACGTGTAAATTACAAAAAAATAGCCAATGATTTATGTAATTATTGAGTAGTTGTGGTATGTTATATAGTGATAATTTAAGCGTAAAGTGCAACTAGCCAGGTCACCGAAATGACTGAAGAAATGAATCAACCACCGCTGAGATATGAACAGAATTCACTTGATATAAAACACTGAGAGTCATCTGATTTTAACCCTCTGGACCATGTTTTGGGTGCATTTTAACTCTTATCCTCAAGGGGTACCTACAACCATGTTTAAATTGCAGCCATCTTGCTGATTTACAACGACATCACTCTGTGACTAATGCACTTACTTGCATTAGTTCGAATCATCAAGGGAGTGACAGTTTTCTCATGTTTGTGGGTATGTTGTGCTGACGAGGACCAACAAACGCGAAACTTGGGTCAAGTAGAATGTCTCGTCAATTGACGCCTGATATCGATATTGAAGTACAACGCATTACAATGTCATCTCAGTTAGCTAATATGGTAATACGATACACTTGCTGAGTAGTTTGGACTAAACAGCGATCTCGGTGACCCCCCTAGTGACCAACTCAAGTATCTATTAGCTCAAATCGTCAGTGAACGGAAACAAGTACTCACAGAGAATCCATCCCAGAGGATTGCGGTCGAACCCAGGACCTTCGGGATTCACGGCGAACGCGTTAACCATTCAGCCACTGGGTTGGTTTCTAGTGGTTCACAATTTCCAACTTCTGTCAGTTCACGACATAGCGGGACTATCACCCAAGGTCTTCAGTTAACATCCTCTTCAGTTCCGATTGGTTGACCCCACAGGTCACGGCTTCTCATTAGGACTTCCTGACATCCACCCCTAGCCGGGTCGTGGGTGCGTACTGCTGAGGAGTCCCATACTAGGATGAAACAGCTGTCCAGTGCTCCCAGATTTCCAATGGTTCCCCAAATGATGTCAGTCCATGATGAATACTACTTCTAAATTAAAAATCCCCATTCATCTCAAAAATCAATAAAATGTTTATTGATTTATATTTAAAATCCGAAACTATGATTTAAAAATGACAGGAAACTAGGATGTATGAAGTTGTATAGGAAGATAGAATGACTTTGCAACATGATGTGTGTATGAAGGTAAAAGAGTGAAGCGACTGACATATTCTTACTATGATTAGGCACTGGTGGAAAAGGTTTGACTGACTTCTGCCTGTTGTAACAAGGTGCTTCATCGACGAAGATGAATGCTATTTGAGACTCCTGTGCACTGAACATAAGTCAGTGTTGGATGCTGACAAAGACTGTGGACACTGCAAAAAGTGAGTTCAAGTATGTGTAGAATAAGAAATTCCTTGTGGTGGTAATGTGTTTCTGACTGCAGACCTATTATATCATTGAAATGGCGGAAAACCTTAACTTCATTATTTGATAATAATGTCTATCAGCAGGAGCCAAGACACACGTTTCGTCCTACTCAGGGCTTGTAGGTTGGACACAGCTGCTTCTCTATGGACGATATTGTTTCCACTGCCAGCTACTGTGCACAAGTACTATCAAAACACAATTCCTGGCAATATCAAGGTATTCACATAGCAGCACATATCTCAGTATCGGCAGATCAGTTCAGATCAGTCAACAATGGAAGACTACAAACTACAACATCGAAACATACAGGTTCTACAGGCACTAATTATCATGACTCACAAGCCAACTGCATAACAATTTAGCGCTTAGACTATGTAGTATGCCAATTAAATCTTAAACAATAAACGAGACAATTCAGCCACGGAGACTTCCATTTTCGACAACATCATCTTCTAAATTCCTGCAATCATACTTATGTACATATCCCAAACATATAACAGTCTTTTAGTTTGAGGTTTATACAGATTTTACTTAATTCAAAGTAACATTCATCAGAGACCGCTGAAAAGTCCCATAATAGGAGGAAACAACCAAATGATGACAATCAGTGATCCATATCAACTCCAGATGGATATAATGGAGTAATAATGAGAAGCCATGACCTGTGGGGTCAACCAGTCAGAAGTGAAGCGGATTCCCACTGTATATTGTGAACTGGCAAGAGTAGGGATCTGTGAACTACTGAACTATAACCCATTCACCGCAAGACCTGGAAGTCCCAAGTCCGACCCCTGATTCAGCATGGTTGTGTACTGCTGAGAAGTCCCATACTATGATGAAACAGTTATCCAGTTCTCCTAGCCTATTATTGATCAGTAAGGCATAGATGCATCAGTAGAGTGGTATCGAAGATGAAATCAATACTGGAAAGGAGTTGCGTAATCATCTATCAGACAAAGCAATGGATGAGAAGTGCAAGGAGTTTGACATAGTGAACAGTTTTGGCTTACGTGAAATGTGATGGCTGATGAATTAAAGCAAGCGAAAAATGGAACAAGGGCAATAATGAAGATGGTAATAGTAAACCAACTAATTCTATTGAAATTTAAAAGTAGAAGGGAAAAAACGCCAAAGGGTTAAGCCTGTGGCAAGATAGGGGAATGTACACACCAATTCTTTGCGGAAAGATCAGCCTTGAATTTTTGAAACGTCAGTGATCCTGCGGTGCACAAGTTTCTGTCCTCTTTGACTCTATAAATGATATCGAAGGAGGACTCTGGGGAAGCTATATCTCCACACTTGACCAACTGTTCAAAAATTAGACTTTTAGTTGATTTGCTTCCTCCTCTAGGTAAACATACACGAAAGTGCTTGTAGATACTTTTAGAAAGTGTACGCTTTGTACGTCCTATCTAAGTAGCTCCACAGGAGCAAGCAAAATTTTAGACATACACTGAACTGTCCCAGAGCGGAAGTTTGTTATCGACGCACTCTGAAACCACTTACTGACCGCAGAAGCTGATCTTCAGCTTCACAGAGAAGAATGTCTTATCCAGCGATTTGGACAACCGATTCTTCAGGATCTCTGTTGATGGGCTACGTCATCGTTTGAAGTGGAGGGTGCTAGGCTCGAGCCCCGTTTGGAGCAACATCAGTCACTGACAGATAGGTATATCCAACTGATGAACATCGAACAGGAGGGAAGGTGCATTCTGGTTACCCCCTGCTGCACACTATACGTCAAAAGTACCAAAGTGTAACTTCAAATCAAGTGTTTCTTTTGAAATTTGTATCCTCCAACTGATGTCAGTCTACAATGAATAACAACTTAAAATATTTCCAAATCTCCACAACTCCCTTAAAATTCAATTGAACTGATGCTCATTGGTGACTAGCTTTGAGAGGTACTCTCGAAGTTTTAATGAGAAGTCGTGACCGGTGGGGGCAAAACCTGATGGTCGTGAGGACAGTTACTCAACGATGACATTGAGTGGAGGTGGCACCGTATCGTAAGCTAACAGAAGTTGAAAATGCGAACCACTGGGTCCTGACCCAGTGGCTCAATGGTAACGCGCTGGCCACGGGGCCCAAAGGTCGTGGGTTCGATCCCTGGAGGGGTCATGAGTGCTCACTTCTGAGGAGTCCCATACTAGAACGAGACAGCTATCCAGTGCTCCCGGGTTTCCTTTGTTCCTCTACGATGAATAACAGCTTGGAATATTTTCAAATCTCCACAACCCTCTCAAAATTCAAAAGAAATGTTCTCATCAAATTGGCATGGATCAAATTTTGTTAAATCCTTGTTTATTGCTTCAATCATGTGTCTAAATATAGTCTGGTGAACTAAATAGTGGAAAATCAATATTCTTTGTGAGTTATTGTTGACATTTTGTTGGACTGAGGATGACTGACTGTCTACCATGTGAATTACACATCACAATCTGAGCTTGATTAGTCAGCTTTTTAAAGAGAAAGGTCACAGAGAAGACAGATGACCTAAGCAAAAGTTCACGCATACATACAAACCCTTATTTGACTATGACTTTCTTTGTCTAAATATTCTACAGATAGCCAGCCAAGTTTGTTCACCTAGGGATTAAGAATTAAGTCAGATTATATAAGTGAAAACTTGGGCACTGTGGTAGAATGTAGTTCCATATTAGATTTGTTTATTTGATATAAAGCGCACAGATCAATTAAATAATACTGTATCACTAAGTCAGATTATTTTGATCGATACAAGTGAGAGGGCAGCCAACTTTATATTGTCAAGTCCTGACTGCTGGTCGAATTCTATAGATCATTTTGCAATGTGGTCAGCTAACTAGCAGGTTCACCATAACGGTGCAGTTTGGTTTCGCACTTATCGGAACTCGTCAGCAAAGTGTCTCCGCAACCTTTAACAACCCAATGTCCATTGTGAGATTCGACTCCACCAAACTCAATACTGTAGTTAAGACACTCATCAGTGTGCTATTAAGGTCACAAAAGACCTCCACTTTGAGTGGGTGACATATACTTATTGATCGCAGGAGAGTAACGAACTTCATGGGTCTAGTCCAGATTGCTTACTGAATTCCATCAAGTTTTCGCATCTGCCTTGTTGATGAGTATCGAAAAGGATGAAATACAGGTTAAGTAGGATTTTAGTCGAATGCCTCAAACCAGCTGACAGAACTTAGGTTTCCATTCTGTTTCCTATCATAGACACCATTAGTTTAGTCCTTTCAGCATGAATCATGATGGCTTCGTTTCTAGAACAGCAGACTGCTGTTTCACGTACTCAAATGGTATTGATCTGAATCGTACACCTGTCAGGATTTTATTTTAACTCTAGTCATTAAACCTGAACGGAAACATGAAACTCTAGTTAAAAGTCACTGCAATTTTCATAAAACAACCAAATTATTCTGAAATCACCTTTACGACAGTGTGTATGCACGAAAATTGGTCAATAAGTCCAAGAAGACAAGATTCAAGAATGATAAGTGTACTACAATGGAGAAGAAATGATTCTGCCTAAATTTCTACTTAATAAGAGGTGAAGAATCTGTAGACATTAATAGTACAGTTAATACAATTTGCAGATCGTTCTTATCCAACTCCCCAGGTTGGCTATTCGTTGCTAAACAAAGTGCTTATTGAGACAGTCTATGGTTGACAATTTGCCTAGTCATGCTGCCTCCTATTACTTATTCCCTTCAGAGTGAGGTTTGAAAAACTTTTCATGTTGTCAATAAGTAAGTGAACTGAAATCTGATATATTTTGTTGAAAAACTATAGTACAATTAGTTCTCAGAACAATCTTCCAAAGCTCGAACAAACCATCTATCCCTAGCGTGTACTAATTACTTAACACTATGAATTCCCTTCGGGATAAACAATCTATTAGTATATTCAACACTAACATAACTGTGTATGCATCTTGGTTCGTCTAGTCACTGATTCGGCAGCTTCATTTATACCTGTGCGAATCGATCAACAAAGGTTTAAACTGATCAACATTATTGATTTCTGTAAGTGATGACTAATCGTTCGACTGTATTTGCTTCAAATTAATACGTAGTCATAAAAACGCTTATAATTTCTAAGGCGGTATTCATCATGAACTGACATCAGTTGGCGAGTTATTCAGAGGGCTGTTTCGACCTGATATGAGACTCAGCAGTACGCACCAACGTCCCCATTACTCCGTGGAATGCTCACTAACCTCAAAATGCATTGTTTTCTAGTGCTGATCATAGACATGCTGTGAGATGGATATCACAAATTTTGAATGAGAAACCTTGACCTGTTGGAAATGAGATGGATACCAACTGAACATCTTCGATGTTACTTGCCTTATGTCACCAAATGATACAAGTAGAAAACTGTGAAGTATTCAACTGCAATCCACTGGCTGAACAAGCAACAATATCTCCATGAAATCTGAAGTTTGTGAGTTCGATCGTTGATGGGGTCGTGGATGTGTGGTGCTGAGGAGTCCCACATTAGTAAGAAGGAAACACCTAGTGTCCAGCATATCCAAGTTTCTTCCAATCGTTCTCCAACTGATGTCACCCAGTGATGAGAACTACCTTGAAACAAGTAAAATCTGCAGTAACCTCAAAATGGATTTGTAATTCACGTGCCTAGAAACATTTCACCTAGAATGTTTTATAATGATTAAGTTGAGGGATGTGATTGAATGAAGTAGTATTATACAACTTGGTTTTGTGTTGAAGATTGAGAATGTGTTGGAGTTAAGGTGTCAATTTACAGTGTAGTGTTTGTCTGGGTGGTTGTTTTATTAGAGGAGGTGGATTTTGTCTTTGGCAAACGAAATACGCTTATCAATTTTGGAATTGTTTAGGAGGAGGAGGAGGAGGAGGTAGTTATGCTGACATCAAAGCTTCCAGAGCATTTACTTATGAGCTTGACGCCTTAGATGAGTTGGTGCATGCAGTAGAGGACATTAACGATGAGAGTGTTGAATGGCCTGAATTGAGAGGCACGTAGTAAAGTCTGTTTGAGGATGTTCTCAGATGTTTGGACAGCAGGTGAAGATGAAGATATTGAGGTGGTGTATGAGCCAAATCTGCACATAGAAAACGTAGGCGGAATTCGTTTGAGTCGTTAGTGAGTAAGCCTATCACGAGGTATTAATTGTCACAAAGGTTTTACGCTTGATTGTGGCACTCAAAGTAGACAACCGAGATATTTCACTAATGTGAACTTCACTGCATTATCAAATCAACTCAGTTAATCAGTTCAAGGTAATTATGGGCAAAATCCACCTACTCTGTTTAAAAGTCCCTGGAAAACTGAATTACTTCACTATAGTTACATCATTATATAGCGTGTTTGATAACATGAATGAGTGTAAATGTACATAGACAGAAGTACATAAGATAGTCACCAAAATATTTATACAATATTGCATATTAAACCTCAATTCTGATGAAATCCGATCATTATAGTCAATGATGTTGGAATATTTTGCACGATATAAGAGTTAGTGGGTGGATGAATCATTCATTGAAGTATCGATTTTGTTGGGGCTTTCAATGTAAAACCAAATATGAGCTTCTCTCAGATGGAGAAGGAATCTTAACCAATTGCCGGATGTATTTCACTATTATTCATACGCCATCTATTCACGGAGAAATAAGAATCAAGTGCTGTTTTATCGGGATCGACGGAAATCAAAGTAGTTTTCATCTTGAAATGGCACGAGTTTGAGAATGAAGAGGACCTGGTGAGTTGTTTCATCTCAGTTTGTGACTGCTGAGGACGGGGTGACCCTGTGGTGGGTGCCCTTCTGTTTATTCAGTGATTTGGTATCGCAATTTGCTACTTTTTTCAATATGCGATCTAGTGCAATGGTCGTTCAAGCTTGACTTCGTTCATTCCATTCCACAAGACTTCCCTTCATAACTTTGAGAAGTTCATTTTTGAAGTGAGTCGGTAGTTAGATGACATTGGATGATGTTTACTCTGAATTGAGAATCAGTAGCGGCAGGCAAAGATGGACCAGTGGTTCAATGGTGATATACTTTCTTTGAATCTTGAAGGTCCTTGGCTCAACCACTTGCAGGGTTATGCATCCGCTGTACTGAAGACCTGTGAATTGGGATGAAACAGCTCTCCATGTCCTTTCAGCATTCAGTAGCTCTGCAGATGACTTTATTCTATCGTGGGAACCTCTTCGAAATAAGTAATAGTTGTGAGCAATTACAGAAGACCAGTCTAGTCAAGCGTTTCGAAATCGGCCATACATTGTATGAATAGATTCGACTACCGCTTGTTTATGATGAACTATTACTGCCTGTGACAATGATTTCGCTAATTTTTAAGTGTTTCATTTAGGGGGATAATCAATACTTGTACGTTTTCATCGTTAACTTGTACTGAATCGATAAGTCTCAGATGATATATGGGTCGCTATGCGAATGCTTCAATATCGACTGAAGATTCATTATGCTGCAATTAGTGTGGTTGTCGCTAGTGGCGGGAAGCCAATTGGCCGATGTGTCTTCTCACGATGAAAGCGAAAGTAAACGTGGGGACATGGAATGTCCGTACGATGTTTGAACCCAGTAAGGCAGCCCAGATTGCAAACGAGATGAGAAGGTATCACATCGAAGTGCTTGAGATCTGCGAAAGCAGATGGAATGGGAGTGGACTCTCCAAACTGTCAACTGGAGAATCAATAATCTACTCCGATACTGTCACCCAGACGACAACCACGAGCACACTGAGGGAGTGGCTATCATGGTGTCTCTTTCCCAAGAGCATCGAAGGCTCCCATGCAGTGGGAACCAATCTCCTCCAGCATCAGAATCATGACAGCAGGATTCAACTCAAAAGGAAGGAAGGTCACAATCAAACAATGCTATGCACCTACAAATAATGCAAAACAAGAGAAAAAGGAAGAATTCTATAGACAGCTGCAATCAACACTGGACAAGACCACAGTTGGTGATATCAAAATTCTAATGGGCGACATCAATGCCAAACTGGGAGTGGATAACACAGGAACAGAACTAACCATGGGTCGAGAAGCGCTCGGTGAGGTGATGAAAGAGAATGGAGAATTGTTTGCAGAATTCTGTACATTCAACGATTTGGTGATTGGAGGCCAGGCAGTGTGTTCAGGCACAAAGATATCTACAAAGCGACATGGATTTCACCAGACACCATAGCACACTAAAAATCAAATCAACTTTATCTCAATCTGAAGAAAATGGAGACGAAGTCTACTTGACACAAGGTCAAGAAGAGGAGCAGATGTAGGTTTACACCACTCACTATCCAGCGCATGGGACCTTCCAAATCAAGTTGAAAGCCTTCAAGGAAGCTGGTGATAGACCTCAATTCAAGTACAACACTCGGAAACTGAAGGACGAAACTACAAAGGAAATCTTCACGTCAGCCAGCCATCACGACAAAATGGGAGATATCGAGCAACATCCCTGAAGAAACCTGTGTGGATGAGCACTGGAAGTCTTTGAAAGAGGTGTGGGAAGAAACCTGCACAGCCGTATTAGGACAAGACAAGGAATGGATCTCAATGGATAAATGGAAGCTGATAGAGTAGGGAGAGGAAGATGGTGAAGCAGAAGATAAACTAGTGCAGTGCAAGGATGAACGACACTACACTGGACAAAGAAGTGAAGAAGAGTGCACGGAAAGACAAAAGACACTTCTACGACACACTGGCAAGTGAAGCAGAACAGGCTGCCATCTGGTAGGAGAGACAGACATCTGACAACATTGTATCAAATAACCAGGTTACTATGTGGGAGGGGAGAGATCAACACAGATGAAACCAATGAAAGATGATGAAGAAAATTAAATTACTAAAGAAGAGAAAGGAAGGAGACAATGTGCTGACCACTTCAAAAGGCTCTTGAATCGACCACCACCTGCACTTCGTCCACAAATACCACTTACAGCCCAGGCACAGAACTACAAGTGAACATAAATCCTCCAACAAAAATGGAAGTCCTGAACGCCATTAGGCTACTGAAATGCGGGAAAGTAGCAGTACCAGATGGGATCCCACCAGAAGCACGGAGAACAGATGAAGAGACAACAGCAGACATACTCACACCACTATTGCAGAAGGTGTGGAAGGAAGATAAGGTGCCTGGCTAGTGATTGGAAGAAGGGTTACCTTGTCAAACTCAAGAAGAAGAGAGACCTCAGTCTTTGCAAGAATTGGCGCGGAATCACTCTCCTGTCCACCCGAAGCAAGCAAAATATTAAGCCGCATCATCCTGGAGAGACTAAAGGATGCACTGGATTCAAAACTACCACCGGTACAGGCTACCTGGATTCAGGAAATACAAATCATATGCCGACCAAATTGCAACGATACACTACGCATCATCATAGAACAGAGTATAGAATGGCAGTCAACACAACTCCACCTCAACTGTATCGACTTTGAGAAGGCCTTTGACAGCGTCGACCGAGAGGTAATTTGGAAACTGCTTCATTACTACGGAATACCGCGAACCTTTATCAGCCTCATTCATCAACAGCTATATGAAGACGCCCCATGCCAGCCAAGTAATTCACAATGGGAAGCTCAGCTCAGTGATGCTTTTGAAGTGAAGTGGAGACATGAGTGAAACAAAGTTGCCTACTATACCCCATGATATTCTGATTGTGGTCGACTGGACTGGATCATGCAGGAAACAGTAGGGAGCTGTGAGAAGAGGGGATACGCTGGCTGGACTGCAGAAAAGAACCTAGAAGACTTGGATTTCACCGATGACTTGTGCCTGATGTCACATAAACTCGGTGATGTACAGGCAAAAACTAACAAGTTGATAGAAGAGGCAGGGCAGCGAAGATGGGACTTGAGGTGAACGTAGAGAACATAGAAGCGATGAAGATACCGCACCAACACCACCAACAACAACAAGCACCAATGACCACCATCGGTAGAAACTTAAAGGAAGTAACCTCCTTCACCTATCTAGGAAGCACTGTTTCAACTACAGGCAACAGCACAGACGAGGACGTCAAAGTCAGAATCGGAAAAGCAAGACAGGTGTTCATTAGCCTGAAACCAGTGTGGAGATCTTCTGCACTCAGTATGTGGAACAAGATACGGATTTCCAACACCAACGTCAAGTCAAGTCAGTGCTTCTGTATGGTTCAGAGACTTGGCGCGTCACGAAAGGGATTTCCAATAAACTACAGACATTCATCAACAACTGCCTACGCTGGCTCGCTACTGAAGATGAGATGGCCAGAAAGAATAAGCAACAAGGAGCTCTGGGAACGAACCAACCAAGAACCTATCACGCAACAAATATGCAGGAGGAAGTGGAGATGGATTGGCCATGCACTGAGAAGGCCGACCGAGGACATCACGCGTCAGGCCAGTTACTCGAGTGGAATCCCCATGGGAAGCGACGAGTTGGGTGTCCGAGGTGAGGGTGACAAGGGGGAGATCGTGCGAGGAGGAAATGAGAGCTTGCGGGCTGTCTTGGAGCCAGGTTCAAAAGATTTCAGAGAACACAGGTCACTGGAGACGTGCTACTGAAGCCCTATGTCCCATTAGGAACCCAAAGGACTGATAATAAATGATAATTTGTAATTGTGTAGTGGGCCAAGTTGGCACACTTCATATTAGTACATTGAGTTGAAGAAGTGGAACTAATATTACAAGAAGTGAAGATAACCTCTAATGGATAAGGGAAGGCGATGAATCGAAGAGATGTGCAATATAGCAATATAGATGTAGATATGGCATGGATACCTCCAGAGTATTGAGACCGATTCAGAGTCAGTCCACTCAGGGTTTCAAGATATCGGTTTCAGTAGTTGGCTGCCTGACCACAACTATTGAGCGTACAATTCCACTCGTGTTTCATGCACACACTCAGAGACCTAATAAAATGATGGCAAGCTTCGCAACACAGCTAGTTTTCTAACTTTGTCTTACTCTGTGACTTTGTTTCAAAAGTGGACAATTGATCTGAAGCGTGGTGAAAACTACTCACCATTTAAGGTCACTGAAAACAACGATTTCCATGAAAGAACCAAGTTAGAGTCCATAACTCTTTGAAGCCCCTTTCAGGTGGCCTTCACCTATCGACATAGCTCATAATGACGTTTAAAGTATTCTTGATTCTGCACGACGTCTTCATGTGGTCACACTCTACTTTCTTGCAACCTAATTTTATCTTGGTTAATATGGCACGGCGTGTTTGTTGATGGGTCAATATGCGAAGCATATGCCTAAGCCATCGCTGTGAATTTTCTTTGACTAGAAGCTCACACCTAACATTTACAGTGTACACTGTGTAGTTCAATCACTTGCGAGAAATAATATGGGGACACTTGTGATGATAAACACATAACCCGTTCATATCTTCCGCATTCAGAGTGTCAAAGCGCTTAGTTGATTCTCCATTTTGGCAGCATCTTAATTCAGCATAACTATGTCATTTGTTCGCTCTCAGTAAATCACGTGCCCTAACTTAAGCCATTTAACCAATAGGAAGCTATGCCAATCTATAACTAACTCTGTACTGAAGTGAAGTTAGAAAAAGGGTGACCATTGGGACCATTAATGCATATCGTTGGGTTCAGTCCGCTCACACGGCAACTACTATCTCTTATCGCATACACATCTGTTGTGTCTGTCTGAGTAGAGACTGAGGTCAATTTCACATAATCTAGTTACTAGTTCTGAGGTTGTAGAGGTAAGCACATTTCAAAGATTTAAATAAATCCCAGTCGATCGGTGGTGTTATAAGTTTGTTGCCAATCCCTTAGAGTGGCTTTCCTCCAAGCAGGTTTGCATTTATCTGAAGTCAAAGTATATTGACTAACAGTTACTGGCTATTATGAAGCTATAACAAGACTCTTCAAATCATTCGATCCTAGAACACTGAACATCCAATGGAATAACACTTGAATGATTTTTAGTAACTGAAAATCCAATTGAAAACCTTGGATTTGGTCAAGAAACGTTTGAAAATAGACAAGTGCTGCTTATATCGTATTAGATGACAGTCTTACTGCATCGCGAAATAACAGTTGTGAAATGGAGACTATTGGGTTTCTCTGCAGTTACTGAATGGTCGCCTGTTCTACTCTGTTCGACCCCGATTTTCAGGAGGTATGGATGCTCTAAACCAACAGAAAACAGCTGCCCAAAGTGTTTAGTGGTTTTGTAATTGATATCAGCGCAAGATGCAGAATCACAGACTTACATCACCCACCTGAGTAAAGGACTTAGAAGGATAAAGAATCTTAACATTATTTCGAGATCGGGAAATCTAAGCATTGGAAATGAGACTTCAGAGCCTGGGGCACAGATCAGTTTTAGAGAATGAAGATGTAGATGTCGACTTTGCGAGAGGATTTACCACCAAACTGACCACAAATTTATGAATTCAAGTGTCTAAAATGACATAAATCACATCAGCAGCCTTTTTTCAACCACAATTCTTTCTTACTTTTGACCAACATTTTGAAATGTGATTTATTCAACCTTAGTTAGTCAGAGTCTTTAGGTCACCAATTTGTCAAATTAAACATACTGGCAGAGAAGACGAGCGATTTGATGAATCACCTCTTAATATTACCGTTTAGCTACCTTATTGATTTTATGATAAAGTATTTTACGCCAACTGTTCATTATCAGCTTAACCATCGAATACCACTGTAGTACAACAATAAATCAATAATTTATTGACTGCCTGTATATCATCAGCCCGACTGAATAATATATACATGTGGTGGATGCTACTTAGATATATGAAACATATTAGTCCGAATATATTTTAATTGTTTGCTTGATTTTATTGAACAATGAATACTGAGAGAAATTTTTACCCGCTTAAACCAATCAGCATGAATAAAATCGCCATGTTCAAGGCTTTTTATCAATCATTTGTCAAGTTTATTACTATACATACAATCTATCTACGTATCTGACTGCATAAATATTGATTAGTTGATTTGAATAATAGTACTGATATTATTAGTAGTATGATAATAAAGTTTAACCAGTCAGTCAGTGGTGATAGCCTTGAATTTAAATCTGAATTAATCAATAAATAATTTGATGGTGTCATTGATGAAAATTTGAACTTTTCTAGTGTTTATTATTTAGATAACAGGTAATAACTTAACTGAGTGAATGAAATGTACAGTTATAATTGTATGAACGGCACACGATAGACAGTTTCATTTTTTATACGGATGGTGTATTTAATGCGCCTTCTTTACTGTTTTACATTCGTATTCATATTCTCACTGATAACTATCCCAACAAAACCTACAAAATGTTTGTTCAGGAGTAAAATTTTGATACTAAATGATTATTCTTTCATTTTAGTTTATTTATAAGATGTATCACAAAGGTAAACAGTATCATTATGCCCGAGAAATTGTCTTGCAAATATTTCATTGACAATAACCAATACCAAGGGAACTTGACAACTTTGAGAAATGGCCTATGTGGTTCATATATCTTGAACAGTTGCCGAACTATGCCTGCTCTACGTGTTTGGTGTTAGCTTGATAAACAAAGGTTCGGTTATCAATCTCTACCAAAAAAGAATTAAGGGAGTTTTTAGGGACTTTCATTATGTCTGGTCCTGCTGTGTGACTTTCTGCTATCACATGCATATTTATAGCAAAACTTTTATCTAGATTCCTTATCTCACTAGGGTTTACCAGTAGTGAATTAGTTAAGCTTTTGTGTTCGAACAGACTAACTAACTCTGACCAACTAATTTGATGGATGTCTTAATGATTGCAAACGGTTTAGGAAACCAATTTATTTTGACAAACTGGGTCAGTAGTATGTTTTTAACTTACGAAGCTTGTTTGTGAGCAAGTTTGTCTGTCTAACTGCTACTTTAATCCCAGCCATATTGAAAAGTCTTCGTAACGCTTCCAAGATGCCTCCTTCAAATGGCAACAAAGCAGAGGTTTTGATTCCTTTCCCCACCCTGCCACCATTATCAATATCCGTATTATTATTATTATTAATAATACCTGTATTACTGCTGTTGCAATTTCTCATGGATTTAGTAATAAATTTAGGTGGGTAGTTCATGAGATGCAAGGTATTCTTAATGTGTCCCGTTTCTCGTCTGTGAATCTCTATACCACTGGGAAGCTTTTGAACTCTGTCACTTAGACAGTTGACCATACTCACTTTAACTGACACAAGGTGAAATGACAATAGCATGTTTATAATACATACTGGTAGCTAAACCTCCATCTTGTTTTCGTTTTATCCTGCAATCTAAAATCATCAACCTCCAGTAATCACTTTCTAATCGATAGGTGAGTTGGACCGAAGTAACTGCTGAATTCATGTGTGTAAAGAACCCACTTACGTGCTCCGATCTCAGAGTTGTAAATATATCGTAACCATAGGGCAGGACTGAATGTTTCAAAAACTATGCATTTGAAACTATTTATGAATATCTAGTTGGTATAGATCGTAGACTGACATCAGTTGAAGAAACACTGGAAACCTGGGAGCACTGGTCATCTGTCTCGTCGTAGTATGGGACTCCTCAGCAGTCCTCACTCGTCCACCCCACCAAGGGTAGAACTCAGGATCATCACGTTCCGAGCCCAGCACGTTACCACCCAGCTACTAAATCGTAATCCAAAGGTCCATATTTCCAACTTCTGTCAGTTCACGATATAGTGCAACCATCACACAACGTCATCGTTGAGTATTTGTCCTCACGTTTACTCCTTTTGCCGCACCGGTCACAACTCATTCGAACTTCGAGGATCACCTGTCGAAGCTAGTCACCAATGAGCACTAGATTGGTTCAATTTGGGGGTTTATGGGGGATTTATTGATTTTAAGTTGATATTTGTGAATATGTATGCGACGACAGAGAATATTAATGATCCCATGCCGATGCCTTCTATCAGTTTTTCTATTTTATCTTGAAACCAGCAAATTCTAGACCTCAAGCATAACCATACTCCTAGCATCATTTACTTGAATTATATCTCAGATTTGTGGAGTGATCTTGACATGACCATGGACAATGAATTGCTTTTGAAACACTACCCAGCAGACAATACTGTTTCAATATGCGATATATCTAGTGAAAAACTAAAGTAGAAGCTCCACCGTCTCAACATATTAAAACAAGACACTCACAAATATTAAGTACAGTTCTTAGCAGTCTTGGAAGCAAAAAACTGACTCGGAAACACACTATTTTGGCTTACCTAAACACTATGAAAGGACCGTGAGGTCAAATACACACATCAAAGTAGTCGGCTAGGAGCAATAATGCTGTTCGAGTGCACAAACACAAATAGATCACAATCAGTAGACTGTAGTCAGTTACGATGATCATTTTTCACGGCTGAGGGGTTTTTCAAGTGGTCACTTATGGTGTCTGTCAATAGGGTTTCCGCTGGAAACCATTCGTCAGTCAACATTACAAGCTGTGGTCTCCGACACAAAAGTGTTATGAAGCAGCAGAATATATCATTAGTGAACAGGTTGAGTAATTAGAAACCACTGGTTAGCGTGGGTGCTATCTACCTACTCATGTTGTTCTGTAGTAGTATATATTTCGCTAGTTCATAACGCTTTTGTGTCAGGGATCACACCTTATAATCTTGCCTAAAGGATGGTTTCAAACAAAAGCTCTGTAGACACCACGGTCGGGCAGTTGAAAAACTACTCAACTATGACAGAGGCCAACGTGGACCATGAAATCTACAAATCAATTGTAAATTGATCATCTAGCCAGCCAAAATCAGATGACCTGAACTAGTTCGGGCATATGAACTGAATTAGTCTGGGCAAACCACTGACGAGCTCAGCCCCAAATTAGCAGAACGGTTGCCCAATGTTTAGATCACCCTGATCTGGCTGGCTGGCGAAATCTATAGGTCAGCCTGAGTATTTTCTGACCACTCAAGAAGTATACTTCCTCAGTCAAACTAAACAAGAACTAAGGAAAGGTTAAACCGCTAACTGAGATCTTCGTAAAATACATAGAAGCGATCACGATAGAGTTTTTTTTACCTTTGAGCATCGTCAACAGTCGGTCGGAAATTTAACGACTGATATTTATGCCCAAACGATACTACAGTTTCAAGTTTAATTTGGTTGAACAACGAAGGAACGGGAATACCCACGCTCACATCCAGTATCAAGTGAAAAGTTCAAACTGTTTTTGTCGACACCATAAGTGAACGATTTTTGTGGCACGATAATGCTTGTTTGTTATCGGACACTTATTGTTTGCGAAGTGAGCATGGAAAACACTGGAAATGACGTCTATGTGAATGTCCAAATTGATGCCCACGAAAATTTCTTGCTCGAAGACAACAAAGCGACCAGAAAGTTCTCAACTTGAACGAAAAATATTTATCACGGTGTATGCTTCATACCTGAGATTCCAGCAATGGGTAACATAAGCCGGGATCTCTTAAATGATGTCACTTCCCCCTCATTCCTGGCTTTCAGATAGGCCACGGTGATGAGTGTCTCAAACCACCTGGCACCAATCAAAATGCACCACTGTGGTCAGTCTCCTACCAGAGTTCTGGCTATTGCATGGCTGTCTCGAATCGCATTCCAACTAGTTTAAGGTTAGGCAACATGGTATTATCATTATTCTGAAAATAGTACTTTCTACTGACAGTCTAGTTGGCGGACATCTACGCAGCTATTGAACTGCGTTAATACTTTCATAACCAATATCAACCTTGTTCAGACTGCTTCGATACTGACTGACGTGTGTGCGATCTTTTTTATCTGGTCGCTGGTCGCATCTTTCTCAAACTGTCCGTCTGTAACTGTAGGATTAACATAACCGTGTAGCTCTTATTTGATAAGCTCATCGATGAAAATCCCCACGGAATATCCTTAAATCGTTGCATTCTGATTCAATATACCACAAGTCGTGCCTAACATGGCGACCATGCAGAGGGGCGGCGGCGGAAGAAAATTACAAGAATGACCAGCAGCTCTTCAGCTGAAACTCACTTCGAGGCTCCGTCCTATGGAAACTTTGATGACCAGACTAACTTAGTATCTACTAAACTAACACGCAACTGTGATCAGCAAAGACTGTCACAGTAAGATGATGCAAGGTAACCTATTATTGATTTTTGTGACGATTAGAGTTTAGTTGCAGATTCTCGTTGGATTATGTGAAGCGTCTACCCAAGTTGCAGACATCCCTAAAACGACCTCCTTCCTAATGATAAGACCTACTGTTACCTTTAATTTGGTGAACTAATCTACAGCGAAATGTAAGTATTTATACGTGTGTAGCGGAATTCAAACATGCTGGAAAATCTGACTTCTACAAAAAAATTTGACCAATCGAATACCTCCTTTTCTTGAAAATGTTCCAAGTGTTAGCTGCTGGTCCTTTATTTGAACAGGATGATATCATGCATACGACAATGAGAAACTGGTTCGACCATAACTGACATCAGCTGGATAGTCATTAGAAACCTAGGAGTACTAGGCAGCTGTCTCGTCCTAGTATGGGACTCTTCAGCAGTACTCACCCACAACCAGGCTAGGGATCAAACTCAGGACCTTCAACTTTCAGGGCGAACGCTTTAACCATTCAGCCACTGGGTTGCTTTTCAGTTGTTCACAGTTTCCATGTTGTGTCAATTCACTATATAACGCGACTATCACCCAAGGTCTTCAGTTGGCATCCGCTTCCCTTCCAGTTAATTAACCTTACAGGTCACGTCTTCTAATTAGAACTTCGTGATATCCATCTTGAAGTATGTCGCTAATGAGCACTATACAGTAGTGTGTTTTGAGGTGAATGAGGACTTTAATTTAGAGACACTATACATCATGAACTGAAATCAGTTACAGAACCACTGAAAACCTGAAAGCACTGGACAGTTGTTTCGTCCTAGCATGGAACTCCTCAGCGGTACGCTCACACAGCCAATTGGCTGGATGGCTCACACGTTCACCGTGAGGCCTGAGTCGGACCCCCGGCCAGGACATGGGAGCTTACTCCTGAGGAGTCCCGTACCAGGATGAAACAATTGCCCATTGCTCTCAGGTTCTCAATGGTTCTTTAACTGGTATCAGTCCACGATGAATGCTACCTCAAAAGTGAAATCCCCATTAACCTCAAAATAGACTGCTAATAAGATTACCACAATACTGGATGCGTGAACATCCAGGTAACCATACCTCATAAACAGACCAAGTTTGAAGACACCAAGATGGAGGAATAGGAAATAAGAAGGAAAGCGGTCATAAGTGGTAGAAGGTTCAGAAACGAGAGAAATAAGAAGTAAAACAGCAATTAGGGTGGTGGCAGTGAGAGTGATTTCGAGATATATCACCTATAGTCTACAACCAATGATATCGGTTGTCATGTGAGCTCCACTGTGAAAATCTATGTTTGCATTAACTGTTTACTGGAGAGTAACAAACTTCATATCGTTCAGTTCTGAGTGCTAACGAAATCCTATCCATTATTAGTCAATATAGCTACCAATGTGAAAGATTTCACTATCGCAATGCACCTTGGTAGATGTTAAATATTTTTTTGGCATTCGTCAGCAAGATGTCTGCAGACTCAATGGAAATGACAATCCCTATTGGATTTGAACCAGAATCACCAAATACTGCACTTAGAGACTTTATCACTGGACTATTCAAATCATGATCGGCCTCCAACAAGACTGGATTATATTAGTCCACACTACTTAAATCAACATTCAGAGACTCTATAGACTGATGCCATCTTTTAGTCTGGCCACCTCTAACCTCCCTAAAGCCTAAACTTGCTTCAACTAGAACTACACGATACGGCAAACTATAATTATACATTCATAACATCCATTGACAAACTCGTGAGCTGACTTACGTATTCACCCTAAATCTACGTGCCTAACTTCTGCATTACTGGCGTGGTAATACCACGATCTATGTTCTTTGCTGTGAAACGAACGGCAGTTTAACACTTCAAGCGTTCTTCTATCCCGCAACCTTAATAGCCATGTTTCACATCCATACATTTGTAGACAGTGAAGTGCAGTGTAATACACTCGGCTCTTACTGAGTAACTGGATTTTAAGCCAACTTCACAATTGGTTAAAGTCTTCAGAAGCCAACTGAGTTACATCTCTAGCAACATCTGAAAGGAATTGAGTAGATCAAATGTTTACTTTCTTCTGGCTCCCACTTTTCTACTGTTAAGGCTTCTTTTGTACGATTTTTGCTGACTAGACGGAAAGCACCGTCCAAAACTGTGTCATCTACTTACGGTCATCCTTAAAGAGTCATTCTGAATTTGTTGGATTTCGGTACTAGACACTTCATCTAGTTTAGCGTCTAATGTACTTATCTTCATAGGAGTAGATGAATTAATATTCATACATAGAAGGGGCAACTAATGATAGTTTCGACTCAACATATGTGGTCACTACGATATTCATCGATTTTTAATTCAATTTTGCTGTTCATATGTGTAGATCATTTCCCCATTGGCTGCAATCTGGTTGTCTAAAGATGTGTAAAGTGTGTAAACATGAGGACTAAAATCTAGTATTGAATTGCTGAGATTGAATTAACTAACTATTCTGTCGATTCAAATGTTATCCCCACCCCTAGCTGGGGTCGGGAACTGCTCATTAGAAACCCTCTATTGTCTATTTGATTATATTTCTCGACCATATGAAGCGAATCATATCAGTTTCCATGTCAGCCCTAACCAGTTTACACTTTAAGATTGCATCATCAGCGACTTTGCTGAGTTCTGATTTCAAAAGCAGCTTTTTTATTTCCAGTGGATAGGCTGTTTAATAGTTAGTTTTGTGATCTAGATGTCTGTGTAATGTCTAACTGCAGAATCCATCATAAGCAGTTAGGCCTCTTCTGAAATCATCATTGAGAGTTATTCACAGAGTTATTCACTAGGTTGGCGCTTTATGATAACCACTCCTTATGCGACAGGTATTGTTGAATGATGTTGGCTGAAGTTGCCCAGCATTGCATGCTCTAAATCGATTGGCTACTAGTTGTGCATAGACTGTCGCTAGTATGCCTTGATAATGCCCCTGGGAATGGAATCCTGGATTCCATACAGCAGCTCACAGGCTATTAGTGCCTGATCACTTCAATCCAATCAGTGATGAGAAACAAACTATGACACACTTTCTGTGTAATTTAAACTTTGGAATAACTGGATTGAGTAGAGTCCTTTCTGATTTAGATTTAAAATCACCTAATTAAATCAGGGTTATCTGGAATCCCATTGTATCTCCTTCGTTTTGATGAAACAACCAATCACGTTTCTCTGTTCTATGAAAAATTGTCTTCTCAGCCAAAATACCGTGAGCTTATTAATTATTTTGGCAGTTGTAAGGGTGGCTTTTAAAGTCGCCTGATTCTAGTAGTTGAACTAATATGTAACTCTAAAAGCTACTGTGCCAACTAATGAAATAACCAATCAGATTTCGATATTTTACTTGGGAAATTAGTTTTTAAAAGCATAAAGAAGCCTAGTTGGTCATCTCTGCAGTTGGTAGAATGGCTCTTAAAGGTACTGTAACTAAGCCTTTGTAGACGGAATCATAAGTTATCAGATAGGTGTGATAGTAAATCATAATTATAGGCTTTGAGTAGACCATAAATACAAGAGATAATTAGTTCATAGGCTCTTTGTCTTTATGATAACGTAAAGCTGTCTATCATTTCACTCTTCATTGTTTTAAGTATTACACTTAATCAATGACAAATCGTTTCTGTTCAACTTTTCCCTTTTTCAATCTTTATAACAACTTGTTTTTCACTTTGTAACGGTTATACATTTTCAACTGTCTTAGTTATACACTCTCTTTGCATACATTTACACACATCCTACTCAGCTTTTACTACAATCCATCTTTCACTGAACATGTATACTATAATTACAAGCGTTCAACTTTTCAATGAGGATAAACAAATTCCTTATCTTGAATCTATCTATGTTTTATGATAATGACAAGAGAAAATAACAACACAATTCATATCTGCATACCATATCATCAATTAATTTGATTGCTAGTGGTCGATAAAATCAATCAAATAGATTGATTAATATAAATGAATCATATAATAATAATAATTTTTGTGTGTGAGTAAGCATGAATTGTGTAACATTTGATTTGTAATTCAATACTTAAACAATATGAACACGCTTTAAACTGTAATTTATAATTTAATCAAGAATTAACAGAATGTGTATTTTGTGTAGTTAATATGATTTGGTTTCAGTAATTATTTAAACAATCCACATAACTTAAAAAAAATATTATCAGTAAACTTATAGGATAGTGTAATGTAATAAGTGGTATAGTGATGTGTAGAACGGAGTAGTATCACCTGTAATATGAGCATTGAATAATAGTGGTTTCATTCATTGACACGGCCTCATAGTAGCCCTAAAAGTTGAGAATAAACATGACTGGTGAGGACCAAAAAGTGGGAAACTCAAATAAAGCTTCATATCAACTGTCTATAATATCTTAAGATTAAATAAGAAGTAGCATAGTATTTAGTCAACTATCTATGCAGCCATACTTTTAATATTATCGAAAGGAATGTAATCAACAGTTGGAAACAGATAAAATTAAACTTGTTACTCTCCAATGAATGATTCATACAAGCCTATAAAACACCACGGGTCTAGCTATTGAATCCTTAAAGAACGAAGTGGTTACAGCGCAGTTCTTGATGCATCTGCTTTTCCAGCGACAGAAGCTTTCAAAATTACTCCGTTTTTAGGTATATTCAATGCAGCCGGTAAGTGTAAAGTTGATCTTCCGGTGTATCCGTGGCAGCAAATGCTTTTTGAATTCTCTGTTTCTCTCTATCTCTTCATATACTTTGAAACTCTTCTGTGAAAATGAAAAACAGGCTATTGAATAAAATATGATTAAATGAATTAATTCTCACCTATTGATTTTTAGGTTTTACCTAAAATATTTTTATATTTTCTGACTAGGAATTTACAGTTTTCGAAAGTCCGGAACTTCATAAACGCTTATCACACCAAATACATTAATAAGAACCGTCAGGTCAATTTGTTGGTCATTATTATTCCCTTTGGTTCCTAGTGGAACAAAGGGGTCCAGTAGCACATCTTCATTGCACTCTCTTCACTGCAGTCTTTTCAACCCGGCACCACGACTGTCCACAGGCTTTCATTTCTTCATCACACCATCTCCTCCATGTTACACTCGCCTTGGTCGCCCAACTCGTCGTTTCCCATTCCGATTCCACTAGACGACCTGGCCTGGCGCGTGATGTCCCCAGTTGGCCTTCTCAGTGTATGTCCAATCCATCTTCACTTTCTTCTGCATATTTGTTGCGCGATAGATTCTTGGGAGGTTCGTTACCAACTAGTCAGCCAGCCGGAGTTTCTCCTCGCTTATTCTTACTATTCTGGTCATCCGTCTGGTCTTCATTGTCAGTATCGAGTTAGCGTAGGTGGCAGCTGTTAATGAATGTGTGTAGTTTGTTGGAAGTGCTTTTCGTGACACGCCAAGTCTTCCAACCATATAGCAGCACTGACTTGACATTGGTGTTGAAAATCCGGGTGTTGTTCACGCTCTATGCTGAGTGCAGTAGATCTCCACATTGATTTCAAATTAATGTAAGCCTATCTTACTGTCTTTACGATCCTGCATTTGACATCCTCATCTGTGCCGTCTGTAGTTGCAACGATGCTGCCTAGATAGGTATAAGAGACTACTTCCCTGAGGTTTTTTCCCATTCATGGTGACTGGTGCTTGTCGTTGATACTGTTGTTGGTTGGATATCTTCATCACCTCCGTCTTCTCTACATTCACTTGAAGTCCTGTCTTCGCTGCCCTACCTGTTCTGTCAACTTGTTAGTTTTCTCCTGTAGATCTTCGAGTTTGTGTGACACTAAACATAAATCATCAGTCAAATCCATTTGTTGGCCATGCCTGTGAAGAAAAGTATTGGTCTATTGATTTTTCATTGAATAGGCGGTAACCTGCCTGAAACAATGCAGAAACTATACCACTGTTCTCTAAACGTCTTGAGGTGAAAGAGTAAAGCCAGTCGATGAAATTGTAAACCTCGTGTTATATCATAAAGTCAGGTTGACCGAAAGCTAAAGAAGATCATGCCAAATTGAGGGGGCAGCCAGCCATCCTCAATTCCATCATTGCTACGCCTTAAGTTTGTTTAAGTCTGTAATGAGCTTCTATTAAAATGTTCATTGCCATTTGTTTTACTGTTTCCTTTCAATCAGTAAATGTTTACCTTATATGTTACTGCCGACAGATAGTCGAATAGGAGCGCTCTCTAAAACAGTACACCAGTCACTGAAAAGTTTGTCATAATAAATATGACTTCGGGAATACAAACAGAAGTCATCTAATAACTCATTCATTTTAGAAGGATGTAGCTACAAAGCAGAAGCTTTTAAAATAGGCCTGCCTAGTGATTCTGTTTCATCAATTGTGAGTTATTGAAAATCAATCGTAAATCAATAAGGTTTAAAGTATTATATTATAACTTAAATATTGCTCAGTATAAAATACTCCTAACAAATTGATCCATATAATATAGATTCTTATGGATTCATTCTCAAGGTCAAGGTGATCTTTAAACCAACCAACCTATAGCAAGATTTCTAGGTACTATCGATCATTTTATTGTTAACTGAATAACTGGAAAACTAACAGTTTACAAGACTGTTACCACAATTTACTAATTTTCGCTTTTTCAACCAATTGTGATTTTGTATTAAGTTACTGTATCTACATATTGGTAAATGTTGTTTGGGATTGGAAACTGTTTTCATAATGCACCTTCATTTTTCGGGTATAATAGAAAAATAGGTGGCAAAATTGTCATTGGTTATGAAAATTTAAACAAGGGAATGAAAAAAGATCAATACTATTAAAGAAAACAATTCGATAGTGTAAAGTTTCCTCTAAAATTTTGGATTTTTATGATTGATAATGACGATTATGATTGAAATTGATATAAAACCTAAATTGTAGCGTGAGGATGCTGGTTCGAATTTGAAAGCAAAGAACAATTGACCAAGTCAGGCTAACAGAGATAATCTAAATGAATTTACCAAATTTAAAATCCATTATTCCTTAGACGGAGATATGAAGACTGAAATGTATGAATGAGATAAAAAGCATTAAATATACAGAGGCTATATATATTCAGTTTACACGATAACTCTGTAGTGATTAGAGCGAAAAACCAGCCAGTGAGACAGATGTAGGTTGATGGCTGAATCTTTCTGAAGGTAAAGATCCGGCTTTACCCTTTTCGTAGGCGTACCTTCAACAGACCGAAGTAAAATCAAGTTAAACTGTTCATTCAAAAGTATGAGAACATTTTTTGATGTCAGAGCCTTTCTCTATATCAAGCAACCAATAGACAGTTTATATCTATTTCATCGAATGTGTTGAAGAAAACGAGTAGTTGGTCATCTCCCCATGTACGCACTTAGACAAATACATGTGAACTGACCATTTAATTTACCGCGCATGAGATACGGGATAGTTTCACCACGGGAATGTGTTGTTGAGATGAGGTTTTCAGTAATTGATAAGAATTTCTTGTCATCTGACCACCTTTGAATGCTAGCCGGAAAAGCAGCAGTTTTGCCTATGGTTTGGCAGCAAGTTTCACTTCCACACTTATGAAAAACTTCAGTGGACAACTATTCTCAAAAATACGCTTCTGAATACTTGCAAATTCTTCTTCCAGGTTTATCTCTTCTTCAGATTTTCCATCCTCTTTGACACACTGTCTTAACCAATCCCGTTTTGAAGCTTATTGGAAAAAAAGCCACAGGAACTGAGATATTCCACATCCGGATTTCTTTGCGACAAGCGTAACTCCGATAGCATCCATCTTCTCTTTGTGTAGCACCTAAATCCATAAATCGATCTGTGTTCTCAACTTCCTATTCTACTGTAAATTTAATGTCTGAATGGGCTTCGTCAAATGTTTTGAGCCAACACTAACCATCATTCATATAATTTCATAGATGAAAAATGGGAATGTATTACACCAAACGGTAGTCATGAATTTCAGATAAAACGTTAAAATCAATGAAGGGAGACTATTGAAAGGTGCTGCATTCTGTCGATAGGGTGACAGACCTTCCTGTCTGTTTTTTCCAAAGTCAAGTGGTCAGCTTACCACAATGGCTACGCTATGAGTATTGTTTTTCATCTTTGACTTTAAAATGAAAACAGTTGGAAAAATGGTGTTTGAATTAGCCACTAGTAGGACCTCTCTTCTTGCTTCCTATTGTCAACCATTGATAAGGATAATTTAGAACAGAAAAAGATAAATATTTTCACACTGATCCTTCGTTGAATGGTTTCAGTGAATAACTGATCTACATGAATGAACACACTGTTACTGAAGTGAAAAAGAGGAAGAAGGAGTTATCCAGCAAAGAAATGCTCCGCTTATTCCATAACTCTATGACAGTAAACTTACAAAATAGCGTGCTTCACTCAACAAGTGGTAGTTCTCACCTATATGAATGATACACTCATCATATATGATCAATATACAGATGTTGGAACTGTAGTTAAAAAGTCTAATGATTGTCGCTTATCAAGTCAACTTCACATCAGAATTTGAAGAGAACTCACCATTTCATTTTCTCAATGTCTTATTGGAACAGAGAGCAGAATGCTCCCTTCAGAGATCGATTTACACGGAGTCAACGTGGAATGGACAATACATGAAGTTTCATAACTGGACACCGTTCAGCAGAAAAAGCAATCTCATCCAATGTTCGTCATCAAGAATCAGAAGAATCTGTATGAGTGATACTAACTATCGACGATGAATTGGACAAGCCACGGAAAATTTTCATACAAAATGGATACGCATCCAGATTTATTGAGTAAGACTTGAAATCAAAACAGAGTACGGAGCTAGTACTCATAGCTTCAAAGAAGACTTTGTTTATGAACGTTGGTTTCGAAGGCGATACTTGTAGCGGAGATGCTGAAGAGTCAGTCATTTCAATCGCTGAATAAGACATTTTATCTGCGAAACTATACATCAATTTCTCTAGTCACCAATTAGTTCCTCAGTGTGATAAGCAGAAGTTGCTGGTTTGAGCCAACTCAATGTGTGTCTACAAATTTATTTACTCTTGTTGAGATATTTATATTATCCGCATGAGGCGCGAACTTTCCAAGCCCTTCTCTGAGCACTATCTAGGAGAGTAAGTAAGTCAATAACAGTTCAATTGGCGAACATTCAGTCAACTCTGGACATCTGACTCCATTATAATCCTTCCTTAGTGTCAGTTACAGAGTCGAAGGGAATAGCTCACACGAAGTTCGCTTTCGACAGTTGTGCACAGCCATCAATTCTAGCCTGATCTCTGAGTGCAGAAGAAGTATGTTCAATCCCTTATCTTGCTATTGTCTATATACTCAAAATTTGCTTGGACTTCATTAAAATTAGTTATTTTACTATGATCCCCTTCATTATGACCCTTATTTCTTTCTCCACCTTCTTTACATCTATCAAGTGGACACTCAATCTTCCTATTTCATATCTACTTAGAATTTTCACCATGTCCAATTCCTTACTTTCCTCATTATCTCCACTGTCCAACTGGTCATTATGCACCTGCCTTCCATTCTTGATTTCGGCTTTTTAGCAGTAGCCTAATGACGCAAATCTACCTTATTGTTTAATAATAGACCGTTATACCTCCTCACCATTTCACCAACTGTAAAGCATTTTCGTCCAACTTGACGACACATCTTCAGCGATGTTATTTCATAACGAACACCAGATTAAGATAAATCAATCTATTCTCTAAGACACAAGTAAGCAAGTATTTAGTGAACGGAATGTTTGTTTTCGTATATGTTTTCTTAGTAAAGTGTATCAGTGGGAAACCGAATTGATAAATGAAAGAGTATTGTGCATTACTCAACAACGTTTCCGTTCTGTTGAAAGGTTATTCTGAAGGAGCATTGATCGGATACCATCAGAAACCTACCCACAGAAAGGTCATTTTAACAGAATTGTTACACGGAGGACAAATATAAAATGCATCTACAAGTTGACTAGTCATTGGGATACTCGTAACTGCAATGTACTTTGATTGGTGTCAGTTGGCCGGTGGCCTTGGTTACTTTGCTTACTACATTGAAAAGTGATCGATAGAATTCGGATGCATTTTTCTTCTCAGTAATATGTAACTAGTCATTCCTCAGTGATTACTCAGAGCATATAATCTAGCTCTGTCAGAGTTCATTCACTGTCAGTATAGGAAATTAATAATGTCTCCGAATCCAGTATTGACTGATACTGCTTCACATTTCTTAGGCAACACCAGGTGTTTTGAAACTATGAATCCACCTTACTGACGAGAGCTAACAAGAATGAAACCTAGGTCTACAGATACTTACTGAAATCTTCCATCAACTTAACACTGAACTACTTGTCTTTCCATCTGTATGGTATACATCTTGCAACCTATTCTTTCCATCTTAATCTCTCATTTATCTCTTACTCTTGTTGACATACATAATAAAGATTTACTTGTTGTCTGTCATACACAATTAAATATTATTCACTACTGTGGACAGGGGATTCATCAATCAACGGTTTGGTAGACAGACAACTGTACCCATACGCCTTTTCCAAGTAAGCCGCTATGAGCTCACTGGCAACATCTCCGACTGTAGCACTGGTTGACCTGGCTTCAAATCTCAGACGGGATATCACTTCTGCAGAGGTTTCAGATACAGCTTGCTGATGAGTGCCAAATAGCACAAAACCTAAGTTCAAGGCTTCCTACTGATTGCCTTCATCCAACTAACAAACAGCTGATTTGTCAGTTATACTGAATTCACCAGTCCTATTACATTTATGTAGTTATCACCAACTCTCTGTACTAAGTGTTACAATATCATCATGCGTTTATACAAACATCAGAAGTTCTTAGGGCGATATGGCTCCACCTCATCTCTTGCATCACTGTATCATCACATTCAATTCACACTTGTTTTAGTACTCTTAATAGACAAATTCGCTTAGGCTCAAACTGTACAAAGTCTACAAGCAACTATAAATAAATAAATAAATTTGAATTTTGAATCTAATCGATAAAATTAATAATTCAAAATAAGGATGTGATAATGAAGCAGAAGAAGAATATATAACAACTGTTTTATCCCTACAGCAGTTATAGATAAGGTTGAGATGGTATACATATACACACAAAAGAATTACTGAATGTAATGACAGTAGAGTCATGTGTAGAAGCCAAGGAACTAAATGCTGGTTACAACGATACCAAGGAATTAATTTGCACTGTTTGTTATTGTAGTCCAGTGAGTTAGTGACACATCACACAATGTTGGCGGAAGTAGGTCCAGGCTGGAAAAAGGCCCGAGGTGGCCAGTCTAAATAAAACATGGCACCAATGTATGAACTCTCTGACTATTGGTTTAAGCCATGTAGGACGATGCAGACTAGGTGGTTGGGGTCCGGGGGGGCAAGAGGAACCAATGGTTGGAGACTCCAGGTGGTCTAGCTCAGAACCGATGTCAGTGGCGCACATGTATACACACATTATCCTCATCTTAATGACGCTATGCCAAATCTCACCATTTTGTCATTTTTCCTTTCTTTCTTCTCGTACTTCATATTTCTTTTGACTGCATTCTCTTATTCTCATTTCTTTCACCTCACTACCTTTCTACTTGATGTACTGATATGAGATGTGGCAACTCGGAGCGTTACGCAGTATTACGTGGTCCTATGTTGATATTGATTGATTGACTGAGACACGGATAACTCCAACACCTAATACTTGAAACTGCGTCTGACTTAACAATAGCATATTTTTTGTTGTAGTGAAGGTGATCCATAGAACAAGATGAAAGAGGTATCTATAAAGCTCATCATCGGACTGAGATTAGTATTCATCCCTTACTTCAGATCTAGGTGAAGCCTTTCAAACGTGAGAAAGTGCTTAGACATGCAAAGTAAGTGCTCATTTACCACGAAGCCATCTCACTTTCCGACGAACGTAGTGTTCATGGAGTATTCACACCTGAGTGTCAAATGTCTCCAGGTACCGAAGGAAGATGTCAACCGCCAAAGAGTCAAATAATTAACACCTACCTTTAAACTCATGGATATGTTGAGTACAGACGGGTTTCATGGTCACCTTGTGAGGAAAATTGACGAATTCACAGTACTTAAAGTATGAACATTTCTAATGACTGACCATAGGCCACATATATATTCTAATATCTCTCTGCCTTCCACTCACAAAAGAAGGCGGATCATATCCCTGAAGCTGTCATATCAAATTAAAGTGATCTTTAGCACGATCATTTAAAAAGAAATGTGAGCACTGAAAGATGTTCTCTCCATCGAAATGAAAATTCACTGTTAACAGAATTGCGTACTTAGCGTTTCCATACCACCTTTCGATCGACTTCTTTTAGCCTCGATACGTTTGAAGTGTTATTCAAACCCTCTAGGACTACTAACTAATCAATACAGAGATAAATACACAAGTGTGCAATGTAACTGGGAAGAGTTGAATGGTTGATAAGGCCGTAGGCCTTAGCTATCTGTGATACCTATGAAGTATGCTATGCACACTTGGACAGTGGCTTATTAAACGTGTATTGATCATCACAGAGAGTAGCATTTGGGTCAGAGAAGTCTCATGACAACAGAACCAAGTTGTACTAATAATCATTCAGTGCTGAGGAGTAAGGCACTGACACTATGACTCCTGAAGTCTTACACTACCTAAGCCGGTTGCGGTAGTTTGAATTCTGGCCCGTTATCTAATGTCAATTTGATATATCATGCACTGCAATTAATTCCGGCGTTCAGCTGATGAAGTGATATATATCTCGGTAAAATAGTTATGTGCTTAATATCAGTGGACTGTTAGTCCTCAGTTTCTAAAAGTTTGACAAGCGCTGAACTTTGAAGGATGGTGTGTGCAAATCTCCAGGTTCAAGAATGTTCTAAAAAAACTGTATCAACAGCAGCTCATACGTTAAATAACTTAATCAATAGTTGTTTGATTTATACACCAATGCTGGATGGGCAGATTTCAAGTTGATATTCACCATGGACTGACATCACTTGCAGAACCAGTGAAAATCTTGGGGCACTAGACAGCTGTTACATCCAGGTATCTGACTCCTCAGCAGTGTGAAATCAAAGTTCCAAGAGAGGTACCATTTAGACGGTGGTTTGAGATCTGACAGTTCACATTCTCTTACTTTTGTTTATTCCGTGAATAGAGCGACGTTTATTTAATGCCATGGACAAGTATTTTTTGTCACATGCAACCTGGCTGATCTCAGCTGTCACCGCTTCATGTTAGAACTTCAGGAATTCATCTCGAAGCAAATCACTAACACAGTGCTAAATATAGTAGGTGACTGGTAGAGTGCTCACCACGAAATCTGGGTTCGGTTGCTGGTGAATTAATAGGCGCACTTTTCTGAGGAGCCACATAGTGGCATGAAACTCCTGTTCAGAGATGCTAAGTTTTCAGTAGTTCTGCAACTTAATTCATTCATCGATGAATACCATCTTGTACTCCACAGTAACCACAGAGTAGGACAGTCAGATTTAATACTGACTGGCGACTTTGTTGTTCATTTTACTGGAGTATTTATGTTATATTCATTATTCGGGGAGCTTCGTTCAGCTCTGAAGATGCCAGTGTGACAACAGTTGACAGTGGTAACCCACTTGGGATAAAAAAAATAGTTTAATTCCCATCAGCCATATGACAAAGAAGAAGACAGGTTCGACTTCTAGTAGGAGCATGCATCACTCTGAGGCTTTCAGCGTTCCTTTAAAAAAAAATAACCAACCTATAACTCACAACTTATCGACAGCCGAAACACATTACTGATAAGTACTCTGTACAATCTCATTCCAGGTATGGAGTACAGATTTTGCGGGTAGACGTCTGATAAATTTAAGATTAAAACGAAATATTATTTCCTCCACCATTAGCTCCTTGGCTGTTGTCCCTCCCACAGAAACTCATAGATATCCTGCAGCAGAATGGTCTCTATGTGTAAACAACCAGTGAACTTCAAAACAATACCCCCATACTCTATGCCAAGTAATTAAAGAAACTATGATTAGGGCGATGAAGAAGAAATTGAGATATCTGAAAGTAATCACTTGTCAAGAAAGTCGGATGAGTTGTGAACCAATCAGGCTTAGTTAATTAGAGCGGTGACTCACTAGATTTAGCACTTAACTTTCAGCCGGGGTTCGAACCATATCCTGCCTACTTAATCTAAGTAAGAAAACATTACCTTAGGTCCTCAATAGTTTTCATTATTTATAATATGTATTACTGGTGTACTGGTTAAAAATTAACTGGAATCGAAAGCAAAAGCTCTTGGAAGACGATTTCACAAGATCATCTTCGACTTAACAGCTTCAATGACATATATAATTTCTTGACTTGAGATTGGCAACATATTTCCATTTTAATCATGAGTTACACAGTTGAATGGATGTTGAAATGACTGTTGATACCTGCTTCTTCACAGCTTGGGGAAAAACTTATAATATTGACCAAGTGAACTTTCCAAATTACAACAGGTAATAATAAAGATCTTTTAGATTAGTTAGCTTAACTCAGTGGCCTAACAGAAAAAATTATGGAGCTTCAACCAACTGCTTCTAAGTTACAGTTTTATTTAGCAAAAAAAGAAGCAGTTAGAGGTAGTCGAGTTTAACTGAAATACAAAGAAATGTACTATTTGCATCCCATTGCTAGTCATTAGCCATAACAACAGAAATACAGAACATTTCACAACAGTATGCTTCCTACCAACTCACATTGTATTCACGTCGTCGATAACACTTCTTGATTTGGAACACCTATACAATTTACGCCTTTTAATTGAGTCTAAACATGTATGAAAGCAAATAAGTTGTTATTATATAAGCTATATTGATTATTTAATCAATACCAATCAATTTGATAATTTTGATTTATAATGCTATCAATACATTATCAGGTGTTATTAAGCTGTTTATTGAGTTAGACAATAATAACTAATCATTAAGAAAAGTTAAGATCTTCTAGAAGGTGATGACTATTTCTCTTCTAATATTAAAGTCAGTGGGGTTAAGTCGTGATTGAATTTTGAGGAAGTTGTGGAAATTTGGAAATATTTCAGAAGTTGGAAATATGGACAGCTGGATTCTGACCCAGTGGCTCGATGGTAACGCGCTGGCCGCAGAACCTGAAGGTCGCGGGTTCGAACCCTGGCGGGGTCGTGGGTTCTCACTGCTGAGGAATCGCATACTGGGACGAAACAGCTGTCCAGTGATCCCAGGTTCCCTTTGTTCCTCCAACTGATGTCAGCCTGCGATGAATAACAACTTGAAATAAGTCCTAATTACAAGTCTGTTGGTGCAGGTCACAACATACCTGATAAGCTGAGTTATACAACACTAAGATGAAATAAATTTTGGTGCTAGGCATTATGGATGAGTTGGCAGTAAATCTTGCTTTATCCATGTTTCGTTCTTATCGACACTCATGAGCAAGGCGTATCTACAGGCTTGGAAACGTGTGTTTCTTCGGAGATTTTAACTTAATCTACTCAGTACTCAATACTTTATCACCTAGTTTGGTAGATACACCCTATATTTGAGTGGTAGACTTCGGTAAGCAGATACAGTGGACACCATCATCTTCGATTGCCAACATTTTCAGTCAGCTGACTAAAAAACTCAAGCGAATTCCAACCACTTTCCAACTTCACAACACCATTTCATTGGTGTATCAACCAGTATAACTAATTGAAGAGCTAATATCCGTTATTTTCAAATAAATTCTATCCCAAAGATGTCATCATTCCTGATGATGAACTGTCCTTGAGTCTATTGTAAAAGTCACAGCATTCAGAAAGGTGGCTAGTTGACTTATGAAACAGTATTAATAGGATAACATTCATTGTTAGTGGATGACGCTTTGGCGTTTAAAGCAATGGGTACTGGGTCCGAGCCTCAGTGGGAGCAATATTACTCACTGGGGTACAGGTACATCCAGTAAAAAAGTATCAAGTAAGAAGAAACGTGCGTCCTAAATTCCTCTGCTAATAAACCAGTATGGGATAAAATTCGGTTCCGGGCAAGCGAAATTGGTGCAAAGTGACGAAATACAATGCAAAACGTCTTATTCTTCGACTGTTTGTTATTGAGGAAGACTAGGGCGCCAAACTTATGAATATCCTGCATCGTAAGATAGACTTGCTAAAATATCTTTATCAGATAAACCGTGTTGGTTAGTTACAGATGATCTCTGCAGCTGAGGAGTCTTCTTCATGAAGAGTTGTGAACAAGAGAGCATGTCCGGAGTGATCTGACACTTAAGATACGACACTCTTCCTCTTATATAATAGGAATTTAGCTTCAACTGTCAACTGCTACACCCTACACTAGCTTGAGCGAAAACATACTTCAGTGTTTACGTGTCAGCGTTAGCTGAGCAGTTAGATTCTCGTTTTTCATTCCAATAAATTTAGTATTTTAAAAGTGAGGTGACACCCACTGACGACTGCAGAGGAAATTATTCGCTGGGCTGTGCTGTAAAACGGGTAAGCTATAAATAACGCCAATTTGTATATAATACACCCCCTGTAAGTGAGGTCATTGAATTGGAATCGTGGTATGATGGAGCTACCTTTTCTTAGGATAGTTCATCATGCAATAAATCCAGAGTGTCATATGAGTGAACGCGATTTCAACTTGATTTTAGACGTTGATAGTCCGTTTTCAGGAAGCCCTGACCTGAGCCGAGACTGCTCAGTAAAGCGTGTATGTATCCTGAAAAAGACGCTTTAATTCAAACCTGCATCACTCATTGGCGAAGGTGAGTACTTTAACACTTTACCGTCGACAAAATGGTTGTTTGATGGTAAGCCGCATAGCCATTCATAGCTGAATGCCACCCAAAGCCTATCAACTAAGTTTTAAGTGCAACCACTACAATTAGTGTGTAAAACTTCTGGTGCTGCATGAGCTTGTACATCACAACCGCTGACCATCTTCTGAAGTTTTCTACAGCTGACAAATCATCATACTTATCGATCGTCAAGGTGTGAGAGTATTTCTGACAATATCTTCTATATCCTCCCATGGAACCAGATCTGTGGAGTTTTGTTTCCCAACGTTTCCTGGCATCTAGTTCTTTGTTGAAAAATAGTCAATGAAGAAGCAATTTTCACCATCTTCCAACTGACTTCACGAATGTTGAGGCCTGTAGACACCTCAAGGATATTCTCTTCAGTCATTTCTATGTATAATTAACTTCATTTCTCTGCTTATATGTGGAGAGCTGATTTCGGAATTTCTCAACCTTGGTTTGATAATTATGCCATATAGTGTCCTCTTGAAAGTTTATCAACTGTATGGAAATAAATGGGAAAGCCACTTCTATCATTTTGCACAGAATATTTTCAACACATTATAATTACACTTTTGTATTGCAAGAAATCTACCCTATTCCCAGCCCCATTGATTATTCTGTATGTAGTAATGTTGGATTTGAATTGAAATATATCCTGTTGATCGATATTGATAACATGGAGTATTTGAAGGGGAATAGGGTGGAAATTGTTGAATCCTTTTCATTCAACAGCATGTTGGAATGAAATGTTCGTTGGGGATCTTATCTTCGTAGCAGCTCACTTAGTTACATGAAAGTTGACATTTGTGGGAGCATAGACTGATAACACTTTGCAAACTGATCGAATTTCAGCGGAAATCAAAACCTTTTGTGTTTTTTTTGGATGGAAAAGTTTTCGTGGACATTTGTTGGTATGTTTCACAGTTTACCTGAGTGATTCAATGATTAGTGACTGATGCTGACATTTGGGTATGCCTAAATTGGTAGTCTCACTGGGGAAACACTTAGACGTAGACTTCAGGATAAGCGTTTAGGTTGTACTTATGGTGGTGTTTACTGTTCCGGAATGTATTTCACCAAAATGAATACCTTCAGTTCGATTTCAAAGAGGGTGACAGATCGATTGGTCAGGTAAACTAAATTTTTCAGTCAACCTACTCGGTATCACACTTATTTGCAACTTCAAATAGAAGTATTTGAATTCGAATCTCGATTAGCATTGATCAGTGATTACATATGAGATCACTTTGCGTAGTGCAAACAATCTTATTGGTGGGAAACTTGAAAGCTAGTGAATATTTCAAACAAACAAGTTCAGCACATGAAAATTTGTTCACAGTTTTCGCACATTACACCGGAGAGAATGGAATTAATCCATATTGTTAGGACAGAGAATAAACTTCAGATTAACAGCAGTGAGACGTTTTATGACAGTCAGTCGGCTTATTCATTAACATCCTGTGACAGATTTACATAAAGGAAAAGGGTTAAGTTTTGTAGAATACAATGAAAGTATCATTTTATTTCACGAATATTCCTCAGCTGTTTGTTACACAACGGTTGGTTATATAAGAACATGGAATAATTTCAAATTAAGAAATCAATAATCTTGAGTTGTACAACAAAATCAATTACCATAAGCAACAATATAAAGGAAGAATATTCTTTTCAACAAATTCTCACCAACTTCTATAATTATAAAGTGCATTTGAACAGTATAGAATGAAGCCAAGTTAAGGATAAATACATTTACAAAATGGTGTAAGATTTAAGGACTGTTATGAAATCGATTTTTCTTTTTTGAATTCGTAAATATTAAAAGGTGTATCTCTGAACATATGAGCATTTCCAGGCTTGATTTGGAAAAGGGGAAGTGAAAGTGATAAAAAAGTTTCATCCTAGAGTATCTAGTAGACACAGGGTATCACACAGACGTTAACGACGCTTTCAATGACATTCATTGTATTCCAAAAACAATATCACGTGTAGTTCCCCAATGTCTGTCTATTCAGTATAGCAGAGGCTGTCGCAGTAAGATTGATCAAACCTGAACTGTGCATTCAGTAAACTAAAGATCATCCATGTTTTTTTATTCATTGGCTTT
Organism: Heterobilharzia americana; assembly: GCA_944470555.2. Taxonomy (NCBI): domain Eukaryota; kingdom Metazoa; phylum Platyhelminthes; class Trematoda; order Strigeidida; family Schistosomatidae; genus Heterobilharzia; species Heterobilharzia americana. The sequence continues at coordinate 74,149,888 of OX104129.1, read as the reverse complement.
TCGTTCACCATCATATTATTTATTGATTTGCATTGCAATATTGATAAATTTAAACAAGAATAATCGATTTCTTTGATGTACTTCAATCTCACTGGATTTTAAAGCTGTATCTGTCACTAACTTATGATTGTAGAACCTTAGGAGAATTTGCTGAAAAGTTATTGCTTTTTATTAATGTTATGAGAATCTCTAGATGTTTGAAATCAATGATAATCGATATAATATATGAGAAAATTAATTATACAAGGGGTTAAGAAATATAAGAAAGGAACTTATAATAATAATACCTAACACAAAGTGAATAAATTATAGAATTATTTAATTAAAGTGAAATAAGATCAAATTATCGTTATCATTGAAGTGAGAGGTAGACCACACTCTCATTCTGCATGCAGAGGTCAAGTTGACTGTGTTTTATAGCATTAAGCATTCTACTTTTAGAATGAACTGAAACTAAAACATCTACGTCTACCATTTATGTATGGTTTACACAAAATGCATAAATACACATTTAAAACCTTTAATGTCAATGACCAACTCATCTACCTGTCAAACGTTGACGAAATCTTCACAACCTATCCGGAATAAGTTGGTGATCTATAGTTTAAGATGCATATTTCAGTTATTCCCCCCAAACTGATTATGTTGACGTTTTAGACAACTTTATGGCGTCATACGATGTAACTTCCACATTTATAAATATACCACTAGGTTGAGCAATTGATATAATCTTTCAATGAAATAATCTACTGTTGCCGCTTGAAATTGTAATGAGACAGTTACAACTCCTTTGTACAAAAGGTGTCAGTTCTAATTCGATGACCAGCTTCATTAACAGACTGATCGAATGTCAGTAGGTTCCCAAGTTAAACTAAGAATTCAACATTATTAAAAATTAGCTTAATTACAAGCGACATCCTAAGAGATTTATTATGAAGTATAGGAGGGAAAGGATTGAGAGAAATAAACATCCAACTGTTGAAAAGACGAATGGTTCCATGCACCATAGATTCAAAGGAGATGCAATATTCAAGACAATAGACACAAAAATCAAAGCAGTACTAAAAAGAAGCTTAACTGAAGTCAAACTTGTATCACTATGCAATACCGTATGCTCACTGAAGCAGTCTCTATGAGATAAATATTCTTCTCGTGTCACCTTAAACTGCCCCAGTGAAGTAACATGAACAAGTCTAACCAGTGCAATTAACCGGCAACTCATCGACAAAAAACATTTAGTTGACACTTTCAGAGCTTTCAAAATGATAAATACACAGGAAACCCATGCACTGCTACGCTTGATGGAAGCGACTGCCATAAAACGCATTCAACTGAACCTCTGTGTACAGAAGGACAATATGGTCAACCTCCCACTTCTGCAGTAGCTAAAGTTTGATTTTGTTTCATTTCAACCACATATTCCTTTATTTTACTCACCTGTTTGTGGCTAGCAAAATATTCTTCCTTTCTTACATTTATTACTCCACTGTACACTTGATTCCCTCACATATTAAATAGATTATCGATTATTTGGTTATACAACTCAAGATTATTGATTTCTTAATTTTAAATTATCGTACGTGCACTTAGCCTGACTATATGTAGCAGCTGACTAGTGTCAAGTCAGTGCTTTTATGTGATTGATGGTTGAAAGACTTGGCGCTTTAGGAAAAGCATTTCCAACAAACTGCAGATATACATCAACAGCTGCCACCTACACTTATTCGATAATGAAGATCAGATCAGATGGCTAGAAAGAATAAGCAACAAGGAACTCACTCTGGGAACGAACCAACCAAGAACGCATCCCCCAAAGAATATGCAGAAGGTGGAGATGAACTGGATTGGATAGGACATACACTGGGAAGACGGTTTGAGGACATCACGTGCCAGGCCGTCAAGTGAAACCCAAAGGGGAAACGACGAGTTGGGCGTCCGAGGGTGATATAGAGGAGATTGTGTGAAGAAGATATGAAAGCTTGTGGGCTATCGTGGAACCAGGTTCAAAAGACTGTAGAGAACAGATAAAAATGATGATATCATTTTATTCTGTAAATCTCGTTTTTCTTGCTTTCTCCATATCAACCGACTACTTCAAGGGGATTCAAATCAAGGAAGTACTTACATCAGTGTCATTGTCAAAATTTAATATTGCTGGGAATCAGTTTAAAATAATTATGTTAATAGCAGTCTGCTTCCATTTTACAGGGGATGGTAAAAATCGATTATCTCGAAAAACTTTTACTCAAAGTGAGTGGTTATGATTATTAGTGAATTTTATAATACTGAGTGTTTGGGATTCGAGCTGAAAATGGACTCCACTCACTTCAATGGGAAACTCAGTGCTAATAAACCTTGACATAAGTAGAGGGGAGATGAAATGTCGTGCAGTGTTGTGTGTACTAAAGAAAGGATAACGAGGTAGATAAAGATGGTCTTGTAAAATCAGTAGATGAAGTTGTATAGCTGCATAATGGATAAAATTGAAACGGTATGGTGCAATTTAAGATCACAAAGGATGAAGGTATATGTGTAGGTGGGCCGGAAGTTTACAATGTAATTGGCTAATGCAATAGGATGCACAGGATGTGTAGGTTCCCAAACCAGCCATGGTAGTAGGCAGTACTGGCTTCAAACTGTTTAATTCGAATGACTTTAGCTTCTTTCTGCTGCTAGGCCAACTGACCTTTAGTAATCTAATAGAGATTTTGTAAATAATAAAAGGTGATTGATTCATACAAGGGCGATAGTGTGTTTTGATCAATTGGGCTAAAGTAGAACCGTCTACATTTTTCACTACGTCAGCATATACAATTACTTATATTCCAACAGCATCGGTTGACATAACTGGCTCCACAGAAACAGTTGAATCGATACACACAACAGAAGTGGCCGATCAAAGCACTTCACTCGTATCACTGGAATATAAAGTTCTTCCTCTGTAACTGAGACTGTTGACTAGACTTCGCTTGCACTGAATGTGAGGTGAGCTGAGAAATCACTTTTGTCGTCATGCCTATTTACCCTTCCTGTACGAGCTCCTCTTCGCCACCTCACCTATTCCACTTAATTAGAAGAGGAGAACGGCTAAAATGGCTGTTTTGATCTTGTGATTCCTTTTCACACTTATTGTTTAAGATAGTAATTCTATTGATTATTATTTTGTGTGTATATTGATTTCAGGTATGAAAATGGAATATGTTGTGTGTTGACTGTAATAACTGTTTGCTTAAATAATGATTACTATTCACGTTATCATGGATCACGAAAAGACAAAGAGAGGAAAGTCAGGAGAAATCGGTTTTCTAAACCAGAAATTTGTAGATACTCAAGGAAACTGTGAAAAATAACCGACTGATTCATAAGGCAAAATGAAAGCACTCCAGTCATGGAAAATTTTCTTCGACGATATCATTTACGAAAGTTGTACAATCACATATGTAGTCATGGCAACAGGTAACAATGCATTTTCGAATAATAAGTTGGGATTGTGGTAATGATTGAACGCTAAGGAGAAGAAAAGAAACATAGAAACGATTAAGTAATGATCCATAAGGTGATAAAAGCTATCAGAAAGTGGTTTTCATCACAGATAGACACGAGTTGGAGGACCAGCTGCTTTGTCCTACCTTTCAACCTGTCAACACTACCCACCCTACGACCTTGTCAGGGTCGAACTAAGGATAGCCAGGTCACAACGCAAACGCAATGTCATCTAGCTATCAGGTTGGAATCCAATCTAATATCATCACTGGCTATCCACCTCACTCCTGACATGGCTAACCATACAGGTTATGACTTCTCATTGATGTGAATTGCTTCCTAGATGTAAAGTATCTACTTAACAGGGGAAAAGAGGATGAAGAACGAAACTAGGGACCATAACCAAGATGAAAATGGTGGAATAACTGTTAACTAAGAAACTGACAAAATGACAGGAGAAGGGTTAAGACCAAGGCGAGAACACCGACTGTAGGTGCTTTTCTGTCCACAGACATTAGCCTTAAATTAATGAATCGTCAATGCATCCACTGTAAACATACTTGGAAATAGCACTTCTTCCCAACCCTCTACTTTGACTTTGTAGACATTTGAAAAAGATTACTGGTGGAGCTGCGCAACTGGAAATAAAAAAATGTTCAACTATTGAACTGCTTACTGATTTTTATTTACTGCTTAGCAAATGAGCAGTGCAAGGCTCTGAAATGAGTTTTGTAAGGGCAAAGTGTATGGCTAGTGAAGCTAACTCTATGGGAGCAAGTAAGGTTGTGTATACACACTGAGGTGGCACGAAGTGGTAGCCTCTTCTTGATGCATCCTCGTATAAGTTGTTGGCTAGAGAAGACAATCTGGAGCTCAAAAGAGTGAAAACTCTCTTTCTTCAGGACTTAGGGACTTGTTTCTTCATAATTCCTGCTACCGAATCACCTCTGGAATTTACATTCACAAATAACATTTTCTTCGCAGCTGCTGACGGGTGTTCAGCATATAGATTCCACTTCAAGTTTCCCTCGACATGTTACTTTTTTGAACGATTAGTTGTGAAAGTCTTTCCAGTTCATCTCCAATCCTACCTTCTGTTCAGATCCATTGGATTCTAGAAAAGAATGAGTGACTAAAGTTTCCCTTTCTGTTCATAGAGATAGAACTCTGACAATGGGTACACTGTTTACTGTATGTTCGCCTCCTACAAGTCAATCATTGAAGAAAGCAATCTTATCTTCTCCTCAGTAGAACATTTAGGAAGTTAAACTCTAAGTCCACCTCAGAATTCATTGTAAACCCCATTGATTGAAGGCAACTACTCAAGCATAGTTTCCACGTCTCCAAATTTTCGTCGTGGACGATGAATGCATCATCCGCTTTTCTCTTATATGAGTGAAACTCATGATTGACAGATCATAAGACGGTGTTCCACAAGTTAACCATGAAGCAGAACGGTGAGAATCCTTTCACTCAGAAAGACTCGCACCCATTTACCGAAGCTTTACGAATCCAATCACCTTGGGGCCTGGAAACATGTAAAAGACTTCCCCCTACAAATGAAAATATTTCCTTCGTCATGATGAATTTTTGCTAAGAACAAACAACGAGGGTAAAATAAAAAACATAATTTAAACAATTTAAAGAGATTTCGGTAGGACTCTTCAGCTGCAGGGCAGTCTCAAATTTGGCCTACACATATAAATATATGCAACAGGGAATGACTATTTCGGTCATCCAGGTTTATTTTTCGATGTGAAAATGTTACGTAACTGCTGGTACATGATAAAGCTCAAAAGTCATTATTTTTTTAGTTAAAAAACTGAAATAAAGTTGTCACGGTGGAAAAAAATTCAAAAAAAATAAGCAGTCAAATCTGGTTTTTGGCAAAACAGTGAATTATTAGTCTGATTATCTGAGGCAGCTGCAGTTTAGAGGAGTTCTATTAGATAATAGCAAATAGTCGAACTCAAAATGAATATGATACTCCCCTCTCACTAATTCAGCGCGATTTGGAGTGGGGTGGGAAGTCCTGGCTGGGAATATGATCAGGCCACAGTAACGCATCACGAATTCATTTGGCAGTCGAGCTAAACCACCGAAGATTGAAGTCAAATTAACGTCTTCTTGATAGTTGGGTCTTATAGAGCATCGAGCCAGCCATCCGGACACTAATGATTCAAATCCTGTCACGATCCGGATTTTCGTCTGACCTTCGATTATCATCCATACTAGGATGGAACAGATGTCCAGTTCTCTCAGGTTCTCATTGTTTCTCCAACTGATGTTAGTCCACAATGAAAATCAACCTGAAGTCAATAAATAAATCCCTACAAACCTTCAAATTGAAAAAACAAAACAGTGAATTGCTCTAAAGGTCAACCTACCAACTACTGAGTTACCTTGTTCTATCTCGAAAGTCAATATTTTGATAGAAGGTAGAGAAACTTGAATGACTAGCTAAGTAGTTGTTTGGAGGTGGCACTTAATGTTACTCGAAATATCGATGAAGCTAGATAATACACTAAAATAGTGGATCCTGAAGATTTTGAATGTACAAAAAGAACAAGAATATACCAACCAGTGATGTATCTTAGATAGGATTACTGTAGAACACATCCACTAGACATTATGTTCCGATTACCATGTGGAAAAGAGAAATACAGAATAGAAGAACCTAGCAAAGACAGAGTAAGACATAAAGACCAAACTCTATCATGCTTACTCCATCCATCTGTCTTTCTAAAGTTCTCACAGACATCAGCAGTATGATAAATGAACGTTTCTGTCCCATTGATTTATACTATTTACAGTGCTAACCGATCAAGTCTTCAGGTGGCCTCATTGTAGGAAGGTGTTGTGCACCTTTATGGCAGCAAAATGCAACTAGGGCCAAAATAAATAGATTAAAGTGAATTAACTAAATATTAACTACATAAACCTTCAACTTGCACACGGATGCTTAAGACGTTTTATGTTTTTATTTTAACCAGTATGCATCCCAGCAGGCTTCGACGCCATTTTGCGCTCCCTTTGTGCTAATTAACAAGCACATTATCAGAGTCCCCAGTTCAACCATATTAGCCAGATAAGTTGGATAAACTTTGCTCCTAATAATTACTATCACATTTATTCTAATAATTATTCTAAACAAATTGCTCTTTTGAATATATTCCTGAATGACAGTCCTTTTGATTTGTGTTCTTTTATCAGTACTTACACATTAGGTAAGGTACTGATTAAGCAGGTAGTACAGCACGTCGAGTTAAGTAGGAATGGTCAGGCGTTACATCATAGTAACACAACCAGTACCCTTACAATACCGCTCAAAAAAGATTTCTCAAAAACTCTATGAGTAGGTAGGAAAAATGCATAAAATCTTAGTGAATAACATTAAAGTAACCAGTTTTGGGTTGAGAGTGTCTGCGACGAGAAACGCTGGCTTAGTTTCAGCCCAACTGTTTATGAAAATACTGGTCACGGTGGGAATTTCTCAGAGCCAGTTAAGTAGTTGGTGCCCTCAACTATAGAGTGATAAATCCTGGATACCTTGTGCTCAGAATTTTATGTTTCGAAAGTTCTAACCAGCAGTGATATTTGACAATTTCTTCAAAATGGGTCAAGAATCTCAAGCGAATCATTGATCTTATGTATAGGTGGTGAAAATGGTAAGCCAATCACCATATGTTTGTGAAGTTGGTAGTCATAAAAATGCTCAACCACTGGGTGCACTACGCCTACAGAATCCCTGAGGCTGTATTAATTCTGACTTAATAAGAGATAAAATATGAAGGCCTAGTTTTAACTTTGTAACGATAAAGGTAACGTTAGTTACAATAAGATGGACCAAAACGCAGATTCTTGTTCGATTTTGGTGACTCAGTTCATGCTTTCTGAACAAACATCTACAACTGTGTATATCACATGCAAAAACTAAAAAAGTCGCTTTACCTAAGTACTGTCTCCTCTTAAAATCTATTGAGAAAGTGGGATCATATCGAACACAGTCTAACCACGAATAGAGTGTTTCCTAACAACCTGTGCCTTGCTACTTTTGTACAATCGGCTATAATGTCATCGCGACGCTGTCAACTTATGCGCAGGAAGTTACGTTGGGAACGTCTTCCAGATTTAGATTGGGAACCAGACTTGTTCTTTGAAGACAGAAGGCTGCGGGCCTATATTTATCCTTTTCCAGTGAATCGCTGCGCCTATCCATTCCCCTTCTAAACCAGTCAGTAGATGATGTGGACAGCACTTCTTTATGGAGTCCGTTCCAGGAGTTGGTTACTTGGCACAAGAACCAGTACTCTGCGGAGACTACGTTTGTTCTTTGCTTTGGGACTCTCCTGCTATGTTTCTTGATGTGTCACAACCCAGCGGAAAGGTAAAGAGGGAATAGATCAGGTCAGAGTCATTTTTCAGAGTCGTGTGTAGCATGATTAGATCTCTCTGTCTGTGATAGGATATAGTGAAGAGGTTCAGCTATCCAAGTCGATGTTCATAGGTGAAGCCAGCCATTGCAGGGATCATACGAGTGGCTGCCCTCCGAACTCTCTCTAGAAAGTCTGCATCACCCTTCGGACAAGGATGTGCCGCCTGTGCACAGTTTCCCAATTTAGACCTAACTAAGGATGTGTATAAGATGGTGAACGTGTCACCACTTATTTTCGCAAACTTTCTACGCGATGCCCGTGTGTCCTAAAACCCCGAGCTGCTACCAATCGACACTGTGGCGTTGTCTTCAAGTCGTAACTCACTGTGAATCCCTGACCATTGTGGGTCAGCACTGACGGTAGAGGAATCCCATCAATATCGCAGGTGTTGTCATATGTGTGCCGCAAGTGCACGCCACGTATTTACCTGCTTTGATAGGCACCAACCACTTATCTGACTGAGCAAACAAGCTTCTTAGGTGTGTCTGAGGCACAGGTATATCCTCGTCGTTCCTAATTTACTACCAGATTTTTACATTATCAGCGTGGAAACCTCTGGGGGATTTCGTGATATTTGGCAGCTCATTTACCTATAGGAAAGATAGTAGATCCATTAGCTGTATTTTTATATCCAAGTGGAAAGTTTCTTTGGAGGTATAACGGATGCATTCTCCATTTAAACGTTGTTATAAGTTGGTCAAATCCAGCTTCAGAACACAGTTGACGCAGACTCAGTTGTCTATTTCCGTTTGAGTAAACTCCAGTTGGCCAATCATGGAAACTTACCAAACATCAATTATAGATTACGACTTTTCACCGTGCGCGAGTTAAACGCATATGAAATTAGGTTTCAAGAATACCACAACTAAATCGAGGACGTCATGTGTTAGTTATACCTTGTACAAAAACGAACGTGACATTAGGACGCCTTTCTGGAGTCGAACTTCAGTATTTGAACCAGATGTCTAGCCTCCCAATTTCTATATTAAGGGACGTACGGAAGTCTACTCTCCAGTTACTGTCTAGTTTCTTTCCAAAGTCCCAAGTTCACAAAATTTTCGCACTTTCTGGGTGCATTCTTCATGATAACCGTATGGGATGACATTCTGTTGGGTTAAATATAACACGCTAATGTTGGTTAGTATATCTGAAGCTATTAATAATCACTGGATGACAAAGCTAGGAGCGAGAACATTCTACTATATGAAATGTGGAAATAAATCCACCAAAGGTACTATACCCGGGGATTTCCATTTGGTGACCTATCTTGATGTCCGGACTCCTTATCACACCCTTTGGATGTATACTGAGAAAGTTGTTACACTTCTTTATAAACTGAGGTTTCGCTTAGCTTCGGTGACGGATAGCGATTTCATAAAAAGAAATATCTAAATGGCCTGGGATTCCTGAAAGACTGCAATAAATTGACTGTAATTCTGCTTCTCACTAAACTACTCAACCACCAATTAATTAGCCGGGAACCCATTTAATGGACTGTGACATGCAATTCCTAATTTATATAAGCTTCCAATCAGAATTACTGAGACTGTGTGGGGTAAGCACTCGAGCATTTTAGTCCCCATTGATGCTGAACAGCGATTGCTTACCTCAGTCCTGGTATTCTACCACACCATGTCAAGGAATTTCGCTTCGGTCTCTTGATTTTATACTGCATGACCAACGTTGCGTCAAAAGCACCGCTGGCTACTGAAGATAGGTGGAGAAAAATGGACTGCCACGAGCATAACAGAGTTAGATTTGGCTTGGCGACGGGCTGCGCGTCGTTTTACCTCATCGACAGGCTTTATTAGAGCTATCTTCCGTCTAGTATCTCTTTATCTCACAGGAATTCAAAAATCCTTATTCGCCTCATCAAAATAGTTGCGCCTTTTGACAAGGAACATTAACAGCAACGTTTTTGATACATACCTAAGTTTCACCAAATTACAAAATATTACGGTTGGGTGACTGAGCCACAAAAATGGCTTTCCGGATAGTTCCTTTACAGCACTGAAGTAATTCATTACCTGCTGTACTGTGTAAGCAAGCAGTAGTAGTCGTATAGCTGTCCACCAAGTTTCACAAATATGGAACAAATGGCACTACACTAAGTAAAATGTTTTCGATCGCTTAGTTGTTTCTCTGTTGCCAAACGTGATTAAATACAGCGGTTCCCCCATTTCACAGCTACCTTTGTCTCTTTTTTAATCACATTGATGGCTCGTCTGAGTCTTTTAGCCAATTCGACATACTGAGCCAATTCGACATACTGAGCCAGTTCGCCTTATCCTTGAAATACCCAGCGGCTAGCCGACTGTGGTTAATAATCTAGCTAATCCGAAGTTCCCTTTCCTTTCTAATCGCTCCACAATGTCTTTCTTTCGGTCTCTATCTTAAAACGTCTCAAAAAGAGTGGATTAGAACTTTTGGGGCATTATATGCGTCCGACAACACATGGGACCCACTTATGTTTACGGATTCCTATTAGCGGCGGCCACAAATAAGGTGGAAAATGGTTAGCAGCCCACACTAGGAGAAAATAATATTTAGAAAGCAAAACCTTGAAATCATATGGATATAAGCGTGAAATGCAAGACACATGCCCTAATCGAACTGTTTTGTGACTAATCGTCTTCATTTTCTAGATACACTTCATCTTTGTGCGCCATACGCAGGACTAAATAGGTGTCCTGCCCTGGCCTGTCTTTTATAACCAGATAAGTAACCAGCTGCTATCTGGTAAACTTTCTCATTGTTCTTAGCTTTTAGTAGGTTACATTTCCTAGAGGACACGGTCTATCAGTGTCGTAGTTTGCCAACTATCAACCCCTCCGAATCTCCACACAACACGATGTGATCCCAGAATGGTTCAATAAACACGATGCTACTGACACGTTTTATTTTCAAACATGTAGAGGTGCTTGAATAAATTGTTCCCCTGAGACATCCGTTCCAGGATGAAAGGCTGTGCAAGCAGTGAAATTAGCAATGTGACATGCATTACGATTTAGTTACAACACAACTTTCTGACTAGCTTACCACTTCTGTTGAGTTCTTCGTCTTGCTACTTTCACCAAAGGCAAGTAGTTAGTTACATTGTTCAGCCTCTACATGGCTTGAAATTACTTTCTCTCTGGAGTAGTGCTTTGACTACAGGCCTGAAACCTGTTTCCTAACTCCACCTGAAAGTCAGCTTCAGTGCATACCCGTAACACCGCCAAGATTAAAGGCCTGGCTCTTTATATGCCATAATCACCTGCATTTACCTTCCAGATTGATACCGACATATGGCAAACGGAAACATCTGTAGTGGTTTTCATTCTAGCTTGATGCGAAGTAAGCAAACGGGCTGTCAGTTCAACCTCTGTGGAGCTAGGCCGAAAAGTTTCTTGAAATCTACAAGTTTCGAGGATAAAAAGTCAGATTTTTATCGAAAGATTCTGAAGTATGAACCTTAGATGTCATTTATGACTGCTAATATCAGCTTTTGTCACCAAGGTGGAGTTGATTTTCAACAAGAATGTCAAGAGTTCTGTGAACTTTAGCGTGGGCTAAGGTGTATAGGATACAGAGGTGACTGACAAGACCTCATAGTGCAAATACTAGTTAAGCAACAGTAAACTCTGGCAGTCAGTAATAACATCATGTTACCATGCTCACATGTATCTATGCTGGTCACAAGATCGTCGCCATTAGAGTGCCACGATGGTCCGGAAGATTTTCGCCATCGCACCGCCGCCACAAGGCACGAAACGAAGTGGCGTACATTCGGGTAGTCTACTCAACCACCACATTCTAGAAATCTCCGTGTCTTCCCTTTGGTGCCTTTATCTGTATCAGAGTAACACTAGCATGCAGTATAATAAATGAAAGGGACATGACCAAGGGGATGAACCTATTAGTAGCTAAGTAATGGTGTCGCTTGCATGTGCAACAAGCTACTGTATCCATTTGTGTGTATTGCCAGCACAACTGCAGACAAGTATGACAGATGCTGAGGCATAATGAGCACCTCAGTGGCACTAGCTGGCTGGTTGTGCGTGCTGGGGTTTGTTTTAGCACCCCACTATCGTTTATCAGAGGGCAGCAACCAATTTCAAAATTGCCAAGCGGTAACCAAGGTCACGTTCTTGGGCCAAAAATATCCTCCTATCTTCAGTGGCGTTGCATCTTAAGCGTCGAAAATGTGGCGCTTCCTTCATGCATCCTAGTTTTAGAAATCCACCAAAAAGCTCGGGAATAATGCGTCCTGAAAACGATTCACTGACTGAATTCTGTCATTAACACTGTATCCTATATGAATTTCATATTGCGACTGTGAATGCCTGTTTGCTTGTACCATGTCTGAATTGTGCCCGACTGGTTGTCATTTTTGGCTTGAATTGTTTTGTGAATCCACTCTTCGCTACTTTCACTCGCGTCCTTCTCGTATTCGTAATCTTGTATTGGTGGACCAGCAGCGTTTGCAGAGACAAGAAAGCGTGAGGGTATTTATGTTCAAATGTTTACAGTCAGGTTTGTATCGATATATCAGTCCAGATTGCCCAAGAAACTGGCAAGTCATAATCGTGACCTAAGATTAAGGTTAGATTCTGAGGGGGTAGTTATGTGTAGCCTTCTGATGATAATGTAGTCTGAAAGGATACCACAGTGACACCCATCCACAAGACAGGTTCTTGGCAGCGCCCAGCAAGCTACAGACCGATTAATTCGACTGGTACTTTCGTAAAAATCTTAGAGGGAGTAATTGAGGAAGCCATCACAGTCAACTCAGAGATCAACACTCTATTGTCTCGTTAGCAGCATGGCTTTCGCAGAAATTTCCCTCTCTTGACGAACCTCCATACAGCCAGAGAAAGTTGAGCTAAGTCCAAAGATGATAGGATACCTGTAGACATTATTTTCATTGACTTTAGTAAGATGTTCGACGAGATGCCTCATTCCAGGTTACTTAGGAAACTGGGAAGTTGTGGAATAACCAACAGTCTGCCTGCATATTTGAAAGAGTTCATCGCTGATAAGAAACAGAGAGTATGGATCAATTCTCAACTCTCCACCTGGAAGACGGTGGAAGGCCGCGCAGCACAACCATAGGTCCGCTGCTATTTTTCCTATAGGTAAATGAGCTGCCAAATATCACGAAATCCCCCAGAGGTTTCCACGCTGATAATGTAAAAATCTGGTAGTAAATTAGGAACGACGAGGATATACCTGTGCCTCAGACACACCTAAGAAGCTTGTTTGCTCAGTCAGATAAGTGGTTGGTGCCTATCAAAGCAGGTAAATACGTGGGCGTGCACTTGCGGCACACATATGACAACACCTGCGATATTGATGGGATTCCTCTACCGTCAGTGCTGACCCACAATGGTCAGGGATTCACAGTGAGTTACGACTTGAAGACAACGCCACAGTGTCGATTGGTAGCAGCTCGGGGTTTTAGGACACACGGGCATCGCGTAGAAAGTTTGCGAAAATAAGTGGTGACACGTTCACCATCTTATACACATCCTTAGTTAGGTCTAAATTGGGAAACTGTGCACAGGCGGCACATCCTTGTCCGAAGGGTGATGCAGACTTCTAGAGAGAGTTCGGAGGGCAGCCACTCGTATGATCCCTGCAATGGCTGGCTTCACCTATGAACATCGACTTGGATAGCTGAACCTCTTCACTATATCCTATCACAGACAGAGAGATCTAATCATGCTACACACGACTCTGAAAAATGACTCTGACCTGATCTATTCCCTCTTTACCTTTCCGCTGGGTTGTGACACATCAAGAAACATAGCAGGAGAGTCCCAAAGCAAAGAACAAACGTAGTCTCCGCAGAGTACTGGTTCTTGTGCCAAGTAACCAACTCCTGGAACGGACTCCATAAAGAAGTGCTGTCCACATCATCTACTGACTGGTTTAGAAGGGGAATGGATAGGCGCAGCGATTCACTGGAAAAGGATAAATATAGGCCCACAGCCTTCTGTGGTCACACAAGAGATGTGAATTTTATTATTGAAATATCCTCGAAACAATCGTTACCCTCTTTTGATTTTTACTTGCTTTTTTCGTCGCATTCTGCAATTTTGGTTAACAGTTAGTTTCTTCTTTTTTGTTCACAGTCCTTTCTACGACCGCGGATAAATGCGACAAGTTGGCTGCAGCCCATGTTATCATTGCCGGGAACTAAAAACCTGTCGCTGTTTCAAACCCTTGGTGAAGTGCTGGCTGTCTAATTACTATTGGATGGACCGTATCTCAGTGCTCACTGGGCACTTCGGGGCTGAAGCTTTATGCCCGAGTATGGGCGAATCAAATGATATCAAAATTATAAATATCGGATCTATTTTGTGTTCTGCTTGTGTTTTCTCGATAACGAAGCGTCAGAAGGCATTGTTAACTGAATCGTTGGCAACTTACTCCTGCCAAAAGGGTTGATTAGGACCTCTTCTGGAAGGCATAATAACCATATAACATATTACTATCTTTTAGCTACTAGAATATGTGCTTCTTCTGACGATAAGCCGAAATCGCCTCCCGAACAGTATTTTATTTTGATTGATAAGAACGAATCTCCTATTTCATTCACTGCAAAGTCACACATATTAACATTTCATGCAGTAAGAGCTGAAATGAATCTTCCTCGGTTGCAGTTGTCAACCCACGCTCACCAACCTCAGTCATCGGAACAGTAGCTGGTACCATACGTCAGAGCATGTTTTAGACACCAAAAGCAGAAACAGACGGTCAAGCACCGAGTTTTTTGCAGACGGCTGGTGCAGCAGACCACCAGAGTATTTTACACTCTGTTACCAGTCCCCCTTCCCGGTTCCATCTGATCCCGCAACATGTGGCAAATGTCCGTAGAATTTTCGGGCAATTTATGGAAGCAGATTATCCTAATGGGAAGTTACTAACGGTGCCACATATCTCACCAATATGAGATCAAGCCTATAGTGCCCAGTGACGACAAGCAACACGACGCGTACTACTGAAGTTATTGGACTGTGGTAGCCAATTTGGTCGATCCATATTTACCTCTGATCCCACTTTACCACAACAAGGCATCCACAGCTTCCCCCTTGGATCAACAATTCAAAGTGCCACGGAGTTTATCTGACATATGTTGAAAATCTTAGGGAATGATTTCATCTGCAGCAGTGAATAAACAATACCTACAAGTGCTCGTTGAAAATCGAAAGAGGGATTCTATAATGGGGTACTTACTGCACTTTTATGAGTATGATATTTAGTGGTTCGTTGCGGAAATATCAGACTTCTGATGAAAACACAGATGGACAGAGTTCTTCGTTTTAACGACTGACTAATTATATGTGAGGTGTTTACGATCGCACTGCTTTATGCTATTCAGTGATGAATAAACGGTGGGATGTTGTTCGAAGTACTCCTAGCTGGAACCCAGAAAAAGCGAACAGCACACGGTCATCTACCTGGGAAATTATCCTATTCAGCACCACGCTTTCATGCTTCCGTTATACGTTCCGATATGCACACTCGATTTCTGCCCTTTCTTTAATCTTAATGGAGTCTACTGTAGTGCAGCAAACTTAAACAATTTCCCATATTCTAGCTGTGACGAATGCCATTATTTACAACGAAGTTTTTCGGAAGATTAGCACGCACAGCAAGCTGCCGCAACTGGCAGGAGGCGGTGGAAAACCAACTGGGTTATGAATGGTGGCGGTATGGTATACTTTCCCCTCCGGCATGAAAGCAAGGGGTACGAAATTTCTGTCTTGCACATGAAGAATTCTAAGTGCTACTTAGAGGATAGGGGTAATGTATAGGGTTAGTTTCACTTATACACAGTCACGTAATCTTTCTCCTTGAGAACAACACTAGCAACAAAAGAGAACCAATATAGGCTCTACTGACGCTTGGGGAAGGCAACGGCATAAGGCATAGGCTGCAGAATCGACGATAATGATAGTTAACTTCAGCAGGTATTAAAATTACTGCATGGTCATATTGATGACCAACTTTTGTTGCGTTCTCTTGGACGGCCAGCATCCTGCCGTTCCGTTTTGGGCCCTTGAGTGGAAGTATCACCGAGATAAGGCAGAAGCAAAAACAAGGCAACAGATTAGTGGACATCCATCTTTCTCATACGATAGAAAATTCACGTAATGCCTACTGTAAAAGAGACAGAGCAAATGTAGCTATTAAGCTCATGTTCCAGGAAATAAGTACACTTAGAGGGTACTGAATATCAAGGAAAACAAGGAGATATTGTATTCGATGTTCCAGCAGTAGCTTCAAGAGATCGTGTCAGGGCACTGACGGGGTACCAATATTATATTGATTTGTGAACATTAAGAGGTTTCTTATGTGGATTCTGAAAGACCTGCTTCGGTTACTGAAGGGAACTGACTAGTCTCTGTCTGCCATGGTTTAAGGAACGGATAAGACTGGTAGACTTGGTAGCCTAAGGGCTGTCGTTGCCTCAGTTATAGCTCACATAAGGATTCCGAAATCATTCGCTTCCACCACGAACGTTTCGTTGTGTAATGACTGGTTGATTTGGCGGACGCATCTCACCTGTGAAAAGGCTGAGGAAACCTACGGCCTGTCAAGTGCCACCTTTGGTAAGTGAGTCATACTGCAATGGAACTGATTTTTTAGGGTGGGGCCACCTTCACCCATTCACCTTATCTTGCTGCTGTGCAACCGCGAAAGAGTTGAAACGTGTTTCGACTCTCAGCTTCTGGCCGAAGAATGTAAAAGTGCTTCACCACACGTGGGTGACGAATGGAGGTACGCGAAAACTTCCCGATGGAAAGGTCAGACGTACGGTTAATTGGGCAGAGTACCTAGGGAGTTGCTATCAGACTACCGTTTGGCATATTTACCGCTAGCTGGAAGGTGATTACGGAGACATTCGTCATTTGGATGAAAATGCTCATGTGCAATAAATAATCTCTCAAAGTCGTAACCATGATGTTTCTTGTAACAGCACCACACCCAATTCATCTGACATCACATCGCATTACATATTATTGTCCTTCGTGGTCCGGTGGCTAGAATTCCTAGCTTTCAGGCAGGTTACCCAGGTTGGAATACCCGTTAGGACGATCGAATGGTTAGGACGTCGAACTTGATATCCGGTCACACCTCTCCGCGCAGTTTCGAGCCTTGCTGACGATGTCTGCCCCTTTTGCAGGGGTAGAGTGGACATCAGGTACCTCAAGTCTCCTAAGGCTGTCGATCGCGTCAACGGCGACCGCCTCATCAACACGTTAAGGTCGGCAGGAATCTTTTCAGTTTCGATTGGCTGGCCATCATCACATTTAAGCAACCGCTTCGCTAAAATCAGAGTGAATTCTGCCATATCCAAATAGACAGAATGCCTTGTTTGAGTCTCCTGAGTCCTTCTCAGAAGGCCTCTCCCCTTCGCCATTTACGCCAGTGAATTACCTATTCAGATGTTTCCTGAAATTCTCCGCTGTGCCGACAGTGTGAAGCCAGGTAGGGAAGTAAGCGATGAAAACAACAAGCATACTTTGCAAGATGGTTTGACCCGACTTCGGAACCGGGCAGCTTACAATGAACTAACCTACACTTCAGAAAAGTATAAGGCGATGCATATGTGCGGCTCAGTGCACGTCAAACCTTCAAACTGAATGGCACGGAGCTGAAGGTATCCCTGATAGAAAAAGACGTTGGGGTCTCAGGCCCCAACCCTCTAAAATCTCCCGCTAACCGTGACAAATATGCATCCCAAGCAAGTGTTGCACTTATAGCCCCATAGCCAGTCTTTGGACAGCCTGAACAGAGGTGTTTCCACCAAATCTTCAGTGGTTTCATACTGCCCCTTCCAGACTTGAGAATATAGTCTTTTAATTTAGAAAAACGAGAACCATTTCGAATACTCCCAAGCCATACGGTGAACGCTTGGCAGCGCTGAATCTATTTCCCTCAAAATGTAGACGACTGAGGAGTGGCTTCCAACGATGTATAACGCCTTATACATCTCAGGTGACCCACTCGTCGCCTGCCTAAGCTGAGCTCTGATACGAATCTCTGGAGGAACACCCCTACGTTAGAACCTGAACACAGTTTCAAAAGCATGAGGAGTAACTTATGCCCCCTAAGAGTTTTCAGAGTTTGGAATACTCCCTCGGTGGAAGTTTGTCAGGCTACATCATCGGGGTCCATAATACACACACTTGGTGTCTACTTTCGATGTCGGTGTGCACTCACAGACTAAGCTAATGTCACCTTGGTCTTTCCCATTTATTCATTTTCCTCTTCTATGTCTCTATACCGGGTTCTCAGACACAGTCTACTAATTCTAGATGCCGAAGTCGGTTGAGCGAAAGCTTCTTTTGTTCCGCCCACAACCAGTTGAAACGGTTTTATCATGATAATCTTAAGTGTAACACCATTTCACTTAAGCTTGGGCAGCATAAGATTCACCTGACCATCAGATAAGTGGAGTTACTAGTCGAATTTCAGCGAGTGCTTCGTCGAATATTAGCAGAACTGAACCGCCAACTGCCCTTAACCCTCTTCTACCTCCAGCTGATAAGTAAAGACAGATAATAAACCTAAGGTGCAGTAAAATTCTCTTCCCTACCACTATTGACTGCCAGTTTGGAAGGTGTCTAGGATAAAATTAAAGCTCTCTGTTTGAACCAGAATGACTAAAAGCCACCATCTGTGCACACCATCCATGTTGTTTCCCCGAATAAAACCCAACTAGTTATCTCTAACGCCTGAAACTGAGATTTCAAGCTCACTTCTATAGCCTTCCGCGATTACCTCTGACGGAAATTAGCCTTATGTTGAATGTAAATTCGAGTGTTATCGCTTCACGATCGCATGTACTGATGTACCGGACAACTTCTGGACCTCCAGTTTTTGAATTACTGCACATTGAATTTCCAGTTTTGTAGTTGCGAATGTAGGGAAGGGGTTGTGACTGTCATTTTGGCAACAGTCACAAAATCAGTTCGACCTAAAAGCTTTCTGTGGTTTGAGGGTTTTCTGAGGTCTCCTTGTCCGGGTTGTCACCAAGACTGGTGATTATTCAGTGGTTAACATATTTAACCAGTTGGTTGTTCGGTAAAAACAGATCGACGCAAACGGTTACAATAAACTGAAATTGTATTTTAGAGGTTCATTGGAACACATTCAGTGAAATTAGAGGCCAAGTGTGCGTGGAACTGGTTAGAGTGGGCGGGTACAATCTTACATCTATGACTACCTCAAGATAGATATTATTTATGAAAAAATATCGAGAACTTTAATTCATCTCGTATAAAGGTGTGACAAAGACAAAGGCAGTATCAACCAACCAGCAATGAAAATTAGGACCCAGGACTTGTCGAAACTCCAGGGTTGTTTTCTTCCTTATCATAAGTAGGTGCTCTCGCGTTTGCCTGACTGACGGTGTGTTCATCAAAGCGTAATAGTTTCGTTGTAACATTTGACAATAAAAAAAATCTATTCTTTGGTTAGAAGGTAAATAACAAAAAGAGTCAGCTTCACGACGAAATATATATTGGTTGCCACGCTACGGTAGCAGCTCGAGAGTTTACAGTCCTCGTTAATCAGAGATACACTCCATCTTTAGCTGTTTCAACATTGGATGGTATGACGCTGAGAATATGATGTAGTTGCTCAACAATATATATATATATATATATATATGCATATATACTTAAGTATATGTTCCCAAAGATATGGAGAAAAATCACTGCTGAGGATAAAAGAAAGGAGGGCTTAGATATTCTGCCATATTTTTCCATTGCTATTATGTAGGAGATTACGTGCAATGGTTACAAACCACTGAAGAAACCACAAACCAGATTACGGCTAGGCCAGTTCCGACAAAAGCGAAGTTCTCACATATTATGAACCCGTGTTTACTCAAACAGAGCCAAATACTGTCGAAATTTACTAAGTTCTCAGAATTATTTTAATCTACTTCTCGAAACCTAAGTCTGTATACACAGTTTGCTTAAAATCTGATTACGTATTTCTAATTGGCTAGTCACTGGGTAGGTAAGAATGAAGGACCTATATTAAAGACGAAAATCTGATATCCATCTTACTACACAACGACATACAGTTTGCTGCTATCAGTTTTAATGTGTGCATTTCATGAATACAGACTTCAATAGTACTGGTTTTCGTAGCTACCGGGGTGTTGATTTTGCCATTCGTTCATAAACATGAAATGAAGCTCATAATCTTGATTGGCCGTCGAAAGATGTTTTAAGGACACTTTATCTTAGAATCCATTGGCCTATAATTTAATAGCAACTTCATTGCTTATTAGTCGCTTTCTATGCAATAAAAACTATCCAATTCCTTCAATTGCTAGTTTTGACCGCTGAACAGTTTAAGCCACTGAAAATCCCAGCAAGCGATTATCACCTAAGTGTCGACCTATCACTGATACGTGCATGTGAGCATGACCCAATAAGCGAGAGTCAAGTAGAAGTTGATGCACCAATGGTAAAACTCATCAATCTAACTTTCTTTTGACCTACCAATCATACAACATTCATATATAATTCGTTCATCCCGAAGATTTTTCAGTGGATGCAAGCGCTTCAGACGCATTTCACAACGGCAATTGTTAAAATGAGCTGGAATTCATTTTTCGCAACCTTTCTGAAAAGGTCGTTCCCGGAGTTAGCGTTTTTGAAAGAAACCGCAGAAACGACCCTGTTTTCCAATGATGTGAGTTATTTATGTGTTAATCCAAAAAAATAATAATTTTACTATTTATGTATGAAAGCTGATATAGCAGTTGACTGTAAATTAGTACTTTCTAGGTAATGATGTCATTTGGTTACCACTTGTGATGGAAATTTATACCCGAACTCTTATCCTTTGACGTTTTGATACAGACATTCACTTTCTGTGCCCATGTTCATGTACGGGAAGATATTTGCGCCGTGCTTTTAGTTCTCATCGCGTCACATATAATGCCATCCATTACTTTATGTAACATCGGATGTAATCCACGTTAGATACTGAAGCGTTTCCTCTCAGTACTTTATATAAGATAGTTTTCTGCATTATTCGAATGTAAAGCTCTAAGTAAAGTGAGGCATGTCCGACTTTGCACAGCTGAACCCCGTTTTTACGGTTTTCATGCACGAAAATGACACTTATCTCGTGACGATCCTTGCAGTAAGCTTCTTTGCAAACATCCAGTTACTTTTATGGATTACAAAAAAGAAAACATTCGACATGAGGGCGCAAGAGTTCTCATTCGTTAACGCTTCCGATAGACTGCCCACTTGCCTTGCACCGACTCTTGAAACGCCTTCCTCCGCGTGATTCTCTCCTAAAACCGGGACTTGGTGCTTGAATGTAGTATATGAGGTGGAGCTGTATGTACACAGTTTAATATATCTGAGGTATATCTATCAGAGTTGGGGAAGTCAAAGGGACCGATATGTTCGAACTTTTGCTGAGGCTGCATTACTGTATGTAAATGACTTCGTCATTACGGATGAACACTCCTATGTACTATATTTCTTTACAAGTAGGCACTTATGCCCCCATCTGCTACATGCTGATTACAAGTGCCATCATCAGTATGTATTGCTGCATGTGTACTACAAATAGTTTCTAAGCACTAGCATTTGGACTGATTGAACAGTTCGTTTGCAGTGCATTGCTGCCTTATTACGGACCGCCTTCTATGTTTTACATCGCCGGCAAATACCTGAGATGTAAAGACTGACAGTTGATTGGCAAAGTGGAAAGGAGATTATTGAAGGTCGTTCCCTAAGGAACCTTATTCCTCACAGGTTGCCACTATTTTATCTTACTACCATGTATCTAACTAGTCACAGATTAGGCCGTTACACAGTGATACAAAATCTCATGTTGACATTGACTGAATTTAATAGTATCCCATCTACATTCCCTCTTCTAACGTAGGAATTCTTCACTCCGGAAGTATATTGTACAACCAAACCTTAAAATAGAATTTCCTCATTAGTCCAAAGTATGATACTATTAGAGGCCTTACAGTGGTAGGTGAACAATGCCGCCAACTTGTCACAAGTTACTACTTATTCCTTGCTTACTATAAAGAGGTGAGTTAGCCAGGGTAACCACAAAAGCTATGTTGTAGTGATGTAAGGTCTTGGTTTTCAACGTAACTAAGGTTTGGTTCTGATTTTTTCTCATTACGCTAACGATTATACTAGTGTGACACTAGTTAGATGCTGTGGGTACTAGGCTTAGTCTTTCTCGACTGGAGAGCCAAGTCTGTCAGAGGCAGCCCAACAAGCGATCCGTCAACAATGTTCACCTAGGGTGCAAACCATCAGTTATGGCTCATTAATTTCAGCACGTGACCTCCAGTCACTAGGTTTCAGGTCCAAGCCGCACTCTACTTATCCAGGACTTGGCGGCCAATTAGTATTTTCAGTCTTCACCAGGCCTACTACAACTATGCTCAGATAACCGGTTATTTCTGACTAGCACAAACAGACACAGGAGACATTTTCTGACGTGTTGTCCGCCGAGCTAGACTCAGCGATGGGTATAGACCACTTTTATATTAGTCATCGCTGGAAAGGGTCAGTGGGAGACCGCTGCTTCTCCTGGAGCGTGTTTAGATAGAAAAACTTCAGCAAAAAGACCATTACGAAAGCAGCTCGACAATAAGAGCATTACGCCGCTTTCAGTAAGAAACTGACTATGCAGTTATCGGAACAGAACACTTACTCATCCAGAAGAAGCTTGGTGCCATCTCCAGTCTACTGTAAAGATAGCGTTGAAGACTGCAGCGAACTCTCTGGAGGTGGTTAACAAAAGCCAGTGGATATCAGTGGCTAAATCAACAAGTGCACGCAAACGCAACTGGAATGTAGACTAACACAAAGTCTACGCAGTGACCGCGAACAGTGATAGGCAGTGAAAGCTAAGAGGATAAAAAAGGCAGCAATGATAGGTAACGGTGGACAATTATATAGAATTGATAAAGAAACGGGCAGAAAGGTTGGCAGAGGGTTCATGGGTGACCAGACCGAAACGCGACACTAATCAATGAAGTCTGTGACTTTTTGTCTGAGTCGTCCAATGACATGTAATCTGCCTGGCTGGGGTCCTCAAGACGGTGGAAATCAGGAGTTGAGGACTATCGGTGACACGGCTAAAAATTGGTTACAATGGCGCAGACGTATACACTCTTTGATGTCTTCTAAAGCTTGGGTATTTGCACTAACAGTGATCTTAAAATTGTTTATTCTCTGACACAACTTTGTTTACTTTGATATCAATCTTTTTCTATCAGCCTGTCTTTTGTAACCTATTGTGAAGTATGGGAGCTTGAACCGATGCATTTGTGTGCAAGATTCTACGTTGATTTCATCTGTTTAACAACTGTCGGAAGTAAGATTTTGGACACTGTTCATCAAACTGATACACCTGTGATCATCACTCAAGAATTTCTCCTTTTTTTCAAAGACTGGGACGATCAGTGGTTATAACCAGTCAGGTGGGTTGTATATGTTTCCCAAACCTCATTTAACACCTCATTTAGCCTAACCAGTGATCTTTGGCCATCGTTTCTAATCATCTGTAGTGCAAAGTCATCGGAGCACTTTGCCCTTCCTCGTTTGAGGCTACTGACAGCCTCCTAAACTTCCACAAGAATGATATGCGCTGTCCTTATGCTTAATCCAAGATTTGACTAAATAGGAGGCAACTAAGGAGTGGTTAGAGTTCGCTTGAACTGTCGTTCAGTTTTTGCCCATTTTCCAGTCTTCTCCCTTGTTAATGAACCACTGGCTCATCTTTCACCAGGATATCAATAATCATAAAAATTTTGGATTCCTAAACAACTGTCGGTTGTTATCTATGGTCACTCCCTTCTACATATCTTAAGCCTACCAAAGTCTGGAAAACCAGATGGCATCATTAGTGCTTACATAATTGGTGTGGCTTGTTATCAACTGCAAGGAAGTGCGTGTAGTTGCTGAATTAATTCCGATTTTTCTTGATTCGACTACCGTTGATGGTCATTACATTGTCAGCTTATCATTTAGTTTGTTCTACTCCTTATTGTGCTCCGAAACTATGTTCACGTGCATCCAATAGTTAAAGTAGCATACCTCAAGATATTTTTGCAGATCTTCTCTGTATACCATTCATAAAATGCTGTGGAAAATCAAATCAAAGTTCCAATGTTTGCTCGAAACAATTAGGATGATTGTTTGAACAATGGATTACCATTTCCCAATTTCTAAATACAATGACTTGAGGACTTTTGTGATTCCGAACATCACGACTGAAGCAAACTGTTGGGTAACAAACACTAACACGCCTTGGGAGAAAGATTGCTTGGGATGGTTACATTAGGGAAAAAGGATGAAAATAAACCCAACCCAAATAGGACCTTAAAAGTAGTTTGAGGAAATAAAGATATTTGCATAATGCACAGAAGCAACTTGAACAGTAGTATACACCCAGACTGGCCTCTAGAAAACAGAATGAAGAGATGAAGTGCTCTTACTAGATTTAATGCTCAGAAAGAAATATTTAACTTATGGGTTTCCAGGTAGTGGGGTCTTGGTGATGAATAATCTGAGGCCTGTATGGACTAACTGATAAATACCTCGGATACCTTAACAGAGCTGTACACTAATGCTCACAGCTTCTACCATAAAACGCAGCTGGGAGGCTTCAGTTTATGAATTAAAACCTTATGTACTTGTTGTCATTAGAATATGACTCCTGAAGAATATGAATGCTATTATTTTCCTCTTAGATGCACTCACGCTTCATTAGGCTGATAAAATATGAAGTCGTAAGAAGAGAGTATTACAGTGTCTGCATTGACGTAACTATAAATTGGACTGAGCGCACCTATGGAGGTTTGGGCGACCAGGGTAGTATCAGGAGCCGTCACACAGACCCATTGCACAAAAGTGCACAAAGTTGCTGGGTGCGTCTTATTAAACACACAAGTTAGCTACTTGTGCAGTTGTCAGTGGAAGATATGGCAAAAATCAACGTAATCTACCAAAGTCCACATCACACACCGAAAAAGAGGTGATTGACTTTTATTTATCATCATCAACAACATTGTACCGGGCATTATTGCATAATGGTCCAAGCTGCAACAGCTCATATCAGCACTTCAATAGAGAAAGCACTAAGACGAAAGGTAAAAAGAATTGATCAAAACCGACAGGAAGTATTAAGAGAGAAGGAGGAACAAGAACATACTGAATTCAGTATGACAAAATAATGTATGGATACACCTACCCCTCTGAGTTCGAGTCTAAGTTATGTCACCTACAGTTCCTAATTATTGGTTTCTGTTTTCCCGTGGACCACAACCGATTAGTTTGCATCTCCTTACATGGCTCAGACCAACAGTCAAAGAATTCATGCAATGATGGCATATTTTAGTCTGACCGAACCTTTTCGCAGCCTAAATCCAATTCAACTAACATCATGCGGATGCAGACGGTGACTGGACACGCGTAACGTATGCCCCAGGCATCTGAGTTGATGAAGGTTCGCGACCTCACGAACGGACATACGTCTCCCCCCTGAAACTACACCTGGTGTCTTCATTACTCACGTGTAACACCATGACATGGTGTATGCTACGAAGGCAACGGTGGTCAAACACCTGAAGCCTCTTTCCCTCTACCTTTGATGGCGACGTTTCACAACCATGCAGTAGAACGGAGAAAAATGCAGAGCAGCACACTCGACCCTTGAAAGCAATCCGATATCACAGTAGTACCATAAAAGGTGCAAGTTCGCCAATGTTAGTTGAGTCTTTTGTGTCCGTACAAAGATTTCGTCGGCCAATGACTCGTCAGAGCTGCTACAACCTCCCAGGTAGGTGAAATGTTCAACTCGTTCAACCATTCCAATACCTATTGTTAAAGAGGGCACCTTTGAAGACTAGTCTTTGAGCAACAGTTTGCATTTGGGTGGCAAAAAACGCGTCCCGAACATTCTCAAATTGCCACTCAAAGTGTTCAGAAGACTTCATCGTGTCAGCATCTTCGCTTAACAGGACTATATCATCTGCATATTGTAGGTCTACCAAGAATTCTCCTGGGAAGTCAGACAACAAGGGAGACTTCCATAAATGTGCCTATGATAAAACTGGATAGGGATAAAGTGGATATCGTTGATGGACAGCACTAGACTCACACAACTCACCATAGGCTCTAACACCCCACGGGTTTTCGATTAGTCTTCAACAAAGTGATGTACTTACTTAGTACCCCTTTCAGTGAGGGGCACTACCATGACATCATGATCGACGGAGTTGAATACCGCTCTCGGGTCGACAAATATAGCCATTGATAGGCGTTGGTAACTGTGCTTGTCTTCCGGAACCTGGTGTGGATATCTAGTAGGTGCACTCACGACCAGGTCTACAACCTATCCGGTTCTCTCGCGCATGCTGTTCCCTAGCTCCACTCAAACAACTAATGATTATTGAACCTAGAATCATAGATACTACGTTCGTCAGGCTTGCTCCTCTGTGGTTATCGCAAGACAGACAGAGGAAATCAACGTAGAATCTTGCACACAAATGCATCGGTTCAAGCTCCCATACTTCACAATAGGTTACAAAAGACAGGCTGATAGAAAAAGATTGATATCAAAGTAAACAAAGTTGTGTCAGAGAATAAACAATTTTAAGATCACTGTTAGTGCAAATACCCAAGCTTTAGAAGACATCAAAGAGTGTATACGTCTGCGCCATTGTAACCAATTTTTAGCCGTGTCACCGATAGTCCTCAACTCCTGATTTCCACCGTCTTGAGGACCCCAGCCAGGCAGATTACATGTCATTGGACGACTCAGACAAAAAGTCACAGACTTCATTGATTAGTGTCGCGTTTCGGTCTGGTCACCCATGAACCCTCTGCCAACCTTTCTGCCCGTTTCTTTATCAATTCTATATAATTGTCCACCGTTACCTATCATTGCTGCCTTTTTTATCCTCTTAGCTTTCACTGTCGCGTTTTGGTCTGGCCACTCATGAATTCCCTCCCAACCTAATCCGATACAGTGACTGCATGCGCAGTTCATATCCAAGCCACCTCAGACGATGAAGGTTCGAAATCTCATTCGTCAACTCTCCCATCTTGCCTAGCACTCTTCTCCTAACCTCAACATTACTCATGCAGTAATTCCATGAAACGTGAACATCGCTGCAAAGTAACCTTTGAGGCCTAACTGCAGCTCGGGAGCGGCAAACTTGAGAAAACGAGGCAGGTTTTGTAACTGTGAGAAACATAGGAAAGGTATCAGTATTAGTTAATACACTGTAGCTACTTGAGCTCATTCAAGATACCGGCGAGAGGATAACGGCTACTGAAACTATCATCGAGGGGGTAAGACGCTGATAACCTTCCTGGACAGGTAGCTAGAATATTGGGTGAAACACTATAGAGGCACAATTCAACTAGACAACAGCATTGCTTCGCTAGCCCATCTTGCAACCCGAACCTGAGCGGTTCTGTAACTCTCCTTGAAGTTGAGAAGGCTGTCTCTAACTTGAAACTGTGTGGATCTGCAGGACCTGACGCTTTATCACGCAATGTTTTTGCGGATGGAGGTAGGAAGTTACTAAGTTGAATAACGGATGAACCAGGTATTGTATGGGAATCAGAGGTAGTTCCGTTAGATTGGTCTACTTGACTGATCATTCCAGCCCCACAGGAAAGAAGTTTTCTAACGATTATCATAAGAAAATCCGTTTGACTAAAATTGTCTGAGATCCTGGAGTTGATGGTTATCGGATGCCTAACTGAAGTTCAAGAATAGCAAACTCTAGGAAACTAGACAGGTTTCTGTCCTGGACGAGGGTGAATCCATCAGATTTTCACCGTTCAACAGGTTATTCCTTTCCAATCCTCTTGTATAAAAAGTGAATTCATTTAACGGTAGTATGGTTTGCAGTGATTCTCCTGCAAGGATTGACTTTTGGTAAACGTATTCCGAAGTCTGAAGATGACACTCAAGTTGTTCGTGCAATTATTTGTGTTATAAATTATGCATTTTGTGACTACTTTTACAGTGTCTACATCCATATTTTGTAGGGACGGTTACATACATGCTGGTCAGGTCCTGCCGGCTCAGACAATTTTACAGCCGTTGCAGCAACCACTGATAATGGATGCAAATGGTGCAGCTCAACCGACCACATTTGCTGTACAGGCTAGTGATGGTACCTTGATACCAGTGCAGTTGGCTACATCTGCTGGTGGTGGCCAGGTTATCATGTTTCTTCCAAGTGCAGCTCAACAGACTATATACACCACTCAGCCTATTGTGTCTGCTGCAGCTGCCTCTCTTGACCCTAACCTCACATCCACTCAAGGGCAAATTATAGGGACAACAGGTGAAGATGAGACGCATATCCTTCAACAACTGCAGCAATCCTCACAAGTTCAGGTTATCCACCAGGGTCAGTCTGCATTATCTCAAGCTGTCTCCAATGCTCAAGTAGTTCAAGTTTCCAGCCCACAATCGGAAACCGCAATTGGTCAGCAAGGAATATCCACACAGGCACCTACTACAGTATCACCTGGTGTTACTCCTGGTGGTGAGGAACCTCTTTACGTGAATGCTAAACAGTATCACAGAATTTTAAAACGTCGGCAGGCACGAGCAAAATTAGAAGCACAAGGTCGAATTCCAAAAGAAAGACGGAAATATCTCCATGAATCTAGACATAAGCATGCTATGAATCGTATTCGGAGCTCTGGTGGTCGATTCTTTTCCGTACCTGCCTATTCCGACGCTAACAATAGTACTGCCTCGACCTCCTCTAGTAACTCATCAGCTATAGCGTCCTTCCAGACAAATGAAGATTGCAAGACCAAGATTTTATCTAATTGATGTGAGTTCATATTCGCACTAGTATTTGTTTTATTGACAATCTGAAGATTCTGCATATTGTTCTTATTTCTAGCTGTACCAAATAATTGCTATTTGGTTATTTGAAAATCGTTCGAATCTTGTTCCTGAGTTCACTTCCAAATTTTTATATTCTTTTAGAAGACTTAATAAGATCAAGTTTTGTCATATTGTGTAGGAAGTGAACTTTCACTGTTGACTTCCTTTGAAATGATGTGAGCAAATTTCTTTCTGTTTCCAGTCTTTTGAATGCAAGCGTGAAAATTGAAAACGTTTAATCTCTTACTAATGTGTATACAAAGATTTCTGTTAAAACGTGTCACCATACCTACCAATAAAAGCACGTTCGTTATCATGTTCAACCCATTGACAACGCAAAATCACCCATCCAGAAAAGATCCGATGCATATATGTATATGTTTTGGTGTTGTAAGCTGTGACTTACCACTACTTTGCTAAAGCTGGTAGCAATAAATTGCAAAACGTCAGTAGAAATAACCTTGCTTTGTTGTGCATCCATTGGGAAGTGTTAGTATCAGAAGGTTGATGTCTTTACTGTTCCTCATACTTTTGTCCCTCCCCATTTTTCATATGACCACTTTAAGTGAATATCTGTTTTCATTTTGAGTTTTTGATATCTCACCCGATTTGTCTGATTATACTGTCATTTTTAGATCCTTATGTACCTTCGTGAATTCATCTTTTGACAATCCGGAAAGTGATTCTACCCCTTAATAGTGGAGTCTACGAAATTCATGTTGTCGCCTGCGATATATTAACTGGAGTACTATATGTATTCTTCATGATGCTACTCAGATAATCGTTAGTAACGAATATATTTAACTTTTAAAGAAATTCCTAACAAATATCTCGTCATTATTATCATCAACATAACCTCAGTTTTGTACACATCTATTTTCTACATAATGTTTCTTATGTTCAGCGCATGCTTGTTTGTATATAATTCATTTATTACGAATGACTTCTCGTGAGGTAAATTTCTTTGTTTTCACTCTGTTGTCTTTACACCCCCATCCCCTCTTGATCTAATGCACTCGAAGATAAATGCAATTGTTTTTTTTTATTGAAAAAATAAAGTATTTTTGAATCGCTCTACTCTTTATTCTAGTTTTGCCTCATTGTACGTTATTAGGTGATTGTCATGCAAGTTGATTATTTCAGTGGGATAGTTTTAAGTGGAAAGTTTTGGTCTAGGTAAAGGGACTTGAAAGTGAGCATCAAGGCGTTTGGTGTGAATATTAGGTAGTCAAGTAATCTTCCTTCTGAAGCATCTGCTGTTTGTGTTAAGATTAGCAAACTTCAAAATAATCAATCGGTATTCCTAACTTGCAAGTGTCAGTACTACTGATTATCCCTTTTCGCAGTGGTGCTGAATTTGGTAGTATAAATCTTAGTGACCAAATCTAAGACATCGCTGTTAGCTCATGAAACTAGTAGCTGGTTTTCTGAACAGTTTGGGAGTTGCTTCTGAAGGATTCACGCAGTAACATGACCCGTTCAGAATCACAAGTTAATTAACTAGAAAGTAGTTGGTCGTGATGCAATCGCACTCATGGCACACTTAGGTTAGGGTACAGAATAAAAACGTTTGAATTCACTCAAACTTTATTCCTCGGCCTGGAGATGGTATTTAGCTCCTTTGTGAGAGTCTTTTTTTCTGTTGTAAGTGTTAAACACGTCACTGAAGGTTCTGTGTGGATACAAATGAAGGAAGGTACAAAATGTTAACGTAAGACTATCAGTCTAGCATTCAACCTACAGCTGGTTTTTCAGACGATTTCTGAAGTAGAAATGCGTCGAGACAAGTTTTCGAACTATACTTCCCATACATACAAACGTTGTAGGTAAATGTGGTCATGTATTCAGTACAGAGTACTAATTAGTTTGTAATCCCTTTAGGATACAGACTTGTATGGTGCACTCACCAGACTTTCTTAGATACTAGAGCAGTGATTTCGAACTGTTCTTCATTTACCTTAATAAGCATGTGCAAAAATCTCTGCACTCGCGCCACATATTGCAGGATCTAAGAAATAAGGTTTGCTGTCACGCTTGTTTATGCTTTGGGGTGCTGACGACAAGGCAAGTGACATAGCTTCTCTGTCCTATGTTAAGATGTGACTGCCATCCATACGACGTTGAATGGTGGCAAAGACCTGGGATACTGATTATGTGGTGGGAAGTAACTGAATTGGCAATTGTCCCCCTCGAAAAGAGAAAAATTACTAATGTAAGTACGGCAGCCTGAAGTCGGACCTCGGTTGATCTACTGGTGTTATTATTTTTGGATGTTGAATACTTAATCCAAGCATAAGCTACTTCAAACAGTGACTTAATAGATGGTAGATGCAGAAATACTGCATTACCAATTTCCGTTAGTTTGTGGTTGCCATCGGTTACGCTGGACATCTAAGATGTTGGACAGTTTTCGGAACTCGTGGGAACACGTCATATAGGCAAATTACTGCAGCTTCTTTCGTGTGTGAGTAGGCTTGACTGTGATGGTTTCTCAGCGAAGAATCGAGTTTTGGATACAGGTGCTTCCCTACATGTTTTGCAAAGTTTAAGTTTCAAACTAGAAAAATTGCCAAGTTTCCTCCGCGTTTGCTAAGAAGTGCCACTTTGTTAAGTGAAGTTAGCTTGTGAACAAAGAAGCATTTTCTTATAATATACACCGCTTCTTTCACCTTCGTGTCTCCACACATGGTTCAAGTTTGCAGAAGCTTCGCAAGTCATGAATATAGACGTTATTGACAGGGTGACCTAAGTGCTTACCAATGACGTGGACCATATAATTTAAAACCACTTAGAATGTAGTGTTGCGACAGCTTACGGTCCCCGAAACTTGTTGTATCTTAGTACGCAAAAACGTCCACAGCTTTATTGACTCTGTTGCGAGTATTATAGGTGACACCCGTAAGACAACCTAGTGCGTGGAGATCGAAGTAGTAAGCTCATGCTTTGGATGTGGAGCTGAAATATAAGGCGTGAATTAAAGGTTAAGGACTGCGTTAGTAGATATCCTACTTCACTTGGAGTTTTCTAGGCGGCGTATAGAATTTCGGCGACTTTGTTGTCGTCATGCTTTCTGTTGGTAACGAATACGTACGGCAGAAACTGCTTATCTTGGACCTTATACATGGTCGACAATCATTTACTTGAT
Organism: Heterobilharzia americana; assembly: GCA_944470555.2. Taxonomy (NCBI): domain Eukaryota; kingdom Metazoa; phylum Platyhelminthes; class Trematoda; order Strigeidida; family Schistosomatidae; genus Heterobilharzia; species Heterobilharzia americana. The sequence continues at coordinate 74,117,893 of OX104129.1, read as the reverse complement.
TTCGTAAGAGTGTGTTATTCAGGAAACAGACTAAGAGAACCACTGAGGTGAAAACGAGAGAAATTCTTTTCATTGATGGAAACAGCAATGATGCCACTACACTAATTATGATGCATCTATATTGATTGTAGATTAAAATTGAAAAAGCTTACTGGTTGCACATTAAACGTGTAAAATACAGCAAACTTATTTGTACTTTTTCACTTTTAAGCCTCACAAGATGCCATGCTCCTTACATAGCAAATTTTCAACAGTTTCATAATTCTGAATTTATAAATAAATTCCTATTCAAATTCTCTATACCACACGTGGTAGCGTTGCTAATTGAACAGATGACTGTGGATGTATACGAATAAGATAAACCAATCAAAGTAACACGTAGCACACAAACGCACTGACCTATACCATTATTATACATATATTCCTAATTATTACTTCTTTATCGACTATATTAGGTCCATCAATGTGCGTTGATAAAAGTGACTATGAACAACGATTTGAAGGTTAGTGTAACAGTAGACCGGATAGGCGGATGCCCCAATATTATGAACGCACTCACTCTTTAATGACTTTCTGGACAAGTACACCGCTTAGTTGACTTGACAAAGCTTATCATTCCTGAATGCATTGCCTCCCTTTATCGCAGTGTAAGAAGTGGCTCTATATCAAAGACAACAGCACCACCAGATGCTCGCACTATTGTTATGGAAAACATCCCCTTCTTAAGCATACCTGATGATCGCAAAAGTCGTCAATAACAAGAGGTGAAAGTTATCTATTTAATGCAAGGAAATTATGGGTTAAGTGCTGTACATGATGAAGTGTTTTTGTTGCAGGCAAAAGTTGATAGCGAGGTGCAAGGCTGTAAGAGAAATATTAAAGGCTGCGAATACTCCCCGGGATGAAATATATTTAAATGAACAATAACAGGAAGCATAAAAATCAGCTACAAGTAAAAGCACATATGCGTTTACTACAAACGCTTACCTTACACAGTGGCCGACCAGTTATTACCGAACTAGTGGAAGAGGATGATATTTGAGATGAACGATACATGTCATGTGTTATCCCCAACGACAACTAGAAAATGTTGAGGCTGGCTTTCCCGACCCAGGAGATTGAAGCTTTACCGAACGTGTCCAGAGGCCACTTAGATGTAATGAATGCAGTCTTGACTCTGTGTGGACTCACTATCAGTTGAAATGGCAATAATACTCAGAAGATCTTCAGTGAATTACAACAGCACAATCCCGTATTTTTGCCAGCATCGTGCGTGAAATAAGGGTGTCTATAACGTGATAGCACAAGTAAATGCAGCATTTGAAACGACAATTGAGCCATCCGCCCCCGTGCTAGTATTTCTTCCATTATTTCGTCTTCAGGTCTCACGCTGACTTTATCTACACATCTATTGCGTTCCCTTTGTTTTAAGTATATGTTCACTATGACCTCCCTACCCCTCTTAGAGTCATGGTGCCATAATTTATCCATTTCTGCACTGAAAGCTAATTTCAAGAAGTCATAGTTACTACTAAAACATGCACTCGCTTCTTTGCATATTTGTTGAAATGGTGTAAGGTTGTAATCTGGCAACTATCTTTAAGAGTGGCGGAAGACGTGCCTATGAAAGTGAGTTATGCCTCGGCAACCTATCGAAATGGTGAATAAACGTGTTAAAATCATATACCAATCATATACCAACAAGGAACAAGCACTGCACCTCGCTCAACAGCCATGTTGTCAACGATGGAGGTCACCGTGTTTGAAGTGTCGGCCATGATAAGTTGAAACACATTGTAACATATCTCCAACGTCTATGGGTCGTTCTCTATCTTTTGAACTGTATAGTACAGTTATTCTTTGAATCACACATTTGGTCACTGGTAATTTTATAAGGCATGCCTGTTGTGGTTGGTGTTGTACGTGGAATCCTTCTCAGCAACTTTCGAAAACGTTTTGCACAGTATTATGACCTCCAAGTTTGTGAAGACCAGCCTTAACATCTTGTAGTCACCGTCAAAGGCAATGAACCTGCAACACAAGTTTCGGATATGACAGCATCCATATCATGAAGTCCTAAACATATAAAAGCATAAAAAGGTCTTACTCGAGTACCTTCTTTCATGAGAACTGTGGAGGTCGCGGTGAGTCGTCGGACTTTTATACTACATTGGCCATATTCATATCTCGATCACATGCCTCTTTTCGTTCTACTAGCAGGTGGATAATTCTTTCTCCCATGTTAGGTAGCCTCTGAGCTCTCTGTTTCAAATGGTTGTTTACGGAATCGAAGCTTTCACTGAACTGGCTCAACTGCCATTATTAATTCACTTCAGAAATTGTGATGTTGCTTTTTATTCACTGTGGAAATGGAGTATTCATAAGTCTCTGCACCATCTTCTACGAGTTTGATGTAGAATTCATATTTTATTCTCAAAATATAAGAGGTTTCAGGGGAATCTACTGTGCTGATTGCCACTTTCTATCTTCTTCCTTGCAAGCAATATTGCCATCGTCTGTTATTCAGCTGATTGCTTCTTATCTTACACTGCGTTTTAGGTTTCTGACTTGACAAAGTATACGGAAGTATCTTTCATTCGCTTAAGCGAATTGTTGCAGTTGTTAAGTACTCAGTTCTACTCCATCCCATGTTTTGCGCTGAACATTCTGTTTCATAATGTTAAAAAACTACTATAAATGTCGGTCGTTGTTTTTGAATCAATATCCAGCTGGATATTGATTATCAATACTAGTATTGATAATGCGAACGTAGAAAGCTGATAGTTTTTGATCTGTCGCATCTGGAGTAGCGAGAATTTTTCTCTACCACCTCAGACATTTCAAAGCAGATAATTATGATCGCTTCAACTAGAACTGCTGTAAGTTTCTGCAGGATTTACCGATTCTGACCTTATGCACGATAATCTACAAACTGTTTGAATATGCCACGGAAAGTAGTGCAGCATCACGCACTCCCCCAAAACCAACAGCCTGGTGTTCGACTAGATTCAACGTTGATGTTTGCCTTCATGGTTTAACTGGACTGGCTATGTAGAAGGCACCCGGTCAAGCATCCTCGCCATTTGGCATGCTGTCGTGTTACGTTGTACAGCTCGTAATTGACTCTCTAGCCAGTTGGCTGGAACGCATCGGTATCTCGGCCCAGCGTCGCTAATATACTATCCCATCCGACTATGCTATTGTATTCTTTCTTGTTCTCGTATTCGTGGGTATATAACAGGTTTGAGTAATTAGTGATTAGCCTCTGCGTCTGTCAAGTTCGCACCAGGACAATTCCTGAAGTGACAACCAATAAAATGTCTTTTATTTGCAAATCTCTGTACCTTGCTACTCAAAGAACACTTGAGGGTTTTTAACTGGTCTAGACTGTTTGACCATCTACCTCCTTCCCCGGGGTAAAATGTCACAATATTCTAACGGGCGATTGTTGATATGCTTTCAACTGGCTGGAAAAGCACTGCCTCATCGCCTTGATGTATTCGGATGAGACAAATGCTAGGTATGGCATATGAAGCTGGTGGCGGGTCACATTAGACAAGACGTCTGTTCTTGGGGTAGCCAGGTCTCTTATCCAACACCGAAACTGTTACAACTAACGTTTGCTGGGACTTCCCTAGTCTGTGGGTATGTCACTGCAGAGGAACGCGTAGACAACCGTATAAAAGTTTGGTGGTGACTGTCAGCTCACCCGGCACAAGAATATGGAATCGAAAAGAAGAAGAGGGAGCACCGAGCTGACAACCCAACAAGCACAAAGGATGCGCATACACATTATGATAAAGGTCAGTCGACAAATGGCAGTGGTTTGCAGTGAAAAGCTGAAGCAACTTGAAAGTCAGAACTGAGAAACGGATGACTACAGTATCAAAAGCGTTAAGTGGCCTCCCGGCTGGTTGCTGCCGAGGTTGGGCTGGACAAATTTCTGTGGGTAAGTTCCTATGATGGGTACTTCACTGAGCCAGAAGACGAATCTGGAAGTTAAAGAAAGGGGGAAAACGTGTGGACCGGTGACTTGGTAAGTACTTATTTTTACCCACTTTCAATAATAATATAAGTTGCCACAAGAGAGCTAAAAGTCTGTGTCGAGAAGAGAAGGCCTCGGTCAAACAGCGATGGGGATGCAAAGTGTAAATTTTATATGTGACGTATATGTGGTGCATACATTGCGAGGATAGCAAGCGAAATAGGAAGCAAGTTGGTTGGGGTAGTCCATGTGAACAGGCAAGCAGGACGAAATGTGACGGAAGTCGTGGTCAGGCTCGTATTTGTTGTTTGAAAACTGAAGAATGTGGGCCTATATTTATCCTTTTCCAGTGAATCGCTGCGCCTATCCAATCCCCTTCTAAACCAGTCAGTAGATGATGTGGACAGCACTTCTTTATGGAGTCCGTTCCAGGAGTTGGTTACTTGGCACAAGAACCAGTACTCTGCGGAGACTACGTTTGTTCTTTGCTTTGGGACTCTCCTGCTATGTTTCTTGATGTGTCACAACCCAGCGGAAAGGTAAAGAGGGAATAGATCAGGTCAGAGTCATTTTTCAGAGTCGTGTGTAGCATGATTAGATCTCTCTGTCTGTGATAGGATATAGTGAAGAGGTTCAGCTATCCAAGTCGATGTTCATAGGTGAAGCCAGCCATTGCAGGGATCATACGAGTGGCTGCCCTCCGAACTCTCTCTAGAAGGTCTGCGTCACCCTTCGGACAAGGATGTGCCGTCTGTGCACAGTTTTCCAATTTAGACCTAACTAAGGATGTGTATAAGATGGTGAACGTGTCACCACTTATTTTCGCAAACTTTCTACGCTATACCCAAAGTGTCCTATCAGTGAGGAAGTCTCTCACATATGCAAGCAGACTGTTGGTTATTCCACAACTTCCCAGTTTCCCAAGTAACCTGGGATGAGGCATCTCGTCGAACGTCTTACTAAAGTCAATGAAAATAATGTCTACAGGTATCCTATCATCTTTGGACTTGGCTCAACTTTCTCTGGCTGTATGGAGGTTCGTCAAGAGAGGGAAATTTCTGCGAAAGCCATGCTGCTAACGAGACAATAGAGTGTTGATCTCTGAGTTGACTGTGATGGCTTCCTCAATTACTCCCTCTAAGATTTTTACGAAAGTACCAGTCGAATTAATCGGTCTGTAGCTTGCTGGGCGCTGCCAAGAACCTGTCTTGTGGATGGGTGTTAATGTGGCATCCTTGCAGTCATTTTGGAGCGTACTTTCATTGAGGGGCAGTCTAAATACATCAGTCAGTGGGCCAGCTACACAGAGTGCGAGCTTTTTAAGCAGCCTTGGATGAGTCTCATCCGATCCCGTTGAGTTTTCTACATCAAAAGCACTTATCATCCAAAATGTATCATTGCAACTGATACCTACGGCGTTCATCCCAGTGCTTCTAATGATGAAATTTTGTCTAGATAATGTTCCCGCACAAAGACCTCAACAAAATATCCAGCCGTAGCTTCTGCTTTTTGCCTGTCGTACTCGATCAAGCGGTCAATTTCTGTCCCTTCTACTTGGGTGGGTATACCGCGATACATCTTATTTTCATAGTTCATGTAGGAAAATAACCTCTCCGGATGTTGCAACGCAGCCTGGGCAAGACATGTTTCAAAGTACGTTCGAGACCGGCGGATGGCAGCGACAGATTTATTTTGGACTTCTTGTAACGCTTAGCCACTTCAGGAGTACCAAGGTGAGTGGCAAGACTCCAACACTTTTTCTTAAGTCGTAGTTAGATTCGGGTTTCTTTGATCATCCACAGAGGATAAGGTTTCCGTTTCCTGGGAACAATCCACTTAACGAACAGTTAAGTCACTCGTGCATATAGGTATTTTGAGGAGCACCATGCACCTTCAACTGAGACTTCTAGACTGACCATCCAGTCCTCTAATGGAACTGCCAGGTCAATAGCCTCCATACTCACCTTTCACACGTTGAGTCTAGCCTACGCATCGGCCTGGTATATGACGTCTGCTACGAATCTGAAGATGATCACAGCAAGATCGCTTTTACCAAGGGATGCAAGGTGCAAGACGAACTATGAGTAGTCTGGGTTTGAGAATGCCAAGTCTGTAACTGATAGAGCGCGCCGATGATCATATCTGGTTGCTGTCCTAATGTGCTGTATGACGGCCAAGGAAATTGACGTTTCCACTAACCTGCAATCGAACAAGTTACGTGATGCTTCTGTTGTTAGTCTATCCCATTCAACTGATGGTGCCTCGAGGTCTCTTGCAACTAGACATTGGCAGTTATCTGTCCAGAGGGTCAGCTCATTCAGGAGGAAGTCTTTTGCTTCACATTCAGCACTTCGATATACTACAATAGGGTTAACATCTTGTCCTTTGCATTATGGTCGACAGCGCAGCATTTCGTATCCCTCTCTTCCTTATGTAGCCGTTCGTATTGCTTTCATGGTTATCTTAAAGTGGAGGATAACATCATCACCGTTAAGTGCTTACCCATCACTTATTTAAGGAACGAATCGCCGTAAACGTACTCCTCTATCACTGGTCTCAGATGAGAGCTAGGTTTCTGAGATGGCAATCATGTCAGGGATTTTTACGCCTATCACACTTCTGATCTCAATTCACTTGTTTACATTAACGTGCATTAGTGCACACGACGGTGAAACTGCCTAAATGAGCTTCTGTCCCACCTATAGAGGCTCCGGCATCATTTGTTACCGAAACATCACTACACGAAAATACAATGCTTCTAGATCCTGTTCTCCTGCTGATAATCTGCATTTCAGTTCTGCTCCCGACTTACGTTTTTTGATTCCATCAGCAAGAGCCGAATCCCTGGCCACGAACGCTCCAGATTCTTAAAGTCTAGGAGCGTTCCTCGGAATCTGATCCCTCTCATCTGTTGACTTGAAGATGAATTTAAGTAGCCAAAACCTGTTTTCGGCAGGGGCTGACTCTTTTTCGCCTGTTCTGTGTATCTTGGGTAAGGTGGCCGCTGGCGTCTTTCTCTAAAAGCTTGTTTATCATGCTCTGTATCTTTCCTCGGCGATGCATGAAACTGTTGGGTGGTTTTAAGCCATCACTTTCTTCCTTTTCGCGGAAGGTTACTGATCTATCGAGAAGCTCCGCTTCATCTTTGCTACATGAAGTTGCAGCAGTCGGTTCGACAACCGTCGGTGACGTTTAGCACGCCATTTAAACTTGACTGCTTGCCCTTCCTCAGGGTCCGGTATACAAGGCCTACCGAAACCTAGCTCGGTGACCTTGATACGGACGGCCTCAGAAAAGACTTCCATCCCCCTTTGGGTACTGTCGTCACTAGCTGGGTCACCAAAATGGGGGGACCTGCAGCCCGCTTAGTTCTTAGGCCGGCACGGAGAGTGCTCCACTTCCGTCTCTTTCATCGGGAGTACACCTAGCCTCAGGGCCGGTAGTTCTCGGGTTGTCTGCTGGCTCTGAGGGTGAGAACCCGAAGACGATCGCCTCACCCTACTCTGTGTGGCTTTTTCTAAGTTGTTGCCAACAGACACAACAGGTAGCCAACGCACCCGAATTACAGCTCGTTGTGAGATGTTCTTAAGACCATGCACTGAGACCTGTTTGTTAATGGATGCAGTGTAATTATCACGATCACAGTTGTCAGCTTTCCCTTTACGTGACAGCTTTTTCGTTATCGTATATAGAAGCGTTCATGCTTCTCCTACCAGCTCGCAAACATCGGAGCAACATGACACACAGCCAGATGTTCCCTGTGTTACTATACATTTTATACGCTCAGGGGGTAAGGTTCGTGTAATTATCCTGGAACCAAACCTAACACTGAGTATACCGTTTACCAGAGACCACTGCGCACTGGCACTTCATTACCAAAAAATCTTTACGGGACTAGGTCCACTATATCGGAGACAGTGGAGACAAACTTAAAAAACAGGTGATGTGTGAGTTAGAAAAGGAAAACTATAAGAAACGTTTGTAAAAGGTATCAGAAAAACATCTCTCACTGGAAAACAAACCAGGGGGTAACCGATAAGAAATTAATCCAAAAAGGATTCCATCTCAATTAAATCAAACAAACTTCCAACCAGATAACAGTAGGATAGCATTTGATGTGTGAAATCATAAAGGGCCAAGAATAAAAGTGAACGTGTAAAGTAACACAAATTTAAAAAGAGAGGTATCAGGTAGTTACTTCGCTTCCGCCAACAACCATTTGAAACAGAGAGCTCAGAGGCTACCTAACATGGGAGAAAGAATTATCCACCTGCTAGTAGAACGAAAAGAGGCATGTGATCGAGATATGAATATGGCCAATGTAGTATAAAAGTCCGACGACTCACCGCGACCTCCACAGTTCTCATGAAAGAAGGTACTCGAGTAAGACCTTTTTATGCTTTTATATGTTTAGGACTTCATGATATGGATGCTGTCATATCCGAAACTTGTGTTGCAGGTTCATTGCCTTTGACGGTGACTACAAGATGTTAAGGCTGGTCTTCACAAACTTGGAGGTCATAATACTGTGCAAAACGTTTTCGAAAGTTGCTGAGAAGGATTCCACGTACAACACCAACCACAACAGGCATGCCTTATAAAATTACCAGTGACCAAATGTGTGATTCAAAGAATAACTGTACTATACAGTTCAACAGATAGAGAACGACCCATAGACGTTGGAGATATGTTACAATGTGTTTCAACTTATCATGGCCGACACTTCAAACACGGTGACCTCCATCGTTGACAACATGGCTGTTGAGCGAGGTGCAGTGCTTGTTCCTTGTTGGTATATGATTGGTATATGATTTTAACACGTTTATTCACCATTTCGATAGGTTGCCGAGGCATAACTCACTTTCATAGGCACGTCTTCCGCCACTCTTAAAGATAGTTGCCAGATTACAACCTTACACCATTTCAACAAATATGCAAAGAAGCGAGTGCATGTTTTAGTAGTAACTATGACTTCTTGAAATTAGCTTTCAGTGCAGAAATGGATAAATTATGGCACCATGACTCTAAGAGGGGTAGGGAGGTCATAGTGAACATATACTTAAAACAAAGGGAACGCAATAGATGTGTAGATAAAGTCAGCGTGAGACCTGAAGACGAAATAATGGAAGAAATACTAGCACGGGGGCGGATGGCTCAATTGTCGTTTCAAATGCTGCATTTACTTGTGCTATCACGTTATAGACACCCTTATTTCACGCACGATGCTGGCAAAAATACGGGATTGTGCTGTTGTAATTCACTGAAGATCTTCTGAGTATTATTGCCATTTCAACTGATAGTGAGTCCACACAGAGTCAAGACTGCATTCATTACATCTAAGTGGCCTCTGGACACGTTCGGTAAAGCTTCAATCTCCTGGGTCGGGAAAGCCAGCCTCAACATTTTCTAGTTGTCGTTGGGGATAACACATGACATGTATCGTTCATCTCAAATATCATCCTCTTCCACTAGTTCGGTAATAACTGGTCGGCCACTGTGTAAGGTAAGCGTTTGTAGTAAACGCATATGTGCTTTTACTTGTAGCTGATTTTTATGCTTCCTGTTATTGTTCATTTAAATATATTTCATCCCGGGGAGTATTCGCAGCCTTTAATATTTCTCTTACAGCCTTGCACCTCGCTATCAACTTTTGCCTGCAACAAAAACACTTCATCATGTACAGCACTTAACCCATAATTTCCTTGCATTAAATAGATAACTTTCACCTCTTGTTATTGACGACTTTTGCGATCATCAGGTATGCTTAAGAAGGGGATGTTTTCCATAACAATAGTGCGAGCATCTGGTGGTGCTGTTGTCTTTGATATAGAGCCACTTCTTACACTGCGATAAAGGGAGGCAATGCATTCAGGAATGATAAGCTTTGTCAAGTCAACTAAGCGGTGTACTTGTCCAGAAAGTCATTAAAGAGTGAGTGCGTTCATAATATTGGGGCATCCGCCTATCCGGTCTACTGTTACACTAACCTTCAAATCGTTGTTCATAGTCACTTTTATCAACGCACATTGATGGACCTAATATAGTCGATAAAGAAGTAATAATTAGGAATATATGTATAATAATGGTATAGGTCAGTGCGTTTGTGTGCTACATGTTAGTTCCGTGCCTAATGAAGTTAACATTGACCAGATGTGTGATTCAAAGTATAACTGTAGTATACAGTTCAAGGTATAGACAGCGACCCGCAGACGTTGGAGATATATTACAATGTGTTTCAACTTATCATGGCTGACACTTCAAACACGGTGACCTCCATCGTTGACATCATGGCTGTTGAGCAAGTGGCAGTGCTCTTGCCTAAATTTTCGCTCTTGGCTAAATCAGACACTGCTATCAACCTTCTCGAGAACAGTCGTTACAACTATATTCTGAAGGTTTATACTGCCTGATTCGTCTGATCTTTATTTATTTGGGGTTTATTTCACTTCAGTGATCTTGGCGTGTTATACTTACAGGAATGACAACGCTAAAAGTATTTTTCATCTGTCCCCAAAGTCGGGACCTTATTAGGGTGGTCGTTTTCAAGGGGTTTTATCTGATACTAAATTTTTGCTCCAACATTTAAGTGTGGTCATCCAAATAAATCGTGACAAGGAGCAAAGATCAGTTCATTGCCGGCGAGTGATTTTGCGTTTCGATCAGAGAGGCTTGTTCCAGCTGTACAATTTAGGTGGAATGAAAACAGCCCCACTGAAGCTTATCCCACCCTTTTGTAAAATACATCTTATCCAACGTATCATAGTAACTCAGCTGTCAAGCTTTTCCAAACCATCCAGTCCATCGTTAGTCAGGAAACACTTCCGGAATTTGTCCCTTCGAGAACCTGACAAACCCGTACTATCCGTATTTGTCATACATCCACGACTACAAGACCAAAGAAGAACTCAATAGGGTGGCCAGTTGAAATGGTACATTCGGTTGGCCGCACCAAAATACATATGCCTTCCAACTAGGTGGCCAGAGGGTCACGAGCGAGCAACTCGGCATAACACGACGACGTGCCAAGTGGTATGAATGCTAAACTGTGTGCCTTCAACTTAGCGAGTCCGATCAAACTGTGAAGGTCAGCACCAATGATGAGTCTCATCAGACATTAGGCCATTTATGCCGTGGAATTATGTGCCACTACACGTTCAGCCTGATGTTTTATATATTTTCGGTCCTCTGTTTTTCCACCTGGTCTCTGAGATACAAGAACTAGTGGTTAACTGATTGTAGACTTGGGAGCCAGTCAAGTGAAAGCCTCTTAAATCCCGTCGGAAGCCAGTTGGATCCATCTGAAGGAGCATGTGTCATGATCAGTACTAACTCATTCTACAGTTATAGTAGATAAACCGTGGTACTCCCTCTCTGAAGAAGTTGTCGCTGCCCCATTATCCCGACTCTTTCAAAAGGAGGTTTTGCGCACATTTATTCTCCTACTGTTAAAATGAGCTGTGGTCTGAAAGCCACTAATCATCTTACGGACCATAGGTATCCCCAATACACATAACAAGCTGATTAACTTACAGTTGATTGTCTATGTCCATTCACGTTTTTCTGAATGGGATAAAACTGGCCATTCTAAACAAAAATCGTATTCCATTAAGACAGTGAACCATTGCTCGTTATCTCTACAACAGGGAGCTTGAAGTGAATCTAAAATTTGCAAGAAAAAGTACCTTCAGGTAGACAATCACTACCTACAAAGCGATAAGCAGGAAAACGTAAAGACCTCTATGACAACCTAGGGAGCTCAGAAACCACACGTTCCCCCTACTCGCATTATTGGTGTTGGATGTTGGACATTGTCACTACTTTGACTACCGCTCCATACTCAAGAGTGTTTGCAACAAGTCAGTAACACTCCAAGCCGTACTGCACTAACTATAAGTGATGTCGAATAAACATGGGGGTAGGTTGCATCTGTACACATATTCATGGTCATGTGCCTCCAACACTGTGGTTATGCTTCAGTCTTATTCCTTGTTAAATATATATCTTAGAGAGACATATGCTTCCGTCTTCAGTAATTATTATGATCCAGTCAACTATTCCGTCGGGCAGAATAGGGGAACGTTGAGCCATGTATTTGATGCGGGGCCAGATTTAGTGCACATGGGGCTACTCTTTTAGTAAAGCCAGTGAGGCTGGTTGTAGGCCCAACAATCACCACGTCTGGCCATTTGTAAAAACTTAGAGGCAGATATGGAGCCAAAAACACAGTCAGACGTAGGCCAAGTGCCGCAAGGCCCTACATCTGGGCCCTGAATCTGGTTCGACGTTTTCTATAATGAATGCTACAACATTGCCCTATTAGACCCGACGAAATTGTTGACTGGGTAATAGGCTAATTTGGCATGTGTTAATCCTTAAAATAGGTTTCTATGTAAATATCTGGTTTTTCCTTAAGTGCATTCATTGGAGGAGTTGATAATGCTTGTTCGAATAAGGAGTTCCAGCTGGCCAGTACCTTTGGTGCACCTTGTGACTTAAGCAGTCCTCCAAATCAAATGTCGGTGCATACTGGAACTTATTTCTATTTTGTTAATTCTCACTTCATAAGAGGCTGTTAAACTGTTGCACACTGCTTATCCTCTGAATCAGCAACCGTCGACGAAAATGCCTAACAAATAATGTATTTTCGTAGTCTACATTATTTGGTAAACTTCGCGTGTACTAAAGACGCTCTGGGACACGCTAAGTTGGTTCGTTTTTTTTTGGATTTTCTAGTGGTGGCCTCAAAGATCTTTCAAACAAGCACACACAGTCGTTACTGTCGCCTTTTTACTGTGCCAATTAAAGGGCAGACATACAAACCTGCACTAGCATATGATCTCAGTGGCATCAGATATTCCAAAGAGATCGTCAATCCTCCATCAATCAATTTTTGGGGCAAACCTTTTTCAAACCCCCTTCTCATAGGGAAGGCAGCATCAGTTAGGCGCCGCTGGTCATCCGGGAGAAACAGCTTACTGCTGCCACACCCCTTTCGATCATCAGTACGACTTCGCCCTCGGAGTCCCATCTTAACGTAGCAGTTTACCCTATAACGGTAACTGCTTTTGTCTTTGGTCCAAATGACCTGTCTTGCGTGGTAGGACTTCAAAGAACGAACGTTTCAGCCAGTGTAGTTGGGTCATTATGATACGCAGATGCAACCACTACGTCAAGAAAGCAGCTGCTAATCGAATGATTTTCACATAATCGGGAAATAACGCTGAGGACTTCATTATATCTGGGAGTTTGTTGACATACAGCAAGAAAAGATAATCCAAGATCATTCCTTAATGTACCATACTCCCCAGAGATAGCAACTTAGTGTTCCGTTCACTCTAACTCCCTGTCTCCTATCGCATTGGAGTTCTTTAATACAGGCCTGTTTCGTAGTGTAAAACCTGTGATGTGAGGCGTGCGAAACCTTATTTTAAAGCCTTTCTGAAGTCAATCAGCATAAAACAGTTGAGTTGAACTGTTCATGGGTAGCAATATTTCCCTTAGGTGTTGGTTATCCCTTTGGACGAAAATTAAAAAGTTTGGCAACCTTAGGTGTGAGGTTTGAGCTCTTTGAAATACACTGCACAACAGACAATAATCACCTCGGGTGTATTGAAGAATTGTTGGGTCAGCATTGTGTAGTGTTATACAGTCTTGGATTATACTTAACCATTGACCTGCTATCCCTATCCCTTATGACTGAATATTGAAAAACAATTGGAGATGCTTAGGATCTTGATCTCGCGGTCACGGGTTCGGTTTGCTTATTATCTTCACAGATGTGCATGAGATTGCTGATTGTGTTCCGTTCCGTCGTTTCGCTTAAAATCAACTAGTTATGTCCAAAATTTTCCTAACGCATTCAAATATCGCAGGAAGTTTCTCAGTGGGTCAGAAATATTTTTTGGGAGCTGTGCCCGGAGTTTATAAAATAGGCCCAAAGTGCTAACCAGCCAAATTGACCATTCCGAAGTCTACTTAGCACCTTCACAATATTATGAGCAATAAGACTGAAGCTGTGGCTCATTGTTCTAAGTACTCAATCTCCAACCAGTGAGTCACGAGCTGGAACGCCACACACCTGTCTAAGTCTGAGCAGCCAGGCAGTATCATTAGTACAACTGCTTGCTGCACGAACATCCAAGTGGTTGCTGAATAAGTTTTGATTTTGTTTGGATAAGAAATGAGAGTAAAAACAGGAAGCCAAAAAATAAAATAAGGAGTTGAGTCGAATCATGAAATTTAATATAACAAACAAAGTCATTGGATTAGTATGCATCTGCTCATGTTCAATCGATTTTAAGCCGTATCATATGTGATGTAAAGCTGTAACTTGCCATTTTAGAGGTCCCTCAGTCAGTCGACAATGGGCTTGGTATAGCTTTATAACAGTCTAAGTTGTCACACCACACACTAACACATCAAGGTAGACGGCACTAAGATGAAAGATAGAGGAGTAAGAAAGAAATTAGTCAAAGTTAGTGGAGTTGTAAAAGATAAGAGAGGGTAAAACAATAACGAAATACACTATAACGATTAAGATGCAGATAATTCGTTGATTTCTTTGCATTAATTGGTTCTGAGCCATGTCACCTAAAGTCACCAACCCTTGATTTCAGATGTCAGACAGACCCCAACTGGTAGATCTAAACTCATCTGCTTAGCTCAGACCAACAATCAGAGATTCCATGAACGAATACCACGTTTTAGTGTGGGTTGATTGATCTAAACGTAACATTGCGTATCGAGGTAGATGGTGACTAGGCATTTGTAAGACATGTTCTAACCACTTGAGACGATGAAAGTTTGAAACATTATTAAGTAACTAAACTTTTGCTGATAATTCCAGGCTTAACTTCTGCATCACTAACGTGATGATTTCCCGATAACGCAGCCAATTATAGTCGAACACCTGAAGCTTTCTAAAGTATTTCACTTAAGCGTTTCACACCTATAAATTATAACAACGTGAAGTGTTGTACAATCCTTCCGACCTTTGGTAGGCAGTTCGGTACCTGCCCGAAGCCGTGAGCAGCGTGGGTTGGCAAGAGAAAGCCCAACCTTTTGTATCTGTGACGAAATTTCGTTGGTCCCTCACTGACCAGCGGTGATTCAACTTTCCTCCTGGGAAATGGTCAGCACTTACAACCACTTCACTTCCTGTTGTCAAACGAGGTATTGATGCAAACCAGTAGTGAAGCAACAATTCATATTTGGATGGGGAGAAATATCTCAAATCGTCACTCGATGTGGCTAGAAGACTGCTTTTTAGCAATTAAAGCAACTATATCATCTGAGTACTCTAGATCTTAAGGAATCTACTGCGATGACGCTAATGCCTGAGAAGTCAAGCAAGGAGAGGTAGACTTCCGTAAACATATCTATGATAGAATTAAATAAGGAAGGAAAGAGTAAATTTCTCAGATTGACATAACTGACTATGGGCTCTAGCATGCCCACATGTATTCAAGTGCAAAGCCTTCAACAGAGTGATATACTTACTTGGCACTCCATTCAGTGAGAAACACTAACATGAGACCTCGGTTGGCAGAGTCGAATGCCACTTTCAAGTCAAAAAGTACAACCACTGTCGGGCATCGGCAAGCGTGCCTGTGTTCCAGAGGCTGGCGAAGAGTGAATATTTGGCCGATACATGCACCACCAGGCCTGAAACCTATCTGGCTTTCACAGATTGACTGCTCTCGAGCTCTAAAGATTGTAGAACCTGGATCCCTAGACACTGTTCACCAGGCTTATTCTGTTGTGGTTTTCACAAGAGAATTTCTCCCCTTTTAAGGACTGGGACAATCAGTGACTTAAGCCAGTCGGAGGAATCGTATCTGACTCCAACACATTAGTTACCATGTCAGTTAACCTGACAATCGGCAACCACCTTCCTTTGATATCTGCGATTCCAGTCCGTCTGGTCCTGATGCCCTTCTTCGTTTCAGATTACTTACAGCTTTCTCAACTTCAAGTATTGGGATTCCTATCTCAGTTTTCCATTCAAGATCCAACTGGAAAGCGACCAACAGAATAGTAGCTGCAGGTCAGTTAAACGGTCCCTCGAAGTGTTCCGCCCACCGTTCCAGTCGTCTTTCCTGCGAGTCAGTCACAGACCCATCCTTCTCCGCTCCAGTCTCACTAATCACTGGCATTTTTGCCAGTTTTCCTGTTAAGTTTAAATAGTTACTTACTTTTACCTATCACTACCACCTTTTCCATCTGTGTAGCTTTCTTTACGCACCACTGTTCGCGGTCATTGCGTAGAGTTATTGTTAGTCTACGTTTGAGTTGCTTCTGCTCGTCATTGTGATCGGAGCCTCAAGGCTGTGTTCGCGTACATCCATTAATTCAGAAGTTACTGAGATCTACTGGCTCCTTCTAACCACTTTCTGAGAGTAAGTATGGTCTTCAACGTTGTTTTATGGCAGATTAGAGTTGACGTCAAACTTCTTCTGGATAAGTGATGTTATTTTGCATCAACTACAGTCTAACTAGTTTCTTGCAGAGAGCAGCCTTAGTATTCTTATCGTTAAGTAGCAGTCGCAATGGCCTAGCTGCTATAGTTTTCCCACGACCATTTCGACACAAACAAACCCACGATCAGTGTCCAAATATTTGCTCCAGAAGGATCGACAGTGTTACCCAGACCTTTTCCAAGGGTGACTTATAGTAATATGATCTGTGTCCACTACTAAATTACGCAACAACCCCAAACTCCACTGCACTTACGGCGGTGCAGGCATATGAGTACTGTTACACTCTTATACAAATAAAAGTCAGCCTTTTACACAATATTCTGAGTGTTGTCAACATTTCACTTATGTAATGCGAATCAATACTAAGTTTTTTCTGTTCATCTAAGTATGTACCACAGATGTACAGCAGTTAAATTTGTAGCATATCTTCTGTACCTTACATATTTCATTACTATACTTTTAGGTGTAACGTGTAATGGCTGCTCACGTAGAGATTTTAGATTTAGACGGTATAAATGTCTCGTTTGTCAGGACTATGATCTCTGTGGAACGTGTTTTGATAATCAACAAGAAACTGACAAACATTCAAGTGCTCATCCAATGCAGTGTTTGCTCACTAAGGCTGACCATGATGTATTTTATTGTGGAGAAGTAAGTAATGCTTTCAAAAATCCAAACATCTTATCATAAATTGTTTATAAATGTTGTATACATACGGCAAACACATTAACTGTAATAAGGATTGACTCAGTGGTCTTCGCGTATAGTATCTAGCCATTTGTTTTGGGTTGATCCTAACCGTTTTGTATAGTTACCCATACTGCCTAGTACATGGATATTTATACACTTATTTAAATGCATATTTTAATCAACAGGAACTAAAACATAATCTAATACATATATTAGTTTGCAGTTTTACGCTTCTTATTTCAGTCGAGACCCAGGTATGGATGAATTAACATCTAGGTGAAACCCAAGCAAGTATTATCAAAAGATCTCTAATAATGGTGAATAACAGTATGGTTTATGCCCGTCGTTTGATCGTTATCAGTAACAACTGATTAAAATTTTGTCTACCAGTGGTAGTACTATCCAGGGATATCTAGAGACGATCGTCTTTGTCAGTTTGAAAATGCCTTCCTGTGTAACTTAACCTCCGTAATTGCGTATTGAAGGCTTCTGAAGAGAAATCATATGCAAAGAATGTAGTTTTCAGAAGTTTCACCCTTCTCATTTTTTAACATACAGGAATACAATAACAGATTTGAGATGAAAAGGTAAACAAAAGTAATTTGATTTCTAGGACATAGTTGATTCCGAAAACCAACAGTCTTATTGATACATCAAAAAAACGAAGTCATACAAATTACTTGACGGAATAATTTTGATACTTACTGTCTTAAAAGACAACTTGAAAGATTTGTCCGGGAATCTGCAGCTATACATTTTTTGAAACTGTGGGTCGATCCACAAACGTCTCTTTAAAATCAAGGTTGAGTTTACCTGTCCTGTTGACCAGACCAGCCTATAACGTGCTGAAAGTCCTATTGTGTGACATCCTATCACCCCGAAAATGTTAGTTGAAGTGGTAAAACTACAGGCAACTACTATTGTAGCAGTAATAAATTCTTTGTTGCTTATGCTGTATCTGTAAAGCAGTTTATCGTGGCCAGCACATATTAGGATATGTGGATATACGCAGTCGGCAGAAACTGTTGACGTTGATGAAAAAGCAGGAAGATTGATTCAAACGTGGAGATACTTCGACAATATTTAGTAATTTAGTGATCACTTGATGTGTTATCGGTCCGCTTCTACTGGGGAAATCCTGTTGGTGAGCACCATACCATTTTCTAACGCCAATTACCACATCGTTGCAAATTAGTATTTCAACTTCAAACAAACTGATATCATCGTTGAGTACACAATTTTGGATTGTACACCAGCATCAATTTGTGAGTGATTTTAATTTCAATCATTCTGGTATTTAGTGAATGGTTCTTCTATAAAACTAGTGTTTGGGGAGATATCTCTGTGAATTTCAAGAGGTGTCCTTTAGTTCTTGTGTCATTCGTAGTCTTCACCTGCGATAGACAGACAAAATCGACGTAAAACCTCTCACAGTAGTTTGTCAGTTCGATTTGCCATGTTTCACAGTAGTATACAAAGAACAGGTAGATATAAAAATACTATCATAGTAGACAGTTTGTGTGAGAGACTGAACATTTCGAAGATAAAAGTTGGTGCAAATATTCAAGGAGTGAGTACAACTGCGCCACTTTGACCGATTTTTGGTCATGTCACTAGGAGTGTTAAACCACTGACTCCAGTAATCTAGCGGATCCCGTCCAGGTGATCTACATCTCTCCACATGACTCATATCAACAGTCAGTAATTTCACCGACTGGTGCCACGTTTTGGTCTGGCCACTCTGAACACTTTCAACCTAATCCAACTTCCCCTAGCATGGCACGTCAAGGTAGACGGTCACTCGGTATGCACAGTGCATATTCAAGCCATCTCAGTCAAGTCAGGTTCACAATCTGATCAGTCAAATTACCTATCTTGCCTAGTATCCTTTGTCTGACTTCAATATTGCTCATACGATGTTTCCACCAAACACGAGCAATACTACAAAAATATCTATGGTCAAAACTCTGTAATCACTTCATATCTTCTACTTCCAACGATCATGTTTCACCACAGCCGTATAACTGGACAGCATAGACTGCAGCGCAGTGTACTCATCCTTTGATAGCCGGTTATCTCACCAGCGCCACAGGTCATGCAAGTTGGCAAGTGTAAAGCGAGCCTTCTGTATCCCAGCTGAGATTTCGTCTACAACCACCCCGTTCATCTCAATAATATAGTAACGGTTTTTAAACAGCATCTATGATTTCTTATCATAGACAAGCAAATCCGGGATAGAAGTAAGCTGTCATCTTCTTTTGATGTTCTCAAGTGCAGTGTCATTTGCCACTTTTTTTTTTATCAATACTGAGGGTTTCTTTTTCTGGTACTCAGCTTTACTAGGACATATTGTATCACTAGGTTAACTAATTACTTCCACTGACGTTTAATCAATTTTTACTTTTCAGTAGTTATTCAGATATCATTCTTTGACAAAATCTGTCTTCAAGCAACTCAACTGACCGAAAAATAACTTTTTCTACTACCTAAAGACTAGACCATATGTTAGAAAAGTGGGTGTCAGGAATTTTTCTATTTCCAGCTAGTGAATACTTCTTGTCAGCCTAATAGGACAGGTGAATATATTAATCACTAAACCACTGAGTTGATTGGCAATCCAGCCGTTATCAGAAGCCTTTTTTGAAGTGGTTAGTTTCCCGAATTCTCTGTGCAAATTCATTCACAACGGCAACCAAGCCGATATTGTAGATACAATTCTTAGTTTGAAGAGAATATAAAGACTAGAAATAATATAGACCACTAGGTTTTGACCGACTAAATCAACAGTATTACCTATTGTCAAACCTTCAGGTCTTCTGTTCCAACACTACTAAGAAGCCATAAACGAAAATGACATTTGTTATCCTGTCTTCTGAGTTCTACCGAAGTCTATCAAGTTACATCACTTTCTGGTGAGAAATAATTTGATCTCTTTTTAAAATTTGAAGTTGCATGCTGTCTTCCTAAACTGTTGCCCCTACTAAGGGGGACATACCACCAGAAGTTGCTGTATGAAATTAAGTTTTCATCTGACTTCCATTTTGACCTTACTCCTGACATGTCTGTCCCACTGGAATCTTACTTATCACTGTGATCGATCCAGTAAATGTGCTCCTCAGTCTTCTCTACCCATAAAGTAGTCACCTCCTCATTAATTTTTTTCACCTGATTCTAAGATTACCCGAATCGAAATGCAGTCAGCGAGGATATAGAGTAGGTAGTAAGCCACATATATTGTGTGGGAGCTATCGATACCACGTGACTGCTCATAGGT
The DNA here is from genome assembly GCA_944470555.2 of Heterobilharzia americana. Lineage (NCBI taxonomy): Eukaryota > Metazoa > Platyhelminthes > Trematoda > Strigeidida > Schistosomatidae > Heterobilharzia > Heterobilharzia americana. The sequence continues at coordinate 74,097,465 of OX104129.1, read as the reverse complement.
GGGGCGGTGCTCGAATCGGTGAAGTCGAGTACCTTGACCAATTAGCTATTGCTCCATGATTGTCATTTAAGTCACACACACACTTGCCAATTTTTATTACTCTAGGGTTTAAATTTTCATATTAGATTTGTTTATTTGATATAAAGCGCACAGTGACCTGCATATAGAAGAGAATGAAAAAATGGTTAGTTTTGACGTAACAAGTCTGTATACTAAAATACCAATCAATATGGCACTGGAGGCAGTCAGAAATCAACTAGATACTGACTCACAACTTACTCAAAGAACCAAGGCATCGGTTGATGAAATCATGTTAGGAGTGCAGTTATGCTTGACCTCGACAGTCTTCAAGTTTCAGGGAAAGATATATAGACAAACAGAAGGAGTAGCAATGGGATCACTAATATCCCCTATAGTAGCAGATATATTTATGGATAGTTGGGAAGATATGGCTTTACGAACATATAATCCGACACCTAAGATATGGTGGCGATATGTAGATGACACATTTACAGTGTTGAAATCGGAACATATCGACAGTTTCTTGACACACATAAACTCAGTAGTTAACGCAATCCAATTCACTTACGAAGTAGAAAATAAACAAGGAGAATTACCTATGTTGGATTGCAGAATAAAACGAAGGACAAATGGTGATTTAGATACTACCGTCTACAGAAAAGCAACATATTCTAACAGGTATCTAGACTTCACGTCATCTCATCCAGTGTCAGTTAAAGCGGGTTTAGTCAAATGTCTAAATAACAGAGCTGAGAAACTCACTAGTCATTGTAAGGACTTAAAAAAGGAATTGAAACACATAAAAGAAGCGTTAATAATTAATAATAATCCCCATCATTTTATTAAGAAATTCACACAAACACATAAGAAGGAAAATAATAACACTAATACAAATACAAATAATAGCGACAACATAAGCAGAAAGGAAATCAACACCTCTATTGTGATACCATACAAGGAAGGAGCATCAGAAACCATACGTAGGATTCTCAACAAGGTTGGAATTAGGGTGGCATTTAAACCAACAAACTCACTTAGAGGCTAAAAGATCCGATAGAACCAATTAGGCAAAATAATATAATCTACCAAATTCCATGTAATGACTGTGAAGTCAAATACATAGGTCAAACTAGCCGGTCGGGGTCAGTTAGATTAGGAGAACATAGGAATTTAGCTAAACATAGAACGACAGACCCCAATAAGATCAATAATCTAGAAAAACACTCAGCCATTGCATTACATTCATTAACACACAACCATACAATAGGGTGGGACAAAACCACTGTACTTAAGTCTAATATAGCTAGATGGAGAAAGAGATTAATTACTGAATCTTTGTTCATCGAATCCACATCCAACACATAATAGGAATGACGCAACACCTATACCAGAGATATGGAAAACTTTACTACCAATCAAAAAACAAAAAACAAAGAGAGATCAGGTGACAGGACTATAAAATCAGATATCGAAAGAAGTGTGATTACATTGATATGATTATGAGCAATAATTTATGCTCGAAACGTAATCAAGTAAATGATACTGTATCACTGTGCGCTTTACATCAAATAAACAAATCTAATATGGAATTACATTCTACCACAGTGCCCAAGTTTTACACTTATATTAGGTTTAAATTTTCGTTCACATAATTTCGTCTATCATTTGTATGTAACACTCGTAAACGTTTTTCTTCCCAATGAGCCCTAAATGCAGCTGATTTCACTTTCTTTAGGCAAAAAGCTTTCAAGAAGCAGTTTACTGGTTCAAATATCATTTAACCCTGTTAAATTGATGTTAGTTTCTAAATTAGTAAAGTAGTTTACACATTCACCCTCTTGACTTTTTGCCCATAAATGAGTTGTTGGTGTAAATCAGTCCTGTTAGATCATGTTATGTTTCACAAATGCCAAAATGCATACTAAATACTCAAATTTTCTTCCTGAGCCTTCACCGGATCCAAGATCACGCTTCTATTGTCACCTAACGACATTATACTTTTCATGAACTCTATTTTAGTTAGGTTATCTCCAAGCAGAAACTAAACTTGAGGAAATAAAGGTTAGAGGACCTACTTACATCATTATGCTTCTGACAAAGTGGAGCGTGAAAAGTGACAATTAACGTCCTCGATAGACACCAGTTGATCGTTATACATCCAGAAGACGGTTCAATACAAGACTGAGTTCTAGCAGACAACTCAGTAAAATAAAATTAGACATTCCCAAGAAAGGTATCTACTGATGGAACTAAATACTGCTTTCTGGTCAAGAAATGTCACTAATATCATCTACTGGTTAATTTATACCTGAGTCCCATAATCTGGCATAGGATGAAGATGTGACTGATATGCCTCTCTTGATGCCTGAAATTTATCTTGTTTCCTCGTTCCAAAACCCATTAAGTCACCGAAAGAATCTATGACTGCTTTGTAAATATGGGTGCACATGTAATTGTTGGTGAACCTATCTATCCATGAAAATGCAAACACGAGATCACTAGTAAACTTTAGCTATTTATTTGTCAATGTATACAGGGCATCATTTCTATTGATACATTATTATGCCAGTTTGTTCTTTCAGCAAATTTTCAGCTCATAACTTTATTATTATTATTATTATTATTATTATTATGACTACATATTTTTAGAGTTCAACTAAACAATGTGTTCAAAGTTTCACCTGTTCAGTATGTGGCCAGCTAGGTTTCACAGAGTCATCTTTATCGAATCATGTATTTTCCCATCATCCAAATGCTGGTAATTCAGAAGTACTCTGTCCATTCTGTGCAGTTCAAACTGAAGGTGATCCGAATCGTACAACGCATGACATTGCTGGTCATTTCAAAAGTGTTCATAGTCTTTCACCTTCAGGGAATAATAGTAAAAGTAAGTTCTGGATTGCAAGCCAATAATACTGTTTCTGTTTCCTATACTCAACTGTAGTGATTTCTCAGTAATTCATTTCCGTTTTATACAGTTGTCATGTAGCGGAGAATCTAAATTATTGATATTGATGTTAACCTGAAACATGAGAGTAAACCGTGCCTGAAGAAATTCGAAATACAACTTAGTAACCATGTACACGTTCATTCCGTAGGTAGTCACACGTATTGTGTAATAGCTTGACCACGCAGACCTTAATAAGTTGTAGTAGGTTTCGAACCCATGACCCACTAATTGAGAGCTAAATACCTGCATTATACTTGACAAGCTTACTTTATTTCCACCATGCACTCCAAGACGTTTTAGACCAATAATGACATTTAGAGTAATAGTGAGATAGGAATAAATTATATTGAGTCATAAGTGGCCGTTGAGAAATCTAACTAACAAATTACTTTTTATATACACTCTTCCTTTGAAGGTCCTGAACCATTGAATGTAACCAGCCATTCTTCAATTCCGGGTTCATTTATTCACCGTGGCAGTTCTGCTAATCAGAAATCCTCTAACACTGCAAGTTTATCCACTCGAACAACTAATCAACCACGTGTTCACGATGTCGGTATTGACAAACCTGTGAATCGCAACTGCACTACTACATTACACAACCGCTTGGTGGTTGACTCATCATGTCACAATCAAAATACTGAGAATATGAATCGTATTACATCACAGCTGATATCATCGAATTCACGTTTCACTCCTGGTAGTATAGTAGCAATGAAAAACTACTTGAAAGCATTAAAACGCAATGACAAGAAGTACAATAGTGACAGTATCAATAATGGATTGTCTAATGAACAACAACAGGCTAAGGAGTTCACAGACGATGATAATCAAGAAGCAGATCAAAATTCAATCAACACTCATCTTGATCTATCTGGTAAGGGAACAGATTCACAGTCTACAGTTGATAAATCATACCACACTGGAGCTATGCTGTCTCATGATAGTAACAATCAAGAATCAGTAAGTGTGTAATTTGTGTGCTGTTTTTAGCATAAGTAGTATACTACTGAACGGAAGTTTTCATATCACACTATACAGCGATTTAGTTATTATATGAAGATATATTAGCAGTACAATAGGCCCATGTTTAGTAAGTTCGTTTTATTAACAGATGTTCACTGTTTCCCTCTTGTAGTTTCCATAACATTGTTTGGAATCACCTAGAAATGTATGTGGATAGTCACTTACACTTTTATGTAGTCACTGATCAAACGCGGATAATCGTTAATAGCACAAATATGTGATCATATTCTGTTGTAAATAGACTGAAGTTTGGGAATACCGGCTATTGTACCCCGACCCAGTGACTCGTTGGTCGTAAACTCCGTTTGAAACAAGATTGAATCCCTCACAATACTGAAGTATCCCGAACTGAGATAAAGCAGTTGTGTAGTACATCAAAACCGTGATTGGTTTTCAGCTTAAATCCCGTGTTCAAGTTACCTGATTTACAAAAATCATTGACTTGAGTTAACTGTGACACTTGGGTACTGTATTAGAATATAATTCCCCATATTAGATTTGTTTATTTAGCATGGGACACAACGATACAGTGTTATTTACTTTGATGACATTTCGAGCATATACTATTGATCATAATCATATCAATGTAATCATACAGCCTTCAACATCTCACTTTTACTGTCCTATCACCTCATATTCTTTGTTTCACTGGTAGTGAAAATCTTCACATCTCTGGTATAGAGTGTTATATCTTCGTCGCCAACGGTTATATATTCCGAATGAATATAATAAGCACGTTTAACTGACAGTTAACTTAGTACGCAAGAGCCACTACCTGTAACCCCAGGACGGATAGAGAGAAGATCGAAGCTGGATGATGGGAGAGTTTATTACTCCGGGAATATAATAATAATCAATCCCAAAACACGTGAATATGTACACACATGACCATATCCGCAACTTGAGACATTGGCATAGTAAGAGTAAATATTAACCAGTCAGCAAATTACATTACAATGGGGGCAGAAAATAAACTACTAGTTATACCATAAAAATGTTGTAGGAATGCCAAGTTAAAAACGTCCAGATCAATAACAATGTTTTCCGCAAAACTAGGGCCTCACAACATAGAGGTAGCATCATTTCTATTACATATGTTGGGTGTTGATTCGATGAACAAGGATTCAGTAATTAATCCTGCTCTCTCTCCACCTAACCATTGTATTGGACAGTGGATTTATCCCACCTGATTGTGTAACTGTGTGTTAATTAACAGTTTATATACACGTGTGATCACGTGTTTTTTCTTAAAAGCTCGACATGCAGTGATGGACTATGAAAACTTTTCAGGGATTTCCAGGCATCCTTGAGGAGTCTAGAGGATATTGTTGCACTCCATAACAGTTTTGCTTCCTTATTTAAGTCTCTGCACTGACTAGTGGGTTTTTTAGCCCTATAATTCAGACATTTGACTAAGCACTCCTTACTGATACTGGATAAGATGACTTGAAGTTTAGATACCTGTTAGAATTGCAAAGTAAAAAGGAAGACGGATGGTGGTTTAGAAATTAATGTCTACAGGAAACTAACAAACTGTTACAGGTATCCATCGAGACTTTCAAGTCATGGCATCCAAAATCACTTAAAGTGCATTCGAGGAAATGTTTCAGTAATAGAACTGAAAAACTCAACTGTCAATAAAAGAATCGAAATAAGGAATTGGAACACATAAAGAAGACACTTCTGACTAACAGTTATTCCCTAGAATTTACTAAGCAACTTGTAAGAGCATTTAAGGAAGCAACAATTAATGGTAATATGAATTGTAACGACAACACAAGCAGAAAAAAGTTCAAGGCTTTTAAGCAAGAAAAATCAGAAGTTTTAAGGGTGCTTCTCAACAAGAGTGGAATTAGAGTGGCATTCAAATCTACAAACTCACTCACAGATAAACTTTGTAGGTTTGAGGGTCAGTTCGATTATGATAAGGTAGCAATTTAGTCAAAGAGAGAATGACAGACTCCAATAGGATCAATAATGTAGAAAAAACTCTGCTATTTGCATGCCTGGATTAACGCAGAGTTACACAACTGGGTGGGATAAATCCACTGTTCAATATATATATATATATATATATATATATATATATATATATATATATATATATATATATATATATATAATAATGGAGAGAGAGAGAGAGGGATTGATTACTGAATCTTTGTTCATCGAATCAACACCCAACATATGTAGTAGAAATGACGCACTACCTCTATACCAGAAATGTGAAGATTTTCACTACCAGTGAAACAAAGAATATGAGGTGATAGGACAGTAAAAGTGAGATGTTGAAGGCTGTATGATTACATTGATATGATTATGATCAATAGTATATGCTCGAAATGTCATCAAAGTAAATAACACTGTATCGTTGTGTCCTATATTAAATAAACAAATATAATATTGAAACTGTAGACTTGGTGAATCATGAGACTTATTGACTTGTAACTTCGAAGTAGTTACGTGGGAATTGTGCTTAGCTTCTGTTGTAACCTGCCTCATCCACCAGTACACTAAGCGACGTTACTTGTGATGCATTCGTGCGGGTGGAGAACAACATTTTTGACTGCTTGGCTGTCTAACTACTCTCAATACTAAATCCCAGCAAAGGAAAATCAAAAGACGTGGTGAACAGGGCAGGAGTGTATACTGACTATAGAATGAAATGGGAAAAAATCGTACATTTTTCCATCATAAGAAAAAGAAACTTTGCCACCTGTATGAAATATAACTTCTAATTTTATCACTAAAGCATCCTGTTACTAAACCCCCCTGTAGCAAATAACTAGTTATCTGTAAAACCACGTAGTATTTGGTGTATCAGACTGTTTTGGAGTTGTAGTTTACTAGCTGGCTCGTATTCAGCAGATGTGAAAGCCAGGTAATTTCGAGTGACTTTAAAGGCCACTGCAGTGATCAGTCAAACACCTCTGTTTATATTAGTTCGATGTTTCAGTAGTTGTCAGGGTGGACTTTAAAGTTACTTGTAGTTTGATTAGTTGGTCTTTGAAATCTAACCTGCATGATGGTGACTAAATCTGTAGGATGACGATTTTCAGTTTCGTCACTTCGATCAGATTTCAATATATGTTTCAGTGATGACCGATATCTAGTAGCAAACACAGTTAGAGTTCACTCCTGCTGGATCCTTTTCAGTATCTTTATTATCAATACATTTACAGGAGTATTTTGGCTCATTTCAACATATTTAGTTTTTATCTTTCATCTGTTCATGTAAACAGTGTCCGTTAGAAACAAAATTTATGGAAAAATGCTGAAATACTCAACACCCTAGTCATCACTGAATTTGCCACAAGTTTCATTCTTTTTTCTAATGTAACAACAAATTTTTAAAAGTCTCCTCTCTGTATGCCTGACTGATTTGTTGTTTTGTTTCTTTTTTGCTGTATTTTGTATAATTACAATTGTCAAACATGTATTCAATCGCAAACTATCCTGTAAATTTAACTCTCCAGGTAGTTGAAAGTCAATGCAACTTACCGACTGATTGTGCAACAACCTCTTCTGGTAATCAGGAATCAAAGTCTGATGAAACTTGTATCTCTCCGTCTCCTCTTGAGAATGCAAACGCTAACGACCAAGCAGACATTCCGATCACTGATAGTAATCGATACCTAGAGTCTTTAACATCTGAAATGTTAGATCATAAGCTGAATTCACTATTCCCTAACCCCTCAAAATGTACAAAATCAGCTTCAGGTGATCCGCATCTGAAATCAGGCAATGATGATAAATCAAAAGACGCTAACAAAAAGCTAATTTTTAATTCGTAAGTTTGATTATCCCCTTTCTCTATTGTGGTCACTGGCTACAAGCCTAAGTAATAACCATTTATGAGTGGCATCAATGTATGAAGTCTCTGACTGTTAGCTTGAGCCATGTGGGGCGATACAGACTAGCCGGTTAAGGTCCACAGGACAAGAGGAACCAGTGGTTAGAGACTCTAGGTGATATGGCTCAGAACCTATGTCAGTGTCGCAGAAGTATACACATACTATCCTCATCTTAACGACGCTATACCGAATCTCACCATTTTCTCATTCTACCTTTCTTGCTTTAAGTACTTTATATCTCTTTTGACTGAATTTTCTTTTCTTCATCTTCCACTTCACTGCCATTTCGCTTGATGTAGTGATATGAGGTGTGGCAGCTTGTATGGTTACGCAGGAATGCCTGGTCCTATGTTGGTGGATGATGATGATCTATGAGTGAGTTAGCGAGTCACCTTATAAAGAGAACTTCGAAAGTTTATGGTTGCAAGTTGGATTGATTTCTATGGATACGAACGCTGTTGACACGAAATCTAATTGTTTTTCAATGAATAGATGCTAGCTACCTCTTGAATCCCGCTCACGTAATATTTAGGAGGAGACGCAACATCACAAAATTTGTCCCATCAGGTATCAGTATTAATGAAGCGACCATCCAGGAATTTCGTTTTATTCTGTGAATATACAGTGCATACAAAAATTACTCAAAATAACCAAACTCTACCACTTCTGAATCTTAGTTTACCATTCTACTGGTTGGCGTTGTGATCAACCAACTCCTGATTTGGTGCATTTTATTACATTGGTGTCCTATGTTTTGCTTTTCTCGTAAAATATCCAACCTATGACAGAATCCATAAACATGGAAAAACATTGACCTGATTTATCTGAAGGATCAGTATTGCAACATGTAGAGCAGTTTGAGGCTGACAATAATCCGTTTATTGCAGAAAACACTCGTGATACAGTACGAAATTTTCAGCGTGTTGTTGCTCCAGGACTGGTCTTCGAAGGTACCTCGACAAACATTAGAAAGTGGAGCGGTTGAGTGTATCGACCACTTCACTTACCCGGGAAGTTGAACCAGCTCTGGTGGCTCAGTGGCCGATGAAATCTCTGCACGAACACAAAAGGGTCGACTGGCTTTTGCCAACTTACGACATCTGTGGCGCCGCCGTGATATCCGATTGTCCACTAAGGGTCGTGTGTACCACACAGCAATCCGGTCTGTCCTACTGTATGGCTGTGAAACATGGCCATTGAAGGTGGAAGACATGAGAAGGCTAGCTTCAGGTGTTGGACCACCGTTGTCTTCGTAGTATAGACCGTATTCCGTGGTGTCACCACGTGAGTAACGCACAAGTCAGGCGTCGAGTTTACGACAGGAGAGGTGAGACAGTTGATGATATAGTTGTGAACCTTCACCGACTGAGACGGTTGGGATGTGTTACGTGTGCCTAGTAGGTTCAGGCTGGAAAAACGGTCGGCGCGGCCAGATTGAAATATGACTTCAATACATTAAGTCCTTGTCTGTTTGTTTGAGTCATGTGGGGCGATACAGACTAGCCGACTGAGGTCTGCAGGACAAGAGAAATCAGTGGTTAGAGACTCTAGGTGATATGGCTCAGAACCGATGTCAATGGCGCAAATGTATGTTTGCATTATCCTCATCTTAACCACTCTACTCAATCTGATCATTTTCTCATTCTTCCTTTCCCTCTTTTACTACTTACTACCTCTTTTGACCGAATTCCCTTTTTTCTCCCATCTTCCATTTTATTGCCTTGTTACTCAGTGTGCTGATATCAGGTGTGGCAACTAGGACAGTTACGCAGTAATGCCTGGTCCTATGTTGACCTTGATGATGATGATGCATGTAGTAAGCATTTCGACGAATTCCCCATTCATGCTATGTTTTCAAATGGAATAGTTACAGGATCCGAGTAACTTTAAGAATGACCACATTATAAGCAATCATATCTACCGACTAGCTGCTGTTAGGTTATCGTCTAGTCTATGAGTACACTGTTGCAGTAGAGAACAAATGGAAAGGCATGTAGAAGTCTGGCGGTTGAGGTTCTGTCAGCCAGTATGAAAATCTGCGGTTTGAGTTGTGTATCCCAAGAAAAGTTATATAATGTACTATTATACGCTTAGAAGGTTATTGTCACCCATAATGATGTTTTCTTCTAATTCTATTGATAATTTGATAAAACAATAGGTTGAAAATATTTCAGAAATGTTTGAGTACACAATTAGGTTTTAAAGTTCAAGAGGAGCGATTTGATGTAATATATTCGGTCGAAATACTTTTTTTGGTAGCTCAAAATCTAAGTAGGCCACCAAGTGTCCCTCACGTTCAATCACTGTATAATAGTCTGTTCATACAGATTAATTGTTCACTGGTTATTGTATCAGGTATACATTATTGCACATTCATGTACATATGATATATGTAATAAAGTTTTCTTCATCTTTTCAGTCATGCAAACGATCATCAGTCAGAACTGCCAACTAATATTCAAGATGAGTGGGATATTAATTGGCATATGTTTTTAAATGAACTAATTTGGTCCAGCCTTTGTAGTGTCGAAACACCATCGAGGATCAGCTAAAAATTTGTATAGATCTACGCGTATATACATATTTCTACGAGTTATTTCTCAGAGGATCATCTATCAAGACCACTTATGATATCTTCATCTTGTTGCTTTATGCTTGTTATTGGATCTGTATAAAGTTGTGTGGATAAATTCGTCATAACCCATCTGTACTTCCTTCCCCTTTCAGTACTTGTTCCCATTTTAGTTATTCGGTTCAGCTGTGAAGACAGGAAAGAGCAGTAGTGGATTATGCCCCTCAGTCTGTGTACATAATATGTGAGGTGTTTTTTGACAATCATATCTTGCCTTGCCTATTGCATAGATATATAAAATGTCTTTTCAGTTACCTGAGTGTGATTGTTAGAGCTGTAGTGTTTTTAAACTCTACCGCCAATTGGTTGTAATGACTGCTTCATATGTTGTATTTAAGTGGAGGAGGACTAAATTCGTTCATCTTTGTATCTTATTGTGTAACAACCTGTTGCTTTCTCCACCTATTACCATCTTTTATATTCTGCTTTGTCCGTCTACTTAACAAGACGAAATAGAAGAAGGGGAAGAATATTGTGATCTATTACATGAAATAATCTGGATCTTAGTCTTAGCATTGTCCATCACCAAAATACATTTTTGAAATAATCTTTCATTTTACATTGCATCAGTATTTACACCATTAAATGGTGGCTTCTCTATTTCTTTTGCTGTCTATAGAAAGTGTGTTTGTTCAGGTACAATTTCTTGAGTGTCTGTCTATAATTTCGTTAGAACGGGCTCTTATGACCTGACTGCATTAGTGGGCAAACAGTGACTTTTTCCTCAAGTCGACAGTTAACACCAAACAAAAGGTGACCTGCTTAGATGAAATGGATCTGATTCGATCGATAAATACTCGTACAACTTGGCTGTTTGTATACAAGTTCGGTGATGTTAAAGCGGAAAAATTAAATAGCAGGAAGTTAGATGATCGTCAGGGTGCCTTGAAATCATTAAGGCATATCTGCAATTTTAGAACTCATATCCCCTCTGGAATCCAAACCCACGTCACCTAGTGCTACAGTCAGAGACGTTACTATCGAGCTGCTGCGACTAACTTCTAGGATCGGATGATGTACAATGGTTGGTTACTTGAGAACAATCGATTTCATTTAGTCTTTTGTGATAGCTTTGCAATATGATCACTAAGGTATGCAACTCAACATCGTAGTGCACTTGGATTAGTGAAGTGTTTGGAGGAAGTTGGCAGTAAGTCTGAACCGAGGTTTCTTGCTTTGGCACTTCTCAGTTACGTGTCGGGAACCTTGCGAAACACATGGTTCTCATAGATATTCGAACCAACACTATCTAGCCCTGCATTTAACTTGGAAATACTGCTGAATGATTATCAGTGATAATGAAACACAGGTTCAGAGTTGCCCATCCACTTTCTAATTCCACGGGATATCAATCAAAGTGCACTACGATGTCAAGTTTCCTAGAATCCTAACCATATTGCAAGCTTGATTGACAGGTTTCAGTTAGTGATTAATATTAGATAATATGATCCTGGTTACCTCAGTAACCAACCAATTTGAGTAGCGTAGTGGAAACCGAAAAATAGCATCATTTAGAGCAGCAATAATAAAAAGCTTTGTTTCTCGAAGTTACATTGCCTACAGAGTTATATATGTTCATAAGTACAAATTAATATAATCAGTAAACAAACCAAGGAATGTTTCAAACATCATCGACGTGGAAACTGGTTGTCTGGTATTTTCAATTTATATAGTGTCTTCCCTAAATAAATCAGGCTGTTCGACATAGATTGTTAACGAGTGGCGCTAGGAACAGCAGCAAAACATAGTAATTGACTACAAAGTTGTGTGCCGTTGGAGTGTTTCCTGCAGATGATCAGCAGCTGATACTGCTTTCCGTAAGGTAGGAATAAGTTGACCACAAAATGCCGCACCCAACTGTATTGCGGTCTTCCAGTGGTGTGAAATCCCATCAGCAGTCTCGTGCACGTTCATACAGTAGGCAATAAACTACACCTATCGTGTGAGGGCTAGTGATACTGACTGCCGAAACCTCGGTAGGCGGGGCTTGGTTCGATCCTGTGGACCATCGGTTGGGGGCTAAGTGCCTAGATCAATGAGCCACTGTTCCAGCGGCATAAATATAGATTATCTGGATGGGTCTATATAGTTTCATTAATCTTCAAAAAATTATGTGTAACTCGCAAAAAGCTTGGTACTTTTGTGCCTAGGAAGGCTGGGTCATGTTCCTCATGCTTTCTGTTATAGTGATTCAGCACGAATGGAAAAAGGTAGATGAAGTAAGGTAAATAGGCCAGGCCTTTTTGATCTAAGTGAATGAACATAGAACATACCACTAACCGGAGCGGTGAAAACCATTAAAGTGGAATGGATATCATGTTCAACACTGTTCAACTTCATACTGAGTAAAAAAGTACTATATTAAATGTTAGTTGAGATTACAACTCTGATTGAATCCTAACATCGTTATACAAAGGACCAACTTTATCTAAATAATTGACTAACTGCTACAGAACTTTAAATAGCTGTGCAGTTCTATATGATATCAAGATCGGATTCGTTACCTTCAGGTTGCTTTACGAATAAACCCTGTGGAATATAATGCCGTTGTACCATCAATTTATACTCAACAGCCGTGCTCCATTGACTATAACTAAAAGCCTGCAAATCACTTCGATCTATCCACTGTGTGACCATTATCAACTAGATGCGACAAAACAGAGCATCTTACAGATTTAACCTGTCACGGGGGATAAGGTAAAAGCGTTCAAAGTGATTTCCCGAACCTTTCTGATCGAGTTCCGATTCGCCTCTTACATACAAACTTTGGCTATGAGGATTCGAACGAACGATCTTAACCCCCTGTATTCAGAAGAAATTTGAGCAGCTTTCATCCATGCCTAATGAATGATTTTATCTGTGAATTGTAAAATGTAATTCCCCCCCTTTTATTTCATATTTGTCGCTATATTCACCTTCGAACTTTATTCATCCTCCAGCATAACGAAACCTTATTGTCCTTTTCCAAGCTTTGACTTGCTTTATCTGTCTGTTTCAACACCTGTTTACATTATCGTGTCATTTTGAACATTCGTATTATCCTCGATACTACCACTAATTTTACTATTCTAAAGTGATGTAATCCATAACTCACGAATGACCTTGACACTTGATATTTTATAAATATATTGAGAACTGTGTTTTTTGAAGTGGAACCTGATGAGATCTAATTGAAAACAATAATGTTCGCTTACATCTCTTGTTAGAATTCTCAGCAAACTGTTTTTGATTGTACGCTTTTGTGATAAGAAGTTGGTTTTCAAAGAAAAAGGTATTCGCAAAATCCTATCATCTATCTATACTATATTCTCGTACAGTTCATACTCTATTAATAAGAAATTAAGGAGTTCCAAATGTATCATGTTTACTGCTAATATTCAAAAGCCTTAAAGGACATCGCTAAATGAGTAGAGCTACCCGTACGTCTCACCATAAGCTCAAACATGCCCACAAGCGTTCGACCGATAGCTGCTACCTTGACGTGGTGGTCGGGCTTGCATATCACAATGACCCAACGAGCTATGCTGGTGGAACGCTTGTTCCCTCGAGGTCCTACCATACCAGAAAGGTCTGTTGGGTAGTGGTTAGACGAAAAGCAGTTACCGTTATAGTGTAAATTGCTACACTATGATGGGGGTCTGAGGGCGAAGTCGTACTGCTGCTAGCTGGATGGGGTGTGACAGCAGTAAGGTGTTTCCCTTGGATGACCAGCAGTGCCAAGCTGATGCTGCCTTCTCAGTGGAAGGGGGGGTTAGAAAAGGTCGGCCCCAAAAATAACACACTCCACCACGCCCCACGGTCTGCCGGGCCGGCGGTGTTGGTTCACTTGTCGTTTCCTTTCGACCATCCGGCCCCAAAAATACAAAAATTCAAAATAATCATACTCAAAAGGCTGGGTGTGACAGGCCTCAAGCAGATGTCCGATGGGCTCTGCGGTCACACAAATCTCTTTCAGGTACCTTAAGAAGAAATAGCCTTCCACGGTGTGGGCAGCCGGGAAGTGTCAACCGCCCTCACAACTCTGTCAGCACCCAAGTTTCTTCTGACTGCTATCCTCCTCCTCCATCATTACCTTCTAATCTTCCTTCACGTCTCTTAATTAATGATGCTGCATCATCTTCAATTTCTCCTACCTCTGCAGCCTTCGACAACGATCTGAGTCCACAGAACAGCATCCCTGGTCTCCTTAAACCACGCTCCAAATTACATATTGGAGCCTTCAATGTCCGCACCCTCCGTCAAATTGGCCAACAGGCTTCGTTGGCAAAGACTCTAGCAACTCGGGCATGGATGTGTGCTGTGTTTGTGAGACACGCATACAGGACCCAAGTGTGGTTATTCACCTGACCTCTCCTGACCAATCTGGTGAATCCGCAAAATTCACCCTTCGAGTTTCTGGAGATTCGATAGCTAGCTCTCGTGGTCTTGCAGGTGTAGGTATAGCATTAAGCACCAGGGCAGAAAACTCACTACTAGACTGGATCCCAGTTGATAGTCGCCTCTGCGCTATGAGGCTGAACGGCACAGTGAGAACTAAAAGGAATAGTGAGACTCGCCGTTGTCTCTTTGTAATCTCTGCTTACGCACCCACTGACTGTAGTTCGGATGAAGTGAAGGACGAGTTCTACCATAAACTGTCTAACCTCCTCTCGAAAGCCAAACGTTCGGACGTAGTGGTTGTTGCAGGTGACCTCAACGCACAGGTGGGTAGACTGAGTGAGGCAGAAAGGCACTTAGGTGGCACTTTCGGAATCCCAGCTGAACGTACAGATAACGGTGATCGCCTATTACAACTATGCTCAGATAACCGCCTATTTTTAGCCAGCACAAATTTCAGACATAAAGAAAGGCACTGTCTGACCTGGCGTCCACCGAGCTCGACTCAGCGATGGACACAGATAGACCACATTGCTATTAGTCATCGCTGGAGAGGATCGGTGGAAGACTGCCGCTCCTTCTGGAGTACGTGTTTGGACAGCGATCATGCGTTGGTCCGAGCACGTATATGCCTGCGTCTCAATGGACGTAGAAAAAATTTGGCAACAAAACCACTACGAGTTCTGCTGGACAACGAAAACACCAAAGCCGTGTTCAGTGAGAAGTTGGCTAGGCAGTTATCGGAACAAAAGACTGTCACTCATCCAGAAGAAGCTTGGTGCCATCTTCAGTCTACTGTAAAAGCAGCACTGGAGACTGTAGCCGACTCCAAGATAATGGCTAAAAAGAGCCAGTGGATATCAGCAGCTTCTTCCAAACTAATGGATGCACGTGAATGCATCCCTGCAGGCTCTGAGTACAATGAAGAGCGAGCGCAACTTAAAAATAAACTGACGAAAAGTCTGCGCAACGATCGTGAACAGTGGTGGGCAGCAAAGGCTAAAGAGATGGAAAAGGCAGCGGCGATCGGTAACAGTAGACAGTTATTTAGACTTATTAAGGAGACTGGGGGGAAATGGTCAACAACAGTTAGTGAGGTTATAGCGGAGAAGGACGGATCGGCGATTCACTCGCAGGGAAGGCGACTGGGACGATGGGCAGAACACTTTGAGGAACAGTTTAACTGGCCTCCAGCCACCATTGCGCTGCCCGCTATCCAGTCGGACCCTGAATGGGACATAGAGACAGGTCCCCCAACACTAGAAGAAGTTGAGAAAGCGGTAGGTAGCCTGAAACGGGGAAGGGCAGCAGGACCAGACGGACTACCTGCTGAGGTATACAAGAATGGTGGTAGAGTTCTCTTAGTCAGGCTAACGGAAGTGTTAGCCAGTATATGGGAATCAAATACGATCCCCTCCGACTGGTCTAAGTCACTCATCATCCCAGTCTTCAAGAAAGGCGAGAAGTCCTCTTGTGATAACCACAGAGGAATCAGCCTGACAAACATAGTGTCTAAGATCCTAAGTTCTATAATTCTCCGACGCCTGAGTGGAGCTCGGGAACAGCAAGCCCGAGAAAACCAGGCAGGCTTTAGACCTGGCCGTGGATGTATCGACCAAATATTCACACTGCGCCAGGTCCTGGAACATAGGCATGCTTACAGACGCCCGACAATAGCTGTATTTCTCGACCTGAAGGCGGCATTTGACTCCGTTGATCGAGAAGTCTTATGGCAGTGTCTGTCACTGAAAGGCGTGCCTAGTAAGTACATCACCTTATTGAAAGCTCTCTACTCGAACACTTGTGGGCATGTTAGAGCCTATGGTGAGTTGTCCAGGGAGCTATACTCATCAAGTGGTGTCCGTCAAGGATGCCCACTATCCCCATTCTTATTTAATTTTATCATAGATATTCTTATGGAGGTTTCCCTCTCGTCACCTAATTACAAAGACGTTGACCGGATCACAGGTGAATTTTCCTTAGATCTAGAATATGCAGATGACATAGTCCTGTTAGGTGAAGACGCTGACAAGATGCAGAGTCTTCTGAACACTTTGAGTGGGAATTTGAGAATGTTTGGGATGCGATTTTCACCACCCAAATGCAAATTTTTGCTCCAGGACTGGTCTTCAGCGGTACCGCGGTTAACAATAGAGAGTGAAGTGGTTGAGTGTGTTGACCACTTCACTTACCTGGGAAGTAGGATCAACCCGGTGGGTTAGTTGCCGATGAGATTTCTGCACGGATACAAAAGGCTCGATTGGCTTTTGCCAATTTGCGCCACCTATGGCGCCGCCGTGATATTCGTTTGTCTATTAAGGGTCGCGTGTACTGCACAGCAGTCCGCTCTGTTCTACTGTATGGCTGTGAAACATGGCCATTGAAAGTGGAAGAACAAAAAGGGTTCAGGTGTTTGACCACCGTTGCCTTCGTAGTATAGGACGTATTCCGTGGTGTCACCATGTGAGTAATGCAGAAGTTAGGTGTAGAGTTTTAGGGAGAAGAGGTAAGTCAGTCGACGAGGTTGTGAACCTTCATCGACTGAGATGGTTGGGACACGTACTACGTATGCCTAGTCACCGATTGCCTCGTCACACAATGTTGGCTGAGGTGGGTTCAGGCTGGAAAAAGGCCCGAGGTGGCCAGACTAAAACATGGCACCAATGTATGAAGTCTCTGACTGTTGGTTTAAGCCATGTAGGACGATGCAGACTAGGTGGTTGGGGTCCACGGGACAAGAGGAACCAGTGGTTGGAGACCCTAGGTGATATGGCTCAGAACCGAAGTCAGTGGCGCAGATGTATACACACATTATCCTCATCTTAACAACGCTATACCGAATCTCACTATTTTGTCACTCCTCTTTCCTTTCTTCTCGTACTTTATATTTCTTTTGACTGCATTCACTTATCTTCATCCTTCACCTCACTACCTTTTTACTTGATGTGCTGATATGAGGTGTGGCAACTCGGACCGTTACGCAGTAATGCCTGGTCCTATGTTGATAATGATGCCTTGAATAAGGTTATATACTTATTCGGGACGCCTTTCAGTCAGAGACATTACCATGAGGTTTCCCGACCAATTGATTCGAATGCCGCCTATAGATCGAGAAATACGGCTAGTCTCGGGCGTCGGTAAGCGTGCCTGTGTTCCAGAACCTGTCGCAGTGTGAACATTTGGTCGGTACACTCGCGGCCGGGTCTAGAGCCTACGTGTTTTTTCGGGCTTGCTATCCTCGAGTTCCACTCAGGCGTCGGAGAATTATGGAACTTAGAATTTTAGATACTATGTTTGTCTCTCTGATTCCTCTGTGGTTATCACAGGAGGACTTCTCGCCTCTCTTGAAGATTGAAATACTCAGTGATTTAGACCAGTCAGAGGGGATCGTATTTGACTCCTAAATACTAGTTAACACTTCCGTCGACCTGACTAAGAACACTCTACCACCACCCTTGTATACCTCAGGAGTTAGTCCGTATGTCTTTCCCCGTTCCAAGTTACCTACAGCTTTCTTGACTTATGCAAGTGTTAGGGGCTTACCTCAATGTTTTTATTTAGGATTCGAGTGCACAGCACGCAAAGCAATGGTGACTGGAGGCCAGTTAAACTGTTCCTCGAAGTGTTCTGCCCATCGTCTTCCCTGCGAGTCAATCGCAGATCCGTCATTCCCCCCTTACAGTCTCATTAACCGTTGTTGACCTTTCTCACCCAGTCTCCTTAATAAGTCTAAATAAACGTCTACTGTTACAAATCCCTGCAGCCTTTTCCATCTCTTTAGTATTCGCTGCCCTCCATTGTTGGCTGTCGTCGCGTAGACTTTTTCTCTATCTACTTTTAAGTTGCACTCGCTATTCACTGTATTCAGAGCCTGCAGGGATGCGTTCACGTGCATACATTAGTTTGGAAGAAGATGCTGATATCCACTGTCTCTTTTTAGCCACTATTTCAGAGTCGGCTACGGTCTTAAACACTGCTTTTACAGCAGACTGGAGGTGGCATCAAGTTTCTTCTGGGTGAGTGGTGGTGTTCTGTTCCGGTAATTGTCAAGGCCAATTTTTCACTGAACACGGCTTTGATGTTTTCGTTGTCGAGCTGCACTCGTAATGGTTTTGTTGCCAAATTTTTCCTACGTCCATTGAGATACAGGCATATATGTGCTCGGACCAACACGTGACCGCTGTCCAAATACGTACTCCAGAAGGAGCGGCAGCCTTCCGCCGATCCTTTCTAGCGACAACTAATAGCAATGTGGTCTATCTGTCAATCTCGGAGTTGAGGTCGGTGGACGCCAGGTCAGACAGTGCCTTTCTTTATGTCTGAAATTTGTGCTCCTTAAAAATAAGCGGTTATCTGAGCACAGTCGTGGTAGGCGATCACCGTTATCTGTTCGTTCAGCCGGGTTTCCGAAAGTGCCTTTCTGCCTCAGTCTACCCACCTGTGCACTGAAATCACCTGCAATAACTGCCGTCTGAGTGTTTGGCTTTCGAAAGGAGGCTAGACAGTTTTCGGTAGAACTCGTCCTTCACTTCGTCCGAACTGCAGTCAGTGGGTGCGTAAGCAGAGATTACAAAGACTGTGGCGGGTTTCACTATTCCTTTTAGTTCTCACCGAGCCGTTCAGTCGGATAGCGCAGAGATGACTATCAACTGGGATCCAGTCTAGTAGTGAGTTTTCTGCTCTAGTGCTTAATGCTATGCCTACACATGCAAGACCGCGAGAGCGAGCCATCGAATCTCCAGAAACTCGAAGAGTGAACTTTGAGGATGCATTAGATTGGCCGGGAGAGGTTAGGTGAATAACCACACTTGGGTCCTGTATGCGAATCTTACAAACACAGCATACATCCATGACCTGAGTTGTTAGTCTTGGCCAATGAAGCCTGGTGACCAATTTGACTGAGAGTGCGGACATTGAAGGCTTCGATGTGTAATTTGGAGCGTGTTTCAAGGAGACCAGTGATGCTGTTCTGTGGATTCAGATCGTTGTCGAAGGCTGCAGAGGTAGGAGAAATGAAGATGATGTAGTATCGTTAATTGGGAGACGTGTAGGAATATTAGAAGGTAATGATGCGTGAGGTGGACAACAATTTGGGGAAACTTGAGTGCTGACAGTATTGTGAGGGCGGTTGACACTTTCCGGCTGCTCACATCGTGGGAGCCTTTTTAAGGTACCTGAAAGAGATTTATGTGACTGTAGAGCCCACCGGACATCTGCTTGGAGCCTGTCACACGCAGCATTTTGTGTATGACTGTTTTGAACTTTTGTTGTTTTCGGGCCGAATGGTCGAAAAGGGGAACACCTTACTGCTGTCACACCCCTTCCAGCTAGCAGCAGTACTTTGCCCTGAGACCCCCATCATAGTATAGTAATTTACATCACAACGGTAACTGCTTTTCGTCTAACCACTATCCAGCATACCTTTCTGGTATGGTAGGACCTCGAGGGAACAAGTGTTCCACAAGCATAGCTCGTTAGATCATTGTGATATGCACACCCGACTACCACGTCAACGTAGCAGCTTTCGGTCAGGGTGTTATAAGACCACCGAATAAGACGTATTCACGTTTAATAAACGTCGTACAAACACTTCTATAAGAAATAAATAACGCTCATTTGCACTAACTACGTTTTGAATCTACCCTTAGATTGAACTGCTGCAACTTTCTCAGACAGAACCCAGCTGTTTCATGCTGCAGTTCAGTCAACTCCAGCTTGCGAAGTAAATATTTGCATGCTACATTGAAACAGGTTTGTTCACGTATGACAAATCCAATTCCATATTCATGAAGTCCTTTAGGACAGCACCCTAAAACACCACTTCTATTCTATGCCTAACATCAACAACACCTGTGACCTTCGGACCAATGAGTCGCTAGCTCGAGCCCCGCTCCACCTGCGGAGGTTTGCACAGCCAGGTAGTAAAATTAGCCCTCATGCAATAAGTGTGGTTCATTGCCTACTGCACAAACGTGCACAAGGCTGCTGGCAGCATTTCGACATCACAATCACTTACTCTATGGTTTCACTAAATGCTATCAGCGCTGTGGATAAACTTATGCACACTGCAACAATTTCACACAACTGCACAATATTTTTTTTATTTTACAAACTATGTTAGAGGAGATGAAAAAACCCAGTTGGATCAAGGTCTACTGGATGAAAAAGATATCCAGAAGTGAAATCACTATTTGCTTCCTAAATTATATAAAATTACATATATTCATCTTTCTGATCTGGAAAAGGTCATCTTGAAATAATCAGGTTCAATTTTATACACGGAGATCAGAATCATAGTGACTGTGAATGCTTGACCAACCGTACGTAGCACTAGTAAGCGCTTGAGTTTTGCACCTTCGGCGAAGAATGATCGACCAAGCACACCTCCAGTGAAAACAAAGCCTGTAACAAATCATAGCGAAAGTCTTTTTTATGCGTTACCTACTATAATTAAAGGGTTCGCCTTAATCATCAACTTTAACCGTTCTAATCCTACGGGTTTTTTCTTTTGCACAGCGACTGAAGGATTATCCATACTGTGGAAGTCAGTTGTGTGGCGACCTTATAACAATGATGTTACGAGCAAACAGGACCTAAAATATATAAAACAAATACACAGTCACAAATTTACAGTAAATACATATAACCTTGTTTAATTCGAAAAGTGCATCCATCTGAGGAGAAAGTGGTTTCGTCAATGCTACTGAACCGCGGATACTCGGACGATACGAAACTAACTTAAAGAAAGATATTATTATCATCACGGTATTTCATTCTTCCTTTAGGTGTACACACCTGAAATCGCCACCAATAAGAACAAATGGTATTTTCACACTGATGAGTACTATATAACGGACCAGTAAAAACAACGAATAATCTGGGACACAAATGAACTGATTCAAATTATCCAGCTGGGGAACAGCACAAATATAGAGTTAACATAAAGAAAGATGAATAAATCAGAAAGCAACTGCGAGATGATGAGTGGCGAAATACTTTAGTTATAAGTCAAATATTTAAAGCGAGATAAGATGAGAATGTAGTTTGAACCCGGGAGAGAATTTTGAGCAACATCGCCTACAGTTTCAAACAACATTTCCTCTAATCGCTTTTATTGGTCAAAATGAATTTTCAGTCTTTCTCTACCTTTCTTACCACTCAAAAACTCCGATCCCACTAACTTATGTAATGGGGATAAACGACTGTGTCAACTAAGTGCTATTCCTAACTGATGAAATCGCTTAGCTGAAGGTGTTAAAGCTTTCAAAATCAACTTTGAGTTACTTTGGATGATGGAAGGAACTCTAGGCTTTGCTTACGTTTAGGACAGGCATTAAGCGGTAATAATGAAAAGCCAGTCGGAATGACAAGGGAAAATCCATACTTCGTAGTTCTATGGATTTTAAGCATGTTATGTTACCTTTTTTTATAAAGTTAACTCATTTCTTTGAACTTAGTCCTTTACTATTTGTCCTACAACTCTTCTTTCGTATTTCCCCTTGTTTCTGGGATGATGTTACATGTGGTAACTCTTGCCAATATAGAGTTGTACCAGGTCTTTTGTTTTATTTCTATAAAATTGAACTTTGAAGAGTAAAAAAGCTCGGGCAGTCCAGGTCATGAAATGTACCTCATATTATTAAGAGAGGCACACACGACCGGTGTGATTATCCGAGTGATTTCTATTACATATTGAAAATTATTACTGTATATGCCTTTATACTGAGTCAGCAATTCTAGTGGATGTATGAAAAAGGCAGTTTGTTAATCCTGAAGCAAGAAAACACCCATTGTGACTAGTGGATACTAAAGCCAGCTTCAACTATAGATCACCAATCCCACTGGTTGGCAAACTATTTAGGATTCAGCAGTTATGTGCAATTCATTTTCTTTGGTTTATATTACAGGTATTACGACTTTATAAAGAAAAAAGTTCCGAGTAGTAAGCATAGACGAAATAAGTTAACCAGTTTTTGGAAGCAATGACTCCTCAATCATGCAATGCATAACTAAGGATCTGCAACAGTTAAACTAGGCAATTTTTAATCCTAACAAACGTTAGGTACTCACTACTAGATACTGCAGCAAGTAAATGCCGAAGCTTTAAAGATGGTATTCAACTCCGTTGATAGCGATGTCTGGTGATAATGTTGGGAATTGTAACGAGCCCCAAAATTGTAAGGTGCTACTAAAAATCTCTGCTTCGACCTCCGAATCAACATAACATTTAGTAGAGTTGCCGTATGACGTGATAAGCCGTAGTTTCTGAAAGTTATGCACATAACAACTGTTCAGGTGTACCTCTGAGTCGACCTACTCGAATATACTTTCGTTGACCGAATACATCAAACTTAGAGGCTTTCGGACATCTTGAAAAACATTTACACACGTTATATGCACGGCAATGTTTCAGAACTTCAACTTAGCGACAAGTGGAATGGATACGAGTGTTGATCACTCCAGTTATTAAGATTGTATCACATCTAAGCAGCTGACGATATACTGACCTACGTTGGATATGTTTCTTTAACTATTTCTAACCAAAAGGCTCATAATATATTCGAATATGTATTTAAAAAATAGACGGCTTTAAACTATCATGTTTATTTCACCAGTGCTAAACATAATCAGCTAGCAAGAATTTACTTGAAACTACTACTAGTGTTTGCTGCATAGGGGCGGTCGTAGACAATTCAGAACTGCCTTCTTGTGGTTTCTATAAGCATTCGAAATCCAACTATGAACTACTTCTCACTCTTTTCGCTTCCCATAACTTCTTGATACCAGCATCAAGATCTTTATAGTCCTCTTAACCATTATTAACAACCGAAGTCAGCATATTGTGGCTCCTAGTTTCTTAAAACCGCGCTACCGATTCCCAACCACAGCTTCCAAACTCCAAAATAAGTGTACTTCAGATGGATTTCGGTCTCCTAATACAAAATCGTTGGCCAGGCGATCTGCAACAGTATAATAATTCTTAACAAAAGAAAAAGTTGGAGAATAGAAAAATGTTTGAGAATGTGCCAAAAAGTTAGGAAATGAGCCTCAAAATCTATCCAAGAAGCACCAAAAGCCAGTGTTTTCGGCTCCAGCAGTTTTGTATTTGGTAGGTGAGGTAAGTTTCAAATTGATGTAAGCAAGAGCAATAGCCACCTATAACAAACATAAATAAAGTTCATGATTCCATGGGAACATCACCAGCAATATTTCTGCATTCCATATTTTTCTGAAGTAGGTAGCAGTGTTTCCGCATCTGTTAGACTGGGAATGCGAACAAATGTGAAAGTCCCACTCTAAAGCAAATGTCTCGGCGCTACCAGCATAATACATCCACTTGACTCCCTAAAATATTGCAGGTATATTTGCACACTATTTGCTATAGCATACTACAAAAATCATTTTTCACCATTAAATCACCGAATAGTCATATGCACAAATGAACGGCAATCATTTGCACGAGCAAAGAGACAACTAACTTATACGGGCCCCTAATGTGCGGAAGTGTAACGTAACTAACAATAGACGCGCTTTCTGTTTCTTCAAATCTAGCTCTAATAGTTCCAAAGTTGGCTACTGATAGCTTTACAATCCAGGCATCCAGTTGGTGAGGTTTGATGCTAACTGCTCGATTGTGCTGTCATAGTGAGTATGCGAATCTTTTTGTGTCTTGCTTACAGTTTTGGTGAAATTTTTTTGCCTACCGGGAAAGCAAAGAGAAGGGAGAAAAGGTTCACAGTTATTTCCTAAGGTTCTGTAAAACTTGATTATGCACCTCCTCTGTCCTCTGTATTTCATAAGCGCGAAGAATCATAGGATATTTCCTGATATTCAACAGTTCATTTATATAGAGGTGAAATATTTAGAGGCTCGGAGGTATGCCAGGTAACATTCCACTGTGTGCTGAATTCCAGTGGGAGGGTTAGGAATTGATCCATATTGTTTGCTTCCCAACAAAAAGAGCCGTATTATCCCTGCAAGTAGATTCTCTTGAGCACTCGGGCTTTGTGAGCTGCCAAAAGGGATGTGCCTTGTCATACGTTTTTGAAAATGACACCAACATGCATCCTACAATCTGTTAACCCATTCCAACTTCCTCAGACTGTCAGGCGGTTTTTCAAGCAAGAGTAACTTCTTCGACGTCTGTTCTTTGAAAGCGACGACAGGGTGTTACTCTGTAGGGCGGCCATAATGCTTTTTTTACTCTGTCTGAGGCTTTTAGTGCAGTACTAGCACCGAGGCAACCTTAAAAACAAATATTCAGGCCATATAGAAGGATTCGTACAAGAGTCTATGTACCAGCAGAGTTTAATCAGTTTGATCCAGAACAGCAACGTAGAATTGCAAGTCTCAACAAAGTAATAGTACCAGTTATGCATATCTGTCTGTAATTTGATATCCCGCATAGAAGGTAGTCTGTAGATGGGTGTAAATATCACATCATTCCAGAGGAAGGAAGTCATGATGAGTTCCGTTGTTAGGAGGAAGTCATGAGAAGAAAATCATTTGAAACGAGAAGGTAAAGTGAGAGGATAAATTGAGGACAGTAGTGGGATCATGGAGAGTGATTGGAGTCGTCAGTACTCCTGGTACGTTGCCGACCAACCGGGCAAACCGGTACCGCCGTTTAACCTTTATCCAGATAAGCATGTTGACCGAATTGTAAATGTGTTCCTCCGCGGGACATTTGATGGGTCACATATTCTTAGAGAAAGGTCTCCCTTCAGACTTGTTTTGGCCCTGTGACATGCTATACTGAGAGGATCCTCTCGTGGTAACTGTCAATTTTCAGGAAGAGTTAGTTTGTTTGGGTGATTCGCCTAGTGGGTGATTTTAAAGTCACGAGAAATTCTCCCCCTTCTCTGCGTTGGCACAATGTAAATAGATTTAAGTGCCCCATTCTTTCATGATGCCTTCTGCTCCGCAGCCTGACAGCTGATTTTGTAGTGGATCTCTGTGCTTTCTGAAGAAGTCTGGAGTCCTTACTGAGCCCCACAAATACTAAAGTAGTACGTGCCACCATATGCAGCCTCACATGCCCTCGGAAAACTGTTGAGAAGAGTCCTGTCATGCGGGTACTGAGCTGCCTACCCAGAAAAAAAGAATCCCATCCGCTTTTGTTACCGCTCTTTACTGATTGAAACCAGCGAACAGGGTATTGGAGTGGTTGGGGCCGAGGCACTTTTCATTGAACTCTGGTGGTAGTATGGTTTCTCAACCTGTAATCACGTTTGGCTGTCTTTGTTTCAACGGTTCTGGTGTACGCCGCCCCTCAAATTTCCGAGTCAGGGCCCAAGTGGTTCACTCATGACCGAAATTCTTGTTGATGTAGCTTGTTCTGGTGCACTCTGCAGTTGGCCCCCCTGTCTGCCATTCTCCAAAGTGTTTGTGTCTAAATTCTCGCTGAGAAATCGTTAACGAACAATGGAGACATGAGTGATGGTGGTGGATTGTCCCTAGGACACCTCAAATGATGATGATCCAAACTTGGGCCGTATTCAGTTCACTTTGGTGTAGAAGTGTCGGGCTTTTGAATATGCTCGAACAGAAAGCGAAGGTAGGTCTGTGTTCGCCATTGCGGTTCTTGTGATAAAGATTTAAGGCAGGACACTAGAGAAAAACTTCACTGAGCCGGTAAAGATTAAATGAACCAGTTTTCTGTTTTCCTAGCTAGATATCAAGCGGTCCGAGGCAGTCATCAAGTTGGTGGCACATTGACAACCACTCCGAAAGCCATTTTGAGAAGTATGAACCGCCCTGCCGTGTCAGGTAAATCTCAAATCTCATCGACAATCGGGCTTTCCTAAACGTTGAACAGTATTGGGGGTAAGTCGACCTGCAATTCTTTTATTTCTGAGACAGAATCAAATCGTTTCACAGCCGACAGTATGCAGGGGAAATAGCCAGTTGACACAAAGTACATATGCACGTTGGTATTTTCCACCGCATAGAATAGATTCTGCGTGGATATCGTGTGAAATCGGCACTTATATCCTGGATACTTTGAAACGGTGAATTACTGGTTAGGATGAAGATTTTTAAAAATGCATTTCGGACGGAATGAAGAACTTCCGAAGTTGGCCCAAGAAAATCAAAGCACTCGTTACAAAGAGGCAAAAGGTTGGCATCGGGCAGTGAGGGTTGCGACTGGACAAAAGACTACGCAGTTTTCAACAGTAATGTCTAACAAAACAGAAGATTTACGAATAATAACACTACAACAGTTTGAGAGCATGCAAAGTTTGTTGAGTGCGCAGTCAACGGTAGGTATGATGCGATCATATAAACCAACGGTCTCTCAAAGCATCATTTACAATTTCCGTGAAAACCACTGGACTAGAGATACTCTAGAGTCAAACAGATCTCCTGTAAGCGTGAGTGAAATACTGGAAGTAGCTCCTAAGGATTCTACCATTTTCTGTCAACCTGATGCCGAAGGAGACGGGAAATGTAGTTGCGGTGTCTGAGACCACACAAGCACCCGTGAAGGAAGAAGACGAAGAAAGCAGTGAGAGAGGGCTGGAGAAGACCAGTGATCATTATTATTATAAAACTTTTGGGTTCCTAATGGAACATAGGGCTTCAGTAGCACGTCTTCAGTGAACTCTGTTCTCTGAAATCTTTTGAATCTGGCTCCACGACAGCCCACAAGCCCTCATTTCCTCCCCCTACGATCTCCTCCATGTCACCCTCGGATGCCCAACTTGTCGCTTCCCACCGGGGTCCCGCTCGAGGGCCTGACGCGTGATGTCCCTAACCGGCATTCTCAGTGTATGCCTATCCCAATCCATCTCCACTTCCTTCTGCATATTCGTTCAGCAATGGCTTCTTGGTTGGTTCGTTAACAGCCAGAGTTCCTTCTTGCCGATTCCTTCAGAACACCCGGTCTTTAGTAACGAGCCAGCGTGGGCAGTTGTTGATGAATGTCTATAGTTTGTTGGAAATGCCCTTCGTAACGCGCCAAGTCTCTGGGCCATGCAGGAGCACTGACTTCACGTTGGTGTTCAAAATCTGGATCTTGTTCCACATACTGAGTGCAGAAGTTCTCCACACTGGTTTCAGGTTAATGAGAGCCTGTCTTGCTTTTCCGATCTTGACTGGCTTTGACGTCCTCGTCTGTGCAGCCTGCAGTTGAAACAGTGCTGCCTAGATGGGTGAATGAGGCCACTTCCTCTAGGTTTCTCCCGTTGATGGTGATTGAGGATTGTTGTTGTTGGTGGTGGTGGTGCGGTATCTTCATCACTTCTGTCTTCTCCATATTCACCTGAAGTCCCGTCTTCGCTGCCCTACCTGTTCTGTCAACTTGTTAGTTTTCCCCTGTAGATCTTCAAGTTTGTGTGACATTAGATACAAGTCATCGGCGAAATCCAAGTCTCTTAGGTTCTTTTCCGCAGTCCAGCGTATCCCCCTCCTCTCGCTCCTCACTGTTTGTTGCATGATCCATTCCACTACAATCAGGAGTATCGTGGGGGATAGTAGACAGCCTTGTTTCACTCCTGTCTTCACTTCAAAAGCATCACTGAGCTTACTACTGTGTATTACTTGGCATGTGGCGTCCTCATATAGTCGTTGAATGAGGTTGATAAAGGTTTGTGGTGTTCCGTAGTACTGAAGCAGTTTCCAACTTACCTTTCGGTCGACGCTGCCAAGGGCCTTCTCAAAGTCGATGAAGTTGAGGTAGAGAACCGACTGCTATCCTATACTCTGTTCTATGATGATGCTTAGCGATGCAATCCGGTCCGCACATGATTTAATAATAATAATATTGCTATTAATAATGTATTTCATGCAACATAAGTTACATGAAAACAAACTAGTTTACAGGTCTGACCATTTTGTTAATGTGAACTGACTGTTACGTACAATATGAAGCTATACAATGGACACCGTTCTTTCCGGTACATAAAAGATGTGTCTAGAGTAGGAACGTCAATGCTTTTTAGACAACAAAGAATGAAACAGATAAACACCAGCATAATTGTTCATCATGCTGAGGCAAGCTCAGTCCGAAAGTAGGAATCATTCGGCTATTGTTTGAATCTTCCAACATTCTTGAAGGTAGGGCGGGTAGCACAGCTGTGACCTTGGGTTCCACGCCTTCGTCATAAGGTCTAGATAGCATAGTGAGCGCTGACAAATTAAACTACTAGGATTCCATATGGATGAAGCACTAGTCAGGTAAACCTGAAAAATGAATAACAAAAGCAAGCAGCAGGCGAAATTCGAAACAGGAACACAGAAATACTACTCAGAAGTACATCTACCATGGTACATGTAGGCGAGTTCACTGTACTGACCACAAAAAATACTTGAAGAGGTGTCAAACCTACTGTTTATAGATAATTTTATGGGGAAGAAGATGAAGGTGCATACAAAAGTAGTGGAAACTAAACTGAAGCCGAAGACATCACTATCGAATAGAGAGAATAGAAGATTTTGAACCAGGCATTAGCCTATATATAGAAAACCTATGTATAAAAGTCTAATGAAGTTATAAACATTTGAATGGAACTCATGCTTTTCGCTGCAACGGTAACCACACTTTATATAGTCATGAGAGAGGGATGATCATGGTGTTGCCTGTTGACTGTTACCATATCAGGATTATAGAGACAATATGGTGGTGCATGGTGAGCTGAGCTAGTAGACCTGGAGGACTTTTTTCTTGTGACCTCATTCTTTTTACCATTATTTTGTCGTCGTGAGTACAAGAGCAGTATGTTTCATAAAGATACCACCATAGAGGCAAGGATAGTTAAAGTTTACCTCCCTGTCATCATGCCCCCTGGTCAGTCATCACCATCTTCGCACATTTTCACGTAATTTTTTAAATAATTTTCTGCTTCGCTCAATAGAGTTGATGGTTACGAGGATATTTCCAGCTTACTGTTAGCTGGCTAAGACAGTGCATACATTATTGACTCAATCGTCCTTTGGCATGTACCACATGTCACGCAACACTTATGACCATTATACCTCTACTCATGCAACGGTCAAGTTTGATATATCACGCAAAACTGACTTGCACTACCGCACAGCACAAAGACTCCTAGCTTATTACAAAGAGAAAAGGGAACAGTGGGTGGAATTTTTAGTTGTAGGAGGGGTTAAGAGTAGCTGAACTATGGCAACATTGAGATTAGGAACAGTAACTAGCATCAAAAACAATTACCACAAATTTGCATAGAATATTATGTAATTCAACAAAAATAACTCACCGTCTGATAAATTTTCAGGTGGTTGCATTGAGTTATTGTGTACTGGACTCTAGATGTTTGGTGGGCCAATAAGGAGCGTGGTGTCGTCTATATAGGGTACATCAAGAATGCTGCATACTCCAAGTTCATTGGGGTAGTGGTTCAAGTTCGACTGAAATTGAGATATGGTCTTGCAGCATCGGACATCATGCGGCAGTCTGTTCCAAATGTCAGCATAACGAGTTGTGAAAAATGAAGACTTGAGCTGTTTGGACCCACATGGTAGTGTGACTAGGCAGTCTTCACCTCTAAGACTGTACGGCTTTTTGCTGGCGAGCCTTACTGTATCCACATCGATAGTCACTTCATATTGTAGAATTTACAGAAAATGCTGAGGTTCAACTTCATTTGCCTTAACCACATAGGCTTTGAGCGATTAGCACGACATCTGCCCCTATGTGAATCACCTGAGGAGATAGTTCCGGTAAAGTGTCGTTGAGTTTTCTCTATTTTCTGGCTGTCACTAGACCGCAAGCAACTAAGTATGATAAGATGGTATTCTAGTAATGTTCGCACATACATCTTATATAGAATCAGTTTGGTTTCATTCAGGCTAAAGTTCCGGTGAGTGAAGCCGATGAGGTGGCGTGATTTGGAGCACTGAGCCGTTGCGTGTTCTGTAAAGGAAAATCACTGGAGTACCTTATTACAAGGCCGCAAATACTTTTGAGCTGTTGGAGTGCAGTGTTGTTCAGTCGAAGATTAGTCATCACGCTTTGTCCACCGAAGGGCAAAAAGCCGGACTTCTGTGTATTCAGAGGCAGTAGCCACGTGTCACACCATCTTTGTAGCTTGTCGAGATCGTTTTGTATGGTGGTATTGATGCTGTTGCACTGGTTGAGGTGAAAAGTGTACACCACTTTCAGGTCATCTGCAAAGAGAAAGGTTTTCTCTGGTTGAAAGCAGGCGCATATATCATCTATATACGTTATGAAGAGAAGGGGTCCAAGGACAGAGCCATGGATAACTCCACTGGTGATATTTTCGGGAAGGGAACAATGGCAGCCTGTTTTGACAACTTGGATGTGGTTCAACAGAAATGAGCCGATCCAGTCATGCAACTTGCCACTTATTCCAAATGAATTCAATTTCCGAAGGGGCGAGGAGCGATGCACTTTGTCAAAGGCTTTGGTGAAATCAAAGTAAGGCGAGACAACCACGTTTCCATCGTCTCTACTGTTAATTACGTGTTCGGAGGATTCTAGGTGATACGTGATGCAAGATTTCCTAGACAGAAATCCATGCTGCGAGGAATTCATAAGTTTGTGATCTGAAAGGTGAGGAACGATGGCGTTTTTCACCACTTTCTCCATTATACGTGAGAGGACAGATGTTGTGTTGGTGGGGTGGTAATTCTCCGGGTAGAGTCTGGGGCCTTCCTTAAAGCACGGAGTAATATGACTAGTCTTCCGCGAAACTGGGAAAGTTCCGGAGTTTAGGGACAGGCTGAATATTTTGCTAGCAATATGGGGAAGTCCGCACTGTCATTTTTAATGAAAATCCCAGGTATCCCTTCTACTCCCCCACTAAGAGAGGGTTTCGGTGAGTTTATTGCGTCACATACGTTGCTTAGGTCAAACTCAACTTCTGAGATTTCATGTGCTCCAGTGTCATTGAGTGTAGCAAGGCTGCGATTACAATTAGTGAAAGCAAGGCTTAACGTTTTGCTTAGTATTTCACACATCTCTGTGGGGTTTGCAACAATCTTGCTGTCTACTTTCAACATATTCAGCATGTCGGGTTTATTACAGAGTTTCCTTTTAAGAGAAGTGGCAAGCAGACCAGTTTTATTTGCATGTTTCAGAATTTTATTTTCAGTAAGGGTTTCACCTTTTCGCCTGTGAACTTTCAGGCGAATCCAGTGCATCCTTTAGTCTCTTCAGGATGATGCGGCTTGATATTTTGCTTGGGATGGACGGGAGTTTAGCATGATTATGCTCCAGTTCTTGCAAACACTGAGGTCTCCCTTCTTCGGGAGTTTGACAAGACAGCCCTTCTTCCAATCCACCAGCAGGTACCTTTCCTTCCTTCCAGACCTTCTACAATAGTGGTGTGGGCATGTCCGCTAATGTCCATGCGTCTGTTCTCAGTGCTTCTGCTGGGATTCCATATGGTCCTGCTGCTTTCCCCAGTTCCAGTAACTTTATTGCATTCAGGAATTCAACTTTTATCGGAGGGCTTGTGTTCACTTGTAGTCCTGTGGTTACAGGTGGTATTTCTGGACGAAGTGCAGGTGGTGGTCGATTCAGGAGCTTCTTGAAGTGGTCGGCAGCCCATCGTTTCCTCTGTTTCTCTTCTTTGGTAATTATATTTCCTTCATCTTTTATTGGTTTCATCTGTGTTGATCACTTCCCTCCCAGATAGTGACCTGGTTATTTGATACAAGGTTGTCAGGTCTTTCTTACCTGCAGCCTGTTCTGCTTCGCTTGCCAATGTTTCGTAGAAATGTCTTTTGTGTTTGGGTGCACCCGTCTTCACTTCTTTGTCCGGTGTACTGTTTTATACATTGTACTCAGTTCCTCTTCTTGTCGTTCATCCTTGCACCGGCTTATCTTCTGCTTCACCATCCTCCTCTCCTCTATCAGCTTCCATGTATCCATTGAGATCCATTCCTTGTCTTCTTTCTTCTTCCTTCCTAATACGACTGTGCAGGTTTCTTTCCACATAGCTTTCAAAGACTTCCAGTGTTCTTCCACACAGGTTTCTTCAGGGATGTTCCTCGATATCTCCCATTTTGTGTTGATGACTGAAGTGAAGACTTCCTTTGTGGTTTCGTCCTTCAGTTCCCGAGTGTTGTATTTGAACTGCGGTCTATCACCAGCTTCCTTGAAGGCTTTCAACTTGATTTGGAAGGTCCCATGCACTGGATAGTGAGTAGTGTGAACCTACATCTGCTCCTCTTCTTTACCTTGTGTGCAGTAGGCTGCGTCTCCATTTTCTTCAGGTTGAGATGAAGTCTATCTGATTTTAGTATGTCCATCTGGTGAAATCCACGTCACTGCCTTGTGAATATTCTTGCGTTTCTACACACTGCCTCACCTCCAATCACCAAATCGCTGAATGCACAGAATTCTGCAAACAATTCTCCATTTTCGTTCATCACCTCACCTGGCGCTTCTCGACCCATGGTTAGTTCTCTTCCTGTGTCTTCCGCTCCCAGTTTAGCATTCATGTCATCCATTAGAATTTTGATATCGCCAACTGTGGTCTTGTCCAGTGTTGATTGCAGCTGTCTATAGAATTCCTCCTTTTTCTCTTCTTCTGCATCATTTGTAGGTGCATAGCATAGCGTAACATTGTATGATTGTGACCTTCCTTCCTTTTGAGTTGAATCCTGCTGTCATAGTCCTGATGCTGGAGGAGATTGGTTCCTATTGCCTGAGAGCCTCTGATACTGTTGCGGACATCATGATAGCCACTCCAAAACTCAGTGTGCTCGTGGCTGTCATCTGGGTGACCGGAGTAGATTATTGATTCTCCAGTTGACGGTTTGGAGAATCCACTCCCATTCCATCTGCTTTCGCAAATTCCAAGCACTTCAATGTCATACATTTTCATCTCGTCTGCAATCTGGGCTAGCTTGCTGGGTTTAAACATCGTACGGACATTCCATGTCCCCACGTTTACTTTCGCTTTCATCGAGAGAAGACACATCGGCCAATTGGCTTCCCGAAGGCTTTCACCAGCCGGCGTCATTTCGCCTCTCCGATTCCAGCGAGGAATAACTTTGTCTTTGTTTTTTACATTTTGTTTTTGCTTTGAAGTTTCTTTAGCGGTTAGATTTGTTTTCCGGGGTAGGGTTGCTAGCCCTATGCCCAACCTTCCCTCTTTACCCCGGCTTAGGACCGGCTAGTAACCAGTGAACTACTTAACCGGGCGAGGTTACCAATGATGATTAACTATTAAAAAAACAAACCACTGGGGTCATCGAAACCATATTGGTAGTGTTTTCCGCAAATTACTTTAAAATGGCTTCATCTGCTAATGTATTTCCATGTTGAGTCAATGCTTATAATAAATGAATAAATAAATGTTTTGTTCTCGCGTTAAAAATTCAACATGAGGGAAGCCAGTTTACAGGCTTCATCACGTTGATACATCTCAAAATATGTACAAGACTTGAGCCCTGAGTGGTACTGACAGAATGTCATTAAACTCAGTTAAAAACTGCCGAAGGTCCTGCTAGTTATGAAATGAACAGGGAAATGTTACTTTACAGCGTACACAGTGTTAAAGTATAGATAATAACAAATATTGTCTTCATTTAACAGGTTTAACATGAGAGATATCAGTTCACAAGCACCGTCAAATCTATAATTTTTTGAAGTTTACGAACTGGTATCTAGTATTAAACACTTCACATATCAAGTCATTAGTGTGCATGATCTGACTAAAATTTACTGAAGTTCATGGGACGGATATGGATTTCCATTTCCGATCTCACAGACAGGTTTCTATTATCGATGTCAAAAGCCCGCAGTGTTCAAAGTTTGCGTTATAACCAACCGACGTTGTTAGTCCATTCTCATGGTTCGCTGATTAGTAGTATAACAGTTTATTACTTAGAATGATCTTCAGTTTTTAGCTTTGCTAACCACAAAGGACCCATTTATACAATCTGGAGTATCAATAAAGTATCCACAGTTATATAAACAACGTGTATGGTGATATCAATGCATTTCCAGGTCACCATGTTACGTTTAAAGGTAATATAGATTAATTCTGCTGGGAATACTTGTTGTATTGGGTGAAAATAGATGTTGAAACAGTCAATGGTCCAAGCGGCAGCATTTATGCATAGACTTCGGGTATCTTTTGTATCAGCGTGGGCAGCATCATTCGAGAAGTGTATTTGATGCATAGTAAGTTTCATATGAAAAGGTCTCTTGGTACAAAGCACTAGAAAATGTCTAGCGTGGAGCCATTGCAGGTAAGTGACGTCCTGAGCCAATATCTTAATCGGTCTCTGGTTTAATCATCTGTTCAGAATGACTCTGCTACTAATACTGTTGGGAATGGTCAGACGGTTCGTCGCAAGAAAAACCATGACCGGTAGGTGAGTTAATCTTGAAGATGGTCCAGAATTTGCGAAAGAGTGGGGCAGTCCAACAATTATTGGCGTCAATGAGGTGTTGTTCCCATAAATTAATCGTGTTCAGACTGAATTTGAGTATCAAATGTCGACTTGCAGCTGTTCCTGCAAACGGGGAAAGAAAGAAGAGGCACGAGCAGATATGGAAGGAGAAGTTACTGCGGTATCAAACTTAGAGAAGAGAGAAGTCCCTATTCTTTTTTTTAATCATTCGGACTTTATGTACATCTTCATGTATATATGTGAAGCCAACCACGTAGTCCATCTATTTCAAGGTTTTTAAGTGTTTTTTGGAGGGGGGTGTACCGTAGTGGCTCCGTGAGGTGAACAGTATTCTTTAAAACATTATACGGAGAGGAGCCAGCATTCATACCTTTGTATGCAATCGTAAGGCCATCTTCATTAAAGGAACTGCAGGGCTCTAATAAAACAGATTCTTACATCTAGAGGTCTGAGTAAGTTCACAGTGGACACAATGGCTTGACCATTGTTATGTGTCGATTGCTTCATTACGCCTCGTATTTGTGGACATAATACGAAAGGCAAGAAATTTATAGATATCAGTGAAAAGAAAAAATTCGTTGAGTAGACGTCGAAACTAAAATGTGGACATGCAAGAGCGAATAAAATGTGGAAGCTTATTCCATAACTTGCTGTACTGTAACATAAAGGATCGTAACCTAAGTTTAGGGCGGTGCTTTTCGACAGGTACAGTGCATTCACGATTGTATAGGCTGTATGAGGACATAAGCTTAAAAGTGGGAGTGCAATAGGCGTGAGTAATGCAATGCTAAAGGTGGAAAAATAGGTTAAGGTTGAGCTTAAGGAGTCCTAGCCAAAGTGGGTCAATTTTTAGTTTCTTACACCTTCTGTCATGATCAAGTTCTTCGTGGCGGCCCAATACATAGCGGGGAAACTTTCTTTGAACATTCTCAATTAGTATCCTATCCGAAGCATACATATTGCTGAAGACGACTGTGCCATACTCGAGTACTGGGAGGGTCATTACCTTGAATAAAAGCAGTCTAGCCTCAGCGGTATACACGTGTTTAAGCAAAAAGCCAACTAAATCACATACTGAGTTATGAGATTGCAGCACAGAATCGCCAATGTGTAAACTGACGTCTGGATAAGAGTTATTGAAACAGAGAATTCCGCATTTACTAGAGTTAAGTGGAAGTTGCCATGTTTCACTCCAAGCGAACGAATTCGTCAGGCCTTCCTGGATTCTATTAAAACTCTCACTTAGCGATGAGTGGGAAAAGTTATACACAATTTTTAAGTCGTCAGCAAACGGGTAGGGTCTACCATATTTTATCACTTTAGAAATATCATTTATGTAGAGGAGGAAGAGTAAGGGCCCCAACACACTACCTTGAGTGATGCCACTCAAAATAGGCTGTGGGGAGGAATAGGTGTGACTGAACTTTACTGTTTGAGTGCGCTGCCTAAGGAATGAGCTTGTCCACGATAATAGAGGGCCACTAATTCCAAATGACTGAAGCTTAAGAATTAACCGACTATGAGGCACTTTATCAAATGCTTTTTTGAGGTCAAAAAATAGGGCAGTTACGAAAAGACCCTCCTCAAAATACTCCAGCAAGCAAGCACTGCATGAACGACCCTTTAAGAAACCATGCTGCATAGAGGAAAGTAGCTGATGTGCAGCCACGTGACCACTGATTTCTTGCACAACCGTCTTCTCCATGATACGAGAGGCTGCAGATGTAATATTTATGGGACGATAATTCTGGATGTCTGACCTCGGCCCAGATTTATACGTGGGAGATATGCATGACAGCTTCCGGCGGTCATGGTAGCATGCCTCAGTAAGGGATACTGAGAATAGCTTCATGAGGATCAATGGTATGTCTTCACCACCCCTCTTAAGGAGAACCGACAGGATCCCATCGGGTCTGGCAGAATATGAGTCCTTTAGTGAAGCAACTGCACGATCTATCTTTCTCTGTGTAAAGGAAATATTACTTAGTGAGTGGTGTGGTGGAGTGGGCATTTGCATGTTCAGTACACCATCTTCGTGCGTGAAGCAGCTTGCAAAATGTCTACGAGACAGCTCACAGATCTTGCTTGGGTCATCATAAAGAATGTCCCCATCAGTGATCAGACTACTGCGAATAACTCTAGATAAGTTTGCACGGGATTTTAGAATTCCCACAAATGATTGAACGTTGCCTGTTTGTGTGTTGTAGCTAGTTTTTTGCTTGATTGCCTTCAGCAAATTATTTGATTTGAAGCTCTCATGAGCAATTTTTAATGAGACAAGGGATGAAAAGTCATTGGATCGATAGAAAGTTCTGGCATGTCTGCGCATACTGATGTGTACACTTTCAGGGATGAAATTCACTTTCGGCTTCCCAATTAATACTGCTACCTCCTGAGCAATATGATCGTAAATTACATTCATTGAAATGTAGAAGATGTCACTTAGTTCATGGGTTGAGCCACTGGTGAAATAAGAACCCCAGTCCGAGCATCGAAACATGTATTGTATCTCCTTCCAGATGGCATTTTGTATTGTCTAACTGCGGTTGTTTTTGATCTGGGAGCTAACGTAGTTCTGGGAAGTAGCCGGAAGTCACCGAACACTATCTTGTGATCGCTGCCCGGGAATTCTGGATAGACTTGAAGAGTGAAAGGCAGTAATCCATTTGGGAAAACTAGGTCAAGTATGTTATTATGTCTAGTTGGTTGCATTACATATTGGCGCCATCCTCCAGAATCCAAAGCATTAATAAAATTATCAAACCACCCAGGTGAAGTAAGTGTCTGCCGCCTGATGTCAGGTATATTAAAGTCACAGCATATAAGTTTCATGGAACAGGGCAGCGTTGTTACATGGGCGAGCACTTCTGCAAGCCTGTCGTCATAACCTACAGTAGAGCAAGGGGGACGGTAGATACACTCCATGAGGATAGTTATAGCATTGGTAAACTTCGCCACAACCCATACTGAGTCACTGAAGGAACTGAGTTCCAAAGTAATACAATTTGTAGCAGCGATGTAGGACCTGATATAAATAATGCAACCACCATCTCTACCATTATATCTATCTCCCCTAAACAGAGTATAATTGTCGACAGAGACATCACTATCGGGAGTGTCTGGAGTACACCAAGCTTCAGCGATAAATATTAGGCAGGAGTTAGACATAATCGATAACATAGTGATCTCACTTATTTTGTTGCGTATGGAACGAGGGTTAATCAGACAGAAGGTCAAAGAATTGGATAAGCAGTAGTACCTATATCTATTTTCGGGAAGCATTTTCTCGCAGGTTAGGCTGAACTATAGTAGTGAGGAAAATGGGGTAGAATTTAATTTCGGAGACATAATAGGGGAACAGGATACTACTGGGTTACTACTAGTACTATCCTCTATTGTGTTAGGTGCTGACCCGCTGTATATGAGCCGGGAGGATGGCAGGTTGGCGTAACGTCTTCCCCACCACTATGGCGGTTGAGTTAGGGTCGAGAGTATCTGATTTGATAGCGTCATCATCTGAACAGCAAAAGGCGCTAATAATTTTTGGAGTCCGCAAAAATTTGAGTTTTCAGAATGAGCCCTGGGTATGGGTGTCTGCGGAAATGAGACAAGTAAATCTGTGGTTTCACTTCTGTATGGGAAGGGGTACGGTGCAATATGTTAGGGAGCCAGTATCACAGGCTGCATCTGAACAGCAGGTCTCTGACTAGGAGGTGATACCGTTGTACTGGGGCGAGCATACATTGGATATGAATGTTGTGTAGTTGGGTGTGAGGAGAAAAACCTATCGTTTCTCCTGTAGCCCTTGTTTTTAAGACTATGGGAGGCATTTGTGTTCTGGACATTCTTACGCATGTTCCCTTTCTTTTTACCACCTTGGTGTATGAATCCTACCCTTCTCTTGGTTAGTGAAGGTGCCATAGTGCTTGATGTCATGTCGGCGGACGTCGTGAATGTGTCTGCGTAAGGAAACGGGGTCACTCTTCCAGTGGCATTATAACCACCAGGTTTAGCAGTCTGAATATAATTACTTCAGGGCTGGCTAAAACATTTCTGTGCCATTGGCTTTGGCAGTATGCTTGAACTGGGACCTTTAGGTTTAGATTTTCAAAACACGGCACTTTGTGATTGCGCATTGTCAATAGACCCAGAGGTCAACATGGCATTTGAGGGTGGTAAAGGCTTAACAGCGTAGCAGCACCTACGGGATGCAGGTTTTGCTGACAAACTCAAGGGAATCAGGTGCATGTTGGACGTATCATTACCGTTGCCAGCCATATCAACATCATCTGAGAATGAATCTGCCTAACTGGCGGAGATTTGACCTCCAATTTCGGTGTTTACTACCATGTTGGATGGCGAGACAGTAGCAACTGATGTACTTGCAACAGTATGCCCTGCCAGCCTTCTTTGATCTACACTTACAGCGTCATCTGGTGTGAGGAGCTGACTCCCAGGCGCCAGTAAGCTTCGAGTGGCCATTGGTTTTGATGAGGTTTCCGGAGGGACTTCATAAGGTTTCGAAACACGTATCCGTCTTTGACATGGGGTGAGATTTGGAAGTACCCTAACATTCTCACAGCTTCTTAAGAGCCTTAGCAACTTCTGTGAACCACAAAAGTGCCTCGTATCAAGGAGCGAGCTAAGCTGGAATGAAATTAGACAGGGGCATTTACTAGTCCTCTTTTTAAGACGCGGGACTGTGCAAGCAGATTCATGCAAACCACAGGCTTGGAGGAGATCATTTTTAGCACATCTTAATGGGAAACTATCAGGGACATTGGAGTTGTGCGACGAAGTCAATTGTTTGCTGGCTTCAGTGGCTGCAAAGTTCACCAATGTTTCACACTTGATAAGGTTATCCACTTATAAATCCATTGTAGGGTTGAGTAGGCAAATCAGAGGTGTAAGACAGTCTAGTTTACGCTGAAGATCAGCAATCGCATTACTGTCGTCAACAGGATTACGCTTGGTAGCAATAACACCATTATACACGTCAGTCATGACATCAGACAGATCGACAGAAGGACTATTAGCAAATAAGCCGTTTTCAGACCCTAGTGGCGGATTCGGAACTTTTGATCTCCTAGCTTTGTGGATTGGCTTGTTTGTGGCAGCAATAACGTAACTCATGTTAAGGCTACACGGCACAGAGATAAAGAAGCAAAAAATTATTTTCTGACAATAAAATAGCAAGACTAGAGACTTATCTGCGACACAGATTAAAGTTATTGGTTGTCTGTCAACGTCGGCTTTTACAGTAAACTGGTAGATAAGGCGGCAACATGCTACAACTTCCCATGAAATAGCGAAGAACACTGAAGTACAGACCGGAGTTCACGTATTTATGAAAACCGGAGACATGCAACCAATGACAACAACAGTTAGTGGATAACGTATATGTTTAGAAGCTATGATTTGCAGGCGAAAAATGTCACTGTATCGTAGCCATACTGCCAAAATCCAAAAGCACGAGGGAAGCACGAAAGATGCAGCGCACGCTTAAAAAAAGGTTGGTTAGCTCATTATCATATTTTTTGACCGGATTGAGACGAAAAATATTCAACAGTTGGTTGGCCAGGAGGTATGCACACATTGTGGAGGATGGGCAGCGTGTGGACATTCTAAAAGCTGGAGTTTCTACCAAATTGAATAAGATGTATCTCTCGTTGAGTGGGATAGAAAAATACGCGGTGAGGAACTGGAAATCTCCGACGCGTTGTTGGCAGGTCTGATGTGGATGTGGAGACACGAAGAATGAAGACTTGCTATGCTAAAGACGAAGCATGGGGCTACTGCTGGGGTTTAGGGGCAGAATATCTCAAACATTGGAGAGGAATATTAAACTTGAGGAGGGTGGCACGAAAAACGCTGTGGCTCTCAATTTCGGCTTTGCTGTAAATTCAGATGAACCACTAAGAGGGCATACTCCTGCTGAAGCTACCCTGCGTTGATAGAAGTATCGTTCACAGCAGCAAACTAAAACCCACAAAAACCGATAAGCACCCTTTAAACTACTGATTTATTCATGTCAAAGCCTAGGATTTATCACGAGAGTGAGCGGAAAATTGTTGTACTTGACGCCTACAAGCGTATCACGACCCTTCAATTTAAGAAACAACGTGTCCTGGGGATCCAATTGATGAGCCCGAACACACCTACCACATTTGATGCCGAAGTTAAAAAGTGCAGATAATAATGACAATAACGGCAATAATACTAATGTAATATATTTCACACAACATAAACCACATGAAAACGAATTGGTTTCTAGGTTTGATCATATTGGTAGTGTGAACTGGTCGTTATTTACAATATCAAGCAATACATCAGGCACCCCTGTTCACGACACATATGAGATGAGTTTGCAGCGAGAACGTTAATGCCTAACAGATAGCAAAGAATAAAACAGCTAAACACCAAGTGAATTGTTGGGCAGACCGAAGTAGATTCAGCTCGAAAGTAGGAGTCACTCAGCTATTGTTTGAACAATCGAATACACTAGAAGGTAGGGCGGGTAGTACAGCCGTGACCTTGGATTGTGCACATTCCTCATAAAGTTGTGATGGTATGGTGTACGCTGACGAATGGGATTACGAGGATTCCACATAGATGAAGGACTGGTCAACCAGGCCTGAAAAGTGAATAGCAATAATAATATTTGCGAGTCGGTTGTAACATTCACTAAAATGTGAAGTAGCGAGCGAATAGAAGAAACGCTTTCCTCTGCACTTACTAAAGAACAGCAAATAACAAACAACATGAGCACAAACATTCAGGAAACTTTTATTACTCTCAAGAGCAGAATATGATGAGTGTAGCAGTTTCAGCGTTGATTTCACTACTTCCATAGGTACCCTCATTGTCTTACCCATAAAGTGACCCACAAACAGTTCGTTTAGTTTACTCCGCCAAGCAAATTTTGTAGCCAGTAGCATAAGTCACTCATACATATATATCACGACTGATTCGCTTCGAGAGACAATTCCAGGACATCTGTTGTATAACTGTGGATACTTACTGATAGTCCAGATCGTATAAATAATCCCTTCGTGGTTGGCAAAGCCAAAAACATAAGAACTTTTTAGTGAATGGTTGTTTATATTACTAGATAAGAAACCATGGAAGTGGACTAGCAACGTCGTCTGGTTATAACGCAAACAGTGCGCGCTTCTGTCGTTGATAGTGGGACCTATCTGCGTAATGACAGATGGAACTCCATGCCCGTCTCCTGATTCGCAGCAATTTCTAGTAAGTTTATGCATATCAGTAACTTGCTATGTGGGTAATATAGCTCCAGATACTATTCTGTAAACTTTCAAATTATCAGGTTGACGGTGCTTGTGAAATGGTATCTGTCACGTTAAATCCATTTTATGTGAATGGGAGTTTTTATTACCTTCACTTTGACGCACTGCATATGCTGAAAGTGGTACTTCCTTTGACCCGTAACCGCCATCTGATGTTTTTCATGCGGTTGAGTGACCTCCCCTCTGTGCAATTCAGGACCCGTAAAATCTTGTGGATTTGTCGGCATATATCAGTGTGATGATGCTTGTAAACTGGCTTCTCTCATGTTAAATTACTAACGTGAGAATAATAATTTATTATCATTTATTATTACCATATGCCCATCCAACCACATTTGTCAGTGTTGAACCCGAGGTGGGGCTCATCTCACCGTTTAGCAACTTCACCTAATCCTTGTTGAGCAGTAGATAGCGTGTTGCTTAGTTCATGGGTGTGACATGAGTATACGACATTAAGGTCATCAGCGCATAGGAATGTTTCCCCTGCAGTAAAGCACATGCACACAGTACTGATAAGTTGTAGACAAAGGCCCAAGGACACTGCCCTGTATTAACACACTAGTTATGAGCCTGGGTTTAGACTGTATAGAATTTACTTCGATGATTTGACCACCATCACTGAGAAATGATTTTGGCCAATGAAATAAAGGGTCATGATTGCCAATC
Organism: Heterobilharzia americana; assembly: GCA_944470555.2. Taxonomy (NCBI): domain Eukaryota; kingdom Metazoa; phylum Platyhelminthes; class Trematoda; order Strigeidida; family Schistosomatidae; genus Heterobilharzia; species Heterobilharzia americana. The sequence goes on along the minus strand of OX104129.1, from coordinate 74,054,277 downwards.
GATTGTAGCTTATCAAAGCGAATACTGCGTGGCACCTTGTCAAATGCCTTTGATACGTTGAAGTGTAAAACAATGACGATCTTACATGCCTCATGGCTGCCAACAATATATATATTTCATACAACAAAGGCTAGTGATGAGTTTGAAGAAATCAAAATGGCAAGTAGCGCAAGACCTGTTTCTAATGAAACCGTGCTGAGACTTTCTGATGCGGTTTTCTCTAAGTAGGTAATCAGAGATGCTGCTCTTAATCACTTTTCCCATAATTCTAGAGGCTACTGGCGCTTTGTCGATGGATCTATAGTTACTAGCACTTGCTTTGTCACCGGACTCGTAGGGAGGAACCATGTAGGCTAGTTTTCCGTTCGCTGGGATGCTCCTCACCTTCCATTAATAGTGTGAATAGTAGCACATCTTCACCACTGTTTCTGGTGATTATTGGGGTTGGGCCATATGTCTTCGTGCCCGTCGATAGTCTGAGGCTTTTACTGGCCTTTGTGGTACTTTTAGCAGTGAACCCCACTTTAGCACATGAACTAGTAGTAATTGGGGTAAGACTAGTGGAGTCAAAAGCATTGTGGTAGAAAGTTGCGAATGATTCGCTAAACAGCTGACCAATCTTGAGGGGATCGTTGTATACTTTATGTCAGCGACATCTGTAGCCGATTTACACACAGCAAACCATTCTTGTTTGCCGATGATTTAAAAGTTGCATACACACTCACCCATGATGGTTTATCTCACCTTCAAGCCCTAATACAATATCCTCATGGTCTGCTGCTTGGAAACTGCAGTGCAATATGAGCGAATGTGGCTGGATATGCATCGGTGCTCCATAAGTGGACATCCAACTACACCTTCGGCCTACGGAACTACCTGTTCTCAGGTGTGTAGCCCTGAACTAAGATGTTCACAGGACTCTACATTTTCTGAACAGGTAGCATCACAGACTCGTAAAACAAGGATCCTAATAGGTTGCATAGTTCACAACCTTCACCTCAAAGAAGTCAAGTTACTTCTCTATAAAACCTGCATACGTTCACTACTAGAATATTGTCCACTTATATTGAGTGGTATCTCCACAAAAGACAAACAAAAATAGAGGGTATCCAGAGGTATTTTACGGCTAGATTACTAGGATACGAATGCAAACAGGACTACAGCTTCAGATGCAGAACCCTAGGTCTAGAACCACTTTGGATGAGACGACTCAAAATTAGTCTGACGCTGTTCTTTAATGTGTTACATAAACTCGCTTTTACAGCCTGTGTATGTTTCAGTTCGAGCACAACAGTCGGTACGATCTGCGCAACCATGCCCACAGCGTCACAATGAAACGGTTCAAATCCTGCCTGCGAGCAAACTTCTTCGCTGTCAAATTCTCTCATTTGTGGAACAGATCTCCTGCTGAAGTAAAGGCCTCAAAATCGACCTCTGAATTTGGTTGGTTAGGGTTAGCTACTTATCATCTGGCAACTTTCCCGGCTTGCCGAATACACCAATAGTATCACATACGATATTTCGTATACTGGACCACCTTAGTGTATAATGAGACACTCACCAGACCTACACTGGCCATTCACATGAAACGTTGGGGAAACTTTCAAAAGTTTCGACCCCAAACTAACGGCACATTTTGCCCTGCTCGACATAGTAGTCAAAATCAGAAGTTCTACACCACACGACAGCAAGAAGTTTGTGTTCTTAAGTACTTAGTACAAAAGCAAGTACGATAACTGCCATAACAAGGAAAGTCAAGTAGGGAGAAACATGAATATACATAACACTTCTTGTTAGAGTTCTTGCCTCCGTTCCTGCCTGCTGCTTTGTTTGTTTTCTCTCCATGTAGAAAGGCAATTCACTCCTAAGCGTTGACTTGAGAATCGTCCAGAATTGATTATTTAAGGAACGGACCTTGGCTGAAACTACCCTTAATAATAATAATAATAATGATATACTTCATACAACAAAGGTTACATGAATACAAACCAGTTTACAGGTTTGATCACTTTGGTAATGAGAGATGACTATTATGTACAATGTTATGCTATACATTAGATGCTGTGATTTATGGCATATAGGAGGCATGTTGAAGCAGGCTCAGTTCGAATTTGAAGATTATCCGGTCATCGTTTGAATCATCCAATATTCTTGAAGGTGAGGCCGCATCACAGTCATGACCTTGGGTGTGCGCGTTCGTCATCAGGTTTTGGTGCCAATATTTCCCACTGACGAATGCGATTTGTAGGATTCCATTTGAATGCAGGACTGGTTAAGTAAATCTGAAAAGTGAATAACAAAAGCGAGCAGCAGGCGAAATTTGTAACAGGAGCACAAAAATAAGGAGTAGATCGACCATGATACATCTGGGTGAGTTTGTACTGACTATTAAACTTACTTGAGGAAGTGTCCAGAACCAACTGTTTAGAGGTAAGCTTAGGTGGAAGAAGATGAAGGTGCGCACGACAGTAATGAAAGTCAGTCTGAAGCTGAAGATATCACTACGAAATAGAAAGATTAGAGGATATTTGACCAGGTATTAACTTGTTATATACCTATGTACAAGCGTATGATGAAGTTATAAACATTTAGGTGAAATTCGTGGTTTTTTTGTTCTTAGGACCACCACCCTTTATCTGGTCACGAGGGGGATGATCATGGTGTTGCCTGTTGAGCATTACCATATCGGGTCTACCGAAACTATGTTGGTGCAGAGTACTTAGATGTAAGTACTGATGACAAAGGGCAAATAATAAAGAGTTGCATGCTATGAAAATGCACCGACAGACAGTTCTTTTATCTTTTCGGAGTAGAGAGATTACTTTAAGGGGCGATTTTTAGGAAATAGGTGTTAAGTCGTGAGATCGGTTAGGTTGTGAAGAAAAGTAGGTTACATTTGAGTATCTAATAAGTTCACTGTAGCATATCGTGTCGCACTCCGCTTCCTGTTCACTCTTGGTCATTTTTTTTCTAAGAAATTAGATTTTAACTTAACTATTGCGTTTAGTTTTCGGCATTGTATACTTATGTCATTGCTGTTAGTCTCCCTTGAGTCTAGGTACCAGTAGTACCTTAGTGCATGGCATTACCGTTTGTGGTTTGGCCGTCAACGAATTGATGAGATTCGTTAGATAGGAGGAATTTACTAAGTAGTCGTTGAAACTGGCCGAGCGAACGGCATGCTCGTATAGGAGCGGGAAGTTTGTTCCACAGCATACTGTATTGCGTTATGAAAAACCTACATCGAAGTTTTGAGCGATACTTATTTATTGGGATGATGTTCTCGCTATTACGCAGATTATATGCCTGTGTTGTTTTAAAAGTGACAGCACATTTCGTTTTAGGGTTTGTAAATAAAAGACGAAAAAGAAGTGTTAAGTTGAGCTTCAGGCGTCTCAGCCAGAGTGATTCTAGTCCTAGTTTTTTGCATCTTGCTTCGTAAGGAAGTCCTTCGTTATGTATTAGTAGGCGCCGAGTAAAGTTCCGTTGAATGTTCTCTACTCGAATTCTGTCCGATACATTCATGCTACCATAGATAACGGTGCGGTACCTTCATGGGGGGTAACCAGCTTTACTGCCTTCACGGTGCCTAACTACAACGAACAGAATAAAAAGTGTTCACTGGACTACAACTTCATAATTACCCAAATCTAGGATTTGCTCACTATAAAAGTGACCAGAAAAGTCCAACACCTGCGGGACGCAAGGCTTTCAGGAACCGTGAAAGCGGTGGACAAGATGTCCTGGAAATCCACTTGGCGCATCTAGACAAGTCTATTGCTTCTGGATGCCGGAGTTAGAAAAGGGAAGATGTTAAGCTCTCAGTCATGATATTCATCAATATTAGGCACCTCTGATGTGGAGTGGTATTAACATGCACGAATTATACAGTTCTAGAATCATCAGTGGAGTACAATAAACATTTTATCATCATCTCAAACAAAAGGTACAGACCGTTACGATGGAAGTATCAGCTTCACGCCCTATTTTCCCCGGATAATACATGTAGTGTCGAGATACAAACCTGGCCTTTTGTTAATGCAAAGACAACACTCCCACCTGTCCAACTTGTGCATTTTCTGCATACTTATTCAGCTGAGATGTTTCATTATATGAACGTGCAGCACTCATATCTTCTAGTGACAACGGGTGGGGATTGATATTACCCTTCACGAAGACATGTAAGTTGTATAGAAACTTATTCATGCCCGTAAAAACGGTATGTGACCGCGTAGTCAGGAGTAAATATTATTATTATCATTATTCCTGTTATACCCGTCCCCCATTATGTAGTGGATAGGCTACTTCCCTCGATGCCTGCAAATGGTTATCCAAAAGAGATGTCAACTTGTGTTTTCTAGAACCACCTTTGGGAGAAACGACCTCTTTGTTTACTGCGCGTCCCGCACGTAACGTCTTAATAGATTCGTAAACCTCATAAATTGAATTCAGTGAGTCTTTCAACGGGTGGTATCGTGATGATAACTTCCTAAATCTACTGCGGAATATTTTGGGTATGTGTGTGTCTGGCTCCTTACGAACCTTAACCGTTTTCACAGGAGCAACATTGCCTAGACACTTTGTATTTCTGTAGAAAAGTAAGAGTGTGTCTGTAAATGAGGCTGTGATAAAGTGGGCATCCCATGGGGGGCACCTGAAGAGCTCGATGAGTACTTCTTTATTCTTGTAACTCAGATGCCGACTGTAATTTGGAGATCGCTTGTTTTTCTCATTGGGAGGAAGATTTGGTGGGCAACAGAACAGCATCCTATGGTCACCGTTAGAGAATTGGCTACTAACGTAGGTAGTGGCGGTTGTGATGTCACAGCAGAAGACTACGTCCGGTATACTATTTCCACGCGTGGGTTGCTGGACGTATTGCCCCTAACAATGGATATCTATGACACCAAGTATTTTATCAGATAGTTGTGGGCCGTGACCGGCCTCCCAGTTAACCCCAAGTAATTCAAAGCCGCCTGCGGTCAGCATCAAGTCGACAGTGAGGGATCCAGCGTGGGCAAATGATCTGGCCATCACTTCATCATTTTTTGTTGATATGACGCTCTGTACACACAGCCTACGAAGATTTTTGATTAGTACCGTTCATGATGACCCAAAGCGAGTCCGCCAGATCACTTAAGATATCACCTTCAGTCTTATTTGAGGTAGCGAGGCTACACACAGACCAAGTAGCCCCCATCACGCTTGTGATCACAACTATTGCGATAAAGAGTATAACCATCCATACACGGGTTCATGTTTAGGGTTGAGCCAGTCCACCATGATTCAGTAACAAGTAATACTGTGGATTCGGTCGGTAAAATTATTGTTCTTATGTCGGATATTTTCCTGAGCAACGAGCGGGCATCAGTAGGTGGAAGCGTAAAAAGGTTATTCTGGCTTGCAAAATGACTCACTACGCCTCTTAAGCCTCGGTGAGTAGAGGAGTTTCCAGTACTTAGTTAGCTAGATGATGCACTACGTGTGTTTTGGACGTGACAGAACTGAATAGTGGGGTATGCCAGTGTAACTAGTGAGTTTCCGTCTCTCGCGAGTGTGTGATTACCTAGTTTCTCATGGCAGTTATAGGTTGCTGGCTTGCGTATCTTCTTTACCGTTGGGGTAAGGCATAGCTTATGACCGGTGCAAGTCGAGAAAATTGGTTCCAGCCTTATGTCAACGGGGTTCGATCGATCCTAAACACCATGGGCGTACATATTTTGCAGGATCGGAAAAAAATTTGGTGGGGCTCGTTAGGGGAGAAATTTCCGGCAGGAGGCACACATCTGTCCCCGGAGTTTTTACTAGGATTATTTGGATGCACAGCTGAACAGAGGATTGGCGTTTGTGATGTGTAGGACGCTGGAGTGCCCGGCACGCCACCCAGGACCACGTTATGACCCTTGTGATCAAACAACCGTGGTCCGAAGGAGTGTCTCGTGCGATGCAACCTCGAGTCGTCGTGCTATTCATCTCTGAAGGAACGATTTCAGCGGAAAACCTGCCTTCTGGGTTTGTATATTGGCAGTGTCTTAGCTATGAAGTATTCCTCTCCGTCATTAGACAACGCGCTCCTAAAATTGTCCTTCTTCAAGAACGTTTTAGCTTTATACGGTGGGGTTTTGCCTGCGCTTATGAGTTTTCTGTCACCCAAAGGGTTCCTATTCATGGTGACCCAAGCTGTCGGCACCAATAGTTTTCCTTTTACGGGCAACTGGGAGATCAGGTTCACTTGTAACTAGATTTGTTCGAGGCCGTTGTAACGGGGAGGAGGTACTTTCAACAGAATTACTGGTCGTGTCAACACTTTCTGTTCGTGCACACATCGGCCTCTATGCCCAAAGGTGATGAACTGGCCAGAATACTTCTTCTTTGCTTTCCACGTTGGTACGCGGTTTTGTCTTGTGCAGTAGCGATATTTTTGAAGTTGCCATGTAGCCTTATGTGGTCTTGTGGCTTAGTAAAAATCTTTTGGCACCAAATGAAGTGGCGAACTGGGAAATCTTGAGGCAACTGGATTGTGTTGACTTTTTACGAAGGCACTTTCAGTCACAGTGCATTCCTGTCATACCGCTTGAGTTGAATACCTTTGTCTTAACTACATCCAAGGGTGGGTTATCAGGTATGTTATAAACGATGAGCTGTCGAGAAGACGATAGTCTCTTTATTACCTCCATTGCCAAACAGTCCGCTAAGTTTTCTACTTCCTCTGCGTGGTCTTCAAATAAATTTTCATGCTTTCCAAGATGATGTGTTAATGGATGGAAATCCTCAACGATTCTCCGGATCTCTTCCATCGTGGTCTGAATACAATCTATTTCCCCCCTGTGGTCATCAATACTGTTACTCATGATCGATGTGATGTCTTCAGTTCTAATGAAAGTTGTGGGGCATGCTAGTTCATCGAGATCTGAGTTACACGGAATATTAATGCTTCTGCCACATGAAAGAGCGCTGGAATGATTGAGTCTTTGCTTTTTCTCATCAGAGCAGTCAATTTTAGAACTTTTAGCCCCAGATCTTCCCATTTAAGAGAACGTTAAGATCGAAACTTAGTGTCGGAATAGAAAGCGGCAAACGGCTCTAGGCAGCATACCGAAACTTCTGTAACACAATGTGTGAGGAGAATAGCGGAGCCATCAACCAAAAATATAGGATAGATTGAAATATTACTATAAATATATAGTAATAAGTGGTCAGACAACAAGAAATTGGCAAAATGAAACGGTCAAGAACCACGTCTAAAAGGAGAGTACAGATTCAACCTTATCGCGTGCAATGGGGATATGAACAGTAGCAATCGATGATCTTTATGCAGGCCAGATACCCGTGATTGAACAGTAATTAGTAGGAAACGACTCTCAGCTTCCAGAACTGACCTTTTTCCAGGTATGAGATGTACTCTCCAGCTCATATAAAAAGTAGGAAAATACATTTAGGACGCTGATCTACAGTCTCCGAAGGAGCATGTTGCAAACCCTGTAATGTCGACTACTAAGTGTCCAAATGTCCTCGGATGGTGGTTTGATTTGAATGTGTTAGGAAACAACGAAAGAAATCTGAGGGAGGGAAATAAAAATTTGGAACTCGAACACTGTAGGAGTGACTTTAGGTGCAACTCTAACTCCTTAGTACTGATTTGGCCACAGAACATGCTAGCCATGGGGGTGGTTCAAGCCCTTTATGAGAGTTCTTCAAACGATGGTTAGATCTGAAACTAGGTTCCTGGTTCGATTTTGGTCTCTGTGCTGGGAGTGATCTGAATTTCATTCGTTCGATAGATCAAAAACTACAAGGACAAACCGTGAGTTCACTTCTTTTGGATACGGCAACTGGTTGAACAAAGGATAGCTTTTTCCGTTATCAATAATTTTAGACCATTTCAACACAGAAAACTGAATAAAGCTAAAATCCTTTCATCTAGACCAATTCTGCTACCATTCGTCCTTGCCCATAGGCACTTGAAACTCTTGGAGAAAGTTCAGATGCGATCCATGGAACGTGTTGTAAGGATGTACCAAAAACCATACTAGGATAGACTAGAAGACCTAGGCCTGTACAACCTTAGCTGCCGAAGATTGCGAGATGATTAGACAACGGCTTAAAAAATATTAGATAGCCAAAGTCACCCAAGCAGAAGAATATTGCTGAGTGGCTACTGTGTTGACCCTCATGGAAGCCCAAAGAGAGTTGTCCGCTTAAGGTCAAAAACTCATATGCCTCCACACTTCTTTGCTCTTCGAGTCTGCGGGGACTTGAATGCACTACTAGCAGGTTTACCACAGCTATAGCGGCCAGGTCGACGAATCTACTGTATCAGAATCTACTAAAGACCTGCAACCGTTCTGCAGGATCTAGAAACGAGCATAAAGAAATCGACTGGTTTACTCAAGCTCATGAAACAGGTATTAGATATTGAAACCAACAACCTTGACTATGGCACACATTCAGATGATGTTATGTTATTCAATATGATTATACTTTACAAACTAATCGTCGTTTTAATATCCAGTATTTACCTAATTGGTGTGAATTCCACGACTAATGTTTGCGACTTGCAGCAGAAAACATTTGATCCTATCATTAAAGATGGAAAAGCCTTGGAAATAGTGAGTTCTATTTGAAATATATTTCTAAAGTTCTACTTCGTGAACGACACAAAAGAAACGATTCAGTTGACATGGGCAGGTGAAAACAGTGGAGTGAGTTCTGCTTCAGTTAGTTTTTATGATCAGGTTTTGATATTAGTGACGATGACTGAAGGGGAATCCGGTCCTGGTCTAACTTCTGACATCTATCGTAGGTAAGAAGAAACTGTTTTAACGAGATGTAGTGACAACAACGGCAAAACATTCACGAAAATCACTAAGGAGTTAGGTGAGAATATATATATCCGGCGTGAAAACGGCTTGCAGCGCCATCAGAACCAGAGGGATTCCAAGGAAGTAAGTTAGTTTGGAACTATCTTTCAGGAACAGCTCAGCTATTTGTTATATGTTATGACGTGGAAAACATGAGCAAATCTATGATATTCGTTACTGAGGATGGGGGTTCAACTTGGGAAAGTTCCAGTATACCCTTTGTTTTAAGTGGCCAGTTGCGTTTTTATCCACGTGAAAGACTTTCACCTTGGGTTTTGACACTAGAAGAAAAATCTTCTGTATGTAAAGCCAGAATGTCTAATATCTTTTCGCGCAGATTTTGTATCTTTCACTGGACAATGGAAAAACGTGGCGAAGCATTCATGAGAATGTTGTAGATTACTTTTGGTTTGCTGAATATGAAATTTTATCTTATTTAATGTAGGTCTATTTATGAGTCAGATCCTGGAGAAGCTATATATATCCTCTATCAGACACAGTTGCACAAAAGTAAGCTACTTTTCGACACCTTTTACCAAAACGGCTACGATTTTATTAAACAGAGAAAGCGAAATTGTTGGGGTAACGGTATCCACCGGTTGGTCTTCTTTTACTCAATTTTTTAGAGAAAAGTACTTGTACCAAGTTTTAATTGCGTGCCTACTGCAAGAAAAGGGCATCCACCCTGATTATTGTCGAGCTTGATAGATGTTTTTAGATAAGTGAGGTCTTATTTCCAAAAGTATCGGTGCTCTAAAGTTACGCATTATTATTTCCAAAGGTTTTAACCCTCAAGCAAACTTCTGAATGCGCCACAGAGAGATGCTGGAATCGTACACAGAAGCGCGACTCTTCACTTTGCCGTTCTCCTCAAACGCTTTTAGGGAGAAAAGTTATCAGAAAATAAATTATAAGCTGTCACATCCCTGCAACCGCGTGTAGGTAGATTGCTATCATCGCAAAGAAAATAATAATTTTTTTAAAACAGCATGTTTTGAAACTGAAGAGGCCAATATGAGACGGCAAACCATTTGCAAACAGGTCGCTATTAGGTGTATAATAGTTCAGTATTGATCTCCTACTCCTATTTTAGCTCGTGAAAATATGGTAGCTTCCACTTGGCCCAATACATCATGTATGTTTTTCTAACTGGTGATAGTCGATGGTTCAAATGTTTGTAGTCCATAGCTTGCAGACTTGATTACCTCGAGCTAAAAGCGTTAACATCAGGTGTTTGGAGTTGAAAATACGGCGGTGATTGTGTTTTTTCACATAAAATGTGCTCAGTGCACGTAATGAGGTCTTATATAGCTAGTTTTGTATGTTGCACCTCATTTGTATAGACGTTGTAGTGGATATTTTTTATAGATGTGATCAGCTAACAGGCCATTCGGAAAAGCTTATACAGTTGTGCATTTTGATGGCTGTCTTATTTTCAGACATGGACAAGAATGTTTATCCAGTGTACAAATCTTATCATGCTTTTTGTTGTAAAATTTAGTTTTTTGTGCTACGCCTGGTTTTTTCAATTCTTCATTCGTTGCATTTAAGATTCATACTGATCTTGTATCCAGCCATTTTGTATCGCCAGAAAGATAAAACATTTTCAGTCATGCTCTTTGATGGGACAAATGGATCTAATTATACGGAACATCAGAAATATTTAATTGGGTGTAGGCGAATACTTTGAATTGAGTAGACACTTTGATTCCGTTTTTACCAGAAGGCCGTTGGTGGGAGGTATTCTGACTAGCTTATTAAGATTGTGGAATTTACACTGAAGCACAAATAATTTGCATTATTAACATAAAATAGTAACATGTGGTGTGCTTGACTTCATTCAGATTATCAATATCTTGTTATCATCCACTTACAACTAACATTGGTTTCCACTACGATCCTGACAACTTTTTCAGTTTCTCATTCGTGAGCAAAGTTATTATCAATACTGCCTAAGGTCGTGTGTATGTGGCACCTTCTGTCACCTAAGACTGGAACTTGTAGATCGTCTTAACAACAGGGCTTGACAACGGCTGGTTTCCTGTAACCCAGGTGGTCGTTTAAATTCTCGGTCTCATTGAACGTAGTCATCTACTGAAATGAAATGCCTTGCAGCTTGGGAAGCAAACATAAAGTTTTAGGTGGATTTCACTAATGTAAGGCTAATTTTGTTTTGTGAAGCGAATGGCTAAGGGTTTAAACTGTCTAAAAACACTGAAAATTTGTTCAAGGAATTTCTTTATACTCTGCTGTAGCTTCATAGAAAGTTTTTGACATCAGTAAACATATCGATGAAGCGAGTTATCTCATTTTAAAATAGATGGAACTGACAGGCATATATTAGCCAAATCTTCAGACTTTGGACTGACTTGGTCCGAGCTCCTCAAGGACGTTATTCGAGTATGGGCACCTCGTGGAGTTAGAGTTGACATACCGAAACCACATGACAGAAACAGCATATCTTTCGATCCAGAATTGGTGGAGGATTATGAAACAATAAAACTCGGCCACTTTCTCTACGCTTCACATTACGCTGATTCAGAGAACCAAACAGTGCAGCTGAGTGTATCGACTGACGGTGGAAGGACATTTAATAAGGCACACTTGCCAACAATACAATCAGAACGGGTGAGTAAATATATTTTGTAACGGTTTCACTAGTCTCATTGGTTATGTGAATAGACCCACGATATGCAACGGACTTATGAAGTTTTATAGCATAAATAACATACGTTTTAAGATTACTAGACAGAACTGATGAGTTTTGACAGTTTATTTTGCAAGCTTGGATAACTTAGTGCAGTCGGCAGTGCTTACAGCTTCTGAGTCACTAGTACTTGCTACGTCTTTGCAAGTATAATTAGTAGAGTTCAGTCTGTTTCGAAGATGAAATAATATGACATTACTGTTTCACAGGATCGTTCGACAATTTTATTTGTTTATAGCTATTAGTAGAACCTTTCTACCTAAAAACACCAAAGACATGCAAATCCCCATTCAGAATTTTGAAGACAACACTTTCGTGTTCGTGACGTTTAACTTTCTAAACAGTGTTTTATCATTTAAGCTTCCGTTAAACGACCTCTGTAATGAAGCAACATTTGGGTGAATGTGAACCACATTTGACTGCTTTTATTCCCATCGTTTTAGAATTTATTCTGTTTTAACCTACACTGTTTCCTTGTGTTGAAATGGAAAGTAGGTAGCCTGGAGGTTTGGGATGATCAATTGATTTCAAGTCGGTACTCATCGCTGACTGACATCACTTCAAGAACCATTAAAAACCTAGGATCACTAGACGGATGCTTCGTCGTAGTATAAGACTTCTCAGGAGTACGAAGCAAGTACCTTGCTAGAGTTGGAATTCAGGACCTTAAGGTTTCGAGATGAGGACGTTGCTGTTGAGTTGTGAAACCTGAAGGTCTTAAGTTACATCTCTAGTGGAGTAATGGATGAGCACTTTTGAGAAGCTCCATACTAAGACGAACCAGCTGTCTGGAGCTTTTAGGTTTTCAATGGTTCTACAACTTTTGTCAAACCTAGAAGCAGGCAGCTTTGATTAATACTATTACTAGGCTATACATCAAGTTTTCACTTCTTGTCACAACATATTTAGACTCATTTTAAGAAAAATTGATTAGCTTTGAGTGGCTGTCTTAATATTATTTTTTGAATGATACATGCCTTGTTCAAACAATTTGGAAATAGAATTTCTTTCAACTTTGAGGCTTAAATCATGATGACTTAATGAAGAGTGTGTTTAAGATCTTAACACTGCAGTTTGTCTTAGGTTTTCTGCTAGTTTTTATTTTGCAGAACAGGAGTTAAAATGTCAACATTACAGCTTATTAGATTGTTGTTGTTTGGTCGAAGGTTGCATCATCAGCCTTTTTAATTAAACTACTGGACCTGGGCGAAAATTTACAACCTGTATGAAATAGATGTCAACATTGTAAAGCAGAAACTTTTTCTTGATCGTCTGTTTGGAAATCACATCTGAAAAGGTAATTGTTACATGGATGAAGGCCCAACTGAAGGACATTTTTTGTTTGGAGAACTGACTATGCATATTGTGCGGGTTATTTGAGGGTCTGCTGGTTTGAAACTCTTTTAAGTGTATATTCGCATAAAGAACTTTGAAGTGTCCGAGACTCCTTTGAACCAGTGTTTAAAATTTTTTTCACCTGATAGGCTTTCGGACACTTGTAGCTAGTATCTTCTGTTTGTATTTAGACATAAACCCCTTCATAGACTAAGCTGTTTTAATTTTTTTCTAGTAAATTGCTTTATGTAAACCAGCCTGGAAGGGCATTGTCCATTCTGTGACTACAAAACTGGCCGGGAAGTTTATTGTGGAAGGAATTAGAAACGATCAGTTTCACAGAAAGTTTAAACTTAAAGTACATTTGTTTAAAACAAGTGCCTCTTGCCGTTCTAATTCACCTACAGTTTTACTGTGCAGTTTAAATTCATGTTCTTTCTATGGCGGCATACTGTTGGTAAATAGGTTGTGATTATAAGCATTTTAAATGTCGACTCATATCATTTCGACATTTTTTGAAGGCACAAACGTATTTTCTGACAGACCACGTCCCTAATATATATTTCTGGAGCTAACTATGCCATTCATTTTGTGGAGTTCTCCCAGAAGTATTGAAAATGTTATTTGAAGTACTGTATGTGTAACCTGCCTTTAAATTGCACAAAGGAAGACAAGCCTTCACATTTTTCGGTACTTAGTGCAAACTTTTAAATTGCGGTATGTAACGATTAGTAGGTGGACAAGTGTTACTGAATGAAGTTGCCATTTTTTGGGCTTAGAAAAGACCAGAATTTGTATGACTTGACATGCTATCTTTTTACATAAAATACAATGTCGCTTTAGTTGATTTATTAGATGTATCAAACAATGAGACCTTATTATTTACTGAATAATGTTTCGAACACAACTTATTGTCCATATTCATATCAAGATATCTCCACAACTTCAAGACATGACTCACATAGTTCTAGTTTTCTCGCCTTCTCTGTGATATGTGTAGTAGGATTTATCATATATCCAGAACAGATGCTGGGTCATCCCTGTTGCATGTATTTGGTATTGATTTGATAAACAAAAATTCGGTTATCAGTCTCTTTCTCCACTCCATTAGGTTACTTTAAGGGATTTTTTCTCTGTTGCATTCTACTGTGTGGTTGTGTGTATAGTTACGGCTGAGCTTTTTTCAGATTCCTAGTAAAATGTTCGAGTAACCGGTAAGAAACTTACCAGTAAGATGGAAGACCTCAGACAAGAAATGAGAAGCATTAGAGACACCTTACGCGTCAATAATCACCCCCTCCTAGATTAGAAGTTGTAAGAAAAATATGACTAATGGTAGTGACACAGGTGTTAATAGTAATAATGGTAATAACATTATTGATAGTAGTAATAATGACAATACTTTGAAGACAGAATTATAAGCTCCTGCAGCATTACCATACAAAGATAAATTAAAACTGATAGACTGTAGTAAGATGGGGTATCTAAAAAAAGCTTGACTACAGCTTAGCATAAAGTTACACACAACCACACAGTAGAATGCAACAGAGAAAAAAATCCCTTAAAGTAACCTAATGGAGTGGAGAAAGAGACTGATAACCGAATTTTTGTTTATCAAATCAATACCAAATACATGCAACAGGGATGACCCAGCATCTGTTCTGGATATATGATAAATCCTACTACACATATCACAGAGAAGGCGAGAAAACTAGAACTATGTGAGTCATGTCTTGAAGTTGTGGAGATATCTTGATATGAATATGGACAATAAGTTGTGTTCGAAACATTATTCAGTAAATAATAAGGTCTCATTGTTTGATACATCTGATAAATCAACTAAAATTGAATTATATTCTGCCACTGTATCGAACTTTCACTCTTATATAAAGTCTAATGGTATCTCTGGTAATTGAAGTATGAAGTTTACTTCTCTCTGTTCACATAAGGGAATTGAAAGTAGTATGAACCGTACATTTTTCTGTATTGAAACAAAAGTTTAAGATAAAGTTTAAGGATTCAATGAATTGGGAATATAACTGTTGGCAACATATATTTGGTGTGTTTATCTCGGTATAAAGGTTTGGAAATCTTAGCTCACTTGGATTTTATGTGTTTATCCTTTACCTGAAATTGTCACATCTTTGAAAGTTTGGAGAGGGGGAGGAGTGAGAGTGGAACTAGAAATACGGAATCAAGACTTCAAATCGATGATAAGTGGTTGACATTTTGGTTGATTCTATCAAATGAATGCACTACGCAGACAAATGGTTCACCAGTGCACCTTGGTTCTTGTATTTAAACGGGAATATTGTTGAATTATGCATTTTATTCTCTAAAATTAACCGTTTGATATCATTGTACTGTTCAGTCAAAAAAACAATCTGAATACAAGATTTTCATGATTGTAAATTTATCCACTGAAGTAGTAAAGCTTTTAGTGAAAACACCTCAGTTAAATTTTTTCTGATAATGTTTACCTTCAGAGTGATTTCATTAACAAAGAACTGTTATAATCACTCAGTACAATGACGTTTCTGCAATGTCTACATATAAAATGCATAAAAGTATTTTTGCATTCACTCTTATTCCCTTGATGTTTTCTTTATAAGTTTGTCAGCTTAGTTGTCTTTGATACCCAGAAAGTGTATATTGATTAGCCACTAGAGGGTAACCACCTTCATGTTGTCTAGTCCTACATGCAATGTGACCAGAAAGCTGGGAGACTCACCATGGCTATACACTGTTATAGATTTTAGTTGGATGCAGGCAATCGGGAAGGAGGTCCTGCCTGAACTAGTTTTCGTACTTTCTAGCACTCATCAGCAAGGGGTATCTGCAACCTCGACAGAAATGATATCCCTCCTGAGATTCGAATCCGTGTCATGCGGTACTGAAACCGAAGACGTTACCAATGAGCTATTCGGACTGCGTTTGACCTACTACAATACTGGATTCGGTAAATTGATGGATCACTGATGGGCAACCAAGTTCATGTTGTTTTGTCCTAAGTGCTCATCGAAAATATCTTCCTAATTTTGCTTGTATGGTAAAATGTGTCACCGTACAGGAAGACACTTTCACAGGTCTTAAGTAGTAGTAGTGTAGTGGGCGTTGCTTATAAGAATGGATATAAGTGATATATATTGAGACAGCGCCAGAAATTATAGGGAATTGCCAGCAATGGGTAAGGATTCTGGCCAGGAAAACACAAGAGACAACGCGGGGGTATTAAGAGCATATCATGAGAGAAGCAGGAGAGGTGTACCATATTTAACGACTACTGTACCTTATGTTAATGATAAACATTCCCTCCTTCGTCTTTGCCTTCTCGTTTCCTTCAGTAGTAGCAGTTTCAAGTAGTAAATTCATAGGTAAAAATAAATTTTGTCTCCTTAGACACTTTTTTCGTGTGAGGATGCTGAAAAGCTCACATTCGTTACAATTCAGCAGTAATTTTTGGTACCTTATGATAAGATTAGTGAGAGTATCAAAGTTGTGGAGCTGTTAACTTATGTTTCACCAATTTGCATATCATTTTTCCCCGCATCGTAGGGTTCGGATAAAAATAGTATTCCTAGGCCTACTGCTAAATAATCCATAGCATACTACATTAGTTTGTATATGGTTGCCTCAGTAAAAACTTTTACCTGATCACTCGTAGACTGGACAGAACCGATTATCTACATTCCATTTGTCATTTCACTTCAATGCGATTAATTAAGGTCAAGATTTTGCTCATATTAATTTCCAAAATTTACTGTATCATTAAAGTAATCGTAGATTAATATAAATCTTCAGTATTGGTAATAAAAATCAAGTATAATAAGGCAGATATTTCTCTTAAATGTTTTCCAAGATTGGATGTATTTGCGCTACGAATTGATCAATAAATAACAAGTAAACAAATAACACTTTGTTTATAAATGTAATGCGTTCATCTACTTCGTGACACGATGTTTATTCCTCTGTGTGTGTGTGTGTGTGTGTCTGTGTACTTGTTTGCATTCCAGTGTTGTTTTCGTACACTTCTTAGTTTGGAAAACTCGTTTATTTGGCATTTAACAATAATAGGCATATATATATATATATATATATATATATATATATATATATATATATATTCTGAAATATAAATTACTTCGTCATGAATATGAAAATAATATGAATGACATAGAAGTATTGAAATGAATGAATAATGTGTTCATCAGCATAACATATTTTCCTGATGCATATAATAAATGAATTGCTAATACTGTGATTATGAAACTCCCTTCTACTCGGTGCTAACAGACACATATCTATATATGTGTGTAAGTGAATAACATTGTATCATGAGACGGGGGACCAATCATAAAATATTGAAAAAGGTGGTTTTATAACTTGTATGTACTTGGAGAGTAATATTTGTTAAGCTTATGCTTGGAATGATTGGCAAATTAGTTACTTAAGTAAAATTTAGTTCAACTCTACTAATTAAGGATATGTTTTATAGACGGTAGATAGTTTGATAATGAGTGTACGATTAATATTACTTGGTGACATAAGTGGTTGAACACTGCTCACATAAGCCAGCAATAGATATAATTCGAAAAGTTTAAAATTTTTAACTTCTTAATCACACCGGTTCCCCCTATTAAGAAGGTTAGTAATAGTCTCTGATAATACTTGTGGTATCTAGCAGACCATATGCTGTGGTATTTAATTCTGGTTTCTAATAGTAACTACAGTGGGATATCATATTAACGTCGTACTTGGTTATATCATTCACAATGAACTTGACAGTTTGTAAACTTCTATTCATATTCAATATAATATTGTTTACTGTATTTTGAGTCATATTAGATGCTTAGTTATCTCATATCTATAGTCCTCTTTTTGCTCACTAACCACCACCCCTTAAACTGAAGTTGGTGATATTTTCTTTGAGTTGAAATCATTGTAACTAGCAAATAAAATTTGAAAGTGTAAAATTGCATAAAAATAATACAACATAGCTTTTATATACAATTGATGTACTGGTTTACAATAGTTGTGTTAATGATAATAAATTGATGCTAAAACAGGATAAATGGAGTGGGTTTCGAACGGATAACTAACTGATTGTAAATTTAATGACCTAACCAATAAGCTACAGATCAAACGAATAAATGAGTCAATAAACATGACTTTGTAATCATGCATAGTTTCTTATCTGTTAAGCTCAGCTTCATTGTATAACTTCGGTTGTCCAAATTGAAATAGGTAAAATAGGTTGTACTATGAGAATTTTGTGTATACAGTCAAGGATGACCAGTTAGAGGTGCAATCTTTAAGATATGAGAAGGACAAATTATATTTATATTCAAGCAGGATTTTCATCTATAGTGTGACATATTGTCATTTTGTGAACTGTTTTCAATTTCATGCGCTACAAATTAAAGTTACGCCTAACTTATTGGACTATTTTTAGTGAATTAATTTTGCGTATGAGCTGACTGTTTGATTAGCTGACAGCTGTTCTTGGTACGATCACATGCAAAATGGTACAAAGTCATCTAGAGAGTGTACTTGAACCCTAAACTACCTAATGTATTTTTTGTTTAATCTATGCTACAAATTATGATCTTTTGTCGGGTAGTTTTAGAATCTTAAGAAATACTTTAACAATTTTCATCTACTAAGAACTTTGCTTATACTGGTGACAGATTACATGTATTGAATTTCATTATGGGCATTAGTGATGACAAGAACGTTTCTGGATTCCTAAGCTGGATATATTTGTATCCTTGTAGTTGTTGATGTTCCTATTGGGGCTTTAAACTTATACCTATGACTCTTTTGTGGTAGGTATGAGTAATTATTGGTATCCTGCCTTGTAATCTACAGTGGATAGTTAGTTGGACAGAAATGCTCCAAAGTCTTTAACTTGTATGTTTTTGTTGAGTAGGTACCATGTTATGTCATTTATTTGTAACAGCTTGTTTATTAGATTGAATGTAATGCTTAGTTTCACTGAAGTTCTCATCACAAATCAAAAGCTGCTGAAAATCGAAGAGTATTGCACAGCTGTTCTATGCTAGTTTGAGATTCTTCAGCTATTCTACCAACAACTGCATACAACATCAATGCCAGACTCATTACGTTTAGCAGAAAGTAAATTACTGTTCAGCCACTCACCTGAAAACCAGTGATTCACGTGTTTCAAACCAAATTAAGTTTTAGGCACAGTTTCAATTATGATTCAATGTCATTGTTAAACCTTAGCCACTACATTCGACTTGAATATCTCCAGACGTCACACGTCCACAAGAGAACATTGCAATTCCATCTCAGAAGTAGTCATTAATGATACTTGGATTATTTTTCAGGTAGATGTGTAAAAGTGAAGAATTTTCAGAGTCATAAAGTTTAGTTATTCTGATCGCCGTCGAAAGTCTTACACTCGTTCATATGATAGCTAATTGTGTTAGTATTGACATGCATCTACTTCGAACATGTTACGCTAAATAGACATAACCATGAACAATTTCGGTACAACAGAATATTTATCTTCAAACTCTTTTGCGTACACCACTTTGTTATTCGACTTAATCTCTTGGTATCATGATTCGCACACACATGCACAGGCCATCTACCAATTTATCCTTTGAATGGTATGGTTAACTCTTAAACTGTAGGTATTTCTATCAGTCTATTACATTTATGTGTACATATTTACTGTATTGCATTTCTTCCTTGAGTACACTTAGTTTAGGTGAGATGCAGGTGTATTTCAGTATTATGATCATGAGCTCATTACATTTATCGTTTCAATTAATTTTGATAATAAATTGAAATTTGAATTTCAGAACTATCACAAACTGCTATCAGCTAAAAATATTTAGCATAGAAGTGGAGTGACTCTAAAGGCCACCCCAGCAACTGATAAAACAATCAGTCATGTTTCTCTATTCTCTGAAAAATTATCTTCCTAGCCGAAATACCGCGACCTGATTGGATATTTTGGCAGTTGTCTGAGTGGCCTCTAAAGTCGCCCGTAGATTTGGAACCGGTCTCATGGTCTGAAGCTACACATCCGTTTTACATCTGTTGCATAATATCTTGGATAGTCGGGTCTTTTAAGGAATACACTACTAATGATGACATTTTGTCATCATTCATATAGTTCTTCAATTTTCGCTTCACATCGACCTCCTAAGGAGTAGTAGGGAAGTCAGTAGTATTGATATGTTTTAAGTTGTAAATTGCACCTAATGAACTTGAAACCAAAAAATTGTTGCAGTTTCAACTTTTCGAATGGATTTTATTTTCGATTTCAACGAAGTCTCTCCTACGACAAGTCTAACTGTATACCGGTACCTGGCTAAATATGCATTAAGCAACACAAATATTCTTTTACGTTATGTATTTCTGAGTGAACGATGAACCTTTGTTTCATTTTTATGTAACCAACTTTATCAGTAGTGCATGCGAGTTATATCAGCTGATACAGGTGAAGTGTCTAAACCAAAGAAAATTCCTTTGGTTACATAGGTGGAGTAGTGACTTACAGAATAAAAGTTAGTGTTTTGAGAAATATGTAGTCTAAAATAAGATGAGAAGGTATGGGATAGAAGTGCTAGGCTAGGAATCTGCGAAAGAAGATGGATTGAAAGTGGACTCTCCAAACTGTCAACTGCACAGTCAACAATCTACTCCGATACTGTCACCCAGACGACAACCACGAGCACACTGATTTTCGGAGTGGCTATCATGATGTCCCTAACAGCATCAAAGGCTCTCAGGCAATAGGAACCAATCTCCTCCAGCATCAGAATCATGACAGCAAGATTCAACTCAAAAGAAAGGAAAGTCACAATCATACAATGTTACGCTATGCTATGCACCTACAAATAACACAGAAGAAGAGAAAAAGGAGGAATTCTATAGACAACTGCAATCAGTACTGGACAAGACTCCACCCCAGTTGGCGACGGTGACATCGAAATTTTAATGGGTGGGGTGACGTGAGTGCCAAACTGGGAGCAGGCAACACAAGAAGAGAAGTGATTTTATGCGGTCAGAAGGCGAACGAAGAAAATGTTGAGTAAAGCGTGTGTGTTGTTCCCCATTCGAAATAATTTGTGTTCTCAAAATGTTTGAGGACTCAAACACGGTGATCAGTAAGCAAATGATTTACAAATTACACGGTCCATGTTGATATTTCCCACAGCTGAGTAGTTTTTCAACTGCCAAACTGTGGTGTTAACAAGGCTTCCATACTACCCAGCCAAGATCACAATGAATGATCTCCGACACAAAAGTCTCATGAACTGTAGAAATGTATTAATACTCAATAACTTGAGTAGCTACAAAGCCATTTAGGGTGATCTTTAGGTTTTGCCAGCTACATTAGAGTAATCTGAACACCTGTTTATGTTGACATTTCTCCCAGCTGATGAGTGAAAAGTCATTCCGGTGTTTAGATCATACTGATATGGCTGCCAAAGTCTATAGATCAGCCAGACTGGTTTTCAACTAATAAGGTTGTTGAGTAGTATATTAGAGAACCCAAATGATGACCTTGTTACATCTCAAAGCACTAACTTACTTATGAAGTTAGTTCTGAAGATGTTCCAAGCCTGCTGATGACATGTTCACGACAAAATTTCAATGCTCAGAAAACATCAAACCACCATCACGATTTGTCGTTGTATCCTAAAATTATATGATTCGCGGGTTATTCGATAAACGATCTCATGTTGGTGTCGCTAGGAACATTTCCTGTTTGACTAAACGGTTATCTCATAACATTGATCTCAGCGAGGTAGAAAATTAGAAAAAAGATTGTATGAACAAGAAGTTTATTAGCTTTTGAATGGAAAAGTTCCATCTCCGATGTGTAAAACTATGGTAATCGTATTCCAAACTCATTTCATTCCACGTGGTAAAATCTCTGAAAATAATCATTTGCCTGACCAGCTTGAATTGGCACACACCCAAATGTCTTTAATTGTCAAAGTCTTTTAAAAGCTCAACTATGATTGGTACTGAAACACACTTCTACCCAGTAGAAGGTTTATATATATATATATATATATATATATATATATATATATATATATATATATGGGTTTGTCTCTTTAGAGCAGCACTGGTGATGATGATAACTGATTTTGCTTTTTCAAGATTAATATAATTTGATTACTTATTGTTAATGTCTTAAGGTCGGTTTTGGATACTGAAATGATCAGCAACCAGGTCTCATTGCTCACTTAGTAGGGCACTGGGCCAGTAATTTTAAGGCCGACTGCTGGAATTCTGTTGCAGTTCAGATTTTTATTTCACCTTCAACCATCACTGCATATAAAAATTACCAGTTTGCCAAATTATAGCTATCCCGAATAGTACTAACGACAGTCAGTACCGTTCTGCCCCTTTCTAATTCATTTTAGTCTAAATTGGGATAAGTCCTCGCTAGGTAAATAATATCATTACGATGAGCAGACAGTTAGACATCACACAATCACATGACAGCGAGACAGCACGTTTGGTAATTGAAGCGAATTTAAAACCTAGTCAGCGGTTAGGTCTTATAGTTCAGTTGGTAGAGCACTAGGTGGGTAATCTGAATGCTTCTGGCTCAAATCTTGCAGCAACTCAGCCTTTCATTTCACTTTTAATCATAACCCTGTAACATCAGATTAAAACAAAGCATAAAAAATATTACTATGCCACCATTGAATGATTGAATGATCGCTATTGGAAATTAATGTTGTTTTAATCCTTAGAATATGACTTATTGTTTAAAATGAAGGGGAATAATAAATAACTATTCAAAGTAGTGTATACATACTACAACAATAAAAGTTATGAAGTTATAGTTGACAGTTTTCCGTTTTGTTTTATAATATTTATGCAGTGTTTCAAATTCCATCTTTATATTCCCATAATTTTTGAATAAATAAAACTGTAGTGCCAACATCTTGTTTATATCCGATACGGTAGGTAATTTTTTTGATAATCTCCGGTAAAATAAAGATATTCAGTTGTTAATTGTATTGAACATGTAACTATTTAACACCATCTTGTACAGGATACGATATGAATTAGAAATCTTTAATTTAAATAAAATAATTATACGCCAGTAGTGCGGATATTTTGAAAGTACACATATATAACCGACTGATCGTTACAAAGCAGTACAGATTGTTGAAAATTTGAAGAAATATAAGCGAACAATATTGTTTTCAATTAGTTCTCATCAGGTTTTACCATGATATACTTGATTTTTCTTATATATAAAAAGCATTCTCTGAGCTGGGTTGTTTAATCGTGAAGCTTTCATCGCCTTGTTAGACGATATCATCAGTATGAAGTTCATACTGAAGTTAGTGCTGATGATGTCGTCTAGCAAGGTGATGAACGCTTCACGATTAAACAACCCAGCTCAGAGAACACAATACAACCAAGACCATCCACCTGAGTTACAAATATTCTCCATTATAAAAAGCATTAGACCAGTAATGACGATTTCCTTAGTCTGCAGTAACAAGATAATGAAGTATCTAAGTTGTAAATATCTAAACGCAGAGGTCTTTGGTTTTAATCCTGAAGTGGCCCAGATTTTTATTTCACCTTCACTCACCAACCACAGTCAATAATAACAATGGTATTATTTTAGTATTTATTTCAGTGTTGATAAGCATGATGAGAACAGTACTGTAGGTCGAAATTCAGCAAACAACAACTGTGTAGCTGTGAAGTATGCAGATAACCAAAGTCTAAATAACTAAGACATATGCGAAAGGGGAGGAGATAAAAAAGTGTACAGACCTTTTCCTCTACATAAAAACCACAATTGTTTTTCTCTAATTACCATAACGTCAGGTGAACGTAAAATATGCGAATTCGGATTCCATTTTATGGAATTCGTTGGATGATTTTGAACACTGATCTTATCTATTACTTGATGACCGTTGACTATATGCAACAGAAATGGCGGCCTGCTTGAACTCTGGGCTACCGTTTTCTATAATCTAGTTTATTGCATCAAATTTCTTATTTCTATATTGTTTTAATCGTTTAATTATGTCAACCAATCGTATTGTATATTCTCGCGCGTTTTTAAAATCATTACAACCTATCGCTTCGCAAGTT
Source organism: Heterobilharzia americana (assembly GCA_944470555.2). Classification (NCBI taxonomy): domain Eukaryota; kingdom Metazoa; phylum Platyhelminthes; class Trematoda; order Strigeidida; family Schistosomatidae; genus Heterobilharzia; species Heterobilharzia americana. The sequence continues at coordinate 74,030,253 of OX104129.1, read as the reverse complement.
GATAGGAAATTTAAGAAGAAGCACCACGGTGGATGGCAACGAGCTCTGAAGCGTATGACCATAGATCAAATGACTATTCCGGAAATACTTAGCACAAACTGCAGGTCGTTGCCGAATAAAGTTGATTACCTTCAGTCACTCTTGTCCACAAATGTTTATCGAAACACGGGTGTAATAATGCTGCAGGAAACATGGCTTCATAATCTGTTTTATGATGACTTAGTCTGCTTAGATGGTTTCAAATTATTTCGACAAGATCGAAGCTTTTCGAAGAAGAAATGTGGTGGTGGTGTAGCAACATTTATTAGTACTAACTGGTCGTCCTCCAACTATGTATGCTTCTGCTTCTCTAACGAAAAAATTGAGTGCATTACCATCAAATGTCGTCCCAAACATTTGAGCAAATACAAATACATATATATCACAAACATGTATGTCACACCTGACTGCAGTTTCTCAGATTTGTCAACTTTTGCTGATAAATTCACTGAATTTGCTGCTCCGGTTCTGGGAAACTCCTTGTCTATTGTCTGTGGTGATTTTAACTCATGTGACTACAGTTTTCTATTATCATTGGGTCATAAAAATATGGTTAACTTTTCCACTCGTCTTGACAACACCTTAGACTTTGCATTTACAAATGAACCTGGCATATATGAAGCCCGTAAACGGGCTCCACTGCTAATTCCGACCACTGTATCGTTCGTGTTTTGCCTAAAGTGTACGGAAAATTATACAAGAAAGCTTTTGCATACCTTTCAAGGAAAGTTCAATACAGATGCTATTCACAAGAAAATATATTACGTTTGAGAAGCATGCTTATAGAAACGGACTGGGATATATTTGCTGATGAAGTTTTAGACAACACTATTACCAATATCACAAGCTATCTCAGATTCTGTCTCGATATCTGCTGCCCTACTGAAACAATTTACATGAGATTTGACAGACTTTCCTCTCCTCATCTCAAGAGGCTTCGGAGAGAAAAGGAAAGGTTGTATAAGGCGAGAGATCACCCTGGCGTTAAAAGGCTTAACTGCCTAATTAAGTCTGAAATACAACGTCTGAATACTATATACAACAAGAAGTTCTTATCGTGTAAGAACTCTTCCAATATATGGAAATTATTTAAAGAGCTTACTGGTAAAAAACAGATGACAACACAAACTCGTTCGGATGTCTGCGCGTTAAACAAGTCATTTATACGTCGGCAAGCTAATTTCACCCTTCCTAATGTGCAAAATCAAGTGGATAGCTGCTTTCCAGGTTTCAATACAAATGATGTATTTAAATGTCTAAAGTCTTTGAATCCCTCCCAAAGCTTAGGTCCTGATGGTGTTTCTAGTATCATATTTAGAAAATGTGCAGATATTTTGTGTCATCCACTTACAGATATCTTCAATGTATCGTTCTCTAAAAACATAATACCCACTGCTTGGAAGCAGATAAAAATTGTACCTGTGCCTAAGCCATCTTCTGGATCAGATGTTACTTTTCGACCCATCGCTATAACTTCCCCTTTTCTGAAGACAATGGAGAAATTACTTCTGCTTGTGATTGAGCCTTCATTGATGGCCTTCAGAGATCCAAAACAGTTTGCTTACAAACACCGGAGGAGTACTTTAGATGCAGCTACTGTCTTGCATCATAATATTGTTTCTAGTCTCGACAAAGGTGTTAAGTATGTCCGTTGTGCCTTTTTGGATTACTCATCAGCCTTTGACTCTGTTCCTAGACCACTTTTGTTAAATAAGCTTGCCATAGCTCACACTGATCCATGGGTTACAAAATGGCTGCATTCTTATTTTTCTGAAAGGAAACAGTACACTATTCATAAAGGGATGCGCTCCACTTCATTGCTTACTGAAGCTGGTGTGCCTCAAGGTGCTGTACTTTCTCCTTTTCTGTTTTCCTTTTTTTGCACGATTTGCCTTATTCTGTTGAAACTAATTTTATCAAGTATGCTGACGACCTGACGATTTCTATTCCAGTAAACTCTTCTTTGGATTGCTCGAAATTAAATGAATTCTTGTCTGAAGTTGGTAAATGGTCTCTCTCAAATGGTCTCAAACTAAACCCCTCTAAATGTCAGACCGTTAATTTTAGCCTCAGGCGTAAACAAGACTTATGTGAGCTGCTTAAATCTCATGACGCCTGCTGCATCAATGGTATTTCTGCAGAAAGTAAATCGAGTGTGAACTATCTTGGGTTGCGTTTTACTTCTGACCTTTGTTGGTCGTCCCATATTTTATTGACTTGTAAAAAGATCTTTCGTTTAACTTATTACGTAAAGAAATTGAGGCTTTCTGGTATAACTCAACTGCTTCTTTTACAATTTATTAATTCCTGCATTTTACCTATTCTTCTATATTGTTCCCCATTAATCTTTCCTGGTCTTCTTAAAAAGGACTATGTTATGTTGCGTAGGGCTTTGAAGACCGTCAGCAGGGTGAGTGGTGTGTCTCTGGCTCAACTGATTAACACTGTAGTTGATCGACATATAAATTCCTGCAAGCTACTAGCTACAGAAATTTTAACTGACAGTGAGCATCCACTTCATTTACAGCTCTCTCCATGTATCTCCTCAGGGAGGACAAGGAGAAACTACATAAGACTGTATGCTCGTACAGCTAAGTATAAGAATTCGACTGTACCTTACCTTGCACGCATATTTTGTGAGGAAAAAAGTGTTAGAACAGAAATCACACATCAACTTTGTGACAGTTAAAAATCTCATTTCAATAATTTTCTCGTCTTTAATATTCTTCACATAACTTAAATTTTTATAATAAAACAATTCAAAGGCTGCAAAGTAGTATGTATATACTTATATTTTGTTGTTATTGCAATATATATTACGCTGAGAATTCCAAATTGTACCACAAATTGTTTGGAATAAAGTGAAATTATTATTATTCACCCATCCTTTCGTTCAGACTACTGATAGATTGAAATTTGAATAATGAACTGAAAATGACAAACTGAATGATAAATGCTCAAGTGACTGAAATTATTGACTGGTTACACTAAGGTTATGCCTATCTAACCTGAACTGAGTGATGATCAAGAAGAATGAATTATGATCCTATCTCAATCCATGTCAGTTGATTCAATGAAAATGTAACTGAAATACGAGATATAAAACTGAGAATAGTGTAGCCAAATGTCAATAATTTATAAAACAAAGAACTCTGATCGGAGGGTCATTCTTTTTACGGATATCATTCTGAACCTGTACAATCACATATAAATACTATATATGGCAATAAAAAAAGTAGTATTTAATAAAATGCTACTGAATAAAATTCAGTTTTGATTATGAATCACGAGATTGGAAAAAGGATATGAAAACTTATCAAGACAGCAGCAACGTTGAGTAACTAGGTTGAATGACGTAATATGGTTAAAGGAAGTGATGAAAGCAAAGGGAATTTTTAAGATTTTAAAGCTGGAAAAATGTATATGAGACGACGTAATATACTACTAAGCAGAGGAAAGAAAAAGACTTTATGGGTAAAATATTCTTACAAGTCATGTCCATTACATATCGAGTAACTAGACAAGGTTCTTTTGAATATAGAGTTCAGGCTTCAAAACATGGATCACCATGGCTTCCTCTACTTGAAGAAGTTTCAGACGTACACCTTTCTTGAGGCCAACTTGGACTGTATAGATGATAATTAAGTTGTTTTCTTCATTTATGAAATAGTTGAAATCGACCAAATGCTTTAAGGTAGAGCTACATGGTACTCTCCTTTCTCTTTTCTGGATTCTGCTTTCAAGCATACGTGTGGAAAGCGAACGTCAAGTATGTCCAAAATACCTTACTTCACAGCATCAGCCAAGTCCATAAACACATGTAGAGGTGGCCAAGACAGCTAGCTTATCTTTTATGAGTAAGCAAAGCGTTGAGTTTGGGAGCATAAAAAGTCTTTCTCATGGAGCATGCCAGACGATTTTCTGGTAATTTTGTTGATAGTCTTTCAATGAACTGTAAATTCATGAAAAGTGGTTTTTCAGAAGCTATGGAAGTAGAATGGTTATCTGCTTTCATTTTCACAGCTTTTGTAATCAAACGCTCAGGATATTGGTTTTCAATTAAAATCATTGACTTCCGTGAAGTGAAGAAAACTGCAGCTAAACTTGTGATATAAATAGTCTGAGTGCAGAAAAAGATGGTTGTAAACTATTGTTTTCTGCACCTTACAGTCATCTTATCTCATTGTGAATATGTAGCTTTTCAACAAATACATCATATAGTATACATAATTTTAAATTAGTTACAGATACTCATATCATCAGTTCGGAGACATAGCGAGAACTAGAATTGCGTAACAACGCTAATCGACAGAAGTTAACAAATGTAAAACGTAAAATCTTATATCATTTATTGAATGGTGAATTGCCTATCTGAAGACTTGTTAGTTCGCGCTCACACTCATCATCGAATAGTGTATATGCACTGTAGAACAGCAGTTAACTGAAGAAAGGTAGTTGTTTTGTGCTCTATTATTCCCTGTTAACTCATTTTTATAAAATGTTATCAGTCATTGGTAATCTGTCGTCCAACTGGTGATCAAAGTGTATTGCTTGATATATGTATACAGATCGTAAAGTACAAGTAGCGCCTGCCTTCTTAGAATACTTTGTTATGAGAATTTGTGTTACATAAAAGGAAGCATAAGTACAAAAAACTCAGGGTTAGATTCCTAAAGTCACGAAAATTTCACTGTTTGCATTCCTTAATACAAGAAAATATTTCTATGAAGGTAATTATTCAACAGAAGTGTTTGCATAACGATATACTATTTTATTTCTTATCACTTCTAGTCATTACTACTAAGTGAGTATATTTTCCTTTTGATAAAACATACTCATCTTCTGAAAGTTCTTCAGCAGCATTTTCTTTTCTTTTTGAACCACGGTTGGATTGGGATGAGAAGTCGTGACTAGGCCATCCAGTGTGAATATGATCAAACGGTAGTAACATGTCACGAATTCACATGGTAGTCAGGCAAAATGTTTGATGATTGAAGTGGAATAAAAATCTGGTCAGCAGTCGAGCCTTGCAGCTCAGTTGATAAAGTGTCGGATCAAAAACCCGGTAGTCGTTGGTTCAAATTCGGTCGTGGTTCAAATTCTCATTTCACTTTCAATCATCACCCAGCATTCTTAAGTTGTGGAATTTTAGTTGGGTTTTGATGAATGTTTATGCAAAAAACTAAGTGCTTTTTAAGTTCTTCAATGCATTTCATACTTTGTATCGTAGACAGGTCTATATCAACATTATGTAATTTCAGTTTCCCACTTTAGTCTGAAAGCTTTTATATACTTTTCTCAGGTGAAATGTTTAACTTCACTGATTTCAATTTTTAGTACCTGTGTCCTAATTGATTCCCTTGATATCCGATGCCATTTTGACCTTGGATTACATTAATAATTTTTGAATATTTTATACTCTAAGTTCTTTTATTGAACTGGGATTACGAAATAGGAACGCCTTTTTTTATTGCATAGGATTTTTATCAACTGCAAACAACCTGAATTAAGTGCATAGGCGATAACTTTACCAACTTTTAGCATACGTTATATGAAGGTCATAAAATGTTCCTTAGTGTTCTGTAGATGACAAAAGATATTTCACTGCACAATACAAAGGCCAGTCAATGTAGTAAAAATTCACTAGGAGTAGAGACACGTTATGCTGGGTAATCAAACAAATGTTCTCGAACAAACGAGTGGAATAAGATAAGATGTAAGTAGAAGCGGTTCGAAAATTATTAAAGATAAGTGTCGAAGTATAGTAGTTAACAGTGAAATCCAGAATTTACTTTCCATGTTATTTACGACTCATCAGCTGAATGAACTTGCTTCTCAGACGTTAGTTCTGTCTCCATTGATCTTGTAGTTTCTTGTCACTAGTGGGACTGGATTGTTTGGTCATTATTGGCATTCGCACAGCATCTTGCATAACAATGGTAGCTAGTCAACCAAATTAAAAATGATAAGCGAGTGAAATAACTTTTTCAAATGATCCTTGTCATCATTCCAACTTATATCTTATTTTACTTCAATTTGTTGTTCAAGAATACTTGTCGTATTACCCAGTATAACGTTTCCTTAGTCTGATTAAGTTTCACAACACTAACTACCCTTGTAGTGTGCATTAAAATATTTTTGGTCATCTTCATAACATCATCTTCAGATACTTATATAGAGTAAGCTAAAAGTTGTTGAAGTTATTTTCTGAGCACTTATTCATGTTGTGTGAAGTCGATAAAGACCCTATGCAGTAAAATAAAGTCACTTATCTGTAAAATGGTGTTCAAATTTCTGGATGTGTTAAAGTTTCAGGACACTGAAGTCGTTTTCACTTACACAGGTAGTATGTACTACTATTGCATCCACTGTAATTTTGTGGATTTCTATAAATTGATACAATAGATTGAATTTCGGTTCTTTATTCTTCCAGCTATCAATGAATATTAGTTGTTTTATCAATAGAGGTGGTTTTCAAATTCTAGCACATCCACTAGGTCCTTCGTTAATTTCCACAGTCTTTATCACTCCTTATCTTCACAATCCATAACATAGTCCTGGCTAGGCAGCCAGTGTGAATACGATCAAGCAGTAGTAACGCGTCACGTATTCACATGGTAGTTAGGCCAAACCCACAGTAATTGAAGTGAAATAAAAATCTGGTCAGCAGTCGGACATCATAACTCAGTTGATAGAACATCGGGCTGGAAACCCAGTGGTCGCTAGTTCGAATCCACCCATGGTTCATATTTTCATTTCAACTTCAATCATCACACAGTATAAATACTAGTCTGACAAACCACAACTTTCTCAGATGGTCAAAATGATGATAGGAATAATCCTCAATTCGTGAAGAGATTATTAGAAGAAAGCCATGTTCCAGGAATATCATGTTATACAAGGCCTATCTACTTGCTGATCGATGTCTATTTTAAGTTGAATACTACTCAGTTGAAAGTCATGCGTTATAAAGAAACCAGTTTTCCAGTTTTCTGTGAACATAAGAAGCTAAAAAGTTTAAAGATGGGAAAGGAAATATGTTCACCAGATTATTACAAGTCTCATATTATGAGACAGTATTTTTTTCTCTAGTCAACAACTCATTCTGGAGTGCGTTAAGGACAAGTCGCCACTTTGCACCACCTCTATGTGTGTCTAAAAATTTACTTGCTCCTGTGGAGCTAGTTATATAGGCCGCACAAAGCGCACCCTTTCCAAACGTATCTTGGAGCACTATCCTGCATGGTTGTCAAGGGGAGAATGTAAATCAATTAACAGTTAAATTCTTGAACATTTGATCAACTCTGGACATAAACCTAGACCAGAATCCTCCTTCAGTGTCATTTATCGTGTCAGATGGAATAGTTCAAAAGGAGTACGCCTTCGAGAGTTGTGCACAGTGGAGGCATTGGTAATTCATCAATTCAAGCTTGATCTCTGCGTGCAAATGAAGTATGTTCAATCTCTCATCTTACCATGGTCTTAACACTTTCATTTTTTCGATTTCATTATAATTAAGTAGTTTATTATTATTACCTTCACTATGACCCTTGTCTCATTCTTCACCTTCTTTACATCTATCTATCAAGTGGACACTCGATATTTGCGTTTCTTATCTACCAACAATTTTCACCTTGTCAAAAAATTTTTGTGTAACTTCAAGAATGTAGTCACTTTAAAAATAAACTTTTCCATGAGTATGAAACATCAATCTAATAACCGCTAAAAAACAAGGTGTATCAGACAATCGCTTTATCAGTTTATCATTAATAACATTATGTTCCAATTACTAATGCACTAGATAAATTTTGTTCCTTCAGTTGATTTAAACAAGGAAAACGTAAAATGATCCGCATAATGAATAGTGAACATTTAAGGTTACAACTTTGCTACTGCTTTTGCTGATAGTTTAAAGTTACAGTAGATACTTGAGTTATTAATTTATCTTAGAAGTAGTATTCATCATGGATTAACATCAGTTTGAGAACCATTGAAAACTAGGGAGCACTGGACAGCTGTTTCGTCCTAGTACGGGGCTCCTCAGTAGCACGCACCCACGACCTGGCTAGGGATCAGACTCAGGACCTTCAGGTTTCACGGCGAACGCGTTAACCACTCAGCCACTGAGTCGGTTTCAATGGTTCCCCAACTGATGTCAGTCCATGATGAATACTACTTTTAAATTAAAAAAATCCCCACTCATCTCAAAAATATATATCAAAAATATATCGTGAGTTAACAGAAGTTGGAAATATGGAGCATTGGATTGTGACCCAGTGGCCCAATGGTAACGCGCTGGCCGCGGAACCTGAAGGTCGCGGGTTCGATCCCTACTGGTGTGAGGTCGTGGGTGCGCACTGCTGAGGAGTCCCATGCTAGGACGAAACAGCTGTCCAGTGCTCCCAGGTTTCTTTTGTTCCTTCAACTGATGTCAGCCTACGATGAATAACAACTTGAAAAATATATTAATTTATCGACATTCAGTAGTGAAGTTGAAAACTCTTCATATTCATATCAATTTGATTACTCAACTTACTAATTTGGTTGTGTAATCATCTTGATATGATTTTGAGTGATAAATTTTGCTCGAAACGTTATCGAATAAATAATACTGTTTCACTGTGTGATGTGGTAGTTAATAAGAGAACTATAATGCGAGTATGCTTTACCATAGTTGAAAACTGTTATGAAAGTAAATAAACTGGTACGATTGGTAATCCTACGTTTGAACTAGTAACTTGGATAGACAACTCTGACATCGTCACATGATTACTAATTTCTGATCACCTCACAGTCTGAATGGATGATTTTGGCAGGAAAGGTATCTTTTCATAAGATCTAGAAATTCAGTTGTTTAATTCGGTTATTGCTAGGGTGGCCTTTAAAGTCACTCATCTGAATAGCCCTGAACTAGGCGATATCTTTTTCTACACCTATAGGTTTCCAAATAAACTGAATGCAAGACAGGATAATTACAACCTTTCACCTAGCTGTCTTTCTTACCTCTTCTCCATACAATAAACAATGATGCTGACTGCCTTAATTGTAGCTGTTGATTTTGTTCTGAGTCAAGCACATATACAGCTGAGTTATATGTTCACAACGTAGCATAATTCACTAGAATGACACTACTCATTTGATGGAAACGGATTTATGCTCAGTGATTGATTATCTTAAACAATTAGTTGTTCTGGATATATAAACTGTACGGGTAGGTCAGGGTCGATTCTACCAAGTCTCCAGTGAAATATCTTTTTTTTAAAAAAAAAACAATGAGCACGATAATACTTGTCTGAGATTCCTGATTTCCTAATTTTAGTCGGTTATAACAAATAAAATATATAAATAATGATAACAATTAGAGCGAGAGAGGTTTAAAATGTGAACGAGTCCCAAGCAACAGTCAAAATTGGGAGAATTCTGAAAAGATCGATAGATAATGATTAGCCAGAGATTATGTAAGCAGATAAACAACTACGAAAATGCTGACTGAAAAAGTTAGTATCAGTGAATCTGTAAGAAAGAAGTTTGGTTACCAGGACAACGAGGTTAATTACTTTTTTTTTCTGTATACAAAGTTTACATTGAATTTATTGATAGCAAAAGTCTCTGCAATTACATATACAATATGATCTTTTCTGTGCTGATTATTACGTGAAAGCATTTCTAGACGACAACTTCTTATCCTTTATCCAGTAGGCAAAAATTGACTTCCGACTGCGTTGGTTTCTTTCAGTTATAAATTTTTAGGAATGTTCTCAGAAACCTAGTAAAAGCTCTTGTTCCACTCATTTTAGCATAAATTTTCCAATTTATAAGAACGGCTAAAGATTTCTAATTGATGTACTGTACTGAGCTCTGGCAACTCAGACCGTTATTCAGTAATGCGTGGCCCTATGTTGATATTGATTGATTGACTGATCAGCAAGATACCGACCTACTTTACTTTAGTGGACATATAGTGTTGTATGGTGAAATCAGACTGATTCCAATAAAGTGAGAAAATAAAATGTTCACACTTCACTTTGCTAACCTTGTTGTTATTACTTTGTTCAAATAACTAAAGTCTGTCGAAGTATCAATTTGAATAATGGTAATAATAATCCCCTACCATTTAATAAAGAGTGCATTTCAGTAAGGGAGGTTGTAGCATTAAACAAATTGACAGGAAAACAAAAGTAAAACGAACATAATTATTATCCATTAGATCTCCCTTATGCTTCACCCCAAATACACATAACTTCTGCCTAAAAACCTAACTATTATTATTATTATTATTATTATTCATATTCCTCTCTGGAAGTTTTCGTTAGTAAATTACAAATAATTCTAGTGATTGGTAAATAAAGCTAAGGTGTTGAATTTTACCCACTTTCAATACCAGCATCGATTTTCACCTACACGTTAAATGATATATCACCGATTGCTTCGAGAAACTCACTTTATTATTATTTGTTCCTTGGGTTCCCAATGGTACATAAGGCTTCAGTAGCACGTCTCCAATGTTCTCTGTTCTCTGCAATCTTTTGAACCTCTCGGCACGACTGCCTACAAGCTCTCATTTCCCCCTCACAACATCTCCATGTCACCTCGGACGCTCAACTCGTCGCTTCCCATCGGAGTCCCACTCGAGGGCTTGACGCATGATGTTCCCAGTCGGCCTTCTCAGTGTATGCCCAATCCATCTCCACTTCCTTCCAGAGCATATTTGTTGGGTGATAGGTTCTTAGTTGGTTCGTTACCGGCCAGAGTTCCTTGTTGCTTATTCTTATTATCGTGGCCATCTGAGCTTCAGTGTCAGTATCGAGCCAGCGTAGGCGGCAGTTGTTGGTGAATGTCTGTAGTTTATTGGAAATGCTTTTCGTGATGCACCAAGTCTCTGAACTATACAGAAGCACTGAATTGACGTTGGTGTTGAAAATCCGCATCTTGTTCCACATGCTGAATGCAGAAGATCTCCACACTGGTTTCAGGCTAATGAATGCCTGTCTTGCTTTTCCTATCCTGGCTGGTTTTGACATCCTCGTGTGTGCCACCGCCTGCAGTTGAAACAGTGCTACTCTGCCTAGATAGGTGAAGGAGGCTACTTCCTCTAAGTTTCTCCCATTGATGGTGATGGTGATTGGAGTTTGTTGTTGTTGGTGGTGTTGTTGGTTGGGTATCTTGATCACCTCTATCCTCTTTTATATTCACTTGAAGTCCCATCTTCGCTGCCCTACCTGTTCTGTCAACTTGTTAGTTTTCGCCTGTAGATCTTCAAGTTTGTGTGACATCAGACACAGGTCATCAGCGAATTCCAAATCTTCTAGGTTCTTTTTTGCTGTCCAGCCAGCGTATCCCCCTCTTCTCGCTCCTCACAGTTTGTTGCATGATCCAGTCGACCACAATCAGGAGTATCGTGGGTAATAGTAGGCAACCTTGTTTCACTCCTGTCTTCACTTCAAAATCATCACTGAGCTTCCCATAAAAAAACTTAACCAATGGTAATCATTTTTGAGTCAATTTCAATGACATTGAAAGACGATGTTCGTGTTATACTATTGATAATGTGTACTTTAAAAATTCTCACCTATAGCTTAATAGTTACTTTTTGCAATTTCATGTTAAATGTTCTGCTTCATTGTCATCTATTATCAGGGATCAGACAATTTTATCGAAATGTTGCTGTTCTCAACTTCTATATGTTTTGCGAAATAAAATGTTTAGGCAGCATGTTTAACGCAACTAAGGTTAGGGGAAAAATTTAATTTCTCAACCAATGCATTCATAACCATATTTGAGAAGAATTCGATTGGAGGATTTCTTTAAAATAATCAGTTTCAAGATTGTAGCCAATCTGTGTCTATCATTCGATTTCAGAGAACATTGTGTCTGCTTTTTTAGTTCTTCGACAATGTCTTTCTGTTGAGTGTTTACAACAGTCTGGTACACTTTTAAACCGAAGTTTTCTACTGGCTTTAAGCAATTACCTTAAGGTTTTGTTTGATACAAACCTTGGGATCACTAACACGCAAGTTGGATGGGTTGCTGCTGCATCATCGTTTTCAATTCAATTTTCATTTAGAGATTTTAACCTGTTATTTCTTAGGCTTTCACAATGAACTTGACTTCAGTGGGTCAGGTTTGAACAATAGATGTCATTTATAGTCTAGTAAATGAAGCTGTAGTTGATCTCTCATTTACATGATTTCTAGTTGTTATTCAAAATAATGGGAAGAACAAAACTTTGAGTGTATCATGAAAAAGCTGCTTTTTTTAAAATTATTTTCTTTACTCACAAAATGTGTTCATTGTGTCACACACTTTAATTGACTTTTACTAAAAAATTTCTTTCTCTTGTTCAATATCCATTGAACAGTTTTATTCAGTTCTGGAGGTTGAAGATGATTCAGCTTTTGTTCATGTGGATGCGCCAAATGGTAAGTCAACACCGTTGGATTTTTTTTTTTCAATATTCAAAACCTTATTTATGATTCATGTTATCCCTAATATTAAAATTGTTTTAACCTCATGCTCACATCATCTTACAGGAATTTGAGTAAACATATGTCTCTGTTGAAGTCTCATGAGATATTACCATCCAATATATTTAACACGAAGAAGCATTTTTAAAAAAATCAAATGATTACATACACTTGAATACTGACTCTTGTCTGCATATTTAACTAATTATGGAATTGAAAATAATTACAAGACTAAAGGTTTAAAAGGGGGTTATCGCTTACAACTCCACTGAAATTTAAAACAACACTATAATAAGCAATCAGTAAATATACAATATTAGGTCAGTGGAAAGATGAAAACTAAAGATGTAAATCAAAGGTTGAAAACATCGTCAAATTAGTTCAGAAGATGTACAAGTTAGTTGAATCATAATGTAACTGAATTACACGAATTCTATCTTCACATATGGCTACAAAAGAGCAAAATCAATGTTTAAGAAGGTTTTGCATACAAAGTTTAAGTTTCATAGCTTTTATTAGAATAACTTGAATAGTTTTCAGAAGATGAATTATTATTGGTTTTAGCGGTCGGTTTCGTATCTTTTAGATTACGTCAATAGCAGATCTAATGTCTACACATGGACAAGTGTCAGTTGGATAGGAATAAACAAAGAACTGTTAATCCCTTTTTTTTAATCACAATAATGATTTCTCTTATCATCAGTGATTGTGGATAATTTTCCGAATTCACTTAGCTTCTTCTTTGATCTAATTGGAATAACAATTTATGATTGATTATCTTTATTGAGTCTCTTAGAATATTCTACATTACTGAGCATATCTAAGCCCTCAACTATCAAGTGAATTTTAACATTGATTTGTTTATCTTTTATGTTTATTCTGTGTTCAGTAGTTGTATAGGATATTTTCAGTTATCTAGCCTATACTGTAAAATCATGTCAGAGTCAAAGAAACTATAGACCAGTTATTGGTTTTCCTGTCTACTGATAAATATTTGTCTTCACCGTAGGTCATCTTATAGTTTAATTTCACTAGATATCATTTAAATGTCTTCAGAGCAACATGAAATAATCTAGGATCTAAGATAAACGTGTATTTGATACTAACGATCAATAGTGGCTAGTCTTGGAATCCAGGACATGCGTTTTGTCCATTTAAGAACTCGTTATCTGGGTATACCTGCCTCCCAGTGAGTGGTGCTCGTGAAGAGTGAACATCTGTTTGACAGACTCAAGACCAAATCTGGAACCGGAACGGTTATCTGAAATTCACTACTTTCAATTCTCAATTGGACGTCTAATGATCCCAGAACTTAATCTATTGGACATAATAACCTTATGTGTGATTTTTCTGTGGTTATCATAGGTGGATTTCTCTCCTTTTTTGAAGACTAGTACAATCACTGATTGAGACCAGTCAAATGGATCCATATCTAATTCCCAAACTTAAAACAACCCTTTAGTTAATGCAACGAATAAATTTTTCCATTGTCTTTAAATGCCTCTGACACTAGTCCATCTAAGTCTGATGCCGTTGCTTACTTAAGATTAATCACAGCCTTCTGAACTTCAGCAGATCCGACTGGGTAATTTAAGACTAACTTGAGGCAAGTTAATCTATTCCTCTCCACATCTCCAATATAGCTGTTGGATGTTGATTTGATGAACGAAGATTCAGTGAGGTTTCTATTGTGTTGTTATATAAGAAAAGAACACTAGAGACTTTACATGGAATTCAAACCTACAAACTCACTTAGCTTTAGAATCCTACTGATGCAGTTAGACAAAACAATTTGATCTATAAAATACCGTATAGGTCAAATACACAGGTCAAACTAACTGATCACTATCACATATATTATTGGAGGATATGAATTTGACCGAGTATACAATGATAAACTTCAATAAGATCAGTAATCAAGAGAAAAAACTTGGGTATTGCAATACACGCGTTAACGCACAACCACACAATATGAAGGGATGCAATAATCATACTTAGGTAGAATATAGTGAGCTTCAGAAAGAGAGAGACTGATTGTAGAATCTTTGTTCACCAAATCGACTCACAACATGTAATCACAATGACACAATATCTATACTAGGGATGTGGAAAAATTTACCACCACTCTAGGTGATGCAACTATAAAAATGAGATGTCACTAGTTGTGTGATTACTTCCATATGATTATGAGCACTAATTTATCCTCAAATAATATTGTATCACTCTGTGCTATATCAAATGAACAAATCTAATATGAAATGTGTGAAATGATTCACTATGCATTACTGAAGCTCTAGAATGCAAAGATCGAAATGAGTTTTGTTATACCTAGTAGCAGATTTTCCTATTCAGTGTTTATTATCACTTCGTAACGCAGGAAATTTCTAATCATTAGGCCTAATTAGGCCTGTTTGTATTCGTTTCTTGATTTCAACTCACTTTACCAACGCTACTCATCCATATTGATACAGCTGACATAACCTTAGTTCATGACCATAAATTACTAAAAAAAAGTATTTTACTATACACCCTACTTACATTTTTCCAGCGTCGTACGTGGACATTATCTCTAAATGCGATTGTGCAACACTTAAAGAATGTTATTGCAGAAGAAAACGTTTCAGCTAAGGTATTTCTTTTATGTTTCAAAGGAAATGTTACTGTTTGATTTTAAAAATATCTACTAAGCATAGATAAGAGAAGAAGTATTAAAGCTTAAAACTTTAGTTCTAAGTAACATGTCAGTACAAACCAGTTCTTCAACATTGTCTTTTCCCCAGAAACAGCTCATATAACAAAAATCTTATATCCTTCCAACATCCCTAACCTACCAGAATCCATCATCTACTTTCTGTAAATAGTTCAACTAATTTTCATGCAGGAAATCAAGCCCCTAGAATAAAAGAATTAAAAGATCCAAATTTATGGAAACCTTCTGTTACTTTAACGCTGAAAGAAATCTTTCTGTAATCGGATTGAAAAGCTTTAGTAAATCAACCTAATGTTTCAATTCTTAGTTGAAAGTTATACGCTGTTGAAAGACTTTTTAACAAAGTCTAACACTGTTATCATGCCGGGGAATGTTGAAGTTATGGAAAGTGGATAAACAAACATATCGTTTCTTTAGATCCCGTCAGAAGATAAAATAGGATCAATACACCCATGCAAAGCGTTGTTGTAAGGTTCAACGCTTTATTTTTTAAATTCTTTTATGACTTTCTTATACTAAAGTGTAAGACATTCATAAATCTTATCTAGCTCCCTGTCTATATATAATGTAATTCACTTTGTGTGATTTTTATACAGAATTGTTTCTCCTTCTGTCTCATTTAAGAAACTGACTTATTTATTTTACATCTACAAAGTAGGTTTACCCGGATTTGTAGTTGGCTGTAGAGTTTTTTCGTTATAGGTACTGGTTATCTATCTCCAGTGTTCATATGGTCTCATTGATTCTATCTAATTGCCTTGACTAAGTATTGCAACTCAGTCGGTATTATATATATATATATATATATATATATATATATATATATATATATATATATATATATATATATATATATATATATGAAAGACTGCCGACTGAGTTGCAATACTTAACTGATATTAAGTATTTTGACTAGTTGTTATGGAATCATGTTGTCTCATGGTGCCATACTTGTACTCTTCAATCAATGATTTTCATGAATCTATACTTTTTTAGCCGTCGTATATCCCAGTGTTGACTTCAACCAATTTCTTTATTGTCATCGATGTCGCCTGTAATTCTCGACAGTTCATTTTGCCTCTTTTTTATGAATCTATGTTTCAAGGTATTATTCATCGTGGGCTAACACCAGTTGGAGAACCAATGAGCACTGAACAGCTGTTTGTCTTGGTATGGGACTGTTCATCAGTTCGCACTTTTGACGCTTCCAGGGATCAAACTCAGGACCTTTGAGTCGCAAAGGATACTCCACACATTTAGCCATTGGGTCCAAGTTCAGTGGTTCAGTTCACTACATGCCACGACTATACACCAAGGTCTTCAGTTTGCATCCACGTGACTTTCGACTAGTTGACTCCCCAGATCACAGGTTCTCAATGTAACTTCAGGATACCAATCCCGAAGCATGCCACTAATGAGCACAATACGGTTATGTAGTTTGAGGTTTACGGGGATTTCCTTTCAGGCAAGTATTCATCAAGAGTCTGAGGAGTCTCAAACAAAAACGAAAAACCCGTCCAATGCTTCTAGATTTTCAAGGGTTCTCCAACTGATATCAGTATTTGATGAATGCTACCTTGAAATGAAACCTTTGTTAACCTCAGACTCCTGGAGAGATTAAAAGATGCGCTGGATTCAAAATAACGACTGGAACAGGCTGGATACAGGAAGAATAAATCATGTGGGGATCAAATTTCAACGCTACGCTACGCATCATCATAGAATTGAGCTTAGAATGGTAGTCAACCGTCTACGTCAACTTCATCGACTTTGAAAAAGCCTCCGACAGCTTCGACTGAGAAGTAATTTGGTAGGCAGCTGCCTAAACACTACGGTTTTACTGCCACAAACCTTTATCAATCTCATTCAACACCTGTATGCTATGTGATGCTACATGCCAAGTGATTCATAATGGAAGGCTGAGTGTGATGCCTTTCAAGTGAAGACAGGGACAGGAGTAAGACAAGGCTGCCACCTACTACCACTGATGATCTTTTTGATTGTGGTCGACTGGATCATACAGCAAACCGTGAGGGTGAGAAGAAGGGCATACGCTGGCTGGACCGATGAAAACACCCCAGAAGAAGATTTACATTTCACCAACGATGATGATTTATGTCTAATGTCTTGTCGCACAAACTCCAAGATCTACAGCCAAACCAACAAGTTGACAGAAGAGGCAGGACAGGGCAGAGAAGGAAGACGGGACTTCCTTCAAGTGAACGTAGAGATGAAAGAGGTGATGAAGATACTCAACCAACAACAACATCAACAGCAACAAGCACCAATCACCATGAATTGGGAGAAACCTAAAGGAAGTAGTCTCTTTCACCTACCTACCTACCTACCTCTCTACCCAGACAGCATCGTTTCAACTACAGGTGGTGGCACAGGCACGCATGAGGACGTCAAAGCCAGAATTGGAAAGACAGCCAGACAGGCCTTCCTTCATTAACCTGAAACCAGTGTGGAGATCTACTCCACTCCACTTCACTCCACTCCACTCCACTCAGCATAAAGTGTGAACAACACGCAGATTTTCAACACCAATGTCAGTCAAGTCAGTGTTTCTATGTGATGGTTCAGAAACTTGGCGCATCACCAAAAGCATTGCCAACAAACTACAGACATACACCAACAGCTGCTGACTAAACTTACTCAATACTGAAGATGAGATGTCTAGAAAGAATAAGCAAGAAGGAATTCTGGCTGGCTGGCTGGCTGGTTGGCTGACAACGAACCACTGAAGAACCCATCACCCAACAAATATGCTAAAGAATGTGGGGATAGGTTGGATTGGGCATACACTGAGAGAGCCAGCCACTCAGAGACATCACGTGCCAGGCGAGACTGTCGAGTGGAATCGAAATGGGAAACGAAGATTTGTGTGTGTGAGCGAGGGTGATATGGAGGAGATCATGTGAGGAAGAAATCAAAGCTTGTGGGTAGTCTTGGAGCCAGGTTTTGAAGACTGTAGAGGGGAGAGTGGAATGGAGATGTACTACTGAAGTACTATGTTCTAGTAGGAAGCTAAGGGACAAATAATAATAATGCTATAACATCCGGTGACACTGTTAAATTCAATAATTGCAACCGTCTTCAAAGTCTGTTTTCTGTTTTGTTCGTACATTTTACTCTGAATAATATTTGCTCATAACTTACAAACTGCATTAACTTGAAAGTCCTGACAGTTGAGTAGTTTTCAAAGACTGAAATATAATCCCCATCCTATATTGTGATCTCTGAGATGAAAGTGATGTACTACTCAGTGGATATGACTTATCTGTAGCTTGACTGAAGTCTATGCCATCTTTAGACTATCAAAATTCGGAAGCTGAATATAAAAGTCTTAAATAGGTTATAAATCTGCCAGATAGTACTCACTATTTTATACGGTCTCAATTGCTGAGTGGAGAGTAGGTGGTGATTGGAGTGAATGGCTTATTGTTATATTTCACAACATGAAGTTTTAATCGGTTTACTAAGAAAGAACTCGTAAGTATTATGTTGGTGACCGCTAAATGCTGAATTTTATTTACACATCACATTCACATAGGGTAGTCACTATGCAGTGGTGATAATATTAAATTTCGAAAACATTAAAAATTACGAGTTCAACTCTTCCATAAGTCCTGTTGGTGTACGGCAGCAAACTTTATTCTGTCGGTATTCTGTAGGCATTGATTTATATGAAAGTGGTTTTCATCAGTAGTCTTTGTCAACTGTAGAAGGATTAAAAACTTGAAAGCCTTGTATAGCTATTCCCTCCGCTTTCGGACGTCATTGGTGGAGAGTAGTCACGACTTCGTGAAGGATCGTCTTCAAAACCATCAGTTTTCATGGTGATAATGTGACTACTTAACGACTCAGCTGAAATTCAATGGACCACTGTATCCTACTTCGGTCAATTCGCTGTTTTGTTGCGATCAAAAAATTTCATGGCTAAACATTCATCCTCATTCTCAACAATCGATAATTTTTTAACTGATATCAAATTAATCAGTCAAACAAAAATTCATTCACCTTTCTCATTTGTCCCTTATCTATGTATATATACACATATATGAATGTGAAACTGCATCCTTATTGAAACATTGAATGAATCAGTGAGTCAGTATGATCAGTTATCACTTTAAGCGATAAATAAATCAACAGGAAATAAACGCTACAGTTATAAGGTAAACTATTGACAATTGAACGTTTTTATTTTTTAATGCAAAAATAAGAGAAAAAGTGTGGGAGGTAAAAATTTAAGCGTAACCAATATGAAAAAAGGAGAAAATAAATCAGCAAAGAACCTCTTTTTAGAGATTTCATTTGCACAGCTGTACATTCACAATTATACACAAATGATGGCTAGCATTCATAGTGTGTTAGATTGTTACATTAGTTTTTCAGAGACAATAGCAAGCAAAATTGCAATGTCACGACTGTTTTGAATAGTGTAGACGAATCAAAATGTAACGAAAACTGCATTAAAATTGTTCAGATAAGTCATTGTATAATATGAAAAGAGATCAAATGTAGGGAAAAATAAAATAGACACGGAAATAAATCGAAGCTGTGTGATTTTAAAGCGAAACAACATAGACTGACTTTCAATGGGGACTAAGAAAAAGAAAAGGATCTGGTAAAGTTTCTTTTGTATGCATCAATTTACCGAAAACTTGATTTTTCGATCCATTCTTTTTACTTTCATTGTTTCCTCTTGTAAAACTTTAAAATTATCTATGAAGTTTTGTATATTTGCTAAAAGAGTAAAGTTTCATGTTGTTTATTTTCAACTGGTTTTATTTGTATGTTGTAGGAAAAAGAAGTCGCTTAGGTATTTACAATTTCCTATACCTTAACAGTGTTCTTATATGCAGTAATATAACAAATATTATTATTATTATTAGTCCCTTGGGTTCCTAGTGGAACATAGGACTCCAGTAGCACGTCTTCAGTGAAATCTGTTCTCTGAGATCTTTTGAACCTGGTTCCACGACAGCCCAGAAGCTCTCATTTCCTCCTCGCATGACCTCCTCCATGTCACCCTCGGACGTCCAACTCGTCGCTTCCCATGGGGATTCCACTCGAGCAACTGGCCTGACGCGTGATGTCCCCAGTCGGCCTTCTCAGTGCATGGCCAATCCATCTCCACTTCCTCCTGCATATTTGTTGCGTGATAGGTTCTTGGTTGGTTCGTTCCCAGAACTCCTTGTTGCTTATTCTGACTATTCTGGCCATCTGATCTTCAGTAGCGAGCGTAAGCACTTGTTGATGAATGTCTGTAGTTTATTGGAAATGCCTTTCGTGACGCGCCAAGTCTCTGAACCATACAGAAGCACTGACTTGACTGGCGTTGGTGTTGAAAATCGGCACCTTGTTCCACATGCTGAGTGCAGAAGATCTCCACACTGGTTTCAGGCTAATGAACACCTGTCTTTCTGTTTTTCCGATTCTGACTTTGACATCCTCATCTGTCCTGCCTGTAGTTGAAACAGTGCTTCCTAGATAGGTGAAGGAGGCTACTTCCTTTACGTTTCTCCCATTGATGGTGATGGTGATTGGAGTTTGTTGTAATTGGTGGTGTTGTTGGTTGGGTATCTTGATCACCTCTGTCTTTTCTATATTCACTTGAAGTCCCATCTTCGCTGCCCTACCTGTTCTGTCAACTTGTTAGTTTTCGCCTGTAGATCTTCAAGTTTGTGTGACATCAGACACAGGTCATCAGCGAATTCCAAATCTTCTAGGTTCTTTTTTGCTGTCCAGCCAGTGTATCCCCCTCTTCTCGCTCCTCACAGTTTGTTGCATGATCCAGTCGACCACAATCAGGAATATCATGGGTGATAGTAGGCAACCTTGTTTCACTCCTGTCTTCACTTCAAAAGCATCACTGAGCTTCCCATTGTGAATTACTTGGCTGGCATGTGGCGTCTTCATATAGTTGTTGAATGAGGCGGATAAAGGTTTGCGATACTCCGTAGTAATGAAGCAGTTTCCAAATTACCTCTCGATCAACGCTGTCAAAGTCCTTCTCAAAGTCGATGAAGTTGAGGTAGAGAGCTGATTGCCATTCTATGCTCTGTTCTATGATGATGCGTAGTGCAGCGTTGCAATTTGGTCGGCACATGATTTGTACTTCCTGAATCCAGGTAGCCTGTTCCGGTCGCAGTTTTGAACCCAGTGCATCCTTAAGCCTCTCCAGGATGATGCATAACAAATATTACTGTAACCGATTATAAATTATGCTTCCTAACAATTGAATCAGTCTTCTCCTGTGATATCCAAGCTTGAAATTTAATGGGAAAGATAATTGTTTCATTCCTAATGAAACTGAACGTTGATTGGTTCACGATGGAGTCATTGTCTCACTGTCCTCACCTGAGAAATTATCATTGTTTTATTAGGTTCTTCATTAAAAGGCTTTCAGTTTTACTAGTTATAAATTGATAATCAACATCGAGTTACGTACTCTTCACCTGAAAGTTTGACATACAAATGCGTATTTTGTCAGTAAATTTTCACTTCTTATTCGCTGAATTTCCTGAAACAATTAAATTTGTATGAATATATATTAGAATATTTAGTGATGTTACTTGTATTACTTATTAGTACTATTATATGAGTCCCGGTGGAAATAACATCACTCACTGGGAGGCAGGTACATCCAGCTGACAAGTCCCAAGTAGGACGAAATACGCGTCCTGCATTCCACTGCTAGCCATTATCCATCATTAATATTATAATATTTGTGTTCAGTATTCTTAGTCATTCATTCCTTATGTAAGCTATTTGATGTGAACGAAAGCTATTTGTTCAATATATACAGCTTAGTTGATGTAGATCATCAGAATGGTAACACAACCTTTCTGAAACTTCAAAAGTCGTATATTGAATTTCTTAAAGCCTAAAGAAGCATACTGATAATGAGTTTTAGACTTGGAAGAAACAGATACTTACTAATCTCTTTTAATAACTTTTTCTGTCTGATTTCAATCTGAAATGAAAATTCTAGCACAATCATTCAATTTCCAGCAGGTAATAGCTAACTGACAACTCAGTCTGTAGCTTCAAAATGACTTTCTTGAAGGCTTTGTTAGGAAAGCCTAATCTCTCCGATCAGCCAGGTCAGAAATGAAGATATACGATGTTGACTAATGGTTGCGCTAGAGTGCAAGTAGATAGGCGTTAGAAAGGGTGGACAGTAGGATTCCAAATCAGAATAATGTGCTTATCTCAAGAATATTTGCTTCTGAAATCGATCACATGTTCTAAAAGCTAAACAATCTTGAACTTCGATGAAACGTTTGACTGGAAGTAGTTATTTTATATTGTTACTTCTTCTGATAAGTGTTCCTGGTGAGAAGTATATTCAGAGAAACTAAGGTAATAATTAGAATGAATAAAGTGAATGTGTGTTATACGATAATTTGATGCATTTGATCGGCAAAAATAATTTTTTGGGAATATGAAACATTGTCACATGGAGAAAAAAAACTTGGTGCTTTGAGAATTTCTGGAAAAAACAGTCATAATTTCAAATAATTAAATCTGTTAGCAATAAAATCATTTATACGAAATATGAGGCAAGAGGAAAGTATTTGTAGTTGAAAAGCCCTACTACGTAACACAATGCAGCATAAGCAAGTCACTACCTGTTCTTAATGATTATACCGTAGACTGAAGTGTCTCTTACCTCTTTTGAGTATCTCATCTTATCGAATAAATCTTCATGCAGCATTTTCCCTTCATGAAAGTAGAATTAAAATAGCTTATCTTTCTATTTTGTGACGTGTTTTTCTAGAGGCACGCCAAAATATACAAAGAATCATTACTGAATTAGAAATTAACATGCATCATTTATAGTACATTGAAAATCATCCTCTTACCAAGCGCATTTCCTGATGCTTCAGCATACACTACAACTAATGTACGCTATTAGTTTATTCTTCAATAGTTTATTGCAGGCTATCTGTTACTGAGGAGAAACGATAAAAAATGAATTGAGCTATTTTATCTCCGAAAATTTTATTCTTATTGCTCAGGTTTAACTTAGAACTGTCGAAATAACTAAAAGCAGTAGTCACAGTTTTGATAACCTAATGTTAGATTGCCTCATTTTAGTTTGAATGTTCCATCAAGTTTTGTATCTTGAATGAACCGTCTGCCCTCCATAACATTTCTCATATCGAATATTAATTAAAACATAATAGTTGTCAATCATTGGCAGGGTGTTCAGATGTTTTGGTAACGACTTAAGGTTATAACCGTAATGAAGAGGGCTAAAACTCTATGCGATATCAGTGATCTATAGACAAGTGACTGACAAAATGACAATTATCGCTCTTTATGGTGTTTTTGAACCTGGTAGCTATGGAAATCTTCAAATAAATGTCTTTGTGTTTGAGTACTACAGTGGTAGATTTTAGCCGTCGTAACTGCCTTTGAACTACTGCAATAATCATTCATCGTCTCCCAGTTTGTCTACACTTCACCACATTCGCCATCTTACACCATCTTGAAGGCTATTGTGATATCCTGTTGCCTAATAAGGATTGCCTGTACCCCGCAGCACTTCGCTATATTCCTCTTCTTGGCTGTCAGATCTGATTACTAAAGTTAAAAGACACGGGAAGGCCCAGGGTGTTCTACTACTGTTTTCTTTGTAGCGTTGGCCGTGTATCGTAATGCAGCCACTCCAGTAAGCTGAAGTCACGTGAAGAGTTTCAGGTAGAAGAAAAAAGTTTGTTGATGAAGTTGTAAACGTTTGTCGACCTAGGAGGCTGGGATATGTGTTATGTATGCCTTGTTACTATCTACTGAATTGTGCGACGTTAGTTGAAGTAGCTTTAGGCTCGAAAGTAGTTAGAGGTAACCACACTGTAGCACAACATCAGTCAGTGAATTCTTGAATGCTGGTTTGTGTCATGTAGGGATATCCTCATATTGTCCTCATCTTAATCAGCAAATCGGAGTCCGTTCTTGCTTTCTCCCTTTTTCCTCTTGATCTCATGGCTATGGTTTCTTTGATTGGATTTTCCTTTCTTTTTGGATTTTTAATCCTCTTGCCTTGAACCCTTAAATGCTGTTATAAAGTGTGGCAACCTGGACCATTGCATCCAATTCTGATGCTGACCAAACCCAGAACCAATTGTTTAAAATCTGAATACTACGGGTAATCACTTACAGCTGTACATTTTAAATCTGTGGCCTACTTAAGTGCAGTGTTATCTTCTGATTAACAATCTGATTAGACGATGGTGCATCGATCAGATTTTTATCCTTCGACAGGGTTCTTGAACAAAACAAACACCTGCACCTGGAACTTGCCCTATTTCTTGGTCTCAAAGTGATACTAAGCTGTGTTGGTTGCGAGGTTTGTGTCAGTCTCTGATCACGAGATAGGTATTCAGCAGGCAAATTGTGCTAGCGAAGGCTCTCTACTCGAAATCGCGCAGCTGTATAAGGACCTATATGAGGTTGTCATCCTAAGTAACAACAACCATTGATATCCATCAGGAATACCAGTTGTCATTATTCCTTTTTAACGTTGTTATACGCGTACTAATGAACATAAACCTTAGTAACTCTGACTTTACAGAGGTTAACCTACTCTTCCGAAGCCATATGGTTAGCTTAGAGTGCGTTAACGATGTAGTCCTGTTTAGCGAAGACAACGACAAAACAGTGAGTCTTCTGAATATCATCTGGAGAAATCCTAGTATGTTTGAGATACCTTTTCCATCTGTCAAACATAAGATGATGCCTCAGTGGTTGAATACGTTGACCACTTCACTTACTTCGGGAGTTGCATTGGCCTGAATGGGTTAAGTGGCCGACTAAATTTCAACTGGTATATAGAGAGCCTGTTTATCATTTGTCGACTTGTGTCATCTTTGGAGCCGGTTGGCGAGATATCCGACCACCTGTTAAAGAACGAGTATACTTTGTTGCGTTTCGCTGTCTCCTGTTAAATGGCGGTGAAAAATTGCCATTGAAGATAAAAGATAGGAAAAGAACGCAGATTTTGAACGAGTTTGACTAATATTGTGTCTAAGAACCTACCATCCATAGTTATCCGACGCCTATGTTGAGTTCGAGAACAGCAAACTCAAGAAAACCGGACAGGCTTTTGACAGCTGAACGAGGATGCATAGATCACATTTTCACCCTTCGGCAGGTTTAGGAACACGAGCATAATTACGGTTGGCGACACACGCTATATTTCTTGACCTGAAGGCAGCTTATGACGTTTTCAACAGTCACGTGTTTTAGCTGTGTCTGACTATTCAGCGAGTACCGAGCACGTTCTCTCTACTTGAACTAAGCCGTATCAGGGTTTATGGAGAGTTGTCATGTGAACTGACGACAACTAGTGGTATCCGACAGGGATATCCACTGTCACCACTCCTATTTTACCTCGCCATAAACGTACTAATGGGGACATAACCGTAGTGACTTCTGACCACTGCAACTGACCTACTGTCTGAGGGTCGTCTGGTTGATTTGGAGTATGCAGGTGAAGGATCTGACATGATGCAGGGTCCATTGAACGCGCTGAGCAGAAATCTGAGTGTGTTTGGCATATGTTTTGCTGTCATCTGTCAAATGTAAGATGATGCTCCAGGACTGGTGTGCTGCAGCATAATGATAAAGAGTGAAGTGGTGGAATGTGTCGACCACTTCACTGATTAGGGGATTTGCATCAGCCCAAACGGGCTGGTTGCTGACAGAATCTCATATTGGATGCAGAAGGCCCGTTTAGTATTGGCTAACTTGCGTCATTTGTGGCCTCGACTGGTGAGATATCCGACTATCTATCGAAAGACGAGTATACTACACCCCAGTCTGTTCTATCCTCTTGTACGGCTGAGACATGGTCAATAAAATTGGAAGACATGAAGCGGTTATAGATATTTGATCATAGCTATCTACTTAACATTGTTCGGGTTCAGTGTAATAATCCCTTTGAGCAATGTTGAGGTCAGGCGAAGGGTACTACGCAAGACAGTTAAATCGATTGATTAGATTATGTACTTTCATCGGCTTCGGTGGCTTTGGCACGTGTTGCGCATGCTGAGCCATCACCTAATTAGATGTGCCATGTTGAGGGAAGTTGGATGAGGGTGTAAGGTAACCAGACCAAGACGTGGTGTCAGTCGATGAAATCTCTTAATGTTCGTCTGAATCGTGAGGGGCAATTTATACTTGTTGGGGTCCACGAGACGAGAGTAATCAGTGGCTGAAGACTGGTGGTGACATGACTGAAAATCGGTCACGACAACGCAAATGTATCCACTCCTTGACATCGTATAAAGCTTGGATGTTGGCGCTAACCTTTGTCCTTAGATTGTTTATTCTCTCATACTACTTTATCTTCTTTGAAATAACTCCTGTTTTTTATGTACTACTGTGAAGTTTGGTTACTTGAGTCAATGCACCCGTGTGCGAAGTTCTATGCTGGTTTTGTCAGATTATCAGTCAGTCCCAAATAAGGTGAAGCATTTGTTCTGAATTTCACGACTAGCAGCTATCCGTCATTAGTATCTTTAGTCATTTTATTACCCAGGCAACTACCTATCATAATTGAAACAACTGGGATGTATTCAGTCAATTGATTCGTTTCAGTCTTAAACATTTAACCGGAAATCTAGGTGCTATTTATTCATCAATGCCCTATTTTGATAATTTAAGTACCTTCAATTATTTTTCTGTTTATTTCCACCTGTTCTACTCTCTATTCTATTGATCTATAATATCTTGACCGAAAATGTCTGAGTCATTATGTTGAATCTTTATTATAGTACTGCTGTTCTTTGTGGGGTTCATTGCTTCAAGTGACATAGGCTAGATGTTTGAATTTCATTTCATTTATTAAGGTTTTGTTGCCAGTTTGTATCATTAATTTTCATTCAGTCAGTAAATGTGAATGATAACATTGTGCGCGAACCTGTGAACTATGGTTCAAATGCTTTAATAATACCTGCCGGAATTCCATTGAGCGATGCTTCCTTTTTCATTTATCCTTGGTACCATTAAGTAGACTATCAGTGACTATTAACTGCTTGTTAGATTTAGATGATAAATTATATAAATTTTAGATAAAAAACTTTGGGTCGCAATTTCAGGTAGTGGTCTGTAGAATCATCGCACTTCAATAAACTTACTGGTGCCTCTAAATGTCAACCACTAGACTGAAAAAAAATACTCAGGTAGCATGTCAGTTGAACTAAAAATTTTGTTTTGAACCAATGGACGAACACTCTTTATGATATAGCTGAAAGTTTGTCACAAAGGCTTAGCTGTTTGTCACTCTTGATTACCTTCCAAGTCTTGAATACTTTCACTAGCCCTCATCTACATTTTTTTCCTATCTTAATATCACTGTTTTTTCATCCATTTTATCTTACTACGTTGCTGTGAAGTGTGGCCGTTTGGAATTGATGCATTTCTACGTTTAGCTTTGTGTCTGCCTATCATAATGTGTGGCATGATAGACATTCCATGGTGACTGGTCTTTTCTGTTTCTAGTGTCCCATAAGGCTGAGCTGATGGAAATTATTTTCATCGACTTACTAACTTTGTAGAAAATAAAAATATAACCACTCGTGTTATAGTAATCATAATATTTATCATGACACTACGTGAATTCCTCCATAAATTGTATACGGAGCGCTGGTCATTGTGTTGATCAAGTTTCCAGTTGTCTACTGGTTATTGAACTAATTGGTTAAACGCTTTCTTAAACTTTTTTCATAATATCTATAATTACTGGGACTTAGCAAGATGTCGACATCAATACCTTTCCACTTCCCAAGTTCGAATCCATGGCTTTTAATTTCAAATAAATGACTATCACATTTATTTAAGGTATTGAACAAATTTGTAAATTATCATATACTAGGCGATCTGCTACACAAGACCAGTAATACTACTTAACTGTTGAAATATATTTGAGCTAATAGTCTTTCTAAGCTGGGACCCGTTAGATGAAAGCTGAACTCCAATTAGGGTTATTTAAAACCCTACGATCTTTCTAGTTCATCTACAGTTGATCGATGACAAACGCTAGTTAACAGGAATAATATCCAGATACATTATCTCATGATTCTTATTTTTGTTTCTAGCTACCTTTCACAGCTATTACTTCTTTTTTATCTATACACTGAGGTTTGTTTATTGAAGTTCTTTTAACTACTTACTTCTTTGTGTTCTTTTTCAATCTTAACTGCCTGCTTTATTTTTATTATCTTACAGGAATTCTTTGTCGTTGTCATCTCATGTTCTAGTCTGTTCGGTGTATTTATGAATTTTTTTTGTGTATGCGAATAGTTTGTTAATATACGAATTCAATCGTCCCTCTCCCCACCTCTTTTCTCTCTCCTTTTGTCTTTGTGTATATCCCTTGCATAAACTCAAGTCTAGAATAGTGTTCTTTTCAGTCTAGAGATAATAGAACGGCTTGTTTATTTTGCCACCATGAGTTATCTTTATATCATTTCCAAACTTCACATAACATTTTGTTAATGCTATTTCCCAGTTATTTTCTTGCTGCGTTTTTTTACCATTGATGTTTAAAACAGTCTCTTTTCTTACCACGTACTGTTATCTTCTGTGATGGACATTTATTTCTTGGTGGGAAGTATTATGATCATTTGGTTAGTTATTATTATTATCATCATTATTGTTTTCTTAATATTTGTCTCCAAACATCAGTCGAGATAAATTTAGCATTACTTTAAACTTATGGTATTTACGCACAGACACATACAGAAAGATAACATTCAATGGTACATATCACACATCTCATTTATCGATTTTCCTATATTACAACTCTACAGAAAACGGGTTACCTCTCCACATCATAGCATAGTCTAGTGATGTGAGCAGTTCATGATGACTTCTGTGTTGAAGCATATATGTTGTGGACGAATGCATTGCTCATCTGAGATTGACTTCTCGTTAAATCACTTAAAAAGTAGATTATTTGCTAAGTCCCCAAGGTATATTCTACTGTGTAACAGCTAACTGGAGGTCCATATAATAAGTTTAGCAGCACAGTTTTTGGCTTGTACTGATAAGTGACATAAGTTTGACTCTTTGTGAGGATATTCATTTTGTGTGTGAAGTATTCAGATAAACCTTACTACTGAAACTTAGGAACCATTAGAATTGGTTTGAACATATCCTGAGGATTACGTGAAACGGAACAATAACAAATTCAATACATCACGCTTTTGACCCACTTAGTAAAATCACTTGAAGAAAAAGATTGCAAAAAATTTTTCTTCCTACTCAAGGACGTATAAACTGGTCCTTCAATGCCAGTGAATACATAATTATAAATTAAATTGCCATCGTTTCTTTGCAGTTAGACATTTAAAGAAGTGAAGTATTCAACTTGACATTGCGCTGGATAGAGATTGTATCAACAAGCGATTCTAGAAACTGATGAGAAAAACTATTTCATGATAGCGAATGATTCATTCCTTGGGTGAAATCTAGTAGATAATTAACCGAAGACAAGAAAAAACACTTCGAAATTGGAGGCTACTTCAAACGTTCGATTATCTGATCCAGCTTTCTCTAACCCATAAGAACCAGTATATATATATATATATATATATATATATATATATATATATATATATGCATGCTTACTAAGCTATCAGATAAGTGTCTTATAAGATAGTTATCAAAATTATACTCCTATCTGAGCTCGTGAACTCATTTATGAACACAGATGTGGTCAAAAATAATCTGTTACGAAAACTTGTGAGACAATGAAGTTGGGGGAAGAGTATTAGACATAGAAGACAAGTTAGTTGATGAATTTGTGAACCTTCAGCTACTGAGATAGCTAGGACAAGTACTGCTTATGCCCAGCCACAACCTACATCGACGTGCGATGCTGAGAGAAGTTTAATTAATTTGGAAGAGGGTTCAGAGTGGCCAGAACAAACTTGTGCACCAGTGGATGATTGTCAGTTCAATGGGTCTTGAGATATATTGACTACCTGGCTGGGTTGCTTGAGACAATGGAAAACAGTGGTTCAGAACTCTTGGTAAAATGGTTGAAAATTGGTCATAAAGGCAAGGATAGGTTGACTCGTTGATGTCTTCTAGAGCTTGAATGTTCTGACGAACCTTAGCTTTTAAATTTCCTCTTCTCCTAGGTCAATCTTTCCTATTAACTTGTTCTTTCCCTACTACTGGGAGGTGTCGAGTAGTTCTACGTTGGTTTTGTCTGTGTCTGTCTGAAAATTTAAGTGCGGTTAGAAGAATTTGTTACAATTTGTAGTGGAGTAATTTACAAATTAGCTTTATGACGAACAGAAGACAGGAAGTAGAAGTTAGGAAATAATAGGGTACATATAAATGCCAATAACATCTTTTTCCAGCCTAGAGTTTTAAATCACTAATTCTTTGTACATGACTAACCATTATCATGAAAACTACAATCACTAACGGTATATGCTGTTGTCATTTTCGGCCTTGCATCTTAAAATCCTTTCTATCATAAGTCTACTCCAGATATCACTGCTTGTCAAATTAAGCGGTTACTCTTAATAAACTTGACTTATTTGTTTCACTTCACATCCTTATCAGCGACATGTTAATCTTGTATAATGTTATTCAATTAGTCTTAGGATTTTCAATTCGCCTGATCTGCCAGGTGCATGGAATCCGACACTTATATCACTATTATTATTGATCAAATACCTTTAAATCTGTGACCTCCATAAGCATATCTTACAGGCGATGGAGAACGTATTATCGGAGATTACTTTCTGGTTCTTTCTATTCTGCATAATAATAAAGTATACAAACCTCTAGCATGTGTACTCAGGTATCCGTTTTGTCTTTTAAATAAGTCTTCATCTATTTTCTGTACACTTTTGACTCAAAACGTTTTTTTGTTCTTGTTATAGATACTGGTTATGGAGCATTATTTATATCAGATATTACTGGTACAGTATTCAGTGAATCTCTTAGGCATCATTTATACCCGAATCATGCACCAGTGACAGATTTTTATCGTGTTGCATCAATGCGTGGTACTTATTTAGCTACACGTTTAAATCCGGATCGTACACTCTACACAGTTATTACACACGATCGAGGCGCTAGTTGGCATGCTTTAGGTGCTCCGTTGAACGTTCAAGATATGTGTCAAAGTAAATCGACAGCAGGAATGATGACAACAATAACAACACCATCCATGATGAGAGCAACTGAGGAGACTACAGCTACCATCTCGTCTAAGCCATCTGTCAGAATGAAAAACAATGAGATTCCTGAGGTACAGAATGATGATATCAATGGGGCTGACAGTAAACAAAACTTATTAACTACAGATCGTAATTCATTGAATTCTTTATCCAATCCCTCAAGAGAAACATCCCAAACAAATGAAGAGAATACCACTCCGAGTGAAATTTGGAGACCTGATCCTAATATGAGTGATTCATTGGTTACAGATACATCTTCAGTAAAGGTAGGCTATTTGTGTTTCTAGCGAACTATTCGGTATATATGTGTATCTATATTCATGATTATTACACATCTTAGAGTTGAATATAAGGTACTTCAGCGTTTTGAAGGTACTACTGAAAGCACCCAACCGATTCGATACAGGCGTTCAGTATTCAGCAATTTATACGTGTGTGTACTTTTGAAGAAAGTTGTTCTTTGACTTTATCCTATACGTGTTATTGATAAAATTTAGAAACCATTCTACACAAGACACAGCAGCAGTAGTCACTGTCTCCTAGTCCATTATTGTATCTAATATAATCCTGCGGTGGGTAAGACACCGACTGAATTGGTCAACCTGACTGACTAAAACGCCATTCTGCATTATCTAGTCACATTACATGCCTAATGTCACTAGACGTCGAATACGTTTGTCGGTGGATGAACTCCACCCCCAACACAATAAGCATTAATGTGCATTATTGACAGGCAAAAAGTGTAAAAGACAGTGCAGACCGATTTTTGTAACTCAATACCTTTTCCTCTCTTATCTTATTTGTTTTATTATACAGCTTTTATTGTCGTTCTCCACAACACTGCCAACTAATACTGTAAAAAAAATAGTAATTTGCTATGGGTAGTTTTCAGCAGGGTGGACTAAAACTAATCCTAAGAAACTGAACTGTGCCTAGTTTTTTTTAAGTACTTGAACTATTATTGCTTTCTTATGTAGTCCAATCAATCGTTTTTATTAACTGGAAATAGGACCTTTTACCTGCTCACCGTAATTCTTAATAACTGATAATCTGAGCTCAGGTCAACATGCCTATCGATTGACGGTTGAATTAAATGTCCATCGTTTTGGGATTCCTCTGTGTTCATTATGTTCCATCCATCTGTAATCTGAACATTTCTTCATTTGAAGTGATTTTCACACTTCTACATCTATATTGCACTGAATTGAGAAAAGATAGAGGCTGACACTTAATAACCACTAGCTGATACTCACGTAGACGAAAATAAAGAAAAAGAGAGATCAATCTTTCGAATATGGTGTTTTTTTTTACAGTTTCTGTAATATAATTCATAAACTTTTCCATCTACTCCTTTTTGAACTTTACTCTCAATTTCGCAGTAAACAGAGTCATCAACATTAGGATTTTCTACCTAACGAGATTTGGGCAGCTAGGCCATCACAAGTATGGCTCATCGTCTACTATTCAAAAGTTCGCATGGTCGCTGAGTGGACTTCGCTTCGCATACCTCACACTACTTGATTGATTTAATTTGGGAGTTTCTGGGGATTTAGTAGTTTTTCAAGTTGCTATTCATCATGGGCCGACATCACTAAATCCCCATAAACCTCCAAATTAGATTGATCTAGTGCTTATTGATGACTAGCTTCGAGAGATGATTCCTGAGATTCCGATGGGAAGTCGTGACCGGTGGGGTAAAACCTGGTGGCCGTGATGACAAGTACTCAACAATGACATTCGGTGATGGTCGCGCTATGTCATGAACTGACAGAACCTGGGGATATGGACGATTTGGTTCCGACCCACTGGCTCAATGGTAACGTGCTGGCCACGGAACCTGAAGGTTTTGGGTTCGGTCCCTGATGGGGCAGAGTCATAAGTACCCTCTGCTGAGGGGTCCCATACTAGGACGAAGCAGCTGTCCAGTGCTTCTAGGTTTCCAATGCTCTTCCAAATATTGTCAATACGTGGTGAATACCAACTTAGTTGATCAATTACAAAGCTAGCACCGATTTTTTTGTACAGAAGATTTGATTTCGGTTTTCTTAATGTTCATCAGCAATGTGTATTTGCAACCTTGTAGAAAAGTCATTTTTCCTATAAAAGATTGATCTGAACTTGCTAACTTTATTTACCACTAAGCTTTCCAGATCAAAATTAACTTTTTTACAACTGAGCTCAGCCCTATAATTGATTACTAGATGTAGAACAAGCCATGGAAACAATAATGTCAACATTCAGATATATTTGCAGTTGGTTTTCATTGAAATGGAAACATTTCGTTTCAGTTATTTTGCATTTTTCGAAATCATGCAACTAGGTCAAGGTCAAATCAGATTTGACAAATGGTTTACATTAGCTAACAGTCAGCTGATTTAGTTTTTTTTAACATGTAATTTGTCATTTACATCTGGTCACGTATCTACAAGTCTCTGTCTTAAAGACATTTTTTTAATCAACTTGAAGATGGATATTGTTTCACTGACTTTTTAGCTGATGTAAACTATAAGACTTTGGATTTAGGTAGCACTGCTCTTGCCATCTTGTAGTGTTTATGTTTAGTACTATTGATGGATAGTACTTATAAATAGAATCCAGGATGGGCATTATCTTTTGTTTAAAACTTATAAGTTGCATGTGCCCACCGTCCAGCGACTGGCGATGTTCCTCGGGAGACTCAAGCCCAGGACTGATTGCTTCAAGCACTGGTGTGTTATCCATTTATTCATGAATTTATTGTGTTGAATAAAACTTATCTACTAAACATGAATAAACTCAAAAATCATCTCATTATTTTTCTTAGATTTTTCGTTTGAAATATCTTGGGAAGTGTGTCTTCAGGGTGACCAGTATCCCCCTAAAAAGAGGACTAATTTGATAACTCGACGACTGATAAGGTTTCTTTCATATGCTTATCGTAT
This sequence comes from Heterobilharzia americana, assembly GCA_944470555.2. Classification (NCBI taxonomy): domain Eukaryota; kingdom Metazoa; phylum Platyhelminthes; class Trematoda; order Strigeidida; family Schistosomatidae; genus Heterobilharzia; species Heterobilharzia americana. The sequence continues at coordinate 73,995,902 of OX104129.1, read as the reverse complement.
TTTCCTTAGCAATAAGTATATGGCCGTTGAACAGCAGTTACTGCTTACGTAGAGGCTGTGCATTTAATTCAAATCACTCTCCTACTGAAAGAGGATTGAAGATTACATAAGAATTACGCACCAAGTAAACATTTTGAAATCATAAAATTTACCTGCAGTAAGAATTTCGTTTTCGTCAGATTTCCTCATTTGTTGCCAAAACGTAGTCAAACAGCGGCTGATTCAGTTACATTTCTGTTGGGTTCAAAGAAAGCTATTTGCAATATAAAAGCTTTCAATAAACGACTTCGTCAAATTATTATTATTTGTCCCTTAGGTTCCTACTAGAACAAAGTACTTCAGTAGCACATCTCCATTCCACTCTCCTCTCTACAGTCTTCAAAACCTGGCTCCACGACTACCCATAAGCTTTGATTTCTTCCTCACATGATCTCCTCTATGTCACCTTCGCTCACACACACAAATCTTCGTTTCCCATTTCGATTCCACTCGACAGTCTCGCCTGGCACGTGATGTCTCTGAATGGCTGGCTCTCTCAGTGTATGCCCAATCCAACCTATCCCCACATTCTTTAGCATATTTGTTGGGTGATGGTTCTTCAGTGGTTCGTTGTCAACCAACCAACCAGCCAGCCAGAATTCCTTCTTGCTTATTCTTTCTAGACACCTCATCTTCAGTAAGTTTAGTCAGCAGCTGTTGGTGTATGTCTGTAGTTTGTTGGCAATGCTTTTGGTGATGCGCCAAGTTTCTGAACCATCACATAGAAACACTGACTTGACTGACATTGGTGTTGAAAATCTGCATGTTGTTCACACTTTATGCTGAGTGGAGTGGAGTGGAGTGGAGTGGAGTGGAGTAGATCTCCACACTGGTTTCAGGTTAATGAAGGAAGGCCTGTCTGCTGTCTTTCCAATTCTGGCTTTGAAGTCCTCATCCGTGCCTGTGCCACCACCTGTAGTTGAAACGATGCTATCTGGGTAGAGAGGTAGGTAGGTAGGTAGGTAGGTGAAAGAGACTACTTCCTTTAGGTTTCTCCCAATTCATGGTGATTGGTGCTTGTTGATGTTGTTGTTGTTGTTGGTTGAGTATCTTCATCACCTCTTTCATCTCTACGTTCACCTGAAGGAGGTCCCGTCTTCCTTCTCTGCCCTGTCCTGCCTCTTCTGTCAACTTGTTGGTCATTGGCTGTAGATCTTGGAGTTTGTGCGACAAGACATTAGACATAAATCATCGTCGTTGGTGAAATGTAAATCTTCTTCTGGGGTGTTTTCATCGGTCCAGCCAGTGTATGCCCTTCTTCTCGCTCCTCACAGTTGTCTGTTGCAGTATCCAGTTGATCCAGTTGACCAGAATCGGGAAGATGATCGGTGATAGTAGGTGGCAGCCTTGTCTTACTCTTGTTCCCTGTCTTCACTTGAAAGGCATCATTCAGCCTTCCATTATGAATCACTTGGCATGGAGTATCATCATATAGCTGTAGAACGAGTTTAAATATTCAAATGATGTAATTAAAAATACAGCTGAAATCGAATCATAACTGAAGCGTGTAATAATATTGAAAGGCATGTGATGGATACTTATCTTAAGCATCTGAGGTCATCACGTGTTACTTTAGAGATTGTGTTAGATGTTGTCATTGTCACTTTACATGTTTTGAAGACATTTAAGTTAGCACACCTCTGACTTTTTGCATTTCTTTCATTTTGAAGCAACTACTATTCACACTCTTGTTGTACAATAGAGTGCAGTAGTCTGATATACACCGTTTTCGGAAATGAAGTAGTTTAGTGAGGTCAACGGTAGTTCTTTCTACCAGTGACAAGACTTCTCATGCGGCTAGCCTGTTAATTTTCAAGAATCTTCTTACACACTTGTCCTGACTGGATCGAGACACAAGTCAGGCAATCGATTTCATTCGGGATTACGTGATAAAGAACTTTAAAGCCTTTTCCATTAGTAGAAATGCATGACGTTTAGTGTGCATCGCTTGATTCATTTTCCTTAACAAACAGAGTGGTCAACGTAGTCAATTGGTTAACAAGGCATACTCATTCTACAGGTTTAATGCTAAAACCGTTCATTATCCTGTTGAATTTGATAAGTAGGGTGCATACGTTTCTAAGACTCGTCTATAAGATATTCAGAAGGAGTTCCATTTTATCGGCACATCTTATCGGAGTAACTACATTCAAAATAAGCCATTTTATGAAACGAGAAAATGGCATATTGATAGTAAGTGCAAATGACGTAATTTTTAATATATGAAGTCTGTTATTTTGGACAGAATAAATGTATGTTTACTCAATGGGAATTCTTAATTGAGTGTTTCCATCATCCTTTATATAAGTGAGCTTAATCAACCTTAAATCCTACCGTCATTTTCAATTTTCATCCCAGAAAATAGAAGCTGGATTTCAAAGTTCAGTTTTAGTAGAACTCACCTATGCGTACTTCGTATGAGTTCGAGATCAGATATCAAAATAAACCCACCGTTCTCAACAAAATAATTAGCGCAGATTAACAACTATCTGTATGAACTTAAGCATAATATTGTGAGTCATATGGTGTAAACTTGTTGAGACCGTTAGGGCCGGTCTTTAAATCAACAAATCAACAACATTTTGCTTAAGAAGTGTTATTTACAATTCAGTAATTTAGGTAGTATGGCGTAAAAGATTTGAAACTGTACTTGTTAGCACTTATGGATATTGGCTAGCAGTATAATCCAGGACTTGAGTTTCATCTTTTATGTGATTTCTTATCAGTTGAATATACTTGTCTCGAAGTTAGAGATTTTATTCCTAACAAGACTCAGACCTAGAGCCAATCGCTAAGCCACTAGGTGATGCTAGTTACCCCCTTGTAAGACGGGTATAGTACTTTCTTTAGTCGCATTCCTTGTGAATCTTCACAGTTAACTGGAAGGGACTGTAAAGCTTAATCTTTAGTGAGAATTTTGACGTTTACCTTCATCCTTATACGATAAACGAGTTTCAAATAAGTGGGAACACGTCTCCTGGATACTTTACACTATCCGTCACCAACTGACTTTACATATAATTTTGTTTCTTAAAAGTTAAGAATAAATTAAAAACGTTTCATTTCTTCATAACATTCTGAGATTATATCGAAAAAGAAAACTTTTCTGTCATAAATGATGCATTATTTTATATAAACAAACTATACGTCTATCTATAAACACAAACTTTATGTATGTTTATATTTCCATGTGGAATACATATTTTGAATAGTGCACACCGTACCACCTGTTTACGTACAAGCATATGCTTATAGCCAATAGAAAAGTGAAGCATACAGAATCACAAATTTACGCAAACGCATATGAATACACGCTGACTGGCATACATTCCTCCTGTAAACATTGGATACTTTGAATACACTTTCTTTATTTTCAAAAAAATTCGGAAAGTAAAACTCACTTCCACAATATGATTTATTTCAAAATGTTTCTATCATTCCACTTTTTTTACACAATTCATACCTCTTCTTTATTAAGCAAAAATAGGGATGTAATTCGAAAGATGAAGTGAATGGGAACTTTATATGGCCTTTTTATGTCGTATGATATCTGTAAACGATCCAGAAGATAGACTATACCACTGAAAAAATGAACAGCTATAAAGCAGTTACTTTGATGGGTGGATCTCTTGAACCAGATCAGAGTGATCTAAACAGTGAAAAGCTGTTTCATTCATTTTTGGTCAGGTTGATCATCACATTACTTTTACGAATTGTACGATCCACATTTACATTTTTCACATTTAAGTAGTTTTTCAACTGCCTAATTATGGTGTCAACGGGGTTTCGAATTACGAAATCTGGATATCAATATGAGTGATTTCTGACTGCTCATGCTGTTCACTAACATATATAATTATTTCCTGACTATCCTTTTACGAAGCATAACGTTTTGTGATCTTGGTCAGATGCTTTCCAACGCAAACACTACTAAAATCACTAACGATTAGATGGTGGTATAATCACCCGTGAGAAATGTCAGCGTTTGCCGTAGAATTCAGACATAAGGTATAGCCAATTCATAAGGATAGCTTCACCAATCGTAGACGGCACTACTAGGGAAATCGTTGAGTGTCACATAACTGTGAAATGATGGAGAATATTTTTGTAGCTCAAATTATGTTTGTTCAAACTCAGCTGTTCTCTGAGTCCATGTTTTGGTTGGAAAATGTTTCACTGCCATCTCAGATATCGTCAGTGTATCACAACTTCTACAGGAAGTGAAGCAAAGAGTTGTGCATGGATATTTTCAACGGTGTACTTTGTTAACTAAAACCTCATGTTAGAAAACAACTCAGTCTGAATATATATATGACTCAAAGTTGTATGCACTGAACAAGTATTTGGTGACTGTTCTATTTTTAAAAGCTATTGATAATAATCTGGATTACCCGTCATCGACTCTACCATTGTTAAAAACTACTTTCACTAACAATTTCTGATAGCGTACGGACATTTATTAGCATTTATATATACCGTTAGATTATAAACAAGGGAAATTAGAGATTGAACATACTTCTTTTAAACGCAGAGATCAGACGTGAACTGATGAATTGCCACTGTTTCTGCTACGTTCATGTAGAGTGTTCGTATTCTCTTCGACATGTTTAAGTTTACTTTATAAATGACTGAAGGATTCTGGTGGAGTACAGTGACCAGAGTTAACTACATGTTTAAGATTCGAGCAACTGACCGATTTGCGCTTTTCTAGGCAATGATACAGGGTAGAGTTCATAGATGTATCTTCATAGAAGACACCTTTATGCGGCCTATGTAATCATCTCCATAGAAGCAGAACAAATCGGCAAACACACACAGAGGTGGCCGAAAGAGACATTCTTCCCTTTAAACACCCTGAAATCAGCTGTTGACTGGAGAAAACAATCCGAAGTTTGGCGGAAAATAATGTCAGTCCTTTACAAAATCGATTCTTGAGTATCTCGGGCATTCTATCAGCTTTAAATCCAATATTCATACATAGTTTTCTTCTTTAAAACTGTAGGGGTTTGTTCATAGTATTGTTTAGTTTTCATATTCCTCTCAGTAAATCTTGATGGAATAACCTTTCTCTAAGAACACTCTTTTAGCTCCTCATTTATTGCATCATCTGAACAAATGCCTATGATTCTTGTAAATGGTGAGTCAGATTTCATTCCCTGCCAAGTGAAACCCAACTTTAGGTTTGTTTCCTATAAATCAAAACTATTCCTTTGAAAAAGTGTATATAAAGAACATGAAAGCCTTGCTTACTAACGAAAGTAGATACATAGAACTTTAGACTAGTAATGAAAAGGATTATATTTCGAATCCTGGAGAAAACCTAACTTTCTGTGAAACTTCAGTCATAACATCTAAATATGTAGAGCGTTTGTGATCCATCATCTAAATTTGACGCTTTCTGTATATAGGTAGCATAAAATGAAACACACTTTATTCGAGATAACATCATAGATAGGTTGGAAAAATATGAAACGAGATAACAGAAGCATTTCTGTGCAAATTAAAAAAGTCCCATTGATTAAGTTGTGGTTTCACAGCAGTATCATAGCTTTCTTAGGTAGGTATTTCATAGGTTGACCTTTTCAAAACTGATCCAGCAGTCGGTTTTGATGGACCTTCGTAAGGAGGCTGATTTTCGTAACTAAAATCCATCTGAATTGTTCAATTTAGTGCTTTTCATTTTACACTCATCATCTTAGGCCTTATTGAGTAGTCGGTTTCCTTTTGTAAAAACCATATTGAACATTATGCCAATGACGCAACTCTCTGCTTTATCATTCAATATAAAGATGTTATATACTTCTAATGAATATAAGTGCACTTATAGAACTTAATGAAGCGATATAATCGAAAATGAAGTTCTTCTCATTGATTCGCACTTTCCCTAATGATAATCTTTCATCATTGAACAGGTATTTGCACGAAAATGTAATCCGAATATACGGTATATGAAATATTATTATTATTTGTCCCTTGGGTTCCTAATGGAACATAGGGCTTCAGTAGCACGTCTCCAATGTTCTCTGTCCTCTGAAATCTTTTGGACCTGGCTCCACGACAGCCCACAAGATCTCATTTCCCCCTCACAACATCTCCTCCATGTCACCCTTGGACGCCCAACTCATCGCTTCCCATCGGAGTTCCACTCGAGGGCGTGACGCGTGATGTCCCCAGTCGGCCTTCTCAGTGTATGCTCAATCCATCTCCACTTCCTCCAGCATATTTGTTGGGTGATAAGTTTTTGATTGGTTCGTTACCATCCAGAGTTCCTTGTTGCTTATTCTTATTATTCTGGCCATCTGAGCTTGAGTAACGAGCCAGCGTAGGCAGTTGTTGATAAATGTCTGTAGCTTGTTGTAGATGCCTTTCGTGATGCGCCAAGTCTCTGAACCATACAGAGTGTGCTCGTGGTTTTCGTCTGGGTGACCGGAGTAGATTATTGATTCTCCAGTTGACAGTTTGGAGAATCCACTCCCATTCCATCTGCTTTCGCAAATTTCAAGCACTTCAATGTCATACAATTTCATCTCGTCTGCAATCTGGGCTAGCTTGCTGGGTTTAAACATCGTGCGGACATTCCATATCCCCACGTTTACTTTCGCTTTCATCTAGGGAGAGAAGACACATCGGCCAATTGGCTTCCCGAGGGCTTTCACCAGCCGGCGTCATTTCGCCTCTCCGATTCCAGCGAGGAATTATTTTGTTTTTATTTTTTACATTTTAACTGTGCTTTGAAGTTTCTTTAGCGGTTGGATCGGTTTTCCGGGGTAGGGTTGCTAGCTCTATGCCCAACCTTCCCTCTTTACCCGGGCTTAGGACTGGCTAGTAACTAGTGAACTAGTCAACCAGGCGAGGTTGGTATATGAAATAAATTCATCTTTTCAAGTGGATGGTACTTTTACCAAAACATTTCTTCGTTAGACATCTCAGTTTAACGCCTTAAAAATGTATTCACAATCAGCTATGTTATCAGAATCAATCTCTTAGTGACTTAATACTGTAGAACACTGTTTCTGATGTTCAGTGTTTGCTATCAACTAACAGAGAGATCTAAACTCAATGAAAACGTGAATCTATATCATAAAATGTTTTTTAGAAGCTATTTTCGAAACTAAACTTGCTGGTAATCGGCATTTTTCTGGCTTTCTAGAAGAATTCAAGTGTTATAAGTCCAATGTAAATAACAATTGAAATAGGTTTTTTAGATTATTTCGAAACCTGTCGCTTCTGAACAGCATCAAGTACCAATGATGGCTTCCTATACAATAGTTTGTAAAATCCCTAGGACATTACTTAGGCAGCTAATGCTTATTACCTATAAGATTGAGATGAATAATAAGTAACCCTGAAAAGTGTTTCAACTTCTTGGTTTAACGAACTCTTGATTTATTATCAAATCAAATGTTACTCCAGTAACTTTAACGAAATTGAGTAGACTATGGATCGATATGCTAAGTATATGTCTGTGGGATCGTAGTTGGTTCAGGATTCACAGCCTTATCGACTGATTATACCATACTTTCCTAAGGGTTAGCGCTAAATCTCAGCATTATTTGTTTGTGATTCAAATATTCATGACTAACAACCTTCACACAAAAAGTCTTGCAACCGTCTTATACAACCCATCTCTATAAGCTATGCTTTACAACTGACAGCGTACTACTGAGCACGAATTCACAGTGATAAAAACGAATTTCTACCCAACTGTTATTGATCACTTTTTCGATGACGATAATGCTGAATAAATACAAACAGGTTAAAATGCTAATAATAATATGGAGTAATTTATGCTAAAGAATGTTTTTCCAACCGCCTATGGTTTTTACAGACAAAGTCTGTATACTTTTTAAGCATGATGAATTGATGAATCACGCACAATAATTTAATTGACGTGTTCCAGATTGACTGTTATGATTAGTCACATAACTGGGTGGGGTATAACTCAACAGACTGTGAAGACTACAAGGCAACATTACGCAGTCATTGTGTTGTTTTTCTTACTACACTAACCAAGTTACTGTCACAGAAGTATTAAATCTAAACATTATATGTATATTTATGGACGATTAAGTGGTCACTTTTATACACGAGAAAAGATAAATTCTAATTTTTTCCCCCAACTAATGGAGAGAAAATATGATTAATGCTCTTGTATTGACTGAACAAGGCCATTGGGTATGAGGAAAGTTGCATGAAAAGCACATAGATTTGATAAAAACATATTTCTGAAGGCTTAATTTTGAGAATTGTTTACTACTGACAAATCTTCGAAACGGAAAAAAAAAAGAATATTCTCTACTCTGACGATTTAAGTAGTTATTTAACTAGCTTCAATGCGTTTAAGGGACCATTTTGACCGAAATTTGAGATTATCTTGATCTTTTTATCCTATGCTTTCTTGTGGTCATCAAGTGTCATTCGCCTTGTAGTCTGTTTAGTGGCTAGCAGTGGAATCCTGGACGCACGTTTTGTTCTACTTAGGACTTGTCAGCTGAATGTTCCTGTACTTCAATGTTCAGTGTTTTTCTCATTGCGACAAGCCCGGAACCCATCACTTCAACTGTCAGAGCCTCATCCACTAAGGCACGAGATCCACCACTTGTGCAACGGATATCAGTTATTGTTTATTTTTGTAGTTTCTCTTTGGTATACTCAATCGAATTGGTCCGTCTTTGTTAGCAGATGAGCTCATATGTGAATGCCTCGTGACGGCCTGCATATTCATTGTGTTGTAGTGTGTGTAGTGTAGCAATGCCATCTTCGTTGTTTTGATACAATAGGCTGTCAGAGTTCTGTAGGTATGAACTAGAAGTTTGCAAAAAGCTTTTCGTTTCATTTTGGTTGATAAAGGTATTAGTCTACCATTAACAAACAGCGAAAGTATTTTTTTGCATAAGCTATTTGCCACTAATACTTGAAAACTGTCCACTGTTATCAAATATGTAACGTATCGTATCATGTACCTTTTACTTCCATGCTTGATGATGGCAGGAAGTAAAAACAGTCCTGATGACATCATCAATCCTAGGAGTGAAACATCCCATTCCACAGTATGTCAGACCTTTAAAAAAATTATCGTTATCTTAATCCTCAGCTACAAATCTTTGCTATCATCCCTTACATTGGTTCAAACGGAAGCTTGTTAATGGTTACAGACAATAAAAATTATTTTTTAGCATCACAGCACAGAGTGTAGGTGGTGAATCAAATGTATGCGGAATAGAGTAACTAAGTAGGGTTAGACTTTCGATGTTACTGGGATGAAATTTAAGTGGTCTTTTTCAGCTAATAAAGTACCGTTATCTTAATTCGAAAGGTATATCAGATACACGAGAAAATGAGTACTGGAGGAGACATAAGTCAGAAGTTGAAGCCATTTAATTGTGTGACTTAAAATCACTGATATCGACATAAATGCGTTAACTATCCCACCTTTTTGCAGTATTTTCAATACGTTTTTCAAATTATATACTTTTTTCAACTACTTAGTGTCGTATGAAAGCCTAACTATGGTGACACTGCTAACCTGAGCGGGGGACTTTGATCAGCACTAACAGAATTTCTTGTTAGTTGACTCCTAATATTCAGTGCCAAAGTTACCTAGTTAATGACTCTTCTCTTCCTACCGTATCTACTTGCGACATAGACAGACCTTAATCCACTAAGACCTAATTTGTCTATCTATCTACCCAAGTTACCGAAATTCAAGTCAGTACAACAGATTGGAAGAGAAAGGAAGCGCAGAAAATAAAGCTATATAACAACTATTGCAGAGGAAACGAAAAAGGGAGTGAATAGGTTTTAAGTGTTTTAAGATTTTAAATATTTAGATGAAGATACAGTGCAGATTTCAACTGTCCCAGATTAGTCTAGTTCAACAAACAATTTGTTCATCTTTACCAACTTCGATCAATGATTATAATTTTTATCTTTTAACGTTAAAGGCTTGTGGTCTACAGATCAGTAATCAGTTCAGTATTAAAAATCGTGTTATTGCATCTCCACCACTGTCAATAGCAGCAGCTCCAGGATTAATATTGGCTCATGGACATGTGGCTACACATTTAAAAAATACACCAGCTGATGTATTTGTCAGCTCAGATGGTGGTTACACATGGCTTAAGGTAAGTTATATATTATTGATAATCTTTATATACTTGGATTATTTATACAGAAAACTACTACATGCATCTTAGTTTACCTCACTGTTTGTTATGGCTAATGTAGTAAGCGAAAACTAGAGAGCATTGTAAAACTAATCCATTCTAGTTGCGAAATCTTTAGTGGTGCCCATCAGCTACGCTATACTGGACCATCAAGTTTAGTGGGGAGAACTTTACTATTCAGTCACTGAGTTAAAGGATGGTCAAATGGTGCTGGAGTGTTCCAAAGTGAAACAAAATACCACTTCTAGTTGTGATGGATTTTCTGTTTAATATTACTGCGTGTCTGAAATTGTTTCGAGATCATTTTAATGTTTTAGATGTGAAGACTCATTCCATCTGATTCAGTTTTCGTATATAATCCAATAATGGAACGTTGATGACATACATAATATGTATAAAATTTTTCCCAGCTCAAAAATATTTTATATTTCACATTCTTGTACACATTCTTCATAGCTTGAACTCATTTAGTGAGCGACTCTTAAGGAAATTTTTGCGATAGCTAAAACAACGAATATGACTTTTTTATTCTTTACAGCCAAAATTATTATTATTTGTCTCTTGGGTTCCCAGTGGAACATAGGGCTTCAGTAGCATATCTCCATTCCACTCCCCCCTCTGTAGTCTTCAAAACCTGGTTCCACGACTACGCACAAGCTTTGATTTCTTCCTCACATGATCTCCTCCATATCACCCTCGCTCACACACACAAATCTTCGTTTCCCATTTCGATTCCACTCGACAGTCTCGCCTGGCACGTGATGTCTCTGAGTGGCTGGCTCTCTCAGTGTATGCCCAATCCAACCTATCCCCACATTCTTTTGCATATTTGTTGGGTGATGGGTTCTTCAGTGGTTCGTTGTCAACCAACCAGCCAGCCAGCCAGAATTCCTTCTTGCTTATTCTTTCTAGACACCTCATCTTCAGTATTGAGTAAGTTTAGTCAGCAGCTGTTGGTGTATGTCTGTAGTTTGTTGGCAATGCTTTTGGTGATGCACCAAGTTTCTGAACTGTCACATAGAAACACTGACTTGACTGACATTGGTGTTGAAAATCTGCATGTTGTTCACGCTTTATGCTGAGTGGAGTGTAGTGGAGTAGATCTCCATACTGGTTTCAGGTTAATGAAGGAAGGCCTGTCTGGCTGTCTTTCCAATTCTGGCTTTGAAGTCCTCATGCGTGCCTGGCCACCGCCTGTAGTTGGAACGATGCTGTCTGGGTAGAGAGGTAGGTAGGTAGGTAGGTGAAAGAGACTACTTCCTTTAGGTTTCTCCTAATTCATGGTGATTGGTGCTTGTTGTTGTTGTTGGTTGAGTATCTTCATCACCTCTTTCATCTCTACGTTCACCTGAAGGAGGTCCCGTCTTCCTTCTCTGCCCTGTCCTGCCTCTTCTGTCAACTTGTTGGTTATTGGCTGTAGATCTTGGAGTTTGTGCGACAAGACATTAGACATAAATCATCATCGTAGGTGAAATGTAAATCTTCTTCTGGGGTGTTTTCATCGGTCCAGCCAGTGTATGCCCTTCTTCTCGCTCCTCACGGTTTGCTGTATGATCCAGTTGACCAGAATCGAGAAGATCATCGGTGATAGTAGGTGGCAGCCTTGTCTTACTTCTGTTCCCTGTCTTCACTTGAAAGGCATCATTAAACTTCCTATTGAGGATCACTTGGCATATGGCGTCTTTTCATAGCTATCAAATGACATTGAGAAATTTTTTTAATACTAAAATGGTAGTATGAAGCAACTGCCAAATTACTTCTCAGTCGACGCTGTCGGAGGCCTTTTCAAAGTCGATGAATTTGAGGTAGAGTATTGACTGCCATTCTATACTCTGTTCTATGGTGATGCATAGCATCGCAATTTGATCCTCACATGATTTGTTCTTCCTGAATCTAGCCAGCCAGCCTGTTATGGCGGTAATTTTTAATCCAGCGCATCTTTTAGTCTCTCTAGGATGATGAGGAATAATGTTTTGCTTGGGTTGGAGAGCAGCATAATTCCTCGCCAGTTATTGCAAAGGCTTAGGTTTCCCTTCTTTTTGATTTTGACAAGGTAGCTCTTCTTTCAATACACAAGCAAGTATCTTTCCTTCAGTAGTGGTGTGAGCGTGTTCGCTAATATCTCTGCATCTGTTTTCAGTGCTTCTGGAGGAATTCCTTCTGGTCCTGCTACTTCACAGGATTTCAGCAGTTTTATGACATTCAGAACTTCACTCCAAATCTTGTCAAAGGGCTCGTGTTCACCGATAGTTCTGTGGCTGGACTGCCAGTGGTATTGCTGGATGAGTTGCAGGTGGTAGTGGTGGTGGTCGATTCAAGAGTTTTTTGAAGTGGTCAGCCCATTGTTCCCTTGGTTTCTCTTCTGCGGTTACTAGGTTTCCCTCACTATCTTTCATTGGTTTCGTGTAACTTGATCTCTTCCCAGATAGTAACCTGGTTATTTAGTATAGTGTAGTTAGCTCTCTCCCATAGCCTCTGGCCTGTTTTGCTTCACTTGCCAAAGTGTCGTAGAAGTGTCTTTTGCCTTTCTGTGTACTCTTCTTCGCTTCTTTGCTCACTGTAGTGTTTTATAGGTTGTGTTCAGTTCCTCTTTTCGTTGTTGATCTCTGCACTGCACTGGTTCTTCTGCTTCACTATCACCATCTTCCTCTCCCTCGTCTATCAGCTTCCATGTGTCCATCGAGATCCATTCCTTGTCTTGCCTCTTCTTCTCCCTTCCTAACACGATTTATGTAGGTTTCCTTCCACATCTCTCCGAAGGAGTTCCAGTGTTCATCCACACAGGTTTCTTCAGGGATGTTGCTCAGTGTCTCCCATTTGGTCCTGATGGCTGACGTGAAGATGTCGCTTGTAGTCTTGTCCTTCAGTTTCAGTTCCGCGTCCAACTTGAACTATGGTCTATCACCAACTTCTCTGAAGTCTTTCAACTTTATTTTCAAGTTAGGTTCCTTGCACTAGATACTGAATGGTGTGAACCTACATCTGCTCCCCTTCTCGATCTTGTGTTCAGTAGTCTGCGTCTCCACTTTCTTCACTTTGAGATGAAGTCGATCTGGTTTGTAGTGTAGTTTGTTCATCTGGTGAAATTGAATCCATGTCGCTACTTTGTGAATATCCTTGTGTTTGTACACACTACCTCGCCTCCAATCACTAAATCATTGAATACGCAGACCTTTTCAAACAGTTCTCCATTCTCATTCATTTCACCGACTGCCTCTCGACCCATGGTCACTCCTCTTCCTGTGTTGTCTTCTCCCAGTTTGGCATTCATGTCACCCCACCCATTAGAATTTTGATGATCGGGGTGTAACTTCATTACTGAGTGATAAGGATTCTCATCTGAAATTTAGTATGAGTTTCCGCCTGATCCTGGAGGAGATTGGTCCCCACTGTTGAGAGCCTTTGATGCTGTTTGGGGACATCATAATAGCCACTTCAAAACTCTATGTACTTGTGTTTGTCGTCTGGGTGACAATATCGGAGTAGATTATATACTCTCCAGTTGACAGTTTGGAGATCCCACTTCCAATCCATCTGCAGATTCCTCGCAGATCCCTGGCACTTCTATGCTATGCCTTCTCATTTCTCTCTCATTGTGAGCAGTCTTGCTAGGTTCAAACATGGTGCGGACATCCCGTGTCCCCATGCCTACATTCTCGTTCATCGAGAGAAGACACATCGACCGATCGGCCTCCCGAAGGCTTTCACCAACTGGCGTCATTTCTTTCCTCTGATTCCAGTGAGGAATAAGTTTATTTTTATTTTTATTTTTTCTTTGTGCTTTGAAGTTTCTTTAGCGATTGGATTGGTTTTACGGGGTAGGATTGCTAGCCGTACGCCCAACATTCCCTCTTTATCCGTGCTTAGGTTCGTCTAGTAACTAGTGAACTAGTTATCTGGGCGTGGTTTTACAAGGAAAATGGAGAAACTTAACTGGCTATTTCAGTCGTTGCTATGATTGGTTTTAGAGTCACTTCGTTCCGTTGTTCTAGTCACATAATTAGATTGACTCTAAAAGCCACAATAACTAGTACTGAAGTAACAAATTGGGTTCCGCTATTTCATCTGAAATGGTGGCTTTATTCATTAACCAATGTGACTTAATTTGTTACTACAGTAGTTAGCAGGATGGTCTTTACAACTACACCATAAGTAATTGATGTCTTGATATCTTGTGCTTGAATTGATGGCTGCAAACTATGAATATGATACTATTAGATGATTCTGACTATCTACATGTCACATTATCTGGATTTCACTGCACTCGCTACGCTACACGCCAGTAGGTTAACCACTGGACTAAACATAGGGTGTGTTATTATTCGCAACCATTTAACTATCTACCTTTCTTGCCCTTTCGCCGCACAATAGCGGATGAAGACTAATAGCTTCATATTCTTATATTTCCTATGCACTGTTGTTCATTTCACTCAGCATGAAGTGGTTTCGCAACCATGTGTAGTAGGAATTTAGGTGTGGAGTTAGTAAAAAGCTTTCGCTCTGAGCTATGCCATAATTCTATTAAATAAGTCCTAGGTAAGATGTTGTATGCAGGAAGTAGAATAATATGACTGATCATGTTTTTCTGAGATCCGTTCATTTTTTTCGGTCCATTCACAACAGCATCCACTTTTGTTGGTTCTCTAAGCTTTCACTAGGAGTGTTACCTAAAATTTCAGTGAAAAAAAGCATCACGCAACGTGTCATCTATTTGGGTAACTGTTTCCCTACGTATGGATTTTGATGCATCATGGATTGAGATCAGTTGGAAAACTGCTGAAAACCTGAGAGCACTGAACACCTGTTTGTTTCTAGAATTGGACTCGTCAGCAGTACACACCCATAGCCTCGCCAGAGTTCAGACACTTGACCTTTAGGTTGAGTAGGAGCACGTCACTATTGAACCAATGGGTTGGAATTCAGTGGTTTACAGTCTCCTACTTCTGTTAATTTGCATAATAACGTGACTTCCATCCAGTGCCATCATTGGGTACCTGTTTTCACGTACGACTTCGTTCACTCTACTAGTCCTAAGTTTGTCCCCAGGCGTGGTCTGGATACTCACTGCTAAGCAGCACAATACTGGGACGAGACAGCTGTCCAGTACTCCCAGATTTTCAAAGATTTTCCAAATGACATCAGTCCGTAGTGAATACCAACTTGAAACCAATTAAATCCCCACAAACCTCCTAAATGACATACATTTTCATTGTAAAGATGGATTACAATGACTGCAAACTTTTCTAAAATAGTACAATAGATTCATCTTTTGCATACAGAAAATCTGTTTAGATATTGCTTATCAGTGCATAGTACGCTACATACTTTACAGGAAGTTAATTTAACAACACTGTATACCAACTTTGTCAAATAAGGAATGGTCTATACGGTCTAATAGCTTTCGATACAACTCAGGGGTGAAACCATTTTTTTTGAAATTTACCGTTAGTGAAATTGTCTTTTTATGGAAAAAACTTTCAGATGGCATCTAGTAGGAAAATAAATTGCACTTCAGTTTGATATCATCCAGTTAATTGAATAAAGCGGAAAATCAGTTCCAACTACTGAATCAACAGTAAGTGGTTACAAATCATATTACGACCAATAAAATCCTCATCAAACCAAAAGCAAGTAGCGTAAAGGTGTCTTTTAGATAATATGACCTTTGCGCTTAAAAACTTTGAGTTCTGGTTATCACTATGAATGACCAAACTATCTCGAAAATAAACAGAAATGTACTCAGCAATCTTGAGCTCATTCATGTAGTTTGTTATGAGCCACAACTATTGTGTGAGGGGTAACCCTACTAACTTGCTACCCAAACTTCGACAGGTGGAGCAGTTTTCGAACTCATGACCCCACTGGTTGAAAACCAGCTCCCTAAACCAGTGAGCCACAACTCTAAATTAATCCATCGACATCCAAGTGATGAATCCTGACTCAAACAAAACGCCTACTTTGGTCGTCAGTTCCACTCATTATTCATTGCCAGGATAATATCTCAGGGATAGTACAGGAGTTTGTATCCAAGTGAGTAGTCAATTTGGCTAAAGTGACCAGCCTATATCACAGCGTCTGGATAAAATTTTTAAAAATGGTGGTGTTATTGAATGCCTAATTTATGCTCATTATCAATAATGTAAATCTCATGTGATTAGTATTGTTAATGTATATATAGTTACATAAACCGTCGATTATTTACATAAGAATTTGTTTATACCAATATAGTTTCAAAAAATGGTAAATAAATGTGTTTGGTTACCCGATTTATCCTTATTCAGTGTATCACATGACCAATAGGTAATGTAATCAAATAAACAGCTTGACATCTCGACTACTTTCACAACCAGTTAATTTTAAAGGCCACGTTAGCGACTGAAATAACCAATTCGATTTCTATATTTCTGCAGGAAGGTAGATTCTTACAGAATAGAGAAATCTGATTGGTTAATTTGGCTGTTGTTGGGACAGCCTTTAAAGTCAAGTCTCACAACGGGTGACTTTAAGGCCACCCTAACATCTGAGAAAAGAAGCAATGAGGTTGCGGTATTTTGGCTGGAAAGACAATTTTTCATAGAATACAGAAACCTGATTGGTTGTTTCATTAGTTGCTAGGTCGGTCTTTAAAGTCAATCCTCATAATTTTATAGGTTAACTGAATTCGGTTGACTTTAAAGAAAGTGACTTTAGAGGCCACCGTCTCAACAACTAAAACGATCAATCAATCAGGCTTTGATATTTCGTTTGAGAAAAAAAATGTAATTGGCTGTCTGATCAGTTGCTATGGTGGCCTTTAAAGTCACCTCTTCAAAGGCCACCTCAGCAACTGATAAGACAGCGTATTAAATTCCTTTATTTTATGGGAGAATACTTTTCCATGCGAAATACCGAAGCCTGATTGGTCATTTCGGCAGTTGCTAGGGTCGCGGTAGAAGTCACTCTTGAATTTGAATCAAGGTGTTAAATCAAGCCTAGGTAGGGAATTTAGGTGTATAACAGCTAACAAAGGGAAAGTCAAAGTCACATAGCTTTTTGTACTTTCGATTAAACTTTGGTTTTACTGACTCAATCCAAATAATTTTATTCAGACATTTTTTTCTGCGGGTTGGCTTAACCCACCAGGAGATCAGATTGTGGCATATATGTTGTTTCCTTCTATTTAAGGACTCATCAGCGTTGCACATCTGCAACCACCTATAAGTTTGAGCAGTAAAATACCATTAGACTATGCTGCTACCAAGTTATCAGTCATTCACTGTTTTCAGTATCATAGCCAGTTTTTTATAGCTTATGTGAATTATGTGTACACTGTGCTTACTATTTATCTCTGAGTTTTTCATATCTTATATGATCACGAAAACTTTAAGTCTTATTAGTAGTCCAGTTCAGATATCTGGACTTCTAGGTGTTACAACCATAAGTTATAACCTATTAGATACAATAAGTTAGGACTAAGGATATTGTTGTCTACTTAGTGGCTAGCAGTAGAAGTTAGGACGTATGTTTCCTCTTAATTGCGACTTATCAGCTGATATACCAGTACCTCAGTAAGTGATGTTTTTTCCTCGCCGAGACTCGGAACTGAAACCCATCGCTTCAAAGGTCGAAGTGTTATCCAATAAATCACTGGTGCATAGGTTTAAGTGTTTGCTTACTCAATGATGTCATAATGCAGTTGAACGCCGCTTTGAGAGTGGTCAAACAAATCACAGCGAATATTAAATCCGAATATAAATTTGTACCAGAGTGTAATAGTATTGAAATACGTTCCTGTTATGATCAGCCTATCCAGAGTGACTGTCGTGAGACTATCATGTGTAAACTATACGGTGTAAGACAGAAATTAAGCATTTCTCTGAGGTTTGTCTATGAATAGTTCACAGTGAAAGATTTTCACGCTTTCTAGCGTCTCCATAAAACCATTAGGCCACCGGATAACAATTGGGTACCATTTTGCAGAGGTCTCCTATAATGTAGGCGTCATGAAAGCCTTAATCGCTTGTGCATGTCTGCGAACAAACAAGCAAATTGTGCTTCTCAACAAATCTCTTTTGAATTGTTTCCCTAAGTATTTTCTCAAATATTCCTTCTATCTGCTTCATTGGAGTATATTCATTTCCTATTTCTGCTATTATGATCAGTAATGCATGTGTAGGTCATATCTGTTTTAACTTTCAATATTCAACAACTTGCTCTAAGTTGAATATTGAATCTCACTAACAGAAACTGTAGAATTTGAAGCTATAGACAATTTTTTTATTTTCAAAGCAAGCCTACAGAAAGGACCCAGTTGTATTTCTGCACGCGATTTAATGTGGTGACTGATGTACACAGTTTCTTTACTTCACCCTTTAATTATGGATATAGTAACAATTTTGAAGACAAAGGTGGATTCAGTCTGTTTGGAGTGTAGTCACCGGCCAAATGTAAGAGACTGAAAGAGTAGTAACGTATATTGATGTTTGGTTTTTAAGTTTTCATCTGCATCCTCGTTAACAGCAATTTAAACAAAACGATAACTGGATTATGCTTAAATCTATCCACTTCTTCACTATAAATCATACATGCAGATGCAGGTTTCGTGATGGACGGTTTCAGTGTTCAATTAGTCGGGCTTACGGAGCAAAATGATTTACACTAATACTTCATTTCACCTAAGTTGATTTACTTGAGTGAAAAAATGGTGCTTAAGCACTGGCGGGTAGACTGATTCATAGTGCCACTGTCAAATTCACTGATGAATTAGTCTTTCGCTATGTTTATATATTTTCTGTTAGTCTCTCTTCGAGGAAAACTTGTCTGTCTGCTTTAATTCAATGCTTTTCCATAATTGTGTCTGTTTCTGGATTTTTCGATGGCTGGTTAATAGCTAGTTAGTTGTCTGGTAACTGTTAGCTGATGAGTTTTGTATCTTTTTATTTTCTCTTACAGGCTCTTGATGGACCACATCACTATCAAATAGCAAATCGTGGAGGTTTACTTGTAGCTGTACCTGCGGAAACTTTATGGCCTGATGTATTACGTTTCAGTACAGATGAAGGAAGGTGTTGGCATACAATTCCATTGCGTACTGGCCAATGGAGTGTCAGTGAATCAAATCGATATCACATTAATAATGACAACAATGATATCATCAAAGAAAAGGTCCATGATCATAATGATGAAAGTGTGGACGATGATGATGATACACAAAATAAAGTAAAGCTAGCTAATGTGGAAGTGACAGATATCCCGTATTCCAAGGCTCATGGGATTGTTCTTAATAAAGACACTATCTTCAATAACCCTTCATCGTTAACTTCCACTGCTGCTGCTACTACTACTACTGTCCCTGCTGGTACTACTACAGTTAGCATCAGTAAAAATATTACCAGCTCCACACCGGGTATAATGTCTACACCGCATAACAATCATTTTCAGCAAAATGATGATGACGACAAGTGGTCTATGTCCTCTCAAAAGTCTGATGAGATTGTTGTGTTTACCGGGTTAGTTACTGAACCTGGTGGCAGAGCCATGGCTGCAGCTGTTTACGGATATGGTACAGCTACACAAAGGTGGAGAGTAGCAGTCGTCGACTTTCGAACAAATGGAATCATTAAAAGAAAATGTAAGTTTCTGTGTTTTAACCTAACTGTTATTCTGTTTCTCAATAACTTCTATGTGACTATCAAGACAGTCTTGGTTGTCATGCCAGTTTTACTGTAAAAAGATGTAAAATGATGACTTATGCATTCAGTTTTATCCTGCTTGGTGGCTATCAGTGAAATTCAACACACACGTCTCGTCCTATTTGAGAATCATCGGCCGGATGTACCCATGCCCCAGTGAGTGATGTTTTTCCCACTGACACTCGAATCAATACCCATCCCTTCAAACACCAAGTTGTTATCCACTAGGCCATCAAGACAAGATAGTCACTTCTTTTGCAACGTGTATCAGTTTTCGTTTAAATACTTGTGATCCCCCGTTGTCATACTGGGTCAAATTGCTCGATCTCAGTTGACAGATGGGCTCTTAAGGTCGAGCTACTCGACCCCGTATAACAATGGAAGATTACAAGTATCAAACAATGATTCTTTAAACAGTTTACAAAAAGGACCGTCAGGATTTTTGTCAATCTTTCTACAAAATGACATTCTAGAACGAACTTTCTAAGGTATACCACATCACAGGTGTGTCACACTCGATTTACGCTTGTAAATGTTATTTATAGTGTATGAATCATTGTATAGTATAGTGTCATTTATCCTTCAGTCGTAATGGTAACAAATTATTTTAATCGATGTCAAATCGTCCAGAGAATGTGGAAAATGAAAGTTTGAATAGATCCTTTTGACCAGTTAAGTCAATTGTTAACAAATTGTATTTATGTAATACTAAACTTTAGGAAATACGCTTGTGACCATTGCCAGCAAAAGCAAAACGTTTGGTTTTTTCCATCTATAAGTAGGTAAAAGCTGTGTCACGGTGACTTGAACATTATTATTATTTGTCCCTTTTGTTCCTAGTAGAACAAAGGGCTTCAGTAGCACGTCTCCAGTGCACTCTGTACTCTTCAATCTTTTGAATTTGGCTCCACGACAGCCCAGAAGCTTTCATTTCTTCCTCACATGATCTCCTATATGTCAACCTCGCCTATGACACCCAACTAGTCGTTTCCCATCTGGATTCCACTCGAATATGCCTATGAAAAATGTATTTATGACCTCTCGCTTCAAACATATTTTTTTATGGTCTACATAACAGTAACTGTTGTAATTTCTATTCATCCTTAGTGGATATATGTCAAAATTCTATCATAGTATATTCTTCAAGTAGCTGTTTACCACCTTATTTCGTTAACTTTGTTGTAAAATGTAACTATTTATAATGTTCTACTGCAATACGTTTTTGTAATCTTGGGTAGTATGATGAATGATATACATTAGGGAGTCTTTGAATGTACTGGACTATATCTCATTCATATATTAAGAGAATTCAATTTGAAAAAATGGAAGCGATAATTGTACAGCGAAACCCAATTCAACAAATCTATTGGGTAGCTAACCAACAAGATAAACAGATGATTATCATAAGAATATATTTTAATATAACCCCAGGGTGTTTAGAACTACTATATTTTAAAATATATTCTAATAATGTTTCAATCAGATTCAGCCCTCAACTTCTTCCAGGACTACCGTAACAATTATGATCTGAGTGTTTATAATCTTGTAAACAAATGGTTAGTTTCATGTTCGCTAAAACATTGAAACGGTTTTAATCGGATTCTATTTCAGTCTGATCATTGAATGTTCTATCTTATACGACTTTATACTATAAATGATTCTTTAATTTTGTCTAAAATATTGCTTAGAATGATTTCTACTAAGTATACGGTTTCTGATATACTTCAATGAAGTCTTTGAATTTATCTAGTAACTAAAAAAGTCAAAAATTCTAACAGCAGGGGAAAACTATTGAACTTTAATTGATGAATTTACTACTTCATCGTCGTCTGAGATGAGAATGGGGAGAGAGTTTAACTTGAGAAAAAAACCATCTACCATTCATTTCACTCTGTTATAAGTTATGAGAAGACAGATGAGTCTATGTTGTTGTGTTTTTTGAATAGAGGAAGAAATAATTCATACAATATAGTCGAAATTGTCAGTGCATAGTGAAAACAGGCACACTGTATTTCTCATCATTTACTGCTACAGTGCATAGAAGACAGGTAAGCAAATGATGCATTGGTGTATCAAATATTAGAAAAATAATGGTATCTATAACACTGATGACTGTCATGTATGCATATTGTCAGTAATTGTAAGGTGTGCGTGTATATATATATATATATATATATATATATATATATATATATCGGTATACATTACGTCTAGTTTTCAGACAAACCTTTACAATAGATTCTTTTGTTCAACAAGAAGCCACAACTTTTCTTTCTCCTCCGTATAATGATATCGCTGCAGCAGTTTCACTCTAAATTTTTGAGACTCTTTCACAGTACATATTTAAAGTTCATCTTGGAATCTGAGTTGACCAGGAGGCCTAAATATTACAGGGATTGACATAATTGCACATTGATTCCAGTTGCTGTGCTTCACATTAATTGATCAAAGTGAAAGCCCAGAGAGAAAAGTCAGTTAAACAAAGCTTATAACATGAGTAGTCGTCAAAATGCTAAAGAAATCGAGCGGAATAAAGGATTTTTTAAATACAAGTTTGAGAATTTATTTTAGGTTAAAGCATGGAAACGTCTGTACTATTACCTACTTCTTATTGTTACATAAAATCTGTAATAAATTTTAGTTGTCTTGTGAACTTTGATCCTGTAAACGTACATTTCCCTTTACAACTCGAAGGAGCAGCCAAAAGCTTCATGGATTCCTATTCACATCTTAACCTGATCAGCCTTGATCTTTTTTCTAATTCAATCTATACGAAATGATGTAACTCATTACAGAGAAAGGCCATTTTTAGTATACAAACATTCACGATATTCCCTATTTATTTCTCCTTGTATAAGGAGAGGTATTGTCTCCGATAGAGTCCATCAACATCAAACCAATGATGGACACAGACAGATCATATTTCTATAAAGCATCTCTGAAGAGGACTGTTAGATGGTGGCTGCTCTTTCTGGAGTACTAGTTTGAACTCCGACCGCACACAAGTACGGTCTCATGCACGACTACGACTAATTAGTTTGAGGAAATAGTTGATAATAAAGCCTGTCTATGGCCGATTAGAAGACTAGGACGCCGAATGTGTTTTTAAGGAGCAGTAAGCTAACAGTTTATCTAAACACGGCAGTAATGGTCATCCTGATAAAACCTGGTGTGGTATTAGGCCAGCTGTAGAAATAGTGGTAAAGACACTTGATGGTGTAAACTCGAAGGTTAATAAACGTCATCAGATATCCACGGCGTTGTCGGAACTGATTATGCGAAAAGACTGATTCCATCAGGTTCTGATCAGGAAAAAGAGCGGAAGCAACTCAGACCAAGAGTGTTTGCACCGAACGCGAGCAGTAGTAGGTAGCAAAAGTGAGAGAGATGAAGAAGGCATCAGCGTTGGGTACCACTCGGTAACTATTTCGGCTTATGAAGGATGATGGCAGGAAGAAAACGACCGTTGGTGAAATTATCACTGAAAAGGATGGAACGCTGATAACCTCCCAGGACAACCACCCTTAATGTTGATTGAAACACTTTGAAGCACAGTCCAACGGGTACTTAGCAATGCCTCAGTTGCCCCACATCCAGCTAGCCCAAACATGAGTGGGACCTAGTTGTAGGTCTTTCAACTCTATTTTGAAGTATCAAATCTGAAACTATGGAAAGCAGTCAGACGTGACCCTTTGTTAGCTGAAGCTTTCAAGGATGAAGGTAGGAAATTGCAAATTAAAGTGATGGTGAAATCCGACTATGTGTGGCTGGCATCCGTTTTGCACCTGTCAAATGTAAGGTGATGATGCAGGACTGGTCAGCTGCAAGTGCTCACAGTTTAATACTAAGGAGCGAGGTAATGGATTGTGTCGACCACTAAGACAATCTCAGCTCGGATGCAGAAGGTCCGTTTGGTATTTGCTAACTTGCTTCATATTCGGCGCCGACTGGTGAGATATATAACTATCAATCAAAGGACGAGTATTCCGCACTGCAGTTCGTTCTTTTCATTTGTATGGCTGTGAGTTATAGTCTTTGAAAGTAGAAGACGTGAAGCGATTGCAGGGTTCTGATCACAGATGTCTTCGTCCATTGCGAGCGTTTGGTAGAATCGCCGTGTGAACAATGTTGAGGTCAGGCGAAGGATACCAAGCAAAGAGCGCAAGTTGAGGTTGTGGATCTTATCTGACTGCGATGGCTTGGGCATGTGTCGTGCATGCCCAGTCCCCAATTAACTCGATGTGCTATAATATGCGAAGTTAGTTCAAGTTCGAAGAGGGTTCAGGATGGCCAGAGTAAAACGTGTCACCAGTCAACAAAGCCTATAACTGATGATCCGAGCTGTGTTAAGAGATGTAGACTACCTGGCTGGGCTCCCTGGAATGATGTGAATGAGTGATTGAGAAATCTTACTGACATGGCTGGAAATTGGTTACAGTGACGCAGATGTATTCACTCTTTTGTAGCCTCTAAAGCCTGAATATTGGCACCAATCTTCATCCTCAAATTGTTGATTCTCTCTCACAAAACTTTGATATCACTCTTTTTCTATTCATTTGTTCTGTGTATGCTACAGTGAAGTGTGGCAACTTGAGTCAATGCACTTGTTTGCGAAGTTCTACGTTGATTTCGACTGTCTGTCCTTGTCTAACGTGGTCATTGCTCATATTGTGGTTCATTACCGAGATAAAGTGACCAAAGACTAGTAGCTTTTTGTAAATATTTTCCAGGGATATAATGTTAAGGGGTGCAGGATAATGCAGAGCACCAATTAGTATTGGCAACTAGCATATGGGCAGCCCAAGTAGCGAATTCGTTACACTAATTGAAAGACCTTGTCTGGAACCATCTTGGCATATATCATCAGATATAATGTAATTGCGTGTTTTTCGGGTGTCCTTTTTTATTAGATTTAGCCTAATGTTATGAATCAGTTAGTTTTGATAGTACTTCGAGCAAGTGAATGATTCAGCACGAGATCAAAACGGATGAGATGGAATGATAGTGAGATTATTCGTTTCTAAATCAGTAAATAAGAAGCCTTATTTGACAAATCAAATCTCATACGTAGTTTAACTTTCCTTAATACTATAAATACTTGAGTGTTCAATGTTATTTGTGAGTCGGCAGGAATTAGTGCTTCACCAGGGTTCGGTGCTTGTTTGCAGCAAAGTGTTCTTTTAGTAATCTGAACTCACG
Organism: Heterobilharzia americana; assembly: GCA_944470555.2. Lineage (NCBI taxonomy): Eukaryota > Metazoa > Platyhelminthes > Trematoda > Strigeidida > Schistosomatidae > Heterobilharzia > Heterobilharzia americana. The sequence goes on along the minus strand of OX104129.1, from coordinate 73,970,827 downwards.
CCACTAAGTACTGAAGCTGGGGACTTTACGACTAAGCAATTCAGCTCTCCTCCTTGGACGAAGCTAAGGGAACACTAGCTTCCTTAAGGTCTTCAGGATGATAATCAGGTATGAAGAGAACAGAATCACGTTAGAATTCAAGTCAAAAACCAGTTAGTTATTGGTTCATCGCTTTGTCGACTGATTTACAAGACCTTACTATTAACTAGGTCATAATCTTCATCTCTTCATAATACATTCGGTCGATAAAACCAAAGGTATTTCACATAGTTTATTTGGTCAACACCACATCAGTGGAGATGTATGCACTCGGTATCCTCATGTTAACCACTATACCTAATCTCATGATTTTCTCGATCTTCCATCCTCTCTTTTACTACTTTCCACTTCTTTTGACCGATTTTCCTTCACCTTTTATTTCACTGCTTTGTTACTTGATGTGCTGATACAGAGTCTCGTAACTTGAACCGTTGCAAAGTGATGCCTGGTCCAATATTGATTTTGATGATGATATTTATTACTACTTGTTGATACTTGTAATTCCCCTTTGTTATGCTGGATCAAATTCATTGGCGTATGCTGGAATACAGGCTCCTAGATGGATGTCTCGATGCTGCCTGAATAATTAGTGTTATAAATGAGTTGGAGGTGGTTAGCGATGTAATCTAGGAATCAAGTTTCGTCCCATTTGGGACTCATCAGTTGAATGTACCTGCATGCCAGTGAGTGATAGTGACCCCACTAACATTCGAGCTGCATACCCACCACTTCGAGCATCAAGCCACTGAGTCAAGATACCCACCTTTGATCCTGAATTCTACTTCTAGCCACCATCAAGTCAATTAATACATCATTTAGTTAATACAATACCTCTACACCTGATACATATTGGAAGGTGTATGTCATCGTCTAGTTGAATGGATATGAGTTCGTTTTGCGGTGTAGATATATTGCAGCAATCCATCACAGAGAGACAAAACAACTAACCAAAATTATTTGAGGACTGCTGACAAGCAGATTGTATTCTATGCACTGATGAATTCAGGTGGATCTAATTGTAACCTGGTTGTTTTTAATTGTCTCTCATCTCTTTAATGACAGCTCAGCACGCGTATGTTTTCCATCTTTAACCTTACTTTAGTAAATGGTGTATTTATTTTTCTATTTGACTAATGATTCTAGATTCCATCCTCTTTGCAGTTGAAAGGTATGTCAAGTCATCAATTACATCATAATTACTGAACTTTCTGTATTTATCTAACGTTTAACCACACCTAACACAAAATTAACCAATTAACATGAAATTACACAAATGGAAAAACAGAAAATTGTTTTTGAACATTTATTTTCCCTCACAAAATATTAACTGTTATTTTAGGTCAACTTTTCTATCTAACGTGTTTTGCTTTCCCATTGTTGTTTATATTCACCTTTGTTTTGGTTAATTTCTGTTTAGATGTTTTTGCTAAACTCATAGTCATTGTTCTATTTAAGGCTCATATTTCATTTCTTGTGTCTGCTACCTATATAAGAGGAAGCATCAGATTGACCTAAGTGAATGTGTATATCAGCCAGTAGAAGAAGAGAAAAAAGCGTTTACTAGCTTTTAATGCTTTTCTCGCTCTGTCTATGTCTGTTTCTTAATTTCACTTTTGTCACAAGAGTCACCTTGAGCATGACCTTCAGTAACCCTTTAAATACTGATTAAAAGAGAAATTAAAAATGGATTCATGATTACTTTCAGGCTAGTATTTGTTTTTTTTCTAATGACTAAAAAGACAAACAGAGATTTGAGTAAAGAGGAAATAAACCTCAGTTGACTGATTTCATTGCGTTTAGCCTATCAAATTTAAGGTAACTCCACAACTTTAAGACAGTTTTTTTAGATTCGTTTCTCAATCACGGTCACTCAGGCTTTTTAGGCGCAAAAACTTTGCTAAATCAAGATTCTCAGACCCTAGTTATATAACGAATCTAGGGAAAAGCTCAGTTATAGCTATGCATGCAGTTACAAACAATCACAAAGTAGAATGAGACAAAGTGATGTTATTAATTGAGTATAGGGGGGACATTGGTGATGGAATCTTTGCTAATGGAATCAACATCAGATACATACAGTAGGAATGATTCAGCATATGTTCCAGACTTAAGAGAAAATTTACTACTCATATTACAAAGGAAGATTGTATAACTCACTACTCAAAGTTGTGAATTTACGTCAATATAACTATGAATAATAACTTTTGTCCGAAAGCAATCCAGTAAATATTACCATTTTACTGTGGGATGCATCTAAAAGAAACTAAAATGAAAAAATCATTTTATCTTGATCTAACCTCCTTAACTTTGTCTGTTTCCATTACCTTAACGACTGTTACTGGTTCTAACATCATGGTGCTTACAGTCTCCTAAAGCTCACATTGTCACCGGATTTAAATATCCAAGCTAGCAGAACACTGTTTACAGTCTTCAAAAGCCACGTTGCTGAATTTAACTTGATGTTCTCAGCATCCTAATCCTATGATACACCTGACAACAGACCTCACTCGGTAAAGACTGAGAATCTCGCTTATGCGGTTTTTCTGCGTCTGTGAGACAAACAAGAAGTTAATCATTTGATTGCATCCACTCAGTATAATAAACCAATGAAGTTCATCTTACCTGTGTTCAAGTATTCAATTACTAGTTCCTGGGCTCTTAATAATGAAGATAAATCTTTAGGTTATAGAACAGGAAGTGCAATCGTTTACGTGTTATTGATTGGTAGCCGTCTTTGTACAATCCAGCCAAATGCATCTGCGGGGACTGGAAAAGACTGTGAAACTCATCGATTCTTATTCTTTATATGTGCTTCTCTTCCCTCCATTAGCTGCAATCCAGACAATGATGGTTCTTGTCGAAAACTCCACAGCGTCCATAACTAGTTGGGCGAATTCAACACTGATGTAGAGAACCTGTTATTCATCACAGCTTGTCGTTGTATCCGTAATGACATACCAATCGTCACCTTTTCTTAAAGTTATGTTTCGACGCACGCCTGTTCCAGTCAACATATACGTTCAAATGTACAAAGAGTTGTTGTCTAACCTGGGGACTACTGACATTAAGCCTACGGTGGACACAAATATATCCTTATCGCTTTGACCACTATTAGACTGGATCAGTGGAGGACTGGTTCCCCTCTTGAAATACCTGCTTTAACTTTGATGGTGTTTTATTCGAAACGTTTACATGTATGTGTCTAAATGGTTGAAGAGAAAACACAGTTGCAAAACCACTTTGTTTTTTTTTAGAAGAAGACAATTTCAAGTTTGTATTTTTGGAGGTAGCTGGACATCTCTCAGAGTATTCCAGAAACTTTTATTTAGACGAAGCATAGCTTTAGAAACCCTAATTTTGTCGAAACCATTGGATTCCTACAGTTTCATATAAACTGACCAACTTAAAAATTCTCATTGCAGTTGACTATGACTGCAATTAAAAACGGAAGTACCAGAGATGAACCGACTAATAGTCCTCATAAGGACCAAATGCAGTAGTCAGTGACGAAAGTGATACAAATGAAGAAGTGCTAAACTGTATGGATTAGAGAATTTTGGTGGCAAAACGCAAATCTATCCACCCTTTATCATTTTCAACATTTAATCAACATTCGTGTATATTCATCCTTCCTTTTCTCGCAAACTTGTTTCTAACTGGATCTTATTTCCATCTTTATCTCTTTTTTCTTTAATGAACTATGACAACTTCAGTATAAGGGTTTTTTTGTATATATGATACCGTCGTTGACTGGATCGGATTGATCGGTCTCTAGCTACGATCCATCCCTAACATATGACAACTTCACCAGAAACACTTCAGTGCAAGGTTCGACGTTGAATTTTCTACCTTTCCTCATGCTCGTTTTTTAAGGAAACGAGGGCGATAAATAAACTGTTGACTTAAAGTTTGGTTATATAAATAAACAAACAACCAAGTTAATAAAGAAAGCTGTTATACTCTTTCAAGAGTAGTTTCTTTGTGCTAGTTTATAACCGATTGAGGATGTTACCAGTTTACTGTACAAAGAAGATGAATTTAGTCCTCACCTTTCTGATTTTGAAGTCAATAAGTCAAAGAATTAAATAGTTAATTTTCACAGTAGTATAATAAGCTAAGATGAATGGATATGAACCTTTCAACATGAATAGGATTTCAATCTACTTACAAAGATTCAAATTTCCTGCTCAGGTCTGCCTTCCCTTCACTTGTAAGCAAATCGCATATCCAAGCTGAAAATTCGAAGTAGTTGAATCACTGCCAATATCCGGTTTGTTCGCATTTTTAAGCTGACATCAGTGGTCAAACAAATAATTTATAAAATAGACAATTCAGAGAGTAGTTTTAGTTATTCTCTTCATTTATTGTAATATTATTTTAATCTTAATGCCATATTAAGCATACATGGGAACATGCTGGTTACCAGCAGTGATTTAAATCAATTGTCTTACAGTAAGAATTGATGGATATAAAAATTCTCAATTGTAGCATGAAATTGGTAACTTTAAAAACAACCATTGTACAAAGTTGTTGGGTGTAGAGATATGATTCACTGTCTTAGAGATTCGATTATGAATTGAATAGGTCACGAGTTTAAAGCAACTCACTTACTTTATTTTAGATAACCATGTGGTAACTTGAACCGATGCACTTCTATGCAGAATTCTACCTTATTTTATCTGTGTTTGATAACCACTGAGTGCCATCCATTAATTTTTACACGTTGATGGTAGTACATAGCCCACTACACAAATCTGCAGAAGTCACTTGGCTGCATTCATTCATGCATTTACTTATCAGTGATAGACTTCTTTTAGTTGTGATACCAAACAAGGCTAGATACAGAAGGTGAACTCAGTTTCAGATATTTCCTATATAAAAAGCATGTAACTTAAAAATGATATTTAGTCGACCATTGTTACCATTGAACTTCTGTAATAGTTATGTAAGTGTTAAAAAATTATCTGAAAAATTTTTGTTTCTACTACAGTAAAATTTTATCAATTATGATTTCTAAGCCAATTTCCTTTCTTAGTATCAAGAATTTTCACCTTTATATTATAAGAAACATTTTTATTACTAGTGTTTATTACAGTTTAGCTGCAGTTGTTGTTTGATCTTGACTACTGTTTGAAGGTTTGGTTACAAGCAAACAATTAAATTGTTAGTGCTATAAGCTATATGAATTGAAGAGGTAAATGCAACAAAATCAGGTTCTAACATTATTTTTTGGTATATTATATACAACTAGAGAGCGTAGTTAGCTACTTGGTGATATGTAAAGGTACAAAGCTAGTCAACAAGTACAGTTTGGAAGTTACTCTAAAAGTGTTGAACACATGCGTGCATTGTTGCTGCTCAAAAAGACTGACCTATATTAAATGTGGTTCCATTTGGGCGATTTGCTTGACTTAACCAATGTAGTTGCTTTTTTTACCTAAAATGTACGTATGTTCACTTTGCGGTTTGTTTATTTTACTTGAGTTTTACAGTGTTTTCTTTTCATTCATTAAATGTGTTTTTGGAGACTTTGGATTGAATCAACATAAAAAACGTGGCATCATATGTTACGATATCCATTTTGTTAAGAAGTGTAGTTTCTGTGAATTTACACAGACAGAGAATACCTGTATCCCCTTATTAAGCGGACATACTGCAGTCAGACAAGGAAACGTCATCAGAATAACTTTGCCATGAATGCGTTCCATCTTTTTTCGCTGCTCTATGAATTTCCTTCAAATGATATATGTCTGCTGAAAAAGAACTCCGGTACGAAGTTTACATTATAAAGTGACTTATGACCAAAGACATATGATTGGTCAAAGAGTTTTAGTGAGTCAAAGATATTCGTTCAAGGTGAAATCAGGAAGACGGGAATTGGAGTAAGTTGGCATTCTTGTTTTAATGGTCCATCAGACTCTACCGTTAAATACAACATTTTACGCGATGAAGTATACACACACCGAATGGATATATTAACTTGAAAATGGATAGTCGTCTATACAATCCAATAATTATGGAATTTAAAATAATTATTAGATGAAAATTTTAGCAAGTAACGAATTCCGTCTTTGGATATGACTTTGGAAGAACAAGCGAATATTTAAAAGGTTTTGCTTGACTTTTATCGGAATAACTTCGAAGTCTGAAGAAGAATTCTTACTGCGTTTAGTGATCACTTCGGTATCTTTTGGATAACTTGAAAAGCAAACCTAATGTCTATGCTATGACCAGTGTTAGATTGCATTGAGCATAACCTATAATCTCCTTAACTTCATCCTTTGTTTGTCTTATTGTATCTCACAGGTACTGAATCTTTAATGTTTTTAATGTTATGTTCGTTTATTGAGTCAATTCTCTTAGAAAACTGTTTCTGAAAAGATGTACACGCGTTGATCTACTGTACTTGCTCCTAATCTTCTACTTAATGGCTTTCGGACAGAGGATAATTTGCTGTTTGGCTTGTCAGTTTGCCAGACGTAACGTGTTTTACTAATCCGTGAAGTTTTAATTCTGTAGACAAAAAATTCACTATGTACAACAGGAAACCCAGTTGTAAATTGTACCACATATACTACTGGTTTGGTGGAGTAGTCACTCACTACTAATGCCAATCAGCAATAACAGCTAACAGATTCTAGTCGTCAAAGGGCCATTTGAATCTTTTAGGATTAATTAAATCGGCGATATGCCCAAATTATCTCAAACTGAAAGGTTAATTAGGTCAAATCAATGGAACTCTGAATGCTAACTTGTAACTTATGTAAATGGCATAAAAATAAAACAATGTTAGTCAACAGGGTATGACATACATATCTCATAATCTTGATAGCATTTATGATATCAAGTAGATCATCTATTTTGACTGCCTAAAGAAATCCCACATTTACATCTCATCTTATTTTATTGTTCTCATATCTGACTTTAATCTTCTGACAAAAACATTGTAGGAATCCCATTTACATTATCCTGAATGATTGAGTGAATGAATATGGACACTTTGATACATTATTGTAAATCTTCTAGGTACCAAAAATTGAGAGATCTTTGTTTCTCGTAATACTGGTTACAACAATTCAGCTATCATTTCATTTTTACCATCAATAATTCACAGTTTTACTTTCTTGCACATATGGTTAATTTTTATCAGTTTCCTCACAATATTTTACTATTTTCTTCAGAAACTGAAACTTTAACTAAACCTAGAGATTTTTGACATTGCATAGTTAAAGGAGATATAAAAAACAGACGTTTTTGAACTGAGATACTTGGCTGCATTAACAAAGTTTACCCTCCAGTTCCAGGGAATCAGTGGTTCTTTATATTTTCAAAATCACACTATTCAGCGTTGTTTTATGTGGAAAACAATTTCTTTCCCTCATTATTTATTCATATTTGTAATTGCCTGTTGTTATTCTGGATCAAAATGATCGACTTCTTTTAGCATGGTGGCTCCTATGCAGATGCATTCATCCTGTATTCCATTACTAGCCACCATCAAGTCAATTATAACAATGAATATTGAGGCATCCGTACAGAGGATTCTCCCAGTTACCAATATACCATCAATGGGAGACAAAGTAACCTTTTCTATGAAGTAGAATGTTACACTGACAACACAATCATTTGCCAAGAAATGGCAACTCTGTTTGAGAACAGGTTTTACGTAATAAGTATGAGGATGACCTAGATAACTCAAAAAAGGGAAAGCTTGGGGTGAAAGAATAAAGCAAAAAATAACACCAATATGAAAGTGAAAATTGGGCATTGTGACAGAATGTGACTCCATATTTGACTTGTTAAGCAAATCTAATATGAAAAGTAACAGTAAGTTATGTCGATAAATATTATTGTGGCCATATTAAGGTTAAGGTATGCACAAAGACTAGCCTGGAATAGGATAATGTTCCCTTTCTTCAACTGAATTCTTACTCTTTTTTAATTGTTGTATCTGGTCAGGTCACCTTCATACTTGTTGCATAGTGATCCCTCTTATTTAAAATCCCCTAAGGATTTCTTTTTCTTTGAGCATTTCAAAAAAAAAAGAATAAATCGCAACTTCGCGAGTGATCTCGATTAGTTTGTTACTGAATATAGGTTAAACCTTAGATTATCAATAAAATGAAATCCCCTTGAGTATTACATCTGTAAGAGAGAGAAAAAGAAATGATAGCCAAGCAAGTTGTAGATGATGTTATGGGAAGGCAATTTCAGTGAACAAGAATTTTTCAGTTCCTGCTTATGTCAGAATTCTCATAAAACATTCGAATAAATTTTTTGTTTATCATCTTATAGTTAAGGCCTAATTATGATTCCGTAATTTTTAACTAGGACTTGTGAATAGAACATCATTGACTGTTTGTTTTTATGTCTATAATGCAACGATGGAAAGCATGCAACTTTCTGCTCAAGACATTTTGAACAATCTGATCATATACTTACTTGAGGGGGCAGAACATCTACTTAAATAGCTTTAAAAATAAATAGAGTGAGAAACTTTGTTAAGCGCGAGTGGAGACAGTACTCTTCATCTATAGCTAAATAGATTATAGAGATAGGTCACAGAATTATTGTTCAAACACATTTCAAAGTTTTGTATAGAAATAGTGATGGATACATATTGAGGGTTGCGGAAACGATAGCCAAACGCCTCCATAAGCCTCCTTTGTGTCCTTACATTACGGTAATCTGTTGGGTCACGGGTTCGAACCCCACTTCGTCTATGAAGGTTTGAGCAACCAGGTAGTATCAATAACCCTTACACAATGTCTATGGCTCATTGCTTACTATACGAATGTGCACAAGGCAGCTGAATGCGTTTCTATGATGAGTATATATAACTGAAGGCATCAAGCTGTCATGTCAACGGGTATAATAGGGCAACAATTAATTCACTTTGATAAATTTGGAATTATCTTGATTTAGGTAAGTACATTTTTATCAGTAGATTTTCAATGTAAATTTCTTAATAAACTGCGGTATCTTTTCAAGCCAGTATTAACTACAGACAGAAATAAGTTGAATAACCATTGAAAACCTGTGAGAACTAGTCAACCTTGTCGTCCTAATACGTGACTGCATATCTTTGTGCAGTATTTTTTGTTAACGTACTGTAGGCAATCTCCTGAATCATATTTACAAATAATATTCAGTTATATCTTCGTTCATTTTGAAAATATGCAAATGTGAAGTACCTATGGCTGTATATTTACAAAGCTGATCAGCAGGAAGCCTTACTTGAACTACGTTTCATGCTTGTTTGCATTCATCAGTAAGTTGTATTTGCAACCATTGGAGATAATGGTATTCTGTTAGCACTCTAATGCTGTGTACATCGGTGTCAGAGACTTTACCACTGAGCCATTTAAGTACACAAATGAATCTCTAAAGGACTGAACTGTATATGAACTGGTCATTAATAGCTTAAGGATGTACCCATCTGGTTTTTATTTCAAATAGCTGATCAAAGTTGACTGATAGATGGTAACTGATTATGTGTATATATAACTTATTTTTTATTTATGGTTCATCTCAGGTTAGTTGAACGGTATTCATATTTAATTCAAAAGGTATATAGATGGAAAAATACCAAACAAAATATTTATTTCACAGAGATAGTTGTGGTTCAGCAGATGATTACTATTACTAATACTGAGTGATAATTGAATTCACACAACGGTTAGGCAAAATCCTTGGCAAATGAAGCGAAATTATTATCTAGTCAACATCTCAAACTTGTTACTCAGTTGATAGAGCATCGGGATAGTGATTGGGATCTTCTGGTGTAAATTTTGTCGTGATCTAGACTGTCATTTCACCTTCAATCATCACCTAGTAAAAATATGCATTTCTTGAAAATTATTGCAAACATCATTCAAAGTTTCAATTGTTGGTCTTTTTTGCGTTTTTATTAGATTGACAATACGATTGATGACTACCTAACTCACATCTAAATGTACACGAATTTCTACTGTTATTTTTTCATTAATGTAATTCCCCATGATCTACCAGACATCATTTCCTAACATACCTGACAATTGAAATGAAACTGAGATGTAGTTAGGAATAACGACTTGTTGAATGACTGTTAGTGCTGCACATCGATGATATGGATGTCCCTAGTCCAAATACACTAAAACAAGTTAATTATGGATTGTTAGCTATGCTCCATCTCCTGAGGCTTCTCAGACTAATTGTCAACAATATCCAGCACACATTATTTGTAGTTCATTGTTTAGCCCACGAACCTGCACCCTGTTGTTGAGTCGCAATTTTCATTTTTCTCATTTCAAATCTGAGATTTTTTTCTTTTTGATATGGTGGGGAATATTTGTTGCTCAGGAGGGTGATTTTGATGGTATTGTATCTTTCAGGCTGGATGGTTTAATCGTGAAGCTTTCATTGTCATTCAAGACACCATCGTTAGCATATTCAATCACACATAAGGTCATCTGAAGAAAATTTTTATGGCACATTTCTTTCTGAAGTTTGGGCTGAGGCTGTTGTCTTGAATGGCAATGAAAGCTTCACGATTAAATCCTCTAGTTCAGTGGATACAACACTCTCAAGATTTTGTTTCAATCTATTTTTACAAAATGACTCGTAGTTTACTTTTTCTTTGGAAATCAATATGAATAGCTCAATATTATATCAGAAGTCAATGCCTACATAAAACGGATTCAGTAGGGATTTTTTTATTTACAAGCTAATTAAAGTGTGAAGCCGACTGTATTCCGTAAAAGATAACTTATCTTCTCCTGATCGATGCTTTAAATGTGATCAGTGTTTTTATAATACTTTTTTCCGCTTAAAGACGAATTACTTTCGCTACACGCTCCTTCATGCGTGCACCATCAGTGGACTCAAAAAAAACAGCATAGCATTTACACTGCTCGCAATTATTTTCGCTTCAGTTTTTTTCGTCAGTTTTTCCCGTTCATCATTCCATCAATCTAACTTCCTGCAAACTTTATGATACAAAGAAAAGCTTTTACTAAACTAACTTATGTGTTGAAAATATCCATTCACTAATTTATTCTTCACATATATGATAATATTCTCAGGCTTGAGTTCGTCATATAATAGGTCTTCCAATTGTAACGATAAACTATCCAACTTTTTGTGTGTTTTACCCGTCTCATCCGCGTCATCAATATTAAAAATTGTGCACTATGGTAGAATGTAATTCAATTTTAATTCGTTTATTCCATTTATTACACAGTGTAATAGTATTGTTTACTGGATTACTTCCGGATATAATTTATTCCCCATAGTCACATCAAGATAACCCTACAACTTTGAAACATTCTCTCGCTTCCTTTGTGATATAGATAGTAGGATTTTCCATATGTCCGTAACAGGTGATGAGTCATTGGTGCTGCATGTATTAGGAGTTGATTCGATAGATAAAGATTCAGTCATCAATCTCTTACTCCATCCAGCCATGTTAGTTTTAAGGATTCTCACTCTACCCCATCCCATTGTGTGTTTGTGTAACTGCATTCAGAGCTACGACCAAGCTTTTTTCTAAATTTGTGCTCAAGTAGTCTAGTTGACCTTGGTCAACTACTTTAACCCATGTATTTGACCTCGCAATCACTGCAAAATGTTTTACTCTTCAACAATTATTTTCTCAAATTAGGTGAAAAGTTCTTCAGGAATCCTAACTTAGGTGATAATAATAGCATTAGCAATACTGTGAAAAGGTAATTCAAAACCTCTACAGCATTGCCATGAAAAGAAGTCACCTGAGAAACACTACGTAGGATTCTCAATAAGGCTGGGATTACAGAGGCGTATAAACTTAAAAACTCACCCAGAAGTAAGCTTTGTTATGTTAAAAGATCCTATTGATCCAAATAAGCAGAATAACTTAGTTAACCAAATTCCTTGCAATGATTTTGAGATCAAAAATATAGACTAGACTGGTCAAAGAGGTCAATTAAGCTATCCGAGCACAAAAGGTTAGCTAGGAATCACTACAGTGACACTATACTACATTTTAGTGCATATGCGAGAAAAAGTTGTTCAGTTAATAGACCATATAGGAACACTAGACTTAAATGTAAGCTTGTACATAAGGAATGAAGAATACTTCTAGCTAAAATCTATCTACCTTTGCTCCAAAACATTGTTTAGATATGTGCTTGGCATATTTCCCATACTGACTAGTCTTTGATATAGCCATAGGTATGATATAAACTACGGTGATTTTATTACATCATTTTTTCCAAGTGTCATTATCTATTACTGAAAAAGATGTGAAGTAGATTCATCAGTCTACTAAAGGCTATATGTGCAAACACCAATGGACATATATGAGCCTATGATGAGGTATCACGTGAATCATCTACGTCAAGTGGTGTTCAATAAGGATACTTAGTGTTTTCATTTTTACTTAACTATTTTGGATTTGTATTTATAAGGGATTCCATCCCCTCACCTGGATTTACAATGGTTGAACTTGTCGCGGTCGACTTCTTAGTAGGTCCAAAATACAAATATGACAGTCAAATTACGTGAAAAGGCTGACAAGATGCACAGTCTTCTGGATATCTTAAGTGCCACTTTGTTAGGAATGTATTTCTCAACTGAGAATCAAAAACTGCTGCTCCTGCTCTGGTCTGCGTTGACCACTCCACTCACTTGCGAAGTTGGATGCATCTTGATGGGTCAATGACCAACGAAATCTCCATATGAATATGATTTTCGCCAAATCACTTCACGCATGGCGCCTATGATACGTCCAACCACCGAATCATGGATGTGTACATCTCTTAGCACTTCACTCTGTCCTGATGTATAGCTATGAAACATGGTCATTAAAGTTGAACGACATGTGATGGATTTAGGTGTTTGATCACTGTTGCTTTCTATCATGATGTCGAAAGGTCAATAATGCAGATATCAGGTGTAGTGTTTTAGATAGAATTAGTTTCTCAGTTTATTATGCTGCAAATCTTCATTGATTAAGGTGTCTGAAACGTACTTCTTTATGCCTATTCACTCATTGTCGAAACCACTGAGCGATGCAAGCTGAAATCTGTTTAGGCTCCAAAAGACTCTAAAACCGCCAGACTAGACTGCATCATCAGTTCATAAAGTCTCTGACTGTTTGTGTGAGCCGTATAAGGAAATGCATAATTTCACTTTGAGATTTATGTGAAACCTGAAGTCGGTAGTTATAGAGGTTATATGATATGGTTGGGAATCAATATGCACCCATAAAGTTAATACGATCCTAATCTGTATATCAAAGCTCGTTGTTACTGTTTTACTCCTTCTCTCTCTCTTCTCATAATGTTTTCTGATTTGTGGTTACACTTTGTTTACTTATAACTCTATCCTTCACATTTGGGACTTACTGACTAAATGATTAGCTAAATGTACACACTGTTCATATTCAAAAACTGTATCACATCAAGTTTTCATTCCTTCATACTGTATTGTTTAACTTCACTATGGTGAACATATTTAAATATTAAGATTGAAAACAAAATTAGTTTTATTTCAATAAAAATCTGGTAAAATAAGGTATTTTTAATATAACAGTTGAATACAAGTATAATTGTTTCTTCGTTTGTTTGTCAAAGTTTGGTATGAATATAAGTTCACTAGTATGATTTTTATTAGGTTTCGTTTATTGGTGATTTATTACTTCACTGTCCCATACTAATAATTAGAATTAGAATAATAATTTCAATTATTATTATTATTATTATTAACCTCTAGAATTCTTTAGTCTCTTAGCACATGTCCATTTCATTTTATTAAAATATGCAGTTTAACGGGTGTACTAAACCTGTATACTTAATGGTTATTGAATTAGAACCAAAGTTTAATTTGGAAGTTTGTTAGGATTCAGTGATTTCAAGTTTGTATTCATCATAGACAGATATCAGTTAGAGGAACATAGGCAACCTGGAGTACTGGATAGCTGTTTCGTTTTAGTATGGGACTCCTCAGTAGTGTGCAACCACGATACCGCCAGGGATCAAACCAAAGTGACATGACAGTACCAATCAGTGCATATGACGTTCTTCATACGCATGGTGATGCGGTTTACATCATTTACCCCGTTTTCTTAATAACAGATATTGCATAGAGTAGACTGGTGACGATGGGAATAAATCAATTGTGATCAGTCCGTTGTCATCTATTATGGAAGGTATATTGAATGAAACAGGGTTTCGACAAGAAAAAATTTGCATCAAATTAGATTGCCACAGTTCAGTAGTACAGGAGTAGAAGTTGAGCAGTTTAGTTGTGTGCAAGTCGATTCTAATTTATCTCACATCAATATCCGTTGTGAACTGATATCATTTGGAATGAGCACTAGACAGCTATTTCATCCCATTAGAGGACTCCCCAGAGGTGCGCATCCATGATGCTACAAGGAATGGATCTCAGACGGCCCTTCAGACAATTGGTTAAAATTCAATTCGTTGCTAGTAATCAGATCATGATTATTTTCATGAGCAATGAATTCTACTAGAAGTTTCATCGAGTAACTGATGTTGTCTCACTGTGTGTTACATAAAGTCAAAGAACCACAGTGGAAGAAGAACGCACTTTAGAACAGATGAAAGGGAGAAAATCAGCTGTGCTTTGCTCAAAGCGTTTGACAGATGATTCGAAAGTATTGAACTAGTATCCAAAATAGCATAAACTATAGAGCGGTAATTATCTTTCTGACTTTTATAAGATGAACTTATCCGTTACTGCAAAGTAATGTGTTGTAATGTCATGTCCTTAATAAAGACTGACTTCCGTTTACTAATTCTGCTGTGTGGTCATTTACGTTGATCAACTCAAGTTGCTGGATGATGATGAATGCGACACGCTGTAAAACTAACTCTCACTTAGATATTCTATTTTCCAGGTGGTTGGTTAACTTACTTTCTAGTTTTTAAGCCTTTTAGGAGCACTTTCAGTATATGTTAGGTCACATGCTAATCTCCTTGAGGTTATTTTTGATATTATTCTGTTTCCGCTAGCCAAAGACAGATTCGTTTTTACTATTCTGTGTGTACATTCTTATAAAGTTTGTACGGTTATGGGACGATTTCTAGAGGAATACAATGAGGATCACAGGTATTTGTTGTTCTTCAAGTTCTAGTGTGTTTCTTGATCTGGATAAAGGATTTCAAAAGCACTGAGACAATTAATATTCTCCAGTTTGAGATTCTGTAGTTAATGATTGTTATTTATGCACTGTATTACGTAAATTTTATGTCCACTCATCAAAGTCAGCCTATTTTGAAGGTGTGATGAGTCGTACTCTAAAAGTTAAGAGCCAAATGTCAGGAAGCACTCACCAGGTTAACTCATCTGCAAACGTGATGAAACTCATGTTTTCTCAGAAATTCTAATCCGCACTATGGTTTCCTCAAATAAAACATTTTAACCATAAGCTGTCGAAGTTAAAGTGACCTCGTATAGAATTGTGAACATGAATTTCTTCAGAATTGCGGCCAAACCTTGCTCATGAAAGCCCAAAGGCATAAAACCTAAGGTAAACAAGGTTTTCTTGCCAACTAAACCCTAACACCGAATGCTTCTGTTCACAAAATAATGTAATTTGTGAGACAATTACATCTGGTGGGTGTCTGTTGTGGTCTATTTTACATTTGTAACATATGGCTGTTGAAGACAAGTCAGTTGGTCAACTCATGAAAACGCATAAACTAAAATAGCTGAATTATATGAAGTTAATGCTTACCCTGACTTGCTCTGTTTTCCTGTGATTATGATCAAGTTGAAAGAGACACTGAATATGTCCAAGGCAAAAATAACATCAATCCACAAAATTGTTTACTATTGATCTAAAAATGCCAGAAATTGTTTATTTGACTGTCAACCTAAATTTTATCCTATTTCAACATATCTTTTAACATATGAATTTCTGTTTATCTGACTGTTCTTATTCTGTCTTATCAGTAGCACAATGAGTATAAGATAGGTGAAAGAGAGTAATAACTTGAATTTTGCTAGAGTACTTTTCTCATTCATAGTATTCAAACATTCAGGAATACAAAATGTAGTGCTTTCTTCTTATCTATTACGATGCTTGATCTGTATGTCTAATATAAATATCTATATACACTATAAGAGAGAGCTTTTCAAACAAGTGTCTTAAGACTATCGAATACTTCAATACATTGTAATAATAATAATAATAATAATAATAATAATAATAATAATAGCAATAATAATGATAATTTCCATTATTCGACGATGCCTCAAATCAATATTTATTCTATCTTCTTCACTACTTTGGATGCTGGAGGTGGTAGTCAATCTATATCACAAACTAATCACTTTGTTCATTGAAATGTGTAATGCTGAAAATTCTAGTCTGAAATCTTTGATTAACTCTATTCAATCATATTTCGTGAATATGATTTTCTATTTTAGGATTAAATAGGAAAAGCATTTTGAGCATTTGATAATAAATCAAAATGATTTTGTACATCAATAGAATATGCTTATCAGAGATTGAGAATGAATCAGTTACCTATTTTTGTCAAGTATTACCAGAATCTTTAAACACCTTAATTGTATCATGAAAAGTGAACACCAAGAACGTATGCATAATCCAATCTTTCTAAGGTATCATTCATGACCTTAGTAGCTGGGTTATTGCAGTCTTTCACTACAATTCTAAATGATTCAGCTTTTGATCACCGAAAGAGTATCAGTCTCTTCACGATACTTATGATGTTTAGTGGCTAATAGTGGAACCTAGGATACGCATTTCGTCCAGTTTGGGACTCGTCAGATGGATATACTTGCTTCCCGGTGGGATCTAAGATCAATCGATTCAAGTACCACAATATTATCTAATAGGCCAGTAAGTGATGATAACCACTCCTTGCATGATGGATATGATACAGTCTTTGATGCTGGATCTTGTGACTCTCCGTTGTTGATTGAGGCAAACTGATCAGCCACTATTGACATACGAACTACTTTATGGATGCCTCGATATTTCGGATATTTTTAAATTTCATAATAATGGTTCATTATGGCTAGCGGTGGAATACAAGAAGCGATTGGCCTTTGGTTCGAGTCTTATTGGGAACAGCAGCGCACAATGAGGGGCTGGCATACCCTTTTGACTACTCCCAAATAGGACGAAACGTGCATCCTGAATTCTACTGCTAGTCACCACCGGTCATTAACATTAAGTTTGAAAATATTGACAATATCAAGGCGTCTATACAAGAGTGCATATGTTAATGGTTGCAGCTTAGTTCGACGGAGATTTACAGGTTAAAACATCGTTTTTTTCGCATAATTAGTAATCACTACTCACAAATATGAAATCTAGGTAAAATAATTAACTTTCAAAACTGCATACACATACTAAAAGATCCGATAGAACCAATTAAGCAAAATAATACAATCTACCAAATTCCATGTAATGACTGTGAAGTCAAATACCTAGGTCAAACTAGCCGGTCGGGGTCAGTTAGATTAACAGAATATAGGAATTTAGCTAAACATAGAACGACAGACCCCAATAAGATCAATAACCTAGAAAAACACTCGGCCATTGCATTACATTCATTAACACATAACCACACAATAGGGTGGGATAAAACCACTGTACTTAAGTCTAATATAGCTAGGTGGAGAGAGAGATTAATTACTGAATCTTTGTTCATCGAATCCACACCCAACACATATAATAGGAATGAGGCAACACCTATACGAGAGATATGGAAAACTTTACTACCAATCAAAAAACAAAAAACAAAGAGAGATCAGTTGACAGGACTATAAAATCAGATAACGAAAGAAGTGTGATTACATTGATATGATTATGAGCAGTGATAATTTATGCTCGAAACGTAATCAAGTAAATAATACTGTATCACTGTGCACTTTATATCAAATAAACAAATCTAATATGGAATTACATTCTACCACAGTGCCCAAGTTTTTCACTTACATATCAAGTAGTTACAAATTTTCTAAATGACGGCTATATATGCAATTGGTTAATTTCAGTCTATATTACAAAGAGCTGAGTAACATCTGCTTTTTTGTCTGACTGAAGGTGAAGGAATAATTTTCACTTGCCCCAAACATCAACCATATTCAATCAACAATAATCAAATAGTGGACAAAAATTTACCTCTTTTTAGGGATTCATATGATATCTAATTGTATATCACAGGTGTTAAATAAAAATTTATCTTGAACAACATAACAAACATAATGAGATGCATTAAATTTATCTCGTATACCTCTAAATCTTCCACATATACACTAAATTTGAAAATAGATACAGTAAGCTATCACTGTCAAGCATAAGTGTTATCTGATACATTTTAGTCATAAAGTCACTGCCAAAAATATATCTTTGATGGATTTACTTTGTACTTGATGTTTTCGGAATTTTTTTCTCTTTTTTTAATTTCAAGGCACAGATGATGACTATGAGATTTGGATACCTCATTCAAGTGAAGAAAGTGGTAAAGACGGTTGTCTACTGGGTGTTAAGGAACAGTTTAGACGTTTGAAAAAAGATTCTCTGTAAGTCAACCAACTGTATAGTTAATAGGACACAACTGTTTTATCTACAATTTTTAATTGTGTTAATCTGAAACAGAATATCAAACAAAATTGTATTCAAAGCTTTTAGTTATGCTCTGTGAATGGGTAACATACAGTGGTTCCATGGTGGAAGATCTCAGCTTCAGTGACGCTATATTTTGGTTAGCTAATCAATCGGAAGATAAACACAATAAAGCAGAACTTTACATAATATTGTATTTCATAACAAAAATAGGACGTAAAAATGACATAAATATACAGAGGAAGCAGAGTTCATGGCTTAACAATACATTGAATGTATGGAGGGATTTTCTTGAAAAAGATTATAACATATTTACCATTGTGACCAATGTTGAGACATTTTATACATAATGATACAGTTGCCGGCTTCTAACTTAAATCTGTTGAGCTCTGCTAGCGATACCTTAAGACTGTTTGCATATTCACCATCCTTCAGTTTGTTTGATAGCTAGCAGTGGAACTCAGGACACGCATTTCGTCCTAGTTGAGACTTGTCAGTTAAATGTATCCGCACCTCACTGTATGGTGTTGTTCCCATTGAGACTCGACGTAAGTATCCAAAGAGTTATCTACTAGGCAAGTGCGGCATGAGGGCCGCCACTTGTACAACCAGTATCAGCCTAGTGGATTATTATTATTACGATTAGTCCCTTGGGTTCCTAATGGAACATACGGCTTCAGTAGCACGTCTCCAATGCTCTCTTCTCTCTGAAATCTTTTGACCTGGCTCCATGACAGCCCACAAGCTCTCATTTCCTCCTCGCAAGATCTCCTCCATGTCACCCTCGGATGCCCAACTCGTCGCTTCCCATCTGATTTCCACTCGAGCAACTGGCCTGGAGCGCGATGTCCCCAGTCGGCCTTCTCAGTGTATGCTCAATCCATCTCCACTTCCTTCCAGGGCATATTTGTTGGGTGATAAGTTTTTGATTGGTTCGTTACCATCCAGAGTTCCTTGTTGCTTATTCTTATTATTCTGGCCATCTGAGCTTGAGTAACGAGCCAGCGTAGGCAGTTGTTGATAAATGTCTGTAGCTTGTTGTAGATGCCTTTCGTGATGCGCCAAGTCTCTGAACCACACAGAAGCACTGACTTGACGTTGGTGTTGAAAAATCCGTATCTTATTCCACATACTGAGTGCAGAAGATCTCCACACTGGTTTCAGGCTAATGAACGCCTGTTTTGCTTTTCCGATCCTAGCTGGCTTTGACATCCTCGTCTATGCCACCTGTAATTGAAACAGTGCTACCTAGATAGGTGAAGGAGGATACTTCTTCTAAGTTTCTCCCATTGATGGTGATGGTGATTGGAGTTTGTTGTTATTGGTGGTGTTGTTGGTTGGGTATCTTGATCACCTCTGTCTTTTCTATATTCACTTGAAGTCCCATCTTCGCTGCCCTACCTGTTCTGTCAACTTGTTAGTTTTCGCCTGTAGATCTTCGAGTTTGTGTGACACTAGACAAAGGTCATCGGCGAAATCCAAATCTTCTGGGTTCTTTTCCACTGTCCAGCCAGTGTATCCCCCTCTTCTCACACCTCACAGTTTGTTGCATGATGCAGTCGACCACAATCAGGAACATCATGAGGGATAGTAGGCAACCTTGTTTCACTCCTGTCTCCACTTCACTTCAAAAGCATCACTTAGCTGAGCTTCCCATTGTGAATTACTTGGCTGGCATGTGGCATCTGCATATAGTTGTTTAATGAGGCGGATAAAGGTTTGTGGTATTCCGTAGTGTTGAAGCAGAAGCTGCCAAATTACTTGTCGGTCGACGCTGTCAAAGGCCTTTTCAAAGTCGATAAAGTTGAGGTGAAGTTGAGTTGACTGGCATTCTATACTCTGTTGTATGATGATGCGTAGTGTAGCGTAGCAATTTGTTCGGCACATGATTTGTACTTCCTGAATTCGGCCAAGCAGCCAGCCTGTTCCGAGGGTAGTTTTGAATCCAGTGCATCCCTTAGCCTCTCCAGGATGATGCGGCATAATATTTTGCTTGCACTGGGTGGACAGGAGAGTGATTTCACGCCAGTTCTTGCAAACATTGAGGTCTCCCTTCTTCGGCAGTTTGACAAGGTAGCCCTTCTTCCACTCGGCATTTATCTTCTCTTCCTTCCACACCTTCTGCAATATTGATGTGAGCATGTCCTCTGTTGTCTCTGAGTCTGTTCTCAGTGCTTCTGGTGGGATCTCATCTGGTCCTGCTGCTTTCCCGCATTTCAGTAGCTTTATGGCGTTCAGGACTTCCACTTTTGTTGGAGTATTTATGTTCACTTGTAGTTCTGTGACTGGGCTGTAGGTGTTATTTCTGGACGAAGTGCAGTGGTGGTGGTGGTCGACTCAAGAGCTTCTTGAAGTGGTCGGCCCATTGTTTCCTTTGTTTCTCTTCTTTCGTAACTAACTTTCCGTCATCATGTTTTATTGGTTTCGTCTGCGTTGATCTCTTCCTGCTAGATAGTGACCTGGTTATTTGATACCGTGTTGTCAGGTCTCTTCTGTAGCCTGCGTCCTGTTCTGCTTCACTTGCCAATGTTTCGTAGAAGTGTCTTTTGTCTTTGCGTGCACTCTTCTTCACTTCTTTGTCCAGTGTAGTGTTTTATAGGTTGTACTCAGTTCCTCTTGTCGTTGAGCATCCTTGCAATGGTTTATCTTCTGCTTCACCATCCTCCTCTCCCTGCTTTCTCAGCTTCCATGTATCCATCAAGATCCATTCCTTTTCTTCTTTCTTCTTCCTTCCTAATACGGCTGTGCAGGTTTCTTTCCACATCTGTTTCAAAGACTTCCAGTGTTCTTCCACACAGGTTTCTTCAGGGATGTTGCTGGATATCTCTCATTTTGTCTTGATGGCTGGCTGAAGTGAAGATTTCCTTTGAAGTTTCATGTTTTCCGAGTGTTGTACTTGAACTGTGGTCTATCACCAGCTTCCTTGAAGGCTTTTAACTTGATTTGGAAGGTCGCATGCACTGGATAGTGAGTGGTGTGAACCTACATCTGCTCCTCTTCTTGACGTTGTGTCAAGTAGGCTGCGTCTCCATTTTCTTGAGAATTTTGATATCGCCAACTGAGGTCTTTTCCAGTGTTGATTGCAGTTGTCTGTGTGTCTGTGGATAACGCTATGATATTGGAAGCGATAGACACTAGTTTCGGGTCTCAGTTGGGACATTATCATTCACTTTTGCTTAGATACATCCAGCTGACGAGTCTCAAACAGGACGAAACGTACATCGTGGATTCCACTGCTAACCACTGGGTAAGCTATAACTGGTGAATAGTTTCGAACCGCTGTCGCCAATCTACAGGTTTTTTTATTTAATACTATATGAAAGTTTATCAGTAGTATACATTTATATTTCCTTATGCATTCGATAGTCTATTTATTAGTAATCAAATCCAAAATATTTTAAGAGGAAAATTATCCACCTAAATACTTATATCTTATTTCACTTTATCATGTTTTTAGTATTTCATGCATATTCCCTACTGAAAATGTAGTTATTAGTTATGACAGTTTTTCAAAGAATTATTATTTTAGTTCAATAATAATGATAATAATAGTAATAGTAATAATGATAATAATAATAAGGGCAATATTTGCTACCGAATGACTATCATTATCACGTCTGTCAATTTTTTTTTTTACGGTGAAACGAAACTATTACTCTCTGTTCATTGTTTTTCTTTCTTGTTTCCTGGTAGTGTATTTAAATATCACCCTAACATTGAAAGAACAATGTAATTTAATATTTTACATATGTCAACGTTTCTAAAAATTTATGTTCACTCTTGATGTATTCTTGCTGGGTCGATTTATTTTACTGTCTGCTGTCTATATATATATATATATATATATATATATATATATATATATATATATATATATATATATATATATATATATGCTTGTTGTGTCCTCCAACATTTCCGACGTACTTGCTGTCGCTTTCGATAAGTCGGTAAGTGTGAGGTGTAGGGAAGGCCTAGAGTCACAAGTAAAAATGATTCATAGTTAACCTTCCTCTCTTTTTTTAACGATGTCACTATTATCATGAACTGTAGGCAATCAATGTATTTTTTATTATTCACATTCAGATGTACTGAAATTTGTTCATTTGCCTTTATCTGACTTTCACATCACACTATGTCTTTCTAAATGTTCTCCTAAATGGCGTTTTTTTTCTTGAATGAGAAAAGTCTTCATTGTTTTTAGCCGTAAATTTGAATTTATATATCTATCTATGACATTTTGCACATAATTTTGTATAACACATGTACATCAGTCAGTGAATGAGACAGAGAAAAAGAAAGATTGAAAGTTTTTTGTTTGGTTGAAGGTCATGTTTTAGTATAGATAAACAAATTTGATTCACATTCTTGGAATGCTTTTTTTGTTATTTTAGGCTATAACAACTGATAGTTGTGAGAAATAATTTTTATTGTCCTCATGTTAAACTTCATTTGATTGGAGATAATTTATATGTTCAAACGTTATAAAATAAATGATTCGACAAAATGCATACTGTTTATTAGCATTTAAAGCAACTGGTCCCTTTGATAAATTTAAACAGTGTAGTGAGAAGACGAAGATTATCAGAAACATGTGATGTATTAGCGCCAATACATCACATGTTTCTGATAATCTTCGTCTTCTCATTACACTGTTTAAATTAGTGGTTTAATTTGTTCGTTTAAACAGCCATTCATTTATGGACAGTATGTTATCGTATGACTCCATTTAGAAATAGATTTGATTATGGGAAAAGACAGTGACCATTGACATTAGTTGATGAACTTTGGAAAACATTGTCTACTTGATTTCATTCTAATGATGAGATGGTAACATGTCCACCGCAATACCTGACAATGCTGAGCTTACACTACCGAAGATTCCTGAGCTACAACGAAGTAGGTAATCAGTACTGTATAGTTTTGGATGGTTCTATCTTTGACTGGTGTAAATCAGTGATCAAAAATGCTTCGAAAACGATCACTTCAATGTAGATTTACAAAATTATGCCTTTTCATTAACCCAAAAAAGGTCAGAAGACTAATAGTAGTCTCCTTTTTAATGTGCATTTACAGAACCTTAAATTTATGAGATATATTAGAGTAATGTAGTCGGAGGTGAATGCGGATTTTAATTTTGAGATGGTATTCCTCATGGACTGACAGCAATTGGAGAATCATTAAAACTCAGGAGCACTAAACAGCTGTTTCGCCCCAGTACGGGACTCCTCAGCAGTTCACACACAAGACCCTGCCAGTGGTCGAACTCAGGACCTTCAGGTCCCATGGCAAACTCGTTAACCATTCAGCTATTACACCAGAATTTAATGGTCCACAGTTTCTAACATCTGTCAATTAGCAGTATAGTGTGACTATTATTTAAGGTCTTCAGTTGGTATACGCTTCATATCCACCTGGTTAAACTCACAGATCTCAGCTTCTCATTAAAACTTCGAAATATCCATATCGATGTATGTCACTAATGAGAACTATGCACTGATGATGTTGGATGTTCATGCAGGTTTTGTTTTTCAAGGTATCATTCATCAAGAAGTGAGATCAATTGAAGAACCGTTGAAAACATGGCAGCTATGACCTTTGGGGTCAGCCAGTCGGAACTGAAATGGATGCCAACTGAAGACCTTGCTTGATATCCGTGCTACATCGTAAACTGA
The DNA here is from genome assembly GCA_944470555.2 of Heterobilharzia americana. Classification (NCBI taxonomy): domain Eukaryota; kingdom Metazoa; phylum Platyhelminthes; class Trematoda; order Strigeidida; family Schistosomatidae; genus Heterobilharzia; species Heterobilharzia americana. Next base: position 73,946,527 of record OX104129.1, on the reverse strand, counting down.
CAGAAGTAAGAAACTGTAGACCGTTGAACTCTGAAACCTGAAGGTCGTGAGTTTGACCCCTGGTGGGGACGTAAGTGCATTCTGTTGAGGATTCCTATTCTAGGAGCTAACACCTTTCCAGTGCTCTCAGATTTTGGATCATTATCAAACTGAAATCACTGCATTATGAATACTACCTTAAAGACATTTCAGTCCTTGAATATTTCTACAGATTTCAAAGCATCCATCACTAGGTGAATAACCGATTGTTTCGCCAGTCACAGAGCTATCTTCTGTAGCTATCCACATGAAACTGGTCGTTTAGACTGGAAGATATAAGTATTGCCTAAAAATTTGTGTTTCTGTAACTATCTACAGATCAAACTCTTAGTGATCTCCTTACTTTATTAAAGAAAACTTGCCAAAAAAGAACACTTCAGTAATTCAAACAGTTTACAGTATCATCGCTCTCTACAAGTTGCTTGATCACAATCAGAAGAGCTGAATAAACCAACTATTTGAGCTAAGTTTATATGAGACAGTCTCTGCAAAAACGTGTACACCATTTTAATCTAGAAATAGAATTTTTCCAATGTGTCGGTTGTATAACCATAGGACTACTGATATTTTCTGTCAGTAGCATACTTGTTGCAATGTAAATTTCATATCTTGAAGGTGAAACTCACTCTATGCTTGACATATTTCACCGACATAAAACTGATTAAAGACTCAGTTAAACATTCGATTAAAAGATTTTAGAGGAAAAATGACTCAAATTCTTGTATTGTTTTCCTTTCCTAGGTTAACAGATTCAATCAGTAACTTATTTAGAAAAGGTTGGGTAATAATTTAGCACTAACCAAGTAACTTAGACTTTCTTGCCTTTGAAGTGGAGACAGGAGTAAAACAAAGCCGTCTACTATCACCCATCATATTCCTGATTGTGGTCGACTGGATCATGCAAGAAACTGTGAGGAGTGAGAAGAGGGGGATACGCTGGCTGGACAGCGGAAAAGAACCTGGAAGATTTGGATTTTGCCGATGACTTGTGTCTAGTGTCACACAAACTCGAAGATCTACAGGCGAAAACTAACAAGTTGACAGAACAGGCAGGGCAGTGAAAACGGGAATTCATGTGAATGCAGAGAAGATGGAGGTGTTGATGATACCCGACCAACACCACCACCAACAGCAACAAACTCCAATCACCATCACCATCAACGGGAGAAACTTAGAGGAAGTAGCCTCCTTCACTTATCTAGGCAGAGTAGCACTGTTTCAACTACAGCTGCACAGACGAGGGTGTCAAAGCCAGCTAGGATCGGAAAAGCAAAACAGGCGTTCATTAACCTGAAACCAGTGTGGAGATCTTCTGCACTCAGCATGCGGAACAAGATACGGATTTTCAACACCAACGTCAAGTCAGTGCTTCTGTGTGGTTCAGAGACTTGGAGAGTTACGAAAGGGATCTCCAATAAACTACAGACATTCATCAACAACTGGCACCTACGCTGGCTCGATACTGACACTGAAGCTCAGATGGCCACAATAATAAGAATAAGCAAGAAGGAACTCTGGCTGGTAACGAGCCAACCAAGAAGCTGTCGCTGAACGAATATGCCCTGGAAGGAAGTGGAGATGGATTGGGATAGGCATACACTGAGAAGGCCGACTGGGGACATCACGCGTCAGGCCCTCGAGTGGATCGCAGGTGGGAAGCGACGAGTTGGGCGTCCAAGGGTGAGATGGAGGAGATGTTGCGAGGGGGAAATGAGAGCTTCTGGCCATTTGTGGAGCCAGGCTCAACAGATTGCAGAAAAGAGAGTACACTGAAGACGTGCTATTGAAGCCCTAGAAACCCAAGGGACAAATAATAATATCATGATAAGTAACTTAGTCTTACAATGAAGCTTTCTCATTTCAAATGTCACTTTCAGAGGACGATGAAAGGCTTTTATCCTTATTAAAAGCTCCAAACCTTCCTTACTTTTTAACAACAATTGTTCAATAATCATTTTCTCGAGGTAGTTAGTACACTATAAGCATTTTAATATTCAGTTACTAATAGACAGTCTATGGTTTAATATTATCTCATTAACATGCTTAGTCGACATGATTTATATATTTTGTTGTATCACTCTGAAGTTATCTGATGAATATTTCAGGAACTAGATATTTTTTTACCTGTTAGCCGTCACTTTAGTATCTCATCTATAGTCTAGAGTATGCAATTTTAATGTGTTCCAAATCAAAACAATTATCCAAGACGCATTGCTTTTGACAAGAATGTTAGAAGTTATTGCCTCGATAAGAGTGATCAAAGAATCATATATGGCATAGTGTAACATTCTTGACTATACCGATGTAGTTTTTACGAATCAATCGTGGCCTTGACAGCTCAGTGCTAAAATGCACAAGACCTAGTTTGCGCAAAGCTTCCTGTCTATTTCCTATACCGAACTAAGAACAAATCAGGATTATTTCATCATGAAGTTTTTGTTCAACATTAGCTATATATACACCTATTATGTTGGATCAACAGGTAGTTAAACATATTAAAACTACCCTTCGTCGTAGAAAAATTCAGATAAATTTCAGAACAGAGTATAACTTCATGTCAGTTGACTGACCCAGCTGAGTATATAATGAACTATGAAGTATGTGCTGAAACTGAATCTAGTCCTGTAATGATGGATTAATTTATCAGAACACTTGAATCCTGTCTAGAGTTTGATCAACAATCTCGTCTTCTAGGAGAATAAGGTATAATTTTGGTAGATTATATAAAAGTATGTTAAATATATATATTTGTTATTTAAGGTGAAATTCAACTGCAATCAGCATTCATCCCTAGGTTACAGGTTTAGTTCCTTTATCAGTTAGATTTTCAAATGAAAGTCATTCATCAACCATCTTGTTAACAGATCTAACAAAGCCATTCTAACTACCATAATGGATACTTGTCTGTTGAACAGAGTTTAATTTGATTGACTGATAGGTTTATAATAGTCAAGATACTTGGTGTGATATATTTCATGCATAATTTTACGTGTGACAATTTATATACATTTCTATCCAGTAATTAAGGTAATTCAGAGGTGAATGAAATATTGGTCTATTTCATACAGCATACATATCGGATATGATTAAAATACGTGTAATTAGTACATATAAATTTGTTTCTATACTGTGTGAGAAATAATAGATATTACGTGTATGTATATCAGTAGTATACTATGGGAAACTAAGAATTTTTCTAAATTTACTATGAAAAAACTTGTAAACACACTGATGAATAAAATTTTAGTATGTGGTTTGTTGGATTTGAAAAAAATGTGTCTAATTTGATTATGGGTTAGTTGATCGACTGATTGGTTCAAAAACTTCTTGCAATGTGATTCAATATTGCAATAATTTAATTTATTGCGAAACTTATACAACATAATTGAAAAAAAATATTTTTCGCTTATTTGTTTTCTTCTAATAAACTTTAACTACTGGGAGAATATAGCAAGAAATGAAGTAGGAAGCTTTACAACAGCATGGAGTTTCAGTTCATTTGTACCAAAATTATTTTTTTATGTTCATGCCACGTAAAATCTCTTGATCATCTCTTTTATGATATTCAGTTGGAGACTGGTTATCTGTCAAGTTTCTCAGATGACTGGCTGATAACTTGGTTTAACCGTCTAGTCCTTATGGGACTGTGTGATGAATGAAGCTGGACCTGAGCTACGAATGCCGTTTGTTGACCAGGTCTCAGTTTTACATTCACCAACGATTATTTCAAATCTCTATAATATACTACTTTCCACCTCTCTTTTTAACTCATCAGCATTTGAATTAGGAATAGAAAATGTTACTGATCAGCTACTGTAAGTATGACGAAAGGAGAGATGTGTATCTTTTTTTCTGATGAAAACCCATTAACAACCGAGATGACTGAGGTGAAATTGAGACTTGTTCACTAAATGGGTCTCATAGCTTGTTCTTTATAGTGCCAGAACAGGTTTACGAAAGTCCCTGACTGAAGTCCTTCCACAACACCGATTTTCTTTTCAACTTTTGCTGCTTCCACTACCTTTTCATCGAAATTTCTTTAGGATATTTTTGGGAATTATTTATCTTATTCAAGACATCATCAGGGATTTTCGAATAAAGGTTGTTCCCCAGTGTGTCTCAATTAACTGTATTTGGCACCATATTTACCTTTAGATAACGTGAAAGTTCTGTTACACAGTAATCTCGATGGATTATATATATATATATATATATATATATAATATATATATATATATATATATATATATATATATATATATCTGTCAGCCAACATCTATAGCTCTCATGTGACACATTGTTTTTGACCTAAAGCATAAAAATGGATATAAATACTGTTTTGCGTTTATGATATCTTTCAATGTAAGTAGTGCTATTAGGTTGGACTGTCTAACCAACCACTCTTTCTAACAAAATAAAATGGCGATCTAACAGTTGGAAGCTCCAAGGAAGCCTATTGGACTTGTTGAACTACTTTTTTCAGCTTCTCCAAGAATCTAATCGAAATGCACTCAGCAACTTTTTACATATTCATGAAGTAGGTAATGAACCACACCTATTGTATAAAATCTAATGATACTATATGGATATCTAAACTTCGTTAGATGGAGCGAGGTTTAAACCCATGACTCACTGATTTAAAGTCAGCTCCTTAGACCAATTAACCATAGATCAACACGTTCTGTGGGCAATGCAAATGAAAAGTATTATCCTTGTTGGTGGATTGATTCACTCAGGGTGACAATATGTCTTTTCTAACATAGACGTTAATCCCTTATTTATTCTAGTGCTGTCAGTCCCGTATACAAACTTAGTGTGACAACTGAGTTACCCGTAAAGTTATACACAACGGTCTTTCGTAAAACCGAAAATCTTTTTTTTTATGAACCCAATTCAAGATCAAATAGATGACCAAATTCCAGTGAATCCATGTTAACGTTTTTCAATATATATAATAGCAACTAGTGAGTGAAAAGTAATTGCGTACTCTGCATTTAGATTTAGTAATATCATGGGAATAGACAGAACAATTTCAATAGACTAATCACCAATTATATGGTACTCTAAACATGAAGTAAACTTCCATATGGGAAAAAAATGTAGTCAGACAACTGTTTTATAAAGTTATCACTGGAATGAAACACTGATTACAACACAATTGTTTTTCAATGACTAACTTTTTTTTTCTATTTCTAACACATTCGCTACGTACTGTATAATATATTCACATCGCTAACATAATCTTCTTATGTTAAAGGGAATCGGGTTACCTGATTTGATGATAAACAAGAAATATATATATATTATGTGTAGTAATTATCGAATTTCATGCAGTTCTGTTCCTTCAGGAACATGAACAAGATAAGAAGGAAAGTAGTAGCAGAATTAGCATGAATGTACTTCTTGGATTCTCCTCAGTTGTTTCGCAACCTATAGATCATAATGTTTATGTCAAAAAACAAGGTATACAACGCACTTTCATAATTCAACAAGAATGTTTTGATTGGGATGAAAGATAACGAAAATGTAGGCTGATCAAAATTGATGATTGATGATGAGGTCACGCTATATCGTGAACCTACAGAAGTAGGAAATATGGTTCAGTTGATCCTGGCGCAGTGGCTCAATGGTAACGTGCTGACTGCGGAACCTGAAGGTCCTGGGTTTGACCTCTGGCGGCATAATGGGTACGTCCTGCTGAAGAGTTCCACCTGTCTTGTGCTCCCAGGTTTTCAATGTCCCAGCAGGTGTCAGCCTATGATGAATACCAACCTGAAATGTTATGACGTTGACAAGATCACTCAAAAACTAACTATTTATACGGTAATAAAATGAGCATTCTACAAAAGATAACAAAAGTGGAAGGGGGTTATGCATAGCGTTATCCTAGAAATAACAACACAATTAAGTAAATTTAATAAAACTTTAACCAATTTTCAGACAAGTATAACCCAAAAGTCGAAAGTAGATTTAGAAATGGGTCGAAAGATAAAAGGAAGGGTCATGAGGTCATGGAATTTTTCTAGATCAAACCGAAAGTATATTCAAGTAACGAAAAATTCCCATTTGATCACTGAAAAAGAGGTTTTCTATAACTCATTTTCATAGCTGTACATTCATAAATATATCAGTAAAACAATAAAATGTTGTAGACACGTTCCCGGTCAAAGGTCAAGCTCAATCGATAAGTGTATTTGGGGAATGAATTGATTCTGCTTAACATGAGAAATGATCTCAGTAATTTGCATAATATGCCGTGAACAGTAAGATTTGGCATATTATGCAAATTACTGAGATCATTTCTCATGTTAAGCAGAATCAATTCATTCCCCACATACACTTATCGATTGAGCTTGACCTTTGACGGGGAACGTGTCTACAACATTTTATTGTTTTACTGATATATTTATGAATGTACAGCTATGAAAATAAATTATGGAGAAGATAATTATCTTCGTTTGAACCTCTTTTTGTTTTTTGACTTACAAATATTAATATATTATATTATTATTTTTCCTTTGGGTTCCTATTGGAACATACTGCTTCAGTAGCACACCTCCATTCCACTCTCTTCTCTGCAGTCTTCAAAACCTGGCGCCACGACTCCCCATAAGCTTTCATTTCTTCCTCACATGATATGTTCTATGTCATCCTCGCCTCGGACGCCCAACTCGCCGTTTCCTCTTTGGATTCCACTCAACGGCCTGACCTGGCGTGTGATATCCCCAATCGGCCTTCTCAGTGTATGACCAATCCAACCTATCTCCACATTCTTTTGCATATTTGTTGAGCGATAGGTTCTTGGTTGGTTCGTCACCAGCCAGAGTTCCTTGTTGCTTACTCTTATTATTCTGGTCATCTGATCTTCAGTATCGAGCCAGCGTAGGTCGTATCTGTTGACAAATGTCTGAAGTTTGTTGAAAATGCTTTTCGTGACGCGCCAAGTCTCCCAACCATATAGCAGCACTGACTTTACACTGATATTGAAAATCCGGATCTTGTACTTTGCGCTGAGTGCAATAGATCTCCACACTATTTCAGGTTGATGAACGCCTGTCGTGCTTTTCCGATCTTGGCTGGCTTTAACGTCCTAATCTGTGCCGTCGTCTGTAGTTGAAACGATGCTGCCCTGTCTAGGTGGTAGGTGAAAGAGGCAACTTCCTTAAGTTTCTCCCATTGATGGTGATTGGAGTTTGTTGTTATTGGTGGTGTTGTTGGTTGGGTATCTAGATCACATCTATCCTCTCTATATTCACTTGAAGTCCCGTCTTCGCTGCCCTACCTGTTCTGTCAACTTGTTAGTTTTCGCCTGTAGATCTTCAAGTTTGTGCGACATTAAACATAAATCTTCTTTTGGAGTCTTTCCATCGGTCCAACCAGCGTATACCCATCTTCTCACAGCTCCTCACAGTTTGCTGCATGATCCAGTCAACCAAAATCAGGAAGGTCATAGGTGATAGTAGGCGGCAGCCTTGTCCCTACTCCTGTCTTCACTTCAAAGGCGTCGCTGAGCTTTCCATTGTGGATCACTTGGCATGTGGCGTCTTCATATAGTTATTGAATGAGGTTGATACAGGTTTGTGGCACTAATACCGTAGTGTTGAAGCAGCAGCTGCCAAATTACTTCTCGGTTGACGCTGTCGAAAGCCTTTTCAAAGTTGATGAAGTTGAGGTAAAGAGTTGACTGCCATTCTATATTCTGCTCTACGATGATGTGAAGCGTTGCAATTCGATCCCCACATGCTTTGTTCTTCCTGAAGCCAGCCAGCCAGCCAGCCAGCCTGTTCCGGTTTTAATTCTGAATCCAGTGCATGCTTTAGTCTCTCCAGGATGATGAGGAATAATATTTTGCTTGGGGTGGGTAGGAGGAAGATTCCTCGCCAGTCTTTGCAGAGACTTAGGTCACCCACCCTTCTTTGGGAGTTTGACAAGGCAGCCCTTCTTTCAATTCGCAAGCAGGTACCTTTACTTCCTTCCACACCTTCTGCAGTAGTGATATCAGCATGTCCGCTGTTGTCTCTGCGTCTGTTTTCATTGCTTCTGGCGGAATTCCATCTGGTTCTGCTGCTTTTTCGGATCTCAGCAGTTTTATGGCATTCAGAACTTCACTCCAGCTTTTGTCGGAGGGCCTGTTTTCACTGGTACTTCTATGGCTGGACGAGTTGCAGGTGGTAGTGGTGTTGGTTGGTTCAAGAGTTCTTTGAAGTGTTCAGCCTATTGTTTCTGTGGTTTTTCCTCTTTGGTAACTAGCTTTTCTTCACCATCTTTCATTGGATTCGTCCGCGTTGATCTCTTCCCAGACAGCAAGTAACCTGGTTATTTGATATAATGACTTACAAATATAGTAGATTAAAATTACAAAGGTAAAATAGGATTGATAACAGTGCCATTCTGAATACATAGATCAGGTTTCCAGTATTTTAAGTGTAACTGTTTCAGCAAAGTGCGAAAGTTATGTTTTCGGCTATTCACTAAACAGTTTGAACGATTTTGTTATGTTGAAATCATATCGACTTTCAAGTTAATTCCTAACGATCGGGCTTTTTAAACTCTGTACACCTTCAAAACTTAAATTTTTCGACATGGACTCCGAAATGCGATCAATAACCCTTCTATCTGTAAAACGGTATACGAAAGTGATTTTTAAGATCCCCTGATCTATTCGTAATCAAATCGAAAGGCGTAGTTAGAAGCACCCTGAGTTAGTATAGAATACAGATCAATTGATCTCACATCTTCATTCATGCAAGTGTTCTCTTTCAAGAAGGATTACCTTTATCCACATATTTTCTGCAGTGAGCGTCGAAATAACAATGAAAAGTGTACTGATATGCATGGTTTACGTTTTGTTACTCTAAAAATTCCTTGAACATCTTTGGACATTAAAATCCTTCAAACTTAGTACTTTAATCATAGGTGTTACTGCTAAGTTATTCATGCGGCGATTAATACGCCTTAGGACTGGATAGAATACATTTAATTAGTCACCTGATGGTGATCAATGTCATATCGCTTTAGCTTTAGTGATGATGAAACTAGCCATATCACTTTTCCGCTACGCTTACCAATTTAGAAAATATGCCTTCACGATCCACTTAGTTTGTTGTTAGACAGTTGAAAACGCTCTGTATCAGAGTTCAGGTTCTACTGAGTAGGCATAAAACTATAACAGTTTTTTGAGAAGGGGGAGGTTTAATGTGTTACTGAGAGCGTATGAGCGAGTAATACTTCTGAATAATTCACACTTCTAATTCTGATATCCTTTTGAAGTGTCTTAAAATGGAGGTCGATTTGTTTTTCGCCAACACACGTTTAAGTGATGATCTCCTCTGTATATCGAACGTACATTGCGTTTTGGAAGTCTTGTGCTTTATAAAACTAAGTCTCCTTTGTGAAACTGCTGCCACTGGTGATGGATATCAATAGAACAAGGCGGGACCGCATACGTTTTTGAGTTGGCGTTTATTAAATTATGTCCCTGTACATCAGGAAGTTAGTATTGTTTGAAATACCGGTTTTTTAAATGAAACACTGCTGGTTTGATATTTCTCTTCAGTTTGAAGTACGACTTACCCTCGCTTCAGCTACAATGCGAATTCCTCACAGTATCCATGCTGTTTTTATCCTCTCCATTCTCTGCTTATCATCTGTTGTTTGATATGGCCTTGAAGAACATTCCCTCCAACCAAAAAAAAGGTTAAATATTCACTACAAAATGTGAGCTGTATCGGCATTTCAAGGTGTCAACTCTTTAGTGTGAGATCAGCTAAACTCATAGACTGATGTTCATTCATGCACATTGTACTGGCACCCATATAAGATTTAAGATAGTCTGACGAACAGATAAAACAAATTCCACTGACTGTTATGTTAACCTGAGTCATGTGATATCGTCAATGATACTATTTCGCTGTTCAGATCCCAGAAGGTGGGACTTGGTTCTAACACATAGCTCACTAGTTGATAATTGTTATACCTAAGTGGATGACCCACAACAAAACCGTATGATTTTCTTTATTAAATCCCTCCAGAATTAAGTCCTCACGATAATGCATATGAAAAAATAAATACCGTAGTTCTCGTCATCTTGATGTACTGGAATCTAAGTAAGTGATGGTGTGTCCAACGAGACTCAGACCTTCCAACTAATAAGTCACTGTAGCCACTTCGTATGCAACGAGTATCAGTTATTATTTATTGATACAGGTAATGCCCTCTGGACTCTTGTAATAGATATGTTCTAGCTAATTGTTCACTATTTCTGTTTTATAATATTTTTTCCCAATAAATTGCTTCGTATACTGATAAAAAAAACTTACAAAGCACATTTTCAAGCAAAAATCTCGTCAACCTAAGTTACAATTTTATCTGCTATTACCAAAACACTTAACCTTATTCATGTTTATGAACAACCATAGAACTAAGGCACTATGGTAGATTATAATTTCTTTCTTCAAGCATACAACAGCACGTTGGGCTCATATATTAGATTTATTCATTTATAACACGATCATACAACTTATTGACTGGTCATTGGAGAGCAGCCAACTTCATGTCGTCTAGTCCTGAGTGCTGACAGAATTCGGCTACCAAGCTAGAAATCTCACTCCTACAGCACACTTTGATGGGGGTTATTTGGCTTAAAGCAATTAGTAGCAAGTACTTGATCTAAGTTTCGTGCTTTTCGACCTTCGTCAGCCAGGCATATCTCCAGCCTCGATGGTACTATACCGTCTCAGACTGGAAATTACTTTACCCAGTGCTACACTCAGCGACACGAGTAGCTTGGTGGTGGCCAACCAACACCAGTCAAAGCACGCTGTGATTATGAGACTCCTAGCTTGGCGGCTACATTGCAAATGATCGATAGAATTCCGTCTGCATTCAGGACTAGACAACACGAAATGTGTTGTTCTCCGGTGACCAATCACTGTATCTAATCCCTTCCTACAGATTAGCTTCGTGATAGTGTCAGTTATTTTAGCGTGGAGTGAAGCAAGTTCGAATCTCACAGAGGACATGCGTTCCGTCAAGTTTACGGATACGCTTTGCTGACGAATACCAACAAGTAGGAAACTTAGGTCGGGGACTTCCTGCCGATTACCTCTAACCAACTAACTCAGTTGTAAAGTATTATTTACTGAACGCGGTTATGAGAACAGTTCGTTATTCATAAGCTTATCAATATTGTTACACCTTCCGATCTCTTATCTGTATAGATCTTTCGCTTTATGTTCCTTAGTTCTAAGGTAATCGGATTTTATACACATTCGGAAGAGGCGTTGCGTCGTACCTGTTGCATATATTGAGATTTACTCAGTGAACGATAATTCAGTAACCATTCTTTCTTCCTTTACGATGATCATGTGTGTCACTGAATGCACTACAACAGCCAAGTTTTTTATGACATGTGTATCTTATTTGGGTCTGTCATTCTAAATGTAGCCAAGCTGACTGACAACGATTAATTCTTCTGACTCATGTACTTGACCTCACAATCATCCAGTTCGAAGTGGCTTCCACTAAACAACATTGCATCACTGTATGATATGTCAAATAAACAAGTCGAATACGGAATCATATAATGTGCTTTCTACCGTTGTTCACTACTCATAAGTAGTGTCAGTTAGATTTCGAAAAAAGAAAAGAAATTATATCTGGCTTTTGTTTATCAGTTGGTTTTTACAACACTACAGTGAAAAATATCATTTGATTGAAGTCATCAAATGCACTCATTACCTTTTCTGAAACAAATGAGAGAAGTACACTGAGATACGTACATCGAATAGACATATCAAATCAAATAGTGCTGTCGATTCAGGCGATAGATATCCAACTTCGTCTGTAGCTAAACATAACGCTGAAACGGATCACGTTTGGTTTGTATGCATCCTACAGGCCTGTTCATAAAACCTATTGGGGTAAACATTCAAGTTTATTAAAACCCCAACCATCAAGAACCTTAGACCTTTCATGAGCGTTCAAAATAATTTGTTGTTAATTGTATCCACTGAAGTGTTTGTACATTGTGGAATGAATCAATCTATCATGAATATATTTTTAAAGATTTTTATGGTATTGTATCCCCTGAGCTGGATGATTTAATCGCGGAGCTTTCATTGTCATTCTAGACAACATCATCAGTACAAACTTCGAAAAGAAATGAGCTATAAAGTTGTCTCCGCAATTTATCTAGTAGCTTATCACGATGCCATCAGGACAACCTTATAGCTACGTTCTTTCTGACGTTTTTGCTAATGATATTGTCTAGAATGACACCAAGGGCCTCACAATTAAGTCATTCAGATTGCAGAACACAATACCGTCAGAATTATCCTCCTGAGCTAAAAGCATTCCCATCATCTCAACATCTGTAAAGAAACCAAACACATAATTACACTTTTAAAGTAGTATTCACCACGAACTGACATCAGTTGGAGAATCATTGAAAATGTTTGAGCACGAGATAGCAGCTATTTTGCCTTAGTATGAGACTCAGAGGCAGTGACTAAGTGGTTAGCGTATTCGCCGTGAAACCTGAGGGTCCTGAGTTCGACCCTTGACGGGGGTGCATGTGTTTACTGCTAAGTCACATACTAGAGCTAAACAGCTGCCCAGTATTTTCAGGATTTTAGTAGTTCTCAAAATGAGATTAGTACGGGATGAATAGCATTTGAAAGATAAAATTCCCACTCATTTCAAAAGACATAATCATTTCCTCAATTTCGGTTATGTTTCAAGCGGCCCGTGATCACATCAATCGTTGGAATTCCAAGTTAAGTAACTCCAATGGTTGGCGCTGTTGTAGGCAGTATTTCTGCTCGAAATATTGCCGAAATCAAAGATGTACCATATATGTATGTATTCACTGACCGAAAAGCTCTCAAGAAGGCAGATAACGTCAGAAACTTAGTCTGCTTTTGCTGCATTGGGATTTCAAAAATCTATTCTCAACAACAGTATGAAAACTTTTATGACTGGGAAATGAGTTATCTGCATCCTGGGTGCTAAAGAAACCTGAAATCTTTGAATGTATTCGGTATTCAGTGGATTTTGAATCTTCGTAATATCACATCAACCGAATAGATAATGCGACAAAGTCAGTGATAGATTCCGTTTGGAAAGAGCGTGGCATCATAACCGTTAAACGTTGAGATAGAACAGTATTTTTCGTAACAGTTAACTTTTTGCAAAGTATCCATCATTCCGCTTCCTTTTTCATCTTCGAACAATTGATTAGACGGTGGATAAAGCAGGATGTGAATGTTATTGTACAGGTGTTTTGTTACGTTTATCAGGATGGAGAATATATCAATCGTGAAGAGCGTAATTTACTTTTCAGCTGATTTTGAATTGATGCTAATTGTTTAGTCTACTTCCATTCATTATTCCCTATCCAGTTTTAGTCCACCAGCCTTCTGGCTGTCTATATTTTTTGCATTATTGTATGTCTGGATTAATTATTCTCTTTACGCGCTTAAATACTCTGAACAACATTCTACATGTATATTAATGACCGAAATAAGCCTAAAAATTGAATAAAAGAAATATTTCTATATTATCAATGAGCAGTGGCTAGCAGTGGAATGCAGGGCGTGTTTCGTCCTACTTGGGATTTATCAGCTGGATGTACCTGTCTCTCAATGAGTGATGTTGTATCACTAGGAGTCAATCTCAAGACCGATCGCTTCAAAGCCAAAGCATTATCCACTAGACCACCTTAAAACTATGTCTATCGCGTAAGAAGTGGCTATCGTGACTCTGTGGTCTAGTGGGTAACGCTCTGGCGTTTGAAGTGACCGGTCCAAAGTTCAAGTCCCAGTACGGACAACATCTCTCACTGGAAATCAAGTACATCCAGCTGACGAGTCCCAAATTGGAAGAAACGCACGTCCTTGATCCCACTGATAGCCACTATCCATCAGTAATATATAATTCGAACACACACAGTGACGAAGCATCTCCGCAGGAATCTATATGCCAATACAGACGATCAATTCTGTCCACTCAATGATGGGATAATACAAGCGACAATATTAAATCTTTCTTATGCTTTATACTGAAAATTCAGCGGACGGTTGTGTCCATGGATCAAAGTTTTGATATCTCCATGAAATAATTGACTCAGTATCATTATGTGATATTTTATTTGTTAGATAACATTTTGGTCTTTCTCTAAATTAAATTCAGCCATACAACTGATTAGCTTTCATCAATTTTAAAATTTTTTTACCGCTCATTAATACCAGTTTCGTAATCTGTCAATAAACAATAAGCTTGGACAGTAGATTTATTGAGTTGAATAACTCAACATCATGTTAACTGTGTTAATTAGTTGTTTCTAGAGTCAGTAGAAAGATTAATATAGGTGTAAAACTTGGGCACTATGGTAGAATGTAATTCCATATTAGATTTGTTTATTTGATATAAAGCGCACAGCGATACAGTATCATTTACTTGATTGCATTTCGAGCATAAATTATTGCTCATAATCATATCAATGTAATCACACTTCTTTCGATATCTGATTTTATAGTCCTGTCACCTGATCTCTCTTTGTTTTTGTTTTTTTGATTGGTAGTAAAGTTTTCCATATCTCTGGTATAGGTGTTGCGTCATTCCTATTACATGTGTTGGGTGTGAATTCGATGAACGAAGATTCAGTAATTAATCTCTCTCTCCACCTAGCTATATTAGACTTAAGTACAGTGGTTTTGTCCCACCCTATTGTGTGGTTGTGTGTTAATGAATGTAATGCAATGGCCGAGTGTTTTTCTAGGTTATTGATCTTATTGGGGTCTGTCGTTCTATGTTTAGCTAAATTCCTATATTCTGTTAATCTAACTGACCCCGACCGGCTAGTTTGACCTATGTATTTGACTTCACAGTCATTACATGGAATTTGGTAGATTGTATTATTTTGCTTAATTGGTTCTATCGGATCTTTTAGCCGACAAAGCTTACCTCTAATTGAGTTTGTTGGTTTAAATACCACCCTAATTCCAGCCTTGTTAAGAATCCTACGTATGGTTTCTGATGTTTCTTCCTTGTATGGTATCACAATAGAGGTGTTGATTTCCTTTCTACTTATGTTGTCACTATTATTTGTATTTGTATTAGTGTTATTATTTTCCTTCTTATGTGTCCGTGTGAATTTCTTAATAAAATGATGGGGATAATTATTAATTATTAACGCTTCTTTATGTGTTTCAATTCCTTTTTTAAGTCCTTACAATGACTAGTGAGTTTCTCAGCTTTGTTATTTAGACATTTGACTAAACCCGCTTTAACTGACACTGGATGAGATGACTTGAAGGTGCAATAATTTATGCTCGAAACATAATCAAGTAAATAATACTGTATCACTGTGCGCTTTATATCAAATAAACAAATCTAATATGGAACTACATTCTACCACAGTACCCAAGTTTTTCACTGATAGTAGATTTATTGAGTTGAATAACTCAACATCATGTTAACTGTGTTAATTAGTTGTTTCTAGAGTCAGTAGAAAGATTAATATAGGTGTAAAACTTGGGCACTATGGTAGAATTTAATTGCATTTTAGAATTGAAATATTTGATTTATAACACACAGTGATCTAGCATTATCTACTTGACGACGTTTCGAGCATAAATTATCATTGCTCATAATCATATCAATGTTATCACACTACATTCGACATTTGATTTTTATAGTTACGTCACCTGATTGGTAGTAAAATCCTCCATATCTCTGGTATAGGTGTTGCGTCATTTCTATTACATGTATTGAGTGGGGATTGATTCAGTAATCAATCTCTCTCTCAATCTAATTATATTGTACTTACGTACAGTGGTTTTATCCCACCCTATTGTGTGGTTGTGTGTTAATCAATGCATAGCAATAGCCGAGTTTTTTCTAGATCATTGATCTTATTTAGGTTTGTTATTCTATATTTAGATAAATTCCTATGTTCGGCTATTCTAAGTGACCCCGACTGACTAGTTTGACCTAATTACTTGACCTCACAGTCATTACATGGGGTTTGATAGAATAGATTATTTTGCTTGATTGATTCTATCGGATCCTTAAATCAGCCGACAAAGTTTATCTCTGAGTGAGTTTGTAGGTTTCTGAATGCCATCCTAATTCCAGCGCTGTTGAGGATTCTGCGTAGAGTTTTTGAGGTACCCTCGTCATAGGGTAATACAATGGAGGCTGTGAACTCCCTTCTACTCGTGTTGTCGTTATGAGTGTCACTCGTGCTACTGTTATTATTTCGTTTTTTCTGTGTCCGTAAGAAATTCTTAATAAACTGCGGAGGATAATTGTTAACTATTAGCGCTTCTTTTACGTGTTTCAATTCCTTGTTTAGGTTCTTGCTGTGACTAGTCAGTTTTGTAACTCTATCATTTAGACATTTGACTACTCCTGTCTTAACTGGCATTGGATGGGATGATTTGAAGTCTAGATACCTGTTGGAATGTGTTGGTTTTCTGTAAACAGTAATATCCAAGCCACAGTCTGTTCTCCATTTTATTCTGCAATCCAACATAGGTAATTCTCCTTGTTCATTTTCTACCTGATACGCCAACTGGATTGCGCCTACTACTGAGTTTATATGTGTGAGGAAATTGTCGACATGTCCCGATTTCAACACAGTGAATGTGTCATCCACATATCACCACCATATTTTTGGTGTAGGACTAAAAGTTTGTAAAGCCATGTTTTCCTAACTATATATAAATATATCTGCTACGACTGGGAATATTGGTGATCGCATTGCTACTTCTTCTGTTTGTCTGTATATTTTGCCCTGAAAATTGAAGACTGTAGAGGTCAAGCATAATTGTATGCCTAATATAATCTCATCAACCGATATCTTAGTTCTGTGAGTAAGTTCTGAGTCAATATTTAGTAGAAAGACATAAACTTCAAATTTTAAGGTGTAGCCTGCTGATGAATACCAAAGGGGGGGAATCTAGATAAATAGCTTCCCACCAAGTATACAATAAGAAGTCTGAAAAGTGTCACAGTATGTATGGGTCATTATAAAATTAGAGCTATTACCTCCCAGATTACTATTCTCATATGAAGACTTTAATTCTGGTCAACGTTAAATTTACACATTCTTTGTTTAATCGTATGTGGGGTCACAATAACTCACTGAAGTAGCTTTTCACTAGCCTTTAGTGTTGAATTGTCTTTGCTAACTGATATTAATCTACAATGACAATTATCTTCAAACCAACCAGCTCTTGGTTTAGTGCAACCCATTCCACATTTCCGATAAGACTTTTGACAACATCATATTTTAGTAAACGGTCTTGAGTTGAAGCTGAAAACCAAACTGCAGCATGATTCAGACAAATAATCCGATACTAAACTGACTAAGCTATGATGCCCAGCTACTATCAGAGTCTCACTTTCACCTCGAATCCTGCTGATATTTGGGTTTCTCGTCAATTTCAGTCATCATTCAGTTGTATTCTATGTTTCCACCAAAGTGACTATTACTCCCTAAATTATTCACTTTTATTTTCAACTTTTCTGTTGGCGATTTTTTTTTTCAGTTGTGCAAATGAATACGGCATGGAAACTCGTGTACAGGTGGAATTTTGTCACTGCACCCAAGCTGATTATGAATGGTAATTTCAGTTGTTTATTTTTCTGTTTACTTCCAATACATTTTTGACTTGCAAATGTTTTTACAATATCATACACAGAGAAAGATCTATATCGATCCTGACAGAGAAATGCATCAAGTTGCCATACTTCAAAACAGCGTGTAAAGAAAAAGTGGTATTTAGGAGAATATGGCTTAATAAAAAAACTCACCAGTGTGGCCGATTTCTAGCTATATCACAAACAGTCTCACACCATTAATTCCTATCATCTTGACAACTTCAGCAAGGTAATCTACAATTTTTTACATTGATCAAACCAACAGTCAAAGACTGCTTCGTCTTACACTTGGTCTCTTTTCGCCCGTCCTACTTAAACCAATATCACATGTTTTGAGCTGGCGGAGTCTCGATATGGGGAACACATATTCAAGCCATCTCAGTCGGTGAGGGTTCACAGCTACTTCAACTGACTTGACTTCCTTGCCTAATACCTTCCAATATAATATCCATATGCCCTCGGATAAGAAAAACTTTATACTTTTCTGTCCATCATTCCAAATGTATTCAGCATGCGTGTAGTAAAGGCATAATCGTAAGATGGTATGAAGTTATTCCTTCATCTAGATTATTTCTTACATGTACTGACAGACCTTTAAAACATTGAGTATCTACTAGACAGAATCCTGCCCCAAGCAAGTATAATAATTGTTTTTGATTGACAGTTTCATTTCACCTAATGTAATTAACTATTATTATTGAAGGGTTTAAAAGTTCACGTACTAGCTTATGAGTGGGTGTAAGTTTCCGTGACGTTGTAACTATATTTTGTAGTGGGAAATCGTATAGACTTACTTCAAATGTCTAAATTTTATTTCGTATTTAAGTATACGTCCTTGAGTGGAGTGCTTGTATGGTGTCTGAATGAGAGATACATATCTATTTACATTTCATGACACCAGTTGGTTACTTTTTGTCGTTATCTGAATTGAGTGACATGACTAAAGTTATCGTAGATAGCCAATGGTCAATCAGTCACTCCACCTATTATGAACTATGAACTGTTGTATGCATCTTATTCATATTACAGAAAAATAATGTAGTTGGTGGTTTAAATGAAATCTGAAACCAGGTTAGCAACATCAGTTGTCGTTTCTAAGTCAGTAAAGCACATGACTGACTGCTAACTTGGATGCTTCCAGTCTCTGACCGGCTGTGATCTAAATTGTAGTATGAACTACGTCATTATCTCTGCCTCCACAAATGATCTCACCAGCCAAGGCTATCGTAAATTTTGTGCATAATAGTTCATAACATATGTTAGCCATTAGACTGTTTGTATGAAGAATATTAAATGAATTATAATGAACAGATAAACACTTTTATCTCCCTTTTATTGCTTTATTCCTAGTTTGAAACGTATCTCTCAAGTGTGTTGATGCTATCTTGTTTTTGAAGAAATTCGATTTTAAAAAAAACCCCAATCAATTAAAACACACCACTACTTTTGAAAATGATATCCACTCAAAAAGGTGAAATTCTAACAGATCACAATAACTTCACCATTCCTAAAAGCAACGGAAAAACTGTTGCTTCGTGTGTTTCAACCTCCTTTTGAGGCTTTCAGAGATTTAAATCAATTAACATACAAACCCAGAAGGGAGTACTTTAGATGCTGTGGTTGTTTGATATTATTATATCATTTCCAGTCTTGACAATGGTGATAAGTATGTTAGATTTGCCTTCTTTGATTATAATTCTATCTTTGGCTCTGTCCATAGATCCTCTTTATTGAAAATACTTACCAGAAGTCACATTGAATCCTAGATTGCGAAATGGCTGGATTCTTACTTTCTTAAGAGAAAACAGTAGACTTTACACAGAATAAAGCTCTATACATCGTTACTTATTGAAGCCGGTGTTCCTCAAGGTGGTGTTCTTATTCATTTCTTTTTCTGTCTCTTTTGCATGACCTACCAACGTTAATCTAAAGCTTATTTAGTTAAGCACGCAGATGACCTAATGACATCCATGTCGATCATCTTCGTTTCAGATTTTTCTCAATTTATTAACTTTCTAACCGTAATTGGTCACTGGTCTTCCTTAAGTGGTCTCATACGAAATCCCTCCAAACATCAGACGGTTAATTTTAGCTTAGGACGTGAGCAAGACATATAAATTGCCTCAGTCTCATGATTCTTGAGAGAGAATGAATCAAGCGTGATCCATCTTGCGTTATGATTTTCTTCTAATCTTTCTTGGTCCCGTCATACCTTACTGACTTCTAGGAAAATCCTTCGTTTGATCTTTACATAAGGAAACTCAGACTGCCTGATATAACTCAGTTTCTACTCTTATTTTTCAATAATTCCGGTGTTTTACCTCACTTATTCTTTCCTGGACTCTGGGAAAAAGACTACGTTATGTTGCGTAGGGATTTGAAGACTGTTGGTAGAGCAAGTGGTATCCCATGAAGCATGCTGATAAATAGGGTCATGGATAGGCATCTGAACTTTTATAGATATTTGGTCAAAAATGTTTAATCTGGTGACAAGTATCCTCTGCATTCTCACCTTACATTAAACTCTGCATGCACAGCTACATACGAAAATTCAAACATACTTTATTTAGTCTGTGTATCGTGCAAAGGAAATCATACTAGACAGTTTTATCAATCAAATTTGCAAGAACGAACTGTTGTCATGACATAGAAGTCAGCAATTATGTTATTCTTTAATATGTGTTGTTAAACTACGCCATTGTTAATATATATTTGGAAGATGTTACACAACGTGAAAACTTATACAATATCACATGGTGAGAATTGTGTACTGTAAACAAAACTATGGTTCAGACTGAAGCAAATATATTATTATTATTATGATAACGAAGCAAACCACTTATTATTCGGAGTGATATTGAAGTGAAAACTACTTATTACCTGGATCTTGTAACTCAATCGACAGAAAGTTTGGATGGAAATCGAGAGTTTCTTACCTCTGGGAACTGTGATTTTTCGAAAAGATGAAAACCTAATGATACAAACTGACGAAATACTAATTGAAAATAACTTTAAGGGGCCAGTAATAAAATATCAATAGTTTCTGTTCTACAAGATAGCGAAACTGTTCTCTGAAAAGAAACTATGTAGACAAAACATAACGCAAATGTGGAAACAAGAGAAAGTATCACACTACTAAGTGACAAGACATGCCTTCCTAGGACTAACCTTCGAATAAGGTGATGTTACTAGTAGTGCGAACGAAAACAAAAATGTGATACCCAGATGCTAAGACGTTGTCACTATATACAACTGTAAGTATCAAGCTTGATGTAGTAACGTTTCTAAACATAGTTACTTCCAATTACGTAAGTTGATCCATGCTTACGTTTACAAGCAAGGATATTAGAAGAAATGATAGATAAGTATCCGCTAAGATTTTAGAGAAAGTTACGGAACATCTTCGTTTAGGATCTAATATTAGTCAATAATGAAATATGCTTGCCAGGTATTCAACGCCAAACAGAAATAAGCAACGGCTTGAGAAATTCTAAACCAGAGATAATTAGTTAATGAGTTTAACAAATATAATCTACTACAGTGTTTACGCTTTACAAGTCGATCCAATCCGAATTAATATGTTTACTTCTAAAGAGACAGTTACCAACCTTCTACTACCCTGGTACTGTTTGAGATCAGACAAAGAGTACTAGGTAAGAGAGGCAAGTTGATTCATGAAGTTATGAACCTTAGTCAACTGAGATGGTTTAGATATGTATTGTGCATACCGAGCCACCACTTACCTCAACGTTCCATGCTAGGGAAAGTTGGATCAGATTGGAAGAGGGTTCAGGGTGGCCAGAGAAATACCTGGTACCAATCAATAAAGTTTCTGACTGTTCGTGTAAGTTATGTGGGGAGATGTAGACTACCTAGCTGCAGTACACAAGATGAAAGAAATCAGCTGATTGAGAAGTCTGAGCTATATACCTGAAAATCGGTCGCAGTAGCACAAACGTATTCACTCCTTGATCTTCAAATAGGTTATTCTTTCACACTGCTTTGTATACTTTGATATAACTCTAATTCTATCGACCCATCTTTGTCAACTTTGACGAAGTGTGACAACGTGAAGTGATGCACTTGTGTGTTAGGTTCTACTTTACCTCGTTCATCATTTCTAACTTGTTAGTGTTTTATAGACGCATACAGCTGAAGAGAATTGACGAAATAAAGTATTACCTGTTCATGTAAATGGTGTTCTTATTACCTTTCATACGTCAAAGGTATGATGAAATCCATAAGATAGTATGTTCTATCTATTCAGCACAAATAACTGCCCACTATGCTAAAAGAAGGTGAATAGTTTCGTTTCCGTGAATGAAGTGTAAAAAATGACAGTGTTTGAAGTTATTTATTGTTCCTTTAAAAGTAGCTCTTGTTACTAACTAGCCTTGTGAATAAAGCTATGATATTTGGAGCTATATTTGTCAGATTCAAGTTTCAGAGGAAATACTGATTAATTCGAATATGTATTCAGAAAAGGAACCTCAAGGAAAATCTATTGTCTATTTGTTACTAGCCAACATACTGTCAATTTTTAATTGATACCTTCACATGAATTAGACTGTTTTGTAATGTGTTTGTTAGGTTAAATGTTTGTATATAGTTCATTCTTTGATTGATGAGTATTGTGGTGGTTTTAAACAAGTTAGGGAAGAAAATAGCAACAATAAAATGATGGATGGTTCAGTCATGAAGCTTCCATAGCCTTCTTAGACAACATCATCAATGCTAATTTAAGTAAGAAGTGAACTATAAGGATTTCTTGATGATTCGTCCTGTAGCCCCTGTCCTGACGAAGAGCTATATAGTATTTATTTTTTCTTTGATTGCTTTATTGCCTAGTACAAAACGTTTATTTACATAAGAATCAAATGGAACTACCAATCACATGTTGCTTCATTAGAATAGGCTACTTGAATCAGTCACTGTGAAATTGTAATGTAAAAAAAACCACTATTGAAATATCCAGTTCAGAAAACGTGAACTAATCACTGAATGCATGTACTGTTACCATTTGAAATAAATTAACTTCGCAAAGATCCTGAATAATTTGTAAGGTATCTTTTTTCAGTAAAAAAAACATCTTTTATGAAAGTAGAAATGTTATATTCAACCTAGAAAACCAAGTGAAAAAATAATAATACAACAACACATCATCGGTAAATTTACCGAAGAGTATTGATAATTAAGCGTCTCAATTTGGAATGTTTCATTTAATCATACGTCGATTGACAAGATTGTACTAATGGCATACTACTTTCAAGAGTGTAGTTGTAATTTTTGTAGACATAACATTCAGATATGTAAAGGATTAGCAGATGTGAACACTTTAGGATCATTTTATGAATAAATCGATCATAAAACTCCAGAAAGTACTCAATAGACTTGGAAAACTGTTAAAAAAAAAATAAATTCTCAGTTAAAAATAATCGAATGACATATTTTACTACTGTGAAAACAACAACAAGTCTTGCGGGTATTCATAATGAACTGAAATCAGTTGGAGAACCTCAGAGAAGCTGAGAGCACCGGAGAGATGTCTCATTCTACAGGGGTGATCCTCAATAGTACCCACCTATGACCTCACCAGGGGTTGAACTCGGGACACCCAGTTTCTGTGGCCAACATGTTACCACTGAGTCACCGAGTGTGAATCCAATACTCCAATGCGCTACCTTCATACAATACAATCGTTGAGCAATTATCCTCATGTTTGATTTGGTTTGCCCCACAGATCACGACTTCGCATCAGAATTTTAGGGAATCTGATCTCAAAAGAAGTCATTAATCAGCACAGAACAATAACTCAGTTTGAATGTTTCTTGAGATTTATTGATTTCAAGTTGATATTCATTATGGACTGACATGAGTTGAAGAACTATTGAAAACCTAGGAGCACTGGATAGCTATTTCTTCGCAGTGGGGGATTCCTCAGCAGTGTGCACCCATGACCTCGTCAGAGGTTCAAACCAGGGCCTTTAGGCTTTACATAAAACAAGTTACAACTGAGCCACTCTGTTTCAAAGGTTACGTAATCCATTTTTTAGCGACGCGATTCAAACATACAGTTTGAAACTTGGAGAGTTGAGGCCATGTTATGTTTCTGATACTCTTAGCTTTCTTTCTTTCTTCAACTTAACCCTACTCTAGCATGTCATGCGAAGTAGTGACTGTACAAGTGTAGCGTTTTTTGCAGCTATCTTACTCGACGAAAGTATACAGTTTCATTAACTCGCCTCATTTATATATTCCACTACAGCTAACCTGTAGTTCAGTCATCTGCTGATTCCACTACGGGTTAGAAAATGCTACGAAAACACTTGTAAATGGTATTAATCAAGTGTAGTGAGTCAATAAATCCAGTACTATTGAAATGTAGGTTTTTAATAATCTACCTTAGACTAAGCTTTATTTGATCAGTAGTCTATATTTATGTATACAAAGCTGTAAATGATAGATCTTTTAGCAGATGTCTACATATAAACGTATATTTGTTGGTGTAAGTTGTTACAAATATTAGATGAGAACCTTTTCGTACTTCGATTGAATTAACAGTGAGATTGATGTATGAGCTTATCATACACTCAACGCCATAGTAACTTATATTTTTATAAAAATGAACTGCTTGACTTTAGTATATATATATATAATATATATATATATATGATATTTTATTATTTATCCCTTGGGTTCCTAGTGGAACATAGGCCTACAGTAGCACGTCTCCATTCCACTGTATTCTCTACAGTCTTTTGAACCTCGCTCCACGACTGCCAGAAGCTCTCATTTCTTCCACACATGATCTCCTCCATGTCACCCTCGGACGCCCGACTCGTCGTTTCCCATCTATAATTATATATATATATATATATATATATATATATATATATATATATATATATATATATATATTCATCAGAGACATTCGCTGCATTCTTTTTTGACTGTTGTATTTATGACTAACATTAGTTTGCTACATGCACTGGAACTTATCATCCCACCTGCTGTCAGTTACTCGCCAGTATAACATATCCAGGGCTCATCTACAACCTTGAGGGAATAGATATCCTCTTGCGAACATCCGAACTCATGTCTTCAACTAGTAGCAGTTAAACATATTAAAGCCGGATAGAAAATTAAATTACAACTCTCCAACTTTTTTGTGAATAGAATGTCCAAAACAAGTTTAACGCCTATTGTTTTAAGACAGTTAGGTATTGTGTAAGCGATACTCATGACAAATTTGATGAAAAGATGAATGAAAGGCAGAAAACGTTGGACCAGTTTATCTACTTACTATGTTGAATGAATTCGGTATATTGATATCGTGTTTCTTATCACGTGAATGCAAAGGAATCACCTTGCTTAGAGTCTGTATAACCTGTCACCTGTGTATTTTATGAAATGGCTTCCAAAATACAGACAGAAACATTCCTTTTCTTTAGTTTATTATGCTTCCTTAAGTATTTTCAATATCACATTCGTCATCCTAAAGTTTCTGGTTAAGATTCTACCGTGACTCGGCTGCTTTTTCCACAATCTCAGCCACTACATATAAAGCCAGTCTGCCAAACTAGAAATATATGAAGCGGTGTAATCAGCAGTTGATCAATCTTGCTCTCTGTTACTAAATGCCAAATGGGCTTTGTTTCCCAGCTGGGATTTTGTCTGTTCAAGCTGATGCGACTCTGCACACTACACACTACACCACTTTACTCTTTATAATTGAACTGGTAGTAGTTGTAAACCATTCATTGAGCATCATCTGCACTGTGGCAGCGTCTTTACCACCAGAACAATGTCGTCTGTGTACTCCAAATCAACCAAAGGACCTCCGAGGAATAGGTCGATCCCCATGAAGCCAGACGTACATAATGTTATGTCCATTTGTATGTGTATGACGCATTTAGATAGGAACGGTGACAGTGAACATCCTTGGTGGATACCACTAGTTGTCTTCACTTCTGAAGACGACTATCCATAAGCCCTGACACGGTTGCGTGAGTTTAAGCAGAGAGGTTCAATTGGCGTTGTATACTCGGTCGGTACTTTCTTTACAGTCAGAGACTGCCACAACATCTCACAGTCGACTGAATCAAATACCATCTTCAGATCAGGAAATATGGCAGCTGGTGTCGGTTGACGGTAGTTATGCCTGTGTTCTAGAACCTGTCGGAGGGTGGAAATCTGATCGATGCACCCTCATTTAGCTCTGTCTGAGTTCTGCCTGGTCTCCTCGAGTTCACTATCCTCTAACTCTAGTAAGGCGTCAGATAATTATGAATCTTAAGTACTTGGAACTTTACCAATTGATTAGCATTTCACGATTTCTCCTGACCAGTTAGTCGTTGTATAAAAATTAGGTACAAAAGTTCTTGAAGAAGGTTTGTTATAAAAGTCAACGTCCTTAGGAGTTTTTTCTATATTCTCTATTATGTTTGTAGCTATTTAACCGTGTACTTTCTTTCTTTTCAGTGAATATGGTTTTTATCGTCAACCTGGATCCTTGAACTGTGTAAGAAATCCGTATATTCCACCGTTAGACCCGTGCACTTTATCCAAAGAACAACGCCAAACTATTCATCACTTAGGTTATCGTCTAATACCAGGCGATCGTTGTATAGGTGGTTGGAAACCTCCTCTGTGGAATCAGACTATTTTAGATCTGGTGAAATCATGTCCACATGAAGTTGATGATGAGGTAGGTTGTATTTTAAAATTTGTAATCTTGTTATAATAGTATTGACACTTGATGTACATTACTTTTATAAAGTAAAAGGGATTAGACTAAAGTTTTTGTTCCATCTCAACTTTAGCACCTCAGGAGGGAAGTTTTATCTACCACGATAAGTATCATATGCCATGTTGCACCAAAAGTGATAAAAAAACACACAACTTAGTCTAAACCTAACTTCTCACTTCTTACCTCTTACAAACCAACCAGTATCAAATAGATATTTTATTATCGAATTGTAAACTTGGCATAGCTAATAAATTTTGATTGTCACGTAAGCTAGTAAACAGTGTCATTTTACTATAGAATACATCTAATTAAAACAAAAATGGAATTACACAACACTAATGTCTGAAGTTTACCATTATATTAAGAAGCTCCAAAAATGTTGTTCAACTAATAGGCTTGTAAATAACCTGATTGATTTGGACATATCCAACCGAAAGCAAAATTACTGAGTTCTTATTAGTGGTTGATTTTGATATTGATCTCCTGAAGTATCAATAGAAAGCTATGAGTTGTGGGATTGTTCAAGTTAGTTAATTGGAAAAAATGCACTCCAATGGTGTTAGTTGATGATTTGATAATATAGAACAGACCATTGAAATCTTATCATCTAATGACTACATGTTGGTATACTTACCATAAAATCTCACATGTGTAGACTTTATTGCATTTTAGGTTGTAAGTGTCAACTATAAACAAAGTCTTAAACTAGGATGAAACCATTTTTCAATGTTCAAGAGGTTTCATTGTTGTCCACGGTGTGTAGCATTAACTGATCATCAAATAAATCATTTAGTCAAGTCCACTTTGAATAACTATAGACATTTCTTGACTGAATTATCCTAACTGAAGATAAATCATAAATGAAGCACTTTGTCTACACTAAATAAACATTGGAATGTTATAACAATTAGGAATATTTTTTTCATATCACTTAATTTGTTTTATTCATTTGTTTGTGTATGGTTTTAGTCAGCTGAGCATAATTCAACTGCATCAATTATTTCAGTTATCTTGCTTCTATTTGGTTTAACTCTACTTCTTGCTTTATGGATAAGATCAAATCGTAGAAATGCACAAATGCTAAGATCATCATCAAATTATCGATACAATACAACAACAACAACATCAGTAACCAGCTTCAAGACAACAACTAATAATGCTTTGAATCGTATACAAAATTGGTTTATACCTGTTATTTCATGGAAAAGAAATAACATTAATAACACTGTTAGTGGTAATCATGGGCTATCATCAAGATATGGTGATAGTCAAACTGTTCTATGGCCACATTTATCAATTAATTCAATTATGAATTCAATGAACTGGAATAATGCTGAACAGAATGTCAACTTGAATCCATATGGAACTAAGTGTATACAACCGAAATATTTTAATAAACAGAAGAATCAAAGAGGTGATAACAACATGAACAGTAATCATATGTTTGTAGACAGTAAAATAGTTACACCGAAGAAATCAACACAATCAACTTTAATTCCAAGCTTTTTAGGTGGTGTACATCAACATTTCAGTCGAAAGAATAATTCATTAGATGTGACTAATCTACTAGAAGCTGAAGAGATTTCAGCATCACTAACAGATCTCAATGTAAAGTCATCATTGATCAATTTGCATGAATCATTTCCTGATCCATTAGCCTCTTTCACTCATACAAATCAATCAACCAGTAAGGCTGCTTTTTTAAAAGTTATTTTATTTCCCAGATGAATATCAGTTGGTTTTCATTGAACGTGGTGGTTATTACCGCCTAACTTTTGATAAAAAAAAGGTTTTACTCTTCAAATAGTTTGAAGTTGTGTCCATATTTTGAATGTCATTATTCAGATTACTCCAGTTCACTTCACTGATCTAGTGATCTGCTAGTTGAGCTATGAACCCACACTGCTAATCAGTTTTCACTCTTCTTTATATCATTTAGTATTGTGCTTAGCCAATGTATAGGTAATATAAGCAGATACCGTTCATTCATTGGTGGGTATTTTACACCACCAAATACCAATTGGAATTCGTGTCAGATAGAATTAGAATTCTGCCACAAATAAATGGCAATCAAGAGAAAGATTATCTTCTTGATTAGTATGGATGATGATCGAACTTGGGAGAGTTTTTGGATAGATTCGAGTTAAAGTCAATAGAATGTTTAACGACCATTGTACCAGCTGACAAACTTTCAGTTTTATTCGAGCTGTCCTTAATTCCACCTTATTTTGTTTCCAATTTTCTGTTTTATTGAAGGCTAACAGAGCACAACGTATCCAGGTACCCATCGTAGTTTGCCTGTAAGTATTCCTAACAAAATGAAAAGGGTTCGAGTATCCGACCACCGTTGTCTTCGTCCCATAAGTCGCCTGTCATGATGTCACCAGGTCAGTATTGTTGAAGTCAAGGGAAGATTTTTAGATAGAAGGAGAAATCAAGTTGATGAGGTTGTCAATCTTCATCGATCCATTTGGTTGATATATGTTTTACGATCACCCAGTCGTAGTTTACAACGTCACACAATGGTGGCTAAAGTAGGTTCAGGCTATAAAAAGGTTAGAGATAGTCAGAATAAAACATGAAATCAGTCCATGAAGACTTTGACTAATTGGTAAGAACCGTTGGGGTCAGTGGTTAGCTACTTCATATGATACTGCTCAGAATCAGTCTCCTATGCGCTGGTGTATCCTTACATTATCTTCATCTGAATCATCCTACTGAGTTTTAATATTCTCTCATTTCTCCCCCTACTCTTTTAACGACTTTTTATTGCTCTCAACTACTTTCTTCGCTATTTCTTTGTTTCATCCTGAGACATTCTCTCTTGATGTGCTGATATCAGGTGTGGCAAATTGAACCTTCGTTCAGTAATACTAGGTCCTGTGTCTATATTGTCTGTCCACTTGTCTGTCATAACAATATTTTCCTACTTTCGTTTAAAGCACAAAGAAAGATGGATACTTCTGGTTAAAGAATAAATTCAGTTTTCAAGTGTGTGTAAACTTCCACTTTTATGAAAGGCTGACAAACAACATTACTTTGTTCATTGACTTTTCGTTACACTTTAAGAGAAAGTAAACCTCATTATTTACTTCTTGACTTCAGATCATTTAAACACAGTTCACTTCTATTCAGTTATTGGTTGAATTGCTGTCGAATCTGTCAGGTGGCACCAATTCAAATCCGTAGGCTAACTGACTGACTGACAAGATCAAAGTAAAACTATGCGCAAGAGTGCATCGGCTCAAGTTGCCAAACTTCACAATAGTACAAAAAGAACTGGTGAATAGAAAAGGAGTGACAGAAAAAGTAGATAAAGTAATGTGAATAAACAGTCTGAAGACGAAGTTTAGTGCAAATATTCAAGCTTTAGAATATGTAAAGGAGTGAATACATCTGCGCCGTTGTGACCGATTTTCAGCCATATCACCAAGAGTCCTCAACTACTGATTCCTCTCGTCTCGAACATTCAAATCAGGCACTCTTAATCTCCCCACACGGCTCAAGCCAACAGTTAGGGACTTCATCAATTGGTGCCAGGTCTTGGTCTGGCCCCTCTGAACCCTATTCCATCCTCATTCAACTTCCCTAGCATGGGATATCAAGTTAGGCAGTAGCTTGGCATGCGCAAAACATGTTCACTCCATCTCAGTTGAATAACGTTGACAACACCTTATCAATCAAATTCCCTGTCTTGCCTACTACCTTTCGCCTGACCTCAACATTGCTCACACTGTGGTTTCACCAAATGCAAGCAATGCTACGAAGACACTTATGATCAAAACCCAGTAATTACTCCATGTCTTCTACTTTTAATGGCCATGTCCCCTAGCCATACAACAGAACTGGGCGAACTGCAGCGTAGTTTACTCTTCCTTTGATAGGTAGTTATAAGTTAGTTACATCTTTACCCATGAATAAAGTTGTTGCATTTAAATTGAAGACCATACTTTATGCACAAAGGAAACTAACTCCTCATTGCCGCCATAAAACTAATATAACAACTACCTAACCATTTGATATTTTCAAAAAAAACTAAGCAAACGTTATCCTTGTCTGTGGTGTGTCTAAAAACAACGATCTAATTTTATTTCAGCTCCAATCATCTCCTAGTGCATTCAGACCAGTCTTACAACTAAGCCTAAGTAAATATCTAATCACACGGTGGTATTCCATTCTTCGACGACTACATTTACCAGTCTGTGTTCATTCGCATGCCCAGATTAATATCTTTGTATGATGCCTTTGAAGTGAAGTGGAAACAGGAGTAAGACAAGGTTGCATACTATCACCGATCATCTTCCTGATTCTGGTCTACTGGATCGACTGGGTCATGCAACAGACAAATGTGAGGAGCGAGAAGATAGGCATACGTTGGCTGGACCGATGAAAAGATCCCAGAAGAAGATTTGGATTTCGCCGATGACGACTTTTGTCTAATGTCACACAAACTCGAAGATCTACAGGCGAAAACTAACAATTTGGCAGAAGAGGCGAGACAGTGAAGTAAGACAGGACTTCAGGTGAACGTAGAGAAGACAGGGATGATAAAGATACCCAACCAACCAATAACAACAACAAGCACCAATCACCATCAACAGGGGAAATCTAAAGGAAGTTTTTTTTCTTTCACTTACCTACCTAGGCAGCATCCTATTAACTACAGGCGGGAGCACAGATGAGGACATCAAAGCCAGGATTGGAAATACAGCAAGATAGGCCTTCATTAACCTAAAATCAGTGTGGAGATCTACTGCACTCCACTTCACTCAGCATAAAGTGTGAACAAGATGCGGATTTTCAACACTAACTTCAGTCAAGTCACTGCTGCTATATGGTTTGGGAGACTTGGTCCGTTACGAGAAGTATTTACAACAAACTGAAGATATACATCATCAATAGCTGCCACCTACGCTTACTCAATACTGAAGATCAGATGGCCAGAATAATAAGAATAAGCAACAAGAAACTCTGGCTGTCAATGAATCAACCAACAACCTATCGCTGAACAAATATGCAGAAGAAGGAAATGGAGATGGATTGGATTGGGCATGCACTGAGAAAGAAGACTTTGGGGACATCACGTGCTGGGCCAGGCACTCTAGTGGAACTCAAGTGGGAAGTGACAAGTTGGGTGTCTGAGCGAGGGTGAAATGGAGATCATTTCAGAAAGAAATAAAGGCTTTTTGGCAGTGGTGGAGCGAGGTTGAAAAGACTGCATCGAAGAGAGTAAAGTGACAATATGTTCCTGAAGCCTTATGTACCACTAGGAACCCAAGGGACAAATAATAATTAAAAAAATAATGAAAGCGTGATTGTAATTAGAATACAAAGTTTAAATGAAGTTTTGTTCCAACCCATTTGTCGAGTATAATGTGTTCATCATGGTCGTGGATTGGGAAGCTCTAATCCAGTACAAAACAGCTCTCCAATGATCCTACTTCAAACTATGGTAAGAATCACTACGAAACTGATCGTTTTCCGCAAACCATCAACAGAAATTTATTTTGGAAATATCCAATCTAGCTTGAACATATTCTGTTAACGTAATAATACACACCCTTGGGATAATGTAAATAAACAAGTGGTACAGAGACAGTTTGGATTTCTGAGTGTAAATCTTTAATTAAAGATCGGAATGATGAATACAATTTTAGGCAGGATGAAAAGCGTATTCGTTTTAGTAAACTTGAGTTTAAGAAAAGGTGAAAATCAAATCGACGGAATACATGCTTAGTATACTTGATATTTTGTTTTTATTTTTTATATTTCGTTTGTGCTTTGAAGTTTTTTTAGCGGTCTGATTGTTTTTACGGGTAGGGTTGCTAGCCCTATGCCCAACCTTCCCTCTTTACCCGGGCTTAGGACCGGCTAGTAACTAGTGAACTAGTTAACCCATGATATTCCTGATTGTATTGGACTGGATCATGCAACAAACAGTGAGGAGCGAGAAGAGGGGGATACGCTGGCTGGACAGCGGAAAAGAACCCAGAAGATTTGGAATTCGCTGATGACCTGTGTCTAATGTCACACAAACTTGAAGATCTACAGGCGAAAACTAACAAGTTGACAGAACAGGTAGGGCAGCGAAGACGGGACTTCAAATGAATATAGAGAGGATAGAGGTGATCAAGATACCGCACCAACAACACCACCAATTACAACAAACTCCAATCACCATCAATGGGAGAAACTTAAAGGAAGTAACCTCCTTCACCTATCTTGGCAGCACTGTTTCAACTACAGGTGGCACAGACGAGGATGTCAAAGCCAGCCAAGATCGGAAAAGCAAGACAGGCCTTCATTAGCCTGAAACCAGTGTGGAGATCTTCTGCACTCATCATAAAGCGTGAACAAGATGTGGATTTTCAACACCAACGTCAAGTCAGTGCTTCTGTGTGGTTCAGAGACTTGGCGCGTTACGAAAGGGATTTCCAATAAACTACAGACATTCATCAATGACTGCCGCCTACTCTGGCTCGTTACTGAAGATCAGATGTCCAGAAAGAATAAGCAAGAAGGAACTCTGGCTGGTAACCAACCAGTCAAGAAGCTATCGCTGAACAAATATGCACTGGAAGGAAGCGGAGATAGATAGGACATACACTGAGAATGCCGGTTGGGGACATCACGCGTCAGGCCCTCGAGTGGAACTCCGATGGGAAGCGACGAGTTGGGCGTCCGAGGTTGACATGGAGGAGATCGTGCGAGGAGGAAATGAGAGCTTGTGGGCTGTCGTGGAGCCAGGTTGAAAAGATTTCAGAGAACAGAGTTCACTGGAGACGTGCTACTGAAGCCGTATGTTCCATTAGGAACCCAAGGGATAAATAATAATAAATAAATACTGGATATTTACAGAACTAGTCAAGTCATTGATAGTTATTTCACTGATATTTTTGAAATGTATAATTTAAATTGGTGTCTGTTAAAGATCGTCGTTGTTTTCATAGTATGTTATTTGTTCATCATGATTTGATTGGATTGTGGTGTAATGACCAGTGTAATGGTGTAAGTGATGATGATTCCAGTTCTATGGTCAATTGATAAAACCTGAAGCTGTAATTGGCTATATTGAATCTTATTTGTTGTATTGGTAGTTGTGGTTTATTAATCTAGATGGTCAACCAGTAATCAGTGAGTCCAAGGTTTGAATCATACACCTATTATCAAGGTTTGTGATGTTTTGATCTAGTCATTCACGGAGTTTATTTTCAGTTCATGGTTATCTTCATAACTGATCCCTGTACTGTCATCAACAAGCGATAGTTTGCTTTACTTCGGAGGTGACATAAATTTCATAGCTGATGCGAATGACAACAGATATGAAACCTATATGGGTTAGTAGTTGTTTTTAATTCACTTTAAACATTGAACAATAGACTAATCTTTTTTTCTACACTTATACTTTATTCTTCTTCGCATTCTGTTTGAAATTTATTCAGAACAATCTAATGGATTAATCAATGTGTTTGACAATAAAAATGATGGTAATGCTTCAGCTACTAATAATACTACTAATTATGAAAATGATTTAAATCAGACCAATGCTCAAAACAATACACCACTGAATTATCATTATAAACACATAATGAGTTAATAAAACAAAGAATTAATGAATAGTCTTCGCCCAAATATAGGATCAAATGGAAGAAGAGAGAAAAACGGAAAACAATATTTACATAAACAGTTTCACATTTGGTTTTGTTTTTCTGTTCTTGTTCTCTTGTTTTATGCTCATTCACTCCTCTTTTTTTTACATGACCTTGTTTTTTTTCTTATTGTCGCTATTGTTACTGATAATGATGATGATTATCTCCCCGTTGATGATTTTTTACCGAAAGTACTCAAGAATACGTATTTATATGAATAACAATTACTTAGAGTTTAATTGGCTGACTAACAGTCAACTAGGAAGGCTTGTAGGAGTGAATTGAAATGACTGACGTTTTGATTATAGTGATGTGATCCAAAACGAAAGTTGCGTTTTATTTGTAATTTTTTTACCTGAATGCGTGTACCCTACAGAGGACAATGGAGTTTCCTTAAGATTTGAGACCAACACCCCTCGTTTCAAACGTAGCAGAATTATCCATTAACCTGCTGACTCACAATGTTCACCTTTAGTGTAACTACAACTAGTTGCTTCTCGCAGTCGATCGGTATGGCCGAAATAATTGACTATTTTTAGAATATAAACCGCTACCCAAACACCTTGAAATTGACAGTAGTCAAGTCACTGACTAAAAGACAGGTCAATTTAGCTGATAAACCTCAACAAACTTCTCTACTACTAGTCCCTATCCAACCAACAATAGCATCACTAACAAGCACCAATCAGCATTAACGGAAGAAACCTAAAGGAAGTGGTCTCTTTCACCTACCACCTAGACAGGACAGCATCATTTCAACTACAGGCAACACAGATGAAAATGTCAAAACCAGGGTCGGAAAGACAGCAAGACAAGCTTTCATTTATCTGAAATCAGTGTGTAGATCTACTGCACTCAGAATAAAGCGTGAACAAGATCAGGATTTTCAACACCAATGTCAAATCACTGCTGCTATTTGGTTCAGAAACTTGGCGCTTCACGAAAGGCATTTCCAAAAAACTTCAGACATTCATCAACAGCTGTTGCCTACGCTCACTCGATACTGAAGATCGATGGGATGTCCAGAAAGAATAAGCAACGAGAACCTCTGGCTGGCAGACAAGAACTACCCAAGAAGCTGTCGCCCAACAAATATGTAGAAGAAAGTGAGATGGATTGGATTGGGCATACACTGAGAAGGCCGATTGGGGACATCACGCACCAAGCCAGACCAGACCGTCGAGTGGAATATAAATAGGAAACGATGAGTTGGGCGTCCGAGTCGAGAGTGACATAGAGGACATCATGTGAGGAAGAGATGAAAGGTTGTGGGGAGTCGTGGCGCCAGGTTTTAAAGACTGCAGAGGAGAGAGTGGAAAGGAGGTGTACAACTGAAGCTGTATGTTCCACTAGGAACACGAGGGAAAAATAATTACTAATATGGTAATCCCTATCCATCAATAATATCAAAACGTCAGTAATATCGAGCCATCCAAACAAGAGCTCTTAATTTAATAAAGGCTGATTAGTTCCGTTCAGATCAATAAACGATGGAAAATAAAAAGCTGTAACATAAGCGAAAATTTTTGCTTCGAAGTAGCTGCTAGTCACGAACCTGTGAATTTCAGGAGATATTGAATTTGTGTTTTACTGTAGCATGAGACTCGATAGTTGTTTGCATTCTTCACCTCGAAATACCTGAAGTTTATTGCAGGCTGTGCACATCAAGTTATGACATCTCCAAACTTCATTTGGCTTGTAGTGTAGCCCACCTATCACTAAGTTTCTCCAGTACGATTCCATTCTCAGTCATGAAGATTGAACTTCTACGTTTCACTCGATCGAAATAAGAAGACAAATAATCGGCTTTAATAGTATTTCAGCCGATTGCGTTCCTTAACTGAAAGTGAGTTCTCAATTAATAAAAATTATCTTCTAGAACTGATATGGCCAATGGTTAATTTAACCACGAATATATCCTAGGCATTTGAATTCCACTTCTCAGTAAGATACTGAGACTGAGGTGAAATTTAAGCATTTATGATGTACATTTTGATTTGAGAGTAGAATACCATTAAGAACACTTTTTAGTTGTTATGATGAGCTCGCACGATCTCCTCCATGTCACCCTCGCTCAGACGTCCAACTCATCGCTTCCCATGGGGATTCCACTCGAGGGCCTGACGCGTGATGTCCCCAGTGTGAATAAGTATACACATGAAAATGACCTTGTCCGCAATTGGAGAAATTCGCATAGGAAGAGTAAACGTTAACCAATCAGCAAATTACATTACAATGGGGGCAGAAATAGACTATTAGTCGTACCGTAAAAATAATGTGGGAATGACACGTTAAAATGTTCGGATAGATAACAATGTTTTATACAAAACTGGGGCATCACAACAGTAATACAGATGTTATTAGTAATAATCCCACTACTAGTGATAATAATGGCGACAGGGTTAAGAGAGAATTCAAAGTCTCTGCTATGTTACCATACAAGGAAGACACCTCAGAAGCACTACGGAGAATTCTCAATAAGGCTGACTGGGATTAAAGTGGCATTCAAATAAACAAACTCACTGAGAAACAAGCTTTGTAGGTTAAACAATCCTATCGATGCAATTCAGCAAAATAATCTGGTTTACCAGATTCCTTGCAATGATTGCGAGGTCAAGTACATGGGTCAAAGCAGTCGACCAGGGTCGGTTAGAATAATAGAGCACAAAAACTAAGCTAAATCCAGATCAGTAGATCCTAATAAGATAAGAAATCTAGAAAAAAACTCGGCTATAGCTCTGCATGCGATGACACACAACCACATAGTAGGGTGGGATAGGGTGACAATGTTGAGAACTAACTTAGTTGGGTGGAGGGAAAGATTGATAACCGAATCTTTGTTTACCGAATCAACACCAAACACATGCAATCGAAATGATGCTGCACCTGTCCCAGATGTATGGAGAATTCTACTACCCTTGTCATCACAGAGAAGGAGAGAAAACTAGGAATATATAAAGACTGTCTCGAAGTTGTGGAGTTACCTGATATGAATATGGACAATAAATTATGTCCGGAACGTTATCCAGTAAATGCTACTGTTTCACTGTGTGATACTTCTAATAAACAGACTAAAATGGAATTACGCTGGACCACAGTGCTCAAGTTTTACACGTATATTGCTACCATATTGTTCAAACTTTAGGAAACAAATTACTGTAACCATCTAGACCTTGAACCTATCAATCAATAATCTCGTATACTTTTGTACTCTATAGAACTAAATAGTGATAGAAATGTCCCTTAGAAACATTTAAATAGAATATTATGTAGCCACATTTTGTCAGTCTTACCGTCGTAGTTACCGTCTGGTTTGTGCAAGTTGTAGCCGTATTTATGTTAATTCATGTAATAATACATCGCTCATGGGCGGCTGAGCAAACTATATGCTTAAACCTGGATTACATTTACTGAGTCTGTAACTTTTACACAAGCATAAATAGAATATCTAAACAGCAATCGGTTCTTATTGTGGTATGCGCACCTGCTTACATTTTATTTTTTCCGTGCATCTAATGAATATCGAACTCACAAGAATTTTTCACGGTTTCGACTCGACAATGGTTTTTATATCAGAATTAAAAACTATTCGTAAGGCAGAAGGTAAATAAAAAGATATGTGAGAGGTCATTGGATAAATAGCAAGTGATAGATAACGTAAATGCTTGGTAAAAAGCTTTCCTATCTCCATGATTTATGTTAGAGTTGTGGAAATTCTTTCACAGTTGAATATTCAAAAGCTTTGATTTTAGTTCTCAGTGGAAAGCACACGCATGAGCACAAGTGGATTAGTCAGGTACCCGGAATATTTTTTCTGAAGATCATTTTCAGAAGAAAGTGTTCATGTTTCCATTCTCGTTCGAATGTCAGAAGTGTTTAATTACTAAAGTTATACCAGTTCAAACTCTCAAGCACAAAGACATATAAGCAACAGGAAGTCACGACTTGAAATAGCACCCAAATTTACAACACTTTTAAACATGAAAGGAATGCATATGTTTGCTGTTATACAGAAATCATTTTAGAGCTCTGAATTAATGCACTTATACTGTCGAAAAACAACCCGCATCACAGGAGTTAGCCAGCCAGACTTTGGGCTATCGAGTGAACAATAAACTCCCTTACAAAGGGTATTTACACTGGTGGCTGATTATTGTCTAATCATGGGGAAAATTATAACATTTGCACTTCAGATATATAATAAGATTTCGCCACTACCACTTCAACTCCTTCAGGTAGACTGAAGGTTATAAACAGCAAATAAACCAACTCAGGTATGTACCAACTGAGTCACTAATGATTCCATTTGTCAATCAATTGATGCCACTGTTCATCGAAGAGCAGCGAGATACAGAAAGTATTTCCAGATGAGCTTACTGTCTGAGTTAGTGACGGACAGAAAAGGAATTTGTCTAAATTAAAGGTAAGATCTACTAACATGTATAAAATGAGTTTCAAAAAACCTATGAAACCTACTCTTCAGACAAACTCGTTCTAAGAATGTAACAACTAGTGCGAAAATACTTATTCCCGCCCACAATACAAATATCTTTGCTTTCTACCATAATCAGTATACATTTTTGATTTAAACATTTAATATTCAATGTGCAAAATTTAATGGTTATCGTTCACCAACATTTTGAAAATCAGAAACCATCTTCATGCATCCACTCTGATGAGATATCATGCTTGTTTCAAACTGAATTCACCTATTTTCGGTCGTGTAGAATATTCAGTTTGTTAACTATTCATTGCAAATCAACCAGGAGGCAAGTAAACAGTTAATAATAGTTTAGATATGATGAAATTTAGCTTAAAGAAGTGAAGAATTTACGACTATGCCTAGTAAAAACGTCCAAAGTTTTATTTTTAAAAGTCTGACTGATATTTTGGTTACACTTTCAACTTTTGTTCGTCAAATCATCAGATTCATCAAATAACCTTAGATGACATCGGATTATGCTTATAACTCATACTATTGCAATTTTATTGAAAGGTTTTTTGGTAGAACTAAGCTTTAGCTACGGGAAACCCTGAGGACAACCAATCAGATTAGAGATAATTTATTCAAGCTACTCATTACGTCCAACTACAGTGCTGTTGACGCTGCATAAACGAGTGGATTACGATGAATATTATGTCATAATTTTATATGATATTTAGTGGAGTAGATAATGTGGTTGAAATATATGAATGTTTCATTTGGAATCTCAAATGTAGCCGAGGAAGATGACGTAAACAGGACTGGGTAAGTTATAACTTACCTAATGCTTATATACATACATTTGTCTTGGCAAATCACAGATTCTTGGTATAAACGACCAAAATACGAAGAAAGGAGATTTTCAGTGGATAAAGGATAGGTAAAAAAAAGTCTACCCTAGCAGTTTTGCAAAAATGCCTGGTACTGGGTGTCGTCACATTTGGTACAGTATACACAGATACTTGAAAGTCATATATGCCTATATCTGAAATAGGTTAAGCTACTTTCCAAAACAAGCACCTCGATGAACGGATAAGCGAAGTACACACAAACAACTTTGAAAATATGTGGAGTTGACTTGCAAATTTCTGAAAACCTTAACAGGATCACGAGGGAAAATTCCCTTAATATCATCTGAATGATATTGTCTCAAATGGATTAGTGGGAATGCGGACAATGGTATGAATTCAAAGATGATAAACCTATTAAATATCGAGATATCTTTATTTCCCAAGTAAAACGGTTGTAAATAAAGTACCACTTTCCTTAATAATGAATTTGTTCCTCATTTTCTTGATTCTGATTGGTCAGTGGAAACTTGAACGTGATTGGCCTTCCCTAAAGTTTGCTTCTACCGAATTTTTATTTAGGTATCTAGACATTTTTCCATTCTTTGGGGCATTCATAATGGACATTTTTTAAAATGCGTTCACACATAATGCATGTCATTTCTTTAGTTTAAATTAACTCAGAATTCGATGGCTGGTTCTATATTTTCTCTGTCGGAAATTACAATGGTAAAAAAGACTCAGTTCAGTTATTTTGAGTGGACATTATATATATTCAGCTCAGAAAACTAAGATGCTCTACCACTTGATATTGCGTAGTTTTGAGGTTATTTTCTAAATTAAAACTAGTCTTAGACTAAAAATTTGGCAAAAGTGGTTAATATTTAAGTTCTTGTTGACGAAAGTGTCTGAAAGTTAAAATAAAGCTGTTGCAGAAGTATCCTGAGCACAATTATGCAATTTACCATCTGGCGTTTACCTATATTGGTTAGTTAACAAAGTGAATGGCTCTCTTATACTTCAGATGAATTGGTCAACTAACACAAAATGCAAACGGTTCAGGTAGTAACCAGCTGAACATAGATAGGTCTTCAGACAGTGAATTTTAGACACTAACCAATATATTATTCATATTGATTGGTCACAGGAGTGCAAACAGTTTCATGTTGTCTAGTCCTGAGTGGAGACCAAATTCTGTCGATCATATTTGCAATGCAACCAAGCTAGGAAGCTCAGCTTCGCGGTGCACATTATTAGATATTAGTTGATTAGAGGCAATCGGCATCAAGCCCTGGACCTAGGTTTCGTGCTTTTTGGCACTCGTCAGCAAGGCGTATCTGCGACCTCGATGGAACTGATGTCCCGCCTGAGATTCCAACCCGCGTCACCCAGTGTTGTAGTCAGCGACTTTACCACTGAGCTATTCGGGCCGCGACTGACCTCCTGTAGGACTGGCTTACATGTATTGACTGGTCACGGGAGTGTAGTCGCTGACTACAACACTGGGTGACGCGGGTTGGAATCTCAGGCGGGACATCAGTTCCATCGAGTTTGCAGATATGCCTTGCTGACGAGTGCCAAAAAGCACGAAACCTAGGTCCAGGGCTTGATGCCGATTGCCTCCAACCAACTAAAATACATTACTCAGTTAAAAGACTTTAGTGTTTACCATGAGTATTTAGCTCAAGTTAAAGATACACGACTAACTGTTGTTTGTTAACATGAATAACTTAGATAGGTCATACAATGCTTTCAAAATCTACCTAACTGAACAGGTTAGATATCGAATCTTAAATGGAAAATTATATTATCAGCGCCATTATGGAAACGTTAGCTCGAAACACGTGATTTTAAAAGTCATTTCTTCTTTCTATAGCTTACAACTTTCTCATACTGAACCCTAACTATTTGAAGGGATTTTCGAGGTACTTATTAGGCTAACTTCGTTTTCTGCCTCGTGTAACTTTATCCATATATCTTTGTAATTAGGATCTGTACCAATACTAAAAAATTATTAAAACTTATTTTGTTTATGTATATGTATAACTACACCTTTCTAAATTCTGTGTAACGTGTTTTACTTTACCTGCTGTTGTCGTGTATTTTGATGGTGCTTGTCAGTTAGGATGAGATCTATAACATCTTGGCCGAACAGAAGTGATTCAGATTTGCTGTTTGAGAATAGGAGGCTGTGAGCCTACATTAATCCTTCACCAGTAGATTTCTATGCTTGTTCTATCCCCTTTTGAGCTAGCCAATTCATGATGCTTACACAACTTCTTCTGGAAGTTGGTTCCAAGCGTTGATTACTGGATATGAAAACCAGTACTCTGCGGAGACTACGTTCGTTCCTTGCGTTTGTAGCCTCCTACTATGTCCTCTGAGGTGTTCCGACCTAGTGGGAAGAAAAAGCGAAGATAGATCAGATCAACAGTTATTTCTTAGAATCCTGTATAGCATGATTAGGTCTCCTCTCTGTCTGCTACAGGGATTTCCTGGGTTTTCCATATTAACATGAGAACTATTACCGTCGCGCATGCAGGGATCACAAAATGTTGACGCACCTTTAAGATGTGTTTACTGACAGATCTTTGATCTTCACTAGTCACTAGGCACTATTTATTTTGTTAAACGAATGAATATGCCATGCAAATTACTGAAAACAGAACACTATTATGTTTAAGACTAGTAAGTAAATCTTTGGCCTTCAAAGAAGTTGATGATAGACCACAGTTCAAGTTGAACTAAAATCAAGGACGAAACTACAAAAGACATCTTCACGTCAGTCATCAGGAAAAAATGGGAGATATTGAGCAACACTCGTGAAGAAACCTGGAACTCTTTGGAAGAGATGTGAGAGGTAACCTGAATAAATCTTGTTCGGAAGGAAGAAGATGCAACAAGACAATGAAGGGATCTCGACGGACACATGGAAGCTGATAGAGGAGGGAGAGGAAGATGGTGATGGTGAAGCAGAAGATGAACCAGTGCAATGCAGTGTGCAGTGCAGAGATGAACAACGAAAAGAGGAACTGAATACAACCTACAAAACACTACACTGGACAAAGAAGTGGAGAGGAATGCGCGCAAAGACAAAAGACACTTCTACGACAATCTGGCAAGTGAAGCTGAACAGGCCGCAGGCTGCAGGAGAGACCTGACAACACTGCATCAAATAATCAGGTTACTTGCTGTCTCTGAAGAGATCAATGCAGACGAAGCCAATCAGAGATAGTGAAGGAAAGCTCGCTACCAAAGAGGAGAAGCAAAGGAAACAATGTGCTGACCACTTCAGAAATCTCTCGAATCGACCACCACCACCACCTGTAACTCGTCAAGAATTACCACCAGCAGCCCAGCCACAGAACTATCAGTGAACACAAGCCCTCCTACAAAAACAGGAATGAAGTCCTGAATGCCATAAAGTTGCTGGGATTCGGGAAAGCAGTAGGACCAGATAGAATTCCTCCACAAGCACTGAAAACAGACTCAAAGACAACAGCGGACACGCTCACACCACTATCGCAGAAGGTTTGAAAGGAAGAAAAGGTACCTGCCAAGTGGAAGAAGGGCTACCTTTTTAAACTCCCAAAGAAGGGAGACCTAAGTCTTTTCAAGAACTGGCGTGAAATCATGCTGCTGTCCACCCCCAAGCAAAATATTATGCTGCATCATACTGGAGAGGCTAAAAGATGCGCTGGATTCAAAATTACGACCTGAATAGATTGGACCCAGGAATATTTGGATTTCGCCTATGATTTACACCTAATTTAGCACGAACTCGAAAATTTACAGGCAAAAACCAACACATTGAAAGAAGAGGCAGCAGAGACAGAACTTCAAGTGAATGTAGGAAGACAGAGGTGATGAAGAGATACTCAACCAACAACAACAACATCAGCAACAAGCACCAATCACCATGAACTGGAGAAACCTAAAAGAAATAGTCTCTTTCACCTACCTCTCTATCTAGGCAGCACCGTTTCAACCACAGGTGGCACGGATGAGGACGTCAAAGCCAGGATCGGAAAAGCAAGGCAAGTCTTCATTGGTCTGAAATCAATGTGATATCTACTGTACTCGGATTAAAGAATAATGTTGGGATTTTCAACACTACTTCAGTAAAGTCAGTGCTTCTATATGGTTCAGAAAGTTGGCGCGTTACGAAAAGCACTTCCAACAAACTACAGACATACATCAACAGCTGCTACCTACGCTCACTCAATACTGAAGATCAGATGGCCAGAATAATAAGAATAAGCAACAAGGAACTCTGGCTGTCAATGAACCAACCAAGAAGC
The DNA here is from genome assembly GCA_944470555.2 of Heterobilharzia americana. NCBI lineage: Eukaryota > Metazoa > Platyhelminthes > Trematoda > Strigeidida > Schistosomatidae > Heterobilharzia > Heterobilharzia americana. The sequence continues at coordinate 73,902,851 of OX104129.1, read as the reverse complement.
TGTCGTCCAACAAATATACAGAAGAATGTGGAGATAGGTTGTATTGGGCCTGCACTGAGAAAGAAGACTTTGGGGACATCACGCACTGGGCCAGGCCAGGCACTCGAGTGGAACCCATATGGGAAACGACGAGTTGGGCGTTCGTGGGTGACATGGAGATTGTGTGAGGAAGAAATGAAAACTTGTTGGCAGTGGTGGAGCGAGGTTGAAAAGACTACAGAGAAGTGAGTGAAGTGACAATGTGTTCCTGAAGCCCTATGTTCCACTAGGAACCCAAGGGACAGTAATAATAATAATAAGTAAACCTATGAGCTACCCAATTACTAGCTAAGTAATCTGTAAGACTCCAACGGGTGCTTTTAGTCTTGCAATTTTTGTTTTAATGTATGAATATTCATCCCCAAACAGAAACCATCTTGCATCTTCTTTGTGATGATCAACAACTGCTTATTTACAGTTCGTAGTTCAACCGTTTATAGCCAAATTAGTTATTAATTTCTTTTCTTAGAATAATTTTTATCTACAGACTAATGAATACACTGCTCTTCTGAGCATTTTTGTAGTCTAGCATGTTTTGTATTAAATCTTTGTTATCAGTACTTGCGTGTAAGTGAGGTACTGAGTAGTTCGGTACTGTTGCGCACCGAATCACGTAAGACTGGTTACCTGTCATGCATTATCATCTCAACCAGACTCTTGAAATTGACGCGCCTTAATTTCATTTGGTTTACAAGTTCTCAGTGTTGGTTATGACACTGTGACATTTCTAACAAACAGACTAAAGTGGAATCACAATCGACCACAGTGCCCAAGTTTTACCCCTATATTAATAAGACAGCTCTTTGTTTGTTGGCATACCTTCATATTCTTTTTCATTTTGTTTTCTTTTTAATATGTTGATTTGCATAGCATCGTGTAATTTTAAAAAGATTGAATTAGGAGACTCTATGACCTACATAGTTATTTCCGTAAAGCTCCTTAGTTTTTGAGCACGCAGACTATCAGTCTGGTTCACCTCAATCGAAGCTCACCTCTCCTTTGGGGGAAAGAGATCACAAGAAACTGAGTCCAACTTAGTTATTGTCAGTCTTCCGGATAGTATCGTTGAGGATCTTTATGGCGTTTTTGGTGACCCTGTCCTTAGCATTCATGGCCACCTAGAACAGGCTCTCATCAAAACTTTAGCCCATACAAACCGAAAGAAAAGGCAGGAACTATTTCAGAATGTTCAGCTGGGTGGTTATAGGTTTATGCGAATGCTACTACAGATGTATGAAGACAGCATTAAATTGTGTATAAACTTAAATTAGAAATTATGTTTCCTTTTCATAGCTTTTTACGCATTTTGTATATTCTTCCTAACACCTGTAAAAACGAATGTTGTTTATCTGTACTCTTTTGGTTGTGGCGGTTGTTACTGACTTTGCTGCTGCTGCTAAACGTGGGAATATAGTGTGCTTCTATCCATGTCAACTTCTGTCTCCGTGACTAATGTCTGTGGTAAATACTAAGTGATTGTCTTTGAATTTTACAGTACCTCTCAGCCTACTTATAAATATTACGACAATCAAGTCAACCAACGTTGACTGTGGAGAGCTAACAAGTATTGTCTTCCAAACTCTGGAGTACCCTAAGATGTGGTGTACAGACAACATTCAGTAACCCATTATTATCCATAATATGGACATTACTTTTTTGTGTTATAACGAATAACTTTTCGTCTTTTTGTAACAGCAAATCTGTTTTCGTAAATTATACGTAGTTTATCATTTTGGTTTACTTGACATCGTTCCGGGTCCCTACAAATGAGACATCACGTTTTGAATTTCAAGATCGACAATGCCTTCCCCAGACACCCATTTCTCCAATACTTTACACAGTCAATTCAACGTATCCTTGCCTCCTTCCATCGGTCTATGTCTAGAAAATTGCAGACAAAGCAGTACCAGCTACGCCGACTCAGAATGACATCAGCCATTAATACAGCTGTTAACATCAGACTATCACAAATGTAGTTATTTTTGTGGCAATAAATTCTAGCACATAACTGCTCATATTAATTAGCTATATGAGAAAATCTGCAGCATATACAGGGCTTTGGAGAACTACTGGTCGTCAAGCAACGATGTTCCTTGGCCCCAATGTAAATCTGCTTCTATGTGACCTTCAGCGTGGAATATTTTGGCACCACAGACGATATGGGGTCGATACGAAAACATGCAGCAAACACAAGAGTTCAATTTTAAATAGACGGGAAACGTTCAAGCAACCATATGTTTGCTAGTAAATGTGGATGCAGAAGCCATCACTTGTCACCATTACTACTTAAGGATCTGCCGTTATCTTATACGCTTCCTGGTGGACATTACGGAGGAAGCTGGTGTCATCTGACTTACAAGTGAAAAGTGACTGCAGTAAACCACACTGCGTTTTCTCGCCAACAACGGTTTGGCTTCATCGAAATATGGTTGAAAATCTCTTGATTACGCGCTGACATCTGTCATTAGCTTCCCTGAGTTCTCACTCTAACTGATTTGACGGCTAGTATCATACGTATGGATTTTCTATAGCGCCATCAGTTACTGGCAGATGCAAAAGTTGACCAATTAATTATACGACAGGAATTTCTGTCTTCTGCGTCGCCATTTTCACTCTTTTAATCAGTGCTGACATTTCCAGTCTTTATGCCTTCATTATTCAGTCGCTTCATGATATCAAACCAACATCTAACATGCCTTACGTTACGTATAACGTTTCACACAGCACGACAACAACTGATTTCCTAGTTTTGCCAATTCATGACGTTTATCCCGAAGACTGAATACAAGGCTGAATCCAAATACGTGTTGAAAATCATGGTAATCAGAACTTCCATCAACCCACAGTCTCGCTTGTGACTATATTGATATAAACTATCGGCCATGTGAAGACCGCCGAAAGCCCAATACTAAAGGAATTGCAGACTTCCACTAGGTGCCTCATATACATTACTTGACTGCTTCTCGGAAATGCACAGTTATTTTCGGCAAACGATCAGAAAATCACGTATCATCAAATACCAGTTCACCTAGACGACAGTGTCTGCTAGGTAGTTGTCATCACATCATTCCGCCCGTCGAAACTCCTCTTTGAGCTATGGAATGCTTAGCAAACGTTCCAGTGCTTCGTTCACGATATCTACCTCTGTCTAAACTCCTTTTTACCCCCAGCTGAATGATACTCTTACCACAAATTCATATGAAGACTCTCATCTTAGTCAATTAAAGTAAGTTTTTGCAAGGTTTTCTAAACGTTCACTGACTGTGTATCTGGCCAAATTCCAGCCTGACATTAGTTCACTGACTTATTTTGCACTTATAATTGTTGAGCATGACATTTACCCAACACCTGAAAATAGATAAGCAATTCAAGGTTTTTCGGCGTCAAAGTCCATCAGATCTCTGCGTACATTTCTTGAAATGGTGAGTTATTATTACTGTCTTTTCCCTCAGGGTGTTCATACGTTAACTGTGTAAACTGACACACTTAAATCTAAGTGGAAACTGAGGAAATGACTGCCATAGCACTGAAAGTATTTAAAACAATTAAAAACGCCGTAACAGAGTCGACGATGTTGGTTCATCAAGATGTAAACCCTACTGTCAGCAATATTGTTGACATTCACAACAGCGCTAATGACACATTATTGTAGCTGCTAACAGTAACAATAATTTATCTCTGAATTGACAGATGTATATAATTTTACAGAAGAATCTTTGGTAATATTTTTATCACCTCTTTTTCATCCTAGGTATTGGAAACTCCCAGTCTGAAAGGAAGAAGATTTTGTGTCATATACGAATAGTGCACTAAGAGTGAAGTGTTGAACTTTTATTATGCACTTAGGTTATCTGGCAGAAATGGACGTCATGTCTAGGGAAAATGTAAAAACATCACACAAAAAAGAGAGGGAAGTAATTCCGCAGGTCCATTCTCAAAAAAGTAATGTTGGTCTAATTACTCCAGCTTTCTCATTTGAGGGATCACGTATATAGAGGTGAGTAACATGGCAGATTCAATGTATTATTCAAAGAACACGCACCTCCAGGTTCATCGAAACGTCAGGGTATACTGTATAGACAATAATATGATGACAATATATTGTAGCGCATTCACCTTAGAGTTTCGATTTTAAGCTGCCTCACCTTTTCATTGTCCAGCTCTACAGTTTGTCAGTTATCTTTTATTACCAAATAAAGCAAATCCTGTGTACTTGCTGAGTCATCAGCTCACCGTTGCTCTCTTCCTTTTTTTCGTTTCCAGATTCTCTTGGCCACCGCTGCTCACACTGCTCTGCGCACCCCCTGCAACAGCGTACCTATCTACAGGCTAGAAGAAAACTTATCAGCAACCGGTCATTACAATATTACCTCCCTGATGAAACGTTCTATTTTTGTTTGTTCATGCTAAACTGAACACATGTCCACAATAGCCGCAATAATGCTTTGCACCACGTTTGGTAGCTCAGTGAACAATGGTCAAATTTCGCAGGATTTCGGAGTCAAGTAAGAGATTTCGCACCTGTGGATAAAGCTGTAAGTATTTCTCTGCATGTGTGCACACTGTTTACAGCTACAGTGAACGAGATGGTGCCGGTCAACCATTCGCAAGTACAACATTGCAGCAACTGCATGATTCCTTGAAACATGGGATGTCAAGGGGCTTCATGGAAGGATATTCATAGGATCCCATAAGGACGTTCATCACATGTTGCACATTTTCGAAAGAGTTGCCTGAATAACGATGGAGTGATGTTTAAGAATAGTACTGATGAGATATTGTAATTCTAATCTAATTTCACGTTTCAAAGTCCTACTTACAACAAGACCAGAGGAAACGGAGAGTGGGGAACCAAGGCACGAGGAAGTTATTTAAGTGTGTATTTTAACTTATGTACATGGTATATTATGCCTACTATTATGTGTGTAGCCTTAGATTTCATGTGTATATTCTGACTTAAATTATTGGATTTTATTGCATTGATAGCACTTTTGCACCGCTTGCTTTCTGCTCCCTAGAACTCTCAACTTAAACTGCCGCGCAGCACCTCCGAACGTAGGTTACTGCTTTATTTGCCGCCACTAAGCAAATTTTCGTCATTAATTTGTGTTCGTGCTTATCGTACTTATCAATCACATCACTATCAACGGTATTTACGCTTCAAGTGAATTGAGTCCTTAACATGTAATACGTCTGTCACGTCTCTGATATGAACAGTCCCGTAGAAGATTTCTTGTCTCACAATTGCAAGGTTTCGTCGTCACCAGCAATTGATATAGGAAAAATTGCTTTATTCAAGGCTTAGATGACCGTTTGGAAAATTCTGAACACTCAACTTCCTTTGGATACAGGGCGAACAGCTGTTGAATAATGAAGTAACGATCCTCCGTGCTATGTCCACGGCAGATCATTGCTTTCGGCTACCATCAGCTCAAACTCATTATGGACAGCGGCAGCTAGACGATGATCTTTGAGACTACACGTATATCTTTGAGCCTTATGATGTCGCACTAGTTCCCCTTACAGGGGCCTGATGACCTACGTTTTACGCTTATCAGCACAAAACAGAAGTCTTTCACTAAATACATACTCGGATGAAAACATAATAATTGTTGGCCTCCTGAAAGTTGCTTATGTTTATGTTGCTCCAACCTCTCCTCGAATGACAACACCAACAAAACCTATGCTTTATGATGCAGAGAAAAAATCAATGTAAATCCTGGACATTATGACGCGTTCAATGATGATATCACTAGTAGTAGTGGTAAAGCACGAATTAGGGAGGTTAAAATAAAAAAGGCTTGAATACTAAAACCTAGGTAACTTTGTGCTGATAAAGTCAGATTGTCCTACCGCTACATGTGACTGGTCAAAATAAAATAGAAAGTATCATGTAAGTATATGTGATGAACTAATAATGCAAACATGGGGTTAACGTTTTTTGCATGGGTTAAGGTCAAGTCAGACAGGGTCAAGTAGTAAACTAGTGGAGATGAAATAGGAATTGACTGTGGGGTTGGTTTTAAAAGGGGACGAAAACACAGAATTTTGGACAGGATCACATTGAATGGCGAAACAAATCAATGGCTACCACGGGAGTTGCAGGCTGACAAGTGGGTTCATAAGTCCAGTTTTATTCTTTCGAAGGTAATTGCTGCTGCAAATCTTGGTAGCCAAGCATTGTTTTGTTTGTAAATTATTTTAAATGCTTTTGAGATTTGGACGTCGTGGACTCTGTCCGTCAGATGTTCAGTGATGGAACTTTTAAGATACTTTTGCCTCTTTAAGCTTGACGCGCATGGATGAGTTCTCGATCATAGTTGAAAATCCACATCTTTTGAAATTTATTTCATTTGTGAATCAAAGGCCAAAAAGAGACAACTATTTCCTCACTGGAGCCTTTAGGGTCGTTTATCGCCCTAGGAGACTAAAGCTTTAAAGTTCCACTGATTCTATAATACACCCTTCATGCCGAAGGAAGGACGGGAGAGGAGCTCATAGGTAGCAACCTGGAGGGAATATCTAAAATTGCAGGCCCCAAAGGTCTCCATACTGTCACCGTGAGTGGGACTTCCTTAGGAAGACAACAAGTTCTGCGAGTATCGTAACCCAGATGTATTTACTAAAGCCTAGGATGAGCTACAACCTTAAACAGAAGCTAACCAGGATGGTGTTTTCGTCTTCACGAACGGTAGTATTAACAGTGAAGTTACTCTGGACAGGCAAAAATCGTTTGCTACCAGGAGTCTGCTTGCACCCTAGAAGGTCAGTAAGCTAAGAGCTACAGCGGAAGCAGAAACGAAGAGCTGGTTTTCCATACTCAGAAGCAGAAAACGGAGACTTAGTGAGAAATTTCACAGCAGCGAACCAGCCCCTCATTCCCCCTGCCAAAGGATTTATCCAGAAGCCGGAATGTATCGAGGCCTTAGTTGGCACATCCTAAGTAGACAGCATAAACTGCATCCATGCAAATGCACATAGTTGGCTCAATAAACTCCGTGAACTGCGGAAACTAAGCTATGCAAATAGTACTAACCTCATCAGCACCAGTGAGACATGGTTTTTATGAAAATTTCAGATCGGAGGGTGGCTTAACGTTAAACCGAACCATGGCAGCTGGTAATGTGGTTCTGGTAGTAGGATGCAATATTCACTTTCCTACGGCCTACTATCTATACACCAAGTGACTCTAGTATCTCCAAGGGAATGTCCGGTTCCTTGTAGGACTTTTCAAGGAGGTCACGCTGTAAATGGGGTTATTCACCCTGACAGATGAAGGGTCTATTGAAAGTAGTCTTGCCATCTCCTGTCATCCCGGCGGAAGTAGCCATCTAACTGTCAGGTCACGGTAAACCTTTAAGAGCAAATGAAATGAGGTCAAAATGAGCCTTGCTGGGACCCCAGAAGGAACAGCGTCTAGCCCTCTGATGAGCTATGGAACGAATCACATTTGGAAGGAGGTGTCCAGCGGAGATCCATGTGTCACAAAACCGCGTATACTGTCCACTGTACTAGGAGTATGGGGTAAGGGTGGTCACACATATTTCAAGTCAAAAAGACATCAACGTGTTTAACACAAAGGGAATTAGGACAAATGCAAGCATGTACTAGGACACTATCAACGGACGCGCACTGGCAAAAATTAGACAGAAGGCACGTTTTTTAACTCATCCAAATCGTCTGTTTTGCCTCATCACATTGATGTGACAGGCAGTAACAGGAGCCCTAAATAAGTAGAATACGAGTGGGCGACTAATGAAGATGGTGAAGCAGCAGAATTCTTGGTTCGTCAGCATTTACAGATCCTCCCACCGCTGACCACCTACCGAGGCCTTGGGGAATGTTTCGCTAGCCAAGCGGGGCTATGGTTGTTGATCAGAACGTTTGGCTAGTACAAAGCAAGTTACCACCGCCTCCAAAGTTTACTTCTTTGCAACTAGTAAAAACCTATGCCATCACCGTGATAAAGAGTACAGATCTTGGTCGAACTTCTCACCGGATTACCTAAGATTCTTTTATCTGATAGGTAGTTGCCGATCCTTGGTGGGCTACGTCGAACTTCAAGAGCCTTATTTCTGAGCAACACGAAGAAGTATGGGCCGATGACCTTCTTTTCAGTACCTCTAAAGTAATGGCACCCTTTCCTGTGATCGCCAGTCGGACAACCCCGCACCAACTGACTTCCCTAGGCCCCAAGGGCACGACTGTAAAAAAGGATGCCCTTGCAATAGCAACTTGTTAACCACGCCCGTATGAATTAATATCACTAGTGGTCTGAGTAAAAACTAATAATTTCCATTCGAAATTTTATAAAGAACTTCGTCGTGACAGACATGAACACCTGGTTCGTGGATAAAGGCTAACCGGGAATCACTCGCCGCCAACGGTACGGCTGCCTTCGTATTTACGAGGCCACGTGTTCAGCATCCGTGCAGCTTCTGTCTGAAAAAATGCGTCCAACTGTAGTTCTACGCTTTCCACTGTTAGGGTTTCTTCTCTTCCCACTGTAAATCAACAACCCGTCTCAACGACTATCTACTGCAATCCCTTTTCGTCGGCATACAACTATGGAGAAAAATTCAGTCATAAAAATGAAGTTATCCTATAGGGCTGTATGATTCCATCCAGTAAGTGAGCGAATGAAATAAGACCGCATTTAGTCCTGAGAAGTATATTTCCTTGTACCCAAGTCTCCTTGACATGGAGAGAGAGAGAGCGGGAAATATTGCGGTATTTAAGTTCCACGAAACTAAAATACTCTGGTAACTATGACAGAAACGCATTTCTTTTCAAACTGGTCCAAGCTACTCTTTCGTAAAGTTTTCCACCTTTCGATTACACACGTTTTTCTCAGGTTTTCAATAGCATTTTGCCTTTCTTCCATCACCAATGGGAGACAAGGTCATTTTCGAAAGAAAGCAGGGGAGGTCCGCATCATCTGTCTAACAACTTGGACCTGAAGTCCTCAAGTAGAGGCTGGTATTGTTTGGTTTATTTCCTATAAGATGGCAAAGGCCAAGAGTGATTTCGAAAGTCGCGTATAATTTGCTGAAAACCAAATTATTTCCACTCGCATCTATCTTCCTGGACCAGGTAGACCGGCAATTGCAAAAGACTGGTCAGCCTACGTCCAACGATTCTTCGTAGACTGACAGCGTCAATAGACAGGCGCGTTGCATGGAAACCACCTAGGAGGATTATACTGCCAAACGCCGCGGGTCTAAGGTCGTCGCTGCTGGCCGCTGCATCAAAATTATGGCTTTTGAACAGATTCCTTGATTTGATAGGGTGAACGCCATGACTGATAAGCACCGCAAAATAATCAAGGTAGGCGAAGACACGCAGGCTGTTGTGGCGAATAGCTTCGCTAACTAAAGCGAATCAGACCACGGAGAGATTTTATGCCCCCCACCCGCATCAGCAGGAAACCAATAATAGCAATAATAACACTTTTCGATGGTAATAATGATATTAATTCCTAAAATATAGTCAGTTACGAATAAGTTACCACATAGACTACATGTATCCCTACGGCAGGTAACCCCAACCCCCACCCATTGTCTTTTGGAAGATATAAGCTCTGCACGTTCACATAACAGAACATCCTAACAGAATAAGTATGCAAAAATTTACAAGTTGGACAAGTGGAGACATTGTCCTCTCAACAAAAAAACAGGTTTGTATCTCAAAGTCACATGCATTACCTGGAAAAAATTAGGCTTTCAGCTAATACTTCCATCGTAACAGTTAGTACTTGTTGCTTGGGGTAATGATGAAACGTTCATGAGGGAATATATACACGAGTTGTTCATTTACTGTACCTCACTGATGAGTCCAGAAACGTATAATTCATGTACGTTAGTACCATTCCGTGTCAAAGATTTATAATCTTTCTAAGTATTAGGACTAAGAGCCAGACATCTCCATTTTTCCAACCTCAGCACCAAGAAGCTGTAGACTTGCTTTAATGCATCTAGTGAAGTTCTAGGACATCTCACTCACCTTTTTCACAGGTCGTGACGGCCTTGTGGTAGGTAAGTGTTGGACTTTCCTAATCACTTTCATAATGAACAAATCCTAGAATGAATGATTATGAATTTGTCGTCGGAAGAGCATTCTTTGTTTCTGTTCGTTGTAGTTAGGTATTGTGAAGGCGGTGACTCTGGCTACCCTCCATGGAGGGTAGTTTCAGCCATGGTCTGTTCCCTAAAAGGTTATTTTTCGATGACGGCCGAGGCAACGTCCAGAACTTAATAGCTTTTCTACAACCAGAAGGAACAGAAACAGAGCAGCAAGCGGAGGAAGAAGCAGGAATTCTAATAACGAGTGTTTCCTGTGTTCATATTTCTCCTTACTTGACTTTCTTTGCTACGGCGTTCACTTTGTGTGCTTTCTCTGTTGAACACTGAAGAATATAAACTTCATGCTATTGTTTGGCGTGGAACTCTTATTTTTGATTATCACGTCATGCAGAGCGGAACGTGCTTTTAGTTTGAGGCGACAACTTATAGAAGTTACCCTAAACCTTCATATGAAAGGGCTGTGCAGGTGAGGTGGGTGTCTCATTATACATTAAGAGGCCCTAGTATATGAAATGTCATAGAGGACAGTCTTAGCACACTCAGTAAACCGGATGAGTTGCCATATGATAAGTTAACTAGTAACCGACTAAATTCAGATATTGATTTGAAGGCCCTCACTTTAACAGGAAGTCCGTTCTACATTCGAGAGAATTTGGCGGTGAAAACACTTGCGCACAAGCAGCATTTAAAAGCGTTCATTGTGACGCTGTGGGCGTCGTTACACAGACCATGACAAGTGTTCTGTTCGGACTGAAACCTACAACTGGCAGTTAAAGTAAATTTGTGTACTGCATTGAAGCGTCAGGCAAATTTTGAGTCTTCCCATCCAAAGCGGTTCTAGATTTACGGTTCTGCAGCTGGAGCTGTAGTCCTGTTTGCGATCGTGTCCTAGTAATCCAGCTGTAAAATACCCATGGACACCCTTTATTTTTAGTTTGTTTTTTGTGCGGATACTACTCGGTATAAATGAACAATATTCTGATGGTGGACGTAAGCAGGTTTGAACGGCAGCAACGTGACTTCTTTGAGGTGAAAGTGGCGGAATACACAACCCATTAGGATCCCAAATCTTACGAGTCTGTGGAGTGACCTGTCCAGAAAATGTGAGACCCCTAAAAATCTTAGTCCAAAACCACACAGAATTTTGATAACAGGTAGTTTCCTAGAATGACCAAGGACCACATTTTCCAGCCTGAATACAGCGAGTGCTCAGAAGGCACAACAGGCAACCTCCTCCAGTTCCTCTAGTCACATGGAAAATGTATGCGTACCAACGCTTGTTTCTTCATCTAGCATATTTGCATGACACTAAGACCCAGCGATAATTATTAAAGCCGGTTTAAATATAAGTGCGATTTCTCTTAATATCGATAGTTTCCAGGGGATAGATCTTACATTTGTGAGAACGATGCCCAAGCAATAAAAATAATGATATATTTCATGCAATATAAGTTACATGAAAACGAGCCAGTTTACAGGTTTGATCATTTTGGTAATGTGAACTGACTGTTATGTACAGTGGCAAGCTACACAATGGACACCGTTCTTTCCGGTACATAAAAGATGTGTCTAGAGTAGGAACGTCAATGCTTTGCAAACAACAAAGAATGAAACAGATAAACACCAGCATAATTGTTCATCATGCTGAGGCAAGCTCAGTCCGAAAGTAGGAATCATTCGGCTATTGTTTGAATCTTCCAACATTCTTGAAGGTAGGGCGGGTAGCACAGCTGTGACCTTGGGCTCCACGCCTTCGTCATAAGGTCTAGATAGCATAGTGAGCGCTGACAAATTAAACTACTAGGATTCCATATGGATGAAGCACTAGTCGGGTAAACCTGAAAAATGAATAACAAAAGCAAGCAGCAGGCGAAATTCGAAACAGGAACACAGAAATACTACTCAGAAGTACATCTACCATGGTACATGTAGGCGAGTTCACTGTACTGACCACAAAAAATACTTGAAGAGGTGTCAAACCTACTGTTTATAGATAATTTTATGGGGAAGAAGATGAAGGTGCATACAAAAGTAGTGGAAACTAAACTGAAGCCGAAGACATCACTATCGAATAGAGAGAATAGAAGATTTTGAACCAGGCATTAGCCTATATATAGAAAACCTATGTATAAAAGTCTAATGAAGTTATAAACATTTGAATGGAACTCATGCTTTTCGCTGCAACGGTAACCACACTTTATATAGTCATGAGAGAGGGATGATCATGGTGTTGCCTGTTGACTGTTACCATATCAGGATTATAGAGACAATATGGTGGTGCATGGTGAGCTGAGCTAGTAGACCTGGAGGACTTTTTTCTTGTGACCTCATTCTTTTTACCATTATTTTGTCGTCGTGAGTACAAGAGCAGTATGTTTCATAAAGATACCACCATAGAGGCAAGGATAGTTAAAGTTTACCTCCCTGTCATCATGCCCCCTGGTCAGTCATCACCATCTTCGCACATTTTCACGTAATTTTTTAAATAATTTTCTGCTTCGCTCAATAGAGTTGATGGTTACGAGGATATTTCCAGCTTACTGTTAGCTGGCTAAGACAGTGCATACATTATTGACTCAATCGTCCTTTGGCATGTACCACATGTCACGCAACACTTATGACCATTATACCTCTACTCATGCAACGGTCAAGTTTGATATATCACGCAAAACTGACTTGCACTACCGCACAGCACAAAGACTCCTAGCTTATTACAAAGAGAAAAGGGAACAGTGGGTGGAATTTTTAGTTGTAGGAGGGGTTAAGAGTAGCTGAACTATGGCAACATTGAGATTAGGAACAGTAACTAGCATCAAAAACAATTACCACAAATTTGCATAGAATATTATGTAATTCAACAAAAATAACTCACCGTCTGATAAATTTTCAGGTGGTTGCATTGAGTTATTGTGTACTGGACTCTAGATGTTTGGTGGGCCAATAAGGAGCGTGGTGTCGTCTATATAGGGTACATCAAGAATGCTGCATACTCCAAGTTCATTGGGGTAGTGGTTCAAGTTCGACTGAAATTGAGATATGGTCTTGCAGCATCGGACATCATGCGGCAGTCTGTTCCAAATGTCAGCATAACGAGTTGTGAAAAATGAAGACTTGAGCTGTTTGGACCCACATGGTAGTGTGACTAGGCAGTCTTCACCTCTAAGACTGTACGGCTTTTTGCTGGCGAGCCTTACTGTATCCACATCGATAGTCACTTCATATTGTAGAATTTACAGAAAATGCTGAGGTTCAACTTCATTTGCCTTAACCACATAGGCTTTGAGCGATTAGCACGACATCTGCCCCTATGTGAATCACCTGAGGAGATAGTTCCGGTAAAGTGTCGTTGAGTTTTCTCTATTTTCTGGCTGTCACTAGACGCAAGCAACTAAGTATGATAAGATGGTATTCTAGTAATGTTCGCACATACATCTTATATAGAATCAGTTTGGTTTCATTCAGGCTAAAGTTCCGGTGAGTGAAGCCGATGAGGTGGCGTGATTTGGAGCACTGAGCCGTTGCGTGTTCTGTAAAGGAAATCACTGGAGTACCTTATTACAAGGCCGCAAATACTTTTGAGCTGTTGGAGTGCAGTGTTGTTCAGTCGAAGATTAGTCATCACGCTTTGTCCACCGAAGGGCAAAAAGCCGGACTTCTGTGTATTCAGAGGCAGTAGCCACGTGTCACACCATCTTTGTAGCTTGTCGAGATCGTTTTGTATGGTGGTATTGATGCTGTTGCAGTTGAGGTGAAAAGTGTACACCACTTTCAGGTCATCTGCAAAGAGAAAGGTTTTCTCTGGTTGAAAGCAGGCGCATATATCATCTATATACGTTATGAAGAGAAGGGGTCCAAGGACAGAGCCATGGATAACTCCACTGGTGATATTTTCGGGAAGGGAACAATGGCAGCCTGTTTTGACAACTTGGATGTGGTTCAACAGAAATGAGCCGATCCAGTCATGCAACTTGCCACTTATTCCAAATGAATTCAATTTCCGAAGGGGCGAGGAGCGATGCACTTTGTCAAAGGCTTTGGTGAAATCAAAGTAAGGCGAGACAACCACGTTTCCATCGTCTCTACTGTTAATTACGTGTTCGGAGGATTCTAGGTGATACGTGATGCAAGATTTCCTAGACAGAAATCCATGCTGCGAGGAATTCATAAGTTTGTGATCTGAAAGGTGAGGAACGATGGCGTTTTTCACCACTTTCTCCATTATACGTGAGAGGACAGATGTTGTGTTGGTGGGGGTGGTAATTCTCCGGGTAGAGTCTGGGGCCTTTCTTAAAGCACGGAGTAATATGACTAGTCTTCCGCGAAACTGGGAAAGTTCCGGAGTTTAGGGACAGGCTGAATATTTTGCTAGCAATATGGGGAAGTCCGCACTGTCATTTTTAATGGAAATCCCAGGTATCCTTCTACTCCCCCACTAAGAGAGGGTTTCGGTGAGTTTATTGCGTCACGTACGTTGCTTAGGTTAAACTCAACTTCTGAGATTTCATGTGCTCCAGTGTCATTGAGTGTAGCAAGGCTGCGATTACAATTAGTGAAAGCAAGGCTTAACGTTTTGCCCAGTATTTCACATCTCTGTGGGGTTTGCAACAATCTTGTTGCCTACTTCAACATATCAGCATGTCAGGTTTATTACAGAGTTTCCTTTTAAGAGAAGTGGCAAGCAGACCAGTTTTATTTGCATGTTTCAGAATTTTATTTTCAGTAAGGGTTTCACCTTTTCGTCTGTAAACTTCTAGGTCACTGAAAACTGCGTGGATACTAAGAACCGCAGAAAAGTCATATGATGAGAGAAACTTTTTTCGCAGCTTCCTTAGTCTTCGCTTGAATGTGACAGGATGTAGTCTTTGATGTTAGTATGCAACTTTTGCGCTTTCTTTGGGGCTATAGACTCGAGACAAATGTTTGAATTGAGATAGAAGTTCGCAAGAGAGTTGTTCAGATCACCAGATGAAAGGGCCTCGTTCCACTCCAGACAGCGTATCAATTATTGTGAGCTTCTCCAATCGACGTTAACAAAATTTCTGAGAACGAGTGTTGTAGGCCCCAGTAATGTGGGAGTGCACCTACATAGCGCAAAGAGTTGGCAGGCTACAACCTTGTGGTCACTTCCCGGGAATTGGGTGCTAGTATGAATGGTGAATGGTGGTGCGTTGTTTAAAAAAATCAGGTCAAGTATGTTATATCGTCCAGTACAGCTGGTAACAACCTGAACCCATCCATTGATTTCTAAGGTTTGAAAGAATGGCTTGAAACGAGATGGTCCTTGCAGTGTCTCCCATATGATATCCGGCATATTAAAATCACCACTACTACTGTACAAATTGATAAGGATGATAGCGCTTTAAATATTTTGTTGAAACGTTCGTCAACGGCAGGCCCGGCATGCGGTGACCTATATAGGCAACCAACGGTAATTTTGTAGTGTGGGCGAGCGTTGATATTTAGGAATACTGCATCATCTAATAGGTCCCAACACAACGGGAAGGCATTCGAAGATAAAAATCAGGGCGAACATAGACGATGCAACCTCCATCTTTAGAAGCACTGCGGTCATTACGATACAAGTTGTAATTATCTAACGCCAGACTGAGGTTTGAGGTACCTGACGTACACCAAGCTTCAGTGATTAAAATGCAGGATGGTTTGATCAAGTAAGCTAGAGATTTTAGATAATTTAGCCTATTGCAAATTGAACGTGAGTTGAACAGAAGAACAGAGAATTCTGGTGGACTATAAGAAGGCTTAGGCCATTAACGAGATGGGATAAAAAGTGTTCTTTCATGGTCATCATTTGAGCCAACGGGATGTGGGGTGGGAAATGTCGGGATAAAGGCAAGTTCCTTAGCGCTGCATGCCGGACTACCCATTGTTGCCTCAGACGATAACCGACCATTTATTGGCTTGGGGAATGGGAAGGTGCCGTTATGGTATTTCTGCCGCTGAACCGGCGGCTGGCTGTAGCCGATAGCAGTTGACTCGAGTATGTCATCATCTGCATGGCTAGAAAGGCTATTATTTTGTGAAGCCCGAAAAAGATGGGTTTTCCGGGAGGTTCAAGAGCTTAGATTCTTCAAGAACGCTGGAGAGGCGTCACGCCAGCTTTTATGTCATAGCTGGGGTGGATATAAGTTCCCTTATTCCGAAAGCTCAGGGGGATAGTTTTGGGTCTATTCACATTGGGTTGTGAGCTAAAATGCGTTGGTGGTGCCCTGGGGTTATATCCCCGGGTAGACGGAAACTGTACGGTGGGGTGTGATGGAAAAAACCTGTCGTTATTCCTTGAAACCGAACTCCCCGGTTTAAATGGTTTGGGCTGTCTGTGGTACGCTTTACTCGCGCTCCCACAACTGAACAGCTGAACCTCATTATAGCTGGATGAGATGGTCTTATTTCCTGTTTCTGGGCAAGGAGTGTTTTTATGACTATCTTTGCGTGGGAATGAACCAACCCGAGAGAGATTCATGGCGCTGTGTGCCACCAGGCGATTGGGGCTTCTTAATTTCTCTGGGTAGCATTTTTTGTTGTTAAAACGTTTAGATTTCCAAGACGTTTCGCATAGAGATACTGCATTCAGCAACAAAGCCGATGAGGCCGGTTGCACAGACTGGTCTACGTGTGCGGTAAAAGCGGACTGAACGCCTCGGGATCTCCGTGGTTCATCACTAAGATTTATGTTGTCATCTAGGTCTATGGATATTATATTAGTGCATGCTGGTGGTATGGAGTCAGCATTTCCTATGCTCCCTGTTGTATTTATAGGTTCTTCACTGGTAACTAAGGGTGCAAAGATCAGTAAAGTTCTAGTTAGCCTGTCATCCTCACAACTCGTTGACTGCCTTCCACTTTCATTGTCTCGTGGTTTTGGCGAAACTTGCGAAGTCAGTCCCCCACGGAATTTCCGTGTGAGACGCTGACAAGAAGTTAGGTCAGGAGATATCTTAACGTTGCTATATAGTCTTGTGGATGCTATAATTCTGTGAGAGCCAGAGAAGTGTTTTGCATTGCACAGCGAGTTAAACTGAAATAGAACAGGACATGGGAACCCGGTTGTTCTCTTCCTTAGGCGACGAACAATACAAGCTGAGCCAGCCAAGCCGCATGCTTGTAAACAATCAGCCTTAACTCGCTCTGGTGGGGAATTGTCAAGGATGTTGAAGACTACTGAGTTGTAGGAGGATCACATTCGGTTGCTTACCTCACTGGCTACAAAGTCGACCAATCTCTCGCATTTTAGTAGACTGTCAAGCAGGGAGTCAATTTTGAGGTCTAACAAATACGTCAGTGGGAGGAGACATTCCATTTTACACTGCATGTGAATAGATAGAATAAATACCTTTGTTCTCAAGTTATGAAGTTAACATGAGAGAAGCCAGTTTACAGGCCTCGTCAAATTGATAATTACGGAGGAACATAAAAGGTTCTAGCAGTATTGAATGATACAGAGGGAGGACATAAAACTCGATCATGATACCAAGTGTCTAAATGTCATGAAAATAGCTGGAAAATATCACTTTGCAGTACATACACATCGTTCTGAGTTTAGGTCATTTCTGCTCACAATTCTTTCCTCACATCAAACGGCGCAGTATTTGGTGTTTGCGTTGTGAGTAGTCGACATGATTGACCTATCTACAAGACCAAGTGTTTCATCAGATAAACGTCTGTTCCAACAGCAATTCTTATGTTCGTAGATTTATTGATTAATAATGATTTACTTCAATGATTTCAGGAGTAAGTAAGTATCCATACAATCATTTAATCCTGGTGAATGCCTAAGTTTAGGCGTTTCTCACTCTTCAAGTGCTACCTTTTCCAGCAATTCAGATTGGTAGTACTGAAAACATTTGTTGTGGTGCGAGTAATTAAAGGGTGGAAGAATCGTCGTTCAACAGTGGTGAATATTACACATGTGCAAAACTTCATGGACTTAAGTCTATGAATTCACATTAAAGTATGCAACATTGTCAAGGAGATACATTGGCTGTTAATTGACTTCTATGAGATGGATTGATACAAGACAAGGTACTAGAGAAATCTGTTACATAGCATTATTATGGATGTGTTGCTGTTAGGTAAAGTGATCTGTCGAGTTTGATTGTTCATCCAGATTTCCGCTGCATTTGTCACGGACCAGAAATCTGAGACCAGCTATTGTGCTTAAGGTTTTGTATGTGGCAACATTTAGGGTACTGGTAGGGAGGTGAGTCGGTTGGTAAGCTGTTCAAGAAAGAGGAAAATGGGAAATCAGGGCTAGCCAGTTGGATACCTCTAACATCAGTTCCCAGTATTAGGTGTGAAGTAGGATTTCCAGTAAGTTGATACTTTTCGACCAAACTAATGCTTAGGACTTTCTCGTCAGGCTGATGCTGGAAAGGGAAGAGAAAAGAAAGCGCAAGGAGAAACTGGACAATGAAATACCACGTAAAACAAACTGGGAGGAGAGAAGCTCTTGTCTTTTTAAGGTCATTCGAGCCATCTGTAAACTTTAATTTATTCGTATGAGAATGAATCTTCTTTCTTTCCTATATGAAGTTCACACGAGTTGTCAGATAGGCAGTTTTTGTTGGCAAACTTAAAGGGAGCACTGGTTGTGTATTTGTACTGCACAATCCGACCAGATGGACTAGTAATCAAACACCCTTCATGAGTCCATTGAGGTAAAAAGTACTTGAGATTTATGATAGCTTTACTCTATAAGTTTAGAGGTCCCAGTATGCTCTCATTAGTCCAGAACTTATGTATAATGCCTGGGAGAGTGATAGACTGACCGTCTGTTAGGAGCTTATTAAGTGCAGAAAGAGGGTTAAATAATGTGCCTGCAGTACGTATTTCCTCAGGAAGTCTATTCCAGATGTGAGAGAACTTATTGATGAAGAAGTTTCTTTGCAGTTTGGTCCTACAACACTCATTTCCCGTTAATAGGTTGTGATTACGCAAATAGTGAGTAGATGTTACGACTATTTTAATTTCCGGGTTACATGAGTGCACTTGCTTACGAAGTAATCTATGGTAAAATATAATATTCATTCTAAGTTGCCTCTTCCAGAGAGGTTCCAGTCCTAGCATGTCGCATCTCGAGATGTAGTCTAGGCTGCAGTCAGCTCCTAGTGTTCTTAGTGTAAAGTGACGTTGTACTCCTTCAATTTTTCCTTTGTCGCTTATGCGAAGGCCACTTAAGATAAACGGGCAGCACTCTAAAATGGGACGGATGCTCACTTTGTAGAGAAGGACCCTTGATTCGGTGCTGTAAAAGTTACGGACGATGCATCCAAGGAGTCTACATGACTTAGATGTGATAGAAACCGTCTGCTCAGAGAATGTTAAGTCACTGGGACATCCAAGACCAAGATCTAGCACTGAAGAACGTCTAGGTAGTTTTTGCTTACATACTTCGAGAGACACATCTAGGTTATCGCTGCATATAAATGAACGTTTCATTCTCGTGTTAAAAAAAGGATTTTAACATTAGGGAAGCCAGTTTACGGGCTTCATCACGTTGATACATCTCAAAATATCCACAAGACTTGAGCCCTGATTGGTACTGATGGAATGTCATTTGACTCAATTAAAAAAAACCGCCGAAGGTCCTGCTAGTTATTAAATGAACGAGGAAATATTGCTTTACAGCGTACATAGGGTTTTAAATTTTAGATAACAGTAAATGTCGCCTTCATTTAACAGGCTTAACATGAGGGATACCAGTTTACAAGCACTGTCAAATTCATAACCTTTGAAAGTATCTAGTATTAAATAATTTACATATCAAGTCATTAGTGTGCATAATCTTATTGAAATTTGCTGAAATTCATGAGACGGATATGGATTGCAATCTCCCATCACATAGATAAGTTCCATTATCAATATCAAAAGCGCGCAGTGTTCAAAGTTTGCGTTATAACCAACCGAAGTTGTTAGTCCATCCGCATAGTTTGCTGATCAGTAATATAATAGTTTATTACTTAGAATGGTCTTCAGTTTTTAGTTTGCTAACCACAAAGGACCCAGTTATACAATCTGGAGTATCAATAAAGTATCCACAGTTATATCACCAAAGTGTATGGATATGTCAGTGCACATCCAGGACACCATGTTACTTTTAAAGGTGATATAGATTAATTCTGCTGGGAAAACTTGTTGTATTGGATGAAAATAGGTGTTGAAACAGTCAATAGTCCATAGACTTCGAGCATCTTTTGTATTAGCATAGGCGGCATCATTCGAGAAGTATATTTGATGCGTAGTAAGTTCCATATGCTAAGCCAACCACGTTTATCAATGTTGAACTTGAGATGGGACTCGTCACACCATTTAGCAGCTTCACCTAATTCTTGTTGAACAGTAGACAGCGCATTACCTAGTTCATGGGTGTGACATGAGTATACAACCTTAAGGTCGTCAACGTATAGGAATGTTTCCCCTACAGTGAAGCACTTGCACACACCATTAACATAAGTTATGAACAACAAAGGTCCAAGGACACTACCATGTGTTACTCCACTAGTTATGAGCCTAGGTGTAGGCTGCATAGAATTTACTTTGATGATTTGGCTCCGATCACTAAGAAATGATTTCAGCCAATGAAGTAAAGGGTCCTGGATGCCAATCGATTGTAGCTTATCAAAGAGAATACTGTGTGGCACCTTGTCAAATGCCTTTGATATATCAAAGTATAGAACAATGACGATTTTACGTGCCTCACGGCCACTTGTGATGAGGTTGAAGAGGTCGGAATGACAAGTAACACAAGACCTGTTTTTAATGAAACCATGCTGAGGCCTTGTGATGCAGTTTTCGCCAAGTAGGTAGTCAGGCATGCCGCTCTTAATCACTTTTTCCATGATTCGGGAGACGACTGGGGTTATGTTGATAGGTCTGTAGTCCCCAACATTCGCTTTGTCACCGGACTTGTAGCAAGGAATTATAGAGCTAGTTTTCCACTCACCAGGATACTCTCCACCTTCCACCGATAGTGTGAATATCTTAAGCAAGAACAGCGGCATATCATCACCACTATTTCTGATGACTATTGAGTTTAGGCCATCTACCCCCGTACCTGTTGATAGTTTCAGGCTTTTGATAGCCTTAGTGATACTTTTGACAGTGAACTCCACTCCAGTGTATGAACTAGCGGTAATTGGAGTAAAGCTAGTGGAGTTGAGGGTATTAGGGTTGAAATTGGCGAATGATTCGCTAAACAGTCCACTGATCTTGAGGAGATCGTTGTGTACCACCCCATTATGTAGTAGATAGGCTACATCCGTTGATGTCTGCAGACGTTTACTCAGGAGGGATATCAACTTGTGTATTCTAGAGCCACTTTTGAGGGCGACGATCTCTTCGTTTACTGCGTGTTTCGCACGCAGTGTCTTGATAGATTCGTAAGTCCCACAAATTGAGTGCAGTGACATGAAGTCTTCCGACGAGTGGTAATGTGATGATAATTTCCGAAGTTTATTGCGGAATATTTTAGGAATACGTGGGTCTGGCTCCTTATGAACCCTAACTGTTTTCACAGGAGCAACAGTATCTAGACACAGCTCTATATTTCTGTAGAGAAGTGAGTGTGTATGTTAATGAGGCTGTGGTAAAGTGGTAATCCCATGGAGAGCACCCGAGCAGCTCGATGAGTACTTCCCACTGCATGTTCTTATAGCTTCTATGCCGAGTATAATTTGGAGGTTGTTTATTCTCATTGGGAGGAAGAACTGGTAAGCAACAGAATACCATCCTATGGTCACTGTTAGAAAATCCACTACTAATGTGGGTAGTGACAGGGATGATGTCACAGCAAAAGAGTAGGTCCAGTATACTATCTCCACGCCTGGGTTGCTGAATTTATTGCTTCCAGCTATATATATCTGTGACAGCAAGCATTTCATCAAATCGTCGTGGTCCGCGAGCGACCACCCAGTTAACCCCAGGTAAGTTAAAGTCGCCTGCAATCAATTTGAAGTCAACAGTGAGGGATCCAGCGTGGGCAAATGATCTAGCCATCAGTTCATCATTCTCTTTTGTTGAACATGGCGCTCTATACGCACAGCCTATGAGGATTTTGTGGCTGATACCATTGATAACGATCCAATGTGAGTCCGGCAGATCACTGAAGATATCATCTCCAATCTCATTTGAGGTAGCAAGGCTACACACAGATCAAACAGCCTCCACCACGCTTGTGTTCACGGTTAGTTTGATACGAGTATAACCATCTATACAGGTCCACGTCTAGGATTGAGTCAGCACGCCATGATTCAGTAACTAATAGTGCAGTGGGTTGGGCTAGCCAAGCCATTGTTCTAAGACCGGATATTTTCCTAAGTAACTAGCAGGCATTAATAAGTAGAAGCGTGAAAAGGCTACTATGGCTTGCAGATTAACTTACTATGTCTCTTAAGCCTCGGTAAGAGGAAGAATTTCTGGTATTCAGTCCGCTAGACGATACACTACCTATGTCTCGGATGTGACAGGACTCAACAGAGGGGTGTGACTGGTGAGTTTCTGTCTCTCACAAGCATTTGATTACTTAGTTTTTCACGGCACTTATAGGTTGTTAACGTGCACCCCTTCTTTACTATTGGCGTAAGGTATGGTTGATGACCGGTGTAAGTCGAGGAAAGTGGTTCCAGTCCCGTGTTCTCAGGGGGTCGAACGAGCCTAAATGCCATGGGTCGTACATATTGTAGGGGATCCGAAACAAAATCTTGGTAGGGTTCATGAGTGGGAAAGTTCCTTACAGGGAGTGTACATCTGTTCCCACAGTATTGACTAGGATCATCAGGATGCACAGCTGAACAGCGGTCAGGTGTTTGTGGTATGTAGGACATTTGAGCGTTCGGTACGCTGCTCGGCACCACGTTGTAACCCCTGTGATTAAAGGGATGTGATTCGAAGGAGTGTCTCGTGTGATGCAACCCCGAGTTGTCGCGGCACACATTCTTGAAAAAAGGGGTTTGACGGAAAACTCGCCCTTTGGGTTCGTGTACTGCTAGTGTCTTAGCTATGAAATATTCTTCTCCGTCGTTAGAAAGCACGCTCCTAAAATGGTCCCCCTCCGAAAACGTTTCAGCTTTAGATGGTGAGGTTTCGCCGAACTTCTGAGTTTTCTGTCACCCAGCGTCTCTCTTTATGGTGACCTTAGAGGGACCAATGGTTTTCTTTTCACGAGCAACTGAAGGATCAGGTCCACTCGTAGCTGGATTTGACTGAGACTGTTGTACCGAGGAAGAGGCATATGCAGCAGAAGTACTGACCATGTCAGCACCTTCTGAAGGTCTGTTCGTGCACACAACAGCCTCTGTGTTTAAAGGGAATGAACTGGTCAGACCACTCCTTTTTTATTCTCTGCGTTGGCACACGGTTTTGTCTTGTGCAACAGCAATATTTTTAAGACTGCTATGTAACCTTATGTGGTCCTGTAGTTTAATAAATCTTTTGGCGTCAAATGGAGTAGCGAACTTGAAGATCATGGGGCAGCTAGGCTGCGCTGACTTTTTGCGGGGGCGCTTACACTCACAGTGTATTCCTGTCATACCACATGAGTTTAATACCTTTGTCTTAACTACATCTAGAGGTAGGGTGTCAGGTATACTATAAACGATGGCCTGTTGGGACGACGATAGTCTCTTCTTTACCTTCCGTAGCCAAGTGGTCTATCAAGTTTTCTGCTTTCACTACATGGTCTTCAACTAAATCCTCATGCTTCCCTAGAAGATATGCTAATGGATGGAAATCCTCAACTATTCTCCGAACCTCTTCCATCATGGTCTTAATGTTGTCGATTTCGTCCCTGTGGTCGTTAATACTGCTACTCATGACTGATATGATATCTTCGGTTCTGACAAAAGGCGTGGGGCATACCAGATCATCGAGATCTGAGTTACACTGAGTAACAATGCTTCTGTCACGCAGAAGAGCACTGGAATGACCAAGTCTTTGTTTTTTCTCACTTGAGCAGTCGATTTTAGAACGTTTAGCCTTAGATCTCATTTAAAAAGACGTTAAAATCGAAAACAGCGAACGGCTATACGTAGTATACCGAAAGGTTAGTAACACAGTATGTGAGGAGAATAGCGGAGCTGTGAGCCACATATATGGGATAGACTGAAATATTCCCACAAAATATAGCAATAAGTAGTCAGAAACAACAGGAAATCTGCAAATTGATATAATCAAGAACCACGTGAAAAAGAAGCGTATAGATTCGACTTTACCACGTATATTTCCAACTGCCTTCGAGATTTCTAGAATATCGGACTTAATTTTATTAACATCGCTGTAGATGTCAGTCATAAGATCGGGCAACTTAAGTAACGGACCGCAATCTCCGGTGGAACTTTTAACCTTAGGCGAAAGGTTAGACAATTTTAGCCTTTTCGCGCTGATACTCTCATTCCTACGGGAGCTACTGACAGAAAAGCAAGCAAGAAGCGCTAAAAATATAGGTAATGCTATTATGTTAGACAAATAGTTAACGAGTTGACTAATAACATATTCGATATCACTTAACCTCAACGGAGTCGCGAGTTAGGCAATAACAATGACTTTCCCTGCTACCTTACAAGTATTTTTCAATAAGGGGTTCACACTCCAACTATCTGCGACCTTGAAATCGAGATGGGTCTAGGGAACTTCAACTTTTGAAAGACAGGTTCAGGGCTTCTTCATGTTGCCTGTGGTCTGAGATTTGCAGAACTTGTAGGGAGACATGCACACCCTCAAAAGATTCAGAGTTTTCCAGGAGGCAGATAGCAACCAGAAGCAACAGAAACGGACAAAATTTCCTTGAACGCCAGGAAACGAGAGGTTAAGTCAGATTCGTCAGTCGCGTTTATACCGTGATGATGTGCACAGCTTTCTAATTCATTAAACAAACTTAAAGTTGTTTCATTATCGCTTGATCGAGCATGGTCTAATTCCATTGCTTTGCAAAACATCCCTGCTTCTTTCTCACGTGGTTGTCGAGTTGCTGGGATATCCTAGTGGTAAATCGACCACACAGTAACTCGAAATAGCACCACTTTTATTGGGGGAGAATGGAGTAATGTTTTCATTTAAAGCATTCAGCGCGCACACCGTGTCCGCATACACAAAGCTCGACCCGATGCACACGTAGTTTCCAGCACCCATGTCCGTCTCGCAGAGAGTAAGTGGTTTTACCTCTGTACGTGGTCGGTATGTAGGGTCGATGATAACGCCTTTAGGACTCAGTAGACCTGTTGTGTTTTCGCATCTGCTGACGCCACTTAGGTAGTCGGCATATGGGATTTGTGCGTATGGTTGACTGTATCTTTTCTGTTGCCCCGAGAATGTTAAGCCTAGCGGTTCGGAATAAGATACTTCAGCATTCCCATGACTTGTTAGTCCAAAGCTGCTGATGGGAACGTGTTGGACAAAAAATCGTTGCGCTTTGCGATCTCTGTGAACCTCTGTTCTGCATTGTATTCCTTACTGGTGATTGTCCTCCGTTATGAGTCGCACCGGGTATAACTGACGTTTTGTTGGATGGGGGCTGTTTTCTGTAAGGTAGTTCCACGCTGGCGATCAAGCTTTTTCCTTCTGACGTTCTGATATGGGTGGTTGGATATTGGCTTTTCTCGTTGACAAACGACAGGGTTGGGTTGTTGTGGCGTCTGCTTGTGTTTTCGCTACTATTGGGACTTAGCTCAGCACAGTGAACCTTTCTGGTGGAACTACTGTTCGTAAATGACCCAGCGTACGTCAGTTCCCCAAGGGATTCCACGACCATTGCATTCTTTCAGTATATGTCTTTACATGTTGGGTTCTAGGGATGCACTGGTTTATCGGTTGCATATTGA
This sequence comes from Heterobilharzia americana, assembly GCA_944470555.2. Taxonomy (NCBI): domain Eukaryota; kingdom Metazoa; phylum Platyhelminthes; class Trematoda; order Strigeidida; family Schistosomatidae; genus Heterobilharzia; species Heterobilharzia americana. The sequence goes on along the minus strand of OX104129.1, from coordinate 73,876,900 downwards.
GTAACCAATATCCTAGGTGCTAGGCTGGCGTATATTGTGGACTTTAGGCCTCCGCTAGACCTCAGTAGGAGTTCTGTGGCGTTTGGTGCTGTGTCGGGTTTCAATTTGGGGTTTCCTGCGGATGCGCCAGGACCTACAGCTTTAGGTGATTGAGTCAAATCATACATTTCGCAGTCCTCCGTCTCCTCGTTGGGCGATGTGGTTTTCTGCATACACGGCTTAACAGGGCTCGGGGAAGCAGAAATCTTCAGCTTGCGTGCACAGGAGGAGATATCTACGGCTTTAGTATATTATGGCTTCGGAGTATTCTGTCTGGCCTATGAGCAAAGTTGCATACCTGCCTTTCCACCACCGCTTTATCAAGAACTGCCTTCATTGCTGTATTGGTGATGTTGTTCTATAAGACGTCGTCTGCTTTGATGAATGTTTTTGCTTCCATTTGTGAGTTAAAACTGAAAGCGGATAAGACAACGATGGTCCTTCTGGCTCTTTTTTATTCGTAAACGTTTTGCATGAGCATCTCACATTTTTGCTGTTCTCAGCTAAGTTTCCCGCACCACCTCCACCTTTTCCGTGCTAGAGACGTTACAAACCACTGCGTTCAGTTTAAGTGCAAGTCTCTTACTTCAACGTTAATAAACTTTACCAAGTGATCTACCTTGGTTGGTGTTTCAATGTCAGTTTCATCAGTGGGTTTACCAAGCGCCAGGATGCTCAGTGGCAAGAGGTTGCTGATCTGAGCTGTAACCTCCTCCGGCTGGGGTGACACTTCGGGCACCCCTATCATATTTCCAAGTGGTGTTTGTGTTCCTTCAGTTCACGCATTTCTGATCTCAGTTCCTGCACAGAAGACTTCGGGCTTCCGATTTCAGGAGGGGGTGACAAATCACACTTGATGACTGAAGTCTAGTTAGTCTTGCAAAAGACATGGCGCTTCGATTAAGCTCTACAACTGCTGCAGCATTTGAAGATGCAGTCTTATTACACGTTAGACCTCTAGAGTTACTTCTATTATCGTTGACGTTAACTGGCTTAGGCGGTCTGGCGCTCTCTCTCCAGAGCATAAATGGAGTATAAGATGAATCGGTAATGCCTTTGCGAGGGGAACTGGCCTTTGGTGTTACTAACATTTGGGCACTGCTGATGCACTGCTCCACAAAAAATTGTGTCCGTGCCCTTCTACGTTCACTACCCATATCTAGTTGCCTACCTGGTACATGGCTGGTCGGTTGAAGATTAAATAGCATTATGATGACGTCAGCAACAAAGTTCTGATACAGTTGTATAGTCAAGTTGAAATGTACCACAATTTCAAACGTGCCGCTGGAAAGACAAACTTGCTCACGTACCCATTAAAGAGCAACTTGGAGAACAAGGGACTTGGGATTAATCTTGAAAGTAGGGTTGGGCCCCTCACCTACAGTTTACTTCCAGCCCTCGTCAATCTGCAGAGTGACTTACTCTGTTGTACTTGGCATCACATCAGCCGGCCTGAAATATATCCAGAAAGTCTCGTTTCATTCCTGAGGGCGACAGGACCCTAAAGGACAATGTTTAAAAATGAAACACTAAGTGAGAAAATTTGATTTGTGGATGCTAAAGAAAACTTCCCAGTTGGTTTGGGGACTACCTCAACACCCGTTCGCAATCAGTCTCAGTGTGCTGCTTCTCATCGAACGGTTCATATTGCTGAATGAAATTTGAGGCTCCCACTCCAGACCCACTTCTATTTGTTACTTTCCTACATGACTCATTGATAAACGTATATTCTCATTTATTAGTACCTACCGACGATCCTAATATGTGTAAGGAAACACAAGGTTCAGTGGCTGCCTTTTTCTTCAGGAGAACCCGTCTCAAATCACAAGTCTATCCACTGGAAGTCTATCCACACAAAAGGAATGATTGTAGGATGGTGACAGCAAGCAAAATACGTGTAACTGTGATTCTCACTCAATGAGGTAGAAAAATATCACTCACCCTAACATTGAAAATGATCTGGTAGTGGCTATTAGCAACATAGCTGAAGCTTGTTTTCATCGTGGTCGTGTAGGGTTGTGAAATTCAGGAGCTTCATTCTCAAACTTCAAGTGGGCCATGCCCGGACCTACTAGCTGCAGTATGCGGACTATATATTCATCTAGTCTCTGGAAGGAAGTCACTGGCTTCATACCTTTGTATGGAGATGGGCATTGTCACCCTGAAATGCATTCAGTTTGGGTCTGTGAAAAAGGTGATTCGGTTAAGGTATAAGACTTTCATGGGTCGCTTAGGTCATAAGCCCTAACCGGCTAAGAACACAATAAGATATGATGGTGTCCCATATCGTCCGCATTCCTTTTCGTATTAGTAGACTGTTATTAAAATTTAATTTAAAACATCGCCCCAGGTCATTTTGTAAGAATAAAACCTTATAGGGCACGAATGAAGGTCACTGCAAACGTTTTGCATCATGATATGTAAACTCTGGAACTCACTTCTTGAAGAACTTATAAACACAACAGGAACTAATAAATCCACTGAGAGTTCCTTGGAATAGTTGGACCCAATTGTTATCTTACAAACCGTAGGTTATGGCATTATAAGCAGGGGCTGATAAGTCACTTGTTGCTTATCTCTGCTCTTCTCGAAGCTTTGAAACCAATTATTAAACCTGAGTATTTCGGAAAAAGAATGCATTCTTCTATAAACAGAACTTGAACCCAAATAGCTTTCATTCGTTATTACTACGAAAGGAAGTTCGAAATTCATTGGCAGCATTTCGCGCACAACGGAGTATTCCAAGGTCACTTAGAGTAATATTTTTATTGAGACATTGTTATTCAGGATCTTAAAATATACTTATTATTATTCCAAGCTTTTTAGGTAGTCATCAAAATATTTGGGTTCTGCAAAGAAAAAGTCAGTGCTGATGTCCCCAACCAACGGTTGTCTTCAATGGAAAGAATATATTCTTTCTGCTATAACAGACTATTTTTCCAGGGTTCCCCAGAAAAAGATTTAAGGCTCAACTTCTCAGTCACCCTAAACACGAGCTCCGACGTCAGAGAAGTGGCGGTGAGAGCAAACATCACTTTTCACATTCTGGGTAAACAGCTGAGCCCGAACTGTTTTTCAAAGTTATTAGGTCTTGCGTACAGCTTCACCTGGAGGTGTCCATTAGGGTGACACCCCGAACACTCAAGGGAGACTCCAATTTCCTTGGAATAATACAAAGATCTTTGTTGCAGATCGATCTGCAACAAAACCAGCTGTCGGACTAAGGAGGAAAACATACTCTGCAACACCTAAACTCATCACAGACAGAGCAGTAACCTTGTTATGGCCTACAAGGTCGTCCATCAGGCAAATCACCTCAAAAAACTAGCCTTGCCTGCTTCACGAGGAAACCCTATCAGGATAGCACATCTGAGAGCCAACGCCAGGCCCAGGTCTGACTTCTCCTTGGGAGTATGTGCTTTATGGAATGCCTTACCGCCGGGTGTAGTCACAACTCCTTCAGTAGACTCATTCAAGAGACGGTTAACAGTCAAGTCACTTCCCATGGCTTGCCACAGACCTACTCAAAAAATTACTAACCTCACTAGCTCACCACTACTTTCGTACTACTTGCCACTCATTATCCCTCCTGCTTATACACATATATCATCTACTAACTCTTCTCTAGCAGGTAGACCTATACTATCCAAGTTTACCTTTCGGTTAGTTCCCATATAGCTCTAACCACTATCTTGCTATTCCTATTCAGGCACATATACAGACAAGAGTCACGATAGATCCGTAATCTTCGCAGCAACCCGTAGCTCCTTAATCACTACAAATTGCAATTACTAACCTACAAAAAAAGCAGAAGAGATTTCTTTGTCCACTGCAGGGACGAACTTAACAATACGAACCAAGCCCCAGAAACTAGACGCGAGAGATCAGAAACTACCAGTTTTCTACTCTCGCACTATGACTGTTAGATGCTAACCTAGATCCATTAGTTTGGTAGAGATATGTTCCCACCAAACAGTTTCTGTACCTAAGTGGTCCTGTGAGTGCTACTAGACGTGTGGCTGGTGAGATTCCCACGTGTCGAAAGCCAGAGTAAAACACACCAATTCTAGTCACTTTTGGCGCTGCCGTATTGTTTACCTTTCTGTAAAACGTCGGTTATAAAACTGGTTCAACTAGTCCTGCTTTACGCCTGTGTAACTTGGCGTCACTGAGCTGAGGCTTTCGAAAGCTGCTGTTTTTGACCACAGTTGTCTTCGTAGTATTACTCACGTTTGTCATACCAACCATGTATGATTGAGGTGAGGTAGCATGCATTTTGGAGTGGTGAAGACCGTCGTTTCTTTGAATGAAATCGTCATAGAACACTGGATTCAGTAGCTTAGACATGTTACATTTTTCATCCTAACGACTTCATTCCGCTTACTGTTTGTTGCCATAGAACTGGTTGGGAGAAGTTATCAGTGTACACCTTGGATAAAAGATAATGAGGTTAGCTTCTGTAGGTGTCTCACTAGCCCCGAGATGAAATCCAAGAAGTCATGCTACTTGGTGATTGAAGTAAATAGAAAACGTTTTAGAATGGAAACTAATGCCCTTCATGACGCAGTTGTTTGCTTCTACTACCAAGAAGTATGGTGTTTTCCAGTGTGTATGTTGGAGACTTCTCCAATAACCCACTTCTGTTATTGTTTCCATCCTTCCCATTATTTTGTTTTAGTGTTATTATTTTGTATAGCTCGTGTTGCCTGTCTTGTACTAAATTTTTGTTCTGAAAAGTAATAACCTGTATAAGTGACGTTTGTGGGTTTTGAATGGATACCGGTCACGAAGTTACTCTCTATTCAGCAGCATTTGTTTTCAGCTGACACATATTTCATTGAAATTCTCGTATTTAAAGTGAACACATGTGTATGTGGAAATTTGTGGTATTTAATCGCGAAAATCTGCAATTGAAGTGTACATACATTAAAAAATGATATCTGTACAAAAGTTGTGATTGATGATAATTCATATCAATTTTGCCCAGTAACATCGTTATCCATTATTTTCTCGTCAGCCTCCACTTCACTGACAAGAGAAACAGCATCAGTCTAACCATACTAGCAACCTATAAGCAGGTTACTATTTCAATTTTCCTCTGGTTTAACTGCTGCTGGAGACCATATAGGTTTGCAAATGCCTAGCGAACTTCTTATATTCGAATTGAGATTTCTTGAGCACTTACCCTATCTGGTCTGACGTAGCCTTATAAGTCAGTTAAGTTGCAGAATGCGCAGACTCACTTGATAAATTATATGAACCCTCTTGATCCTTTTAAAAATTCTGTTGGAGATTTGGTTTGGAGGGGGGTGGGTTCACATGATTCCAGGTGTTTCAGTTGCTTTCAAAGTTTCACGGATAAATTGTCGACTCTTGGTCGTAGAGGAATGTTTGGTCCATCAGGAATTCATTTCTTTTTAGTCCAGTTTTGTTATTCACCCTTATTTGAAAACCTTAATTAGGGCTTTGGTGATCTGGTTGTTAAAATTTGAATAATAGGGTTTATTTCGAGTGATTGATCTGCCAGGAATATTGCGATATTTTCTTACTCCTAATCCCCTTTTGAGCACTCCCTATTCTTGAGTCGTCAGCTTAATGTGGTCTGTCCATGAGTGCCACAACTGTTTGTCTTATTTCTTATTCTTTCTTTGAGCGGCGACTCAAATGCAGCGAGGAATTTCGGCTTTTAGGCATCACTTGTAATTCAATCCTTTTTCAAAATGTTCTTGGTTCATGTTCGCTTTTATAAGCGAACTTCACAGTCGTTCATCTCTTCTGTTTTAGGTGCCTTTGGAGTTTCGATCATTTTCTGCTTTGCACTTGCGAATCTGGAAGTACCAGCTTGTGGTTGACAACTAAAAACGAAAACTAGGTCAGATCATCCTAATATTCCATATTTTCGCCGTCTTCCCTACCCTGACGTTTAGGCTAAAGGTGGCCATTCTATGACTTGATTTACGCCATGCAGGGAAATGTAGACTTCCCAATTTCACCCCAATTAACAGTTGAAACCGGTTGTTGATAGCTCTAGATTTCAGTGGCCCCGGTGCCTCAACACATGCTCATCTTCTAATTGAGTTTGAGGTTTGAAATGCCATTCTAGTCCCAGCCTTAAAGAGAATGCTACTTAATGTCTCTTAGGTGCCTTTTTTTGTATAGCAGTACTGTAGAGATTTTGAGTTCTTTCTTCACAGTATTGGCACTATTATTATTGATAACATTATTATCACGACTATCAGCGTCTGTGTTGCTCATACTAATAATATTTTCCTTACAGTTCCACAGAAATCAGTAAGGCTGGGATTAGAATGGCACTTCAAACCACAAACTCAATTAGAAATAAGCTTTGCAATTTTAAAGATCCCATTGATTCAATTAGATAGAATAGTTTAGTTTACCGAAGCCCTAGCAACGATTGCGAGGTCAAAGCAGTCGACCAGAGTCAATTAGGCTATCCGAGCACAATAACCTAGCTAGTTCAAAATTGGTAGATCCTAGTAACGTAAGGAATTCAGAAGAAAGCTCAGCCATAGCTATGCATGCGATCACACACAATAGGATGGAACATGGTGAAAATCCTTAAAACTAACAGCAGGGTGGACGGAGAGATTGATGACTGCATCTTTGTTTATCGAATCTACACCTAACAGATGGAACAGGAATGGCTCAGCACCTGTCACTGATATATGGAAAATTCTACTACTTATATTACAAAGAAGGCAAGGAAATTAGTTATCTTGACATGATTATGGACAATAAATTATGTCCGAAACATAATTCAGCAAACAAACTGTCCCACTTTATGATATATCGAGTAAACCAACCAAAATGGAACTACATTCTACCACAGTGCTCAAGTTTTACCCGTATATTAACTGGTAATGAAGGGATTTGTTGTGTGCTGAAGTTGGTTACCAGACACTTTCTCTGTGAGGACTGTAACAAAACTTCATATCTAATAGGTTCATATTGTCCAGATGTGTTTGAAATATGTCGTTATGTTAACCATTTATCTTTATCTGAAATTGAATTTTCTAGGTTTGCAGAAGTTCTAAATAAGTACTATGTCTAGTGGTTTCAAAGTTGTGAAACCGATCTTGTCCAGAAATCATGCAGAAGCTCGAAGGCGTGCTATCAACTTGTATCGTGCTTGGTATCGACAGTTACCTTACATACCAAAAGAATATATCGATTCTTGTGTATGTGTTACAGTACCAATTATGCAAGCAAGATTGAGAGAAGAGTTCAATAAAAACAAAAATATCACTGACTTACGTATAATTGACTTACTGGTTCATAAAGTATGCTAGAATCAATAAATTCTTACCATTTTATGTACATTTCTAGTGGCAAAATGAACTGATTGAAGTGGCCCATATTTGGAAATCTGATACACATATAATGGATTATTTCAGAGATAGTGTGCCAGAGAAACCAAAGGACTTCTTGGATAAATTTTTGAGTGGGAAATCATAATGAATATGAAGCTTGTTAATTTTAGAGTTATGTATTGGTAGTATAATAAACTTATTTCATTTCGTCTCCTATTTTTCTCAGAAACAGTATGATGTTCGCATGAATGGCAGCATCATAGTGAACAGAGATATGTGGATCGAAATGGGTTGTACAGCAAGGAATGGACCACGGTAAGATCTGCTGCCAGTGTGAGCTGATAAATGCCTTACTCTGTGTACTTACTTTTGTCCGTTAGAGAAGGGCTTACCTGATTATTTTATTAACATCTTGAAAGCCCTATATAATAACACCTCAGGTAGAGCGACGGCATACAACCACCTGTCTCCATTGTTCCAAACCAGCAGCGGCGTTAGGCAGGGCTGCCCGACTTCTCCATTCCCCCTTAACTTTCCCATCGATGATATTTGTGATACAGCTCTGAAGGAAATGCGTGTGGTGTGTAGGTCTACTACCCGGAAAAGGGCTATTTGACCTCGAGTATGCGGAAAATATCGTCTTGATGTGAAGTAACACATAGACTACTGAAATTGCACTTAACCGGTTGGCGATTAATGTCCGTAGGTATGGTAAGTGCTTTGCACCATTAAAGTGCAAAGTGATCTTGCAAGATTGGCAGGAGACTGTGCTTGCGCTCACCTTCGTTGCGACCAGTTGGAAAGTCAGTGTATTTGTGTGAAGTTTAAGTTTCTAACCGCATATCGAAAGCCAGAGTGGCATACATCAATCTGGGCCGTTAGTCTAATCGTAAAAGTTCGGTTTTAAAACGACTAAATGGGAGGAATTCTGCTTCACGCCAGTGAAACCTTGCCTCCGTTGTGAGGATATGAGACGACTGTGTTCGATCATCGTTGTCTCCGTAGGATTGCTCGTATTTGGTGGCAACACCGTATAAGTCATTCTGAGGTATGACAGCATGTTTGGGCGTGATGGAGATGGTCATTTCGTAAGTGAAGTCGTCTGGACACACCAACTCCAGGAGCTTGGACATGCTGTCCCGAAGGCCTCCATACCGTTCATTGTTTGTTAGCTCTGAGACTGGATGGAAGAAGCGGAGTGGTCAATGTATGACGTGGTGCCGTGGGATGGAGGATAGTTGTATCGGGTAGTGCCTCACAACTTCCTGGGTAGGGTCCGACAGACCACACAGCTCAGTGGTGGCCATGCTGCAGCTTCGTCCCATCTAATGCCGCTCAGAAGTAATGTTTTGTTTCAAATGTGTCTTACTAGACTGCCCCTCCAACCATGCTACTCTTGTGTTTTCTTTCTTACCTATCCACTTCTCATCGCCCTGTCTCGGTAATGTTGGATTATTTTGTGTGGCGCATTTGTTGGTGTTTCATATTTGTGTTCTAATAATAATAAATTACTTTGTATAGTATGGGTTTCAGTTCTGGACCAATGGTTTAACAGTCGGGAAGTTCAAATAACAACCATAAAGTTGTGAGTCCAGCCAGTGTCTACTAGTTTGAGAAACCCATTTCAGCCTAGCAAATACACTGGCGATCATGTATTTGAAAACGTTAAAAGTTACTATTCTTATGCTTTACTACTTCATTAGTACAGCCTAAAGAATTCACCATGATTAGTTTCACGATTTATATATGAATAGATTCATGTATATCAGAGTAAAACCTGAGACCTACTTTAAAACAATATCGTTCGCTTGCGCGTCTTGTTCTATGTATTTGAATTAGAGAATAACAGTACCCATCAGTAATAACAGGAGCACATTTAATTTTGAGGTGAATTCAAAAATAACCGGGGATTTTTCACCGCACGTATGTAATATTGAACCTCGCCTGGTTAACTAGTTCACTAGTTACTAGCCGGTCCTAAGCCCGGGTAAAGAGGGAAGGTTGGGCATAGGGCTAGCAACCCTACCCCGTAAAACAAATCTAACCGCTAAAGAAACTTCAAAGCACAAACAAAATATAAAAAATGAAAACAAACTTATTCCCCGCTGGAATCGGAGAGGCGAAATGACGCCAGTTGGTGAAAGCCTTCAGGGAGCCAATTGGCCCATGTGTCTTCTCTCGATGAAAGCGAAAGTAAACGTGGGGACATGGAATGTCCGTACGATGTTTGAACCCAGTAAGGCAGCCCAGATTGCAAAGGAGATGAGAAGGTATCACATCGAAGTGCTTGGGATTTGCGAAAGCAGATGGAATGGGAGTGGACTCTCCAAACTGTCAACTGGAGAGCAGTGTCAACAATCTACTCCAATATTGTCACACAGACGACAACCACGAGCACACTGAGTTTTCGAGTGGCTATCATGATGTCCTCAAGAGCATCGAAGGCTCTCATGCAGTGGGAACCAATCTCTTCCAGGATCATGACAGCAAGATTCAACTCAAAAGGAAGAAAGGTCACAATCATACAATGCTATGCACCTACAAATAATGCAGAGCAAGAGAAAAAGGAGGAATTCTACAGACAACTTCAATCAACACTGGACAAGACGTCAGTTGGCGATATCAAAATTCTAATGGGTGACATGAATGCCAAACTGGGAGGGGACAACACAGGAAGAGAACTAACCATGGGTCGAGAGGCGCTAGGTGAAATGAATGAGAATGGAGAATTGTTTGCAGAATTCTGCGCATTCAACGATTTGGTAATTGGAGGCAGTGTGTTCAGGCACAAAGATATCCACAAAGCGAGCGACATGGATTTCACCAGATGGACACAATAAAAATCAAATCGACTTTATCTCAATCTCAAGAAAATGGAGACGCAGTCTACTTAACACAAGGTCAAGAAGAGGAGCAGATGTAGGTTCAGACCACTATCTAGTGCAAGGAACCTTCCAAATCAAGTTAAAAGCCTTCAAGGAAGCTGGTGATAGACCTCAATTCAAGTACAACACTCGGAAACTGAAGGATGAAACTACAAAGGAGATCTTCAAGGCAGCCATCAAGACAAAATGGGAGATATCGAGGAACATCCCTGAAGAAACCTGTGTGGAAGAACACTGGAAATCCTTGAAAGAGATGTGGAAAGAAACCTGCACAACAGTATTAGGAAGGAAGAAGAAAGAAGAAGATAAGGAATGGATCTCGACGGATACCTGGAAGCTGATAGAGGAGAGGAGGATGGTGAAACAGAGGATAAACCAGTGCAAGGATGCTCAACGACAAGAGGAACTGAGCACAATGTATAAAACACTGAACAAAGAAGTAAAGAAGAGTGCACGCAAAGACAAAAGACACTTCTACGAAACACTGGCAAGTGAAGCAGAACAGACTGCAGGTAAGAGAGACCTGACGACATTGTATCAAATAACCAGGTTGCTATCAAGGAAGAGATCAATACAGATGAAACCAATAAAAGATGAAGAAGGAAATTTAATTACGAAAGAAGAGAAACAGAAAAAAAAATGGGTCGACCACTTCAAGAGGCTCTTGAATCGACCACCACCACCTGCACTTCGTCCAGAAATACCACCTGCAGCCGCTGAATTACAAGTGAACACAAATCCTCCAACGAAAATGGAAGTCCTGAACGCCATAAAGCTACTGAAATGCGGGGAAGCAGCAGGACCAGACAGGATCCCGCCAGAAGCACTGAGAACAGATGCAGAGACAACAGCGGACATGCTCACACCACTATTGCAGGTGTGGAAGGAGGAGAAGGTACCTGGCTAGTGATTGGAAGAAGGGTTACCTTGTCAAACTGCCGAAGAAAGGAGACCTTAGTGTTTGCAAGAACCGGTGCGGAATCACTCTCCTGTCCACCCCAAGTAAAATATTAAGCCGCTTCGTTCTGGAGAGGCTTAAAGATGCACTGGATTCAAAATTTGCGACCGGAACAGGCAGGCTTCAGGAAGTACAAATCATGTGCAGACCAAATTGCAACGCTTCGCATCATCATAGAACAGAGCATAGAATGGCAATCAGCTCTTTACCTCAACTTCATCGACTTTGAGAAGACCTTTGACAGCGTCGACTGAGAAGTAATTTGGAAACTGCTTCACTACTACGGAGTACCGCAAACCTTTATCCGCCTCATTCAACAACTATATGAAGATGCCACATGCCAAGTAATTCACAATGGGAAGCTCAGTGATGCTTTTGAAGTGAAGTGGAGACAGGAGTGAAACAAGGTTACCTACTATGCCCCATGATACTCCTGATTGTGGTCGACTGGACTGGATCATGCAGCATACAGTGGGGAGTGAGAAGAGGGGGATACGCTGGCTGGACAGCGGTAAAGAACCTAGAAGACTTGGATTTCGCCGATGACTTGTGCCTGATGTCACATAAACTTGAAGATCTGCAGGCAAAAACTAACAAGTTGATAGAAGAGGCAGCGAAGACGGGACTTCAGGTGAATATAGAGAAGACAGAAGTGATGAAGATACCGCACCACCACCACCACCATCAACAACAACAACAAACTCCAATCACCGTCAACGGGAGAAACTTGAAGGAAGTAACCTCTTTCACTTATCTAGGAAGCACTGTTTCAACTACAGGCGGGACGGACGAGGACGTCAAAGTGAGAATCGGAAAAGCAAGACAGGCGTTCATTAGCCTGAAACCAGTGTGGAGATATTCTGCACTCAGCATGTGGAACAAGATACGAATTTTCAACACCAACGTCAAGTCAGTGCTTCTGTATGGTTCAGAGACTTGCCGGCGCGTCACGAAAGGGATTCACAATTAACTACAGACATTCATCAACAACTGCCTACTCTGGCTCGCTACTGAAGATCAGATGGCCAGAAAGAATAAGCAACAAGGAGCTCTGGGAACGAACCAACCAAGAACCTATCACGCAACAAATATGCAGGAGGAAGTGGAGATGGATTGGCCATGCACTGAGAAGGCCGACCGAGGACATCACGCGTCAGGCCCTCGAGTGGAATCCCCATGGGAAGCGATGAGTTGGACGTCCGAGGGTGACATGGAGGAGGTCGTGCGAGGAGGAAATGAGAGGTTGTGGGCTGTCGTGGGACCAGGTTCAAAAGATCTCAGAGAACAGAGTGGAGTGGAGACGTGCTACTGAAGCCCTATGTTCCACTAGGAACTCAAGGGACTAATAATAATAATAATAATAATAATAATAATAATAATAATAATAATAATAATAATAATAATAATAATAATGTAATATTGACTAGATCACGATCCAAAATAGTATGTGCTGTGGTAATCTCAAGTGAAAAATAACTAGGCAACCAACATATCCATAAGAATGACAAACAGATACCGGCATTTGAAGATAAAGGAACTAGGTACTTTTTTCCTCATGCCTACTTCACTGTGCTTCTTGTGAGCTTACTACACCGATCTTTGTGGAGCTGATTGGTTTGGGTCGTTGACTTTCAATAGGCTGGTCACGCGTTAGAACACCGTTCCACCTACAGAGATTTGGACACCCAGTAGCATTAGCCCTGAAAAAAATAGGTGTAGCCCATTGCCTACTGCATTTTGACCAGACTCAAGTTCTCTTTCTATTTTCAAAACAAAGTATTCTGTCAAACAATCCAAATTTTATTACCCTGAGTTTTTATTTAAAAAACAGGACTGTATAATGCATAGCACAGAATATTTTATAGAAAGAAAAACTATATAGAAAATACGCTAAGACATTGAGCCAATTTATAAATCCACAACAATTTGATATATTTGAATACCTATTTAGTAAAAGAATATTGAATAAAATTGTGTAGGTCTTCAACAGGATTTTGATAAAATGGATCACCGTATAAGATTTTAGTTAGTCCAATTAGAAGTAGGCCAATGAAAATAAGGCAAAGGCATAACCGGATTGATGGTTTACGAATGTACAAGGCATCTGGAAAAAATAATAAAAAATGTTAGTGAAACATCATAAGTGATAACGAAAAGTGTAACTGTTGTTTTTTATTTGTTTGAAAAGTACCCACGAATGGTAGTGATAGCACAAGTGCTTCAATGCGGTTGCACACTCAGTGTATATTGTTAATAGTTTGGGGTCGAATAATTTTGGAACATACTCCTCTAGACTAGTTCAACCATCAATATTTGCAAATCTTCAGAAAAGCCGTAGACTAGGGTCTTTTTTTTTACTTCGCTACGCTAGCTCCCGGTGACTGAAATTAAGATGGTAGATGTATATAAGAGTGAAGTATTCGATTATAATCGAGTATAGATTGCAGTGAAACAGGTTCACATTTTCTACAACATTCTTAGACGACTGCTTGTTACATGAATATTAATTACTTAATTCATCAAATTTAATCATATTAAATGTCAAAATATGTAAGGTTTAACATTTTCCTTGGCTTAGTTCACTTGATCAATTCTTATGATTACTGATAGACACTTATTTCTCTTCTTACATCTACAATTGGTCATCTGGTTGTTCTATCACTGCACATATCAACTGTAGTTTGACTGTATAGAAATAAAGACAAAATCAATAGAGAAACTCCAAAACAAGTGTATCCGTTTTAGTTGTGACACTTTACAGTAGCATACAAAGAACAAATGAGTGGAGAACAACTGATGTAAAAGCATCCAAAGGCATTTCGGAGGGGAACATGTCAAAATGAAGGTTGGTAAAATAAGTCAAGAAGTCAAAGAGCGCATACAATTGATCCATTGTGAACGATATTCAGCTATTTCCCCATGGGTTCTCAACGACTGAATCCTATCGTCTCGCTGACACCAGCCACACAGTTTACAAAACGTCACACGATTCAACCAAAGGCTTCATGAATGCACGCATCCTCTTAATCTAACCACCCAGAATCCTCTTCCAACTTTGTCTTGCATTGCACTTCGAGAAACGCGTAGGTTCCAACTCACCCCAGTCAATGAAAGTTCACAACTTCATCAATCGACTTGCCTAGTACCCTTCGCCTAACCTCAACATTGCTCACACAGTGAATCCACCAAACGCGAAGACACATATGATCAAAACGCTACAACTGTTTCCATATCTTCTACTTCCAACTGCTACATCTCACAACCGTGTAAAATGACAGAAAGGACTGCAGCCCAGTATACTCGTCCTTTGATTGATAGTGGGATATCTCATCGTGTGGTGCCAGAGATGACGTAGGTTGGTGAATGTCAAACGGACCTTCTGTATCTGAGCTCCGATTTCGTCAGCAACCAGCCCGTTCGGACTGATGCAACTCCTTAAGCACATGAAGTGGTCGACATATTTCACCACTTCACTTCCTACCATCAAAATGGGAGTAGTTGCAGCAGACCAGTTTTGGAGAATCATCTTACATTTGACAGGTACGAAAAGCATACCAAACATACTCAGATTTCCGCTCAACACACTGAAAACACTACATTTTGTCAGCGTCTTCATCTAGGAGTACAATAACATCTGCTTACTCGAAGTCAACCAGATGATCTGCAAAGAGTAGTTCAATCTCTGTGAAGTCAGACGTACCTCAGGTTACGTTCATCAGTATGTCTATGACAAAGTTGAATAGGGACGGTTACAGTGAGCACCCTTAACAGACGCCACTTGTTACGATGCGTGATTCCGAGTAGACAGCTTTGATTAGCATCATATTCTTGCTTCTCACTTCTTTCATAGTAGGACATCGCCATAACACTTCATGGTCCAGTCGAATGGTGCCCTCAGGTCAGGAAATATGGCAAGTGTTGGTCGACGATGAATATGCCTGTGTTCCAAAACCTGTCGAAGGGTGAAAATCTAATCTGTATACCTCCGTCTAGGTCTAAAACGTGCGCGGTTTCCTCAAGCCCCAGTTAGGCGTCAAATAACTATGATCCCATGGTTCTTGCAGACGCTACAAGCCCAAATGATTTCCCTATGGGCGTCACAAGGAGACTTCTCTCCCTTTTTATAGACTGGAATGATCAACCTGACGGCACTGTCTTTGATTCCTATACACTACTCCGCCAGTCTGATTGGCGATTTCCTACCTCCCTCCTCAAAATCTTCGGGTGGCAGACTATCAAATCCTGCTGCTTCGCATCTTTTCAGGTTCAAAAAGCCTTCTCAACTTTGACGAGGGTTGGGGGACGGACAACTTCATTCCACTCATGTGCAGGCTGGGTAACGGAAGCGTCGCCATGGGCCAGTTGATGTGGGCTTCAGTGTTCCACTAAACCTTCTAGTCATGTCATGAGGTCACCAGTGTCCCATCCTATTCGGTGATGGTTGCACCAACCGTCGTTTTCTTCTTGCCAGTGTTCTTCATAAGCCTAAAATAGTTGCCACGCATTACTTAGTGCTGATGCCTTCTCCGTTAATCTCATTTTGGTCACGCACCACTGCTCGCGATCGACACAAAGACTGTCGGTCATCTTACATTCAAGTTGCTTCCGCTTTTCGTCGTGGATGAAGCCAGCTGGAGTCAGTCTTCTGGCATCAATCAGTTCGGATGACGTCAGGGAAATCCAACGAAGTTTGCTAACCTTTGGATGTAGGTTACCAACTGTATCTATCGCTGTTTCCACAGCAGACGTAATATCATGCCAGGTTTCCTCAGGATCAACATTGCTGTTACGTTAGGATAAATGCTTAGCTGACTCCTCTTTGAATATAAACCTGGCGTCCTCATCTTACAATCGAACACAGACCGGCTTTACTCTCACCTGTTTTCTGCGAAGGATAAAGTGCAGAGATAGGATGGCCCGTACAAACGCGTGATCACAAACCAGACATGTACTCTAGAAAGAGTTGCAATCCTCCAACTATGGCTTATAGCAGTATGATCTACTGCGTCCGTCATTGGTTTGATGTTGGTAGACGCCATATGAGACAGTCTCTGTTCATACCTGAAGTTAGTGCTGGCCAGAAACAAATGATTGCCACTTAAAAAATGCAATAGACTGTCCCCGTTTTCAGTTCGTCAGCATGGGATTCCGTAGATACCTCGAAGATGCCTTTTCCAATTGGCTCAGCTTCCCTGACAGAGCGTTTAAGTCACGTGTCATTATGACCATATCTTTCTGTAACGAAATTGATGGCTTTGCATAGAATTCATCCTTTGCATCATCCGAACCACAGCCATTGAGTGCCTAGCTGGATTACGAATAGGTATCGGTTAGTTTCATGATCCTTCCTATTTCTTACAGATCAATTCAACCAAACACCATACAGACGGCTCTTGATTGGTATGCAGTCGACAAGTGAACTTTCTGCTCTACGATTCAATGTTATGCCAACACCAGCGAGTCCACTAGACCTAGCCATTAGGTATCCAGATACCCATAAGATGAATTTTGGAGATGCACTTCAACGGTGAGTTCAAATAATGACCACACTCAGGTCCTGTATACGTGTCTCAGAAACAGCATACACTCATGAAAAAGAAGTAACGTGAAGAATCAAAAGTCTGATAAGTAAAAGTGTGATAACACCTAATTAAACACATGAATTTCCTCCAGAAACGCACTTTACTCTGAAAAGCTTACAACTAGTTAACCGGAAATTACCAAGCTGTGATATCTACAGTGATAATAACTTTCTAGCAAAAATCAATTCGCTATGTAACTAACTGCTTACTTGTCAACTTGGACGCGGAGGAATAACAAAACTCGAAGACGACTGATATTAAACCAATACTGACATACAAAACAGACTTCATAATATTTGAATTATTATATGCTTTGGTACTTTGGAGGTCTGATTGTTTGTGGGGAAATTGAACGCGACTTTTTGTTGGCGGTGACAATATTGGTGGCAGCCAACCCAAATCAGAGTATGGATTATCTATTCCTGGTCTATCGGGGTGTACTGATCTACGGCGATAGCTTGGAAGACGAGAAACATATTCCATAACCGGAGATGATTGTTCCTGAACTGGCAAGCCATTCATAAAACTTGAAGAAACTTCTTTTGTAGACAAGGATCTAAAAACGGTTATCCAAAATATGAAAAATTTAAAATCAAGATAAGACGTATGCAAAACAGGAAAAGTAAGTACGTAATTGCTGATAACAATCAGCGACTACATCTGATAACATTAGAAATTACTATGAAAACCACTGTTGTCACCAAGATCACTAGCAACTTGACCAAACTATTTGCACTCAACGCACAATACTGCATACTCCTCAAATGACAAGTACACATACAACAGACAGGTAGACAAAACCAACATAGGATGTCGCACAGAAGTGCGTCCATCCAAGTTAATACACTCAGCAGCGGCATGCAAAAAACAAGTGGGTAGAGAAAGTGTAGTGTTAAAGTAGCAAATATTGCACTCAAAGAGGACAGACAGACAGAGACAATCAACACAGAACCTTGCGCACAAATGCATCAGTTGCCTCACTTCACAGTAGTATACAAAAACAGGTGGATGGAATAAAAACGATATCAAAGTGGAAAGAATCGTGTGAGAGAATAAATAATCTATGAGTGGAAACTTCGGGTGGTAATCTATCAGATCCCGCTCCTTTCTTTGTTTCAGGTTTGATACAGCTTCCTCAACTTCAAAAAGAGTCGGAGGACCGATATCTACGTTCTATTCAGGTTCAGGCTGGATGAAGGCTTGTTGGACTGTACTTCAATTTCCCGCCCAACGGTTTAGTCGTCTGTCTTGAAAGCTTATCAGGGTACCATCCTTTTCGGTGGTGGTTTCACTCATCACCGTCTCTTCTTGCAAAGAGGAAGAATTCGAAGGATGAAGGTTAGGGAACGTGTTCAAGCTTACAGAAGACATCACAGAGAATACATCTGCGCTACTGTGAATGATTTCCAGTCACATCACCAAGGGTCTCTGATCACTGATTCCTATTATCTTGAGGAACCAACCCAGGCAGACAACATCTCACTTCATGGCTCAAACCAACAGCCAGAGAATTCATGAAATGGTGTGACGTCCTGGCGAGCAGACCCATTGGCTACTGTACGGACGTGTATGTGATTGCAGAGTGCATTTCGATTCTCTGTATTTTAGTATGGTCACTCCGAACCATCTCTAACCCTATTTTCCTTCAGCTAACGCTTTACTTCGAGATAGGTGGTAACGGCTTACAATCCCATAGACTAACTTGCTGATTACCCTTTACCTAACCTCAGCGATGGTTGGGCGGTGATTACACCATGTGTGAGTAATGCTATGAATACACCGGTCATCAAACCCGTAACCTCTCCACATCTTTCACCTTCAACGGCCATTTCTTACAGCTGTGTACCAGGACAGCAGAATACAGTGCAGCAGACTAGTATTTCAATAGGTAGGTAGTAGAAAGTCCTTAAAAAGCAGAGAAATCAAACAATAGGGAAACTGAGTATCACAGTTAAGATAAAGACAATGTGCATATGTATTTGCACAAGACATCGATTCTCAGCCATATCACCTACAGCCTTCAAACACCGATTTCGGTTGTAAAGCGAATCCTGACTGCAGAACTATGCATTTTCTTGTAGGACGTACACCAGTTAGAGACTTCACGGACCGATGCCAGATTTTAGTTTGACCATCTAACCACTTTAAATCTATTTCAGCTAGCACTGCAAAACTGGGTGGACAGTGATTAGACATGTGTAACATTCCAGTTGTCGGAGTTGATGAAGGTTTACAATCTGATCAGCTGACTTGCTTGTTTCAACTAAAAATCTGCGTTTGACATTTACGCTACTGATGCGCTGGTACAACAACATATGGCCTATGCTATGAGGGCAACTGTGGTCGAACACCCAAAACCTTATTGAGGCACGGCTGCTAACATATGAAGCCACTGAGACAAGTGACCTCTTGGACATCATCCAGGGATTTATGAGTCGACCACACATACCAACTTAAACACAACTAACCTCAATGCAATGGAGCCCCGTTGTATACTAACCACTTCTCCATCCACCCAAGTCAATATAGGACCAGGCATTACTGCCTAACGGTCCGAGTTGTCACACCTCATATCAGTACATCAAGTAAAAGGCAGTGAAGTTGAAGAACAAAAGAAAATTCAGTTCAAAAAAATATAAAGTAGGAAAAGAGAGAAACGAAGAATGAGAAAATGGTGATTTTCCGTAAAGCATTAAGTAAGATAAGGATAATGTGTGTATACATCTGCACCACTGACGTCGCTTCTGAGCCATATCACCTAGAGTCTCCAACCACTGGTTCCTCTTGTCCCGCGGACCCCAACCACCTAGTCTGCATCGCCTCACATGGCTCAAACCAACGGTCAAAGACTTCATACATTGATGCCATGTTTTATTCTGGCCACCTCTGACCTTTTTTCCAGCCTGAACCTACTTCGGTCAACATTGTATGACGAGGCAGACGGCGACTAGGCTTACATAACACGTGTCTCAGTCAGATATCTCAGTCGATGAAGGTTCATAACCTCGTCAACTGATTTACCTCTTCTCCCTAAAACTCTATACCCGACATCTGCGTTACTCATGTAGTGACACCACGGAATACGTCCTATACTACGAAGGCAACGGTGGTCAAACACCTGAAGCCAGCCTTCTCATGTCTTCCACCTTCAATGGCTGTTTCACAACCATACAGTAGAACAGACCGGACTGCTGTGCAGTACACGCGACCCTTAATAGACAATCTGATATCACGGCGGCGCCATAGGTGGTGTAAGTTGGCAAAAGCCAGCCAAGCCGTTTGTATCCGTGCAGAGATTGCATCGGCCACTGAACCACCAAGGTTGATCTTACTTCCCAGGTAGGTGAAGTGGTCGACACACTCAACCACTTTACTCTCTATTGTTAGCCGAGGCACCGTTGAAGATCAATCCTGGAGCAACAATTTGCATTTGGGTTTTGAGAAATGCATCCCAAAACATTCTCAAATTGCCACTTAGTGTTCAGAAGACTGCATCTTCACCTAACAGGATTGTATCATCTACGTATTCTATGTCTAACGAAAATTCTCCTGCGATTAGGTCAACTTTTGTGTAGCCAGGTGGCGAGATGGAGATCTCCATAAGGATATCTATGATAAAATTGAATAAGAATAGAGATAGTGGGCACCCTTGACGGACACCACTCAATGAGTAAAGCTCCCTGGATATCTCATCATAGGCTCTAACACGCCCACAAGTGTTTGAGTAGAGAGTCTCAATAAGGTGATGTGCTTACTCGATACGACTCAGTGAGAGGCATTGCCATAAGACTTCTTGACAAGCGGAGCTGAACTCCGCCTTCAGGCCGAGAAATACAGCTATCGTTGGGTGTCAGTAAGCGTGTCTGTGTTCCAGAACTTGGCGCAGTGTGAATATTTGGTCGATACACACGCGACCTCATCTAAAGCCTGCCTGGTTTTTTCGGGCTTGCTGTTCCAAAGCTCAACTCAGACATCAAAGAAATATAGAACCTAGAATTCTAGATACTATGTTCGTCAGACTGACTCCTCTGTGGTTGTCACAGGAGGACTTCTCACCTTTCTTGAAGACTGGAATACTCAGTGGCTTAGACCAGTCAGAGGGGATCGTATTCGATTTCCGAATACTAGCTAACACTTTCGTCAACCTAAGAGCACTCTACCACCACCCTTGCACATCTCAGGAGTTAGTCCGTCTGGTTTTGCTGTCTTTCCCCGTTTCAAGTTACCTACAGACTTCTCGACTTATACAAGTGTTAGGAGCTTACCTTAATGTTCTATTCAGGATTCGACTGCATAGCAGGTAACGCGATGATGGCTGGAGGCCAGTCAAACTGTTCCTCGAAGTGTTATGCCCATCGTTCAAGTCGTCTCCCCTGCGAGTGAATCGCAGATCCGTCTTTTTCCCCTTACAGTCTCATTAACCGTTGTTGACCTTTCCCACCCAGTCTCCTTAATAAGTCTAAATAAACGTCTACTGTTAAAAAT
Organism: Heterobilharzia americana; assembly: GCA_944470555.2. NCBI lineage: Eukaryota > Metazoa > Platyhelminthes > Trematoda > Strigeidida > Schistosomatidae > Heterobilharzia > Heterobilharzia americana. The sequence goes on along the minus strand of OX104129.1, from coordinate 73,855,620 downwards.
CCGTGCAGCCTTTTCCATCTCTTTAGTATTCGCTGCCCTCCATTGTTGGCGGTCGTCGCGTAGACTTTTTCTCTATCTACTTTTAAGTTGCGCTCGCTCTTCAGTGTATTCAGAGCCTGCAGGGATGCGTTCACGTGCATCCATTAGTTCGGAAGAAGCTGCTGTTATCCACTGTCTCTTTTTAGCCACTATTTCGGAGTCGGCTACTGTCTTCGATGAGTTTATAGCAGACTGAAGATGGTACCAAGCTTCTTTTGGACGAGTGATAGTGTTCTGTTCCGATAACTGTCACTAGTCACTTCTGCGCTTTTCAAAACCCATCCCAGGTCAAGCGAACAGTAAACTGTAAGAGAGTAACTGGGACAACTTATGTAACATGCTCAGGCTACTGAAGCCGCTGTTTGCAAGTAGCATTACTTAGTGAGCGACTATCTTCAACACAGCCATACATACCTGACCTCAGAATTAGTCTCTCTATTGGATGCTAGCAATGCCGCGGAGAAAACAGTGGTCGAATATTCTCACACTGCGCTCAGGTATAGAGCAAAACTCCATGTACTGATGCATTATGCCCAATTTATACAGACAATCTAACGTTACGACGGTGCAAAAGGTGACCCAGATTGGTGTATGTCCCTCTGGATTTTAACGTGCAGTTGAAATCCCCATCAGTGACACCTGTACCAGAACCCATAAAACAATGAAGGTACACAAAACCTCCGGAAAATTTCGACAAGTAAAGGTATAAGCTCCTATCAATTTTGCAGAATCACTTTGCACTTCGAAGATGCGAAGCATATGACATACCGGATACTGATGACTGACTGTGATTTGAATTGTGTACGCTGTCACATAGTAGAAAGATATCATTCGCATGGAGTCAAAAAGCCTATCTTTCACCATCAACACCGTGCATCCTTAACCCTCTTGAGAATGTTGTCTATGGCAAAATTGAGAATAGCGAAGTCCATCAATCCTGCGTAACTCCACTGTCGGTGTGGAACAATGAGGAGGGGCTGTGTGCTTCCCCTTCACCTGTGGTGTTAAAGTATAGGACTTTCCGGAGCTGTGGCTTATTGGTTTAGAGAGATAACTCCTAACCAATGAGTCAAGGGTTAGAACACCGCTCTATCTACTGCGGTTTAGGAAGTCAGGTATCATTAGTCCCCGGACTACTACTACACGAAAATCTACAAGGTTGCTGGGTACACTTCGACTAGACTGGCTTTCCAGATGTCAACAAACTTTTCAGTAACACTCCTACTCAACAGACGACTTATAGCCATCTGAAACAACATAAATTTATAACTTCATCAACCATTTCACGTTAAAAATATCCTGAAGCTGTTTTTAATTCGGAAGCTTCCACAATGTTACGAAGGAAGTAATGGTCGAAAATTCGAGCCTTCTCCTACCCTATGACTTACATAGCCATGTTAGGTGAAAATACTGAAAGACCCGTCTTAACACAAATAATGAAGGACGCTGACTACGTTTATCACCTCAGGAGTAATCTACACTTAAATAGCCTGATAACAGAAACCTAAGTAACTGATTACTTCACATGCCTGCAGTCACAACTGATTAGTGACTGAAACAATCTGAGAAATCAAGTGCTGCTATTGATAATAAACTAGGGGAACTGGATATTAGTTAGCATTTGGTCCAGTGATTCAGATAACAGACCTGTTGACTTGACTGCTACTAGTATCACATTACTTTACCATCACTGTCGAGCAACCTTATTTCAACCTAAGCTGGGAAATGTCTTCTTAGATAAGTGTATTTAGACTCAAAAAAAATCATTACAAAGTATTAAGAATGGTTGCACTATGACTGAAGAAACAAGATGCGGTAGCCTTTATTCTTGGTGCAACACTCGGGACGTAAGAAATCTTAAGTAATAACTAAATTTTTAGTCTGCTGGCAGCTTAAAAAGCAATTTAGGATGCTAAACCACTAAACTGAAAGGAAAACCTGAGGTAGAGTTAGAAAAACGTATTGCTTACTTTCCTGTTGTAACATACAGAAGTTGTGACCTTTCAGCGTAAAGCAAACGAAACTAAGTCACTAAACATGTATATATACATGTCTCAACCAACACCTTCGCCGGGCATACAGAGGGGTCATCGGGAAAATTTGTATCCAGAACTTAGGGTTCTGTAGCATTATTATGAATTCTTTTGACCCCTCGTTTTTTTCGATTTGCCCATGTTCTGAAAATGGCTTCGTGTTTCACCGTGAAAATGTTGACAGAGACGCCGATTAGTTGTGAGGTTTCACCACACGTAGCATCGCATAGGTTTTTTTGATCATCGGTATATATTAGTAGCGCATCACTAAACGAAAAAAAAACTTACGTTTCCAGGAATGCGGTTTCATATTTCGGAGACTGACGACCATTTTCAGTGGGCCTTAACGAAAAAATCAACATAGAGAAATGTACTCACCTGATTTCTGGTGTTTCTACCGAATTATTTATATCACTCTCCTGAGTGTCTTCTTGTGTAGCTTCAAAACCATTGGACATGCATTTCTTCAATTTAGCGACCAGGGTTGCCCGAGTTGATTCTAATTTACGTGAGTGTGAGTAATTACGCTACCTGTCACTGGAGGAACAGCATCCATGTACCTGGATAGAGCCAAACGGAGCTCATCGTCGCTAATACCCTCCATCTTGACTTTTGTGTGAACAGTGTGCCTCTTGGCCTTGAAATTCTAAAGATTGTTACCATTGCCAATATCCAATATCTGTTTGACGAGCTTCTGTAAAACAGATGATTCCTCCTTGCTCGCTTCTTGGCCTTGCGGAATGGTTTCAGGTCTTTGGCGGATTTCAGTGCAGTAGATCTAGCCACTCGTCTGCTACAGCTCTGGTAAACAGAACAGGAAGTAAAGTGTTGGTTAGTTGGCCTTAAACTATGGTACATTTGGCTTCTTCAGATATCCAGTTGCCAGACAGTTGTTTGGACTGGTCGTTAGAGATTCTTAGGGATAGTAAAGAGAAAACCTGGACTGGAAGATTCGTGTGGGTAAAAGGGAAAAGAATAGAGGACTAATGGAATAATCTACTTACACCCAAGTTAGGCGAAAAGAGGTGCAAAGATATGAAGAACTTGGATAAGCAAGGCTAACTGATGGCAGTCGGAAAGCATCGAAAGGTCTTAAATGGTTGCAGTGGAAATAAAACTGGTTCTAGAGGTAAAGTAGTTGGAGTAGCGTGACAGCAGTAGACTTCTTCTCCTTCGTTCGTATTCCAGATACATGGGGGTAGACCATGGGTCTCTGCGTGACTGTCTAGCCTTTGCTTGGCGCCTTCAACAGTTGGGGCGGAGACTGCCTCTGCTGGCAAGACATTCCAGTGCCAGTGGACTCGGAGGGAGAAGTGTGAACGCACTTGGGTTTTTGACCTTTGGTGAGCAGTTCTCTTAGGGTTTCCACGAAGATCACCATAGTGGCCACCCGGTAGTAATCCTCTGTTCGGGTAATTTGAGTTGTCCGGTATTTTGTAGGCTGTTATCAAGCCACCTCGTAACCTTCGGTAGCTGAGAGAGTATAGACCTAGGTCTTCTATTCTATTCGCATGTGGTTTTCGTTGCAACACAACAACCGCTCTTGTGGCTCGCCTCTGAACTCTCTCCACCTGGTTGGTGCCTCTTTTAAGTTGCGGTGGAGCGAAGACATTGTGGACCTCCAAGCGGGGCTACATGTAAGCCTTGTAGAGCTTCAGAAAGAGGTCGGGTGTGAGGGCACCTGGTTGTCTGCGCACAGAGCGTAATACACCTATGCCTTGGAGGCGTCACCCGGGTAACTGGAACTGGTGTCCAGTTTCTCCGTCACCGTTGAACCCAGGTCTTTTTCTTTAATGATATGGCATAAATGTGAATCACGAAGAGAGTAGGATACTTTCTGGCGGTCAGGAGCGCGGAAAAACATGAACCGCCCATTATCCAGGCTAAATACCATTTTGAAATAATGGAGAATATTTGTAGCTCAGGTGGATGTTCTTGATTGTATTGTATCCTCTGAGCTGGGTTGTTTAATCGTGGGACTTTCATCGTCTCACCAGACGACATCAGCGCCAACTTCAGTATGAAGTGAGCTGTCAATATCTCTCCGTGAGTGATTTAGTGGCTTGCTCTGACGATGTGGTCTATGATTGGTTGTTTCCTTTGATTGTTGTGTCATTGATTGTATAGACTTTCCTGTAGGCTGTTCCTCTGCTTTACCCCCGACCTTTTTGACGTTTATAATTTTTCCTATTGGTTGATTGACTAGGTCTATGTCAATACATCATTGATTGCTGACTGACCTGAACGCCAAGCTTCCAGGAGTTCTCTGACACTTGCTGCTAATTCCTCTAGTGTTGTTAGGTCATTCTTTAACTCACTCGATTCCGCTTCGCAAGTTGCTGCCCTCCATGACTTCATGCAACAGCGTAGAGGAAAATTGGGGACCTGATACGCAGTGGGAGGTCATTCACGAACAGTAGGAACAATAATGAATCCAGGACTGCTCCCTGTGGGACAACGGACGATGACGTTCTCCAAGTTGAGTGGACCCCGTCTACCTTCGTGCAGAACTCCCCACTGTCTGAGTAGTTCTGAAGCCAAGGTAGCACCCAGATGTGGGTACCTAATCCGTCTACTTTGTGTTTTAGGATCGTGTGTGGGACATTGTCAAAGGCCTTGGTGAAACCCAGAAACATCGCGTGGACCGGGACCTTGAGATCCCAGCATGTTGTTCAGTGACCACGGGCCATCTTGAGCGTCACTAGGTGCCTGTTTCTTGTCTGGATACTCCCGGATATGGTCGTCCATCACACTTTCCGTAACTTTTGATATTACGGGTGGAAGTGCAATGGGCCTATAACAGTTTGGATTCTGCTTGTCTCCTCTTTTGAAGATGAGCGAGAGGATGGCCCGTTTCCACTATAGTGGGAGTTTTTGTTCGTCCAGGGAGTGTTGGAAGAGACTGCAGAGTGGGCCGCTTAGGGCACTTGCACATCCTTTCACCACAGGTGGGCGAATGTCGTCGCACCTCGGGGCTTTTCCCGCGCTTAGCCCTGATAGCTTGTCGAGAGCGAAAGCACCAGTTATCTGTACTTCGAACAACTCTGGAGCGTCGGATAACTTTTGAAGCTGTTCGGGCAGGAAGCATGCATACTTTCCTGATGGAGTGTTGAGCCGTGTCAAATGTGGTGCTCAACATGTGGTTTTCAGTTGTAGGGATAGTAGGCCTGTTGGCCTGTGTTAATCCTTGCAGAAGATACCTCTGTGAAGATTTAGTTTCCCCTGAAGGCATTAACTGAGGGTGCTAACACCGTGTGCTGGGGTGGTAAGTTCCTGTCGCCGACAACATGATGGGAGAAACGTTGATCGATGCTAAGCTGACTTGATTACGGTTTTTGAATTTTGCTGCGATCCCCTCGGAGACAATCAGTCCTAAAAGGGGAGAAACAGTTACTATGACTAATGTGCATAATTGTAATTTTGTTAGAGTTGCTTTCCAGGCTCTCCAGATCTTCACACCATCGGCGAATGGCAGTGAAAAAGAATTGAGCAACTTCTGTAATTCGCTGATATACAACAAGAAGAGTGGCTGACCTAGGACTGTTACCTGACGAACTCCACTCATCACAGGTTTCCACCAGGCAGCATTTCATTTTCCCCTACTTTTCCTTCTACAACGCAGAAAGTCCCTGATCCAGGCTTGCAGTGAAGCGCCAAACCAGAAAGGGGAAAGATTTCTTAGTAATTTCACATGCGAATGCCTCACTGAAGTCCATGAACATGACATTTGTTGGCAGTTTGCAATCATGGGCTGTAACCATTCCTCTCTTGCGATGAGGGGGTTAGTTAGACAGGAATGTCCAGTATAAAAACCGTGTTGCTGTGGCGCCAAAAGATCGGTTGGTTCAACATGTTTAACGACGTTGTCACGAATTATTTTTCCTGAAATCCTAATAACTATGCTAGTTAGACTCACAGGGCGATAGTTAGACACCAAATGGCGACTACTGGCCTTAAAAAACTGGGTTGATTATTGCGTCTTTCCCGTCTCCAGGGCGGCGAGTCTGAGTTGGGGAAACACTGAAAGGATCTGTGGCTGGCTCAGCAATGATGTCCGCTAGCTGAGATAGAAGTCCGGGGTGCAACTCATTGGGACCGAGGGATTTTCCAGGTCTAGGATTATTGAGCAACTGTATGACTTTCTTTTGCTTTGAACACAGTATTTATTAGTGGAGGGCGATGTGCGGATCGTCGTGGGGCCGATCATAAAATAAGTGGCGTTGTTACCTCTTCAAATAAGGTCCTGAACCTGCTCCATGCGTCCTCTACTGATTAGTCCTCGTCAACAGTCCAATCCTTGCTGACTGCCAGTTTCTTGTACCTGAAATGTCTGTGCGCCATACACTGGGTCTACAATAATAACAATAATATTTATCCCTGAATATACTGGCACATACCATTTTTGCAGGCACGAATAAGTTTCTACATAGATTACATGTCCTCATAGAAGGCAATCTGAATCCTTGCCTTTTGTCACTGGAAGATGTAAGTGCTGCATGTTCATATAATTAAACATCCAAGCGGAATAAATATGCAGAAAATGAACAAGGAGAAGCAATGTCATGACTAGACTCATTAGTATGTAAACCAAAGTTTAGCACTACATGATCGCTGTTAGCTAAGGGAGGGAAGTGTCGTAGATCCAAAATGTCTTCACATTGGTGGGTTAAAACCGAATCCAATAGCGATGGCTTGTGTTCATAATCGTAACGTGTTGCACATGTTACATTTTGAACCAAAACAGATTCTGATGCCATCAAGGGTAAGTCGTTTTCGGAGGAACTTCCCGATGCTGAGACTGTTAGCTACGTCCAGTTTATGTGTGCGGCGTTCAGATCCCCAACCATTAGGCATCTGTCGCTTCTACCCCAATTACGTATATAGGTTAGCACGAGCCCTTTTGGAAGGCAGGACGGACTGCGGTAAATGACCCTAAAGACCCAATAGTACTAAGACCTTGCTTTGGCTTCTCTTCGCGACTTGTGTATTCACAGGCCCCGCATTCGGGTGCTCCAGAAGTAACTAACTGTATGTGGACATCATCACGGACACAAAGTAGTATGCCACCAACTTTGCGACCCACAACATTGTAGGGGTGCGTGTTACAATTCCGTAACGTCTGATCAATACTACTTAACTTGATGTGCTCTAGTACCTGCTTACCCAGTATTTTCCTAACGTGTAAGTACTGATAACAAAGCACAAATCAAAAGAACTGATACGCAATGTATTTAAAGGAGCTATGTATTTAAGGTAAATGTAATGATAATGAATGAGGGAAAAGTTTAATCAACTTACCTGGCTTGTAAGACTTAACTAGGGACTCGGAGTACGTGCGTGGTGATCAGCACAATGGAGCACAAAAATGACGTCCAAGCCTGTTTGGATGCATGCTCGTTAAAACAAAACTTAAAACACCCTAAGCATCCGGAGGCAAGCTAGGGATTTATTCAGTTAAGTTAATTTAAACTATTTATTTTAGCCCCAGTCATATTTTGGTGCCAGGAAGGTGCACTGCAGGTTAGCCCCCTCCTAGAAGGCTGTTGGGATACCGGCAACCTTCGATCCTAGGAGGCGACTGCGAGGCGGACACGCAACACCTTTCCATATTGGTGATGGAGTAGGTGAAGTGTGGTTCTCCGAAGCTAGTGCAACTATGCACACCTACGAGGTGAGAGAACTTTGCGTCTAGATTCAACCCTTTACACAGTGGTGGAAGGTGACTCAAAGCATCCGTCTACTTTTCTATACTGCTTCTTAATCTACTCGGGGGGTGTACAAGGGGAAGTTAGTACAAAGAAAGCCGAAGAACGATCCAAGTAGCATCGTTAGCGGCCAATTTTCTCCAATTTTCGACGCACTTTCTGGGTTCTGCAAGAGGAAAAAATAGGACATTGGAGTGTTAGGAAAAGAAAAACCAAACAATTCGAAGTGGGGGGAGTATAGAAAAAAACGATGATCATAATAAGCAACCAAAAAACGTTTTTGAAATTTTAATTGTATTTTTAGGCTGTTTTTGCCTTAAAAACTTTGTTTTCAAAGTGGTGAACAAAAGTCGTAAAAACTTCTGATATGAAAACGCTTTGATAGTGCATGCCACGATAAAATAGTTGAAACTCCGAGTTTACCAAGTGTGAAGTTGCTCTGGGGCTAATTAACGAAATCGGCGTATCGTTTGGGCCAATGTACACGCCTCCCAGCACGTGTAGAGGGTACTGGATCAGTGCTACTAGACGTGGCTCTTTTAGAAGGTTCAGGGTACGCGCGACTAGACGAGTCTGTTTGGGAGTCTGGCGGCAAGGGTTTTTCTAGTTGTGTCGGTGTAGAGGAAGGTGGGTCGTCCTCTATATAAGCTGCCTTCAAACGATCGACACTTATAGAATCCTGCCGTCCAGATCTGTCAATGACGAAAAACTTTTCTTCCTTACTGAGAACCTTGAAAGGTCCGTCGTATGGTGGCTGTAAGGGTTTACGTACACCGTCACAACGCACAAAGACGTGAGTGCAATCTTGGAGTCTTTTATCCAACTGCACCCGTCTACACTGTATCCGTGTGGATGGGGTTGGAGGCGACGCATGTGTAACTTAAGAGTTTGAGCATAGCCATGGATATCGGTAGGAGTTGGGTCACTACAATCTGAAGCGACCATTTCACCCGGCAAACGTAAGTTACTCCGTAAACTAACTCAGCAGGTGTACACTGTATATCGTCTTGAGTGTAGAACGAATGCTGAGAAGAACCAACGGCAGAGACTCAGTCCATTTCATATTGTCGACTGCCATTAGTGCGCTCTTAAGGTGTCGGTGGAATCGCTCCACCAAACCATTGGAAGCTGGATGATATGCGGTAGTGCGGATGCGTTTGCATCCCAACAGATTCATCAGCTTCTGGAAGGTAGCGGATTCGAACTGTTGGCCTCTGTCGGTTGTCACGGTGGAAGGGCATCCAAACTGTGAAACCCATCCTTCGACGAAGACCCGACTTACTGTTTCGGCAGTAATGTTAGACAGTGGGATGGCTAACGGCCAGCGAGTAAACCTATCGACACATGTCAGTAGGTAACTATATCCATCGGAGGGTGGAAGTGGGCCGACAATGTCTAAGTGGACATGAGCGAATCGTGAGTCCGGTTTGGCGAAAGTTCCAAGTGGTGGGATGTTGTGACGATTCACCTTGGAACGTTGGCACTGAATACATGACCGTGTCCAGTTTCGAACATCACGGTTAATACCAGGCCAAACAAACCTAGCAGATATGAGTTTGTCAGTGGCACGGATGCCAGGATGTGAAAGATTGTGCAAAGCATCAAAAACATGCTTACGCAAGGTAAAGGAACAACCGGTCTGGGTGTGCCTGTGGAGGTGTCGCACAATATTGACACTTCACTGTTCAGGAGCGGTAACGCTGTATCTTCAGAGAGGTTGAGTGTTGAAGTTTTTCAATCTCCTCGTCTGAATCCTGAAGTTCGGCAATCTTCCGTAAGTCGACTGCTCGAGGCAAAGTAGTGGTGCAAACGCGAGACAGTGCGTCTGCGACAGGGTTATTCACACCAGAAATATGACGGATGTCCGACGTGAATTGCGAAATATATCTAGGTGACGTAATTCACGCGGTGAATATCTGTCAGTGGTGGTGTGTAAGGCATACGTCAGAGGTTTATGGTCGGTAAAGATGATGAAATCACGACCTTCCACAAAATGACGAAAATGCTTCACTGAGGCATATATGGCGAGCAATTCCCTGCCAAAAGTGCTGTACCGCATTTCGCAGGTGGATAACTTCCGGGAGAAGAATGCAACTGGGATCCAAGTGTGATCCGAAAGTTGTTGCAACACAGCTCCAATGGCCGTGTTAGAGGCGTCAACCGCAATGCTAAGAGGTAGGTTTACGTCTTGATGCACCAGCATCGTGGCGTCTGCTATTGCGGTTTTGATCTTGCGAAATGCTTCTAGTGCCTCAGGAGTCAAGCTGAAAGTTTTACACTTACTTTTCAGCAGGTCGGTCAGTGCAGTCAAAATGTGCGCACACTGGGGAACGAAGCGACGATAATAGCTCACCATACCCAGAAACACACGCAGAGCTTTAAGTGACGCTGGGACTGGGAAGTCTTGGATCGCCTGTACCTTTTCAGGTAGTGGGCGAATGCCTTGCTCGTCGATAACGTGTCCCAAAAATTTTAGTGAACGAACGCCAATCTGGCATTTGGCCAGGTTGACTGTCATCGAATGCTCTGACAGTCTGGCGAAAACCTGTTTCAAGTGGTTAAAATGAGTGTCTTCGTCTGGACTAGCGATTAGTATGTCGTCTAGGTAGGCATAGGCGATAGACATCGTGAATAAAACGTTGGAAGGTTTGTGCTGCATTGCGAAGACCAAAAGGCATACGGAGGAACTCAAAAAGACCAAACGGTGTAATGACGGCTGTCTTGGGAACATCATCAGGATGAACCGGGATCTGATGATATGCACGCGTCAAGTCAAGCTTACTGAAGATAACCGAGCCTTTTAAAGATGCAGTCAAGTCGTGTGTGTGAGGGACTGGATAACGATCTGGAATCGTTTTAGCGTTGAGCCTTCGGTAGTCACCACAAGGCCTCCAGTCCATGCCATTGTTCTTGGGTACCACATGCAAGGGTGAAGACCATGGACTGTTGGATGGTCTGATTATTCCCATTTCAAGCATGTGTTCAAACTCGGCTTTTACAGCACGCAGTTTCTCCGGGGATAATCGCCGTGGTTTCGCAAACACTGGCGGGCCAGTCGTCGTTATGTGATGAGAAACGTTCGAAGTCACACAAGGGACACAACGACTTGGCTTAAAGACATCCGGAAAGGACTGAATAATGGACGAGTAGGGACTAGAAGCGTCCGTCGTGGAGTACACGGGACTGAGGGGCGGCGTCTTTGTGACTATACCGGAAACAGAGAGTGTTGTGGTAGAATCTATCAACTTATGCTTGCCAGCATCTACCAGCAGCTGATAGTGCTGTAAGAGATCCATACCAATAATACCGGTGGTCATATCCGCCACTATGAAAACCCAACGGAAAGGACGACGCACGACTGCATCATACTGTATACCCTCAGCAACCAGAAGTTTACACCTGGGCGGACCATAAGCATGATCAGTGCCAACCGTGTTATCCAAAATTCTGTTTCCACTGGTAACATGCACTAAATGAAGTATTCGGTCGAAATCTTGACACAAGGACCTGAGTCGTGACAACACAAAGACCAACCTTAAGCCTCAAAAATGATAAAACTCCTAACAGTGACTGAAGTACCTCAAGTCGAGGTATATAAGAAAGTCCTTGATGTGGATCGCACAACAAAGGCGGAAAATGTCAAAAGCGTGGAAAAATTCGCTTCTTTTTTTCAAAGCACGCTAGTGCGGTAGGGGAGACTTGTAGTTTTTGAGCTCTCGCCTCCAGGTCTTGAGTCTAATTTCTTTTCTTCGGCTATAATCCCATACCGAGTGTAGAAATGTTTTTGTTTTTTCTACCTACAGCTTTGGAGGTACTGATAGTCCATTTGAGGGTTCTTTGCAAACTAGCTTGGCTTGTTTGTTGGATCAACTAGGCTACTGGAAAGACCAAATAACTTTCGCAATTCCCACCTTTGTACTACAATTACTGTAACCCGCTTCAAAGCCTGGTTTAGTTTACAAGTGGTTTTATGTGGTTTGTTAAGGATTGGAGGAGAGTTTCGCTCAACTAGCTTCCATGTCAAATCGTGGTAGACCATTCGTTTTTCTGGTTTCCAACCTGGAAACACAAACCAATAGGGGGAGAAAATGATTACGGTTAAAACAGAAAAGCTAGCTACTAGGACTCCGCCTCAGCTCACATCGCAAATAGGTAGCAAGTTGATTTTTAAAGGATTCTGACCAAGCGTCCTGGTTTATACTCACACAGAAGGCATTTCAGGACCCAACAACTTTTACCCGGAAGTGGTGTCTCAAATCTAACCCGGTAAGTTTGAGAAGCAGCTTCCGGGGGCCAAGTGAGCGTAATGCCGTAACAAAGAAAAAAAGGTGACGGAATGGGTTTCGGTTGGTATTCACGATATTATGTGCCACTGTAAAATCTTCCTGGTCTTCTGTATCCCAAAAGATGCAGAAAAAGCACTGCGTGTTGTTGCTATTGTAATGGTGCATGTTTCCCCAAAGTCAGTAGCCTAGGGTTCGACGAGACTCAACATTGGTGCTGACCTTCACAGTTTTATCGAACTCACTAAGCAGAAGGCAAAATGTCAAGGATCCATGCCATTTGGGGCGCTGTCGTGTTACGTTGCACTGCTTGTAATCGATCTCCTAGCCGGCCAGGGGAAACACGTCGATATCTTGGCACCACCACTCCAAGTTACCATCCCATCTGACTACACTACTGTGTTCTTCCTTGGTCTTGCATTCCTAGGCGTATTAAAAGTACTGGTAGCTGGTTATTGGCCTCTGCGTCTGTCACGCTCACACGAGGAAGTCTGCAAAAATCCTTTGTTCTGAGAATGAGTCGCTGAGTGGATAGTTCTTCCACCCTAGTTAAGAAAGGCATACAGGCAGCCTACCTAAACCCTTGTTGTTGGTATCCCCCTCATGGTCCAGTTTTTTCTTGAATATTTTGCCTCTGTACTCGTGTATCAGATGGGCTTCATCTCAATCTCAAGAAAATGGAAACAGCCCACAGGGCACAAGATCAAGAAGAGGGGGCAGATGAAGGTTCACACCACTGACTATTCAGTAAAAGGAACCTGCCTTCAAAATCAGGTTGAAAGCCCTTGAAGAAGTTGGTGATAGACCATAGTTGAAGTTGGACGCCCGGAACAGAAACTGAACTGAGGGACGAAATTGCAAAGGATATCTTCACATCAGCCAATCATCAGGTGAAATGGGAGACATTGAGCAACATGCCTAAATGATCGGGCGTGGAAGAACGATGGAACTCTTTGAAAGAGATGTATCAAAAACCTGCATAACCAAATTAGGAGGGATGAGGAAACAGGACAGGAAATGGATCTCGGCGGACACGGAAGCTAAAAGACGAGAGGAAGATGGTGAAGCATAAGACAAACCAGTGCAAGGATGAACAAGGACAAGAGAAACTGAATACAGCCTACAAAACACTAGATTGGATGAAGAAGTCAATAGGAGTGCACGGAAAGGCAAAAGATACTGTATCAAATAGCCAGGTTACTTGCTGTCTGTGAAGAGATCAATGCAGACGAAACCAATGAGAGATGGAGAAGGAAAGCTAGTTACCACAGGGGGAAACAAAAGGAACGATGGGCTGACCACTTCAAAAAGCTCCTGAATCGACCACCACCACCACCACCACATGCAAGTCGTCCAGAAATACCACCAGTGACCCAGAACTAGTAGGTGACGCAGGCTCCCCGACAAAAGCTGAAGTCCTAAACGCCATGAAGTTGATGAAACACGGGAAGGTGGCAGAACCAGATGGAATTCCTACAGAAGCACTGAAAACAGACACAGAAGCATCAGTGGACATGCTCATGGGCAACTGCTTCAACACTACGGTTTTAGTGCCACAAACCTCTATCAACCTCATTCAACAGCTATATGCTGTACGATGCTACATGCCAAACGGTTCATAACAGAGTGGAAAGTTCGCTGATGCCTTTGAAGTGAGGTGAAGACAGGACGAAGGTAACGGTTGCCTGCTATCACCGGTGATCTTCCTGTTTGTGGTCAGCTGGATCGACCGAATGATGCGACAGACGACTGTAAGGAGCGAGAAGAGTGGTATACGTAGGCTGGAACGACGAACAGATCCTCCGAAGAAGATCTGAATTTCGTTAATTACTTATGTCTATTGCCGCACAAACTTGAAGGCCCACAGGCGAAAACTAACAGTTTGACGCAAGAGGAGAGGCAACGAAGGAAGATGGGACTTCCTTCAGGTGAACGTGGAAAGGACAGAGGTGATGAGGATACCCAATCAACAAAAACAACAGGCACCAATCACCATGAACGAGAGAAGCCTTAAGGAAGTAGTCTTTCTCACTTACACCTAGGCAGAACCGTTTCAACTACATGCGGCATAGGCACGAATGACGATGTCAAAGCCAGGATCGCAAGGACATCAAGACAGGCCTCCGTTCATTAACCTGAAATCAGTGTGGAGTCTACTGCGCTCTATTGCACTCAACAGGAAGCGTGAAGAAGACTCAGATTTTCAACACTAGTGTCAGTCAAGTCACTGCTTCTATATGGTTGGGAGACTTAGCGCGTTACGTGGAGCGCTTCCAACAAACTGCAGACATACATCGTCAACAGCTGCTTCCTACGCCCACTCAACATTGAAGGTCAAGTGGTCAGAATAACAAGAATGACCAACAAGGAACCCTGGCTGTCAACGAACCAACCAAGAGCCTATCACCTGACAGAAATGCAGAAGAAGACGGAGATGGATTGGATACGCGCTTAGAAGACCATTTGAGTATATCACGCACCAGGCCCTCGAGTGGAAGCCAAATGGGAAAACTACGGATTAGGCGTCCGAGGTGGGGGGCATGGAGGAGACTGTGTGAGAAAGAAATGAAGGCTTCTGGGTAGTCGTGGGGCCAGGTTGAAAAGACTGCAGAAAAGAGAGTGAGATAGTGACGTGAAACTGTGGCCCTATGTTCTACCAGGAACCCAAAGGACAAATAAATAAACCAACAAAAGTAGACAAACATGTGGTGTTCCATGACAAGTCAGCTGTTTCCATGTGTTGGTGGCTTGAAAGTGGTATTCACACGTTTTAGCAATGACAGTTCTGACCGTGAGTTCAAAGTGGGCGAAACTAAGATGCGCTGGCATGTGGTGCAGCTCCTGGTAACTAAAATATAACAACTGAAAATGTGGTTGACCATGCATAGGTTACTAAGCTTTTGAATTAAACTTACCAATAATTAAGCATTCACTCTGGAAATCGAAGTCTTTGTTGGATCTGAGGTTGTGGTACTCCTGCAAGTTGTCCTTCTCTGAGCACGTATTCATACAGTTCTCTAAATCTTGCAGACTCGCAGGTTTGCCATGATGAAACGTCTACAGTAACGAATCCAGAGTTATCCCATGTAAACCTGCGTCCGACCACTGTACGTTTGTGCTCGGCAGGAAACGGGCTGCGGATAAACTGAAAGTCGGAGAAGTGGAGGGGCATTTTGTAGTGGCGCTGGGTAACCATGATTGTTAGTCTTAGCTTTTATCACGATTTTAGGGATAATTTTCTCAACCATCAAGGCCCATCCGGTGTAACATTAATCCTGGATAACTGGTTGATGACTAGCATGTGTGACAACAACAGTGATCCTTCGGCCTCCCCAACCTAGTTCAAAACCGTGCATGTCGATGAAGGCTTTTCTGGAGGAGGATGGCCTCCACGGTAAAGTCGGCATAGTTTTGTTCAAATAATGCTTAGTCTTCGTCGGCAATATCCTGTTAGCCACCGTTGTTCGTCAAACGATTCTTTTTCTCTGGAAGGCTTTCGTGACAGACAACAACGTTAAACAACGGGAAGGAGTTAGGCTAACAATCAACATTCTTGCTATGGTGTACCGTGTGTGGGCTTTATGGAAAAGCTTCGCCGTTTTTTCCGCTCTTACCCATTTTCCCCGATGTTATGCAGGGGAAGTGGTTAGACCAAACTTAGGGCTTGAGGCTGATTTGGCTGGCCATATGGCTAGTAATAGTTTAGTCGGTTTTGGAACACCAAAAGCTGTCACTGTCTGGCGGATATCACTGTCTCCGTTGTTTCTAGGACTGCCTTTTGTGATAGTGGTTAGTGCTTCTACGGACAATCCAGTAGTCATCGGGGTGTTGTCAGTTGCCTCACTAGGTGAACTTGTAGCTAACATTGACTTCATGTGCCAAAGTAAGAAGTCATGTTGGAACCACATGCGTGGGCAGTTCTCCATAAAGATGTAGTATTGGTCTGACTCGTCTTTGTCACACCGACAATGTACCCGCTTGCTACAAACTTTGCACTCAAAAGCTCCGTCTCTTTTGCCAACGGTATGGTAACATTTTTGACAATTGTAACCCTGACCAAAACCCTTAGTCAGCGGTTTTCGTTTCCTTTTCTATTGCTTTTCTCCGGTGGCTTTTGCAGACAGGCTAGGGATTGGGGTAATTCTGCCAGTAAGATATTTAGGATTTGCCCTGGTGCGAACTTGACAGACGCAAAGACCAATCACTAATTATTCGGACTTGTTATATACCCACGAGCACGAGACCAAGGTAGAACAGGGTAGCGTAGTCGGATTGAATAGTATATTTGGATGGTCGTGCCAAGATACCGATGCGTTCCAACTAACTGGCTAGAGTCGAATACAAGCAGTGCAAGGTAACACGACAGCCTGCAAATGGCGATGATGCTTGGCCGGGTGCCTTCAGCTTAGCGCGTCCAGTTAAACTATCAAGGTCAGCATCAATGTCGAAGGTCATCAAACCCTAAGCTATTGATTTTGGGGAAGTGTGTGACGCTGCAAAAAATGTACGTTTCACTGAAAGGGGAGAGATTTGTTCGAAGTGTTGTGAGGAGTAGGGATTCGGCTTTTTTCTGAAGTTGATATTCTTCAGCCAAGTTGACTTAGCCTCAGATCTAAGTTGTATGTTGTTACGGAACAACGAAAGGTTCGTCTTAGACATTATGGGCTCAGGACTTCTTGGTACAAATGGAAGAAGGAATGAAACCTACCTGACTCGTTATCCAAAGTTTTCACCAAGTAACACGAATCATTCTCGGCTGAAAAAAGAGAAGTTTTCCCATTTTAGTCGATACACTGAAAAAACATGAAAAGTCGTAGCAAGCAGAATTTGTCAGCTAAGTTTGTTTGAATACACTGATTCTCATGAGCTTCAATCGCTGCGCTGTCTAAATCCATCAATTAATGGTGGTGATTGTATGCTTTAATTATTAATGTATGTAGAAATATTGTTGGTGTACATATAATTTGAATCCCTACCACTATTTCAAGTTGCGAGTTATGACTAGAATTTTGATGTAATGGTTTTCAGGTTCAGCGTTTTTTTCGTCTAATGGACTTATAAGTTCGACTATAGTCGATTAAATTTTGTAGAGTAATGAATAAGAAATAAAAAATGACAGGTATATTTGCAAGTCATAAAAAATTATCAGTTCTAAGGGCAGTCAGTGACAATGAGTACCAGAAACGTATCAAACTAGCTTAATAGACGTTAGTAAGGTTGTAGTGTCTCCCTTACTTGTTCAGCCACTTCTTCCGGCAAAACAGAGCTTGTGTATCCGAACTTTGTGTTTTGTGAAGTTATATGATTGGCCGTGAAGAAATGTTCTAGACGACAAACCACAATTGCGGGTCATTAAACTTAAAACAAGGCATAGGAAGATTAATGGCACCCACAGACCCTAACTTCGAAAAGTCTTGATTATGAGAGTTTAAGGACATCAGTACTGGTACAGCAAAAAATATTTAAGAACAAGAGCAGGAAAAATACGATAAACAAGTATGTCAATGCCTAACACAAAGCAGCCACAGAAATTCTCAGTATATATGTATATCCGTATTGTATACAGTCATTAATGACCGGTTGCAGTATTCAATTGCGAGAGTTTAATCACGTCAGGCTCACCAGTTTGTCGAGCTCTGAAATCTGAATCCAAATTTTATATACGCGTCCAGATACACTATCGCCTATTTATAATTCCCGACACTGCTGACCCACCTGCGTCAGACAGCGTAAATATCAGGAGTTAACGCGAAGTATATATCAGGATGTTGTATTAGTCAACGAGCGAGCGAAAAGTCTTTTTCAGTACAACTAAACAAAAAACGTTCAATGAGTTGTTACATACATCAACACAATACAGTGAAATAAAATGCTACAAGGTAAACGGTTACCCCCAATGTCAATATTTACTGGTTTTCAAAACTTAAAGGTTTTGAAAAGGTATGGAAATTTTTGGAAGGAGGATAACTTTAGGACCACACCTGTGATCATTAGTATTTACATTTTTAGATCTTATGGATAAGTGCTACTCGAACGATTCATTTTTGGCTTTAGAATGGACGACGTGTAATAAAATAACAGGTGATAATAAAAATATAATAACCCGTACGTCAAACTTTCGGGTTTTCCTTTTCGAACTTGTGGTTGTGCCCCCTTCAGTGAAAACTTTCAAGGAGAAACTAGATCTTCACAGCAACTTCTACTCCCAAGAATAACACAGGCCACTCAACTTACTATCTTCAAACTTGCAACTTAAACCTGAACAAGCTTTCGGAGGAAAGTCATTGTCATATTTGACATTACAAATTCTCAATGAAGACGAATGTTAGAGAAAGTTAACAGCCAACTAACAAATAATAGGGACTAGCATTGTAAATTTTTCTTGTATGTCCTCATCAATTTTTTGTCCCGGGGAGGGACTTAGGATGAAGAGTTCAAAATATCATGGCTCTATCAAACAAAGCCTTTATTACCTCACTCAGGATTTTTATAAGCTCCTGCAAATTTGCCCGTTTTAAAGCGTGAAATTCGTTGAAATCACATCCGTTACAGCTTTCTAACCCCTCTCAATAAGTGACTACCTTTGCATGAAACAGAACTGTTTGTAGTGATCAGCAACTTTCATGGAGATGTGAATTATTCTCCGCATAGCCTTCTGAAGGCATTGCGCAGTGATGGTATTTACTGATTTCAAATCAAAGAACCTTGTATCTCATGGGTTCATTTCGACTGATTTTTTGACTATCTAATCTTCACCATATACACTGAACAAAGCCCTTATATCACTTCCAACTTAGCTAGTTCCAGGAACTTCAGAGAAACAAAGAAGCCATTGACAAGTCATGTCTGACTCACTTCAGGACTCTTATCATGGAAAGAAACAAGTGTAGTTGATCACTTGGCAACCTCAGCCAGCTAAATGGATGGGCTATCCTGAAAATTTGTTTCCTTGTTCGAAACATATGATGAGGAAAACCAGAGGCGGAAAATTTCAGTACAAAACCACCTAAGGTCACTTGTTAGGATATGAATATTCGTTCTGAACTTTTCACTGAAACCTTATTTTTACGCATAACCAGACTTTATTTGTATGTTCAACTGGTCACAGCTAAGCGCCTTTTAGGTCCAAGTGTATATCGGATGCAGAAGCGGTAACAAGGAAGAATTCATCTAAATATGTGGAGGCTGTAAATGAGCATAAAAAGGATCTTTATCGGTAGCCATGGTTTAGAAGAATAAAGAGGTGTAAGTACATTTTATGGACATTTCGAATCACCAAGACCACATGATAATTTCAAAAAAGTCTTTTGATTTTACTGAAGGAAAATAGGTAAAACATCCATGATACTATTCGAGTGTCAGTCAACTGCATGGAAAAATAAATTGTAGACGTTACGCATCTATCAAACCATTTTATTTGTTAAAAGACCCGAGCAATCAAAATGACGTTGAAATAATCAGGAAGGATGCATCATAAGTTCATGAATCGCAACTGTCACCGTTTCGTTGTAATGCATATCTATCTTGCAGTCCTATTCAGTTGTTCAGTTTGTTCATGATGTCCGTTTATTCTAGACAGTTCAGTAAGTAGTATTTTTGAAATTAGTTTTCCATCAAAACCATTAATCGAGCATTTGCTTTTTTCTCAGCGCACCAAAATTCTTCCTTACCAGTCTAATTCTGCCGTCAACTGAACAAATCCGATTAATTTGACCAAATTTGCACAGAAAGTTTTGATTTAATTTCCAGCACTGTATTCACAAAAAGAGACCAATATGTACTAGCTATTTGTAGTTAATTTGTGATAAACTTCTTAGACCAAAATAAAAATTCCAAAACTGTCATCATCCAGGCAAAATACTGCAGTACTAATGACTATGATTAAAGACACGGTAAAATTGAGTATTTGGAGGCCATTATAGAAACTTATCAAAGTCTGTGGCTGTATTGGTGATGCATCTGTACCTTGCTGTTGTTTAAAACTCGAGAATCTTTCTTAACTGCCCAAACATTTTGACTTTTACTTTTTCTGTTTTGTAGTTCGCTTTATGTGACTTTTATTTAAGTGACATTTTACCAACTACCAAAGACAATTGACAGACTTGCTTGCTTAATAGTTAGAATGAAACCGTTGGATATGTACTTTTGTTTACACTTAAACCTAACTCAGTGCTAGTTGATTGATGGAACAACCTTTCCTATAGCATCGATATTTCCTTTTGAGGATGGATTTATTAGCTCGTTATTCTTGCCATTAAGGATAATAGTAAGAACCATGTGAGCAGTAGTTCGAGAAGCGGAAGGAGTGGTAACTGACTTTTTGATACTAAATGATGATCACGGTGAAAATGCAACTCATATCTTGAGAGAATTCGGACTATTTCACCTTAAGTCATCATCCGGTATCAGTAATACCAGTCCACCAAACAACGGCTGCACCACTATATACCTGGGTTTTTATTGTTGTCATTGATGCGATATATCACGTTATCATGGCTGTAGACTTCATGATGGTCTACAAACAACCAATTAATGGCCGATACAAGATTGTCCATCGCCCAGGCAGTTTTCACAGTTTAGAAGCAACAGTGGGTTTTTTAAAAATCTTTTTTGTCAAAATCGTGGTTTGTTACTTAACTGGCTTTCTACTATTCATTGTATCATAAACTTTCTCCATATTACTGAAAGTCTTAAAATACAACTATGCTGTTATGAGTTGGCGCAAAAATTTGTCATGCATACAATCAAGTAGTTATTTGTATCTCAATCTACTTGGCTTCAGAATCGATGTTGATGAAGAAGGGGTGCATAAGTACACTAATATACCCTAATCCTCAAATTGTATTTCACTTTTTGTTTTGCTTCTTCTTTTTCTTTACCTCTTACTCCTGCAACGTTTTACAACATTTTATGGTCCTATTTCTATTTCTTTAGTTCTACTACTTTATGGTTCATTTGTTGTCACTTAAACTGTAACAGAGTATCGTCGTGTCCCATGATGATGACTAAATCTTATTTGGTGAGTGGATGTTCTAAGCTATTATTGACTGGTCAAGTGTTAAGCGTCAAGCTAATTAGCCATGTTTCAAAACAAATTGTTTTGTGAACAGATAGATAAAGTGATATTTGCGTATAACTTCACAATATTTGATGGAAATCGATCTGTTTGATTACATCAAAAAGCCTAATAGTGAATCCACTCTTATTATACCTCCAGCCGACTGCCTTTTTAAGTCGTGAAGAATTAAGGGGTGGGGCGGGGGCGTACAGAAAGAAAAAATTATTAGGTTAATGTCAGATTCAATGCAGCATAAATTACCTGACGCCATTAAATAAAACACTTTTTGTAAACATAATCTGTTGAGTGACCATAGCTGAAAGAGAACTAAAGTCATGCAAATTAGTTGGATGTTGCTAATCTGGCTAAAATGAGAGATACATCTACTAGCTGGGCTTCACAATTGCTTCCATCAACGAGATTTCCATGCGACTCTGATGTAAGCCAGCAATACATACCAACCCGATGATTATCACTACACAGCTTCCGTGAGCTTTATACACTGAATACGCTTACACTGATCATTATGCTCTCAAACAACCTTATAAGAATATAACTTCATCAGCTGTCACGGACAATAAAACAAATGGTGCGACTGACAGTCGTTCATGCATCCTAATATTCGTTGTACGATTAGGCCACTAGTAATTGGTTAGAAATTGTTAAATAAGCTAAATTCATTTTATTCTGCAAAACTTGCCATTCTTCATTTATTCAACGTTGATCTGTCGTGATCCATAAGCAGTCTGGACGTGGTTTAGATTTATTCAGGATTTTTATCACCCCTTCCCACTGCAGTACATTTTGGATTTTATCCTTCACTCGAACTTAAGAAAGTCAACACACAATACTGACAAAACATTTCAAGGATTTACTTGTGATAGTTTTCTTTCTGCTCAGTGCAGAACCGAATTTTAAAGTTTGTGTTGTAAATTTTGGTTGTCCTTATCTGTTGATTAACAGGGGTTAACTGATCAGTTCTCATCAGTGAAACAGCCGGTTTTTACAGATACTGCGTGATAACTGAATGTGAAGTAGAAATTTAGGTCATGGCAAGATTCGAGCCAGCGACCTCCGGATTATCAGCTTGGTGGTGTACCAGTTGACCTACGACAGACAGCTGCTGATCACATTTTAGTTTCACTTCAATCATGTAGACTTTCGCTCGGCTGCCATGTGAATTCGTTATGCGTTACTATCCGTTCATTGAATTCATACTGCCTGCCTAGCCAGGAGTTCCAATTCCCTCTTCTCTAATTTAGGAGAATTGGGTAGGCAGCTATTATAAATACAATGAGTGGATATTAACGCATCATGAATTCATGTGGTAACTGAGCAAAACTCCTGGTGATTGAGTTGAAATTAAAACCCTGCCGTGGCCTAGATTTCCATTTCGTCTTTAGTCATCACCCAGTATCAATGCAATTCTGCCAAGCCACGACCGTCTCAGATAACTAAACTGAGTTCACAGGTGTCTTTATACCGCAAAAGATCAAATCATGATTATATGTTTTGTCTAGGCCAGCAGTGGAATATGGACCCCACGTTACATAAGATGAGTTCTTATCGTAACCCAGAAGCTTAGTGTAAGATGGTACAGTTCTTGAAGCAGTGCAATAAGTGCTGGATTTAATTCTTCATTGAAAAGATAAGAACTTGAGTGAATGTGTATTTTCATTGAATTTCCATCAGTTTCAACCTTGAAATACAATATTACACACTAAGAAACATAAACGTGTTGAGTGGTTATGTGAACTTGACAGTTATCTGTGCATTTTGTTAATTTTGAAATTGAAACTGTGCAGCAGTTTGATTGTCAAGATTTCGAATAATTAGTAGATAATAAAAAGGATTAAAAAGTATAGGGATTATCTGTTATGATTGGATTATGGTTGAGAATTGTGACAAGTAGTAACCACTGATAAGTGTATGTTTCTTAGTGTTAAATATTATATTTAACGATATAGTCAGATTAAGACTTTACCAAAAATATGTATTTGCTCAAATTCTCAACTGCTGTTTCCAGAAGTTTCCTTATACTGAAGTCGTAGCTGAAACACTGACACTTACTTGGATGTATAAATGTTCAGCTGAAGAGCTTTAAGTTGTGCGAAATACGTATTTTGTGTTCCACTGCTAGTCACCATTAAATGTATAATTTATCCTAAAATAATTATTATTATATCCATAATCTGTCACTATGACTTAAAGTGGTTAACAAAATGCATTCACTCCTACCTACTTCGGCCAGCATTGTGTGACGAGGCAGACGGCGACTAGGCTTACATAACACGTGTCTCAGCCAGATATCTCAGTCGATGAAGGTTCATAACCTCGTCAACTGATTTACCTCTTCTCCCTAAAACTCTATACCCGACGTCTGCGTTACTCATGTAGTGACACCACGGAATACGTCCTATACTACGAAGGCAACGGTGGTCAAACACCCGAAGCCAGCCTTCTCATGTCTTCCACCTTCAATGGCTGTTTCACAACCATACAGTAGAACAGACAGGACTGTTGTGCAGTACACGCGACCCTTAATAGACAATCGGATATCACGGCGGCTGTTAGTTATTACACTGAAACTTGTGCGCTACCTATTTGGCGATTTTCATTGAATTCGGACACATGATGAAAGTGATTATCTATTCTGTGTTATACAAGTCCGCATGAATCAGCTGATTTGAACACTTCAGGTTAGCAACCTGAATTTGTTTAGATTTATTGTTAACGAACTCACCTTCGTATGATTAGGAACAAAAATTGTATTCAAAGCATCACTAGGTAAACAATATTATGTCATCAAATAAACAAGTTTGATTCACCACTGGATTCTAATATAGTAGTGTCTTCAATGTACGCCAGTATTAGAGTGTAACCTTATGCAAAAGTAAATCGGTCTACACCTTACGTGAGCAATGACAGTGAAAGAGATTCACAATTAGGTGCCACCTTGATTAGCTGCTTAGAGTAAACTACTTGAGAAAGCATACATTATCAAAATGATTCAATGAATAGATCCATGCCTATATATTTATCTGACAACAAAACGGGGCTATTAGTTACATCGCTGTTGATTAAAAAGGTTTACTTTATCACAGACTTGGACTGTCTTTAACTTCTTCCAAGAATTTAACATTAAATATGTGTAAACTGATAGTTATGTGAATGTACATCACGTAAACTAGTTATTTGATCAACATATTGATGTGAAAAGCTGATGGTTGTTTGCAGAATCTTTTTTGAATATGATATTAAAGAGATATCGGTTTTTATATCCTTCTAGATATTTCAATAAATCATTTAAAACCATTCTCATCATATGGAAAGTGGAAGACACAGATCACCATATTATCGAGATAGTCATCATATATCATCACATGGCTTTTCTGAAGGCGTTGATTCAAATCCAGAGATACATGATCGTCAGAGACCAGCAAGTGTACAAGATTTAGATTATGGAGAAATGTATGACTCTGGTATACAACCACATTCAACCTCTCCTAGACTAAACAATCCATATATTGATCCAGTGATAGGTGGTGGTGGAGGTTCTGGTGTGGGTGGAGGTGCTGATGGAATTGATCATCGGGCAGCTTCATTAGATCGTCGGGAGAGTACTATGGGACATTAAGGGGGAATTTCGATTCTCAAAGCGAACGTTTAACAAGAACCACAATGAATCAACCATCGTATACACTGAAGTCACTTAGTTCAAATCCAGGATTACCAGGTATAGTGGGCTCTTCAAACCCATCGAGTCGTAGAGCGCATTCATATGATATGAATTTAGAGAAACAAGGCTTAGTTGATTATAACAGCCTTCTAGCTGCAGCCGGTGTTGGTGGTGCAAATCCATCAATCTATGGTTATTCAACTAATCCATTACTAGAGTACAGTGGCAATTTAGGCATGCCAACATTCTCCACATTTGCTGGATTAGATTATGGTGCATTACAAAGACCCGCAGTTTACCCAGCCTTGACACCACAAGGACAACCAGGATTACCAACTGGATTAATTGCTCACAATCCAACTACAGATGTTGCTACACTACAAAGAGAATGTGTACGATTACAGCAAGAATTACATGTAACTAGGGAGAAGTTGAACGCTTGCACGATTAGTATACGTACTTTCTGGAGTCCAGAGTTGAAACGAGAAAGAGCAATGCGTAAAGAAGAGAATGCTAAGTACGCTATATTAGCTGATCATTTGCATCAGTTGCAACTGGAAAAGCAAGTAAGTCTATGCCAGTGTATTAAAAGTATATTCTAGTGCATATTTTCATTATGCAACCTATATAATGGTCTAAAAGCTATTGTGTGTATTCAGAAAGTGGTCTTCGTCTTCTAATGGAAGCTATCACTCATTACCAATACAACACATTTATAAAGTTCAGGATAATCAAAGTATCGATGATATTTGATAGAACCAAAGAATGAACAACTTTCAGCCCAGAAGAAGTGTTTTAGATGAAAGAGATGAATCAGTCAGTATATTTATACAGAAGTATTAAACAGAATACTTACAGTTTCAACTACGTATGACTGAAATGATTCAGTGTGTGATGGCTGTATTTGTAGGGTAGGATAAAAGTCTTTGTATAGTTACGGCAAGACGTGAGATCATCCTATGAAATTATTCTCTATTGTTTTTAGTCACTAAGTTGTAGATGTGAACTTATTACATAGATTCAATTCAGTGATACAGAAAACTCATTCTTCTTCATTTTATTCTTTGATTGAGACGTTTGTTGGATAACTCTAGCCAGTGACAAGCAAATCGAATTCTTCACCATGTATTTTTTTTGCATTCATCAGAAGACAGACTGGGAACGTGAAAAAACCAGTGCTCGTTTATCTTTGTGAAACTACAATACAAAGAAGGGATGCCGAAGAGTTCTTAAGTGTCTGAATTTGTGAGAAGGTATTGGTCATCTTGAGGTTACAGATGCAAATTCTTATTCCTTGTGGAAGAACAAGAAGCCTGGACCCGCTATTTTTGTTGTTGATATCTCTCATCGATATAAAATTACATTCAGGTAACTGTGATTTCGCATCGTTTAGGTTGCTAGCTACATTGCAGACATGACTTATGTCATGTGATTAGTATGGATAACTGAGAATATAACCGCAATATTCACAATGGCTTGGTAATCTCTGAACTTTGTTATTTTATCGTAGATGTTTCACCAGGATGCTTGGTGATATCCTCATCACTAAACTTATAAGGAAGTTAAGCATATTCAAGTGTTTCACGAATGTTTAGTTTTTAACTGGACATCTTGTCTCAAAGACTCAAAATTGTGCCACTGAGTGATTCAAACACTGGTTTCAAAATTCAGCAGTCTGAATAACATGTATCTGCTTACTGCTAATTTTTAAGTGCGTTTCCAAATTCACTAGTATCATAAGGATAAAATTACTTAAAAGGTTTGCACCTTTGAGGTGAATAAATAGTTAAGAATTTCTCAAATGAACATTTAGGTGAAATTATGTACTGCATCAGTCAACATCTGGTTGACTCATCACTAGTCGAAGATATAGCTTTGACCTCTGTATCATGTATTACTATTATTATATCATTTGTCCCTTGGGTTCCTAATGGAACATAAGGCTTCAGTAGCACGTCTCCACTCCACTCTGTTCTCTGAAATCCTTTGAACCTGGCTCTACGACAGCCCACAAGCTCTCATTTCCTCCTCGCACGATCTCCTCCATGTCACCCTCACTTCGGACGCCCAACTCCTTGTTTCCCATCTGGGTTCCACTCGAGTACCTGGCCTGGCCCGTGATGTCACCAGTCGGCCTTTCCGGTGTATGCCCAATCCATCTTCACTTCCTTCCAGGGGATATTTGTTCAGCGATAGGTTCTTGGTTGGTTCTTCACCAGGCCAGAGTTCCTTGTTGCTTATTCTTATTATTCTGGCCATCTGAGTTTCAGTAACGAGCCAGCATAGGCAGTTGTTGATGAATGTCTGTAGTTTGTCGGAACTCCCTTTCGTAACGCGCCAAGTCTCTGAACCATCACATAGCAGCACTGACTTGACATTGGTGTTGAGAATCCGTATCTTGTTCCGCATGCTGATTGCAGAAGATCTCCACACTGGTTTCAGGCTAATGAACGCCTATCTTGCCTTTCCGATCCTGGCACAATTTGACATCCTCATCTGTGCCGCCTGTAGTTAAGACAATGCTTCCTAGATAGGTGAAAGAGGTTACTTCCTTTATGTTTTTCACGTTGATGTTGATTCGTGTTTGTTGCTGTTGTTGTTGGTTGGGTATCTTCATCACCTCTGTCTTCTCTACATTCACTTGAAGTCCCATCTTCGTTGCCCTACCTGTTCTGTCAACTTGTTAGTTTTCTCCTGTAGATCTTCAAGTTTGTGTGACACTAGACATAAGTCATCGGCAAAACCTAAATCCTCTAGGTTATTTTCCGTGGTCCAGCGTATCCCCCTCCTCTCGCTCATCACTGTTTGCTGCATGATCCAGTGGACCACAATCAGGAATATCATGGGTGATAGTATGTGGCAGCCTTGTTTTACTCCTGTCTTCACTTCAAAAGCATCACTGAGCTTCCCATTGTGAATTACTTGGCATGTGGCGTCTTCAGATAGTTGTTGAATGAGGTTCATGAAGGTTTGTGGTATCCTCTGTATCATTTAATCACCAATATTCACTTTTGACGTAGACCATTATTTAGAAGTGACTCTGAAGGCCACCCTAGCAGCCACAGAAATAACCAATTATTTTTTGCGATTTTGGTAAGAAGGTCAGTTTTATATAAAATAAATTAACCTGATTGGCCATTTCAGTAGTTGCCTAAATGGCTTTTAAAGTTATTCTCATGTAGATGGTATTGACTTTGACTTCACCAATATCAGGTCCAGATGAAACTAGTTTTTGGTTTGTTGTTGTAATATTTCTAACTGTCAAGTTTTAGTTCATGGATATCCTTTGCTTGTAGCTAAATAAATCATCTATCACTGCTTATTACATACTGTTTTGGCTAAGTAAAGCTCATAAGAAGCTGTCTTAATTGATAGTTATTTCGTTATCGTCTTCAGTCAGCTGCTAGATAAATATGTCAAACTCACTATTTCCCCCTTAATAACCACTGAACTCTTCAGATGGATGTGACTGATGTACCTCAAGTCGCTCGAACTACATAAACACAGCTGTCTTGTGTACCAGATGATGGATTAGTAATTGTCTTCTTTAAATTTACTATTCACCATAAAGTAACTGAAATCTGGAAGTGATCGATATAACTTAGTCAGAGCTAGGAACCAGACAGCATGGAATAAGTTAGTCTGTGGTGACCAGCCATTGTACATCATCCTGTTGTACATGACGTCAGTCGCAGACATAATAGTTTATTGTTAGCATCTGTAACTTCAGTAATGGGTACTACCAACTTGAATCTTTGACAGGACATTAGTTATTTCAATGCTGAAGGTACATCTCACTGAAGATTATCAGTAAGAGTGATACGTAGGTCAATAGCTTCTTGTAGATTATCTCCTAACACCTAATAAGTGTGGAAAAGTAAGAAGAAAAAACCTTTTATTCTTCTTTATCTTCTTGGTAATAAACGTAGGACTAAAGGATTGAAAATTAGTTAGTCAGATCATTTCCTTTGTTGAAGTTTCAACTACTATAACCAATCCATACATGATTTCTGAAAATGTCCCTCATTAAATACATGTCTATAAACTCCATGTAGATGAGCATAAATGTTTGATGACAACTATGACTTTTACGATCATTCAAGTCAGATATAAGGATAGATACTTAAGGTTGTTGTTCTCATAAACATCAAATTTTATTGTGCTTCAAGTGAAGTTCAAAGATACAAACAGTTGAATTTCAGCTACTCATCTTGACAATAATGTGTCTAGTGTTATTGCTTGTATTACACCGTTGTTGATTCGACCGAATTGATCAGTCTCTGTTGCAATATGGGCTCCTATGCGGATGCCTCGATATTGCCTGTCTTTTAACTATGTTTAGTAATGATGGACAGTGGCTAGCAGTGGAATCCAGGATGCGCATTTTGTCCTATTTGGGACTCGTCAGCTGGAGTGTTATTGCTTGTAAATACCCTATATACCCTATACCCGTCGCACAAGAAGCGGCTGCCATGGCTCGGTGGTGTCGTGGATAACGCATTGGTGTTTGAAGCGATCATTTCGAGTCCGAGTCCCGGTGGGAACAACATCACTCACTAGGAAGCAGGTACATCCAGCTGACGAGTCCCAAATAGGACGAAACAAGCATCCTGGATTCCACTGCCCATTATTACTGAATAATGTGTCTAGTGTGCAATGAAATCGTTGACTTAACTGAATAAACACAGTTGGATAGATCTGATTTTAAATGTTCACCTACAAGTGTAAATACCTTCTGAGTATATGTAATGTTATTTCAATAGGCATCTAACTCTAAAATTATTCAATATCATGCAGAATTTTACTTAGAATTAAATAATCACTTAAAATTTTATTATTATCCTCTTGCACAAAGATAATCCTTTTAAATGATGGTTACTTCAAACAGATTAATCAACATTCAGTCTATGGTGATATCACAACACTCAACCAGAAAGACTGGTTCATTTTAAAATTTAATCTAATATGAGAGAAAAACTGAATGATTTTTATGCACATAGACAGTGTTTCACAAAAATACCCTTTTTTAAAAAACTCCAAATGAAAACTTTCCACCTAAATTGTTCCTTTAATTTGCGGTATAATATAAAATAGTCCTAATGCTAATTAAAATATTATTATACTCTTAGTGATTTTGTCTTGATTATGATGATGACTAACTTGATAGTGAAACGTTGACAAACTTAAATCTTCGCTAACTGAGTAATTCAAGCAAAAAATCATATCCTAAACTATAATTACACAATGTCATGCCGAGTTTATTTCTGATGTACTTTGAGGTACACCATGTGAATGAATATACCCACGTATTCATGTTTCTTCATCTCCTCATGTGTATACCTATTTACACTTTAAAATTATTGTAGAACAAAGAGTCGGTAGAGAGTGGAGGGAGGAAGCAGTAAAGCTCTCACCTGTAGATGGGATAAAGTGCTTACTGAGAAATGGGTTAGAAACTAAAACAACACTAGTAGATACTTCTCTGTTTGTTTTGATAATAGTTTCTGTCCCAAAAAGAGATCAGTTGATTAGTTATTCAATTTAGAATAGTACTAAACAACCTTCTTACTTTACATGAACACAGACTGGCCAATTAATCCCGTTTAAATCTTGAATTATTAGGATTTCAGAGTATATCAACCTTATGCTGACGAAATGACATCAGTTAGGGAGACACCGAAAACCTGTGAGCAATGGACAGCTGCTTCGTCCCAGTATGGGACTCCTCATCAGTACGCATCCATGACCCACCTATCGATCGAACTCAAGACCTTGAGGTTTCAACATGAACTTGCTAGCCATTTAGCCACTGGGTAGGAGTTCGATCCCTAGCCGGGTCGTAGGTCGTGGCCTCTGATGAATACTACCTCAAAAAAGTATTCAAAGGAACAGTTAACTGGAAGGAATCAGATGTCATTATGTAGTAGTATGTCTCTCCTTAGGATATCTTTTATACCATAAAACTCCTTCTTTTTATTAAACACTGAAGAGATACTGAACGGCAGTCATATTAGACTCCTTGATAAAGAGATTGTGATGAACGTAAAGAGCTATAAATTTAACTTATCCTAAGTGTGGCAAAATAAAGTTGACATGTGTATAGAGTGTTTAAAAGTACGGTGTGAAAGAGATTATTTTACAGTGGTAAGTCCATTTGATCGTAAACTGCTCTGAAACTTACGATCTTTTTAAATGTATATTGCAGAATGTACAGCTTTCTCTCTGAATTGACGAATAGATAACTATTTCTACTGTAAACATCTCTTTAAATTTTCTATGACTAAATAAGGATATTTCATAACGCACTGGTACTTAAAAATGAATGTTTATTTTCATTTAGTTGCAAATTTTGCCAAGGGAAACCTAAAATATGAGAAGCCATCAATGTATTCTACAATGAGATATTGTTTCCATGGATACATCTCTCTAGGGCAATAATATCATAGTGATGTATATTACTACTCTGTCGCTATCACAGCCTGAAAATCTAATGTAAATTAGTTGTTCGAAGATAACATCTCTCTCAAAATCTAAACCAGTTTTATTCATTACTAACCTAATTGCCTACTTGGATAACTTCCCCACCTAGAGAGTGGAATAGTTAGTCATGAAAAAAATCAAAGTTGAATACATTATGTCAAGCGCTTCTCAATAAAAATCTTTCATTCTAAATCATTCACTTTTCTGTGGTCACGGTCACAACAGGTGCAACCACTGAACAGGCAGTTTTTCTGAGGTGTGCAGTCAATGAAATGCTAAAAACGCAGCGTAACTTTCAATTCACTGAAAGTATTGGAGAGTTTACGGAATTAGGTATGAGAAGAATGGTAGGATAAGAAAATTTTAGCCATTGTAGATCAATTGTCATGACAATGTTAACACTATGCAAAGTAGCCACAGCTTCCATGCTCATTATTTGTTAATTTAATTCCTTGATGACATATTTAAGAAAATCCCAGAATATGAAAACGGAACAGTGAGATGTCTTAAAAACTAAAATTCAGGATACTCTGGAAGCTGAACAAGATGTTCAGACTTGAAACACTAGTTGCAGTGAAATCAAAGTTATGTATGCTGTGGCGTAAAAAAGAGAACATATATAAACATGGATCGCACGTACTTGGCTTAGTTTTTTTTCTAAAGTGTGTGTTTTTTTGTTTAACATTGGATATTTCGAATATCGACGAAAAAAGTCTCATCAATATAAAATTAGATTACAGGTAATATCGAGGTATCCGCATACAAGCCCATATGTCCATAAAGAAGGATCAGTTCAGTCCAGTCAGCAGTGGGATAATATAGGTAACAATATACAGGGAAAAAAGTCTCCCCTAAATCTACAAGTACACCTTTCTGACGAGTTCCAAGAATGACGAAACTTGTGATTAGAGTTTCTTCTTGATAGTGTATACAGCTTTGCTTTGAAGTAATAAACCACTTTACTAACTAGTAACAATGTAATCCAAACTTGATAAAATATGATTTGCCTTCATTATTCTTTTAACAGTCAATTCGAGCATAATTTGACGCTCAATTCATAAACGTTATATTCAGTTGAGAGTGAAAAAAAATACATCGGAAGTTAAAGGTGTTTACAACAATACTTGAAACTGTTCCCATAATATGAACACTTATCATCGTTATAAAACGCGCCAGATTAAGATTAATAGCGGAAGAACTTCGGTTACTTCTGATTTGAAAGATTTTATTTGAGTAAAATCTCTACTGATGTCAATAAAACACAAAACTTTCTAACTACTGACATTCGTACAGAAATAGTGACCGTTGCACTGATTCTTTTATGCTTATGATTCATTTCCAATGGTTAAAATGAAAGTAACGAAAATCTTAGCGAACATTTTTGGAGTCCTCGTTAAAAGCAAGCTGCTGAGGAGTTCCGAAATAAGGTGAAACAACTGTCTAGTGCTCCCAGTGTCTCAATGGTTCTCTTGCTGAATACGTAATGGGCATTTTTGAAAGCAACAATTCATTAAAAACCAGTTGGATGATAATGAATATCTTGCTCTATAATGGCTTGCATTGAGACTTGTCTGACAAGTGTTTGTTATGTTCTTGACCAAACTATGAAGCAACTGTTACTGGTGGTAACGAGTTAGAATTTTCGTCTTGGTCCTATAGTTAACGGCGAACGGAATTATAGGATACTAGTTTTGTCTTCTATTATTGCACCGGTCGCTAAGCCCGAATTATACCCCACTACCAGTAACATCACTCTACCTGGTTAGCCCAACGAGCTTGTAGCTAATGATCGGTCGTATGAGGGCACAAGAACAACGAACCAATGGGCATTGAGTAGTGTAAACCTTTTAATTACAACTTACTTACTACCTGTTCATGTGTTCGTCTCGACAACTTTGAGGCCTGAGTTCGGTCAAGCATAGATTTTTGGGTGCACACAGCTAAAGTGTTCGAAACTAGAAAGAAAACGTTGACCACTCATCCAAGTTTTATAACTATCCTCTAGCTGATGTCAATTTGTGGTAAAAGTTACCCTGAAATTTATCGTCTCTTTGCAAGGCAATGGGGTAAATAAGAAAACTATTTGTTAACAGAAGCCTTTCCGTTGAAATAAGCTTTCGAATGATTACTACTCGTCAAAGAATAGCCCCTCTCAGTTTTGTTGACTGTGTTCACGGGTTTCTACGTCATTAAAACAGGACTGTACGGTTAATAAGCTTACTCCAAAGTATTGTGTAAATTGTTAGGAGGCTCTAATGTTTGTGATTTTGAGATATTTCTTGTGAATTACCGCCAATGACCACAAGACCTAAGTCCTTGACTTCTTGTTGGTTGCTTTCAACCACAGAATCTCCACTTGAAGTGGATTTCAGGCTTTTAATGTCTCATAATTAGGATGCATCTACAACTCCTTAAATCTTTTATCTCCTAAGACCTAAAGTACACATCATTCAGTACTACAACTAAAGACCATGCTATTAGTCTATTCTGGAACCTATTGACATTTTGTTAAGTTTCTCCACAAGGTTAAATCAGTGGCAATATTTATGATTGTAGGGCCGAGCGATATCAACTTCAACTGTAAAGTCCGATCTATTCGCTGAAGACTTGTGAATACAACATGCTGAATAATGCCAAGATTTCGACAAATGGAATTTCTCTTGAAGTTCATCCAGATTCCCTCACATCTTCTAAGGTCGAACAGAATAAAGAGATCCATGTGTCAGTTAAAAATAACCTGCACAGTCTACATTATGTTGATACAGTTACTAGCTAAATTCAGTTTCGATACGTGATTGAATGCTATCGAAGATAAATGACTAATCGCTTATCAGTCAGTGGAATAACAACAGGATTAAGCTTTTGGCGATCAAAGTGGAACTAAAACATGATCAACAGTTGCACTAAGTGGCTCATTCGTTAGTTATCTAAAGTGACACACCGCTAACCTGTAAGATATTTGCCCGAATCCAGCTGCGATTTCGTCATATACCCTATGTATGTAGAATAATGTAGTAGTCTCGGAAATTATTCATTATTTACCTGATAAAATTGTACTGGACAGTATTTTAATTTACTGTTCATATTAGATTATTTTTACCGATAAACACAACTTTTTATTCTTTCTCCTCCTCCTTTACGAAACAGACAATGCTGGAAACGCTGCATAATATGGAGTCAGATCTACGTCAGGAACGCGATAAACGTAATCGAAGTCGTTTTGCAGGCACTGGCGACTCTGATGGCTTAAATGAACTAGACTTAGCTAAACGTCAAATAGATGAACTGACACTAGAGAATCGTCAGCTTAAAAAGTCCATGGAAGATGCTGATAGACGTACTGCGAACCTAAAGGCTAGTTTGAATGCTACAGAAGACAGTCTACGTCGACTAGTTGATGCTGTAAAAGCAGGTAAATCTTCAAGTGTCAGTGGTGAGACTGGGACAGCTGCAACTGTAACTGGAGGTGGAGATAGTTTAGCACAAACTGGAGATCAAACTTCCATACCTACCATTAATTTAGATCGCATTGAAGCAGATAGAATAGAGATCTCTCGTTTAAGAAATCAGCTGAATGAGGCTACCTCTAGAAGAAGTGAAGCAGAACGTCAGTTGTTGGAAAGAAATTTTGAACTATCTCGATTAAAAGAGGTAAGTTCAATGAATCAATGATGTATCTCATTTGCAAATGATGTTTGAGAAATTGTGACTGTGTTTTAGATGAATGTTTGCACCAACCAGAAGTTTTTGATGATATTCCATCCAACGACATACTAGTCATCCACTTGTTGCTTTTTTGGGACTTATTGATCTAAATAGTTTTCGGTGGTTGTCCACCTGATGACTTTCTTGCAATTAGGGTTCTTAGAGTGCTTATAAAAAATTGTGATATGCATCATTAGTTGAGTTAGGAATGAGATGAATTACAGTGGATGATAGTTACACTATGTGACAGATCTACAGAAGTAAGCTTTGGTGTATCATCAGATACAAATTACTGTTTAAATAGTAGTGCTCCTCCTGAATCCCAATGGTCCTGCGGCTGACCACTTATTAAGTTGTAGATGAGTGCTGCTGTGAGTCCCAGACTAGAACGAAACGGATGGTTTAACAATTATCTGGTTGACATCATTTCCCGGTGATGGTCGACTTCTTGAAGTATGCAAACTGGAAACTATTGCCTGATATTTAATGAAGTAACTCACTGGCTGCATGTATAGAGAATTTTCTTTCGGTGGCGCTGAATATTTGTAGTTCAGAAGAATGATTTCGATGGTGTTGCGTTCTCTGGTCTTAATGGTATAAATTCCAATCTTTCATTGTCATTTTAGTCAGCATCCTCAGTACAAACTTCAGAAAGAAGTGAGCTATGATATTTTCTCTACAAGTAGCTTAGGAGCTTATTGAGAAAATCCGATAATTCACTTCTTCCTGAAGTTTACACAAATGATCTTATCTAGAGTGACAATGGAAGCTTCATGGTTAAACTATGCAGGTCAAAGGACACAGCACCATCAGAATTTTCATAGGCATAACTGTCATTCGAAGCCTGAACTACAGGTAAGTAAATTGCAATCAAAAAGCATTGTGCTACTTATGAGTAAGTAGACTAGACCCCCATAAATAATCACTGTCAATAGATAGGCCAAACATTCTCCTTTGTTGGTATTCTTCCCGTCACCCAGTTTCAAAGTAATCTCAGTAGGATGAAAATCGTTATTGAAATGTTATCTTTTATTGTATTATTTTCTGGCTTTCATTACACATACTTCAGTAGTTAAAGTCCTTAAAGTCTTCTAAGTCGTCGAACAACACAGAAAGTGGTTATTCTTGATCAAGACACTGCTTGATTATATCAAATCAAATACTTTGTCTCAAATGTACTGCAGTAGATAAACCACAGAATATATTAATCTCAAAGTATGTGTGAGTGAGAGAGGAGATTGGTTCAATAGACTACCATTGCTGAATGAATAACAATACTATTCAGTTTCGTTTTGATTCATAAACAGTAGGAACAAAATGTTTCGAATATATAGTTATACAATTACAACAAAAGTTATGCTGTTTGTTTCTGTATTGAAACATACATTGAAGTTCAAATTTAATGAGACAAAGAACGTGATCTCATTGTTAACCTTAATTATCGATGTTACGATGATAAGAAATGTTATGTTACGGCTGTTCCAGTGACACTATATGTTACAATATAATACTCTCATACAAATCATATAATTGATCAAAGTCTAAAAGGGGAAAAAGTCTACTCATCTCCCATTATTATGTAAGAATGTTACTGTCAAAGAAAGTTTTCTATCTGACTTTCTGTAAATTATTTGGTTTTAAAGAAAGTCTTTGAGCTGTCTATCTATCATCAAAATTAAATAGCCCTTGATGTAGATGGATACTGCTATATATATACTTGTCTATCGATTATTCTCATTTTTCAGTGTTACAAACATATCGCAAAGGAGTATGACATACACGTACAATACATATGTCTCACTCATTAAAGCCAGTAATTACTTCTCACAGCTACTCTATACAGTCAGTATGTTTAAATTGGTAGTGATATGGAAATTACGTGTTTCGTTTAAAAAACAGTCAACTAATTTTCTACCTAATCTTGAGGAAAACCATCTGCGTCGCAACTGCAATACATAATTGAAGAGTAATAACTTTTCTGGATAACCTGTACTCCATCTTGACTTCTTCAGAGTCAAAAGAAAGAGTACTTGTAGAGACCAACTTAACAACCAGTGAAATAACCAATTAGTTTTCCTTATTTCTACTGAGAAGGTATTTTTTTCATAAAATAAAAAGACTTACAAGGCTGAATCCAGACAATTTGATGTTATTGGTCTATTTTTAACTCCAAACAAGTGTCTGTCTCTTAGTTCTTGTGCTTCGTGGATACTCACTCTTTAGAGTCTTTTTACAATCAACTTGAGCACATATACTTCTCATGACGTTTAAGACTGTGTGAAATATAAAAGGAATGAAATCCTCTCGTTGTGATAGTGCTCCAATTGCTTCACAGGATATTTAGGAAGGCAGCTAAATGAGTCGATGGAAGGTTACTCTTTCTGCAAAACTGAAGCTCGGTATAAAATTCGGCCTCTATAATTCCACGTTTATTTGTTTCTGGGGTATTTTATTCAGTGAAACAGTACTTAGCAAGATCAGAACGCAGAAAGAGAGAGATCAATAATCAAGAAATTTAATATACATGGACAGGAAAGTGCTACAATCTCTCACAGGAGACAAAGACACTGTAATTCTACCAGTATAGAAAATACAGACGACATATAGAACGGAATACTTCAAGAAGGCAACAGAACTACTCTACTAAGAAAGATCATCGAAAAAATCAGAATCCAACCTAGTCTGAAAGCTGGATAATAAAATAAAGACCAAGCTGGAGAAACATTTCGAAGGATAAACCAACAAGACAGATAAATACATAATGAGATCAAATTGATTCATATTTCCATAGTTCCATAGTAGATCAAATATCCGTAACCTCATTGTCTGATTGTTTCACTTCCAGAAACGCCAACATAAAAATCTTCAGAGTACTTAGTAGAAAAACTGAGCCATCTTACCAATAAGTCAAACAACTGAATCAACTAAGTTCTTAAGAGAGCCCAAGATATTAAAATGTACAAAGATGAAAAGATGATCTTCCTCGACGTTCAAGCATTTTTCACATCAATGGATCACAAGCTTACAAGAGAAAGTACTCTAAGCAGGTTTCAAAATGAAGGTGATCACTAACATATATGAAAAAAAATGATAAGAACCTCAATGTGGTCACTAATCTCAGGGATCATTGCAAAAGCATTCATACAATGACTGAAATTAATAATAGTGTCAATCACCAAACTGAAATTTTGTATGTTATACGTGGTCAACACATTTGTCATCCTAATAAAAATGGTATCGAATCCACTCACAACTTAATCAGTGATATTTTCAAAGGAGTAAAATCTATGGAAAAGTATAAAATAAAAGATAACTACCAGAAATCTGGATTAGAAAAAGTGTTGATGAACACCTTGAAACTCAGGTGTTCAAGGAGACAACTGATATAAACCAGATCCTAAATTAAAACAATAACAATCCAATATCGCACAAGAAAAACTATGTAACGACCCTGTTTGAATGAGTAGACAAACATTCCAGTACAGTAGGACCAAAGAGATTTGAGAAAACGTATTTTTTCGAAATCTTCCAACCGAATGTTCATCCAAAAAATATCACCAAGAGATGTTTTTCAAAAAGAACAAGATCGAAATCTATCATGGAAACTAGTTATCCTGTCATATGTTAGGAAAAGGCAGCCAAATTGCTGAATTCTCTTGGAATCGCAGTGTCACATTAACCAACAGAATCGATACAACATATGCTGTACAAACCGGAAGACTCAACCAAAAGAGAAGAAATGATTAACCTTATCCATAAGACCAGCAGTAATAATCGAGAACAGCATTAAGTTGAACAGGCGGGTGAACCAGTATTACAACATCTGAATGAACTAACTGTTAAGCTGACTGTTGAGCATCGTGACATGAAGTCTCTCAGTCTAACATGCTTTTACAACCACAACTGGAATAACTTCAAAATACTGGAATATGCACACTTGTAAACAATCTGAGACTTCTTGCAGGCACTCAAACAAATAAACAATAAATCCCCACATTTACATGGATTTTATACGCAAACCTTTTCGAAACAAATCAGTCACAGGAATCAACCAATACAAATGCAAGGAAACACTCGATGCAAACAAAACAAGGGTTATCGATCAACTGGATCAAGGCAACACATGCACATATTACCAAACTTCTGTACTTAATCAATCAGTGTAAAAGCAATCTCCTTCTCCAGTAGAATCTAACCAACTACATCCACCAACAAAGAACACCTTTCTAGTTGGAGGAAATCAACCAGTCAACGTAAAGCATAATTCTTACAAAATGTATGAGCCAACCAC
This sequence comes from Heterobilharzia americana, assembly GCA_944470555.2. Classification (NCBI taxonomy): domain Eukaryota; kingdom Metazoa; phylum Platyhelminthes; class Trematoda; order Strigeidida; family Schistosomatidae; genus Heterobilharzia; species Heterobilharzia americana. The sequence continues at coordinate 73,816,347 of OX104129.1, read as the reverse complement.
AGAGCTTAAGATGACCTTCACTACATCAGTCAGACGGAATTTGACAAAACAGGCAACTAAGTATCAGTCGAGTTTGCCTCATCTCACACAAGTAGTTACTTGAGAAGTCACGTAGAAAATATACCATGACAGAGAATTACGGATATCGGCAGTTATGAGAGAAACTGTGATATAACAGAAACGTTCATCGCGTCCCTATTGTAACTGAAAAACGTAAGGTTCGCGTGGAGATAGGGATGTGTGTGTTTGTGTGTACTAGTGCAATCTCGCCTAAGTCATATAGTCAGCATGGAAGATATGGACAATCTGGTTCTAATACAGGAAAATATTGTGATGAGTAAAGGCCCATACAGCTAAAGTGACTGTCTCGCTAGAGACGCCTTTCGCTACGATACCGTTAACTCATATTGTAAACAGAGACACAATAAACTATAATTAAGTAAATGAATAAGAGGAAACTTGACTTAATAAACACTTTTAATCTTTTTTATATAATCAAATAACTGAAAGCCGAAAGACACCATTTATAATAAGGTCAACTGATTGTCTGTAAGTACGTACGTAAACTAAAATAACCTGGTCTTAAAGTTGTCTAGGATAGTTTTAATTTATCAATTCATCGTTCTATCTGAATTTAACATGGTCAGCATTCAAATTTCACTGAAAGATAATGAACTTGTAAGATTGAAGTTTCGTCCTAGGTATTTCAAGTTCTAGAGGTGGGTATCTAGGTCTTTTCCTGCATTACATACTCCAATCTGGGAAGGCAGATGGCATCATCAGCCCGAAAATATTAACTTCAGTTGATAGAATGATTCATATTCCAGTACCAAGTGTCTTGATTACATCAATACCTGAAGAGATTTGGCTGCTCTTATTGCCAAGGCTTTTTACAGACATTAAATCATTAAAATAGTCAAAAAGCGGTATATTATTATTATTACTATTTGTCCCTTGGGTTCCTAGTGGAACATACAGCTTCAGGAGCACGTCGCCACTGCACCCTGTTCTCTGCAGTATTTTCAAAATGGCGCCTCGACCGACTACCCACAGAATTGCATTTCTTCCTCACATAATCTCCTCCATGTCACCCTCACCTCGGACGCCCAACTCATCGTCTCCCCTTTAGATTCCACTCGACGGCCTGGCCTAGCCTGGCCTGGCCTGGCCTTGCACGTGATGTCCACAATCGCACTTCTAAGAGTATGTTCAATCTACCTCCACTTTCTGATGCATAGTTGTTGGGCGGTGGGTTCTTGAGTGGTTCGTTGACTGCCAGCCAGAGCTCCTTGTTGCTCATTCTTATTATTCTTGCCATCTTATCTTCAGTATCGAGTGATCGTAGGTGGCAGCAGTTGATGATTGTCAGAAGTTTGTTGGAAATACTTTTCGTAATGAGCCAAGTCTCTTAACTATCCAGATACTGTTCACGCTGTTCCCACTGCATGAGAGAGAGCCTTTGATGCTCTTCAAGGGGACATCATGATAGCCACTCCGAAACCCAGTGTGCTCGTGATTGTCATCTGGGTGACAATATCGGGGTAGTTTATTGACTCCTTTCCAGTTGACAGTTTCCAGAGTCCACTTCCACTCCATCTGCTTATCCCTCGCTGATTCTTAGTCTGGCACTTCTATGCCATACCTCCTCATCTCGTTAGCAATCTGGTCAGCCATGCCAGCGAGCCAGCTTCAAACATTGTGTGAACATTCCATGTCCCCATGCTTACTTTTGCTTTCATCGAGAGAAGAGAAGACACATCGACCAACTGGCTTCCTGAAGGCTTTCACCAACCGACGTCATTTCGTCTCTCCGATTTCAGTGAGGAATAAGTTTGCTTTTATTTTGTGTATTTTCTTAGTGCTTTGAAGTTTCTTTAGCGGTTAGATTTGTCTTCCGGTGTAGGTTTGCTAGCCCTATGTGCAAGCTTCCCTGTTTATCCGTGGTTAGGACCGGCTAGTAACTAGTGAACTATTTAACCAGGCGAGGTTAGTCAAAGAAGTACAAACGATGTGAACGATGTGAGTTTAAAACTTCAGATGGGAGTCGTTATTTTTCTACTGTGCGGCTCATATGAGGAAGACCATCAATAATCATCTGTCTGCAGATACAGTCTAAAAAACTGGTGACGATTAGCTTAGTATGATCTTCATGTGGGGAAAATTAGCAAATCAAAATGAAACAAGTATTCGGGGGCTTCACAATAAACAGATATAACCAATAATTGAACTCTCTGTGGCCATTCAAAACAAAATATAGTTTAGAAGCATAACAACAGCTTTGAAAAGGAGAATGAAGTAACTTAATGTTGTAAACTTCGATCATCGGGAAATGCAAGGTTAGTAAGTGAATCCTTTAGGCTGCCTAGGTTTGATTTTTCTTTTGATGACTTTTCCATTGATAAAACGTAGTAGACCTTTTTTTTTAGGTATGAATTACTTTGAACGATTTTAGGCCATTCACACCATGTTGAGCATCAGTCAGGTGATACACAGGCGATGTTCAGTACTTATGAACCTTTTAGTCCTAGACATTTTAACATATGCAAACAAAACCCCCTTCTCTTTATCCTTCTACTATATGTGCTTTAGCATGTATATGTAAATTGGTAGACGCATTTACAGGTAAAATATATTGGAATTTCCTTTATTTTCGATTACCACAGTACACAATACATCTGGTTGAAACAGACAAGCTTCGTATCGGGGAATTTACACTTCAATAATGATGGAGAATATTTGTAGCTCAGGTGGATAGTTTTGATTGTATTGTGTTCTCTGAGCTGTTGTTTAAACAACCCAGCTCAGAGAACACAATACAACCAAGACAATTCAATAAGATACACGCTGTGACGTAAACTGACAAAATGCTTCTGTTAAATACTTCTTTCAAATGGAATTTCGCGGTTTGGAACATCACTTTAATATAGGAGTAAAACTGAGGCACTTTGGTAGATTATAGTTGCGTTTTAGTCTGTTTTTTTTAAAATGTCACATGGTGGAACAGTATCACTTATTGAGTACTGTTTCACCGTGACATTTCTAATAAGCAAACTAAAATGAATAGCACTTTATTAACAAAAGGTCAGTAAGGAATAATATAACTATTCACATAAGAAAACAGTTTTTTTTAATGCAAAAATACTTAAGTTTTACAAAACAAAATAATTCTCACGCTTTACTATATGCAGAGTAGAATCTTATCCTGATATTCAGAAATATGTGACAGTTATCCCTGCCAATTAACATAAACTCATGATACGACAAAAAGTATTTCACATGTATTATTTGCTTAATATGAACTCCTAACTACTGTTCATCCCCCCCCCCCTTGCATATATATACAAGATCTGATTAGGTTCCTTCAACTTTCGTCAATGCAAATGTTCACTGATGTCTCGAAGAAAAAAATTTTTCGAGTTAATATTGGCTGGATTCTAAGCACTTCAATAACTAGATAACATTCTGTTTGTTACACAATATGAAATTTTAGAAGTCATCCTAGTATGGAGGAAAAAGTATGCCCTACTTTTATGTTCCAAACAAATACTGTCTACTTTTCAGCGAAGTTCCAGCTTTGCATTCATCTTAATGAATAGCAGCAGAATTTAATACATGCTTTTCATCCTGTCTGAGACTGGCCAGACTGATGTAACTCTACCACAGTGAGTGCTATTGTTTCCCCTGAGACTCGAACCCAGTAAGTATTGCTCCGAAAGCCAAAGCGTTTTCGACCAGGCCATTTGAGCTATGCTTTTTATCAGTGATAGAAGAAATCTTCAAAAATAATTCTGCACCGAACCGAACATTCAATTCCATTTTGTTTGTATTAAACAATAGAGAATGATATGGTTCGTTCCACAAATTCAATTTCAACTTATTGTTATTTGCGTTCGTTTGTCACCAACGAAGCAAGCATAATTAAATTAGTGGAATCATTTAGGGGAACTCCTAATTACACAGATTTCAATATCTATACTTGCGGTTATTTTTAATTCGGTTTAACCTATCTGATGAAAACACTTCTCTTGTTCTATAAAAAAAAATTATCAAAACTTTTATTCCCATGCATGAGTTAATCAGATGAGTGTTGTTTAATTCAAATTCAGCTTCATTTGGGAAGATAATGTAGCATTAAATTTGAATGACGATCTTTTGATCGATGGATTCTAGTGAAAACTTAGGGTTAATAAAGGAAAGGCATTTACTTCTATCTAGTGACTATTGAGTTTATCTGGTGCCGTCCTAAAACCAAGGTCATTTGTCATCTGAATTACCTTATGATGAAACCTTTAACGTTGGCGCTAAATGATGTTGGTTTGACTTCTCCAGAGGAAGAGAGGGTGAGGAAGAAAAAGTATGAGTTTCCTTACTGACATATTTCAACAGGCATGAGAATTAGACCAGTTGGTGTTCCTGTCAGGTGTCAGCAAAACTCTTTGCATGATATGGCAATCCTTTTCTGATTAATCATAGTACATCTTGAGTATTCGTATAAAGTTTCCAATAAAGTTTGCAAACGGTATGTAATGAGAACAACCAGTTCAATATCTACTGCAGCAGTGGTAGGGTGCTACTGTGAGTTGTACGGTCTTTGTTGTAAACAAGTGAAAATTAGTTATTGGCAAGATTAGATTACTTTTAAATCAAAATTTCATATGAAACTACTTCACCCATCACTTCTGCTGTCCGATTACAAAGCGTCTTGAAGTAAACAGTGATAATTGTTTGGCGCTTTTCGAACTTTGAGTTTGTTTCTTGGATGTTCCGTCATCAAGCTAGACGAATTCATCGGTATTCACTTGATAATGAAGTGAATAGTCTCACGAAAAAAAATAAACACGTCACAATAGGTAATTTTTATAGCTATGTTAGTTCTGAAGGTTTCTTAACATACTAACAATCAGCTTTTAATTGAACAGAGGTACATGAGAATCTATGCTTCATTAGAATCTAAATGAAAAGTCTTCAGGCTGTTAGCCTAAGAACCAAACTATCCTAATTGTAGTCCTTTAGTTGAGGGCTACCGTTCACACTCACAAACTCTTTTGCAATAGCTGGACAATATCGTCAGCTTTGTATATATGATGTCTGAATCAGTACCTGCTACATCAGAAGAGTATTTGAAAAATGAGTCTTATTAAGATGATGCCTAGATGGAGTGTTTGTTCAGTAGTTAATACGTTTGACCAGCGTCCATTGAACAACCGTTTCAAATACAATCTGCTTTCTTCGGTTTGGCAATCCACGTAGCGAAATATGCACCTTTACATCAAATGTAGCCTTGAATGTTAACTTGCGAATTGATATGTCCCATCCAATTTCTGAATAACTAGAGAACATTCCCAAGCTCTTATCTACTTTAGTGACCAGTTCAATCACATTTTTAGTGATTCATATCAAGGAGAATACGGTAGAGAGATTAACTCATGCAATGTTGACTAGACTATGGTTTTGCATGACTTAGAATCTGGTATGTCCAAATCCAATCATTTATCAGGCATAAATAAATTTATCTACGAAGTGAAGTTCGACTAAAACTTAGTCTTATTCAATGATGATGCATAATATGTTCGTATTTTCCTTCAGTATCTGACAGGGGATTTTTCAGTTCAATAAAGCCAAAGATACAGAAAGGAAGACAATGGAAAGGTCACACTTTTCCCTCCACAGAGCATAATGCCATGAGGCATACTATGTAAGAATTCTTCAAAGGCTTTTTAGAACATTGAAGTGATTTACCTATGCATACAAACAGGTCAGACAGGAAAGTCGTCTCACAGACGAAACTACAGGAGTAAACCTTTAAAAACTTCTTGAAACTAGCTATTCAATTCAAATTTCTGTTCGTATGGGTGCATAGAACATTCGACGCGGTTGAAAATAACATGAAGAGGGACAATAAACAAGTTGTTACTTCCCTTTTATTCAAAAATGATTGTTTATACTATCCTCTCCGAGTGAAAAAGCGCTTTGTTCAGTATTTCCAGAGAAATAAATTCTTCAATGCATTCATACTTAAAACTGCTTTCGGTTGTGTAATTTGAACACTTATACTCCTTTTCTTATTATCAACTCTAACCACTTCAAGTTCACGTAATCATATTTATTGTAAATCTATATAATTTTCCCTCTTTCCCCTTTTCGCTATTTAGGATTTTGATGGCCTGTTGCAAGAGCATAGACAACTTAGACAAGAGTGTGAAACTCTGAGACATGATACACGACAAACTCAAACTTTGCAATCTTTGGTTGATACAAAAGTAAGTCTACAATATGTACTTCCATTAGTGTTGCACAAAAAATTACTCCTGAAATAGTCCATTCCTAATGCAGCTTTACCTACTTTTTCCATCCGTATACTTGTTTGTCCAGCTTTGTCAACATTTCTTCATCCGTTACTTTTTTGTAAATAGACTTCAAGTTAACTTTTTTGTTTTCATAAATAACACTATGTTGTCAAAGTAATCCCTGAGGAAGTACGAGATGCTGAAGAAAATGTGCATGTGTATGTACACACATAAAATCTATTCAATAACATGAAGGAAGAGTAATATATATATATATATATATATATATATATATATATCGCTCAGCTACCTTGTGTACATTCGAGCAGTAGGCAGTGAGCCACACCTAGTGTGTGAGGGCTTATGATACAACTCGGTTGCCCAAACCATAATAGATGGGGTGGAGTTCAAATCTGTGGCCCGTCGGTTGAACGTTGTCTTCCTTCACCAATGAGTCACAACTCCTTTTGAGGGTGGAGTAGTTTCCATTGTAAACTGTTTCACGATAAAAAATTTTATTCGTCAAAAAAGTTCAGTTCCAGCTGCTTACCTTATTTGTAAAGAAAAGTACAGAAAAGAAACCGAAAGCTGATCTGTTCACTGTGATATTCATCAAGGATTGACAACAGTTGGAGAACCTTTGAAAACCTGGGAGCATTGGACGTCTGTTTCATCTCATTATGGGACTCCTCAGCACCGTGAACCTATGACTTCATCGCAGGTCAAACATAGGACCTTCAGTTCCCGGGGTAAGTAGGTCACCAGTGAGCCGGTGGTACCTGAACGTCCTTAATTCGATCCCTGACGCAGTGATGAATGCACAATGCCACGAGGTCTCATACAAGGATGAGACGACTGATCAGTGTTCCAAGGTTTTCAATGGTTCTCCAAGTGAAGTCAGTCCATGATGTAAACCCCGTTGGAATCAATAAGTCCCCATTAACCTACAAACTGCATTACTGATCTATTCAGTTTGTAAATTTAAGCCTAAGATATAGTTAAATCTAAAGTAATTTTCATATATTTCTTGGAACTCTGAAATAGATGGCCAATTCACAAATTATTTACCTACTCCAAGGTTCTCGTTAACATTTCTTACAGCTGGACAGTTTCATATCAAATACATGGTCATGATTCTAACATGGTTTGCTTTGAGAGTCATTCAACTAAAATCATAGATAGCAATCTCTGATACAAAAATGTCACTTACCGATTTAGTATACTACTAATGAACAGTACTAGTGGTTAGACAACACTATCTGCATAATGTATAGATTTTATTTGAGGAGTCAAAGTGACTAGTCCCATTTGTAAACAACTTGTATATTTATCAGTTAGTTTATGACGGTTGATCTGAATAATTCATTCACGTGAAGTGAATGTGTTCAGGAGCACTACGGATAAACTCAGTGGGAAATGAACAACACACTGTTATGTGACTAGGTCAGTGCGATTTCGCTTGTGAAATTCACAGGTCAACAGAAATGGTTCATAACTACTTAATTCATTTAGTAGTATACTTCTAGGAAGTCTTTGTCATATTTATACGGTTCGATGCAACCTTTTTAAATGTCATAATGAATAAATCTTTCATCTGCAAGTTTTACAAAAAAAAAAGGATTTATGATTGTTCTACAACTGGAAAATTTCTGCATCCAAACAACGTTGATTATGATTGGTTTCTTTCTAGTTGCCAATAAAAAGGAAATTCTTTAGTAGATTGTGAATATTTTCATTAGTAGTCAGTAGATGTACAAAACATGTCCTGGTTCATAAATGGAACGAAAAAAGTCAACTTCGTGTTATGTTTCCTTGTTTAAGTGAAGTCTACCTTTTTGTAAACATTTGTTGATGTACCTGTAATTTTCCATTGCTGTACTGGATTGAAGCGTTCAACCTCCGTTAGCATATGGGCTATTACGCCAATGCCTCGATATCGCCTGAATATTTATTTCGTTGTGGCTAGCAGAGGGGTCCACAATGAGCGTTTTATCTCGTCTAGGACTCTTAAGGTGGATGTACCTGAACCCGCGTGAATGATGTTGCTACCATGGAGACTCGAACCTCATACCTGTCACTTCAAACGTCGAAGCGTTATCCACTAGGCCACTGAGGCGAAACAACCATATCTTGCAAAACGGGTATTAGTTATGAGAGGCGGGCACCTTGCCTTAGTGGTCCAGTGGGTAACGCTTTGGCTTTTCAATTGGTGGGCGCTAGGTTTGAGTCTCAGTGGGAACAATATCACTCACAGGGGTACAGGTATATCCACCTAACGAGTCCCAGACAAGACAAAACGCTCATCCTGGACTCCTCTGTTAGCCACAGCCAAGTAGATTACCATGGTAAATATTCTAACTTCTTGAATGAAATCTGTGCAGCAATTCGAAATGCTAAATCAAATGACCTAAGTAAAACTTTTAAACAAGACTAGGAAAAAGTATCAGGGTTTGAGGTGGTCTGGTCAGTATCACTATTATTTTAATTTTTCCTTTGAATTCCTAGTGGAACATACAGCTTCAGGAGCACGTCGCCACTGCACCCTGTTCTCTGCAGTATTTTCAAAATGGCGCCTCGACCGACTACCCACAGAATTGCATTTCTTCCTCACATAATCTCCTCCATGTCACCCTCACCTCGGACGCCCAACTCGTAGTCTCCCCCTTAGATTCCACTCGACGGCCTGGCCTAGCCTGGCCTGGCCTGGCCTTGCACGTGATGTCCACAATCGCACTTCTAAGAGTATGTTCAATCTACCTCCACTTTCTGATGCATAGTTTTTGGGCGATGGGTTCTTGGGTGATTCGTTGACTGCCAGCCAGAGCTCCTTGTTGCTCATTCTTATTATTCTTGCCATCTTATCTTCAGTATCGAGTGATCGTAGGTGGCAGCAGTTGATGATTGTCAGAAGTTTGTTGGAAATACTTTTCGTAATGAGCCAAGTCTCTTAACTATCCAGATACTGTTCACGCTGTTCCCACTGCATGAGAGAGAGCCTTTGATGCTCTTCAAGGGGACATCATGATAGCCACTCCGAAACCCAGTGTGCTCGTGATTGTCATCTGGGTGACAATATCGGGGTAGTTTATTGACTCCTTTCCAGTTGACAGTTTCCAGAGTCCACTTCCACTCCATCTGCTTATCCCTCGCTGATTCTTAGTCTGGCACTTCTATGCCATACCTCCTCATCTCGTTAGCAATCTGGTCAGCCATGCCAGCGAGCCAGCTTCAAACATTGTGTGAACATTCCATGTCCCCATGCTTACTTTTGCTTTCATCGAGAGAAGAGAAGACACATCGACCAACTGGCTTCCTGAAGGCTTTCACCAACCGACGTCATTTCGTCTCTCCGATTTCAGTGAGGAATAAGTTTGCTTTTATTTTGTGTATTTTCTTAGTGCTTTGAAGTTTCTTTAGCGGTTAGATTTGTCTTCCGGTGTAGGTTTGCTAGCCCTATGTGCAAGCTTCCCTATTTATCCGTGGTTAGGACTGGCTAGTAACCAGTGAACTAGTTAACCAGGCGAGGTTGGTCAAGATCAGGAACTTTAGAAATTGGGAAATATAGACAGAAAACTAATCTTCTAACCTGGAATGAATGTCACTCGAAATATGTGAAGCTGCATCAACCAAACCACAAGAAATTGACGACAACTAGGAGTATGGAAAAGTAAATTTACGCACCACTACCTTGAGTATAATTAACACTACGCATCTTCAAGACATTAGTTACACCTTAGGTCTATAGGGTTACATATAGTCAGTTAGAAGTTAGTTTCATCAAATGATATCCTGTCTATCGGATAGTTTATGGGGTATGATTGGTTTCTTAATAATTTTTTCGTACATTAATATCAGCTAAAAAAACTTTCACAACTTTGGTTCACTGAACAGTTCTTTCGTCCTAGTTTGAAACTCTTTTGCAGTAAATATTTAAGTCTTCATTGGGTTTGCAAAGGATGTGAGTTGGTGATGATAACTTATTTGTTTGTAATCAATCATTCAGTCTTTACAAATCACCTATCGAGTTGCTATCTGATACCAGTCAGTGACTATCTTGGAGATGGACTTCTGGAAGTTTGGATCAAAACTGTAACTTGTGAAGTCAACTAAGTTGGATTTGATGAAAGATATTCTCTAGTGAGATTGAATGACAAACTCATCATACTACGAATAGACTGAAGGAGGGGCCTTTAGAATATTGAATTTTAACCCAAAGGCTGGATTATAAGGCACTTGTCTTGAGACTTGACGGTCCTGAGCTGGATCTCTCAAGGTATTTTGGGTGAGTACTGTTGACCAGTCTCACACTAAGACGAAAAATCTGTCCCGTACTCACAGGTTTTCAATGGTACTTCAACTGGTGCCAATCAGCTATTAGCAATGCCTTGAAGTCTTTCCAGGTGGCATTTTTTCAGTTTCGCAGTAATGATATGTAACAGCTTACAGCAAAATCTAGAGGTCTCATTTCTTCCGATTCGAGGCACGTCAGTTGAATGTACCTGCCTCCACGTGAATGATGTTTCTTCCCATTGGGAATCGAACTCAGTGCACATCGCTGCAAACGCCAGAGCATTATCCAATAGGCTGCCACGTCATGACATATACTCTATCTGCTTAGGTATGCGGTTTGATGTTATACCTCATAGTTTTCCGTCGCTGACTGGATCGAATTGATCGACCATTATTGACATATAAGTTCCTGGGCGAATATACTGCTAGAAATTTCATTTTAATAACAATAATTGATATTTTTACTCTCTAGGTTTGAAAAACTACCTTGCTAGCTGAATTATAGAAACATAATCTTAATCTCAGAAGTTGTTAGGGTATCCTTAAGAGTTGTAGGAGAAGCTATGTCTCTCTCCAATAAATACGATTTCACATGCAATAAACTCTCTCTTAAGCTTCAAAAAACCAGCTAGTGAATTATTTACGGATCCTTATAGGATTGAAATAAATTCAATTTCAGACTGATAGAAAAATTAGAGGACACGTAACCGAAGATGACTTGTTTTAAAATAGCCTCTTATGTGAAGTACATCCTGTTATCACACAAAGTATGAATAAAGATTCAATAATAGGTCGGCAGGAATCGAGCAGATATCAAAATTCAAAACCATAATGCGATTAAATTGGATGATGAATTTTCAAATTAGTTACAAATAGCACGATCCACTTGGACATTTCTTACACGTGAATAGCTTTTCAACTGTCTAGATCAGCCTGAGCGGTTTATGACTACTTGGATTCCATTGTGTTAGTCCGTTGTATTTAAAGATCCCCTTTTATAGGGCATTTTGTCAGTCCACGACACCTTGAGTATTGACCTTTAAAGAATTGTTGGATATATTGATGCCAAACGTGATAAATGTAAGCGATTTGTAAACTCTGCACTCCTTTCCCATGAAATATCTGACCTTATACGGTCGAAACCATGTGATTCCAGTAGCTAAGCTGATCCAGATCCTTCTACATTAATTGAAGGAAACTGAAGTTTTGGGATAATCATGTCAGAAACTGCCATTTATGCCGATTTATTACACTGGATAATAGTCAGACCATATAACGAATCGACTGAAGTTTTGAACTGTATGCTGTTGTACTTCAGTTAAGGAGATGCATATTAATTTAGTGTGAAGCACACAGAGGTTATATATACTTAGTTCCATAGCTGATTAGGGTTACTCATTACTCGGGAACCTGCAGAAAAAGAAAGTAGCACCTATGCAGTACTCTTCAATTATCATTGATTGTCAGCTTAATATCACTATACTTCCATAAATGCTTTTAAAATTTTCATGACGCAGAGAAAAATCAAGACGTGATGTGTTACTACTTGTTTTTTTTGCTAGCTAACAACCGTACCTAAAAAGCGTAACTCATCCTATTTGCTACCCACCAGCTAGATTTACGTGCATCCCAGTGAGTGATAGCGATCAATGTGATATTTATACCTAGTTCTTAAATCGTTTCAGACTCTGGTGGGCTATCTACTTGACTATTGAGTCACGATAGCCACTTTTTGGGCATTGAGCATCAGTTTGTACAGATCGATCTTCCAAAAGAGACTGATTATTTCAAAGAGAGAACAGAAATCTCAAGTGTCAAAAAGTAGCAAACGAAATCTCATTCTTTCATTTATCAGGCAGTATTTTCTTCTGGCATTCTTTACTGTTTAAGAAATAACGTGTTTAATTCTTTCGCTTTTTAAACGCTGTTCTTCTTTAAATGGTATGATATGTCAACAATTCTAAATTAAGTCGATATAAGTAGCTGCTTTCTCTGGAAAGTTGAGCAGTATATATCAAGATAGATTTTTTAGATATTACAAATGTCAGAGAAAAATATTTTTCGATATTATATGTTTGAAGACAGTCAACCAAAAGTTGTGAACATAAATCTCCTGTTTGTTGACGTTTGTTAGAAAGACATACAAGAAGCTTTTAGCAGGATTCCTTCCTACACAACTCAGCAATAGAACCAGGAATATAACTACGAAATAATTTATACCTCTTATGACCTCTTGAAGGATGGGATTGAACTTATTGACTGATCGTTGGAGAGAATAATGAATGTCATGTTACTCAGCGCATATTGCTGACAAGTGTCTGTCAACCTAAGTTTCTATTCTGACAAGGAAATAAAAAGGTTAGTAGTTATGTTGAAGATTTATAAGGATCAACGCTTGCCTATGACTTCCAATATGCATGAAACCAAGATTCAGGGTTTCATCCATCCAACATCAAACAACAATATAATTGAACTGGTTTAAGAGTGACCTTACAGGTAACTAGAAAAACTACATTTGCCATACTAATGACATATTCCACTGGTTTCAATATTCTAAATAAGATGAAATTACACAGATCTTAACAAAAGCCACTAATTTGTTATTATTTTCAATAAAACGAAGCGCCTTTTTCTTAAGAGCTACATTCAAATATCCAAGTTTATTTTGGATGGTTGCTAAGTTGATCTGTTTTTTCTGCTGCATTCAAAACCCCAGTAGATTCTGAATCAACCCAAACTACTTTTGGAATAAGTGTTGGCAAGCATGACAGCTTAATCTTTCTTTCGACGGTTTTCTCATCGTAAGTCTAGCTTATTGTTGCCTCATAAAATCGTAGAATCGTACGGTGAAGTATGTCAACATTTGTACGAAACTAGAGTGCAGATGGTCGTGAAATATGCTGAAGAATGAAGACAGGCCATAACCGTGCTCTTGCCACCAGACGTTCTGAAGGATGGAGGAAGGAAATTGCTGATTAGAGTAACGAAGGTACTAGGTAGTGTATGGGAATCAGAGATAGTCCCGTTAGACTGTGATAAGAATAGGGAAATTAGCTTGACAAACAATCTGTCCAAGATCCTAGGGTCCATACATAAACGACACCTAACTGGAGCTCGAGAACAGCCAACAAGAGAAAACCAGGCAGGTTTAAGACCTAGTCGAGGGTGTACCGATCAGATTTTCATCCACCGACAGGTTCTGGAACACAGGCATACCTACAGACCAGTGACCAACACTTGCCATATCTCTTAACCAGGAGGCAGCATATGCTTGTATCGACCATGAGGTGTTATGATAGTGTTTAACTGTGAAAGGAGTATCCAGAAAGTATACAGTGCTTATCAAAGCTCTCTACTCTACTCTCTACTCACACAGCCGTGTCAGTGCCTATGGCGAGTTGTCAAGTGAGCTGAAAACAACTATTGGTGTCCAGCAGGGATGTCCACTGTCACCGTTCCTATTCACCTTCGTCATAGACTTACTAATGAACATAACCTTGGACAAATCTGACTTCACAATGATTGACCTACTCCCTGGAAGTCATCTTGTTGACTTAGAATGTGCAGAGGATATTGTCCTACAAGTGAAGACGCTGACAAAATGAAATACAGAAGTCTGAGAATGTTTGGCATGAGTTCTGGACCTATCAAATGTATGATGATTCTCCAGGACTGGTATGCAACGACTCCCAGCCTAAAAATGAGGATTGAGGTTGTGTAATGTGTCGACCACTTCACATACTTTGGGAATCGCATCAGCCGAGATGGGCTAGTTGCTGACTAAATCTCAGCTTGGATACAGAAGGCCCGTTCGGCATTTGCCAACTTGCGTCACGTAAGGCATTGGGGAGATATTAGGCTATCCATCAAAGGACCAGCTTACTGCGCTGCATTTCGTTGTGTCGTGTTATGCAGCTGTAGGAAATGGCCGTTAAAAGCAGAAGACATGAAACAGTCACAGGTTTCCGACCATAGTTTTCTTCATAGCATTGCCCGCTTTCTATGGGATCACCGTGTGAGCAGTATTGGGATCAAGTGAAAGGTAATAGGCATGACAGGCAAGTCGACTGATGAGATTTTGAACGTTAGTCAAATGGCTTGGACATGTAGTGCATATGATGAGCCACCACTTACCTCGACGTGAAATACTGGTGGGGGAAGCTGGATTAGGATGGAAAAGGATTAAGGATAGCCAGGTCAATGAAGTCCCTAACTGTTGGCTTGAGTCATGTGGGCAGATGTAAACTGCCTGGTTGGGGTCCCAGAGACTAAGGGAAGTAGTGGTTGAGGACACTTAGTGACAACGCTGAAAGCCGATCTCAGTAGCACAGAGGTATTCACTCCTTGGCATTTTATAAGACTTGATTTTTCGCATTAACCGTTATCTTCTAATTGTTTGTTCTCTACTTTTATATCACTCATTTTCTATCCACCTGTTCTTTTTCTACTACTTTGAAGTGTGGCAACTAGAGCCGATGCATCTGTATGCCAGCTTCTGCGTTGATTTTGTCAGTCAGCTAATCAGTGTTCTTGAATGATGGAATCTGGGATTGTTGAAGAAGAAAAAGTGCTGAAGACTTTTTTCTATGGTTTTCTACCCAGTTTTTTCAAGATTTAATAAACCATTAAACCATGTACAAATTTTTTCTATCAGAAGAATGTAGGCACGTGAATACTCATCTGATTTGATTCGCTTCACTCAGTATCAACCTCAAAACAATATATCCTCGGACGAAACATATTACTCTTCAGACGTTGATTGAAAGAGTCCTATTCCTTAAGCAGTGTCAATTTCTTACTTGGTATGATTGAAATTCAGTGTTACTACTGGATATCCGCAGAGTTAACCAGTTTGATTTTGCAGAACATGACTTCTCCTTACACCTTAGAGAGGTTAGATTTAGAGTCAATTATGACTGAACTCAAATGGTTTATAAATGGTATTTATGGCATCTGGTCGTTAGTTTCAACCATCTCAAACCTACTGAGTACATCATTAGTTATTATGAATAGTAGTTAGCAGTGGAGTCTAGGAAGCTCGTTGCACCTTATTTAGGACTACTTAGTCAAGTGTGCCTCCCCTGTAGTCAGTGATACTGTTGTTATTTATAGTGACAGGACAGTTTACTCCAGGTAATGACGAGAAACTAAAAAAAACCTTTAACACAAAATTATATCCGTCTCACAAATAGGGTCTATGATGACGCAGCAGCCTAGTGGATAACACTTTGGTATTTGAAGCGATGGGCGATCGGTTTGAGTTTGAGTGTGTACACTATCACTTCCTAGGATACAGGTAAATTCATCTGACGAGTCCTAAGTGAAACGAAATTTGAGTCCTGGAATCCACTGTTAACCAATGTTAATCTATAATATTACAATCAAATTACCGCCAATATCAATGTATCCGCATACGAGCCAGTAGTCGTTAATGGAGTCGGTTGAATCAAGGATGCCAATTTTTGTTATGAGTCAATAAGAAGGCGGAATATAGAGACAATACTTCATGAAAATATCACGTGATTAACGCTTATGCAAAGAAAGCAGTTGACTAAGTGATAACACTCGATTTGTGAATAAAGATTAAAAAGACATATATTGTCAACTTTATCAGTTTCCTTAGTCAGAATACAGTTGCATAATGAGTCGCTTCAATAAACATGACTTTTGATTTCCTTTATAAGGCATTCTAAATATGACCATTCGAAAATCACAAGCTGTTTATTGGATATTTCCTTCTTCCAGATCTTATAACAGTGTACTGAACAGTAACAAATACGATTCACTGATTAAGAAATTTAATATCTGACTGGGGACATCACGTGCTAGGCCCTTGAGTGGAACCCAAATGTGAGATGACGAGTTGGGCGTCTGAGATGAGGGTGACAAGGAGGAGATGGTGTGAGGAAGAAATGAGAGCTTCTGAGCTGTCGTAGAGCCAGGTTCGAAAGATTGCAGAGAACAAAGTGCACTAGAGACATGCTACTGAAGTCCTATGTTCCACTAGGAACCCAAGGGACAACTAATAATAATAAAAATGTGTTTCTATGTAGTATCTGTTTCATATGACGACACTCTGTTGACATGAAAGCCACGTAGGAAGATTAGTTTAAAAACAGAGTAATTTTGCATTACAACAGAAGAAAAAGTTATAAAAAAGCTGATCTTTAACTTTCGAAACGTGATCTTTTTAATATTTACTTAGTTTAGTCAGTTTTGAAACGAAATATGATTATATTTTTCTAATAGATGTAAAGTGACGGGGTCATTCTATGTTAGGAATAAATTGTCCAATCTACTGTGTTATGCCGCTAATTATGAGTAGCGCAACGAATTTATGGCTATGACTATCGTTAGAATTTTTAAAAAAATAGTTGATGCTCAAGGAGTATAGACTATTTAATCAATATTCCAACTGACAGGTGAATAAACCAATCAGTGATAAGAACTGCCTTTTATCTGATTGGTCAATCACACAAATAAGCATCTCGGATTCGCTTTCTATTTTATACTGTCTGTTTCATAGACTATTTTCATCTCTGATAACTTTTACAACATGAAAGCATGAATTTCAGTATAGTAATTAGGATCAATAGATCTGCAATGGGAATTTTTTTCTTCAGGTAGCTAGATTTCCGGCCCACTTGCTCTTCCATCTTCATAACTAATTATCAGCTCAACCAAAAAGTTATTCAGTCAATTGAGTGTGTGAAGAAGTACTTTACACCAAAAATGAATTGTATCACTAATTTCATTATTGCATAGACACCAACTTAAGCAGAAAAAAGACACACAAACTGACCAAGAAGTCAACCTCTTTCATTTCAATCTACTTTGTTTCAGCTAAATAAACAATCAGGAATGTGACAATTTCATAAATATATTTCCTTTTATCAACTTTAAAACAGAGAGAACAAACTTTGGAGGAGGTAACGTTTCTGGATCTTCTGCTTCTCATTCGTCTGTTCCTGCTGTTTTAATGTTGATGTAGGGAAATATATGTTTGAAATTGCTGAAGGAACACTTTCCTGCTCAATCGTGTAGGTCACTGAATCACTTAGTGATCATGTGCCGTACAATATTTAGAGAAGTTACCTGCTCTAATGTTTGATCTTATCAACATTAATTTGCTGCAGAATTCAAAATAACCACCTTAAAGATCGGGTTTGGTGTTGGGTACAAAATTTTAGTCTGTATATCAGCTGGTTGGTAGTCCAGTTGTGATCGGTTGAAGTTTTTCCACAGCCAAGGATTTCTTCCTATCGATTTCATAATTCTTATGGCTCCCTATTTTGATAGTTTGGATAATCGGAAGAAAAGGATAGGATACTAAACAGAAAGATTCTAAAAATAGTACTGTTTCAACTGTGAAGGTAGCTAGTGTTCCTCACAAAACTGACCTGTGCTAATTGAAAACGTGTTAGATTTCAGTATAATAGTGCGAAAGTTTGACAGTTAGATCATGGAATTTCATGAACTCCATACTAATAAAATCTTGAATTTATAGTTGTTTAGAGGAGGCTTTTGACTTTTCAGTGGCTCAAAATCGTAATAATACGTATGGATTGTTAGAAGTTAATCAGTAGTTCGTCCTATTTGACATGGGTTTCGCGCTTGTTAACACTCATCAGCAGGGCGTTTCTGTAAGACTGAAGAAACCGGTATTTCACCGGTGATTCAAACCTGTGTCACTCAGTGTTGAATTCATAGGCTTCATAATTAGGCTTTTATTCTGCAATCTGACATCGCTAATTCATCCTCACCATTTTCTAGTCCATAGAAAAGATTCGATTCCTTTCACTACCAAGTTTATACATGCAAAAAAGCTATCTCTGTGTCTCGATCCTGACACTGTAAACGTGTCATCTTCATATCGAAATAATACTTTTGGAGCAGGATTAACTGTTTCAGCAGCCATCCGTTCCCAACGATCCACAAATATGATCTTATGGTAACTCTTTCTGTTTGTTTGGATATTTTACTCTATTAGTTAAAGTTTGTGGAATTTAGGCATAGCTGTCTAATTGATGCAAACGACTTGGCTGATTACGGCGACTTCTTATTGATTCTAATCTGAATTCTTTGTCTGTCTGACTACCGTAGATGGCTGTCGTTCAGCAGACTTATATTGAAACTGGAATGGAAATGTGACCCAGGGCAGGGTTCGAACCAGCCACCTCTGGTCCACTGGTCCGGTGCTCTGGTGATCTGACTAGCAGCCAGGGCTCGTAGTTCAGTTCACTACAACCTCTGTTTCCTTAACTAGTGACATTTTTTTAAAATAAAGAAACAAGTATCCCATTAATATCTGAATGAATGTGACCTACCGAAAACCAACCAGGGTTAATGTAGTGATTGATTTAATAACCAAATTGTATGTCAGTGAGCGGAATGAGTAAGTAATATTGGATGAAGTGAATGAGACATATATTACATGTAATAAATCAATTGCAAAACTTGATGCAGAATATACTTGTTGATATTTAGACTTAGGAGAAATTGCAATATCTCCATAAAAATTAATGAGTGACCTGAAATTTTGATTTATACAATTGTCTCATTCTAATGGTACATGACCATAAATGTCTATATCCTGAAACTAATGCTACTGATGAAGATAGACTTGATATTTGTCTCACACCCAGTGCTCAAAATACAGTTTTCTTCAATGTCATGCATTTGCTGACTTCCTTCATCTTTCCACAAGATTCAATGTTATTACTGAGTTAAATTCAATTGGTAAATAAGACTGGATAGACAAATCTCTCACCAAACTGGTGACCAGTCGGTTTGAACAAAGCAGTCTCAAAAGAGGCTAATTATGTATTAAGTTATTGAGTAGTTGAACCTGTAAATTCACCTTTCCGATTATGCAGGTTGAATTCTGTGAACGCATACACGTTTTCTCATTGTTGTGAATCTGGCAGCCAAGTGCTGTAATTCATCCTAGATGACTCTTAACATTCAATAGCGGCTTTTTCATACCTTGTAGTTTAGCCAAACAATGTGACCATTTTCGTGTTAATTTCTCGATAAATAAAATTTCTATTTTTATGAATATTACTTACTCTCTCTTACTTCATCTATCTCCTATTGTTCACCTAAAAGGAATCGAAAATTTTAACACTAGAAAATGAAATACGCCTTTTGGAGGATGAAATCACTCGTCTTCGTGATGATGGTCTCATTACACCGAATACATCAACTAGCAGTGGAATAGATGATTTGGATAAAACTTTACAAGTTTTTCGAAGTAATGAACGCATATTAAAATCAAAGGTAAATTATGAATTTATTTTCCGACTAGAACTTATTGATTCATCTAATCTTTCATTTTCTCCTTTAGTTTCAAGGGGTCATTACTACCGAACTTGGAACTTTTATTGAAATTTAAGGCTTCTTTGGTGACTTTTCAGTGGCTTACAGTGACTTGTTTATTTGCGGCTTGTATATAAATTATAGAGTACAGTAGGAAAATGGTTGCAAACTATTTACAAACTGCACGATCTATGTTGATATCTCTCGTAGCTGAATAGTTTTCCAACGCTTCAAAACAATTCGACTCTTTCAGCTGGTTGGCTCAGCCCGAATGAGTAAAATTACCAACCAGTCTCTGGATCACCCTGATCTTGCTAGTGAGGTCAGCAGATCAGCGTGTTTAATTTCTTGTCACCCATTTAGTTCAGTAGTATGTTTTGTTAGAAAAATATCATCCTAAAGCTTATGATACGACAGGTTTGGGCAGTGAGTTGAATTAACTATAGATCCCTGTGAAGAGAAACAGTGTAAACTACTTCATTTTGTTTGTCCAATTTCATTCTTCTATCAGTTATGCTGAATCAATTCACTGCTTGACTCACGCATTGTTGTCAGGTAAGTTAGTGGATTTCAGTGATACTTGGTTAGCACAACTAATTAGCCCCCCAGTAGTTGATAGCTAAACGGTTGAATGAGTGTGAATGTAAGGTAACTAAACCAAGAAGACATTTTCTTGCATTAAAAGGCATTCAGTGATTGGTAATCAACTCAACGAAATATATCAAGTCACAAATCAAACTGGGAGAATGATTATGTGTAAATACTCATGGGGAATAAATAATCGTCATCTATTCCATATATCTCGAAGAAGACAGTGACTAAAATATCACTGAAAACAATAATCCTTTTCTTCCGATGTAAGAATGTACCAGTTCTTAGAACACTTTTACTAAAACACTCCCCATTCCAGGATACACATATTCTACAACTTTTCCACATTGATTTTGTATTCAGAGTGTCAGCGTCTGTCACTGAAGCCTGTTTACTTTAGACAGTTTTATCCTTTTGGTAATGTACTAGAGAAACTGGTACATCGGTACATTCGGGAATCGACGACCATGACCTTAAGTATAAGCAGTTGTAAGCAGGAGAAGAGGAAATATAGTTTCAAGGGTTAGCGGCTTGTAAAAAGAACAAAAACAGCAATCTTTAGCTAATTTCTTCCCATTGTGCTAACGATATCATCGACATATCTAGCTAATGGATCAGGCAAATACTTCACAATGCATCAATTTTATTTGCACAAGAAGCAGGTTTGAAGAGAAGTTCAGTAATAGGCTCTCATTAGCAGACATTCTCATCCATAAAAAGAGAATTCGAAATACAACTTGCCTAAAACCACTTTCCAGCAAAACAAAGAGATGCTGTAGTGTACCTTCCCCATGGAGAAACTAACGAAAACCGTGTCTGATATTTTCTAAAGGAACATATAGTCAAGCAAGACTTCTGTCTGTCAGAATTTTCGTAAGTTGAGGAACAAGTTTTCCTAGTGAAACTGAACCGTGTGATACTACAAGACTATTAAAACCTTTTGGGATAAGCACCTCTCAGAGACTGCCTGACTTACTGCATCAAGATGTGCGCAGGAACGAATGAAGTGTTTTGATACAACAAAATAAACTTCTTAGGCTGCTCATATCAGTAAACCAGGCGAACTGTTTCCCTCCTAGATAATCTCTTGCTATCAGTGGCAATAAACTGTTAAACGATACAATATATTATCAATTGCATCATTCAGCATCGACAATAAAATATGCATAACCTGAGAATATAAGTTACTCAAGGAAACTTGTAGAAGCTTGATTTAGGAATCAGTTAGGGATTGGTTGATAAACTGCCATACTCCTAAGCTAACAACCAATCAAAAGTAGAACGTATTTCAAAATAACTGTTACTTTCAGTCTCATCCAACTTCTCTCTGCGTGCAATTGGAACATCTAACAACTTTAACTATTTCTATTCCCATAGGATCATCAGTTTGCAAATTATTGTCAAATTGCACGGTTCAGACTGATATTTCTCACAGCTTAGTAGCTTTTTCAACTTCTCAACTTGTTTTCAATAGCATAACCACTGAAAAATGCCCAACCCAAACCACAAGGTGTGATCTCTAATATAAAAGTGTTACGAACTGCATAAATAGACTTCTGAACAACTTGAGTAGCTAGAAACCACTCACTCGACCTGTAGATTTTGTTACCCACATTTAAGCGGTGGACAGCCGTTTCGCCTGTTTGAGACCGAATCGATCAGCAGCATGTCCAGACAAATCCAGTTCATAGAACCGAAAAGTTCAGACCGACGGAATCTGGCTAGCTAACTTGAGTGGTTCGGTTTACCTTAGGTGGAATGTCCCACCATGACATTTCTTCGAGATATTAACTTTTTCAACAGCCAAATTTTAATGTCGATAGGACTCTTTTTTGTATGTGGCTGAAAAGTTTATTGAGTGTCCATAGATTATGTTTCTCCAAGACGAAAGTGATTTTGAGCTGCTATTTTGACTAAGGTGACAGATATGGACCAATTGAATGTGGTTTCACTTCTAGATAGGGTGTAAAGTTAAGAATAACATGGTATGAAGAGAAGAGATGTAAGACTACATAAACAGGAAGAAAGAGTCAACTAGAAATTTAAGGGATTGAGAATCATAATAAAACCTACGGACTATACTTATATAGTGTTAAAACCAGCTCATGGTTATGATTCATGGACCATCAAGGCACTTCTTAGAAGCTCTCAGAAAGGCCAGCCAGAATGAATGATTCCTATTCACATCCATTTGTATCTCTAGACTATAATTTTCAAAATTTAATTTAAAAGTTAACAGTAGGTCAGTCTTGTATTTCACGGATAATAACGAGGGCTCTTCATTTTATTTACACATCTGGTTTGCAGTGGGTTTTTTCCTTGGGGACTGTTTCAACCACAATGACAGAAAATCCCATATTTGTAAACACGTAACTGGTTTAAGAAAGCGTACCGTGTCGAGAAAATAGCATCATAAACAATCCTTTGAATATATCGTTACCTCTGTGATTTGATACTTCAGTAACCACTAGGAGAATTCAGTTGCAGTATGCTGTTACTGAGGAGACAGGAAATATACGCGACATCATTCTCACTACCAACAATTGGAACGGTAGTCGTTACATATAGTACACCTTGCAATAAACCCGTCATTTGCATATATGCTTCGTTTCCTCTTCTGTTTCTCTCTTGATTTGCTCTTCATACAATTTTAACAGCAGCATCCACTGTAATACGCCTGCATTATCCCTTGCGTTGCTCTTGGCAGAAACCTTACCCATTGCCGGTAATTCCCTATGGTTCCTGCCACTTTCTCAACATATACTACTTATATACATTCTTATCAGAGACGCCCACTACAATACTTTGTTACAGTCACCACTTTTATAGCTAATAACCAAAGATTTTCATTGAATGATTACATTCGAGTTACTGTTGGCACTGCAGGAAGAGGTAAAAGGCTTAGTTGAGGTAGGAAAGGTGATACATTGATTTCGTGGGTTAAGCGATAGTCATTCATGGAAGCATTGTGTTTTTTAATGCATAAACATAACTACCTATTATTATATTTCAAGAATATCAATGTATACAGAAGATACAGGCATAAATTCTCGGCAAAATTACTGGAAGTTCGGCATATGTGATTTAAAACCATACTATGATACTCATTATCAAGGAGGTGAGATAAAATTACATCATCTACAGAAACCATATACTCATACCTCCTCAGAAATGAGGGTACGCGTTTATCAATTTTAATTCTGATGAAATCCCCAGGATAACAGTCTATGCAACAGCTCAATACCAACGCATACATCGGTGAAGACTACTACAATTACCTTACCTTAACTTGCTGTCAACGTTAGTCTAGTTAAGAAGTGAACATACAATACAGGCATATTGAATATGTTTCAACAGACCTTTTCAACTTAACACACTTGAAGTATCAAAACAAGAGCCTGTTGTTTATCCATTACTACGAGTATAAAAAGAGATTTTCACGGGAGCTTTTTTCGCTCTAATTTCTTTCTGTTTTTTTTTATCGAATAACATAAAAGTCAAGAGAAAGAAGGAACGTGTGTGTATGTGTATTTGAGATAAAGAGTTGGCTAGATAGGGGTAGGTAAATATATATGAGGCGAATGGATTACAGTATTGATTATAATCCAAAGTAGATGACTTTGTTTCTGTAGCAAAAAATATTCTCTTTTTCAAAATGAAAGCAAAATACGATGAATATCTTCTCTTATCCGATTATTACTATCACTTTTCTACTGCTGTAAATTAAATTTATTTGCCTTCATTGAGATTTTTTTCATCAGATTATATTACAAGCCGGAGATATTATTAATGATGATTTTTACTGTTTAGTTTTTACCAAGAAGAGAACCTAAGAACACTTATTGTTACGCTTGTCACTTAAGAGTCAAATTCATAATAGTAAAGTCAGATTGAGGAGGTAGTAGTGCTGAAAGAATGGCTTTCTTTAAACTACTGAGTATGAAACTATTACCGGAATCATGGTAATACAAAACCACCCTAAGTATGTTCTCATTCATAACCTCTATCAGTTACTGCTTCATACTAGGGACTCAATGATTATGTTACTGAAGGTCAGAAATTAAATGCATTTCATATGTTGGTCAAAAGGTTGTTCTAGGAACTTGATTTGTCCGGAGATGACTTCAGTCTACAGTTTACCACTATTTTGAAGAAGTGTATTGATGAAGAGTTTAAAATTACAAAAAAAGACAAGAACATCTGTCCACGGCCAGATTTTTAGACACTTTCCACCTGCCTTTAAAAATGACTGTAAAAACCAACCTCAGAATCCATTAAATAACTAATCAGACTTCTTTACTTAGGCTAGGAGGGGTAGATTTTCATAATGGAGAGAAACTGTTAGATAATACTAACATTTGCCAGGGCGGCTACTGAAGTTGGTTGGCTTTATAGATCACCCTAGTAATGAATGAAATAACGGAGTTTCAGTTCATGATCTTCTGCCAAATAAACTTACCTTTTGCAGGCACAACATGTTAAGATGAATTATCTTTTCCATGATTCATTTTCATGGCATTTGACCACAAATTTGTGTTGAACTAATGATCATCCGGCCTCAACTTCATCGACTTTGAGAAGGCCTTTGACAGCGTCGACCGAGAAGTAATTTGAAAACTGCTTCACTACTACGGAGTACCGCAAACCTTTATCCGCCTCATTCAACAACTATATGAAGATGCCACATGCCAAGTAATTCACAATGGGAAGCTCAGTGATGCTTTTGAAGTGAAGTGAAGACAGGAGTGAAACAAGGTTACCTACTATGCCCATGATACTCCTGATTGTGGTCGACTGGACTGGATCATGCAGCATACAGTGGGGAGTGAGAAGAGGGGGATACGCTGGCTGGACAGCGGTAAAGAAGACTTGGATTTCGCCGATGACTTCTGCCTGATGTCACATAAACTTGAAGATCTGCAAGCAAAAACTAACAAGTTGACAGAAGAGGCAGCGAAGACGGGACTTCAGGTGAATATAGAGAAGACAGAGGTGATGAAGATACCGCACCACCACCACCATCAATAACAACAAGCACCAATGACCATCATCGGTAGAGACTTAAAGGAAGTAACCTCCTTCACCTATATAGGCAGCATCGTTTCAGCTACAGGCAGCACAGAAGAGGACGTCGAATTCAGCCAGGATCGGAAAAGCAAGACAGGTGTTCATTAGCCTGAAACCAGTGTGGAGATCTTCTGCACTCAGCATGCGGAACAAGATACAGATTTTCAACACCAACGTAAAGTCAGTGCTCCTGTATGGTTCACAGAATTGACGCGTCAAGAAAGGGATTTCCAATAAACTACAGACATTCATCAACAATTGCTTACGCTCGCTGCTGAAGATCAGATGGCCAGAAAGAATAAGCAACAAGGAACTCTGGTAACGAACCAACCAAGAACCTATCACGCAACAAATATGCAGAAGGAAGTGGAGATGGATTGGCCATGCACTGAGAAGGCCGACGAGGACATCACGCGTCAGGCCAGTTGCTCGAGTGGAATCCCCATGGGAAGCGACGAGTTGGGTGTCCGAGGTGAGGGTGACATGGAGGAGGTCGTGTGAGGAGGAAATAAGAGCTTGTGGGCTGTCGTGGAACCAGGTGAAAAGATCTCAGAGAACGGAGGTCACTGGAGGCGTGCTACTGAAGCCCTATGTTCCACTAGGAACCCAAGGGACTAATAATAATAATAAAAAAAAGATCATCCAACTTATATATTTGCAAATATATGGATAAGAAAAGATAATTATATTCACTGTAGCCTCTATTTATTTCATTATGGTTGAATAGGAATTTTTCGTTATTCCAATAAATTTTCACCTTAAAAAAATACCACTAAGTATCATTTATACGGTGTGTTTACCGTGAAGAATATCAGTGATTGAGCTTACGCAGGATTATGAACAAATCTACAATTCACACTTACAAACTGAAGTAGCTGACTTAGTTTTTTGTGGTTGGAGGTTTCCAGGGGTACACATGATAAACACGGTTTTACATGTAAACATTATAACTTCATGCAGACAGATTTGCGGCAATAAAGGTAAAAATCGTGCTTGATTTCATTGTTATACTTACTACGACATTGGACCACTGAGACAATAAATTAGGATACCAACTTAAGTGACTGTGAAGACCTCTCTAGGAACCAGTAAAATAAGCAATTAGGATTCTTTATTTTATGAGAAAAAAATGACAACTTATCTAAAATAAAGAAACGAAATTGGTTAGATAAGCCGTTTCTATCATTGTCGTTAGAGTCATACATCAACTTCATACGATTCTAAGATTGTATTTAAAAACCACCCTAGCAATTACTGGAATAATCAGTTAGGTTTCTTCATTTCGTCTGAAAAGGCAGATTTTCATAAAACAAAGGTTTTATGGGTTAAGTCGATGCTAGGGTTCCTTTAAAGTCAACCTCCTGCTTGATTATGCAACAATTTTTATTTCTTTTTAGGCTTGTAAACGAGAGCAGCAATTACATGGCAAGTATATTCCAAGGGTGACTTTGAAGGCCACCCTAGTAAGTAAACAGTAACTTTGCTTTATTTCGTGAAAAAGTACTTTTCCATATGATATACGGGAGCCTGATCGGTCAATTCAACAGTCTCTAGTGTGGCCTTCAAAGTTAATCATTCTCGGGAGTGACTTTGACGATCACCTTAGCAAGCAAGATTTCTGGATTTTGGCTAAAAGAGCAGCTTTTTAATAAATATGAGAGCTTTGTAGATTATCTCAGTTGATAGGGTGATCTTTAAAGTTACTCATCTTGGGGCGAATTGTATTCTATTATGTGGGATTGGCGTGTAACCGAGTTACTTTTAATGAGTAAATTTAATAACCACCCTAACAACTCATGGGATAAGCAATTACGTTTCTGTATTTTATGCAAAACTACCTTCCCAGAAATAATACTGAAACGTGACCGATTATTCCATTTGTCTTTAGGATGGTCTTTAGATTCACTTGACTTTAATGGCTAGCCTGACATCTACCGAAATGACCAATTAGATATCCGTACTTTAGCTGAAAGAGTAGTTTTTCATAAAATAAAATAAAAATTTATCCGCTTAGGGTTACCTCTAAGGCTACTTCGTATCTCTTAAAACCACTCCAGCAACTAGTAAAATAAGCACTTAGATTTCTTACTTTATTGTAAAAATGAGTGATGTTAAATGTCACCCTAACTACTGCTGAGGTAACCGATTACATTCCTGCATTTTATGTAAAACTATCATAGCAGGCAAAACACTGAAACCTGATTGGATGGCCTTTAGAGTCACTCCTCGAAGTGAAGCATTAAGGTCACTACGTTGTTACCATACTAAGAAGAAACATTACAAAACTTACACAGAATTCTCGGCAAGGATGGAATTGAGGTGATGATTCAAACCCACAAAATCAATGGTATGCTTTGTTTACCTTAGGATGAATGAAACCCAATTAAACAAGATAATTTCATCTACCACATGTCATGGTTTGATTGTGAAGTCAAAAAAGTCGATTGGGTTCAGTTAGTTGTCGCAGCCATAAGAAATTAGTAGATAAGTTATAATGCAGAAAAAAAGTGGCTATTGCAGTGCATGAACTGACATACAATCATACAATGGAGTGGGAGAGATTGATCGTTGAATAAATATTCAACACATGTAACAGGAATGATGCGAAGGCTATTCCGAAACTGTGGAAAATTCTACAATCACTAGGATCCAGGAATGTGACTTGATGGAAGTATGAAAATTAGACATAAGAAGTTCTGTGGTGACTAAATTTATGTTATTATATGTGGTGATATTTGGATTTCGCAGATGATTTGTGCCTAATGTCGCACAAACTTGAAGATCCACAGGTGAAAACTAACAAGTTGATGAAAGAGGCAGGGCAGCGAAGGAGGACCAGACTTCAAGTGAATGTAGAGAAGATGGAGGTGATGAAGATACCCAACCACCAGCAACAACAACAACAGGCACTAATCACCATGAATGGCAGAAACACAAAGAGAGTTGTCTCTCTCACCTACCACCTAGACAGACAGCGCAGCATCGTTCCAACTGCAGGGCACGACACAGATGAGGACGTCAAAGACAGGATCGGAAAGACAGGAAGAGGGCATTTATCATTCTGAAACCAGTGAGGGGATCTGCACTGCACTCAGCATACAGCGTGAACAAGATCGGGATTCTCAACACCAACACCAGTCAAGTCACCGCTTCTATGTGATGCTTGAGAGACTTGGTGAGTTACGAAAAGTACTCCCAACAAACTTCAGACATTCATCAACTGCTGCCACCTACGATCACTCGATACTGAAGATCAGATGTCCAGAATAATCAGAATGAATAAGCAACAAGGAGTTCTGGCTGGTTGTCAACGAACCACCCAAGAAGCTATCACCCAACAAGTATACAGAAGGAAGTTGAGATGAATTGAATTGGGCATACACTGAGTAGGTTGATGGGGGACATCACGTGCCAGGCCAGGTCAGGCCGTCGAGTGGAATCCAAAGGGAGACGACGAGTTGGGCGTCCGAGGCGAGGGTGACGTGGAGGAGATGGTGTGAGGAAGAAATGAAATCTTGTGGGTAGTGGTGTAACCAGGTTATGTAGACTGCGGAGAACAGAATGTAATGGAGACGCGCAACTGAAGCCCTATGTTCCACTAGGAACCCATGGGAAAGATAATAACAATAATATGAAGTGATTTATGCTTGAGACATCATTCGGGAACTAGTGCTGTATCATTATGTGCTATGTTAAATAAAAAACTTTACTTGGTAGTACATTCCACCGTAGTGACCAAGTTTTATTCTTATATTCTTTCTGTTTTCATTCACAACCCATTGATAAATATTTGGGTGTATATTTAATCCTAGTAACTGCTGGACAGTGTTTGTTGACAAACTTATTGCTAATTGAGCTTACCGACCGCTAGGATTTGATTGTCTTAACCATTTGATTAGTTTCACAAAGTCTTCAGTTTCTAACTCGTAATGTAACCACAGTTCAAGTTCAGTTTTAATGGTGAAAGTATAGCTCAGTTTATCTGGAGACATAAGTTCAGCAACTTACCTGCTTGTCGTTGATCTTTGTACAACAGATTTGGTATATTGATCAAGATATCAACCCTGAAGTTTTCTGGTGAGTTGAATCTATTTTCAATATTGCTATGAAATCTTTTGACTAAAAAATAAGCATTTTATGCTAGCCATCATTGATTCTGCTCTTTATTTTCATTCTCAGATTGAAATGTTAAACAGTGAGATATCAAAACGTGAATGCGAACTGTACACTCTACAGTCACGTTTAGAGATGGTCGATAAACAACAACAGGATCAAACTCATCATATCAATGTGCTGAAAGAGCAAGTGAACACACGGGAACACAAAATCTCCATGTTGACAGCAGATGTAGGTGTATATGCTTATGTCTTTAAAAGTGCACAACTGTATTTTCGGTTTATTGTGTTTTGTAGCAATAATATGAGAACAGAATATTTTTTCAACTGTTTCGTTAGATGGATGTTGTTTATTTGATCTCGTTGAAAAGTTTCCAGTCCCATGAGAGTTTGTGAAATGGAGAACCCCTCGAAACAAAGGAGCATTAATTATACTTTTGATGAAATATCGTATTTCACTTGTAGTGGTGTATACATGGGCAGCAATTGCTATTAGCGAAAGTGAAATGCAAACAACTCTGCTGAATATTTTTGTCAGTAATTGTATTTACTACACAGTTATCAGTACTGGATCGTGAATATGTGGCAGAGTTGTAAAGTACTTGTCAAGGAATTGGAAAGCCTTACGTTGAATCTGGACTGAAGAAGTGGCCTCGTTCTAAGGGGACATTGTATTATCAATATTTGGTACCACTGGATATAACTAATCATTGTAATAGATAGGTCAACCGACGTAATCACTTCCATTACAGATATTACTGACATTCAAACATTTTTTTCACTTAGGATGGCATACCTGCAGCCATAAGGAACCTTTTTCATTATAGAAATTGAAATGGTGCTCCCTAATGTATCAAACTGTTTGGTCTACGATGGTTAGTCTCCTAGTTTGCTGAAAAAATCCCAAAACAGTCGAATACAAAGCCAACATTGTAAAGCAGACAATGAGACATTAGTTAATAACCAACTAGTTTATCTAATGCAACCCTACAGAGAGTTCGTGGCAGTTAAAGTGACTGTGTTACAAAGTGTTTGACTGTATTATCGAGTGACATGGACTCTTATCTCTAAGTGAGCACACATTTCATCAATGTTGTAAATAAACCATGTTGATGAGTGGTAACAATTCCAAAACCTGGCGTGGATCCAGTTGCTATCGCTTACTTTAAACCAACTAACATCAAGATTGAACTGTTATCACGCTAACTAGCCAGTGGATTGTGAGTGAGTGAGTAGGTGAAAAGTCAGGCGGACACTGAACCTTATAATTGTTAACACGTGCTTTATAATTGCTCCTTAGGGAATTCATACTCAGTGTAATAGTTGTTTCTAGCAGGATTTATGAAACTGTTTCTAGTTACACTTGGAAGTTTTATTACATTGTGCACAGTACAAACGTTCTAATCAATACTCTTAAGCACACAGAGTTGGTTTATAGCTTGGTATATAGGTGACAATGGGTCGGCGTTTTCGGTTGCGTGACCAGGATCCCTGTGATAATGCTCTTCATACTTGTAACGACTTTTCAGCAGTAGGCACCCGCGATTCCATCAAGGATGAAACCCAGGACCGTCATTTCTATCAAGGAGCACATTGGCATTCAGCCATTGGGTTGAAATTCAGTGGTCAACAACTTCCTACTCCTGTCGTTCCACGATACACCGTTACCGTTGACCAGTATCATCAGAAAGTATTTGTCCTTACACCTGGCTGACCTCATGGGTCACAGCTTCTTCTAAGAACTTGAGGAAATTCATCTTTAAGCAAGTCACCAATGAATACTAGACAATATTTTGATTTTGAAGTTTGCGGGGATCGATATTAGTTAGTCTACTGCATCATAGTGTCTGCCATATTGTGTACGCATTTGGCCATATTTCGCAATGGATCAAGAGACTTCTATCAACAATTAAAACTTGATAGCTGCATCTGTTGGCACACAGTGGTCAATTTAAGTTGACATCACATAATCAGATTACTTAATCTTCTAGGTTCTGACCATGTACTTGACTCAAAAAACAGGGTTTTGCAATCAAATCCTTTTAAGTTGCACTATCCTCATCTTAGTTAGGCTGTTTTGCAAAATAACATGGTTGAATCTGTTTTAAACTATTTTGGACAAGTCTGATCTCTACTCTAGATCATTTTAATAAGTATGTTGATGAACTCTGTCCTGAGGAAGCGGAATGACTGTTTAGGTCTGAAATCATTTCAATTCGTCTATCAAAAAGCTTCTAATGACTGACTTTAGCCCTCAACTTTTCATAAGTAGTATGTAGTACGAAATCATAATGATAATGAAAGAGGATATTACTTGTCTAACTGTACTGTATACATAGTTGTTTATTGGGGTCGTATTAACGAAAAAACCATCAACGAGTGACCATACTCAGCCCAATGATATAGCTATGATACGATTTTAAAAAAACAATAAGAAGGCCAGTAGGAAAAAATGGAGTTAAACAAAAGCTGTCTGCAGAGAATATGAACACACACACAT
Source organism: Heterobilharzia americana (assembly GCA_944470555.2). Classification (NCBI taxonomy): domain Eukaryota; kingdom Metazoa; phylum Platyhelminthes; class Trematoda; order Strigeidida; family Schistosomatidae; genus Heterobilharzia; species Heterobilharzia americana. Next base: position 73,784,179 of record OX104129.1, on the reverse strand, counting down.
AAACATATGGTCGGTTTTAGTTCACTCAGAGGATGAAGTATTCAGGGTCAGTGATTTTACCAATTCATTCAGTATCTCCTTTTATAGCTATAGACTTATAATTATATCAATCTTTATTGCATTCACGTTATTTCACTCAGTGAGCAAAGGCAACAGAATGAGGTTATCATTGTAATGATTACTTTAATTGAAAGATAATAAAGAATGTAGGAGTAAAGAAAGGATAATTATAAGTCACTCCATCTTCTTCGCTTTGTTCAATTTTGTCTTTATATATGCATATGATTTTATATATACATATATATATATATATATATATATACATGTTTCCTTCAATGTTGCTTCATCAACTCTACAATAAACGTCATCATCATGACCAACAACAACAACAACAAAAAGGCTGAAGATTTTCGTAAAAGAATCAAAGAGAAAGAGAGTCTTCTTGAAAAGAAAACAAAAGCATTAAACACAGCACAATCAGCAAAACGTCAAACTGAACACGAATTAACTGAACTCAAAGATCAAATGGATATGAAGGATAGGAAGATATCATTATTACAAAGAAAGGTAGATTTTTATATCATTTTCATGTATTAGTGCATATTTCATGCTTAGACTTCTTTTTTTGTGTGTATGTTTGTGTGTGTTCATATCCAAGATTCATACGATATGTATACCTATCTTTTTATGATTTCTAGAATGGTAGAGGTCAAACTAACTAAACTGTAGCATAAACCTATCAAGTTTCATGTCTTTATTGTCTAATAACTGTTACGTTCTGTTTGGTTAAGAGGAATTATCATATAAACCAAAATATTACCTTCCTATCTCAAGAGTTACATTCAATGATTATTCAGTGATCTTTGAATTTTATTCGATGCAAATTGATTGTCGTTTGTATGGCATCTAGTAGCGTTTATTTTGAACCATATTTTCACATTTTTCAAATGTCAGTCTGTGAATTGTTATCACTCACTTGTAATACATTTTTAATTTTATTTTCTTGAGTGATACTGCACTTGCCTTCAATCTACGCGCTAATTTAGTAAGGCGAACCGATAGAATAATTACTTTATAGATAAACTACTGACGGAAGAAAACAGATCGAAACCTTCAAAACTAACCAGGTTAGCCAGATTTTTTTGTGTTTCAATTGAGTTCATCCATAATGCACTTGGATTGAGTTATTTTAAGGGCTGAGAAATATCTAAACTTTTAGTTTGAAGTTTATAGGGATTTTAATTATTTCAAGATGAATATACCGAAGTTCTAGTGGGAAGCTGTAACCTGCGGGATCAACTATTAGGAAGTGGATTGGATGGCAACTGAAGACCTTGGTGAATTGTTGCGCTATGTCGCGAACTGACAGAAGTAGGAAACTATGGACCAATGAACTCTGAATGAAAGCCTAACGCGTTCTCCCCAAGACCAGAAGTTTCAGAGCTTTAACCTCAGAGGGGTCGTGAGTATGTACTGCTGAGGAGTCCTACACTAGGCCGAAACACTTGTTTGGTGTTTCCAGGTATTCCGTGTTTCTCCAACTAATCTCAGTCCGGGATGAATATCAACTTAAAATATTTAAACGACCGAAGTTGCTGTCGTTTTACTTGAAGGCCGGATCGACTGTTATTGGTAGCCAGTGTGACTGTTTCCCCCTAGTGCAATATATTTGTCATCCAGTTTTCCCGGATTCTTAATTTGAAACTCTTATTACTGTCATGAAGGTCACACTTTGTGATTTGAAGACTGGTTCTAGAAACAAACCTTGTTTGAATTTTGTAGGTTATCCTGCATCTAATTGCGTCATTTTCACCATAATCTGTGAATTTGAAGACAGTTGGTTCAGTCCGCATAAATTTTAGATTATGACACAGTTTTTATGATGTAACATAATTATTTCTTAGTATATTCTATAAAGTTCAATTATATTTCGTAGTTGTCTAATGCCTTCTATGGCTGTAATCTAGACTCTTGTTTCACTGTCATGAGCAATCTTCTGCTTTAATGCTCTCAATAGAATCATGGAGCATGATCACCAGAATGATAAACAGGCCTCAAATAGCTCAGTGGTAACCTTTTTAATCTTGCTAGTGAATGGTATAGTTCTTAATCTTCTAGATAGCGTGATATACCGTCCTGATGTTTGACTTAAAACCATAAACTCACCATCATTTTATGTTTTATTTGTTGGATTGTGAGTATTAGTCGACTTTAAAGCAGGTCTGATATCGTCTGAAGAACCAATGAAAATATGTAACACTGGTAACGTAGTGGATATGAGACCTGTCAGTCCTGAGCTACATTTCCTTCAAGGTCATAAGTGTGTATCGCTGAAAGGTTTCAGTGCCTGAACTGAGAACATGAATTAATTCTTACCAGTTTACAGTTTAAGCTTCTAGTTGTTTTTTGAAAATTTTCGTTAGCAATGAACATTCTTCGACTATAGGTCAACAAAACCCTTGAAAATTTTCATCTCATTCGAAATTGAAAATTGAGCCACTTTCGCTCAGTCATCTGTAATAAGCAAGCGAAGTTTATTCGAAATCGAAGACCTACAATTAAGCATGTTGATTTCATCAGCGGAAACCCTGATCAAAGTCATTGAACTTGCTATCAATAAGTTAACATGCTCTATGAAGCATGAATTGAAAAAACAGAGTGGATTGAGTTGCCTAAAACGTGGTTTAGATGTTGGTTAAGCTGAAAATTGAATTCATCAACCTAATTACCACAGTATTCAAGTAAATACCAGTTGAGTAACACTTTAAACTTCAGAGGGACACTAGAAAAATTGAAAAAGCACAAATGATTATCATTCAGTGCCAGTGGTTCTATAATTGTTTATCTCTATGTGTTTGCTAACTTGTGCCTGATGTCACATAAACTTGAAGATCTGCAGGCAAAAACTAACAAGTTGATAGAAGAGGCAGCTAAGACGGGACTTCAGTGAATATAGAGAAGACAGAGGTGAAGAAGATACCGCACCACCACCACAACACAACAACAACAAACTCCAATCACATCACGGGAGAAACTTGAAGGAAGTAACCTCCTTCACTTATCTAGGAAGCACTGTTTCAACTACAGGCGGACCGAGGACGTCAAAGTCAGAATCGGAAAAGCAAGACAGGCGTTCATTAGCCTGAAACCAGTGTGGAGATCTTCTGCATCAGCATGTGGAACAAGATCTGGATTTTCACACCAACGTCAAGTCAGTGCTTCTGTATGTTCAGAGACTTGGCGCGTCACGAAAGGCTTCCCAATAAACTACAGACATTCATCAACAACTGCCTACGTAGGCTTGTTACTGAAGATTAGATGGCCAGAAAGAATAAGCAACAAGGAACTCTGTAACGAACCAACCAAGAACCTATCATGCAACAAATATGCAGAGGAAGTTGAGATGGGTTGGCCATGCACTGAGAAGGCCGACTGAGGACATCACGCGTCAGGCAGTTGCTCGAGTGGAATCCCCATGGGAAGCGACGAGTTGGGTGTCCGAGGTGAGGGTGACATGGAGGAGATGGTGTGGGAGGAAATAAGAGCTTGTGGGCTGTCGTGGAGCCAGGTCCAAAAGATCTCAGAGAACAGAGGTCACTGGAGACGTGCTAGTGAAGCCCTATGTTCCACTAGGAACCCAAGGGACTAATAATAATAATGTGTTTGCTAAGCACGATTCTGTGACAAAGGAAGAATAATTATTATATAGGTAAACTGACCTATTTTGTGAGCAGAAACAACATAACTAATTCCAGTGTAACCGATTTCGCTCACATAAGTTTAAGTTGTTGACTTTCGTCATCCAGCGAAATGACTTTCCACATGAACCAGTTTACCGACCACTGAACCGACTACCTGTTTAAAATAAAACGTTTAGTTATATAAAAGATGTACTGCACAAAATAAACTCGATCATAGGTGATTTTGCATTCTACTACCAGTAGACTGCAAGTAATTGGAGGTCACTGTAACTGACCGGTTTTATTGAGTGCTTACTGTCAGTTTCAACTGTTAGGTGAAAGTACTCATCAACAAGAATTCGTCATGGATGTGTGACCTGTTTCCTTACTTCGTGGGAAACTAAACTATTTGCGCAAATTTCAAAACTCAACCAATTAACAGTTAACAGATACCATTGAAATCAAAACAGACTGACTACTTATGTGTGGAAAGCGTATAGCAGTATTTCTGAAGTTATGACTACTAAAAACTATCAGATATGACTAAACTGTCATCATTCATTTTGCTGGGTTTCACTGTCTTTAAGAATATCAACTTTTGGTTCCGGATACATACAACTGATGAGTTTCTGGACTTCACTAAACTAAAATTGACAGATAGGTTTAGGCATAAACAAACTCTTTCTGGTCCTGAGATCCACAAATGTCATGATACAAGCTTTAAATCCATATTAAACAGAATAGGCTTGCGTAGTAGAGAAATGACTGAAGAGGTATTGGAAAGAAACCAACAGAAGTGAAATTATCATCATGAACCGAGTCAACACTTGAAGTTTACATCAACAATATTTTATGAGATGGGGTATTTGGTACACAACGGAAATGACAGAGAAGACTCCTCATGCTCCTCATGATGAACTTCGACAAATGTATTTGATGAATAAAATGTGCGTATTTTATTTGACAGCTTTCATCAGCTGCACACAGTCTACAATCCTAAACGTTATCATAACCGGGAAATAAATATTTATGCTGAGTACTGATCGAAGGTGAAATGAAAATTAGGAATACTACGTGATTCGAACCTGCTACTATCGGGTGGCTGGTTTTCTGCCAAATGAGCTACGGGACCCAACTTCTGACCAGATCTTAATTTCACTACAATCATCGCCCAGTATAAACACAAGTCTGCTAAACCACAGCTAACTCAGATGGTTAAAATAATAAATAAATATTTAACGTACTCTAACCGTTTCAGACGAAGGTTAAATTCAAACTGCGTAATGTGCACCAACAGATCAAATAAATACAGAAATAGGATAACAATAAGGTAATCAGAATAAGAGTTTATAAGCACTTCCTGCATTATAAAAGGTGCTAGAGTCAGAAAGAAATAAAAGAGTTACTTAATGAACCATATATTGAGAAGTTAGGAACGCATTTAAATCGGTGAGTGAAAATCATAAGGGAAATATGAATAAAATATGATGAATACTTTGCAACAAAGTGAAAGCATTAGTTATTAGGGTAGTGGACACAAAGAGATTAGGTCATAGTCATTTAATTTCATTTCCTTTTTTAAAGCCAAGTAAAGTGACTGTTCTCTTTATACTGATGATTTTAGACTTGGTCTATCTAAAATTCATGTTCTATATCCATTAGGTATCTGGCGACTAAACACTTTGATAAATTGTTGATTAGATTACTTGTTCTGGTTTATGGCCGTAAACTGACTGATTAAAGGAAAAATGTGAAAGGTTAATCTTGATTAAGATGTAGGCAAAAAAGCATTATCTTTCAATCAAATCTTAAATCACGTCATATAACTTCATTGAAATTGATAGGTCAGTTTTCAAACGCATACAAAATTATTTACTAGTAGTTGTATTTCACCTCTAGTTGTTTTACGGAGCCGGATCGGCATTATACCCTACCGAAAAACACTCTGGCTTTTAAAGTGGTAGCTGTCCGTCCTAAGTTCAAGTGGGAAAGCTATCAGTGACTGGGATTCAGGTACATTCAGCCAAGTCCCAAATAGGCAAAGCTCATGCCCTGGATTCCACTGCTAACGACTACCGATTAAAGAGCACACAAAGTATTTGCTTTGAATAACCAAATTGTATATCTAAAGTCTAGTGAAGAACCTTGAATGATGTTTTTCAGGAATATGATTGGTGACCGCAATCATTCGAAGCCTCTGCTTCACTGGTTTTGATGCGATAAGAGTACATGTGATATAGTGCTCAGTAGATGTTAGTCAGGCAAACCGTTTCATGTACATGATTATGTTGACAGTCAAGGTCATAATTAAGTAAATACGACTAGAAGATTTGAAATAGTAGATTTCTTAAAAGGATAGATAATCCAGAGTGACACCCATGTAAAGGCAAGAACAACATACTCTGCAGAGGAAAATGCAGAATCTCCCATTAGAGTCACTAATACTGCTGAATAACCATTATAGTTTTTGAACTAGATGAAAACTATCTGAGCTCATTATAATAGTAATGATGATAATCATCTATGCTAAACAGTATTCTTGGTACTGTATGGAATTATTCTTGTGTAGTATTTCAACAAAAGTACTTCTTTTACAATATTTTCAAATAAAATAATTATAGCATCTAAATGGTTTTACTAATAACAATATTATAAACACTTAAAAGTGAAGATTGACTGTTGATAAGTCATCGCTCACTCTGTGGATAGGTTGTTACAGTGAGAAAGGAGGTGAACAGAAAAGCATACGTGATTAGGGCGGTGAACGTTCATATAGCCAGCATGAAAATTTTTACTTAGAGTCAACTATTCCAGTATTAGTTTTGTAATGTATTATTGTAACCCCAGTGCTTCACTGCCATCTACCGTAAAGTTTCCTCGTAAATTTACTGATAGATTGCAAAACCATAAGCTGAAAATAGTATAAATGTGCACGAGAGTGCACACTACAACCCACTGACTCTGGAATAATGAAAACGAGTCTGGAAGTGACTAGTTGATAGGACATATTCTGTGTAGGATTTTAGGTAGGCCAAAAATTTATACAGGTCACCAAGTGGCTAGTCTTCTAAAATATTCAAACAAACTGGTTTACAGAGAAGGTAACATTTGATCATAACTGTCACCGATCATAATAAACTATCCAGTTATAATCTTAACCAGTTTCAGCAGAAACACTTGTTACAAGTGACTCATTTTAATTTGCGGAATATAACCAAATGTCTGACGTAATACATGACAGTATAACACCTCATTCATATGTAGAAAACGACACGGACTATTTCTCACACGGAACTTTGAGTGCGGTAATTTACTTTTATCAAAATATTTCAATAGAATGCATTGGTATTCTTTCCATAATGCATTTAATGATAATTTCAGCAGATTTAAATCCGTGGAGAGAAAACTGTATCTCAGTCTCTTGAAACAGTAGCAATTAGTGAAAGTAGGTTTTGTTAAGCAATTTGAAGTGACTGTTTTTTTTGTTTTATGCTTTAGATTGAGAATGTAGAAGACCTACTGAATGACAAAGAGACACAATTAGCAACAGCACAAGCTCGCCTCACTCGCATAAGTACAGAACGTGTCAGTACAGATGGCAGTCGTATTGGATGGGAGGAAACACTAAAGGATAAAGATCGTCAGATTGAACGGTGAGATGATAAATAAAACGTTTTTAGATAAATAACAGTTTCACTAGCAGTAACACTTGGTTTACACTGTAAAGTTAGTTAAGAAGTTTATCATAAGCTGTAATTCGACCGATAACCGAATATCAGGAACCCATTTCTACGGGAGGTCAATCACGATCTGAATGGCTCAGTGATGAGGTGTCTGACTACAGCACTGAGTAATAGGTGTTCGGATCTTTTAGTCTGCTTGTTGACGAGTGGCATCAAGGGCGAGACCTGGGGTAAACCAGGGATTCCTGTCGATTGCATCTAATAAGCCTACGCTAAGAATAGCTTTGTATATATCGGTCACCTGAAGCTAATCTCTTCGTGTGAAAGACCAAACAGCTGAGCGGTAAGCAAAACAATCGAATGCTGAGTGTTTCAGCCATGCATAAGCCATCTATCCAACTAGCGTGACACTTGTCTATGCGGTAATTCACCAGTTTCTATTGTTCACTAGAATATCCCATAACACCAAATATTTTGGTACGTATATCAGCGTAATTCACTAGAAGCACGTCAAGCTGATCTACAGCTGATATGAATATTTCGGTCAAGTAAACCAAACTTGTCCGTATACAGCTCTACAGAGATAAACTTATATCGTGCACTTTTGTTATACTGTTTTAGAATTTTTTTATGGCCTATAAAATCTACACATTGGCAGTTATTCATGTGACACAATGATACCATTCTTATACAGTTCACAGAATCTTGTAATAACACGGATTAGAGATTATTTTTATTTGTCCCATGGGTTCCTAGTGGAACATAGGGCTTCAATTGCACGTCTCCATTACATTCTGTTCTCCGCAGTCTACATAACCTGGGTACACCACTACCCACAAGATTTCATTTCTTCCTCACACCATCTCCTCCACGTCACCCTCGCCTCCGACGCCCAACTCGTCGTCCCCCTTTAGATTCCACTCGACGGCCTGACCTAGCCTAGCACGTGATGTCCCCCATCCACCTTCTCAGTGTATGCCCAATTCAATCCATCTCCACTTCCTTCTGTACACGTCCTGGGTGATGGCTTCTTGGGTGGTTCGTTGACAACCAGCCAGAGCTCCTTGTTGCTTATTCTGATTATTCTGGACATCTGATCTTCAGTATCGAGTGATTGTAGGTGGCAGCAGTTGATGAATGTCTGAAGTTTGTTGGGAGTACTTTTCGTAACTCACCAAGTCTCTCAAGCATCACATAGAAGTAGTGACTTGACTGGTGTTGGTGTTGAGAATCCCGATCTTGTTCACGCTGTATGTTGAGTGCGGTGCAGATCCCCTCACTGATTTCAGAATGATAAATGCCCTCTTCCTGTCTTTCCGATCCTGTCTTTGACGTCCTCATCTGTGTCGTGCCCTGTAGTTGGAACGATGCTGCGCTGTCTGTCTAGGTGGTAGGTGAGAGAGACAACTCTCTTCGTGTTTCTGCCATTCATGGTGATCAGTGCCTGTTGTTGTTGCTGGTGGTGGTGGTGGTTGGGTATCTTCATCACCTCCATCTTCTCTACATTCACTTAAAGTCTGGTCCTCCTTCGCTGCCCTGCCTCTTTCATCAACTTGTTAGTTTTCACCTGTGGATCTTCAAGTTTGTGCCACAAGACATCATACATAAATCATCGTTAATGAAATCCAAATCTTGTTACGGGGTATTTTCGTCCCTCCAGCCAGCGTATAACCATGTTCTCACAGCTCCTCACGATTTGCTGCATGATCCAGTCCAGTCCGATCTAGTCGATCACAATCAGGAAGATCATGGGTGGTGAAAGTAGGCAGCCTTGTCTCACTCCTGTCCCCTGTCTTCACTTCAAAGGCATCACTGAGCTTTCCATTGTTGATCACTTGGCATGAGATTGATAAAGATTTATGGCACTAAAAGCGTAGTGTTGAAGCAGCTGCCTTTCAAATTACTTCTCGGTCGACGCTGTCGAAGGCCGGGCTTTTCAAAGTTGATGAAGTTAAGGTGGAGAGTTGACTGGCATTCTATACTCTGTTTTTTGATAATGCTTAGTGTAGCATTTCGTTTTGGTCCGCACATGATTTATTCTTCCTGAAGCCAGCCAGCCTGTTCTGGTTGTAATTTCAAATCGAGCGCATCCTTCAGTCTCTCTAGGATAATGCAGCTTGATACTTTGCTTGCAGTGGACATTTCATAGCATCTTACTCCAATCTATCAACTAACGCTAATAAAATTCAGTCAACGTTTGACGTAATGAAGCCAGAGAATACTAAATTGACTAGTTCCTTGGAGGTCGAAACATTAACATCAACGATTTATGCTCATGTGTGGTGATAACAAGGTTGATAGATACAGCGGTTGTTCATGAATAAATACGCACAGGAGTTAATTTGCAGGACACCTCAACACATTGACCAGTAGTTAAAGATCAACGTCCCGATAGATAAGTAACAAAAATCGATACCCGAAGAAACTGCACCACATTCACTTTTTAGAAAGATAAAACATTTTGATTGGAGCTACACACAGGTTAAACATGTCCAGACTGAACATCTGATCATGAAAATAAGTAATCTTTAACTGGATCTAGCAACTAACCGAACTTTTATTTCACTAGAGTGTTTGAGAATGTGTAGCAGAAGCATTGTTTGTTATTTTACGCTTGATAATGATTACTGATCTAAGATGAATTTATGACTATTGTCATCTACAAATAACATGAAATTCTGTTAGTGAGTATAGAAACGTTTGATACTTGAACGTGTCACTGGTTAAAACAAGATTTAGTTAACAACCAGTTAGACCATAAACTTATTATAATGGCCAGATGAGGACGTAACACCAGTCAAAAAAGTATGTCACTGTTGGTCTGAGTCATGTGGGGAGATGTAGACAGCCTGACTGGGGTCTTTGAGACCTAAGGAATCAATGGCTGAGGACTTGTTCATATGACTGAAACAGGTAACACTGGTGCAGAATTATTCAATCCCTGGCATCTAAGGCTTAAATATTCACGCTATCCGTTATCTTCAAACTACTTGTTCTCTCACACAACTCTGTCTACTTTACTATCAGTCTTTCTCTATCCACTTGTTCTTTATATACTACCATGTAGTGTGGAAACTTGAGTCGATGTACTTGAGTGCGTGCTTCTATGTTGGTTTTATCTGTCTGTCTGCCAAAAATTTCTCATTGAAAGTTTAATGTGTTTTGAAAAACATGAATAAAGTGGCATTTTGAAATTATTTACTTTGTAGATGTGCATATGGTTTGTCTGATTTTGTCAAAATGTTGAGTTTGTATTTTGATTTCACTGAGCTGTGTATATATTACTAATTATTGTCATTATTTGAACATACTTAGCTCTAGGAATCAGCATCTTTTGAAGTGTTAGTACTAATCAAAGCGTAGTTAGTGGTTCTTTTGAACACCATGAAAAGAGATTCGAAAAGGTTCGGTTCAAGGTATTACCACGTCACTTCTTTTAGATGCTGAACGGGTCATATTGATAAAGTCGCTTAGTAAGTTTTAGCAAGTGGATATCGAGGATCTATTAAACATTGGCTGACATCCCTCGAAAGTGGCACTGATTAGGTTTTGTGAAGGCTTATTAAAGACAGATTATGAGGGACTGTGTAGTGGTAAATTTTAAATGTCTCTGGAGATTCATGGATGCACAGTGTAAATAAACTTCTAGAAAAAATGTTGAACCATCTTCTGAACTTGGTGTTTTCCATCGTGAGAAGAACGTTGAACTTGATTTACACATGACAGCCTCGTCTAAGATTCTTATCGGATGATGATTATGCGAAAAGTAACTTAAATCTCATCAAAATAAACCTTGCTAACTATCCATGAAGTTACGCAATGATGATTCATGCCATGCAGAAAGTCTATGCTCTGCAGAGTATATTTGTGAACTGCTTAAAATCACTACTTGAAGAATTTTCTGGATTTATACAGTAATTGACGGAGATCACTTCTAATCTTTTTATGAATCTAGAATATATTGTTATTTTTCGAATACAATTTCTTTTCTTCTACTCATAATTTGCATGCTTCACCATCTAATATCCAACCTGCTCATTTCTTCAGTTTTTTGCTCAAAATGCTTCAAATCACTGAATGTATACTCTAGACTGACTCTTTAATAGTGTTCAGCCTTAGCTGTATTGCATGAAGAATGTTTATATCTGCTGGTGGTCTGGTTAATTTAATGTCAGTGGGTGTTTGTAAGTAGATAGAGCAGTACGTAAATTTCCCTTTGATCCTTGTTGATTAATCGTTTCATATCGATCTTTAATAAATAGTGTCATTATGACAACAAAATACATGAAACTAATTCTGAAAATTATTACTATCGCTATTTGTTTAGTTTGATAGAAGCTCGACAAAGAAGTGAGTCAGAAATTGCTGAGGAACTAGAAACACAGAAACGTTTGAATAATGATTTAAGAAATCGTTTAGACTCTTTACAAAAAGAATTGGATGAAAAGGCAACACAACTGTTAGAAATACGTGATGAAACAAGCGATTATCGTACAGCACGTTTTAAAATGGAAGCTGAAATTAGTCAACTGCAAACTCATTTGAGTCAACGGAATTCAGAGGTGACTACACTGCAAATGGAGAAACAACTTGTAAGTTGCACTTTTTTGAAACGGTTTAAGCTTCCCTTGTTTGGTACCTTCAGCTAATTTCCTCTTCTTCACCACTGTGAAGGGAGAATGGAGAAAGAAATGTCAGTTTTTGGTGGTTAAGCACAATCACCAAGAAACCCTGCTTAACTAAAGTTTCTCGTTTTTTCGCACTCCTAGTAGATAGTTATTCTGACCCCTAGAGAACTGATATCCATTCAGAGATCCAAATCTTCATAACTCGGTGTTGGGATCAAGAACATTACCCCTGAAATACTGATGTGCGACCCCACACATATATCATGGTTCTTGGTGACCAAGCTCTGTCAGAACCTAGGACTATACATCAGAACAATGATCACAAATAATCAGTAATACCAGTTTGCTGAACTACAGCTGTTTCAGCTACTGTCATTAATAATCAGTATAATTCCCCCTCTGTAATTCGGTTCCATTTAGATTCGAACGGGAAGTCCTTACTGTGAAGTAGCGTAAGTGGGATGAAAAAACAGCTAGATGACACGAATTCATACAAAAGCTGAGCAACATTCTTGGTGACTAAAGTACACTTATGATCTAGTCATCAGCTGAGTTTTTCAGCTTATTTGATGGAGTACCGAACCCTGCCACAATTGAGCCTTTTATGTCATCTTCAATCATTACTAAGTGTTGGAATGAAAATGTTTACTCTCTGGTGGCCAACCAGTATAAAGTTCAGTTAGTAACTCATGAAGGCCCAATTTGCCTCATATGCTAATATTCCTACTGAAGTCATGTATGCTTTGGATGGAACCTCTTCTCTGAGCAAAGAACACACTGTGTTGCAATGACAGAAATTCGAAAACATTGTGTAGTTCTGGGAACAAGTCTCACATCTATTGGTGATAAGAGTTTTGAAAGATTTTTATTTTTTTCAGATTGCTTCCTTGAGTACTAGTCACGCTTATATAGCTGCTGAAATCATGTAACATGTTTGTAGTTACTGAACAAACTAGTACGTACACAACTCATGCAGATAGTCTTAACAGCCTTATGTAGAGACAAAAAAATGTGAAGAGTTAAGGATAAGGAATTGTGAAGATATTAAATGGTGTAGGGAATATTCAGCAGTTTAGAGAATCTTTTGTTCTAAAGAAAATCTTTGAAGACTGATTTGAAGGCAAATGAAGCACAGCACAGCATTTCTGTGACGCATATTCGATTTTAGCAGCACTTGTAATTACTACTAATTGAAGTATATTGATAAAAGACCATATTCATGGGTGATGTACTATAAACCAATTTTTCCAAAATTTATGCAACATATAGCTTAAAGTGATGATTGAGGTTTACAATCAAATCAAGAGTTGGTAGAAGTTACAAAACTGAAAACCATTGGATTCATATTTGACGGATAAACGGTAACGCAATTACTACAAGTTATGACAGCTTTAAGCTCGATCCCTTTCATAATCGTAGGCGTTTAAGAGGCGTTCCTCTGCCGATGTCTGTCCGTGGTGAGGATTGCCTCAACAGTTAGTTTATCAATCGCCTAGGATGATATTCTGTAGCATCAAGTAATGGGATGTTATAAGGCCAATATTATAAAGTGAGAAATTCACTGGTATCTCTAGACTGTCAAAAAATCTGTACCCAAATATTTCAAAATCAGCTTAATTTTATTTTGCTTTTTTTAAATCTACCTCCTTCCTGCTATCCTCTTTTGTAAAGCTCTGCTTTTTGTTGATTAACAGCTTCAGAAACAGATAACCACTGAATCAGACATGAAGTTCATACAGCGAACAGCAGAATTAGAAGGTCAATTGAATCACTACATAGAAACTTCATCTAAACTTCAAGCAGAAGTTGATCGTCTACTTCGAACAATTGACACTGAGAAATTTGATAAAGAAAATCAGCTACATGAATTAAAGGAGTAAGTTCTCTTTTTCTTTTTCTTGTTGATTTTATATAAAAGGAAAACGTGAAACATAACTCACCAACGATCTAAATGTTTGCATACATAACACTCAATTCCTCTTATTGCGTGAAAGCAGCAGTACTTACTTTATGCCTGGTAGCGTAAATCTCGACACACGTAGCAGAGATTGAACCCGCAACAATTCTTCAGACAGATGAACCATTACTTCGCTCCATTTCTTAGTGAAACGTTTAGGGTAGTATGTGGTGAAAATGTTCAGTCCTGAATATTGATTTAAAAAGGTTGAATCTATAGGATCTTGAGTCTGATTAGTATTGAATAATAAGTGCTATTAAGTTATTTAAGTACTTCATGATATGAGTGTTAAAATTCTTGTCAAACATTGATATACATATCAGTTGCTTTTACACATTCATCAAGACAAGCACAAACACCTTTATTTGTTTATCTGTGTTGTAATGGTGGTGTCAAGTTACCAATATAACAACCATCAAAAAATTCAAAATTTCATTATTTCTACTACCTACTAGTCTAACATTCCTAGGGGTTATACTAATAGATTTGTATTAGGTTAAATTTTATAATGATATGGAGTAGAATTGTGAAGGTGCGTTTCGTCCTATTAGGGATTCATCAGCCGAACTTTTTTAATGAAATTGAGTCATTCATGGAGGCGATTTTTTTCTTCACTAAATTTAAGTCGAATTATAATCACAGTCCTTTGCGCAACGGTCACCTTAATTGGATCATTAGTAGGTGACTCTTAAGACCATCCTACTAACTGCTGAAGTAACCAATCAGATTTTAGTATTTCAACCAGAAAAGTAGTTTTTCAAGAAACAAAGTAACTCAGTTGTTTATTTCAACAATAGCCAGGTTGACCTTTAAATTTATTTAAAATCTATAGCTTGATAATTGATGTAGGCACAATGGGCTCGAATTTTTGAAGTAATTACTGTGTTCAATAATATACTCTGTTACTTGATGACACTTTATGTCAGAAGTTTGAAATTCTGATTTTGGTTGGTTGTTATCGTTTACCTTGTTTATTCAAGTCAACTATCTAGGTTAAAGAAGTGACTCTAAAGGTCAGTTTAATACCAGTTGAAAAGCCGCTTAGGATTCTTTATTGAATGAAACTTCGAATGATACTAAAGCTCACCATAACATCTGAAATAACCGATTAGGTTCTTTTGATGATAAAGAAAAGCAACTTTCGGTGAGAATTCAAGAAATCTGATTGTCTTTTTTGGAAGTTACTAGGGTGACCTTCAGACTCACTCGATTCAAGTGATCCAAACAATGTAGCTGCCTGATAAAAATTTAGTAGATTACACAACCAATGAGAGAAAACGCCTAACAGGTAGAATTAACAGTAGGAAATGATTGGTTTTCAACTAATGAGTTGCTTAACCAGTATGTTTCACTAGTTCGAGTTTCATTCAGTATATCAATATGAGTTATGTTTGGAAAGCATACGCCTTTCGCATTCAAAGAGAGATGCCTTGGTTGACTTGGGTATCATGTTTTTTGACACATATACACACAATGTAGCAAAGTACAACATTCAACTCAAGGAAGCTTTTCAAAGTCGTTATGGTATTTAGTCGATCAGTTTAATGGTCATGTACACTTGACAAATATTATCCTGTCAGCGATAAAGTGTAGATATCATGATGTGGATTGCAACCTGATATCCCTTGATAGATATTCTGTCATAACCATATGCATAGACATGAATGACCTCAATTAAATATGTTAACATCATCTTGTTATTCATCTTGTGTTGTCCTTTTCCTAGATTGGAAAAGCGTTTATTGATCCACTATTTTGAATATGATGTCGATCAGTGAAATAAAAAGTATGAGCAAAAATTATGACCTTAAAAAAGCCAGTGACTTTCTTCACTGCATTTATTCGCTATCTGATGAATTATGAAAGTGTTTTATTTTCTTTTTTTCGCTTTGGAATCCTCATTATTTCTTTTCAACTTCTTTTTTTTTATCACCTTTACAGTTTAGTTAGAATGCAAGAATTTTTTTCTTGAACCATCTTTCAAAAGTCAGTTTGTTTAAATCAAAGGGAAAAAAAAGCGGGCAATTTGAAATTTTAATACTTTTCTAAAGAAAGCACTGTTATTGGAAATAATTCTTGCTAGAATTTAAGCTTAAATGAAAGTAGATAATATGTTCCATGATACTAATAACCAGCATATTACTGGTTAGTTCTGGATTTCATTGAACATAGCAGAAATAACTTATTGTTACTGAAACATCAGTGTTTCGTTCAGTCCTGAGATTTTCTCTATGAATAGTGTATTACTCTTTATTGCATGATACTTTCATCCACTGTACAACTGAAGAATGGATTTAGTTTATCCTTCAGTGCGTACCTTTTTGATAATAAGTTCTGATGATGATCTGAGACCGCTAGCCTAACTTTCGCCAAGTAAGCTTAATCGGCGATGATTTAAACTGTTACAGCATTGTACTGCTGTAAAGGTTCAAACTGAAACTACCAGAAAGAATCTCTAAAACAGCTGTCGATGTGATTGCTGTTGAAATATCTCGAAGTAACAAGCAGAATGTTACTAAGTCGACATGAATTGAAACAATTAATTATCTAAGAGATAATGATCTGTAACGAAAGTAGACTTTACCTATTCCATCAACCTGACAATGCTAATATTTATCATCTCGAAAAACTAGATGTAATGAAGACTTGAACGGATTGTTTTAAGATAATAAAATATCTTTGTTTGTTTTACAGTATTCATTTGAAAAGTGTAGGTTGAATAACGTTGATATGTTAACTAAGTCTACGAGCGAAGTAAAGCGAAATAGCTGAGTGTACGGGTGAAAGAGATCTCAATCCGTGGAGAATAATAATAGCTTCGAAAATTTCATATTATGAACAAATTGTTTCTCATTGGCTAAGTTTGAATATAAGTTGTGATGACATTGTTTGAAGCTAAGCATCCATGGTTTTGTAAGTAATATGTTTGTTTTTCTCAGAGGTTACCATTTCTCGTCTCAGTAGCAACTTCGATTTTTAAAAATCAGTAAATTCTGCTATAGCATACCGATAGTCGCCTCGGTGAAGATGAAATCTTCAATTTCATAAACACTGACCAATTCCAATAAATCTGTACTATAACGCTTCATTTCTAAGGGATTATAACCTCTGAAACCAGTATCTAAACTGTATTTCGCTTGCAAAAACCCAGAATTCAGAATTAATTTTTGGTAAAAATTAATCAATGAGAACATTTCTTATGATGGTTCTGAAGGATACTGGTTCAAATCTCCGATGCATCATTCTTGCATTCACAATCCGGTTTACTTAATTTTTTTGAATAGTTATTAAAGATCAATTCAATGCTTCTAATAAACTGTCAACAACTAAAATAGTAATAAACAGATGCATTTGATTTCATTGAAGTGTAGTCCAACTTTTGAATGAGACTTGGTCTGAAAGACATAAATCCTTCAGCATATGATCAGAATGCTTGAAAGACAACCAGTTATCTGTTTCTTTTAGGCATTTGTGAAAGCGAAATTCGTAAAGGTGGTTGAAAGATGACTGTTTACTGGTATCGTTGAGCATGTTCTGAGAGGGTTCTGATGTCACTAAGCTGCGTGATAATGTGACACTAGATCGATACATGATACCACATGAAGACATTAAGATCGCTTACTTTACAGTCAATCATTCTTGTTCAAGACTGTTCTTAAAGTGTTCTCTCATTCATACTGTATTTTTCTTTATCTCTTTTCTAGAGAACTTCGTGAAGCACAAAATAATTTGAATAGTTTAAAACGAAATCAGCAAACAGAACGGAAAAAATTGACTCAACAGCTTGAGGAATCAAGGCAAAGAGAAGAAAATGCTCAGTCGGATACTGAGATCCTGAAGGTGAAAAATTACTGTTTGTTAGTTATTTTCTGGTTGCAAACGAAACCATAGACTTACCGAATACAGGAAGACTGTTGTACACCCCATCGCCGACCCTTATTCGGAGAAAATTTATGTTTTTTCGTGAAGTTCTTACACACAGTTCATAAGTTGACCTCCAAATGATTCTGACTGTTATACAGTATTTAAAGTTAGAAGCCATCATGAGGTTATTTCGGCTTGGAGATAAACCTATTTGAAAATAATATTCATGTTCGTTTATTTGCCTCCAAGACACCCTTCACAACATACACTACTTAATAGCAGAAATGTACAAGGTTAAGCGATCAAAATTCAAAATTTTACTCTTGGGACCATTTAAGATAGCCCTGACGTGGTAGACCAGTATTACTGACACAGTGCTGATGATTGTTAAGGTAAAATGAAAAGCTCAGTTATGGTAGAATTTAAACCAGTGGTCTTCGGGTTACCAAAATGGTGTGCTTTACCAGCTTATCTATGAGACTGACTCCACTAGTAAGTGGAGTTACTCTCACCTGGACTCAGACCCATGGCCAATAGCTTTAAATGACAGATCGTTATCTACTAGATTTTAAGATCACCATTTCCATCACACTATGAATACATGATAGTCGTAGCATCTTTTGTGATCTCGTTGTTAAGACACTGATTGGTGAGGAGAAAAACATGCAGTGGAATGAACCTCATTAAAGACAAAAAGTAACAAAGCGCGATAAACTATGTGAAAGACAGTACCACGTATCATGCAATAGTTTTTCTGTAAAATGATTATATTTCCCAACCACTTCTCTTCTGATAATTTTGTACATCCTCTATGAGATAGCGTGAAGTCTTTTCCAAGTAGACGATTTCATTCGTTCACTAAAACTTGTCCTCCATATGTGTGAAAAGTTGTCATTGTCCATAGGAAAAAATAAAAAAATCACTTCCTGACCCTATATTATGAATAAAAGTAAAGAATTCTTGTAATACAGCTTGGAATTCACATGCGAAAAAATTAGGACAACTATACGCCTTGAGTAAATGGTCATCGAATTAGTTGAAATAAAATAATAGGAGTCGATGAAGTCACCACCTGCCTTAATGTGCAATATCAGCAAAAGTATGAATGGGTTGGAAGAATGCTTAGCTTGTCCAGATAAAGAGGTGGCACCAGTTTGTGAAGCCTCTGACGGTTGGTTTGCATTATGCATGATGATCTGGACTGCTTGATTGGTGTCCATGAGATAATGGAGTCGCTTGACGAAGTAACTGGAAATCAGTCACAATGACGCCGATGTATTCTTTGTTTGACATCTTACAAACTTTGAACTTTCTACCAAACCTTGGTTTTTAAATTAATTCTCCCTCTATTTTGATATCACTCTTCCTCTAACCACTTGTGCTATGCATACTCCTGTCAATTGTGACAGCTCGAACTGATGTACTTCTGTACAAGGTCCTACGTTGATTTCGTCTGCTTGTGAAGACACCTATCCGAGAGATTTGCATCATTTTAACCAATTGTGATGGTGAATCAGTTAGGGTTCTTTGAAGTATCAGTAGTCTGTAGAATTTTATAGTCCAACAGTTATGTGAAAGCACTTAGTTTATCTGTTATTATGAGGTTCTGAATTGAATTCACTATACTTTCGCTGTTAAAATGACATGTCACTTTATATATAGGCTGTAGGCTGAGGGATCTGAATTTTCTAAATAAAATTCTGAAAGGAAATTTCTGTTCCATCTCTAAATCTGTTGTTTGCTGGAATTCTGATATAAAGCAAGACTAATTTGGTTCTCTTTCAGTGACAAGACCATGAATTGTTGTTGTAACAGCAGTAGTCCTTAATAGGTACGTCAGTGGATTATTCAATAAAGCTTGTTAGGTTGATACTCAACTTTTGTCAATAAATATCCCATCCTTACCTTATCAGTCAATCGTCCATGGTCGAACATAAGAATAGGATTATAAACTTGCATAAGACAATTTTTATGATCACTGCAAAAGTTTATTCTACTTCTTAGTGTCATAAATTTTTATGATTCTTTCAGCCATTTCACAGTCTTCACAAGGTAGAACAAGTAAAATGGCATTTCACTCATAAACGCATTTTAAGATTGCATCATTTCTAAAACAGTCGACCTTAATTTAATAAAATTTTGAGTGAATAAAGTCCATCAACCTGAAATATTTTCAAAACATTTAAAGTTTTATAATTTGTTAAGCGCCTAGAGTTTAATCGGAGAAATGTGAAGTATTTGTACAATACAATTCAAAAAAAGTTTCATCGAACGTGTACCAGTCAAATAAATTTTCATGTTGAGTGAAAACAAAATGCAGTAAGACAGTTAAAGTAAGCTAATAGATTTGCGAACTAAACAAGGAGAGGGAGTATGCGTTTTTTGGCTGTTTCAAACATCCTAGTGGCTAGCAAGGTGTAATACAGGACGCGCATTTTGTTCTACTTGGAATTCGTCAACTAGATGTACTTGGACCCCAGTGAGTGATTTTGTTCCCACTGAGACTCGAACTAAGTAGTCATCGCTTTAAATGCCAAAGCATTATTCACTAAGGTACTAAGCTTTAACGCCTAAAGTGATAGGTACTGGTTTTGAGCTGGAACAAAATCACTCACTGATGTCAGGTACATCCAGACGGCGAACCATAAGTTGAACGACACACGTGTCGTAGGTTTCACTGCTGGCAAATGTTTATCTTTATGAAAATGAAGTTATTGGCTGTATTAAGGTATCTGGGCTGGAGCCTATTCTTCAAATAAAACCGATTAATTCAGTCCAAACGTCTCAGTGACGAGAAATAACAAGTCGTATCATCAAATGCAGTATATTCGTCCGGATTTAGGTTGTTCACTAACCTGATCTTTCAGTTGTATGCAACTTTTCATTTGCCAAGTTCTTGATCCACTTTGATTGCCAATTTCCACATTCTCATGCCGTTTTATTTGTTCTTCTTGTCATCTGTATTATACCTGATATAACTTTCAGTCATTATTATTACAGTGTTCTTACTAACTCAGTACGTTCCGCCACCCACTAATGTATAGTCCAATTACTCCTTCTAAAATGTTCTCGTGTGCAGCGAGATGTGATGCAGTCAGTTTTTTAGTCTATGGTTTACAAATCAGCCAATAAGAACAGTAGTAACAGAATTCGCGTGTATATATTTCGTAGGTTCTTCTCAGCTGCTCCACAAGCTACTGAATATTTGTTAGTGATTAAAATATTCTATACAAAGTGCTTTCCTAATTCGACAGGAGTATTTTGATTGAGATGGATGGTAAGAGAGACTCAGATTGACCGAGACTGATGAATTTATGAAGGCTAATGGAAGGTTAATTATTTATACAATGATAAAATGAGCATTCTAAAGAAAGCGTGTACATTTATATATATATATATATATATATATATATATATATATATATATATATATATATATATATATATAGAACTGGTAGAAATGACATCATGGCTAAGTAAGTGAAATCAAAAGTTAGCAGGTTATCACTTTATTGAGCAATAATATGAAAACAACTCAGAAAGTAAGAGTAGGTTTTGAAGTAGATCGAAAAAGAAAGTCAAGAAATAGTCGATCATCAAGCCACAAAATTTCGCATTTACAAATTTAAGGGCTTAAAATTACAAAAGTGAAGCAAGATTGACAACAGTAACCTTCCGAATACACAGATCAGGTTTGAGTCTTTTAATTGCAACTACTTCAGCAAACCGTTAAAGGTTGAGTTTCAGTTATTTACCCATCACTTCGGATGACTCTAATATGGCAACTTTATGTCCAATATCAAGTAAATACCGAGGGATTGTGCTATTTGGACTCTGTGGAACTATAAGGCTCATAAAGGGAAGTTGTCTACTTCGGATTGTCTCAATGAGGATTTAGTGTGATGCACGCAGACTAGCTTAGCGATTGGATAAGCTTGGCTTTATTCAAATTCAAGAACGTGAGGAATTATTTGAAGTTATAAGGTTTATGCTGGTAAATGAGTTTTCTTTTCTCTATGAAGATGAATTTGACTGTAAAATGCATTCTTTTAATGACAGAATTAAGTATTTGTTTAAAATTGTGTTATCCTACTTTTTGCATGATGTATACAACTTTTTCGAGATGGCGTAGTGAATAAATTTAAAAACTGATTAGCGCCGATTCAAAATCACAGTACTTCTCACATAAACTGCTTTTGAATTACACTAGGGATAAAATGTGTTAAAAATGCATTTCTAAGGTCATTCTAACACGCCTTGTTGTATTGCTGGCAAATGGAAAAATGGAAGTACGCATGTTTATAGACATTACTATGTCCAGTTATCTATGTATCAGGCTGGTTACGCAGAGAATTTGAATCTTATCGACATTAAGGTTCTTTCATATTAGATTTGTTTTTAATTAAAAAAAGATCCCATTTTTATTAAGGTTCTTTGTCAAATTCAAGAATATGCAATCATCGCTGAATATCAAGTCCATCTACAACAGTCAAATTACTTTCTTTTTTCTGTAGGTTAGTTTTGAAGAGATCAGTTATGAGGTATAAGAATTTTTATGAACACTATTCAACTATGAAATTGTATAGTTCTTGCATTTACCACCTATTCATACAACTAATAAATATCTAATTCCATATTAGATTTATTCATTTGATATCGCCCACAGTGATATAAAAGTATCTAACGCTGTTTTACACTTATAATGACCAGTTAAATTTTTTAAAAGTAAATTATAGTTTACTTTTTTTACTCCAAATGGAAAATCTTTTATTGAAACCAACGGAACATTAATGATAACAATTATATGAATAGAAGTTTGAATTTGATATTATGCAACAGCTTAGCGAATTACTGAGAAAAATAAAAATAAACCAGGCAATAAATGTACACCATGTCACCAATTTTTCAGTCATTTGTTTCAGTGACTTATGTAGAATCGATTTATAACAAAATGAAATTTTGAAAACCACAGAGTACTGAAGAACTGTTTCCCTATCGCTTGAAGCACTGCATTGACGTACATTATCTGTTTCATATGACATTAGGCGTAAGTCATGTTTTCAAGCATCCTTGCAATTGTTAACCAGTAATCGGTGTTTACTAATAGCTGACAGCTCACGATGATGTCAACCAGTCATTATCAACGATAAACCTTCATCTTTTTCAGTTTGTCAGTAAAACTAGTCACAAATCAATTTAATCTCCATAAAACGCAAATTAGAACCAGTTTTTATAGGTGATTTCCTTCTACCTATAAAACCGATGAAGTCAGAGATGAGTATGAAGTAGAATTAAAGATTGAAACCATTAGCCATCATGTTCCATTTCATAGGCTGAATATCAATGAACTGCTCACGGGAATGTTTTAGTTCTGGGCTTAATTTCACATGAGTTAATAAATGTGCACTACTGAGAAGTTCCAAAATAGACTGAAGCTTTTCTGTTTGATGATGTTCTATATATTGTCAATCCATGAAGACATCAAGCTGGAAGTTTATTTTTGTTTTGAAAAGTAAAAATCGTTTATTTATCACAGCCATGTAGTTGAAGACAATTCGAAGTAATTGATATGAATCCTACTGGGGTTTTCTTGTGACCTACATTTAGTGATATATATTATTTCACAATGAGGAGTTCTTTAGGATTCCTTAGGAGCTTTTGATGAGAGATACGTGGACAATCAGTCCCCACTAAACGATACAACTCAATAAAATGAAAGTGGTAAATCTTGGCTGGCTTAGAGATGGACTCCCTAAAATCCAAGAAGTAAACTGAAGGTAAATGATTGCAGTTCCATCGAAATGAATGATTTCACAAAAGTTGACCATTTGCTGTTTCACAGCATTGTTTACCTTAAAGTACGATACCGCATACTGCTCATAGAAAAAAGTAGGACGAAGATTGTATAATTTACTCTTCAAAAAGTAAATAAATATTACAGGAATATATTTGTATGGCATAAATGATAACTTATCAATTCCGTATAGAAAAGTTATTCTTTTTCTCACTCCTCTGCAGGCACTTAATCGTTTTTTTTATTAGGAAGGATACTATTGGTCGGTCAAATGTAAAGAACTATGTTTTTTTCCAATTACTGAGTGGTCACATATGTGGATATAGGAATCTGATATGTATTGACTTGATATGCATAAAATATTAGGTGTGCAGTGATAAGAAGTGTTGAATAAGAATCAAGAAGGCTATCTAGTGTCCCATGTCTTCCACAGTCTTCGATGTGATATCAGTTTCTGTATTTGCTTTCTGTCTTACAGAGTATCATGTCAGAAAAAGATGGCAGAATTCGTGAACTTGAACAGGCCCTACGAGAAAGTGTACGCTTAACAGCGGAGCGCGAAATTTACGCCTCTGGACGGGATGATGAAACGAGACACTTAGAACAACAGGTACGCTTTCATTTCTACAGGTTTCCTTCGGTCGATATATACTTTACTGTTAATTTATAAGATGTATCATGTAGTGAGATAGTATTATTTGCTTGCTAAAATCTCGGACACGGGCTTCAGCTGTGATTTTGCACCTGTTCCGGAATTATCAAAAATTCTGCTGCCTATAACGCAAAGAAGAAGAGAGAGTTAGAAATGTTTAAGCCATGTCAAAACGTGAAGTTATCTTCATATGACTATGGATAATAGATTATGTCAGCAACATTGTGCAAGAAATAATAACGTTTCACGGTGTGATAAATTAAATAAACTAACTAAAATGGAATATAATTCTACCAGTGTCCCAGTTTTCTTCTTGTAGGTAGTTGACTTAATTTCTCTGTACATAGCACTGTGTGGGTAGGCATAGGAACATGGACTAATTGTCCGAATCCTGTACCCAAATGTATTTTACTCTGTAGATGAAAAGTAACACTTTCTTTCTACTGCTATATCTTTTTTCCCACTAAGGTGCGGGACTTAAGAAGTAATCTGGAACACTTCCAACGTGAAAGGAATAATCTTTCAGCTCAGTTGGCTTCAGCTCAAGAGGAATTAAGTGATCGTGAAAATCAGTTGAAAACTCTTGAACAGGAATGTGTAAGTTACCGTATTTTGACAAATCGCTTTTAATAGTTATTTTCTCATATAAAAACTATTGATAAACCTGAGAACTAACCTTTCTTTAACTAGTCACCTTGAAGTGTCAGTGTATTTGACACTTAAATCTTGATAAAGGTTCAAGTTGCAAGGATGTTTTATGTTCCAACTGAACAGCGTTTGGGTAGACATTATAAATCGGGAAAGACAACTAAATAACATGAGAACAGAATTCGGTCACTGTGGTAGAGTATAACTGCCTTGAGGACAATTAACCCTATTCCCAATGTATGATAAAGATGTATGGATGGCACACTTACAATGTTGAAATCAGAACCTAATAACATATCTTCAACATATAAGCTCAATAGTTGATGTGATTCAATTCACGCATGAACTGGAAAGTGATGAAGGAGAACTTGATACAATTAGGTCGCAAAATCAAACTGTCTACAAAAATCTCTCACACTTTGATCGATACTTAGACTTTAGATCATCTCATCCGGTATCAGTTAGGGTAGACTTGGAAAAATCTGAGTAATAGGAGATGAAAACTGAAAATTCATGTCATTAAAATCAAACATTTGAAGGCTGTATTTTCACCCAACTGTTACCCACGTGAGTCTATCCAGAAATATATCAGGATTAATAGGAAAAATACTACGAATAAACCAATTACAAATACAAACATTGTGAATTAGAAAACCACAAGGAAGGATTTTATAACCTCCATAGTATTACTGCATAAAGAACAGACATCATAAACTTCATGTATCATTCTTAATAAGGTCGTGATTAGAGTGGAATTCAAATCTATAAACCCACTTAGAGATAAACTATCTTGGCTAGAGAATCCTATTGAACCGTCAGCAAGGTGTATGTGTGACCTCAAAAGAACTGATATCCCACCTAAGATTTGAACTGTCACCAATGAACATCTTTGTCAGAGAACCGATCATTGAGATATTCAGCCTGCAATTGGCCTTCTGTGAGACTAGATTAAATATATTGATTGTTGACTGCCTCCAACCAATAAGCACTCATCAAAGTGCTCCACGTTGGCAAGCCCTCTAGTTTGGTGATCAGTTACACTGCGAAATGACTGATAGAACTCGGTCAGAACTCAAGACTAGACAATATGAAACAATATGAAATTGGTTGCTTTCCAGTGACCAATCAGTGTACAATTAAAGGTTGTTCAAATATTTTTTAAAATGCTATCCAATGATAATAATCTGTCCAAAAAGTGTGAAAGCTGGTCACCAACATTTTTCACTCTGCATAATGTAGTTTGAAGACAATCCTGTGCATTCTCAGCTAACAAGTTCATCATTCAAAGCCTGAAAAACGTTAGCATTTCACAAAACTCTAATCAGTTTTGCTTGGAAAATCGCCTACCAGTCATATTCTAATTACAAATTCAACATTAAGAAATCATCTAAAAATGCTCTTTAATCAAGGGGTGAATAAATTTTATTATCAACTTCGACATTTATTACACACTCTTATATGAAAGATACCAACTTTAACCGCAGCTTTTACAAATATTCCATCAGCTGCTATAATATCTTGGAGAATCTTGGTCGTTCAAAGTTAACAGATTGTAACTCTGAGCAGTTTATTGTTCTGAATAGACTGACCATCCAGGAATATCCCTGATAGTTTCAAAATAAAAGAAATGACACAACATACCGTTGTTAAGATAATAAGATCTCAGAAGTCGAATCTATTTGCATTGGGATCATTTTCAACAGTTTCACAATCCCATTTAAGAACAATTAGTGTCCCCATCTAATGGTAAAGAAAATCAATATGATGTGTAAAATTATAATTTTTGTAAGTCTGTATTTATTTATATTATTATTAGTCCCCTGGATTCCTAATGGAACATAGGGCTTCAGTAGCACGTCTCCACTCCACTCTGTTCTCTGAAATCTTTTGAACCTGGCTCCACGATAGCCCACAAGCTCTCATTTCCTCCTCACACCATCTCCTCCATATCACCCTCACCTCAGACGACCAACTCCTTGCTTCCCATGGGGATTCCACTCGAGTACCTGGCCTGGCCTGACGCGTGATGTTCCCAGTCGGCCTTCTCAGTGTATGCCCAATCCATCTCCACTTCCTTCTGCATATTTGTTGTGTGATAGGTTCTTGGTTGGTTCGTTACCAGGCCAGAGTTCCTAGTTTCTTATTCTTATTATTCTGGCCATCTGATCTTCAGTAACGAGCCTACGTAGGCAGTTGTTGATGAATGTCTGTAGTTAGCAGTACAAATAGGGTTAAAATTACATAGAATTTATTAAAATATTTGGGAAATATATAAGAAATTGAGAATACGTAACAAAGTGAGTGGTCAGTTTTCAGTGTGAAAATGAATGGGGAATTATTACTTGAATTGAAAAGTCCATCAAACCAGAAAATGACGTTTGTTAGACTTGAGAACTGAAAAGCTTTAAAAATAAGAAGAGAACAAGGACAGTGAATGTAAAAGGTGTTCGTAAATACATAGTTTAGCTTTCAGTCTATGTATTTGCATAACTTCAACAATGCAAAGTAAGCATTTCCTCACACTTGTTAAAGATGCCATAGTATTTTATAGTCTACAGCCGATAAATTTTGTAGGCTGATGCATCTATTGTCAAATTGGTAATATGAAATGGAACTATTCATCCAGTGGGTTGTGGGTTTGAACCCGATATCACCTGTTGAAGTTTCTGTATCAAGATTGTATCACGAGACTTCACACAACAAGTATGATTCATCGACTACTGAACAAAAGAGCAGATGGTTGCTGGGTGCATTTAAAATTACTGAATGGCTGACATGGAGTTCGAAGAATCTATCTCTCCCTATAGTCTAGGTCCTTTGTTCCACCGGAGTTGGTGAATTCATATATGCACATGCAGGTTGCCAACAACGAAAGTTTGTCCTGAATACACCTGTTCATCAATAAATGACTGGCAGATATTATTTCCAAAGTGACTGCTTACAACATTCCTTTGACAGCTCTCACTAATCCATTTTCTGAAACTTCATTTGGTGTATTTTCATCTAATTCCAAATTTAAAAAAGTTGAGTACTTTTCAGATTGATTTTCGACTTAGTTGAATACCACTGTGATACAGATTTTTATTGTAAAATACTTTTGAGTATTTATTTCTGATGAAAATCCGTTTAGGAATTTAATTTTGGTCTAAGTGTTAAAATAGGATAGGAGTGTATAATCCATACCCATTCATGTCATTTGGTAATAAATAAGTAAATAAATATACTTTGCATACAAACAACACGTTCATAGCATCGACAGGAAATTTATATATTATCACTTGAGATATAGGATCTGATAAATTAGTGAAAATGCCTGTCAGAAACAGGAAATTAAAGCTTTAACTAGGACAAATAAGGGCATAAGTGATTAGATAGATAGATAGATGAGTTTAATTCAGATAAAGCTGTTTCTTAATCACAATAATAGGCAGTTTAAAGATAGAACACTGATTAGAATCTTTGTTCATTTTAATTTAGGCAATAAGGAAAGAGAAACAAGGAGAATTTTATCTCTACAAGGGATAGGTTAGGACATAAGCGGCAACTTACCCTCTACACACTGCCGAATCAAACGAGAGGTTGACAATATCAACCGCAGTCTGGTAGAATAGAATGTAATATTGATGCAGTTAGACAGACGGCTTCAGCAGGCTCTTCGTTTATCAAAGTGTATCAATAATACTATCTATTTTGCCAGATTGCGGTGATATTCTCCGCCTTTTGTTTGCTTCGACAATGCGTGAAGGATAGGTTCCCGCTTATGTCCACATATATGTGCATCTACAAATTCACAGCTGACTATATTAAGGTGCGGTCAAAAAATAACTTCATTCATGTGAGAACACCTAATGGAGTCAGGTCATTCAGCTCCTCAAAGTTCATCTTTTAAGTTAATTTACAAAGCTAAATAGAGCTACTCCAAAGGTCTACGTTTCCACCATTTATGCAAAGCTGAAGCACCA
The DNA here is from genome assembly GCA_944470555.2 of Heterobilharzia americana. NCBI lineage: Eukaryota > Metazoa > Platyhelminthes > Trematoda > Strigeidida > Schistosomatidae > Heterobilharzia > Heterobilharzia americana. Next base: position 73,755,311 of record OX104129.1, on the reverse strand, counting down.
GCTATACTTGAACAAAATTTGAAATTAGGCATTCAATAACCATTTGCTCTAATTTATTCCATTGACAGTCTCCCACCAACTAACAGATTTTTATACAAACTCCATAATTTGAATTCTCTTTATTCATTCAGCAATTTTTTCTGAGCTTTTCTGGACACACCTGATTTTTTTCTGAAATTATTGACATGATTTTATTGGTCAGGAAGCATGCTGTCTGATCATTAAATCAACTGAGTGAGTACATTTATTTTGAGATTTAGCAGTGGAAGACAAACTTGTACTAAAATCACATATTTGTCAGAAAATCATACTGAAGAAAAAGTATCTCAGACTGTTATAAAACATGCAAGACAAGGCGCATAACCTAATAGCAAGTGTTGACAATCAGCCTATTATGTCATATTTCCTAGTTGCATGTGTTAGGTGATGTATTCTGTTGTAATTTACCATGCTGTACGTTCTTGCTCGCTAAACAGCCTGAAATTGTATTTACCTTTTGAATGAATTGAAAGTTATGTGATCTGGAAATCTTTCAGACACCTTTTGATCTTCTAAGTTTATACCATTCTCATTTACTCAGTCAACTTACAATCCTTAAGTTTCTATAAAAAAACAGTGGAAGCTTTACTGACAGATCTTCCAACTTGCAGACAGTGGGGTTACTAGTTGTGTTCTTCTGAAGCATAGATCTTTATTGTGGTTCAAGGTGTTTTGCTTGACAAAACTGTTAATCATACACCATGGAATTCTTTTTCTTGCATGATGTGAAAACATTTTCTCATAGAAACTTAAGCACAAAAAAGGTATACATTTTAACTGCATACTTCATTTATTAATGAAAATACTGACCATCGTGATGAAAAGTATTTCTCTTTTTTATCAATACGGTGGGACTTGTGTTCACTAAGTACCTCGTTAATTTTCGTTTTAGTTCCGGAACTATTTGCCTGAACTTGAAAAATTGCGACGCTCTAATCATGAAGCTAATTTGCGTGTGGCAGCCATGACTAAACTATCACAAGGACGTGAACACACGTTGACTGATCAGGATCGGGCTGTCGTAAGTTATTTCCCCTGTTTTATATTCCATATTTATATATATATATATTAGAATGACTTTTTCTGTCAACGATTGTCTTAGTCTGGCCTCACTTCTTTCATCGCAGCAGTTCACGGGGATGTAATTGCTCTCAAGGTTGTTCTTATAATGGTTCTTATAATGGCTGAGAATCAATGAAAACAATAAATCCCTGGATCCCTGTTTCGTCCTTGTCTGTATGTTGCAGCCATAGAAATGTCCGTTAGAATACTCCATCCATGACGGCAATGGTTAGGTTATGGCATACTAAACTGTGGGTGTGAACTCAGTACTTCGTCTCACGACCAGTTTACTGTTGACTCACTTTGGTAGACCAGCGACCATCTCACGGCTAAAAATGAAAGAATTTAAAAGATGGAACTAGAAACACAGTAACGCTTCATATTTTCAACTATATGCAGACTCATGAACCAGCCAACGACAAAAAACTACAAAAAGATGAATTACGCAAATCACTTGTAATCTGAATTTCAAATGCCAAATGGCCGATCATGTAGATGACTAAAATTGGATAAAAATCCTATTCGTAGCAGGGTTTGTACTAAGCCAAACCCTTGTTGTTTTATAAGTTCCCCTTCCACAAAAATACAACCACAACCAGGCTTACTACTTTAATTTAATGGACTCAACAAAAAAAATAAAAATATAGATTAAATCAATCTGTGCGGCAAGGTATCTCTCTTACTTCATGGATCAACGACCTACATGATCAACTTACATTGTAAGTCTCATCCTTTAACCTACCAACATTTTCATTAATTGCCTTGGTTATTGTGCCCAAATGTCTGTTTTCAGTGAAACTGTACATTAGAATAGGCTAGTGATAGTACACACACACACACACATACTCATGTATTGATGCCTTGTTCCTCTTTTTTATCACATGCCAAAATTTGAGAGAACATCTAAAAATCCCTTCCATGACAGATGGATATCAGTTTAATGATACCTGAGAATTACGAAGTAATGGATACATAGTTCCTCTTGTTCACTGACTGTTATAGTTTGGTGTAAGATTGCCGAAATCTCCATAAGAACCCACTGCAATACACCTTCAGTGATATTCCTACCCTTTCCATTTATCGAGAAAACAAGTAGTGACAGGAAAAAATATGACAGCACTTTCCAATGAAGAGCTTCAAGCTTTTATGTAGCGCTATTTAGGAAGAATGGAGGCAGCAATACTAAGGATTTTTGAGATATTCAATTAAGTGCTGAGTGATATCCAGCCAGAATTTATATCCATAAGTCTTCAGATTTTGATAATGTCTATCAGTAAATACATTACTGATGGATAGAGTGGAGATGAAATTGAGTTCAAGAAGCCTGATAATATGGATCACGTTACTTTGACGGATGGGAATAATAGTAACCCCTCCACTACCCATCACGAAATAAAAAATGCATTGGAAATTAGATCGGATCATGCTGACGAAAACAATAAAGTGTTTATCGAGATTTTGCAATGCGATGAAACATGTTTAGTGTGATCCAACCTTCCGAATACCAAACCCCACATTATATGTTAAGAAAATGCTCTCATGGAGTACCAGTGTAAGCCCAAGCATCAACGTCAATAATTACACAGACACTCAAAATGATTCAAAGCTCCTACACACGCAGGAAATGAGATAATTGCATAGTATGATATTGGGTTACTATGTCGAAAACAATTTGTGTCCATGCAAGCAAATGGACATCAGGATCGTCTGCAAGCCAACTGCGCTTCAGATATTACATCCACTAGCCAGTAGGCAGGTGGTAAGCCCCAAATCCACTCAAATTCACAGGTCGCTCACAGTGATACAAGCAGTCAGAAGCAAAACATCGGGTTAGTAAACTGTGATGTTGTCATCAGTTATGTATCTTATAGCGCAGTATCTTATCAGTCAATCAGATCAACTACTCCCAGACTACTGTGGGTCAAAACGGATACAAGAGCTCAAGGTTCCATTTACAAGACCAAGACTTGCTTGCAGACAGAATCAGAAAAGTATGACAGTACTACCTGCATACATTAGTCAATGCAGGCTTTCAAGAATATATGAACATACTTCATGAAAACTAAAGAAGAGTAATTTGAAAAACTGGTAGGTGACTTAAGAGCTCCAGAATAATATCCTCGTCGATCTATTTTAATTCAGAAATGGGACGTTCAAAATTAATGCTGATGAACATATCAGCCTAAGTGAATTTGGTTCCCAGTTGGTATTCACCACGGACTGACACTAGTTGGAGAAACGCTGGAAACCTGGGAGCACTGGACAGCTGCTTTGTCCTATTATGGGACCACCCATAAGTGTGCACCCACGACACCACTAGGGATCGAGTCCAGGAGCTTGAGGACTCGTGGCGAATATGTTACCATTGAACCACTGGGTCGGAACCCAATGGTCCATATTTCCTACTTCTGTAAGTTCATAATATAGCGCGACCTCCATTCAATGGCGTCGCTGAGTTACTCCACTCATGTTCGACTTTATTGACCCCACTGGTCACGACTTCTCAGTGGAACTTCGCGAATCACCTCTCGAAGCTTGTCACCCAAGATTAGATCCATTCAATTTTGAGGTTTGTGGGGGTTTATTGATTTCAGGTTTCCAGTGTTTCTCCAACTGATGTCAGTCAATGATAAGAATACTAACTAATACAGCTTCTCTACTGATGCTTGACTAACTGGTTACCAAAGGCTTCTAGTCACTTAACTATCCTAATAGATTTCTTAGTTCTGTCTCAAATTCTGTATCACACAAATTCTGCAACACTCTCAATCACTGCAGACAAGCTGCCGAAAATATCATCTTAAAACCACTTAGTTGAAAGCAGCCTTTTTTGACTTCAAAAATAAAATAGTCTCAGGAAAGATATGAAAAACGAAATCTTGTCTGTGATTTCCAGAAATTCTCGCATCAGTAATATCTGAACTAAATTGATAATGCCATCAGAGATGTGTATATGATATTAGATGGGGTTTATGTTATTTGCTTGAAAGAAAAGAATTCATGAAAACCAAACAAAAAAGCAATAGCTCATCATCTAACTTGACGGTCTCGGTTGAAATACTCCGCATAAGAACCTTTAATTAAAACAAATAGCCATCTTGCTTAACTCCTTCTTGCTGTTTATTAACCGGAAATAGTGAAAACGAAGGAATTTACTCATATCTAATATTTATGAATCAACAATTTTCAACTTTTATCTGACATTTTGTTTCAATAGTTATCAACGATTCCACTCTTCCCGAATGTGTTACCCCATGGTAGTTGGTCTGGAATGTCTGGTGGTTTAGAAAATATTGGTTCTTCTTCAGTTCCTGGAAGGTCTGGATACTTAGCTCCATATCATACTGGCACTGGTGGTTCTTTATCACCACATTTAGCTGGAAGTGCATTCCAGCTAATAGGGAATGCTTCGTCTGGTTTAGGTGCATTTGGTGGTAGAGCTTCAGTACCAGGTCAACCTTTGGCTAGCCCAGATGTCGTTATGTTAAACAAACTGCTACAAGAAAAGGAAAACATGGTAAGTTAGATGTATTTTTGAATGTGCTTTTGAATAACTGACAGATTAAGTGCTCACAGTAAAAGAGCACAGTGTGTAACTGTACAAGAATTCAAAAACAGTATTAATCCCGAATGGATATCAGTTAAGGAACCGTTAAAAATCAGGTAGAATTAAAGAATAGCTTTGTCCCATTTTAGGAGTGCACTGCAAAATAAACAGACGAAAGCATGTGTGATCTGCTCAAGAACAGTTGAGTTTCACAGTGAGCACCCTACCATCCAACCAGTGGGCAAAATGATGAATAGCTTTTGATCAGTCCTCGTCATGGCAGTATCCACCGATCACTGTCTAATTAGATCCCTTTCTGTCGTAGTGTCATAAACGTTTCAGCCAGTGAATGCCAATAGATATGAAACCCTCATTTAGAACTGGAATCCAAATCCCAGCTACAATTCGACAAGTATTTTACCGCCTCACATTATGGAATATTTATTAAGCAATATCTGAAATAAAGATACAACCATAGCTACTCAAGGAGATACTCTTAAGTTCTGTTAAACTTCAAGTATTTACATGCCTGTGCATAGTGTCAAAATTCATAATAACCGATATGTGTTCATCAAAAAACCTCTAAGCAGCTATCATTATTAGAAAGATTATTTAGTGGGTTGAAAACAACAAAGTACCTAAAACTTCTGGAAATACACAAATAACTAGTCGTAAGTTAGATGTTCGGTAACAATTGGCAGATAATCCTGAATCGACGTGTCATAATTTCTGTCTCTCATCATTGAACGCTTCATCCTCTTCGGGATTCGGACTTGTGGTAGTGAATTAAAAAGTTAGAGACCTTTGCAACTCCATCCTACTCACGACTGACCACATGTTGGACTGGACTAGGTACACATGATAGCAACTTAACATTTTTGTTTGCTTGATAACTGTTCAAATTGGTAGTAATCCAACAAGCTAATGTCTAGGACACAATATAATCAATCGCAGTGGAGCTTATCATCCATCTGTTGATTTTCACTACTTTCTAATCGGTTAACGGATCAATTATCAGTTGTATGCAAAGCAAGTTGGAAAACACAAGAAGTAATAAGAAACTCTGTTCTGTAGGGAACAAGGTATGATTTCGAGTTAAAAGTATAGCGTCCAAGAACGCTGCACACTAGGATGCTGAAAAGCAGAATCTAACTATAATATGCATTGGTTGTAGCGTTCAATAATTTCATCATTGACAATAATAATTCCTCATACACAATCCATGCTGCTCCACTGAACTATTCTTCTCAGTGAGTGAGCACTAAATTCTTAGCCAGAAAACTATTTTAAAACTGCTACAACTATTGAGCAAAGGTAAACCTCTGATCGTGTGTTTTCCCTATCCAATTTAAACGCTGACTTTAAAAAGTGACTTCAAAGGTCACCTTGGTAATAGTTGAAATAACCAATTATGTTTCAGCAGCACATGTAGTTTTTCCTAAAATCAAGAAAAGTAATTGGTCATTTCAGAAATTGGTAGGGCGGCCTTTAAAATAAATCGACTTTGATGAGAATCCTATCAACGACTGGAATCGTCAATTACGTTTCTACTATTTTCCTAATTTATTAGTTCCTAAGATGGTTTTAGGGTCACTTTCGTATGTGCTTAATTACACTAGAAGGAAAGTATAAGAAAGACTCTAAAGACCACCTAAAGAAGAAACGAAATAAGCAAATAAACTTTTTTATTTTATGGAAATCTCTCCACCCTAAAGGAGAAACTTAATTGTCTATTCTAGTGGCTGGTAAATTGGCCTCTCTCCCAACTATCCTTGTATGCCTTCGAATATTGTCAAACACATATGCACCTCAATCACCTTTTAACCAGGCACCATGGTTTGTAAAAGTGAAATCATTAGATGACCAATGCACAGTAATTGGTTTCATTTAACATCTAGTTATTAAAAAATCTTGAGCAGTATGGAAATGAGTTAGGGTTCAATAAATACGCAGCGAAGGCAGGACTTCAAGTGAATGTAGAGAAGACAAAGGTGATGAAGATACCCAACCAACAACAACAGCAACAAACACGAATCACCATCGACGGGAAAAACATAAAGGAAGTAACCTCTTTCACCTATCTAGGCAGCATTGTCTTAACTACAGGCGGCACAGATGAGGATGTCGAATTGTGCCAGGATCGGAAAGGCAAGACAGGCGTTCATTAGCCTGAAACCAGTGTAGAGATCTTCTGCAATCAGCGCAACGAACAAGATCCGGATTCTCAACACCAATGTCAAGTCAGTGCTGCTATGTGAAGGTTCAGAGACCTGGCGCGTTACGAAAGGGAGTTCCAACAAACTACAGATATTCATCAACAACTGCTGCCTACGCTGGCTCGTTACTGAAGATCAGATGGCCAGAATAATAAGAATAAGCAATTAGGAACTCTGGCCTGGTGACGAATCAACCAAGAACCTATCTCTGAACAAATATGTACTGGAAGGAAGTGGAGATGGATTGGGCATACACCGGAAAGGCCGACTGGGGACATCACGCGTCAGGCCAGGCCAGGTACTCTAGTGGAATCCCCATGGGAAGCAAGGAGTTGGTCGTCTGAGGTGAGGGTGACATGAAGGAGATCGTGTGAGGAGGAAATGAGAGGTTGTGGGCTATCGTGGAGCCAGGTTCAAAAGATTTCAGAGAACAGAGTGGAGTGGAGACGTGCTACTGAAGTCCTATGTTCCACTAGGAAATCAAAGGACAAGTAATAATAATAATAAATAGGTCATATGCTCAGCTGTACAACTATTATATAAAATAAGTCTTAAGTAAAATCTCCTTCAAAATATATAAAATAGAATGGCCTAGAATACTTTTCTGAGACTACTACTTTCCATTTGTTTGATTCATTATAGCGAAACATAGGTTGACAGGGAGATATACGGGAACATAAAATGATGTACTCGTCATTTAAATCGATAATTATACATTGGTTTTTAGAAGAAAACCAAACATAACTCTAGGCTTTATAAAGCCAGGACAGTATACAGTCTCATCCTGTGGTGCAACCACACATATGCCTTCACCCTGGCGGACATAGTTAGTTGAAATTTCAGTCAGTTTGCATGGTCTGAAGAAAAGATATCAAACTGTCGGCATCTCCGTCATACTATCCTTTCATATTCAAATATGACTTCTACTAAGCGCTTCTCTCTATGAATTAGATATAGACACCAATGAAAATGCACAATCTAGGATAGCTTTTTGCGAATAGAAGATTATATATTGGTTAACACAGAATGCATGAGAAGCTTGGATGCTTGTGAAACAAGACAAATCAAATTATCCAGCACTTTAACTTAAATCTAATGAAATAACTGTTTCTGTCATCCGTTAAAGCTCATAATACAAACATTCTACTATCTGACCCTTTCAATAGTTAATCTTAACTCTTAGTTAAATGCGGTCGTTTGACCGGACATTTGATGCATACTTGAATTTCATGCTTTTTGGATTCTGTAAATAAGCTTCTACTGTCGTGACAAGTTGAACCCTTTCACTGGTTGTCGGTCAACTTCTTACTTCTAACATCATAGTATGCAGCTCAGTACTGTGTCATTTAGCTCAGTGTCCATATCAAGATATTCGGTGAATACGAATTTTTCAGTTCTTAGGGTTACTGTTCGATATCTGATGGATGTACAGTGTTGTTAACTCACATTTTATTGCACCGTATGGTAGAGTTTAGTAAGTACTTAGAACTTTCTAGTATTCAGTAAGAAAATCGTCTACAAACTAAAGTGCATAGTAGTGATATCTCTAACTGCTAAGTTGCAATACATGGTTTCCAACTATAGAGTGAATACAGATTTCCTCTCAGATAAGTGTAGTTAAATAACTTTATCCGCTCTCTTCAACCCGCTAACATCAATGTCTTAACCCCAACTATAAGTTTACACTAATAAATTCCGAATAATTTTTTTTAATTTAACATTTCTTATTTATATTTATTCTTTAAATTAGCTTCAACAACATTTACAAGAATTAACTCGACTGCGATTCCAAAACTCAGAACTTGAGATCCGTTTGAAAGCTACACAAAGAGAGTTAGACACGAAAGCTACTAGACTGAATGTTCTTGAAGCCGCTCAGGTGAGTTAACAAACTGTTGAAAATGAAGTACTTCTTAACATCCGTAGGGTTTATAGTAAATTTTATTTAAGCGGAACTGTACTAAAGAAGAATTCCATCCTTGAAGTGGCCAGTCAAAAGCGAGTAAATGGGTTGTACATTTTAGGCGGGAAATTAACTTACATTTAAATATGGGAGACAGTGTTAACTACAGGTTATATAATGTCGAATTTTCATGAGGAAAAGTTAAGCCTTGAGGAAAATTAAAGAGAACTAGGTTAACATAAGAAGTTAGCTGTTTGAAGATTGAAGTTAGCTACTGAGAGTTAGTCAACAGAAAGCCATAGACCTAAGTTTCATACTTATAGGCAAGTTGTGCCTGAATAAGTTTAGAAGTTCCATTTAGTCATGGTATACTGATTACATGATCTCAAAATGTATTAAAGGAAATGTTTATCATCATAAATAACTTCCATCCACTTTTCAGTGATTTGTAGATTAAACCACTCATTCACTACCAAATGCTCATCGTTCTTATCTCAGATGAGGTGTAAATTCATTCAACAGAAATTTGTATCAGAAAGAACTCCTACCGATGAGTATTTCACATACAACTTTTGGTCAAAATATAGTATGCAAGATTTTGTGAGGTGTTTTAATAACAAATTGCAAGTTAAAACAGTTGATCACTAGTGATAGTTACGGTGAATTCCTCTAGAGTTCTACACGGTTTCAGTTTTAGTAGTGAGAAAGAATATATATATATATATATATATATATATATATATATATATATATATATATATATATAATGATTACAGGTAACATAGTGGTCGAAAAGTTGATAAGTAAAGAGGGAACTTCGAGTAACTGAAACTACGAAGGATACTTGTAGTGGGAACACGTATGGGCTAAGTGTTTCATAAATGTAATTAAAAAATATCTAAGCAAAATTTAAACTCATGTACACTCATGAATATCACACTGAGAATAGTATATACAGAATAAAACCACGTTATTTTACTCCGTAAAGTTTTCTTCATCTGCATACAGCCTAAAAAATAAAAAGTCTGTATACAGCTGCCAACAAATATGTAGGTAGTAGGCAGTTAGAGAGAATTGGCAGGAAGCTGTACCTGACCTTCTTTCATGCTTTTTGGTACCCGTCAGCAAGGCATATCTGCAATCTCGACCAAATTGAGAGAGATTTCAACCTACATAATCTACTGCTGCAGTCACAAACGTCACCATCGAGTTAGTCAGGCAGCCTGGATAAACATCAGTCTCCTTGAGGTTTCACAGACACTTTGCTGATGAGTGCCAACTGGAACGAAACTCAGATCAACCAAAGATTCTTGGCTTTTATTGTCTTCTGTCATTAAATTCAATCAAAGTGCACCTTGATAATGGATTTTCTAGCCTTCTGGTCACATAAAAAGTCGATCGATAGAATTCGGTCAGTACATAGGACTAGTCAGTATGAAATTGGTTACTATCTAGTGACCAACGGTAGTTGAAGCCTTGAAGAGGCAGAATAAGGGATATCACAATAAAAATATCCTGTTGCACAAGATATGAGTGTTTTGAAATGGGTAAGAGTAGTCGACATATTACAAGAGACAATTATGTAATCATATGAAAAGTTATGTATACAAGATTGATAGGTGTTAGACAAGCGAAATTTAATGACAGTAACAATTGTGATACAAAGATATTTGAACTGACTAAAAAAATAATGTGGAATTGAAGAAGTTTAGAGGGGAAGAAAAACCAAGTTAAAAAGGGTTTCAAATCGACATTGAGTTTTCTCAAAGAACTAAGTAACTCATCATTAATATATAAAGAGATTGACCATAGTTTAACAAGTTAGATTGCATTTTCTTGTTAAGGCTTCTGGTTGATTAATTACATGTCGGGTGTTCAATATACGATGAGCTACTTCAATAGTACATGAAACATGATACTTAAGAATTAAATTTCTTGGTTCAGGCTAAATAATCAAGCCAAATAACCATCTGTATTCACTCACTTATACATTTCTGTAAAGAAAAAAAGCGTCAAAGGTTTACGACACTAACTTATTCTACCGAAGGTTTCTAAGATTTTAGTTGTACTTTACTTGGTTGGGGCTATCAGAGGAATCCAGGACTCGCATTTTGTCCTACTCAGGACTCGTCAGCTGAATGTACCTGCACCCCAGTGAGTGATGTTGTTCCCACCAAACCTTGAACCCTTTGCTTCAGACGCCAAAGCATTGTACAGTAAGCCACTGGGGTACGATAGTCACCTCTTGTCCAATGGGTGTCAATTGTTTCAATGACACTTGTAGTTTCTCGTTACTATACATGGCCGAATCGCTCGACCTCTGTTGGCAGATGGACTCCTATGCGGATGCCTCGATACTGCCGGATTTTAGTGGTTATATTGATCTTAGTGACTGGTAAAGGAATCCAGGAAGCACGTTTTGTCCCATTTGAGACTCATCATCTGGGTTTACTTCCACACCAGTGAGTGATGTTGTTCCCACTGACACTGGAACCTTGAACACATCGCTTCAAACGCCAAAGCGTTATCCACTAGGCCACAGAGGCACTTAGGCATATATATATATATATATATATATATATATATATATATATATATATATATTTGACCAAACTTGTTTCTGTTGGTTCAAGTACAAAATTACAATGATTTGACTTATTCATTGGAGGGCACTTATCTGATTTATAATATACAGGCAACATAATCCTGTTAAGCGGACTCCCTGACAAAGTGCTTAGCTTTTAAATGCCTTCATCAGAAATCTGCCAACGTTTGACATGAATATTGTGCTTGCGTCGAATAAAAGTTGATGCTTTAAGACTGGTCTGCACTGACTTTAAGTTAAAGCATAGGGAATAGTGATTGGATACGTTTGCCATTTCACTTGCTCGGGAAGTTGGGATGTAATAGGAATTAGATGGTCGTTAACGAAACCTCAACTTGACTGTGAAATCTTTTATTGACCCTTGCCAACCTACGTAGTTTTTGGTGCTGGTGGGATATGTAACTATTTATCACAAGATGTTTATGTTGTTCAGCAGTCCGTTTTATCATACTGTGTGTGAGATATGGTTACTGAAAGTGGAAGATATGTAGAGGTTACAGGTTTCCGATCTTAAGTGTCTTCATAGTGTTGTTCTCATGTAGTGAAATCTCTGGGTAAGTTGTGTCGAGTTTAAGAATAGAACCTTAAATAAGGAAGTAAACCAGTCGGTACACTTATAGAGACTTTTGAATACTGACAGTAATTAACGAATTTTCATAGGGAAAATAAGAAATCATAGTGTTGAGCAAATTCAACAAGAATGCTTTAAGTACTTTTATATCTATTCATACATTACCAACACCAAGAAGATGGGGTAGACTACTTCAGTAAAGATATTTTTTAGCTGACAGAAAACAGAAGGCCAAAAATAAATGAGTTGTTTTGGTTGGACAGTTCGTATTTGTTTAAAAACCAAGTGCATGAAAATAATGTTTTAACGGTGTTGTGCATTGAAAACATCCTAAGATGCATTTAGACTAGTAGTTATATTATCACCAATTACTTTTAAAGGATAATACATCGAAAACACCAAAATAACGCGTTAAGTAATTAAGGTTTACGAAATACCAAAATCCTCATGCTTTGAGCTACACTTGTTGTATTAAGGAGTTATTGGTTCTCTACTTACCTAAATATTTTCAGGTGACTGGAGGGTTATAACCTGTGATTCACTAATAGAATTTCATGTAAACAAACTGACGAACATAGTATGCCAGGTTAATGAAGCTTTAATCGTGCTTTTGAATAATTTGTTACACATACTGAGTGATTGTTTTGTTTGATGAATTATATCAGTTGAAGTAGGAAGAGAAAGCGACTGCAAAACTACCCAGACCAAAAGATGGAACAAATATATACCATTACTGACTGCTAGTTTGAAGGGCCTTGAGAGTTATAGTCCCCTGAATTAATTCTTCGATTTCATGGAATTTGCTACTCCAAACCCCAAACGAAATTGTCTAATACTGATCAAACCAAGGGTGAAATGTTCATTGTTCACTCCTGCTAACAATCTATGAACACTAAGAAAAGCATGAGTTCATTTCTAGATAGTTTTTACTTACTGGTTAATCACGTAATTAGATTAGTGTTGGACATTACAGGTTGATCAGCAGGAAGCGTTCAATTCAAGTTTCATTACCCTCACATTTATCAGTAAGGCATACCAACCATTTTCAGTAAGTACATTTTGCAGGATTCACAGAAGCCTCAATTTCAAATACAATCTATCCTTAGCTTAAATACTGTACTGAAAACTTTGTCGAAAGATATTTTGATCTCAACTCAGCACACATAACTTCATAGTTAGTTCAGTTATTATCTATGACTAGCACATGTACATAATCCAGTCCCACAGGGGTTCAGTAATACCTTAAGTAGTTTTGTAATAGTTTCTAATGTCATTAAATGATGAAGCAGTTTTGGATATATCAAGGGATATGATTTTATTAAATATTACAAGCATTCTGTATTGATGAGTATCAAGATAATCTATATCTTGTTTAGGCACAGTTTCCTACCGGTTGACCAAATTACGTACTGATAGGATTGTATAGTACTTTTTTCAAATATCTAATCTCACACTTTAGTATACATCATCCACTGGGTTGCATGATTTGGGCACACGATCACCGTCGAGTAATCAGTTATCCAAAGAATTGGCACAGTTACGCAAAACGAATCAAGAGCTGAGTGTGAAATTCAACCAGTTACAAATGGAATTGGATGAACGGGCACATGGTGGCGAGTCAGTTACTGCTTCTGCTTACGATCGACTGAAGTCATCAACAGTAAGTCTTACTTTATTTTCGTTCACCTAGCATGAATTCTACTTTTTTTGACTGTAACAATCTTCACATTTTCTAGTCAAATAAAACTTTGAGTATTGGGAAACACAGATAATGTAGACTTCATGAGGAGTATCTCGCTTTTCCAACGACTTCAAAGGTTTTCAATTTCTTGAATCCTTTTGCATAGAATATGTAACTTGGCAGTTATGCATATTTTTAGGTGATAATAGAATTTATGGCAATATCGGTTGTATTCAGTAATTGTGTCTTGATCCGCCTACTGTGCTCTTGTCTTTACCCATCTCATTAATCACTAGTGAACATATGACAACTGAAACAGTTCTCCATCAATTTTTACAATTATCGAGTGAAACAGTTCAACCGGACAAAGAAATAAAGACATACGGCAGCATATATGGATCGCCAGACGAATGATCAATCATTGGAAAGTTATGAGTGAACACAATCTTTTGTTTACTGACACTTGTAACTTCCAGTGTCTACACTGCGTCGAATTACTCGACTTCTGTTAGCAGATGGATTCCTATGTGGCGACCTCGATACTACCTGAATATTCATTATAATGTAGTCTGTTTGAGGCTAGCAGTGGAATCCGAGAAGCGTGTCTATTTCTATTTTGGACTCGTCAGATGAATGTGCCTTTGTTGGAGTTTGAAGTGATGAGAATTGGGTTCGAACCTCAGTGGTAATAACATTAAAGGGGTGCACGTATATCCAACTGGCGAGTCTCACATAGGACGAAACGCACATTCTGCGTTCCGCTGCTATTCACTATCCATCATCAACGTCTCATTATCATTTAACTACCTCACTTGTGAGAAAACACTGTGTGGTAGATAATAGGGGAAACCAAAAACAGATGTCATAGGGTAACTAAGATATAACTGGTCGTTTACTTTATGGCATCAATATACTATCTGAGATTTGAAAGTTGGACATGAGAATACTAATAATCTGGGTGACAAAATACAATGATTAAACTTCAAGGGTCAAATAAGACTCATCATATTACATAGCTTGCTATTTCTTCGCATACTGTCAGAAATTTAGTAATTATATAATAATTTCCTATATATTTTACTTTCTTCCTAAACAGGGATTTCATACATCAGATTTTACAGAAATGGCTACTCTCAGACGAGAACTTGCTTCAGCTAAAGCGGAACGTGAAGTAGAGGTATGAAAATTGTTGTTCTATAGTCTATAACTAACCTGAATGTCTGCTCAATAATTTAGAAACAACATTACCACTGTTGTTTATGCGTTTTTAAATACTGTGAGTTTAGTGACCACGTTTTTTCATCTGAAAAAAATTTCAGTGAAAACGCCTTCGGTTACAGTTCAAAGTGTCTACTTTAAAAAAATACATCAAACAGCATAACGGTATCGTATATCTCAGAGTGAACAGTGTGTTTACAATTTCTGAAACGGAATGAAACTTTGGGATAAAATAAGCTGTATCGTGAGTTGGTCCGCGTTTGTGATTGTATCACATTAAACCTGATGTAATCATTTTCAAAGTTACTAAGCCATTGAATATAGGAACAATGTGAAATAAGGATAGAAAGAAAATAAATCATGACTTTTACATTACGGAACTGGTTATTTGAATGAAGTCCAACCTAATTGAACATATCGTTATTTTAATATACTACTTAATAATAGCAAGTAGTATGTATCATTATCCATTTTTCAGTGACTATTTTATTTAACTCAGTTCTCTGCAAGAACTACTTTGAAATCAACTAATTTTCCACAAAGTGACTTCATCCCTGAATAGTCGTTACTACTGTCACGCGATAGAGTTGTGCTTTGTGCTCACAATTTGTAAAATACCTCTAGACAAACACATTTTTTCATAAATTAAATCACACTTTAATATAATTGCTTGCAAGAAGTAGCTATCGTGGCTCAGTGGTCTGGTGGAGCGATCGCTCCCGAGTCCGAATCCCAGTCGGAACAAAACCACTCACTAAGAGACAGAAACATCTATTTGACGAGTCCCAAACAGGATGAAATGTGCATCTTGGATTCCACCATCTATCACAACTATGTATAGATAGTCATACTTTGTTACAATTAACGTAGGTCCGTTTCATGAAACACTATTCATAATGTGACAAACAAGCAACTTAAAAATGCATGTTCAGACCACACGCTTCATGTCAACAATATAATCAACTAAATCCCGTATTAATCAATAATGTATAATGTGAACAAGGTCCTGTTGGTGGGCAATCAAAATGAGTAATATATTGTGATTTCCAACAAAAAATTACGATACTCAGGGTTATTTGAAGGTGAAATAAGAATTTGGACCGTGACGGGATTCGAACCAACGACCACATGGTTTCCAACACTATGCTTTACCAACTGAGCTGGTCACTGCCTCGAATCCCAACGTGGTGCGAATTTTCAGTTTGCCTTCAATCATCACCCAGTATCAAAAAGTGGCTATCTCAGAGAGTCAAAATGATAAAAAGTTATGAACGAATAAAGCAAATTTAACCCTGAGTGACATGATTGCATGAAAGTCACATATGGCGACTGGGAGTTTACAGTAGCAGTGAACTTTTGAACATTCATCGATTGAAATGACTGAAACATACGCTATACATGTCACGTCACTGTCTCATTCGATGTCTATTGTTATTCACAGTAGGATTAATGAGGAAAATAATGATTGGTGTAAGCGTTAAACTTCTACGCTCCAGCAGAATGCTCCGTCATCGACCACAGTTAATGTCCTAAACGTTTTACAGCTAATAATGCTGTTTATCTGTGTGACACATTTGACTTAAAAACAAAAGTGGAAATCTTCATTGATTAATCACTAAAGGGTAACTAATTTCTTATTTCCTATTCTCATGTGCTGAACCGAATTCTGTCGGTTGTTTTATAATGTTGTGATCTTACTAGGAGATTCAGCATCATGACAGATCTTGATTGATATTGGATAGTTGGGGCAAATAGGTAGGAATCCCTGGTTTAATAAGGTTTCCTGATTGTTTACACTTATCAAAACAGCAGATGTTTATCCTCAAGTGAATTGATGTCAACTGTGGAAAACTAAATCACTTCCGGCTTCCTAATGATAGCCTCTAAGTATGGCAAATGAGGATTTCGCCACCAGTTCATCAAGTTCCTGTTAGTCAGGATCATCTATGGAAATGTAGGTTAGTAAAGCAACGTACTTGAGGTGTTTTGAGTCAAAGGATGAAGTATCTTAAGATTCTAAGCCTCATATCAACCCTCATGCTTTACCCCTTTATCGAATACTTTGTATCCTTCTTGGTAGTTTTGACATACTTGTTCTATTCTTGATTTCTTCCATGTGTTAACATATAAAATATTCTGCTTTGTTTGCCTATTTCTTCCTCCTACTATCAGTTCATCTGCTTACCTATTTATCGATCTATTCACACTTGAAATATTTAGCTCATCGCTCCATCTAAACACTAGGTAAGAATCATCAGGGCAACTGGAAAAACTCAAGAATATTTTGTAGTATCTAAGACGTTCTATCACCTTTAGAAATTAAAAAATAGTCCTACTTTATTTAGGTCTCAAATCACAGGTGATAAACTGTAAGATTGACAAAATGACATGAAAGAATACTACAGCGTATACCTTCAGTTATACACTTAAACAATCTCTAAACGATTATGTGTGGTTTGCAATGACTGATATTATCTCTAATGTTATTACCTTTTTCTTTTTATATTTTAAAAAATCTTCAAGGTTGCCAGTTTAAGCAGTCAGATGGAGTTAATCAAACGAGAAAGAGATGACTTAAACGAAAAATTAGGTGAAAGTAAATCTAATCTTACTGAGAAGATTAATCAACTGAGAACAATAGAAGCAGAGAAAGTAAGTTGACGTTCGAAAAAAAATAATGCTAAAGTCGGATTATTATTTGCATATGTTGAAGATAACGTTTATCTGATTTTTAGATGGATTTCGTGATTTTAACATTTACCTTCGATTAATATACCAATAACTTTTCAAAATGTTGTTTAAGAGAAATGACTAGTGTTTTAAAGTCAGAATTTGCAAGTGTAAAGAACTTGCTTCAGGAAGTGGACTTCTTACAAAAATTGTTCACCCGATGAGGCTGTCGCTGTCTACGCATTAGTTAAAAATGATCCATCATGCTTGTAAGACTACACTACAATGGGATGCCCCATCCAGTATTTAGTTAAGATAGTCTCAGTCAATCAGTCAGTATAAGGCTGTGAACCTTGTTAGGCTTATATAACATATCACTAGTGTCTGTAACTTCGTTACTAATTGATGCAGGTTCACATTTTCAAGAAAATATTTACAGTAGTTTTTTTAGGCTACAGACACACTTTAATGTTCATTAGAAAGGAGAATGAGGCCATACATTAAGGTTTTCTGTTGACTGATGTTACACATCTTGTAATGTAGATCCTGAACAAACTGATTACTCAGTAATTACTAAAGAAAGGATATCATCATTACTGTTTTCGTGAGGTATTGTAGTGTACTTGTGTATAACTGTCACAAATGTGTGCGAATCCATGTTATGCTGAACACACTTTCAACTCATAAACGTTTTGACTTCATATTAGATATCATTCTCAGTTCATCAGGGCTTCACAAGAAACTGAAGTAATTTATTGTACATGAATATTCACAATGTGCCACTTTACCTGATTGTGATTTGATTGGTCGTTTGGTGAGTGAGTGAGTGGAGGCATGCTGAACCTGATTAGTTGACTTCCTGCCTCTGATTTTTTGGAAGCGTGTGCATCTACATGATTAGTTGATTTCCTTTGTTTGTCTGCAGTACGTTGAGGTTCCTTCCTTGTGATTTGTTCACTTTTTTACGAATGAATTGAGGAAGGTCACCTTGCTCTGATTGGTTGGCATGTATATAGTGGAGAGTGGATGCCTTACGCCGAATTTTCGGGTCGGCTCCAATGAAGTGATGTACCTTGCTACTGTTGGTTGGTTGGATGATACTGAAGAGTCCCGAAGCTTGGTGAGTTTCACGTCATAATATAAATATATATATATATATATATATATATATATATATATATATATATATGCAGGCAACCACACAATCCAATTCCAGATCTGTACCAACAATCTTTTCAGTAAATGGCTGGACACATTAGGTAAAATTCCTGTTTGATCATGTTTTCTAGTTTGTTTGTACTCAGAGTTAAGCACACAGAAAAGTTGCTTGACTTAGCTGTAGCCAATAAAACCGTGAATTTCAGCCAATCAGATGGTTGATTAACGATTACAGAATGGAAATTTTATTCAGTACACAACAAGTGCATAGTCTATCTAATGAAAGAATACTCTGGTGTCTTTTACATAGGACAAATTAATCTTGGAGAAGGATGGTCTGCAGAAGAAGTATGAATCAGTTTTAAACCAGCTAAGCGAGAAGACTGAAAAACTCAGACAACTGGAACAGGATTGTGTAAGTGAAATAACTACTTTTTTTAGAAGGAAAAGCATTTTAGTGATTCTTTGTGTTCAAACGTTACATTGTTTCAACAACACTTTATTATTGAAATTACGCTTATTGAATTAAAATATGAAAGTAAATAATTTCGGTGTTCATATTCCACCTAGAAGTCCAACAACGTCGGAATTGACCGTCTGACTATTCACATATCACACTTGACTATCTGAAGAGATTCATTGCTCCTACCTTTTAGTGTCTTCAAAAATACCTCTAAACTAAAAAACTGTTCTATCTTTATTGGTGACAGCCTTCGAGATGAATTTCCAGGGGTTCCAATGAAAAGCCGTGACTTGTGGGTAAACCAAGTTGGTTGTGAAGGCATCTTCTAGTCAGTAGCATCAGATGGTAGTTGAGGTTTATCGTGAAGTGACTGAAGTAAGAAAATGTGAACCATCGGGATCCAACCAAGCAGTTTTAATGGTGATGTGTTTGCCGAGAATCCTGGAGGTCCAGGTTTTGATCTTTGACAGAGTAGTGGCTGCACACGACCGAGGAGTCTCATACTAAGTCGAAACAGTAGTTCAGATAATATCAGTCCGTGATTACTACCCCACCCTGGAGTTTTCATTGTTAATTAGACTGAACATCCACTTCTGACACATAGACCCCTTAGTACAATAGCTTTTATATCTTTATAAACTTTAGTCTGATTTTTTGTTTCGGTGATAAACACTGAGTAATAACAGTTAATGCTTGTTTCAAAAAATAAGACTTCTATGACCCAGTGATCTTTGCGGTTCTGAAAGGTTAAAGGTGGTAACTTTCGATTTCAAGTGTCATTAAGAACACCAGCATTCATTAGAAGGATTTACCCCACTGAAACGCTTAAATGAGATTTCAAGGCTAGCCCCGACCAAAATAAGTA
This sequence comes from Heterobilharzia americana, assembly GCA_944470555.2. NCBI lineage: Eukaryota > Metazoa > Platyhelminthes > Trematoda > Strigeidida > Schistosomatidae > Heterobilharzia > Heterobilharzia americana. Next base: position 73,735,313 of record OX104129.1, on the reverse strand, counting down.
TCTTTGTTATTTTATGAACTGTAAAACATGACTTAAATTTTTCCTCAGAAGACATTGTTCTGATAGGTGAGTTAAAAAGTTTTCGGACACCTTGAACTGTCTTCATAAGAGTTTTGAGCGATCAAACAGACGCCTTCCAGTCATCGCCATCAAAAAGCTTCTTCATAACTTACACACAGCAAGTCTAGTTCATTGAATATGGAATTACATCAGCCCTGATAAACTGAACAATGAGCAAATATCAGGATATGTTTCAAGAGGTTAAATATTCGCAGCTGCTTAGTGATACCACTATTAGCGATACTGTGTTAGGTAAACAATTGAAAAAGATATAAGGTAGTTGTATGCAGATTGGAATTTGTTCATAAAGTCTAGATTTGAATCACTTGTGAAATTCATATCCGCCTCATTTCTTCTGTAAGCTATCTGTTTGCTAAGAAATATGTAAGGTGAATACAATCTTACTGTTACAAACCAAAAGCTGACCTAGAGATTATAGGCAAGTGAGAATATCACTCGTTGGTTAGTTTGAATTGATAGTCCACTGACGTATTGAATTGTTTAACTTGGTTCTTATTTGAAGCGTTTTGATACTACTTCGTTCTGAAGTCGATCCAGCACAAGAAAGAAGTGTTCATGTCATTGTGTTGCTTATGTATGTATCCTCTGTGTGATGATTCGTATCCAAAACAACAAGGATATGACACATGTTAAGAGTATCTCATATTTAGCGGTAAAGAGAGTGTTAACATAAACTCAGTTAATTGCTGAATAGTAATCAACACCATTTCAAGTCCTGAGAATTAATCATAAATTCAGGTGAGGATGTCAACGAAACATGCCTGGTGATTTTTAATAAATTGGCCAAAATTATTAATTTACTTTTTTTAAAATACCAATTTAAATTTTAGGCGAAATCGCATATTGAAGAAATAAAACGACAAAAAGCTGATCTTGATGATTTTAAACATCATGTTGGTTACCTACAGAATACAATTAAAGAACGTGAAACTCGTATTGAGTCCATTGAAAAAGATTCCGTAGGTTTATATTCTGTTTTTTTTTTCAGAGCGCTTTTTAAACCAACATTTTCTGCTCAAACACAATCCTTTCTCTGTTCGTTTAATGGTTTTGTCTCAGGGGAGACAAATTATCTCATGACCTTAAGAATAAGCCGTTTTATACACATAATTACCGTTTATGACCTTGAGAAACATGAAAACAACAATAGCATAGAATGGGCATGGTTCATTTTACCATTTTCTTAGTTTATTATCACCTGCCTACACCCTAGATGAGTACGAGAATTTCTTTGGATTATGTTTTACACATAATGATGGGATTGTGAAGGACAACTTCTTGTTATTCACTTTAATCATATCAAAGACTTCCTTGAGTTCATATTATCATTTCCCGATGTTATACTGGATCCACCTAATGAGTGCCAAAGGGATAAAATGTACGTTTGGGATTTCGGCGGTAGCTACCATAAGGCAAAGTAAAATAGAAACGGATTTTAGGGTGACAATGATTATTTGTTGTGTTCTCCAAGCTGATATGCCTAATTGTAGATATTCCATAACAAGGTTAATGACTCCACTGACACTGTCCTCATAAAGGATTTATTTACCTTTTAGAAATTCAGTCGTCAAAATACTAGCTCGTATACCACCCAACGAATTCATTACAATTCACAGTCGTTATAAAGTTTACATTACAGCCAAACTTCGAATGGAATTTACAATTATATTAAGTAAACACTGTCAGTTATCAGAATTGTTAATTTTCTCAATGAGCAGTATTTGACAAATCTACAGATGTAGTTTACGAAAAATACTAGGATACTAAGAATCTCCAGGTGATAGTTATACTGCGTCTATAAACCAAGAACAACTGAGTATGCAGAGGTTAATCACCAAGTAATTTTGGTGTCAGTTTCTCTCTAAGAAATTCGAAATCAAAGTGACCAACTAGTGCTTCGACCAATAAAGCAACGACACAGTTACGTGTAAAATCGAAGACATAATTTGTCGGAAATGCGATTTTGCACTAATGAACAATAATGACCAATAAATAGAAAACCTTGGAGGGTAAAATCTCTGTCGGCTTGTCACTGTCGAAAACTCTTAACAGGAAGTGCGTCAACAATGAAAACAGTAAAGCTGTCTGCAAATGGAATCAAAAGAAAATGTGAAAAACGTGCATATTTCTACGATGAGATAAAAGACACGAGATAAAAAAATCTTAAAGGTAAATAAAGTATCAGAGAACCACTGAAGTATGCCCAACAGACTGGAATCTAATTGGTCAACTTTTTAACTTCTGTCAATTGAAGATAAAGAACGACAGCTCCTAAATATAATCAGTGAGCATCCTTTCGTACAACTTCATCAACCCAACAGGTTACGACTGACGTTGGATGATGTTTGCTCCATATCGCGAACTGATGAAAGTTGCAGAGTTTGACCATTGGATTTCAAATCAGCAGCTAACAGTGACAGCTGATAGTCTGAAGATGCCGTGTGTGTACTATCCTAACAGGTCTTGAAACACAATTAAATTGATTTCAATACCGTATTTCCCGTATCTCGATACTTTATCGATCATTAAATGAACACAGAAATCTCTCCTCAAAGCTGCATCTTGATTCAAGGGGTATGTAGTTCATAGGTGATTTATCTTGAGTACAAATTTCTCTTCTAAGTTGGCCACCAGTTTATCATCTCATGAAAACTTAAAGACCTTGGTTTTCTTTGGCTTCAGTATGTATGGTAAACAATTTCTTTTCAGTGTACCGCTGATGTCTTTTAATTATTTCTCTGTTTGCAGTTTAAACTTCGAGATGAACTAATGAATGTGCGTAAACAATTGGCAACAGCTGAGGCTGAAGTGAAAAGTTTACGTGATGATGCAGTTTATCGAGAAGAAAGAATTAGACAAATGCAAAGTCAATATGTAGGTTTTTTTTAAATTTTGAGTGACTCTAAAGGCCACACTAGGAACCATTGAAATAACCAATCAACTTTCTGTATTTCTACTGGGAAGATATTTCTTCCTAAAACAGAAATGTAATTGGTTACCTCAGCAGTTTTTTCGCTAATCTTTAAAGTTATTTTTATTTATGCTAAGCTATTTATTGACAAATTAAGCCCAAACCTTAGTAAGTTGCATCAATAGCGAAAGGGTGTATAGCCAATAATTTTCGTAATCGTTTTTGATCTGCTTACAAATAATATAATTGAGAAGCGAAATTTCGATGATCAATCTTCAGTAGCTTTGTTTAAAATGACGATAATAAAATCCCTTAAAAGAAATCTGTCACTGATTTCATTTCCAACATATTTATGACCTCTATTGGGATCATTTTCAGATTAATTCCTCCACTGATATGCTGATTTCTAATGGTTCAGATAATTTATCTTTTTGGTATGTTGTATAATGTTTATACATCCCTTTCTCACATAATTCGACAACTAATAACTGACGGTTGTTTTAGATGTTTGACTTCAAAACTTTATATATGTTCTACTTATCACAGAAATAATATTAAAAACTGTATGACCTCTTGTGTATAGTGAGCATCTTTACAAAACCAATGAATGTTCCTCTGCAAAATGCAATAGTCCCCTAAGTGTTTAAAATGAATAAAGGAAATAGTTAGCTAATTTTTTCTTATGTATGCGTCTTAAGTAACGTCTTACTTATTAACTATAGACGGAAGAAATTACTCGACTACGCAGTACTAATCAAGAACAAGTGACACATATTGGACATTTGGAAATGAAATTAGACGAAAAAGGACATCAAATAAAAAGTCAAACAAGTGAAATTGTAAGCTAAATATGTAAATTATTTTTTAATAGTTTGCTTTAACAGAACTGACTTTTATGCTGACTTGTAGATGAAGAAATAAGTCTGTTGATTCTATTTGTCATGAAATTGGTATGGTTTTCAAAAATGGCATGATTGTGTATCGTGAAGATATTGAGCTTCACAAACTTTCGCGAATAGGAAATCATTAAATGTTGAATAATTTCTAACTTCACATTCTAATCACTCATGGCATTTGGGTCTTTTGTGTTGCTTTCATGCGCCACGAAATGTGCCCAAACAACAGCAGGGTCAACTTACCTTCACCAATTGAATTGTTCATACAGGATAAAAGGTTCATGTCCGGATACATTTGGTCAAGCTTTTCGACAGAATGACCAGTTACTTACAATCTCGTTTTCGTCTATGTGGTTTTTATCCACAAAATTGTTAGAAAATGCAGTTATTATTCTTCAAATAGGATGACCTACTAAACTTAGATTGAATCAAGTCACTATACGCAGCCATTTAGTTTTTCTCCCTAAGCTTCTATCCTAAATAGTCAGTCCCTGAGGTCATATAAAAACTTTTATGAAATACCATTGCGTTTTCATTGTATTCATTCTTCTGAGCAGTGACTTACCAACTCCTTCCAGTTTGTTATCCTCAAATTATGTTCTCAGCAGAAATAGTCAATATTGGTTTGTAAGGTTTTTCAATGACTAACAATTGTTTAAATACAATCCACGTCATGGTAGTCTACAGTTGGATCATATCAATGTTGGATTTATTTCTTTAGAGGATGTGGCAACACTGGGTTACTTAGGTTCGGATCTTTGATGGAATGTCATCTTCGCTGAGGTTTAGATGCATCTTCCTCATGAATGCTAAGCAGAAAAGAGCTTCTAAATGACTGAACCCAGCCCTTTAGTTGATCTGTTTGAAATTACAGCTAAATATATACCCTTGATAATATTCTTTTTATTAGGTCATGGTGAAGAAGTTGAAAAAAATCGAAGATTCATTTAAATTTTATTCTACTGATCTAAATGGTCTAATAAACTAGCTGAGAATTAGTTCATACCTTCTACAGAAAATGTCCTGAATGAATTCTTGAACAGTTTCATTTTTCCACTATACGCTATAAAACACGAATAACCAGTTTTACATTACTGTTATAATGACTGGAAATAAAGCCTTTAGCTCATTAACAAGATCTTCCAGGCTTTATCTTGATTTTCTTCTTATTTGAAAGCCGATAAACAGATAATTTATGGTTGTTTTAATCACACTTTACGTGCATGAATAAAAAATAGCTTTCGTGTGATAACAGATAAACTGATTATTGATTTATTTAGTTAGAACCTTCTTATTCTTCAGTTGTAAGTTGGAGACAGTTACTAGTTTCGATGAAAAGTGGCTAGCCATGAAATCAAGAACAGATCTTTCATCTTATTTCAGACCTCCTGGTTGAACGTTTCTGTCATTCTCTGCATCCATCACTTCGTAAACTAGAACGTAAACTCTTGAGGTAGTGAGTTACGATTACCATGTTTTTGCAGTGTCTATGTATTGACATTATAACCTGTTATTTCCCGTAGTTGGTTGATTTCGACCGAATCAATCGACTATTATTCACATATAGGCCTTTAATGAGAATGTCTTGATATGGTCGACAATCTAGTACATGCGTTTCGTTCTATTTGGGACTCATCAGTCGGCTATGGAGACAATGGATAATAGATTCTAGTCCTAGTGGGTACAAAACCGGCGGGTACATCCAGTTAACTAGTCCTAAAATCGTGAAATGTGCATCCCCTTTTCTGTCGTTGGTCACCAATACCTCCTGATTTTCAAACTATAAAGTTCAATATCTCTATCTCCAAAACCCTCACCGACTTTATCGCCTCTGCTGTATCTGTGCCTGCTCAAATTTGAACTGTTTATTTATTGTGAACGTTCTACCCTGCTTCATGCATCTTCCTCTCCATCCACTGACTATAATCTTAGTATAAAAGCCACATCTATGAAGTTGTCAAAGTTATGTTTAATTTGCTATTTGGTCTCTTTTTAATCAATCTGTTCTCTTCTTTCACATTTTATTTCCAACTGCTTGATAATAAAGCGTTGTCAAGCCGATGAAATTACCCGCCTACAGTCTACTATAGAAGAAACAAATAATCGACTATCTATTGGTCAAAAACGTGCAGAAGAACGTGAAACAAGGCTAAGAAAACTTGAAAATGAAAATGTGAGTCAAATAAACTGGTGTGGAAGATTCATGCATAAGTATTTGAATACTTTTATATGCAAGTGTCTCCCCATATGCTACTTAATTGTGTTTTAAGTAGTTTTATAAATTGATAACAGTCGCCTTTCCTTCTGGTCGAATCTTATGACTGGTTTGAAGTTTGAACAAACTATTCTACACTAAAACTAATTATTGTATCTGCAGTATAAGCAATCATTTACTGAGGTTGAACTTCCTTAATTAGGCGCATAGATACAGATCCAAACTTTAGGTGTAGATTTGAATTTCTCGTACACTTAATTATCGAGCAACCTAATCAGCCCTGTCTGCAGAGTTTTCATCCCAATGCCCTACAATCATCCAACCAACACTGAGTTTTTTGTATCATGGCATATATAATGAAACCGTGATGAAAGCCTAACAAAACAAGTAACATAGAAGATTATCACGTAACAACTAATGTATGCAAATCACCTCGGTCTATTTTTTAAGATAGGTAAAAGTGATAGATGGTTATATGGAAGTATAGTCAGAGGGATATGCTTTATTTGTTGCTTGTTTCTTTTTGAACACTAATGTCAGTAAATCATTGATAAGGATAAGATTCTATTCTGCTCTTCCTGTGCAAACTATTTGATATGGAATTGTACTAGCAAACGACTGAAAACCATTTGACTTGAATTGTCTAAAAAACAAGGTGCTAAGTCACCTCTTTCTTCAAATGACTAGGTATACAGACAAATTGATATGGTATTTGTAGATGTTCAACAGAGAAATGAATTGATTAACTTTCTTCTGGTATTTATCCAGTTTGCACGATTCTGTCTCTGTCTCATTTTCTTATAATCAGGTTGCCGATAAGGATTTCTTGAAGTACCTATCAGATGATGTAAATGATGAAATCTATTTAGTTGGAGATAGATATAAATCAGTTATATTGGATAATTGTAAATCTTTCTTACATGTCGACATCTGCAGAGGATAAATCTCAGTAGTTGCATAATTTATCATTGACTTCATCCAAACAGTTGTTTAAGTGAAGATGATCCTTAATGATGTTATACTTAGTGTACCATTTGATATTTGACATGAACAGTCTTGAAAAAATTACATTAAAGCAGTATTAGTGATCTACACGTATTTCTAGTTGCAAGATAGATAAAACCATAGGCGAAGTATGGTTATCGTTATTTGTGTTTGGCATTGAGACTTTTCATAACACCGTCTGGTTAATCGAGGTTATGGATGCGCACTGCTGAGGCGTCCCATACTAGGACGAAACAGCTATCCAATGCTCCTAGGTTTCTAATATTCCTACAGTTGATGTCATTCCATGGTGAGTACCAACTTGAAATAGCACTTATCTGCCACTGAGTTACCGGTTGGTTCAATGACTCAAAACACCAAACAGATTTGACTCGAGTCCTCAAGAAACCTTCACTACTTTTCTCTTTTCAACAGCATGATCTGTTGGATGAGATTCATGGTTTACGCAAAGGCAACACGGAATTGGAAAGTCAAGTAGACACTTTAAGACAACGTTTACTAGATCGACAAGACTCAACAGAACCTGTCATCTCTTTATCAACTGCACTTCCGCTAACATCTTCAAGAATGTATCAGGTAGGTATATATGTGTATATTGTGTCCTACAAAACATTTCTAATTCATGTAGAACTTTTACTTCATCTTAGCTCACTTCTCTGAAACCATAGAGATCAATCACTTTTGGCAAACCGTTTAAATGTGCATATGTCTTTTTTTGCTACAGGCTAGCAGTGGTATTTGGAAAACGTACTTTAATAGATCTGAAACTGTTCTGTTGGTAATATCATAGCACTGAATACACGTTTCATTGTTGTCTGAAGTTTTTCAGTGACATGTGAAGTTAACCACTGTTTTAACTGAAGCCAAGTTCATATAATACAGCGTAACAATCTAAATCTTCAGTGTTCATTTTATAAACACTTATCCATTGCGTAATAGAACAGATCTCATTTGATATATCTCCCTATCCTGTCATTACCTTGTCTTATTGTCATTTTCATTCCTACCTGTTTCATCTTTATTTTCAAGCTGGTATTCATCATAGACTGGCATTAGTTGGAGAACCGTTGAAAACCTTAGATCACTGGTTAGCTGTTCTGTCCTAGCACGCGGCTCCCCAGTAGTGTGTACCGACGACTCCATCACGGACCGGACCCAGAACCCTCAGATTCCATGGCAAGCACGTTATCATTGAGCCACTAGGCCGGGATCCAAAACTGCACATTCTCCCACTTCTGTTAATATGCGAAATAACGTGACCTACATTCAAGTTTGACAAAAGGGCAGATACTCGTCAGTGGCACTGGATGAAGGCCGTGCTACATCACGAAATGACAGAAATTAAGAAGTCTGGACCATTGAATTCCGATCTGACAGTTCAATGCAAAGTGCTCGTTGTGGAATTTGTAGGTCCTGGATTCGGTCCCTGTTGGGGTCTCGGGTATACACCCCTGGATATTCCCGTACTAAGATTGAACAGCTGTCCAGTGCCCGCAAATCTTTAATGGTTCTCTAACTGATGTCAGTTCATGATGAATATCAACCTGAAATTAATGAATAAATCCCCACAAACCTACAAATTCATCTTTTGTCCCAAAGGTGTTCATGATTGGTCATAAAGACTGCAGTTTCTTTAATTACACAATTCTGTATGCCCTGAAGCTATACCATTTACGTTTTACTTGCTGTACACAGGACATGTGAAGGAAGGAAAGTCTAGTTTTATTTGTCATTAGAAAAGTAGTTTACTCTAACATTCTACAAGGAAATGTAAAATTAACAAAGGAAAATTCATTTCAACAAACTAAACATCATTGAAACTTTGAATAATTTACTGAATTAGTTAAAACAAGACATTTTTACAATCAGTTGTCACTCATTTTATAGTCTACTTTAAGTCTATAAAAGTAAAATCAAAGGTCATACGCAAACAAAAAACAGCTAACCATCGTAATCTCTTTTAAATATTTGCTGCCTTTTTGTACACCTGTTTATTTCCTCCTCTAGCCAAGTACTGGAATATCCACAGCTTCAAGTCAAGAATTAGAAAAATTGCGTAAACAGTATACAGAAATAAAGGCATCCTATAAACAAACACAAAAATCACTTGAAGAAGCTCAGATACAAGTGAGTGATAAAAAATTAAATGAAAAAATGTTCACTTTGTACAAACTGTAACAAGATATGCGATCACTGGTAGTCTGACTCATATTCTCAAAAATTTATCTCTATGATAATAGTCTTATCACAAAAATGTACCCTAAGATCCCTTACAAACCATAATTTTGGGATGAATGATTAATGGTTAAATACCAATGAAGACTTTGTATTTTGATAATATGTTGATAAATGTTTCCGTTAACTCTGCACATCAAATATTTTTTGCTAGTACTGCTTATATTACTTTTTATTTTAACAAGTAGTAGCAGTGGTGTGAAATTTCGCTCGGTGATCATCATGTCTTAAATCTTCTTTATGAGATGAATGGTGATTTTTAATTTAGAAGTAGTATTCATCATGGACTGACATCAGTTGGGGAACCATTGGAAACCTGGGAGCACTGGGTAGCCGTTTAGTCCTCTTATGAGATTCCTCAGCAGTACGCGCCCACGACCCGGCTAGCAATAGAACTCAGGACCTTCAGGTTTCACGGCGAACGCGTTAACCATTCAGCCACTGGGTCGATTTCCAGTGGTTGCTAAGTGGATGTTAACTGAAAACCTTAGTTGACAGTCGTGCTATATCGTGAATTGACGGAAGTTGGAAATTGTGAACCACTGGAAACCGACCCAGTGGCTGAATGGTTAACGGGTTCGCCGTGAGACAAAAAGGTCCTGAGTTCGATTACTAGCCGGGTCATGGGTGCGTACTGCTGAGGAGTCTCATACAAGAACGAAACAGCTGTTCCGTGCTCCCAGGTTTCCAATGGTTCCCCAACTGATGTCAGTCCATGATGAATACTACTTCTTATTGCTATGAATCAATCACCCAACATTGTTTGGAATTTAAACCCAAGTAGAAGTCAAAAACAGTCTTTTTTCACCCAGTCTTGTGCTCCATGGTTCTTAATGTCTGTGCATTTTTTATCAGTCCATGAATCAAACTATCTCTGAATATGAGAACGGGCTGATCACAGCCAATTGAGCATATGGCCATAAATTGATCCCGAGACCTGGCGGTTGATTCCTTCCATTTTAACTGATTTATTAGCTTTATCGCAGTGTAACAGTAATGTTTGCTGGATTACGTTTCGGACATAACCTATTGTCCATAGTCATATCGAGATAACTCCATAACTCTGAGATTTCTCCGCCACCTTTGTGACATGGGTAGTAAGATTTTTCAGATATCCAGAACAGGTGCGAGTCATTCCTGTTGCATGTATTAGGTATTGACTAGATAAACAATGCTTCAGTTATCAATCTCTCCCTCCCCACTGTTAAAGATTTTCGCCCTGTCCCATCCTATTGTGTGGTTGTGTGTAATCGCATGCATAGCTATGGATGAACCTTTTTTCTAAATTCCTTACCTTACTAGGATCTACCAATTCTGACCTAACTAGGTTTTTGTGCTCAATCCATATCACGAAGGGGTCGAGGAAATTAGGACTACATAAAGGATATCTCAAAATTGTGTAGTTCTATTGATATGACTACGGACAATAAATTATGTCCAAGACATAATCCAGTGAACAATACTGTTACACTGCATGATAAATCTAATAAATCAATAAAAATAGAATTACATCCTACCATAGTGGACAGGTTCGTTCCTTGGTTTGACTTGAGGTCAAAGTAACCCTTTGTTGAGCAGTCCTAAATCTAAACGGTTTCAATAAATTTCTAGTCACTTCTGAAGAATACAAACTAGTCTACAGTATGTTTTCAAATTTACTTTCAATTAGTATGACCAACTGCAAATTCAGCGTAACAATTTACAAGCACAACTTGAACAAGAAACGGAGAAACGACAAAAACTGGAAGAAAAACTTCGAAGTAAAGAAGAAGATTTAAAAGTACAAGTCTCAGATTTGGTAAATTTCATTTTCTCATCTCTTTCTGAACTATGAATGTTACCATGTTTTAAGACTACTTAAAATTTTAATTTTAGATGACTGAATTCTGCCTTGTGTAAACAGAGTAGTGTTCTACCAAAGGATGAAGGTTTTTAGTTCAAGCCGTGCAAGTCTAAGGCATGTATCGCTGAACGTTCGTTATACACGGTATAAAAATATAATTCATTGTCTCCAAATTACACTAATTTGTCATCGAACTGTCCTTACGGTTCTCGTTTCTTTACTTTGTCTTACAATAGGCTTATGAAACGTGGATGTTGAACATTGAACATCTGAAAGGTCTATTAGTTTTGTTCAATAGTACACCTGTGCAATAGGTGAAACTATAACAATAAAAGTGCAGAAGGTATTCATAGAAAGTTTGGCTCGCATAACAAGTGAATTGATGCACTGATAAATATTCCGCCAACTCAGGCTAACAGGATGTATCTTGCATATATCAGGTCAATGCTATCTTAAAAAGATTGAGCTGACATGAAGCCAAGGGTACGTGAACCGAGAAGTAACAACAGGCTATGAAATCGGTGATTAAAATAACCGATTTGCAAATGATTTAGAAATTGTACGGTCCATGTTGATACTTCTCACAGACAACTGCCCAACTGTGATATCAACATGATTTTAGTATTGAAACCACACAGCTAATGTGTGAGTTCGGATACAGCAGTGTCATGACCTAAACAAATTCATCTAGATCCAAGTAATTTGAGCACTTCAACTCTGTGAGTGAGTTTTTCCGGGTACACCACTGGTTATTTTGACAACAAGCGAACAAGATGGCCGTTATCTTGTTTAGATTACTCTTATCTTGCAGCAGAAATCTACAAATCGAACTGAGTGATTTCTAACTAGTCAAATTGCTCAGCAGTATATTTCTGAAGTTCTGATTGTTGATGTGATTCGTGTATGAACATTGTAGACGATTACGATTAGGTCATTGATATGTCAAGGATTAATGAATGAAGACTTTCAGTGACATGTTTAAAAATCTAACACAGTGGCACAGATGTAGAGTAGTCATTCTTTGTCACCATCATAAACTTTGACAATTTTGCGTATGCTTACTGATTTACTGTTTTTTCATATTCTTGTTATTTAGTAGAACACCTCTCTACTTCCGTAGATTTCTTCTGTGTCATCATGAAGCTTGATAACTTGAATCATTAAACTTTTGTTTTAATTGCTTCACTCTTTTTGGGTTTACCATCTCTCAGTCGGATTACTTTAGTGGTAAATAAATTTAAAATAGTATTTTTCTGTCTTTTCTAAATTAAAAAACTGATTATTTAGAAAATATTATTTTTTCTCTGTATTCTGTTAACTTGACAGTAAGTTGCCCTGCACAATCTTTAGTTAGATATATAAGATACCTAACATTGAAGAGTTGGAATCAGTTTACATGGAACTTTGGCTCTAAATGCCCTCCTTTCTGTTATGATTAATTTAAACATACCTGTGATTTTGCTTTTATGTTCTCTACATTTTGGATTTGAATGTGTTGTGAGCTGGTAAATACCTTGTAAGCTTAACAAAGATCTTCAGGATTGTTCAAGTACATACTTAGTATACATGAGTCACATCTATATGCCTCATGAAGTACTCACCAAATATTCAGATATATGTGACAGGTGACAAATATTACATTTCAATCGATCATTGTTTCATGTATTACAGGGTTATATTTGCCCAAAGAAGGCGAAAACTAACAAGTTGACAGAAGAGGAAGCGAAGACGGGACTTCAGGTGAATATAGAGAAAACAGAAGTGATGAAGATACTACACCAACAACTCCAACAACAACAACAAACTTCAGTCACCATCAACGGAGAAACTTAAAGGAAGTAACCTCCTTCACCTATCTAGGAAGCACTGTTTCAACTACAGGCAACAGCACAGACGAGGATGTCAAAGTCAGAATCGGAAAAACAGCAAGACAGGTGTTCATTAGCCTGAAACCAGTGTGGAGATCTTCTGCACTCAGCATGTGGAACAAGGTCCGGCTTTTCAACACCAACATCAAGTCAGTGCTTCTGTATGGTTCAAAGACTTGCGGTGAGTTACGAAAGGGATTTCCAAGAAACTACAGACATTCATCAACAATTGCCGCCTACGCTGGCTCGATACTGACACTGAAGCTCAGATGGTTAGAATAATAAGAATAAGCAACACTAAGCTCTGGTGACGAACCAATGAAGAAGCTATCGCTGAACAAATATGCACTGGAAGGAAGTGGAGATGGATTGAGGATACACTGAGAATGCCGACTGGGGACATCACGCGTCAGGCCAGACACTCGAGTGGAACCCAGATGGGAAACGACGAGTTGGGCGTCTGAGGTGAGGGTGACATGGAGGAGATCGTGTGAGGAAGAAATGAGAGCTTGTGGGCTGTCGTAGAGCCAGGTTCAAAAGATTTCAGAGAAGAGAGTTCACTAGAGACGTGCTACTGAAGCCCTATGTTCCACTAGGAACCCAAGGGACTAATAATAATAATAATACTTGTCCAAAGAAGCAAAAAAAAGATGGTTTACGCCTTGTAACTTACAGTCCATTTCTTCAAACATAAAATAACACGAAATATAATACGCCGTGATTTCTCATCATTTGCCCTAGTGACCGCAGTTTATTATTGCTTCTCTTGATTCAATATTAAAAATTCAAAACCTGTTATTCACAGATTGGTCACCAGGGGGTAATCAACATAGCTATCTAACCCTGAGTGCTTAAAACTGGTAGGAGCCTACTAATCAGCCTTATATATTCTCCCACGAACCTGAGTATGGCAAAAGTGTAGCTCACTATGTGTTAACGTTGTATGTTAGGAGTCAGTCAACAGGAAGCGCTGCTCAACTTACTTTCGAATATGTTGGCACTCATTGGCATGGCACATCTGCAACGATGAAAAAAATGGTGTCCCCAGTATGATTTGAGTATCCGTCATTCAGTTCTGAATTTTCAGACTTATCATTCAACTATTTCTGTAGGACTTGGTAATAATTGCATCTCTTAGCTTAATTGTAATGTTACAAGACTTGGCCGACAGACTCGAACCGTAATTAAGAACTAAGAACTAAGCAGCTGCATCGGTTAACCACTAGTGACCAATTCACTGGCATAATTCCGGTTTGTAGGAGGGATAGTTGTAACTTATATAGCTTGAAAGTAAAGTTCTTGACCCAGGTACTGTGTGACACATGTTTGAATCACCCACAGAACAACAGTGCGTTTGTGGTCCCAGATAAGCACTACATATGAGTGCCACTAATCATGAAAACTAGGCTGCATGGGCCTTCTTTCTTGTCAGCTGACCCCTAACATCCAGCGTTTTCGTTCTACTAACTTAAAATAACCAGAAAACATTCATTCGTGATAATCAACAGGTTATTCACAATTTAATGCATTTATTCCTCTTATAAAAAACAACCTTGACTCTCCTGAATATAGAAGATATTTTGCATCAGTTAACAAGGTATACCCACAATCTAATTAAAATATCGTTCTTTTAATAAAAAAATTCGTCTGTTAATTACCCCCAATCCATTGTTCCATTTTTCTTTTCTCTTCCACTAAAAATATGCCTTCTAGCGCAGTTCAACTCAGTCTACTAATTTAACATTAAAAATAGATGAACTTCAGAAAGAATTGGAGCGTAAAGAAGCACAGGTGAGTACTAAGCACTGAATTTCACTGTACACATATACAATTATACAATTATTTTGAAAGTAAAGTAGGCATGCAGTCGGATTCGAATCGTATACATGTTTTGATCGAGTAGTCAACGAAAACCAGAGGATGTTGATCATTTGATTCATTCTGATATGAGATCTTTCAGTGATGATCACCTCATGATATTCCATTTATGCAGCCAACTGATGACATATAAACATTTGAAATGTTAGTGCGATCACCTTACATGGGATTTAATTAATTCAACCAGCTGATTATGTGATCGATCAATTCACCTTCTCTTTTTTCGCTTACAGTTTTTCTCATACTGATTAGCTAAAATAAAGATGCTATAATACTGTGTGCAATATCATATAATGAAATTAACTTAGCATTACACCCTACTACTATGTGTGAATTTTACTCCTATATTTAGGTGGGTGAATTGTGAAACTTTAGTTTAATCTGAAAGTCAGCTTCGTCATAATCACTACTACAGAAATTTCATCGTTAATGGGATATTCAACTGATACCAACATAAGCTAATATACAACTGCACAATATGAATAGTCGTAAACATTTTAGGCTGATCAAGATATTTTGCCGGTGATCTAAATATTGGATGTCTCTTTGGCTTATCGATCGGCAAAGTCGACCTACTTCTGGTGGATACTGACAAACTTATTACAGAGAGGATTTTAGATGTGCAGATTTTGACGGAAACCTTATAGTAGCACAGATGGGAAGTTGAAAAACTAAATAGTTGGAACAAATGTCAACATAGATTGTACAGTTTTAAAATAACCTACAGTTTGACAAATTGGAATAATTTAACGTGGTCTACATTCCTACTGCCAACAGATAACCATCCAACTCAGGTGCCGAAACAGTCTACATTAGCAAAAACTGTATGACTTTTACAAGTGTTTTTCACTCCAATATGACCTTCAGGAAAAAGAGTAACAGGAAGTATAGTGACGCGACAGTAGACTAGCACAGAAGTACTCAAACGTGTATCATTAGTTTAATTCGAAACACAAACCTGGTACAGCCTGGGTACTGAGCTATGTGCTATAGACAATAACATAGCAACATCAAGAAGACAGTGAAATGACTCAGATGAATGGGAAGAAAACAACAGGAGCGAAAATAGAAGTGGGTTACTGGTCAGGGAGTTTCAGACATACTCTTACGGTACTCTCATTACTCTCGTTTCACTTTTCGACAACAGAAAAAAGAAGAATGCCTTAACATGGTCGCTGCTTGTTTCAGTCCGGAGTCAAATCTGACTTTGCAAGCCGCGTAGTTGCCCCTCAAACTACATCCAGAAACTAGTGAGGCACTGAAAAATCGTAACCCAAAACAACTGGCCTTCATCTTACTGCAGAATACCATGTAGTAATCAACTGTGTGCTTCCCTCAACTAGTCGCAGGGCAATCAAACAGTGAACTGTATGTCAACAGTTGGGACTATATTCGCAACACATGTCTGAGTCCCCGAAGCTGGTATTTTGAGATGATATCATTCAGTGGGTGATTATTTCCATCGCAAAGCAATTCTCGTCTTTACTTCCTGAAGTTTCTCTAAGTTACCCTGAGTCTAGCTTGGTTTTATATTTAGCTGAAATACAGATAGCAACTAGTTTACTCATTTCAATCTGCCTAGAACAACCATTCTGATGATTAACAAATGTAAAACGAACTCAGCTTACACTAAAGCATGATCAGGGTATTTATCAGGGCTCCAGAGGTAGCATAATTCCTGAATACACTCCAACACGTCAACTTATTACAGTTTGATATGCTTGGTTCTAAAATTGAGTGCTAAATGAGGAATGCTAGGTGGCATGATGGAATTGCATATGCTGGAAATATGCTGCCAAGAAACGTTGTGATCCGCACACAATCGTAGAAACAACCCCCAACCGATTAACCATCATTAGCCACCTAAATGATTTCCCTTTTAGTCTGGACGCCCAAACTATGCTTTTACGTCTTCACCTTGTAATATGCTACCAATCGAAGGCACTTGATACAAATGACCACTCAATTCCTAGTAGAACGTACCTTTAAATGCATCTCAGCTGCATTGCGCCAAAGCGTAGGTGGAGATGATGAAGAAATCGTCTTCCTGGTCAGTTTCTTCCAACTCAAACCGGACTTCTTAGCATAACGGTACACAGACTACTGGCATTGGGGATCCAGTCGACTAGTACACCTTTCGTTCTGGTACTTCATGTGATGCCATGTCAACAACGTAGGGTCTAAGATAAGTGCATGGTAAATACACTTTTGAAATGATAGATAAGGAAGTTATTTGAAGCGATTTTTTGGAATCTTTTATGCAGGTACTTAAGATACATCATACATCGAATAGGAGTCTTTCTAGAGATTTAGCTGAAATTTCCCATTGTCTGATTGGCGTCAAGGTTCAAACGTTGAAAGCAAACGGCTTAGAAGATACACGATGATGTAGAACAGTTGAATCACACTGCGGGACAGCTTTGTAAGAACAACTGTTTGGAGACTCGGAAGATTGCAAACAGTTGAGTGAAAAAAAGACAAATATGAAGAGGTATTTGATGGCAGAAATGACCAAAGAATACTGTTCGCATGTAAAATAACAATGACGGACGACAATAAACTGGATGTTTGAGTATGAAGTTTTTAAAAGAGTGAGGTTGGTTGCCTGCAAAGAATTTGATAGCCTTTTTGAAGTCCTCATTAACAGCATTTTTCCATAATTTGCTCATGCAGAGATCAAATCAGATGATCAGCACAAGCGATCACTTCCGGCGTATTCTGTTTCTAATCGAATCCACATGGCAGCAGACTAACATGAGTTGCTGCAATCCAACCGTTACGACCAACCAGAGTCGGTTCAAGCGCCATTCATTCTTTACGGATTGTGAAGTCGATGTGCAGTGTTGGTTTGAAACCAGGCTTTTACGAATCCCGCCAACTTCAATTTTATGATAAGTGCCCTTCCATGCGAAGGGAGTTAGTAGGACTTCAATAACAGTATTCAGATACAAGAAGCATGGAAATGAAACAAATACTTCAGGAAAAGTTTGTGAATAATAAATTCGGATTCTGAATTTCATACCGTTCACTTTGCTGGACAAAATTGATCAACTTCTCTTCTCTTATCACCTTCTTGTACAAATGCCTAGATATTACCAAAAGCTTTACTGTAGTGTTGTTTATTCCCTATAGGTCAACAATGAAATCCAGGATGAATATTTCGTGCCAAAAGGATTCATCAACTGGAGATGCTTGTTTGTTTCACATAGACCAGAAACCATTATCGGACTCCTCAAATACAAAAGCGTTATCTGTGACATGCCACTGACTCATGGCAATCATCAATTTTGGAATAGGTTTTACTTGTTTCTCAAAATCATTTTATCAGTCCAATGAATATCTGATTGGAAGTCACTTATCATGATTTCAGACTTGATTTTTTTTTTACCTACTCTTAATAGTACTGGAGGTTAGATAAGTGTTTGTTTCGGTCATTCGGTAACTGTATTGTATTTTGGAAATCCTTGTAGATATTTTATTTTATTTAAAAAATGTTGATTTTAGGCTACACTTAAGTTTTCTGGGAATGGAAAATTTACTCTTCCAAACCGAAATAAATTTACCTCTCATCTTGGTTGCTATCTAATAACCAATACATTGAATGTTTCCAGTCATGAGGTCGTCATTTACAAGGATAGATAGAAAGAACAACGTAGAGGAATTAGATATAAATTTACAAACTAGTATGAATACTTTTCAGCTTACATGTGATATAGAACTCTAATCAACAGCGATCTACCCATTATATCGGTATCGGTATCATTATTAGCCTATTTATCTTTCTTTACAATAGATTATATGCTTAAATAAACAATTAGATCGTCAGTATGGATCATCAGTTACACCAGATGTACATCGAACAGATACAACTAATCAACAGTTATTAATTGCTGATCTACAAGTTCGTCTACGTCAGGCAATTGAAGATCGAGATATTGCACGTGAACAGTTGACAACAAATTTAGCCAGAGTTGAAACTTCTACACTAGATATGCAACAGCAGTATATGATAGATAAAGTAAGTGGAGATTATGTTGTGACTGTGATAAACATTCATTTTTCAATGTTCTATAAATGTTCACTTTGAAGAGAACTTTCACTATGACATTCCATGATTTAAAGCATGCGGGAAATAGCTATGAACAGCTGCTTTTTTTAGCTTAAAATTCCTTGGTACTGCACATTCTCAACCACTAGCCAGTAAGAATATGATAGAGTTAGACCGCGTGACGAATATTTTATAACCAATTCAGTGCGTCACTATCTACTCCTCAGAATTGCATAACTTAATAACAGTTAACGGTTTCGTGGCAATTACTAAGAGTCATAGATAATTACTTAGCTTCATTCCTTACCTAATGAATCTGAGTAAACGACGGGGAAAGGAATTGTTGCATTATATATTTTATTTCTGTTATACTGCATCACAAACTGGGTGTAGTTATAAAATAAGTAAAACTAGATTCTACCTTTCTTTATTGGCGATAGTTTTTAGCTACAGGATATGAAGATCCTACGATCAAATTTAAAGTATAAGTATAAAAGTGGTGTTGTGTAACCCTAAAACCATTTACACATTTACACACTAAAGTATGAACGAAAGATGTTGCCTGAAAGTTAATAACACGGCCTGGTTACACTACTTCAATAGGTGGAGCTGAGTTCTAACTTATAGTATGTGTATTGAAAGCATTTTTTTAAGCTAAACAGACACAATTTATTTGACTCCAATTTGCATAGACTGTTGCCAAACTTTAATTTTTGACACTCTAACTAAAGGTTAAAAGGTGTATGATACTAGACGACAAATTCTAATGTTGAAAGCTTGGCTTAGAAACATTCATCGGCAGACTTTTTGTTACCCACCAGGTCCTATACAGATTAACACATGAAACTACAATGTTAATCTTGTCCTACGTTTACTATAAATTGCAAAGGATTTTGTCTGTATGTCATGCGGATGAATGGTATGCAGCCATCCGCTCAATATTGTCATCGTCTTCACGCTAAATGCTTCAACCAACTATTCTCGTCCTGATCTAGATTAAGTTGGATACGAGAATTTAGGCATAAAACTTGAACTGTGTAGTAAAGCATAATTCCATGTTACATTTGAACTGCAGCAATTAATTATGAACGAAATGTGACCCAGTATATACTACGACATCACTGTATGGTATGTCGAACAAACTAACCTCATAAGGAAGTGAACATGGAAAGTTGACAGAATAACTGAATGATGATAAGGTTAATAACGGAGGATAGAAGCTAGTGACGGAATACAGGACGCATGTTTTGCCATATTTTAGGACTCATCAACTGGATTTGCCTGCCTCCAATGATAAGTCTATTAAGTAACAATTTCGCTTACAGAGTGTTGTCTATTTACCTAGAAATGATGATCAAGTTCTGTTTGAAATATTAGCTGCGTAAAGGCTGTAACTGGCAGCCTTCAGGTTTTATCAACCAAGTAGTATCATGAGTCTTAAAACAATGCTTATGGTTGATTGTCTAATTCAAAGACTTACATATGATCAGTGAGTTATAACTCTCTATTCATACTATAATATACTATGTGTTAGATACGAGGCAAGTATGAAGACGCTTCATGGGTAACACTTTTTATGCATCAAACTGCAAAGAAAAGGCCAAAATTAATATGAAACATGAAAAATAGACTGCAAAATTTCTAGTGTTCAGACTGAAACTATATTGTTTATGAAATTTCAAGTATTACATTCCTATAGGATAACCGGAGTTATCCGGTACATTTGTGTAGTATACCATTTTTTGAAATACGTGACTGATAAATGGCTGTCGTCAAGGCGTTTGAAATTAGCCAAATGTTGAAAGGTAGTACTCAGTAAAGTAAAAAGTTTATGTTAGATCAAAACAGTAACTTGGTGAGAAAGCAGAGTAGACATAGGATGGCGTCTTTTGAATCAAATAGGACCTACCTAAATGGCACCTGAATGACATATTTTGATGAACCTAAATTCATCTGTCCAAACTGCATTGCTTATCATAAGTGGGTGATAAGTCGCATAAATATCTTGTAGTAAGTAGAATAACTAACACATTAAGGTTTTTTAAGTCAGTCTAGTATCACCCCTTTGGACACATGATTAGCATTCCAAGCATTCTGAAGTCTGGTAAATTGTTTTCTACAATACCGAACATTCCACTATGTTCCAGGCTGACAAATACTTCAGTATTCAGTATTTTAAAAGTCTTTAAACAATATTCAGAAGATATAAAAATGATAAACCTTATCAGACTGGGAAAATATCTGCAACTGAGTTGATCAAAAATACCAAGATCTAACTGAACTTGTACACGTTTTTAGGTTCTGATGAACTTAGAAAAAAACATATTTTTATTTTCATTGGCTATCAGTTGAGTAAACCTTTGAAGTATTGTGACAACTTGTGCAACACATACTTTAGGAACCAATTCAGTTACAACTGAACACATTGCTATGCTGGTAAGTGATCCCAGAATAGGATAATATCGTCAATCATAGAAACAAAATCTTATCTTCTATATTTAAATTACGGCAATAAATGATTATTTAATAACAATAGATCCCCCTACATACCAAAGAATGCGGTGACTGAAGGCATTATAATGAAGTAAGGCTTGTATTTTGCATCTTGTCTAAAAATCCAGCTGACCTAACTATGAATTCTATAGCATAATTGTAGGAGGTTGATCACCAGTGATTTTTGTTACCAACTTTTTTTCCTGTTGAAAACCCCTTAGTCGTTTTCATGAAAACAAGATATACGAAACAAATTGATTTCATATTCATTTCGACGTTTCTACTCAGCTGCGAAAAGACTAGAACAACTACAGAATTATGATGAGCTTAGGTAGGAAACATGCTTTTGAGTTATAACAAAGTAACCATATACATTGGAAAATACGGATACAAGAGGCGAAAATCCGCTGAAGGGTGTTAGCTATGTGAATAATGATAACAAAGTTTGCTTATTAATAGATAGTTACAAGGAATATCTTAGCGTTTTAATAGCCCGTTTAAGAAATGATAATAATCATGAATCAGTCATTCCTATCGGATGAATATAACTCAAGTAAACGAACAAACATATTAGTGATTGAATTAAATCCACGCTTAGGGTCTGTTTTACTGAGGCGAATATACCCTACCTTCCAACATATTCGAATTTACAGGTAAAGAAACTAATTTCGATAACTCGTACTCACAGCTGAAGCTCATTGGATCAAATATTGGACCTTCAATAACTGTTTCCTTGGTTCCAACCCAGACTGCTCCAATGAGATTTGAAGAGCTTGCTATTATCACTGCTCTAACAAAAAAGAAGTTTCTCTTTTTCCAGTACGTATGCATAGTCGTTAGTATCATCACTTGCACCATACTTACTTACACCTAAAAGAGCTCCGGAAAAACGCTTGAAGTTTGCTACAGTCATATGTAATACCAAAGTGACAGTTTCATTAGTAGGCTCAGTGAGTCCTTTTATATAGATTTTGTTTATCCTATAACCCTTTTTCTCAAATGTTTTTCTTCTAACAATTTAGCAAAGCTTACAACAACAAATTACAAATCTTACACAATCTGTACAAAACGCTACTAGTGAATCAGAACGTTATCAGAGAGAATTTAAACAAGCCAGTTCACGAGTTCAACAACTTAGTCGTCAATTACAAGAAACACAGTCTAACTGTGATTCAATTGCACGTCAACGGGATAATTTAAGAGATCAAGTGGATCAGGTAATTCAGTTATTATAAATTATTATGCTGAACTGCTGCATAATTTTGAACTGAATAGGCTGGAGTTTAGACAGAATTACAGTCTACTGACATCTGTTAGTTGTTGAATGTCAAGTTTTTGGAGTAGTTCTGATCCTATTTGAAAGTTTCCAGAAAGCTATAATCAATAATAAACTTACTTAGTATTCTTTACTTCTGACGAAATTGTCTTATACAAAAGTGGAACAACCATGTCTGCTCAAGATAGTCCAATTTCACGTAGAGGTTAATCAATCTCAGCCAATAAAACAGAGTATTGGATCATAAAAAATTTATGGGAACAACACTCACTGGAGTCCAAGTACATACAGCTAACAAGTCCCAAATAGGACGAAACACATCCTGGATTCCGATGCTAGTCACCGGGAGGACATCAACATAATGAGGATCCATACAGGAGCCTATCTGACAACAGAGGTTGAGCAACTTGACCTAGTGTAAAGACTGGAGATAACAAGTATCAAAAATAACAAAAACATGTCATATCACCTTTCTATTCTCGGTAGATAATAATTGCTGTGGTGCTGACGAAACATGTGAAGAGGAGATAAGATGGGAGATTTGAGACAATAAATCAGAATTACTAAGGCTACCTTACTCAGTAGTTACTCTCGTAAATTAACCAATAGATTTATAAGAAATTGTAAGAAAAATATAAGGAATAATGTAAGATAGTTATTATTTTAACAGTAGTAATAGTGGTACCCTAAAGAGAGAACTGGAAACCTCGGCGTCGTTATAGTACGCGGAAGATACCCCAGAAACACTACTTATGATTCTCAATAAGGCTGGCTTAATGGCAGTTGTTAAGCCTATAAACTGAATTCGAAACAAGCCTTGTAAGCTAAATGACGCTAACGCGTCAATTATGCAAAATAATTTAGTTTACCAAATTTTTTGTAGTGCTTACAATTTAAAATAATAGTCTGCATTGGTGAGCAATGTTAAGTGTGACCTTAAAGGCCACTATGGCAACTGCTGAAATAACCAATCACATCCTCGACTACCTTTCCAGACGAAATTCTGACATTTGATTGGATAATTTAGCAGTTGATAGGGCGGCCTTTAAAGCCAGTGAATTTTAAAGGCCATCCTAGCAACAACTGAAATAACTCATCAAACTACTATATTTTTTATGAAAATCAGCCTTTCCAGCCGAAATAAAGAAATCTAATTTGTTATTTTAACCGTTGCTAGGGTGGTCTATAAAGTTGCTAGTATCTGTGACCCAGAATCAATTAGTCTGACCCAGCATAAAATCTTAGTTAAATGAAGATTGATAGAATCTAAGTGAAGAACCTAGAGAAACGTTCGCCTATAGTTTTGCATGCAGTCACACATAACAGAATGGTCAGAGTGACAATCATCATAAGAAAATTAGTTGAGTGCGGATGCAAAGAGGTCGATAACGGAATTTTTGTTTATCAATTCAACGCAAAATACATGTAATACGATTGACTCAATATCTGCTCCAAGTACATGGAAAATCCTACTATATCACAAGGGAGGAGATAGAATTAGGAACAAAATAAACTGTCCCAGAGTTGTGGAGTTACCTTCATATGACTATGGATCATTAATTGTGTCTGATTCGTAATCCAGCGTATAATATCGTTTCACTACGCGATATGTCTAATGAACAAACTAAAATGGAATAATCGGGTGAAATAGTTATAACTTGACCTTGAAATGGAAGCAGTCAATCCGTTATGATACGGATGTTGTCAAGTAACCAATAAGTATAGAACATGGCTTTTATTTCTGCTCTAGTTTTTTGCGCTGGATTCTTTTGCATAGCTAAACGTCTCTACATTAGTTCGCTTTATACATGCATAACAGTGTTGTTGCAAGATAGCTGACAAAAAATCTTCTGCTATTTTGCACTCAATCGACTGATTTTTATGAGATAGGTAGGTAATGTTCCATAATGAAATTCAATCTGCAGGGAGCACTTTCCGACATGGGCTTGGTAACTGTGGGTATTAATCAGCGATGCGTATCAACAAATATGAGGGAATAGGTGTTCCTATTTTTTCTTGACGGATTTGTCTTTGATGTTACTTTTGGTCTGTTTATTAGAACTTACAGTCATGATTAACTCATGTGCTGCATATTACACGTTGAGGATTTGGCTTCCGGCCTTCAATCGACACATAAATTTTCACTTGATTTTGCATAGTTTACTTATTAAATGACATCAGTTGATAAAGCCATTGAAAACCTGGTGAACTGCAAAACTGTTTTGCTCTAATGTGAGTCTACTTACTCAGTGGTGCCCACCCACGACCCTAACAGATGTCGAACCCAGGAGCTTCTGGTTTCATAACTAGTACCATCGAGATACTGAGTTTGATCCCTGTGGTGTCGCAAATCCGCATTTCTTAGGAGTCGCATACTAGTACCAGGTTCCCAGAGGTCTTCCAGCTGATGTCAGTCCATCTTAAAAAGTTATTTTAGTTTGCACTGAACACGTTTACTGCTGTAAATATTTCATCTCCTCGAACCTAAATCATGTTTTTAAGAAATACTTTTGGGACATTTTAGGCGGTCGTAGTAATTTTGCCTGATTAAATGAAAAGCGTTTCCTTGTTGAACTTATTCAGGACACAGGTAAGTGAATGATAAAATAAGACTTTGCCTACACCTGGTTAGATCACTTTGTTGTAAGAGGTACTCGGTTATAGTTGACTGAAAACTTGTCTCAGTAAGTCACATTGAAATCTAATTAATGATTGGGTCTCATAGTTCAGCTGTTTGATTGTGACAAATCTGAAGGGTGTTGATTTGAATGATTAGTCTGTGTAGATCTTCTGTGGATATCATTACTCGTATCTGAATACCAAAGTTGAACTGTCACCAATGACTAGCCTAGTTAATATTCTACTTTAACAGTCACTGCTAACCTTTTACGAATTTTATGCTTAGTGCCATGATGTATTTTTCTTGACTTCTGTTTCGATATCGTGATTGGGAATCTAGGACTCATCAGTTGAATGTAACTTCATGAAAGTGGAAAAACAAATCCGATGAACAAGTGTATTTTGTTTACATATGAGTAGTATACAAACGATGTTTGCTTCTATAAAATCTTCCCTTTCAAGCTAATTTTATAACTCTTACAGAGGCTACTGCTGTAAATGTCTAGTATTCCTAGAAATCAGTTTAATAGTTCATCCAAAACCCTATTAATCTTTTCTTGGACCTTTTCTTCCTTACATGATGTTTCGTTACTTAGACATCTTTAGGTTGCAATCAAACAAAGTTAATTAGACTCATCTTTTTGTGCTTATATACTGAAGATCATAACTAAAGCAACACTCGATGCCTTCTACATTGATAGGCCAACATGACACGTGACGACCTGTTCCGTTACGCAGTAATGTCACGTTTCACACTGATGCTAACTAAATGATTGAATGTAACACTAAAATAGTGTCACTTGTCGACAATTTCAACTCAGAATCCATTTGTGTTAGACGGTGCATATTATGAACCCCACAGAAATACGTAAATTAATTTTCTTTATTTTCAACCTTTTACACAGTCTTGTGTTATATTAATCGAATCCTCACTATCATAATGCCTTCTCTGTCTTACTTTTAATTTCTGCACAAACAGTTAAAGCGAAGTATGGGACGTACAACATCAGCCACAGTAGGTAGTATTTTTGGAATGGGTAGTTCAACTGGTGGAATGCGTCCTGCATCAGCTGGTCCAGGAAGCTATGAAAGTGTCCCACTATATGGATCAACTGCAGGAACAACTCATTTATCTAGAGAAATGGATAGATTACACAGGGAATGTGAAACTTTACAAAACCAGTTTAAAATAAGTCAAGAATCAGAACAAGAAGCTCGTAATCAAGTGGAAAAATTACAAAGTGAAGTAAGTAAACTAACAAACGATACTCAACAACTTCAAGAAAAACTGAAAGAAATGGAAACACAAAAAGCTGAACGTGATAATGAATTGGTAGGTTATTTGTAGAGTACTCACAAGTGAACATATTCGTGTATAAATATTTATCTAAAGGATGAATACTTTCACATATGATCCACAAGGAATCAAGCTAGAAAACACTTCTAATGCGTTAGAAACTGTTGTCAAATACACGTGAGACATTGACGTACACTGCTGGTAGTTTAGACTCACTATTACGTCATGTCTATTTTATACTGTATGCGTGATTTTTGTAGTATCGTTTATGATCACTTCATTGGTTCAGGTATATTGGTCTTTCGTCCAACAAGTTTATTGGTTGGTTGGGCTTTTAATAACGTATTTAAGTGCATCACCGTAAAGTATAAAAATGAATTTGTTATTATTATTTGTCCGTTGTGTTCCTATGGAACATAGGGCTTCACTACCACTTCTTCTGCAGTCTTTTGAACCTGGCTGCACGTATGCCCATATGCTTTCATTTCCTCCTCACGTGATCTTCTCCATGTCACCCTCGACTCTGACGCGCAACTCGTCGTTTCTCTTTGGGTTCCAGTCGAGTGCCTGACCTGTCGCATGATGTCCCCAATTTGTCTTCTCAGTGTATGTCCAATCCAACTCAATCCATCTCCACTTTCTCGTGCATATTTGTTGGGCGATAGGTTCTTGGTTAGTTCATTAACAGCCAGAGTTCCTTGTTTCTTATTCTTATTATTCTTGCCGTCTGATCCCTAATATCAAACGTAGGCGGCTGTTGATGTCTGTAGTTTGTTGGAAATGCTTTTCGTGACACGCGAAGTTCCTGAAGCATCACATAAAAGCACTAACTTGACTGAATTAGTGTTGAAAATCCGGATCTTGTTCACACTTTATGCTGAGTGCAGTAGATCTCCACACTGATTATTTCAGATTAGTGAAAGCCTATCTTGCTTTTCCGATCTTGCCTTTGATGTCTTCATCTGAGCCACCGCCTGTAGTTGAAACGATGCCGCCTAGGTAGGTGAAAGAGACTACTTCCTTTAGGTTTCTCCCGTTAATGGTGACTGCAGATTGTTGTTGTTGTTGGTTGAGCATCTTCATCACCTCTGTCTTCTCCACATTCACTTGAAGTGAATGATAAATCCTAAATTACTTGTATACAAATATCAGGATTCACTCTAACGACCATGAACAAGATAAGCGGTTTTATTCATTGTTTCTTTTAATTACACCTTTATAGTTTATAATTGTCTACTCTGTCTGTGCCAACTCATCCATCGTATGATGGTTTTCAGAACTGTGGTATTAAAGGTCGACTAGCATTTTCAAAGTCTTCACTTGTTTAAAATCTGCACCATTTTTAAAACTGAGCTTTAAATGTTCACAGTGATTTACACATTTATATAAAGTATATGTTTTACTATTTGACTTTATACGAGCTAGGGGATATAAGATACCCATTTTATTTCATGATTTACACTTGATAGACTTGGCCGCCAAAAAGTAAAGTAGCCCTCTAGTGTTTAGATCAAGTTGATCTGAATATCGAACACTGCTGATCGATTCCAGTGGGTTACAATTATTCATGTCCTCCAGTAGTATACTTTTCACAGCGTTAAGAGCTAAATTTTTACAAGAAATTAAAAGTATACTGTTCAGAAGAAACGAGAAGTTATGAGGTTAAAAAACAATTATAGAGGAACTTATCCATATATGTCTATATGTCAATAACCATTTGTAAAAAGAGCCTACTGACACTTTAACGAGGTGATCAATATCTGTTTTATCACTGATGTTGTAATCCAACGACTAGAACCAGGTATTCTACTGAAATTAAGACTGAAAAGGTAAAACACTATAACGATAACATTTTTGTTACTTTTCTGAAACTCCCATTGTAAACTGAAACATAATGCATTAGACAAAGAGAAACTCTTTGATAACTTCCACTTTCTATTTCAGGGACTTTCGACACCTATATTGCCCTGGTGTGAGGTTCCTCATAAGTGAGCACTCACGACTCTGACAGAAGTCGAACCCAGGATCTTCGGGTTTCGCAGTGTGCAAGTTAGCATATTACCTTTATCCAGTGCCATCACTGGGTATTTGTCTTTATTTTCTAATGAGATATCTTGACTAGTGGGGCAAACTGATTCCCACGTAAGGACAAATACTCAACGATGGTATTGGATGAAGTTCGCAAATTGATAAAAGTAAGAAATGTGGTTCACTGAACTTCTACCCAGTGGCTTACTGGTAACGGCGTCGCTACAAAACCCGGAGGTCCTGGATTCGGTCTCTGGCGGAGTCCTGTGTACACTGAATTAAGAAGTTCTTTGCTGGAACGAAACAGCTATCCAGTGTTCCTAGCTTTCAGTGGTTCTTTAACTGATATCTGTCATTCATCATGTGTTGTGGAAACCATCCAGAAATCTTGATTAACAGTCATAACTTGCTCCTGTTCCAGCGGTGCTTGCCACTCGGTTAGACAGTAATTTATAATACTCCTACCACCTCAAATGACGTGGATCCATAGCCCAGTCGACTGAATTGCTATTCTTACTTAAACCTCTCAATTTAAGCAGAACTTTCGTAACTTATTGTCACTTATACTGTCTAGTCTAAACAACTGCATAAAACACAACATTACATTTATTATTCGGAATCAAACGGGTATCCATCGACGTCACCACCGTGTAGACTAGTAAATATCGATAGGTCGGTTTGTAAACATGCGGATATTTTATCTTGCATCAGCATATCATGACTGATTTATATGTCAAAATAAGAAAAATGGTCAGTTTTCGCTATCATAGCATACTTGATTTAGGAAAGTTAAATATCCATGTAGACCAGTCATAAAGATCCATTGTAAAAATAACTGTAAGTATTGTAGTGGTAGTTAGTTAGTTCATCTTATTATGTACAAACTAACGAACTGGCCACTTTTTACATTCACTTATTTTAATTCTTTCTTTTGTCAATTAAGACTTCGAGCGTCCTGTATTATTATCATTATTTATCCCTTGGGTTCCTAGTGGAACATAAAGCTTCATTAGCATGTCTCCACTCCACTCTGTTCTCTGCAATCCTTTGAACTTGTCGCCAAGACAGTCCAGAAGCTCTTATTTCTTCCTCACACGATCTCCTCCATGTCACCCTCGACTCCGATGCCCAGCTCGTCGTTTCCCATCTGGGTTCCACTCGAGTGTCTGGCCTGACGCGTGATGTCCACAGTCGATCTTCTCAGTGTATGTCCAATCCAATCCATCTCCACTTCCTTCCAGTGCATATTTGTTCAGCGATAGGTTCTTGGTTGGTTCGTTGTCCTGTAGTTTAATGCATTTGTTTGCATACCTTTCAACAAGTTATCTATGTGTCATGGAAATTCAAATTCTTCGATAAATCACCAATCGGTAAACAGTTCTTGTTGATTAACTGTTCTACTGAGTTCACACTGTCTCTTTAATTGGATAGTTTCATCAGTGTTCATAGTCTAGTTTATATTTTGTCAAAAATCTAAGTTATTCTGTAGGACAAGTAAACTGGCAGTGTCAACACAGGAACTTGTATCAGTTAAAATTACAACAGTTTCTATCACACAGATTTCGAACGGTGAGAACTTCAACAATCAGTTGGAAGAGTGAATGTAAGAGGCTGCTAATCGTGTTCCCCCATTTGTCAGCAATACTAATGGTATCGTAGTAAGAAGATGAAGAAACTGAATGCGCCACAATTTTAGCAAAACAGATTGGTCATAAACTCAAAAGAAATGACAAGGATAAAAGGGGGCGATGAGAATTAAGTAATTTTTACTCACGTCTGGAACATTATGGGTGACTGATACCACATCGATGCTAATACTTTAGAAGTTGATGTTCCTTTTGAGTATCTGGAGGAAAAGGTGGACGGGTTGTGCTTGATGACCGAACCATAGATATGTATGTTTGACACCTGTCACACACTGCATTTTTAAGGATGTTAGCGTATGCAGGTTCAATTTCATACTAAAAGAACTTTAAAACAATTAGTTCCCTTGATAAACTTCGACAGCAGCTGCTGTTGGAAGGACTTATTATGCAGCCAGGGTTCCAGTAATCGAAACCACGAAGCCCTTATATTCCCCCAAACCCCTACAGCATGTGAACGATAATGTCACATCCCATTGTATCTACCAATTCAAATGTACGTGTGGTGACACATACATAGGGAGGACTAATAGATCCATGCAAGTAAGGGCCTCGGAACATATTCCAAAGTGGCTTCAGAAGCAAATTAAATCACCTGAACCTATAAATGTTGGTAGCAAACGTCCAAGCTCTTCGATCGCTATACATATCGTTGAGACAGGTCACAAGATTGATGTGACTACTTCCTTTATACCTATCTACAAAACATGTTGGGGAGGGATCCTGAAATTTGTTGAAGCCTTAGCTATTAGGAAGTTCAAACCACCTTTATGTATTCATAAACAATTTGTTGTCACATTAAACCTTCCTTGGTAAATTCAACTATTGAAAAACCAAGTTCGATGTACTATTATTTTTTCGCCCTATTGATTTTCATTGTTATTCGGCCTTTAAGTCAGCCTTCCTACCTGACCCCTTTTTATTTTCTCACCCCTTATCTTCATGAGTTTTTATATAAAAGAACTTTACCACTCATGATGGAAAGCCATACCACCAGGCAGAATGCATATCCTTTACTGAAATCTTTTTCTGACCCTTCAATTTGATAAGGAGAGGATAGCACAATGACAATGCTGATAGCTCTAGGAAAGCATTTTATCATCCTCACGTCTTTATTCTGTTATCAAATGATTTTATTCTAAGATTTCCATCATAGCACAGATTATTCATACTATGACGACAGCTTTTTGTCAATATTACTATCATCTACTTGACGTTTCTGCCAGAGTAAGACTTCAAGCAATAGTTATTTCGATTAGGATGTCTCACTGATTTATTATGATTTCGAATACTACCACTGAGTTTACGAACCAGCTCTTCATTGGGATGTGATTCTGTGAGATACATATGAAGTAATGTACAAATTATTGGTTTTTAACTTCAACTCAGTAAAAGAGTGTTTTGTCATTATTTTGGATTAATTGTTTCCTCATTTGACTAGACAAAAACTCAACGTGAACTTCAAACACAGACAGATGAGGCAAAAGACAAACTGACGCATACACAACAGTTATTAATTGAGAAGACAAATCAGGTATAGTTTATCCAATGTGATTAATCGTTGTTTGCCGCCTATGCATTTAGTTTGCTTATGAAGTTTATTTTTGATTGGTTGTATTCATGGGGTTAAATGTTTGCACTCAGTTGGCAAGACGCCCTGCTCAACTAAGGTTTAATGTTTGTTTGTGGTCATCAGCAGGAGGTGCATTTAACCATGAGGAAAATGGTGTTCTCTCTACGGTTTAATTCCTCGTCAATCAATCCTTAAGTCAGACTCTTCATCACTAAGCTACTCAGGCTACGAGTATCTTTATACAGAACTTGATGAGTTGATCGTTTGTTGGTAACCGATGTGGCTGTCTAGTACCCAGCACTCAGCGCTGATCGAATTCTATCAATCAGGTTGCAATTAAATAGCCTTCCAACAAGTACTTTCATGCTATTGATCGGTCGCTTAATAATGATTATGGTAATGTTTGGTGATAAATTGGTGACAGGAATCTAAGTAAGGAGGAGTACCACGTGATCACTATAGCAAAAGATATTGTACCAAGGTATATTATACAAGCTTTATGCCTAATCACATAATTGCAAAGTATCCGATGGATAATTCATCCTCAGTATAACAAAAATCAGCCCTTGCTGCCGGTTTTTGCCTTGAAGTATTTTATGAATGTTATACTAATAACACTTTCTAATTTCACTTGGTGCTTAGTACGGACTAGCTGATTTTGAAGCAATTCTCATCACTGATTGACATCAGTTTGAAGACAACAAAATGTGGGGACACTGAACATCAGTGACCTTTGAAGTTAGCCAAGTCGGGTGTCAGGACGATGGCCGCACCATATCTCAGATTGACAGACATGATAGTCACTTGATTTCAACTCAATGGCTGAATGATGGCAAGCTCACCGTGAGAACTTCATAGAATACTTAGTGAGCGCTGCAGAGGAATTTCAAACTTGAAAGCAACAGCTGTACACTATCCTTCAGTTTTTAATGGTTCTCCAAATGATGTCATTCCATGACAGGAACTACCTTGAAACATCAAAAATCACTTATTATTTTCATTTCAGAAAAGACAGAACTAGTGAATGGTAATAAGTTAATTTGCTGAACTAAAAAGCAAACAGACTGAAATTTGATTGGCTGACTTCCAGAAGAACTAGGGAATTGTCAGTTAGTTAGTTTTTCATCCAGTAACCATTTCTTGTACATGATCCAATCTTTCAGAAGGTCATCTTGACTGGAACAAATGACTTAATGGTAGAATCTTTCACTTGAATGTTGAGCAGATCAGTTTTCAACTTCTTAGAAATCACATAAATTTTTTTAAAGTTACGAACGTGTCCAGATGATAAGTGCCCACAAATACAAAACCTATATATGTGTGTGTTAGAAGCACAATCAAACCATTGTAGAATTATAGCTGCCTTTGATGTGGCTAGCAGTGGAATCCAAGACGCGCATTTCGACCCATTCAGGACTCGTCAGCTGGACGTACCTGCTGTGTTCTCACTGAAACTTGAAACTCATAGAACAAAACGCAAGTCTTGAATCCCACTGCTGGCGACAACCAAGGTTGGTCAAAAAAATAAATATTCGGGCAATGTTGACGCATCCAGATAAGGGCGCATATTCCAACAGAGTTCGACTGATTCGACGTGGTATAACAACGGAAAATTACAAGCATCACCAAGTAACAATTATAGAATTATGTTTCAATATGATTCAACAAATCAGCAAACTTCTTCGATATGAAATTTTACGCACAATAGTATAAAGTACGTCTGCTAATAAGTTGGTTAACAACAGATATTGAAACCTTTCGGATAGTGAATATAATGAGAAAAAATTCCATACGAACTGTGACTGCGAAAGGTAATTGGTCCAGTGAATTTAACGCTTTCGTATTCATCATTGGAACTTCCTAGGCAAATGATGTAAAGTGATGCTAATATCTTTATAACTGGTGACATTCTCACCGGAACATGATTGTTTGCAGCCACAATTACTTAAAAACAGATATTAGCGATTACTTAATCAACAGGACCCAGTTAGGACGTCTTTATTACATGTATTTCACTATAATCGGAGTGTAACTGCAATTAATGAATGAGTAGGAAAAAGTGACTGAAAATCTGAATCCATTGTACTGTTGAATTCTGCATATAGTTTGATGAAACACAAGTATTCTTCTAGAAGTTGAAGGTTCAAGTTTGCTTTTAATTGAGTTTAAATTTCTGTGTAATAAATCGCCATCAACAACAGTTCATTATTCGAAAACTCGAAGTCAAATGAGGAAAATCATCTCTGACAATTTATTCATCTATTGAAACGAGATAAAAAGCGAATCTTTTCTATTAATCGATGAACAAACCATTTAATTTTTATACGATGGAACTGAAATCTAGTCCTTTTTTACACTATGGAATCCACAGATTGATTGTTCATTTCATCCTTTTACCAATATGATTTATAACTTTAGGTATCTTACAGATCCCTACAATTTCACAACTTAATGTTTCTTTTTAAATACATTTAAATTGATGAAATAACTTAATAACTGACAAAATATTATTATTATATCATTTGTCCCTTGGGTTCCTAGCGGAACAAAGGGCTTCAGTAGCACGCCTCCACTCCACTCTCTACTCTGCAATCTCTTGAACCTGGCTCCACGACTCCCCACAACCTCTCATTTCCTCCTCACACCATCTTCTCCATGTCACCCTCACCCCAGACGACCAACTCGTCGTTTCCCATATGGGTTCCACTCGAGTGTCTGGCCTGACGCGTGATGTCCCCAGTCGATCTTCTCAGTGTATACCCAATCCATCTCCACTTCCTTCCAGTGCATATTTGTTCAGCCATAGCTTCTTAGTAGGGTCGTCACCAGACCAGAGTTCCTTGTTGCTTATTCTTATTATTCTGGCCATCTGAGCTTCAGTGTCAGTATCGAGCCAGCGTAGGCGGTAGTTGTTGATGAATATCTGTAGTTTGTTGGAAATGCATTTCATAACACGCCAAGTCTATCAACCATCACATAGAAGCACTGACTTGACTGACGTTGGTGTTGAAAATCCAGATGTTGTTCACGCTTTATGCTGAATGCAGTGCAGTGCAGTAGATCTCCACACTGATTATTTCAGATTAATGAAGGAAGACCTGTCTTGTTGTCTTTGCGATCCTGACTGGTTTTGACGTCCTCGTCTCTGCCGTCGCCTATATTTGAAACAGTGCCTCATAGAAAGGTGAAGGAGGCTACTTCGTTTACGTTTCTGCTGTTGATGCTGATTCATATTTGTTGTTGTTGTTGGTTGGGTATCATCATCACCTCTATCTTATCTACGTTCACTTGAAGTCCCGTCTTCCTTCACTGCCTTGTCTCTTCTGTCAACTTGTTGGATTTTGCCTGTAGATCTTCAAGTTTGTGTGACATTAGACAAAAGCCATCGTTGGTGAAATGGAAATCTTCTAGGATCTTTTTTCGGTCCAGCCAGAGTATCCCCTCTTCGTGCTCCTCACTGTTTACTGCATGATCCAGTGGACCACAATGAGGAATATCATGGGTGATAGTATGTGGTAGCCTTGTTTTACTCCTGTCTTCACTTCAAAGGCATCACTGAGCTTCCCATTATGAATTACTTGGCTTGTGGAAAAATTTGTTCGTCATTCTTACATCTTAAAAATTACATCTACACTAACCGTTTTCCGTTGTATTTTTTTCAAGCTTGAAAACGCTGTGAATCAGTTGAATAATGTTCGACAGTATTGTTCAGAGCTTGAACAACGTGTAGGTGAAATGTCACAACGATTAAATATGGCTGAATCACATGTAAGTATGAAAAATGATTTGATATCTTATGTTTCTAAGTTATTTATATAGAATCAGTTTATTAAGTCAAACACAAACTCAGTAGAATATGTTCACTAAAAATTAATCTATACAGATAAATAAAACAATTTGTTGGGTAGATAAAAATGTTTTTAAAATAAGAAGAAACATTCAGAAAGAGACATACATGAGTGTACTATGATCTCCCTGAGTTGTAACTTGGAATCAATTTTTAAAAGCCACCCTAGGAAACTTCTGAACTAACCAATCAAAATCAAGTTTTAGTTATTCGGTTGGGAAAGTGATAATTCATAGAAAAAAGTATTAGGTTATCTCAACATTTGTTAGGATGCCTTTTATAGTCATTTATTTTAAGAATGGTTTTATGATCACCTTGACAACAACTAAAATCAGGCTTCTTTATTAAAATTTGGTGTTTTTCCAGCATACAACTTAATGAGTTCCTTCACGAGAGCAACTTGTAATAGTAATTGAATGCTATTTTTGATTGTATGATCACAAATGTAATTCATAGTTTCATATAACATAACATTAGTAAACAAACATGCCATATCGATAGAGCACACAACCTTATTTTAAATGTTCATCTTGTCAAGAATACCTATATGTTTAAAATGAGTTTCCTATGAAATAACATGATACAGGATCATTCACCGGCTTCAACCAAAAGTAACTGAAGGCGCAGAATCGTTCTGGACTAATCACATACAGACACCTACAATTATACTTTCAGACAATACTGAATGTGATCGTTTGCCTACTTTTGACTACTTGACAAATTATAACAATCGGTTATTGTTATTCCCCCTTGTTACAAAATATAACAGCGTCTGACAAAAACAGCAGTCTCATCAAAAATACAATAAAATCATATGAATATCTGTGTATACTGTAAATCACTTCTACTTAAATGATATGAACTGAATGACAATACATAACAGAATGGATAAACGTAAATGATTCAATTGTAATTATAACTACATACGCATTTTAAAATGGATTCACCACCAGTATGACTATCTCTATGTTAACGAATTTGATTTTATAACTGTAGAACTTGACCCTAAGTTATTCAACAACAACATTCTTCGTTCATAACTGACCTTTGAATGGGAAACAAAAATAATGGACATTAGGATGTAGGAAAATTGTTATCTGATGAAATTAAATATGACAGTTGCGAGTAAACACAATTTATGTCTCCATTTCTCTGTGCTGAAAACTTCAACAATGCAACAAAATTATCAATCCATACCATAGGTAATGTTAAATGAATCACTGGAAATAAGTGCTTCGCGGTGGATATTGTAAAATAAAGTCAGCAAACTTCATTTTAACTTGACAAAACATACTACTGAACAAATTGAGTAGCTAGAAACTACTCGGGTTTATACGTAAATTTCGCCAGCCAGATCACAATGATATAACAACCGGATGACCTTTTCGCTGGTCTAGAGGTCGAGGTCATCAGTAAAGTACCCAGACAAACTTAGATCATTGTGATCTACTAATCAGCCAGGGTTATTTCTAACTACTCAAGTTTCTGAGTAGCATATTTCACTAGTCCATGAAAAGTTTGTGTCAAACATCACACCTGATTTCGATTGGGTGGTTTCCAATCAAGACCCTTTTGACACCACAGTTGGGCAGTTGAAGAACTATTCAGCTGTGAGAAGTGTCAGTGTGGAGCGTGAAGTTTGTAAATCATGTGCAAATTCATCATCATTGAGAAAATGTGAATCCCAGGATTTCTATCCAGTACCTGATAGTCCCAG
This sequence comes from Heterobilharzia americana, assembly GCA_944470555.2. Classification (NCBI taxonomy): domain Eukaryota; kingdom Metazoa; phylum Platyhelminthes; class Trematoda; order Strigeidida; family Schistosomatidae; genus Heterobilharzia; species Heterobilharzia americana. The sequence goes on along the minus strand of OX104129.1, from coordinate 73,697,840 downwards.
ATTCAATCTTGCCCGTGGTTTTGAGTGTCTACTGTTGAGAGATTATAGAGCAAGATGAAAATCCTGTTCACTTTTCTTACTTTCTTAATGTTCCTCTGGTTTTGGTAGTCTTTAGTAAAAACCTCTGGAAAACATTCAACATAAATAAAAGCCTTGTTGACAAGTAAATGAAGTTTGGAACTAAAGGTAAGGATGACCTACGGTTGAACTATGGGTGAGCGTCCACGACTGAAATCTGTATTTTAAACGATGAAGTGTGATAAGGATAGCATTATTTCTTATTTTATCACTGAAGTTACAGTTTTCTTTGATTATTGTACTTTTCTCTTTGTTTTTTATCATTACCCCCCCTCCTCTCCTTCCAATCAGACTCAATTACAAGCAGATGAATTGAAACGGTGTCATCAACTTGAAGTAGAATGCAATCAGTTACATAGTGAAATGAAGTCTAAGGAGAGTGAAGTAAGTTTTTTTACTGCCATTTTCTTATTCAGTACATCTTCAAGATTTCTAGTAAGACTATCTCACCGCCTTTAGTTGACTAAATTTCGTCTACCATAAAGGAAGAGTATCAGACAGACAATACAACCTGAAACAATGTAGAACCCAGCACATTAGTACATCGTTCCATGTTGTCATACTTCACAGTAGTATACAAAGAACAGGTGGATAGGAGAAGACTGATTTCAAAGTGGACAAATTTGTGTGAGAGGGCAAATAACCTGAAGATAATGGTCAGTGCAAATATCCCACCTTAAAAAGACGTCAAGAGATGAATACGTCTAAGCCACTGTGACCTATTTTCAGGCATTCCACCAAGAGTTCTCTAAAACTGATCCCTATCATCTCTGAGACCCCAGGTAGAGATAGTCTACATATCACAACACGGCTCAGACTAACAATCAAGGACTTTATGGACTAGTGTCATATCGTTTTCGAGCCACCCTAAACCCTCTTCCAATCTAATCTAGCTTCCTCTAACATCGCACGTTGAAGTAAGTGACGTCTCGATATGCACAACAAATGTCCAAGCAATTTTAGACAATGAAGGTTCATAACCGCGTCAATCAACTAACCTGTCTTTCTCAATACGCTTCACTTGATCTTAACATTGCCCACCAAACGCAAGCAGTCCTACAAACAACCCTGTGATCAAAATCATGTAATCGCTTCATTTCTTCTACTTTCAATGGCCATATCGTACACCTATATAATAGGACAGAACGGACTGCTGGGTAGTATACTCATCTTTTGATAGATAGCCGGATATTTCGTTGGCATCACAGATGAGTCCCATAGAATTTCACTACCAATGCTGAGGAGAAAAAATAAAACCTCTATTACTTTCAAAGTAAATTATTTTTTAAGACTGAGTTTAAAATGCAGGATATTTTTGTAGGATTTCTCAGAATAGTGAAACAGCCTTATTGCTTATTAGTATTTTTTGCTAAGTAAATCTATTTGGTCTCATATGCAACATTTTTAATCTAAGTGGCTTATCGAAGACAATAATTTTGTGTATTTGCTTGATTTATTTTATTTTAACAATTTTAATAGAAGTTACTTAGATCGTAGTACTTCTTCAACTGACTGAAGCGCACTATACTGTAACAAGTGACCCTGATTCGATTGTTTGATCTTCTCAGCTTTCAGAAACAAAGTATTTTGCTTTGCTATGTTTGTCAAAACTGCTATGACTCCACTTTACTAATTCAGTTTGATCTCATCACCCTTTCTAACTGAAAGGAGTTGATCTGATATAGAGTATATTCTCAAAGTGCACATCAAACTATATTTGTCCCGTGCTAGCTTTGAGTACGTACATTGCGATAAGCTTGCTACATATTACTAATGGGTTGTAAAAACATAAGGCTGGTTTTTTTTCTCACCCAGTAAGCAAAAAAACAAACATGAGTATCCAAAAATAATCGATGCTATCAACTGAGCATCCGAAATCCAATACTTTATTTTAGTAATCCGTTTTACTACTGATAAACAAATGCAAGTAGTTATATGATGTCATTTTCATATTGTTGATTTTTTACAAATCATTAAGATACAACACCTAAAACTTCAATTAGATCAACTAAATAGAGAATATCAGAATCAAGAAAGAAGAATGGAACAAATGACAATTGAATTAAGTACAGCCCAAGCAAATTCAAGTCAAATGAAACAAGAAATACAAAAATTCAAGGAACTCACGAAAGAGCTTGAAACACAAATTACTTTGACAAGTCAAAAGGTAAAAGAACCAGAAAGGGAAACATTAGATGTTTTACGTGCTGAACTTAAGGATGCTGATACAATTAAACAGAGACTGCAAGAGCAGTTAAATGCGTTACAAGAAGATCTTGGTAATACACGTCAAGAGTTGGATGAAAAATCAAGAGCTTTAGATATGCTTGAAAATACTCATGTAAGTCATTTAATCTAAGCATAGAATTTGAGCACTGTAGTGGGGTGTAACTCCATAGTAGATTAGTATGCTTGACACAGCCCACAGTGATGTGTTATTATCTACCATGTAACTGCATGCTTCATCATACAGACTTACATGATATGGAATTAAGTCACTTACCTTACATGCTGGTTCAGTTTACTCATACACTTGAAAAGTATCACTCATTGCTAGCTGTTTGACAGATATGATATATATGGAGTAGATGGAATTAATTGAAGCAAAGTTTCATCTACTAATAATGGACTAATTATCTGCCTTCCCAGAGTTTTGTATGTCATATTCTCTAGGCTGAATAACTCTTCCTTCTCATCTGAGGTAATAAACACCTCTACTAACTTTGGTGTGTTTAGAGTTAGCTGTTGGTATACTTTCAGTGAGATTTATGCTTTGCTTTATTAACTAATTATTCTCCATAAACTAAATCGTCTGAATTGACTTTCGACGTCAAAGTAATCTTCATATTCAGGAACGATAATGAAGTTAATGGGTAATTGACCTCATAAAAGAATTCACAATAGAGGTCTTTAGATTACTGGACTACTATATGATTCACAAGATACAACTACTGGCTAGTTTTCAATATCATTGCAACCTCCTATTACTTACTCAGTGTTCGTGTGAATTAAATGTTTGTAGCTGTCTGATCACAACCTGCATATCACATCCTTGACTGTCACCTCTGAAGATAATGGAAACTTAAGAAAAAACACTAAGACGAACTGACCTTCGAAGACTTTAATTATGAACGGGGTGAAAGTTAGGACTGATAGCTTTACTTTTGTGTACATCATTCCAACTTCCCTTTGCACATACTAAGGGTTGGTGAAGGGAAAGGGTGTCGGAAACACACCATCCTCGATAGATTTATTTTCAATTCGTAAAGGACATTCAGTGAAGAAATTGTTGTGTTGCTGTGATCATTATTGATAAGTTGTTTGTCCGTTATAATTCTGATAAATCCACTGGTAACTCTTTGGAGCCATCTGGGATAGTTTTTAAACTTGTTTTGAAAGAACATAAATCCAAAAGGAATATACCAAATCCTCATACTTCAGATGATAATGTTTGTCCCTTAGCCTCCTAGAAAACATCCAGTGACTGAAGAATAGGATACTCAAGGCTGATATGAAAAGCATTACTGGAAACAGTTTTTTCAGGATATCAACTGCACAGTCAGTCATCTTAGTAGCTCTAATCTATGTAAATTACCTTCCTCAACATGCTTGGGGGTTCGTACCTCTATACCTCAATTACCTTTCATGTTCCTAGTCATAAATTGTGCTGGATATGCTTTTTCAATCAAACATTTCCCTGAGGAACATAAACTATTCTTCTAAGCAATCAGTACCACAAATTCGTCGAATACGGGGTTTAATGGACACGACTGGAGTTCTCTTTCATTTTTTAGGTTCCGAAACATGGTAATATTTTGTGAGCTATACATTCCATATGACCTTTCTTTAAGCTGATTTCTTTAGTGTTGCATCATTTTTCTTGGTCAACTGTGCATCTTTAAACAGAATTTTCGATTCACTTTGAACTTCAGAAATGAATTTAATTGAAGTGTGATAGTTATTCAGAGTTGATTAAACATAATTTTAATTACAACCATTATGGCAAGTTATTAGAATAGTTTCAGAGTCCCGTTATACCTAAGTAATCTATAAGTCATAGGTTTATGATCTTTCTTTTCCGAACTAAACATGAAACAACCTGTTTGAAGTGAACCTACTAGAGAATCCATTGTCATTAGATCACATTGTCGAAGTTGAAATTAACACACTGAACTGACGTTAGGGAAGCAATTCTTTCAGATATTGTTTAGGTATTTTATAGCCGCAATCAATCCTATCTATATATTATCTGTACAACAAACACAGTCAATGTGAGCGGAACTTTGTGAAAACAGTCAACAGATTCAAAGATATATCGTTGACTATAAAGTATAAAATTGCATTTGTACAACTGTAGAGAATGAAATCGAAAAAGATATATTTAATGAGCTTTCTCTTATAAGCTAATGAGTATTTTCTGGTTATCATCAAAAGTACTCAAGCCAACGCTAGGTATAAATTTAATCTGTTATTTTCATTTTGTAACTTATACTACTTTCAAGTAGTATATGTGGCTACGATAATAGTTTGTTTTACTCATCATATTCGCTGCATTCACTGGTGATCTCATTTAACAAACAACCTTTGGTTTATTGTATCAACTTCAGCTTCGAAATCAGTCTGAAGAAATTGCCAATTTACAAAAGGAGTTAAGTAGTGCGCGTATGCAAATTGAAGAGCTCGGCGGCCCAATTGAACTAGGTTCAAAGTCAAGAGGATCGGTATGTTTCTGTGGGAGGACTATCTTTGCTTGGATTAATTAATTATCTTATTATTTTGCCCAAAAAGTGTGGTGTCATGTGAACTGATAAATGAATTTATAGATGCTGACCTAATTTCGGTATCGTTGGATTTCAGGCAGACAGCTATAAAGTGTTTGAAAACACCAGATATCTGATTCTTTCTTAGTGTCACTGACAGGTAGAATAACGTCAGGGTAAGGAGTTATTACAAAAGTTTTCCGACTTCAAATAAGTGGCTTAAGATTCCAACCTTAGTCACTTTGTGATATAATACACCTCTTATGCAGTAATAACCAGCCGGAAAACATAACAGTGATTTCTCGATACTTACTGAAGCGTTTGTGACGAGTGAATACTGTGTGATAGCCTTACGATAAGTTGCACAACATTAATAGCTAAATAAAATTTACTTCGTCAATGAATAAAATTGCCTTCAGTGATTCAAAGTTTTGTGGATACATAAATGAACCTGCTGGTCATTTATCCAACCTCTTAAACAGTCAAGAATGCGTATCACTGAGGAGTTCCAGAAAAGGATAAATCAGCTGCTTGGTATTTCCCGTCTTTTAGTTAATCATCCACTGGTTATTATCAATCAAGTTATTTAAAATAGCCTTTATTACCAAACAGATTTTCATATACATTGCTAGTGACTGAAGTTCACAGAAAACGTGAACTAGTAGTTTCCGGACATGAGGCCTGGAACTCCACCGACTTGTCCATAACATCTAGATCCTGAATAAACGTCAGTGCCAAATTGACAACTAAAAGTTTTTCTCACTTTGCTATTTGAATCAAAATCAGGTGACTATCTGTTCTTCATCTAACTAGCTGTTCAGTTTGTACTTCTATCACTATCTAAAATGATCATAAGTGGAGACAGTGATTGACTTATTGGCTGCTGACTGAACTATTTCAGACAGTTTTGGTTGGCAGACTACTTTAAGATATTTACGAGAATCCAGGTGTCTCTATCATCTCCAGTCATCACTACTCTTTCACTTCAGAGATGTGCTACCAGACAGTTGAAGTTAATACCTATATTTCTTGGTTTTATGGTACTTAACAATAAGCCACATTATGTAACCTTGAGATAAATGTTTGCCACAGAACTGAATTCCTAGCATGTAATATTCTAGCAAATCCTCTTGCAGTAAAATACTTATTTGCATCTGAATAATGTTTATACTAAGAGTATTAAAACCAGTAGTGTGAAACAGCCAGCTGGTGCTAGATTAGCACCTTTTCTGGAATAGCGAATAAACGGAAAAGTGTGCGTAATTTTGTTAGTTGTTGCTCATTCATACAAAAATCCTCCGGTTGAAGATAAGTATCCTATGGGTAATAATAAAAAGTCTATTTCCATCTACTGTGACAATTTTTCTTCGTCTATTTTGTTAACTTGAAAGAGGATAGGTTGAAAACATTTCAAAAATGCGCTAGAGTATATGAAACGTTTATCGGACACATTTGGAAGATTAAAACAAACTGAAAAGGAATAATTTCATGTGATATATTAGGTTGAAAATATTTAGTAAGTCAAGATCTAGAGCTCAAGATCACCAGAGATAAAAGTCTACATTATTCAGTGTTCATTTGAAAGAAGATATTATCATTAAATTTCGCTTCAAGATGGCATAATGCTGACTTTTTCTATAGTGAAAATTTGTCATCCAAGTAGTCAATATCAATCTTTGATGTATTTATCACACAACTTTATCACTTATTTCCTGGTAAACTGAATACTTATATGGCATCATATTTTTCTGTTATTCTATTTAAAAAAACAGCCTTTGAAAGTGGAAATTGACGCCTTAAAAAGAGAAATAAGTAGACGTGATGATATACTTAACCGTATGGAAAAAGAATGTGTAAGTTTCAGTGAATCAATTGAAAAAAGAGCTTTGAATTTTATCATTCCCTTTAATTGCAAGTTACATGATTAAAATAAGTTAGTGATTTTTTAAAGGACACTAATAACTTTGAGAAATATTTTTTGTAGCAAACAAATAGCGGATTAAAAAACTGAAAATCAAAGTGCTTGAAGCTTTTATCCATAGGCAATAAGCAACATGTTGAATGATGGACATTATTGTCTACAACTCCTATGATCAGGATTTAACCTATCAGTCGATCATATCAGTGTTTCTTCAGTTTCATTTCAAAATGCACTGAAGCCCCCTTTATATTAGTTACTGAATAGAAAAACAAGAATTTCAGAAGCTCACTTTAAGACGATTTAATAAAATTTGGGCACTGAGTTGGGAGTGTTTACATAAAACTGCACAAAGTGATTCAGCACTATGTATTGAGTAGTTTTTTGAGTAAACTTCGTTGCTTTTAATTATAGCAAGGTAATCATACAGCTTTTGAACATTATCTTCATGTTCTAATAACTTTTAATTCTTTAATTATCAATAATAGTTGGATTTTTTAAAATGTCTGTAATGTATTATTTATTATTATTTGTCCCTTGGGTTCCTAATGGAACAAAGGGCTTCAGTAGCACGCCTCCACTCCACTCTGTACTCTGCAATCTCTTGAACCTGGCTCCACGACTCCCCACAACCTCTCATTTCCTCCTCACACCATCTTCTCCATGTCACCCTCACCTCAGACGACCAACTCGTCGTTTCCCATATGGGTTCCACTCGAGTGTCTGGCCTGACGCGTGATGTCCCCAGTCGATCTTCTCAGTGTATACCCAATCCATCTCCACTTCCTTCCAGTGCATATTTGTTCAGCCATAGCTTCTTCGTTGGGTCGTCACCAGGCCAGAGTTCCTTGTTGCTTATTCTTATTATTCTGGCCATCTGAGCTTCAGTGTCAGTATCGAGCCAGCGTAGGCGGTAGTTGTTGATGAATATCTGTAGTTTGTTGGAAATGCATTTCATAACACGCCAAGTCTATCAACCATCACATAGAAGCACTGACTTGACTGACGTTGGTGTTGAAAATCCAGATGTTGTTCACGCTTTATGCTGAATGCAGTGCAGTGCAGTAGATCTCCACACTGATTATTTCAGATTAATGAAGGAAGACCTGTCTTGTTGTCTTTGCGATCCTGACTGGTTTTGACGTCCTCGTCTCTGCCGTCGCCTATATTTGAAACAGTGCCTCATAGAAAGGTGAAGGAGGCTACTTCGTTTACGTTTCTGCTGTTGATGCTGATTCATATTTGTTGTTGTTGTTGTTGTTGTTGTTGTTGGTTGGGTATCATCATCACCTCTATCTTATCTACGTTCACTTGAAGTCCCGTCTTCCTTCACTGCCCTGTCTCTTCTGTCAACTTGTTGGATTTTGCCTGTAGATCTTCAAGTTTGTGTGACATTAGACAAAAGTCATCGTTGGTGAAATGGAAATCTTCTAGGATCTTTTTCGGTCCAGCCAACGTATCCACCCTGTTCGTACTCCTCACTATTTGCTGCATGATCCAGTGGACCGCAATCAGGAATATCATGGGTGATAGTATGTGGTAGCCTTGTTTTACTCTTGTCTTCACTTCAAAGGCATCACTGAGCTTCCCATTGTGAATTACTTGGCATGTAGTGCCCTCATATAGTTTTTGAATGAGGTTGATAAAGGTTTGTGGTATTCAGTCAGTGCATGCTCAGTGATAGCTGAGTTTTTCTCTAGATTACCTATCTTCATAGTATCCATCATTGTATACTTCTTCGTATACTTTTCCTCATTGTCAATCAGTCAGTAAAGCACAGCATAAAACTGTAAAGAAATACAGTAAGATAGATCGTACTGCGATAAAAAAAATCTTAGAAAAGCAGAGCTATCGCTATACGTGCTCTACCACACAACTACCCAACCGGGTAGAACGGAGTAATACTCCTAAAATTAAATGTCATAGAGTGGAGGAAGAACATGATCACTAAATCATTGACCGTACCAAGAAGGTCTAGAATAACACAATAAACTGACATCATTTTGTTTCATCAACATTTATCGTCTGCATATAGTTTTAAATTACGATGGTTATTAAGGCAAAACTATCTAAACACACAACCTCGCCTGGTTAACTAGTTTACTAGTTACTAGCCGGTCCTAAGCCCGGGTAAAGAGGGAAGGTTGGGCATAGGGCTAGCAACCCTACCCCGTAAAACAAATCTAACCGCTAAAGAAACTTCAAAGCACAAACAAAATATAAAAAATGAAAACAAACTTATTCCCCGCTGGAATCGGAGAGGCGAAATGACGCCAGTTGGTGAAAGCCTTCGGGAAGCCAATTGGCCGATGTGTCTTCTCTCGATGAAAGCGAAAGTAAACGTGGGGACATGGAATGTCCGCACGATGTTTGAACCCAGTAAGGCAGCCCAGATTGCAAGGGAGATGAGAAGGTATAACATCGAAGTGCTTGGGATTTGCGAAAGCAGATGGAATGGGAGTGGACTCTCCAAACTGTCAACTGGAGAATCAATAATCTACTCCGGTCACCCAGACGCCAACCACGAGCACACTGAGGGAGTGGCTATCATGATGTCCTCAAGAGCATCGAAGGCTCTCATGCAGTGGGAACCAATCTCCTCCAGGATCATGACAGCAAGATTCAACTCAAAAGGAAGAAAGGTCACAATCATACAATGTTATGCACCTACAAATAATGCAGAGCAAGAGAAAAAGGAGGATTTCTACAGACAACTTCAATCAACACTGGACAAGACGTCAGTTGGCGATATCAAAATTCTGATGGGCGACATGAATGCCAAACTGGGAGGGGACAACACGGGAAGAGAACTAACCATGGGTCGAGAGGCGCTAGGTGAAATGAATGAGAATGGAGAATTGTTTGCAGAATTCTGCGCATTCAACGATTTGGTGATTGGAGGCAGTGTGTTCAGGCACAAAGATATCCACAAAGCGACATGGATTTCACCAGATGGACACACTAAAAATCAAATCGACTTTATCTCAATCTCAAGAAAATGGAGACGCAGTCTACTTAACACAAGGTCAAGAAGAGGAGCAGATGTAGGTTCAGACCACTACTAGTGCAAGGAACCTTCCAAATCAAGTTAAAAGCCTTCAAGGAAGCTGGTGATAGACCTCAATTCAAGTACAACACTCGGAAACTGAAGGATGAAACTACAAAGGAGATCTTCAAGGCAGCCATCAAGACAAAATGGGAGACATCGAGCAACATCCCTGAAGAAACCTGTGTGGAAGAACACTGGAAGTCTTTGAAAGCTATGTGGAAAGAAACCTGCACAACAGTATTAGGAAGGAAGAAGAAAGAAGACAAGGAATGGATCTCGACGGATACCTGGAAGCTGATAGAGGAGAGGAGGATGGTGAAGCAGAAGATAAACCAGTGCAAGGATGCTCAACGACAAGAGGAACTGAGCACAATGTATAAAACACTGGACAAAGAAGTGAAGAAGAGTGCACGCAAAGACAAAAGACACTTCTACGAAACACTGGCAAGTGAAGCAGAACAGGCTGCAGGTAAGAGAGACCTGACGACATTGTATCAAATAACCAGGTTGCTATCAGGGAAGAGACCAACACAGATGAAACCAATAAAAGATGAAGAAGGAAATTTAATTAGAAAGAAGAGAAACAGAGGAAACGATGGGCCGACCACTTCAAGAAGCTCTTGAATCGACCACCACCTGCACTTCGTCCAGAAATACCACCTGCAGCCGCTGAACTACAAGTGAACATTAATCCCCCAACGAAAATGGAAGTCCTGAACGCCATAAAGCTACTGAAATGCGGGAAAGCAGCAGGACCAGATGGAATACCGCCAGAAGCACTGAGAACAGATGCAGAGACAACAGCGGACATGCTCACCACACCACTATTGCAGAAGGTGTGGAAGGAAGAGAAGGTACCTGGCGATTGGAAGAAGGGTTACCTTGTCAAACTGCCGAAGAAGGGAGACCTCAGTGCTTGCAAGAACTGGCGCGGAATCACTCTCCTGTCCACCCCAAGTAAAATATTAAGCCGCATCATCCTGGAGAGGCTTAAAGACGCACTGGATTCAAAACTGCGACCGGAACAGGCAGGCTTCAGGAAGTACAAATCATGTGCAGACCAAATTGCAACGCTTCGTATCATCATAGAACAGAGCATAGAATGGCAATCAGCTCTCTACCTCAACTTCATCGACTTTGAGAAGGCCTTTGACAGCGTCGACCGAGAAGTAATTTGGAAACTGCTTCAATACTACGGAGTACCGCAAACCTTTATCCGCCTCATTCAACAACTATATGAAGATGCCACATGCCAAGTAATCCACAATGGGAAGCTCAGTGATGCCTTTGAAGTGAAGACAGGAGTGAAACAAGGTTGCCTACTATCCCCCATGATATTCCTTATTGTGGTGGACTGGATCATGCAGCAAACAGTAGGCAGCGAGAAGAGGGGGATACACTGGACGACGGAAAAGAACCTAGAAGACTTGGATTTCGCCGATGACTTATGCCTAATGTCACACAAACTTGAAGATCTGCAGGCAAAAACTAACAAGTTGATAGAAGAGGCAGCTAAGACGGGACTTCAGGTGAATATAGAGAAGACAGAAGTGATGAAGATACCGCACCACCACCACCACCAACAACAACAACAACAAACTCCAATCACCGTCAACGGGAGAAACTTGAAGGAAGTAACCTCCTTCACTTATCTAGGAAGCACTGTTTCAACTACAGGCGGGACGGACGAGGACGTCAAAGTCAGAATCGGAAAAGCAAGACAGGCGTTCATTAGCCTGAAACCAGTGTGGAGATCTTCTGCACTCAGCATGCGGAACAAGATACGGATTTTCAACACCAACGTCAAGTCAGTGCTCTTGTATGGCTCAGAGACTTGGCGCGTCACGAAAGGTATTTCCAATAAACTACAGACATTCATCAACAACTGCTTACGCTCGCTGCTGAAGATCAGATGGCCAGAAAGAATAAGCAACAAGGAACTCTGGGAACGAACCAACCAAGAACCTATCACGCAACAAATATGCAGGAAGAAGTGGAGATGGATTGGCCATGCACTGAGAAGGCCGACTGAGGACATCACGCGTCAGGCCCTCGAGTGGAATCCCCATGGGAAGCGACGAGTTGGACGTCCGAGGGTGACATGGAGGAGGTCGTGCGAGGAGGAAATGAGAGGTTGTGGGCTGTCGTGGGACCAGGTTCAAAAGATCTCAGAGAACAGAGGTCACTGGAGGCGTGCTACTGAAGCCCTATGTTCCACTAGGAACCCAAGGGACTAATAATATAATATAAATCTAAACACACACTCCAAGCTATTATGTTATATCAAACACATCAGGTAATTTAAAACTAAGGAGTAAAAAGCATGAAGAAAGTCAATAATCTAAAGTTGTACATCAAAATCATCGACAATTTACACATGAGGTAACAGTAGGCTCAAGAACTGTACACAGGGGAAGGCAGTAGAAAAAATCACTTCGTAATATTCGAAGAAATTATATCCATAAGATTACTTGTGATCAACTCAGTGGGTTGAAATCAGTAAGTGAGTAAAATGAAGAATTTGATAATTAAAGTGAAACAAAATGAAAACATAGTCACCATGGAAGTGACAGACTCATCACACTCCTCCTCTATATGCAAAAGTTCGATTGAAAGTGCTCTATAACATTCGCCTCTGTAAAAAGTAGTAGTCCAGATATGTCCTGCACATTCATTATTTTAGAAGAACTAAAAGTGTCAACTTGATAACCTATATCTATGAAGTGTCTGTTGATTGCACTGGTTAGAAATGTGCTTCATTTCATGCATAAGTTCTTCAATGTATGCTCAATGAACCAAACGGGTGCTATTCTCATAGTTCTATTAAGGTACTTGATGCCAAAAGTGCACATAGATTCATAACTTCAATTAGCCAGTTGGACTGGCTCAGTGAGATTATGGTATCGCATACAGATACAAATTTGGTCTCATGGATCCTTCTTTTTGGTGCTCCTCTGATCTATTGCCGTAAGAAAGTTGAAATGAAGTAGTTATTACCCTTTTACACAAAAGATATCCATCTCTAAATCTTTAACCAGCTTCATGAACTGTCTTGAATAGAAACGCCTGAGCTCAGTAACCAGAGGAACACCAGTTGTTTATCACAAATACGCTGATGACACATTTGCCGTTTGTGATGATATGAAACATGCAACTCACTTGTTTAACAAGCTAAGGGAGGCTCATCCCAACATTAAATTTACAATGTATTATGAGCAGGACAACAAAATCAGTTTTCTGAACCTCAAATTGGAAAAAAGAAGTCATGATACGATTTAAAAAACCATACATAAAGGCGATACACGGACAGTAAAACTCTTTAGCTACCACAGTTTTTCGTCATCTTACCTTCAAGTGTGCACAAGTCAAAATACTTTACAGTATTGCTAGTAACGTCTTTTCTGCAAATAAGTTAAAGAAGGAGCCAAATATAATTGAAAAGTATCCCAGAAAGAGTGTATATCCTAGTGAACAAAAGGTTTTACAGACGATCATTAGGGAAAGTTGCACCTCAGTGGAAGTCTAAAATGGCAACTCAACACTGGTCTACTCAACCACTTAATCTAGTGACACTAGTCTTCATAACAATGCTCATAGTGACCTCTCTGTATTTGGGATTAAAGTATGTAGGAATAAAATATAAATGTTGGTAAAATCATCTCCACATTTGAAGACTATTAACACTGTTATCAATCTTTTAATAACAAATATTTCAGAATAGTTTAGCTATTATAGTCATGCTATATTCTTTCTATAATCTGTAACATCCCTAAATGGAATATGTTGACTCTATTCCTATTTTAAAAAGATTACTGGATCCATTGGCTCTGATTGACAGCCCTATGGAAGCCAGGATTAGATAAATCCACAAAATTCTATTCTTGTCCTTAAAGTAGAAAGTGTAGGACTTGAACTTGTGAAGCAGACATGTTGATCGATTAGTAGTAGGCAAGATGGTTACACAATAATCCTAAGCTCTCACCAAAATCTAGAACACAATACTGAATCGCACCAGTGAACCAATAAGCAAACCTAATGCAGTCGCCATCAGTCAAAACGTTGAGCAGTCAGCAGTCATTTACTGAAGGCATGTACAATCTTGAAGAGACGGACGCTGCCTGGGAGATTCAAGTCTCTATTGGTAGTGCTAGCATCATAAACTTCGCTATCATACCACGATTAACTCATTGTGTAACCAGATCAAGTACACTAATCAGTTTAGGATTGATGACTGATGTAATTGTCGTAGCAGAAAATTTGATTGTAGCCTGTTCATAAAGCAAAAAAAGGTGAATGCTAAACAAAGTGACACAACTTTGCAGAGCAAAACAGGTCCACTTTTCACAAATGAAATGAATTTCTTCAGAGTTGCAGCCTTTCTCTGTTAATTTATGTGAATATATGAAGCAGGACATCCTCTTAACTAACTCCTAATGCTTATCACTGGCTACTATTGAAAATCTAAACCATTTATTTAACAATTATTCCATTTACTCCAACAATGAATATCGAAATTTGACTGATCACTGCAGACACAGAGTTGAATCAAACCAAGATTTAATACATTACTTCAGCTTACTGAGAAACCTCCTGACATTTTAAATACTTATGAACAAAAAATAACTGGAACTAGTCCATTTCTTGAGTATTTTAGTTCCATTTTCTTTGTTCCTCAGAATTTATTTATTTCAGTGAGGTGAGTACATGTTATTAAGTAATTCTGGACAAATTCTTTCTATTGCATGCCACTACTTCTTGCTTAAAGCTTTTAGTAAACAAAAACTGTTCAATTTGCATTAAAAGTTGTATGATAAACAACACTGATTAGTGGAGTTGTTTTATGAGTAGTTCATGATTTTGCTGTATTGAGCATCACCTATTATTATTAGAGGACAATAAGTCATTTAATACAATACCAATAGGCAAATTATCTGTTTGGATACTGCAGTTCACTCTTCATTCAACTAAACATCAAAACTGAATGTTCGTTCACACAAGATAGATACACTACTCACACTAGCTGGAAGACCATTGAAAAATAATTGACTGCATTGGTCTAGTTTGAAATTTTTCACCAGTATACAAACTGAACCTCAAGTGTAAGAAAGCTGTGAACTTTCAAGTCTGTTGGTATAGAAATTTTCAAGTAGCTTTCGGGTTGTAATCTAGGCAAGAAAAACTCAGGATCGGAATGAACTCAGAAACCTTGTGAACTTTCGTACACTAGGCAGTGATCCACACTTTTTGTGTGAAGACCAATGATACTAACTGGCTGTTCACACCTTAATAGTGGGAGCGGACTTCGAACACGTGACCCACTGGTTGAAAGTCAGCTTCATAAACAAACAAGCCACAGCTCCACCACGACAAACTACAATTCTAGGCACCTCTTATTATGGTGTTATCGAATATAATAGGTTGGCAAACTCATTATTCTTGAAACTGAAGAGTCTCATGTTAATCCCAAACTGAGATTCACTACTTTCATATTTTTAACAGCTCTCCAGATAATATTAGTTTGGATGCAAACCCTTCTTGAATTGACCATTTGCCTACGAACAGTCTTCCTGAACAGAAACATTTTTCATTTGTACTAGACATATATCAGTGTCACTTTTCATTAGGAATGGGAGATAGAGCTTGTTTTGTCCAAGTCTATCACTTTATACTGGTTGCTACAGGAATCTGTTTTGTGATACGCATGTGCTTCAATTAAAAGGCCCCCAATTTATTATCATATTCAAGTAAAAAACAACAGAATGGAAATTTATACTGGAAACAAATGCTGCATTATTCTTAAGTCTTAGAAGCATGCTACTAATTGACTCATTGGGATGATTCTGTGCATGCCAGTACTATCTCCCAGAAAAGTTATGCAATGAAGCCTAACTAAATCACTCAAGTTTTTGAATCAATTTCTGCCGCACTTCCATTCATTTTCCCGCTTATTTTCATGTTACATGTATAGCAAGAAAAGCACCTGCATCGAATTGAAGCTATGCAATCACAGCTGCGTCGTTTCGAAGAAGAAACTGCCAACATGAATCAAGTATTAGATGAACAAAGAGTTGGCTTGGAGGAAAGAGATCGTGTTATACGCCAATTACGATCTGATCAAGTGAGTACAGATCTTTTATTCTAGACCATATTTCTAACAGTATCCCTTTTTAAATGGTTAAATTATGAACACCCATGTTATTGAGATCAAAAGACATGTGTTCGAATTTTCAAGATTGCCTCATTTATCTTTGCACTACTTTACTAAAGTAATCCACGAAATTGCCAACTCATAGTCTGAGTGATATAGAGGAATACCAGCTTCTTGATACCGTTTTTAAATATGCTAGGAATGAGTATTTGAAGATTTTTGAGGACATTGATCAAAGCAAATTCACTCATTTCTTCTCAGCTATAAGGAACAGCGACTCAAAATCAATGGCCTTTGGAATAACCTTGAACAAATAATCAGATTCGCCGAGCATTATTAACCCATCATGCTATATATGCAAAGCGTAAATAAAGCAACAGAGTTATTAAAGAAAAATCATTCTTAAAATATTCCATTTTTCAGCTTTACCATTACTTGGATGTTCTTTCAGAGGATATTAGCTATAAATGAACAGAATTTGTAAACCTGGTTTATGCAGATACAGTTGCTGACTCCTAGTTCGTTATACTTAGATGACATTCACATGTGGAAGACCATTGAAGAACATACGTTGATTGCTAAACAAAGATCGAGCAATGTAAGGTAGACAGACAACTCACCAAATGACGCAGATTTCAAACCATGTACCTTCAGCTCAATGGGTCCATCAAATCTGTTAAGGTCAGCATGAATATTGAGTATAGTTGATTTGGAGAATTTATTAGCAGTTCACCAGTTTCACCTAATAACAACACTAACTTAACCCCTAAAGACAAGTCATATATGTATAGCCATCTTGTATCCAAATTTTGCGATGTTTTCTTACTGTTCTACTTTATATAGATATGATACGTTTTTAGAGCTTGGTGATTCTGATTGATTATTCATTTTGAAGTCACAGTTTTCTGTCTCTTGGTGCTCATTTCTCTCCCTCAAGATTTTGTACCTTGTATTATCTCGTTTCCTCTTTGTTCCCCCTTTTTCTTTTCATTTATTTTAATCACTTCTTCCTTCAGTGTTGGGTTTAGTGACAACTGGAATAGATCCACTTTTACTTGAGACTGTGTTTTTTTATGTCAGGTGATGAGTACTTTCAACCATGCACGCTGTTTAAATGGAAGTATCCTACCAATATGCTCTAAGCATTTAAATAGTCTTTGTCTCATTCAATGACTGAAAGAATGAATGATAGAATAAGAAATAGTGACTGTTGTAAATTAGGTCTCGAAGGAGATACATATCTGTCACTGATGAGATGCTCTTTGGTTTAATATACTGCTTGTTTAAAATGTTGACGCCATAAGTTGTGAATTTATCACTAAACCAACTGTCAACTGACCAACCAATGAAACCGCTTAGGCTTACAGAGATTTAATTCTGACTGTGTAGATCTTAACTGTCATAATGACACACAACATTTGTCAGTGCATACACATATGCTGCAACAAATGAAAAACCTAATCCAATTTTATCCTAGAGAAGGATCAAAATTTAAAATAGCAAGTCTGTTAGTGGAATCGAGATCGTGTAGTTCATGTTCCTGTTCACTCTTGTTTTAATGATCATTCTAAACATAATTTATAACCATTTACGATGGATGTATACACGATTTTAATTTTCACATGTTTATTTTAATATGGGTAGGTGTGCGTTATTTTTCGTGCCAAATCTAACATGAAGGTAAGAGATAAAGTTGGTCATCGGTCTTACGAAGGCTATCACGTGACAATCTTGGGTCTTCTGTAAAAAAGAAATTGTGTCAAGCAGTCGGAGGCAATCGGCAGGAAGCTCTGCACCTGGGTTTCGTCCTTATTTGCACTCCTCAGTAAGGGGTGTCTGCTACCTGAAGATAATTTATTTCTCCTCAGAAATTCAAACCGTCGTCATACAATGCTGCCTTCAGAGACATTACTACTGAGAACTTCAACTAGCCCTTGAATTCCTGTTGGATTAGATCAGATATATTGATTGGTGACCAATTTCATGGTGTCTAATCCTGATTGCTGTCAAAATTCGATCGATCGTTTTCTAGCACTGGTTGATTCAAGTTCGGATATCTGAAGGGACATGAATTCACTAAATGTTGTATGTACGCCTTGCCAACAAGTGCGACAAAGATTTAGGGATTCCTGCTGATTGTCTCACGTCATTGGACATCAATCAAACTGCACTGCAATATATAGTCTCGTAACCGGCTGGCCACCTTTTGGAATAATTGAAATAACTCAATTAACACTTACAATCAGATAAGATGGAATTCTCAGATGGAAGCTCAGTGACACAGCTGGGGATAATATAGCAAAAGGAATATTAAAACAATGTAAATATCAAAAGGTTATAAATTTTATATCATTTTTAATCTTTGTAATTAATATTTATACTGACTCGATACTCCTTAAAATCTTATTTAAAAGGAAAGTTAACTAATTGAATATTTTCATATTCAATCATATTTTAGACTCAAGGATCACTGATTGAACTTGAGAAATTGAAAGCTGAACACAGTGTTTGTAAAGATAAAATTGAACAGTTGAACAGACGTATTACCACGTTGAATAAACAAGTTGAAGATCAATCTGATGAAATTTTAGCAATCAAGTAAGTATACATTTCAGTGAATTGTTTTCATTAGTGATAATGATCATAATGAAGCGTAATATTCTTTTGGATTTACATATACTCCTTCCAAACATGGCTAGTTGTTGACCGTTTACGCTAAATGATGAGCAAAGTTTACTCTTTCTCAATGGTGGTAGTCTAAACACTGTGTTCACGCTAGCGTAAATATGTAAATTAAAAACTTTTATTTCTTACTAATTGGTTTCATTTATCAATATTTAATTTTCTGAAAGCTTAACTTTCAGTTTTTAATACCACGTTAATGTAATTTTAGCGGAGGTTTTTTCTCGTTTGCAGGTTTGTAGAAATTGTTTTTGTGTGAGAATAGAGTCATCATTTTGTCTATGTAAACACTTCTGTCTAAGATGACTACATTCACAGTCTTGTCCGTACCTCAAAAGAATAATACTAACTGAACAATAACTTGGTAATATTTTAGAAATGTTAAAAAATGATCAGCCAAAAACCAATGATCTTTACGAACGCATCAAACCAATAGATTCGACAGCTACACGAATTTATGGGTTGCCGAAAAATTCAAAAAATTGGTCTACTCTTTCATTTGATTCTAGACATGTATGAATTTCCTTACGACCTATTTACGAAATAGCTAACCGAAATCTTAAAGCCTATAAGAAGACACAACACTGTCCAATCTCTTCATGATACTCTTGAATTTGTTGGTCGCATGAGAGACATAAATGTATCTCATAAATCTATGATATCACCTGATGTCGAGTCACTTTAGTAAATTTATCATACAAATAGTAACAGGTCTGTACTGTTGTGCAATTTCAAAACAAATCAAAACGCTTTTTAACTAGCTATTAGTTCTTAGTAATACTTTGTTATTTTTGCCACTACTTTTAATTTGTGAACATTGAACAGCAGTAACTTTACATTTTGACTACTATTTCAGATTGGAGTCTCTTACTGCCTCCTTGTGTGAAAAAGAGGCGAATATTGCTTTAATGGAATTAACAGCGCCAAAGAATGCAGCTTCTAATCAAGCTCTTGATAAATTACGCACTGAACGTGATCAATTACAAATACAACAAAAGCAGTTGGTAAGCAATCAGTTGACTTTTGTAATTTTTCTATAGGAATACCTGACTTTAAGATTAATTTATCAAATATTGTCTTTCAAATGTGGAGCGGTGAATAACTTCACCAAACTTAACTATTCATGCTATTAGATTCTCTGACAATTTTGTCATTTCGATCATATTGTCAAAAATTAATATTTACCTAACCTTTACCAGTTCATAATACTTCAAGGTAGCAACTACGACGTGTTGAAGTAAGCCGATAACTTTGACAGAACATAGTACATTTATGAATAGGGTATGTACTGTTAGTAATCTGTCAGTTCATGACATAGTGCGACCATCACCCAATGTCATCCTTGAGTATTTGTTCTCACGTCCACCAGGTTTACACCACTGGTCATGACTTCTCATTGGAACCTTCAGAAATCATCTCTCGAAGCTAGTCATCAGTGAGCACTAGATTCATTTAATTTGGGGGTTTATGGGGATTTATTGATTTCAAGTTTTTATTCATCATGGAGTGGCATGAGTTGGAGGTTCATTGGGAAGTTGAGAGCACTGGACAGATGGTTCGTTTTAGTATGGGGCTCTTGGGCACTGCACACCCATGACGGCCAAAGAATGAACCGAGGACCTTCGGGTTCCGTGACCAGCACGTTACCATTGAGCCATCAGGTCGAAATCCAGTGGTCCATATTTCCAACTTTTGTTCGTTCACGACCTAGCGCGACCATCACCTATTGTCATCGCTGAGCATCTGTCCTCACGTCCACCAAATCTGCCTAGAAATTGAAGGTCCTGGGTTCGATCCCTGAAGTGGTCATGGGTGCGCACCGCTGAGAAGTCCCAAACTAGGACGAAGAAGCAATCCAGTGCTCCTAGGCTTCCAATATTCCTCTAACTGATGTCAGTCCATGATGAATATCAACTTGAGCCTAGAGTTATCATTGGTCACTTAGTTCTCGCACTCAGACCTCCAAATCTGAGTAAATTCTGCATTATTTTAAATTCAACACTTCAAGTTTAGAGGGGAATTATATGAACTAGCAAATGGAGTAGCAATTGGTTTCCCTGTGTTCTCTATTGTTGCAAACCTCTTCATGTTTCATATTAAAACCACGATCTTAGCCAACTGTATTTGACTCAGATATATAGATGATACATTTGTAATTTTAAAAAGATCAACCCTGAGGACGTTTTGGAAATTATTGAATACTCATTCTTCACATATCCAACTCACATGTGAAAATGCAAGTGATGAACCACAATTTTTAACTGTTTGGTTAAAAAGAATGGAAATGAAAATCTGGGTTTATTGATTTATCGTAAACCAATAAACTTAGTACATTCACTCAGTGATGAACATTCACTTGCTAGGAACTTATTTATGAGGGCCACAAGTCTCGTCATGAATGATAACGATAAACAAGTGGGAGTACGAAACATAACATTTGTGTTGCATTCGAATAACTGCCATGAGAATATCATTCAAAAGGCTAAAATCTGTGAGCATAATGGATCCATGAAGAAGATCAAATGATGAGTCCTAGATTCGAAACAGTCCCTTTTATGAATTTTGGTAGAGTAATTAGAAGACGAAGTTTATCGGAACAACATCATGCAGTTGAGGGTGGGAGAACATATGCCTAAATGGCTTCAAAAACAAATGGAGTGTGAAACAGTGGGAGACGACCCTCTTCATATACAGCTAAACATATCATAGAAACAGGTCACAAAATTAATGTTCAAACAGCTTTCAAAGTTTTAGATAGAAACAATTAGGGGTGTATTCTGAGATTTGCGGAAGTCATAGCCATACACAAATTTAAACCACCTTTATGTGTACAAAAATAATTTGTTCTTACACTACACCTACCTTAGTAAACTTTGTTTTCTTACCAAGATTAGGATCAAGTATGTCACTTCCTGTTTATTCTCATCTTTCATAATTTTAATCCCCTATTGCGTTAATTGTTGGATTTGTCTCCCCCTCCCAGTCCTCGGTTTAATATATATTGACTTGACAAGTAAATGTATGATTAGATTGTTCAAAATGTATTGCGCAAATACAACACATTGTTCAGATAAACTTCGTCTTCTAATTAAGCTATCGAGAGTTCTAGATTATCGCAATAGTCCTACGGTTCCGTTCAAGTGTACAATTGAAGATTTACAAAGAATTTTAAGAAAACACAGAGTAAAAGCCTTCTACAAGACAACTAACACTCTCAGGAATGCATTAGTTTACCTAAAAGATAGGATTCCTTTTACTTCTACACAAATTTGTCTACAAATTAGACTATGTCATCGTTGGGGAATTATTCCGCGAAATCCTCATTTATGCTGAAGAACGTGATAGCTACGAAAAATGAACTCCAAATAATCCCGTAGAACTGAAAAACTTACATATCAAATCAGAAAATTCTGTTCATTCCATCTTTTATAGTCATAAAATCGATACTGAAAATGTTAAAATTACTCAAAAGGGATTTTCAAACCATAACGAAAGACGCATAGCTGAGAAATTTCGCACTATGTTGTATCCTAATGCACTCAACAGAAAGAAAGGCCTAACTATCCAACCACCTTGAAGAGTATATCCAAAATAACACGCTGCACACACTGATCATAACAATGATACATATAAAAACAAACTGAATTTTCCATGCAGAGTAATTTCCTCAACTCTTCACACCTACACATGAGTCCACACACACACACACTAATAAGTAGTAACGATGAAATTTATTCCCATATTATTATCATGCATGATGTATCTTTATTTACTACTTAGATATGCGACAACTTGTACAGGTTTTATTCTCTAAAGAAGCGGCTTCCACGAGGTTGTGAAAAGTCAGAAACTTATTTTTCTGCATCATTGGAATTTTATAAATATATTTCCTTTATAATCCATTCACTTAGTGTTCAACTCATTCAATTTCATCAGGTCAAATTTTAATCCTGAAGTATATAAAATATTTTATGTATAAATAAATTAAAAACAAGTTTTTCTAAACTTCTGAAAAAAACAGAACTGACATAAATGTGCTTGATCTGTTCATAACAGATCACTTTTATTGTCAATTTCTTAAGAAAGTGCGTTTGCACCGACATTTACCATCAATAAACCTTTAGTTTTCTGGGGATTTTATTTTTGGGGCAGTATTCATCACGGGCTGACATCAGTAAAGGGACCATAAAGAACCTGTGGGGACCACAGCCACGACCCCGCTAGAGATCGGACTCAGAACCTTCAGATCTCAAGTGGAACGCGTTAACCACCTGGCCATTGGGTTTAAGCAGGAGTTCTGATGAGAAGCCATGACCTGCGGGGTCAACCAGTGGGAAGTGAAGAGGATACCAACTGAATATCTTTGTGGATATTTCCGCTGTATGGCTAAGTGACAGAAGTAGGAAACTGTGGATCACTGAACTCTAACCGAGTGACTGAACAGTTAGTACATTCGATGTGGGATCTGAAGGTCCCGGGTTCGATCCCTGGGGAGGTTTTGGGTGAGTACCTCTGAGAAGTCCCACACTAGGACAAAACGAATATCTAATGATTTCAGGTTTTCAGTGGTTTTCCAACTCACGTTAGGCTGTGGTGAATACTATCCTGAATCATTCAAGTAAACGTAGATTTTGTTTGATTTGATTTTATCCTCTTAATCATTATTGATGTCACCATTATGATTTCTGCTACCTAATTTATTCTATGCTAACACTATCTTCATTTTTTCCTTCAGAGTAATACTCGTGCCATGTTAATGGAAGAGAAAATGTCACATCATTGATCTGATAGTTTCAACGGAATTCCAAACACAATATTGAATAATTGAATTCCAGTTATTTAATTTTTTTTTTTAACTATTCCATAATATGGCAGGTATTTCTGCAAAATCCCAACTGTATGGGACCATCTAATCTAGCACATTGTTATCTCTTTTAACTTTAAAATTCAATTATTACCTGAAATCTTTAACTAAGAGGCGTCAAATTATAACTGACCTAACCATCTCTTTTGAATACATCAAAAATACTCATGTCACTATATTTATCAATAACAAAGAAAATGCTTAATTGAACCATTTAACTTATACTTAACCTTTGTAACAACTTATTTGGTGGTATTTTAAATTATCTTCCCTTTTAATACTGA
This sequence comes from Heterobilharzia americana, assembly GCA_944470555.2. Taxonomy (NCBI): domain Eukaryota; kingdom Metazoa; phylum Platyhelminthes; class Trematoda; order Strigeidida; family Schistosomatidae; genus Heterobilharzia; species Heterobilharzia americana. The sequence continues at coordinate 73,674,057 of OX104129.1, read as the reverse complement.
TTGAAAGAGTGAAACAAAATATTGGAAATCATATACAGGGTTGATTTATGATTTCATTCAGTTTTTTTTAAAATTTGTATGTGCACTTTTCCAGTGTTAGTTGCGATCATTTCTTACAGGCAATCCTACTTCTTCTCTTACTAATTTATTTTCTCTTTATGTACAGACTATATCATTCTTATCCTTAATACTGACTACAAAAACCACTGCACATGTTATATATATATATATATATATATATATATATATATATATATATATATACTGAATTAATTTTGTATACAACGCCTGTGTGAAACACATATGCATTTAAACAAACACGAAATCGTTGAATCCTATATCTAGTTATAATTATTGCGGAATTATTAAATTTACTTGTTTTCATCATTTTGATCATTGTCTCAAGGTCATTTCTCTTCTATATAATGATGCCAATAGTCTATCTTACAATAGCTTTTTAAATAAAAGTGAATATTTTGTTTTTAATTCTCTTTTTTTTTGAATTTAGGCATCACATTTGCCAGTTATTATTAATATTATTTAATGTGTTGATATACTTTCAAATAAACAAATGAATTTGACAACTTTTGTTACCATGACAAAGATTGTTGAATAAATGTGAGTATTCTTTCATAAGTGGTTGGCTATTTTTCTCCCAATAATTTCTGCTTTATTATTTATTGAAATGTTAGGAAAGAAACACAGTTTTTTTTTTAAAGATATCCACTGATTGTTGTTTTCCATAACGCGAAAAATCAGTAAGCAACATTATATTGTTACTTTTTACGGTTATAAATACCTTGACAACCCACATCAACTTCTTGCTTACTGTGTGCTAAGTGAATACATCCTGATGTGACTGGAACTTAGGTGCTGCCGCGATCGTCATATGAAAAGGTGAAAAGACGACTCTAAGACAAAAACAGTGTGAAAACTTTAAGTAACTTAAGACTTCTGATAACTAATTTGTGATAATATATAAAGGAATACACTGATTAACAGAGGTGTAAGAAGTGTTCAGTGATAATGCATGCTAATCAACATTCTCATCCCATTTTTAGCAGATAAGTCGATTCATGTTTATAAGATTTAGAGGCCGTCACAAAAATTACGTATACAAGTAGTGTTACCCTGTACGGGTGAATAATTCTGCAAAACTCAATGACCTAGAGTTCGACGAGAATCAACATTGGTGCTGACTTTTATAGTTTTAATGGGCTTAGTTCCGTTTTAGATTTATTTATTTATTTGATAAATAGCACACGGTGATACAGTTTTATTTACTTGATTTTTTAATGATTATTTTCCCTTGGGTTCCTATGGAACTTAGGGCTTTATTAGCACACCTCCATTCCACTCTGTTCTCTGCAGTCTTTTGAACCTCGCTCCACGACTGCCCAAAACTTTCATTTCTTCCTCACATAATCTCCTCCATATGGTTCTCGCCTCGGACGCCCAACTCGTCGTTTCCCATTTGGGTTCCACTCAAGTACCTGGCCTGGAGCGTGATGTACCCAGTCGGCCTTCTCAGTGTATGCCCAGTCCATCTCCACTTCCTTCTGCATATTTGTTGAGCGATAGGTTCTTGGTTGGGTCGTTACCAGACAGAGTTCCTTGCTGATTATTCTTTCTGGCCATCTGAGCTTCAGTAACGAGCCAGCATAGGCAGTTGTTGATGAATGTCTGTAGTTTGTTGGAAATGCTTTTCATGACACCCCAAATTTCTGAACCATACAGGAATACTGACTTGACTGAATTAGTGTTGAAGATCCGGATCTTGTGCTGAGTGCAGCAGATCTCCACACTGATTATTTCAGATTGGTGAAAGCCTGTCTTGCTTTTCCGATCCTGCCTTCGATGTCCTCATCTGTGCCACTGCCTGTAGTTGAAACGATGCCACCTAGGTAGGTGAAAGAGACTACTTCCTTTAGGTTTCTCCTGTTACTGGTGATTATTTACTTGATAGACGATATTTAGGAATAACTTGTTTTTTCATAGAACGAATAATAAAAACTCGAAACGAACATATGTTGAAAGAGGACGAATATCTTGACCCATAACTGGGTCAAGCAAGCATAGACTTGGAATGTACGTCTTCTGGGGAAGAGGTCTGCTGGAGAGTTTGCCTGCTAATATTCTCACATACTATTTTTCTTGTTTCCCATGTGCTTGGGACAGCCTCAGTTATGAGCTCAGTTAAATAGATCGTGTGAACGAGATTCCTTGTAGTTTGTCTTAAGAGGGATTTAACATCTTAGCTTCAGGGTAACTTTGAGTCCTATTGTTCTGCTTGTGCATGGTAGGTTTTTTGCGATATTTGATTTTCCACTTTAACGATGTCTGCTGTTGTATGTCAGGTGGGGAGCTAGATTTTTCAGGGCCAACGAATATATTACCACTACATATAGAGCCAGCGGTAGAACTAGTAGGCCCCAGCACAATGATTTGAGACCGGTTCGTTTGGGTATTCAAGGCATTTGGGCAATCGGTGGCTGCAGAAAGGTTGTTTTTGGGTGATGTAGGTTATGAGCCTCCTTTACTTTTGTAGGTTTGCGTTGGTTAACAGTCTTTTCTGATACTATCTTAACGTTCCTAAGTTTGGCGATGAGAATGCTGGTGTTACAAGAGCCCATAAACTTGGTAACCGTTTGTTAATTGTAGAAAAGAAATAGAACTGGGCAATAGTATTTCTGGTGTTTTTCCGAAGGCCTGAAGCAACTGCATGGAATATGTAACGCGTTAGCAGCGCTAAAAATTACTTTTTCACGGTATTTATAGACATTCTACCTGAAATACAATTGCCCCCTAGCCAGCTGAAATTTGCTTTTTGGCTTCGGAAGAGATGTAAGTGGTTAAGTTCCCCAGCTTCAGCGTGGCATCAGGCTCGGTCTGGACCTTGTATCCAGTATCTTCGAGGGTCGTGTTAAATATAGTGATCAGTATCTTTAAAGGTGTGACGTCCTGCACACCGCTTTGTTTACAAGAACTGCCTCAACTAAGAGGGTCTTAGAGCGGAGATCGTTCACCTGCAGCTATAAGTCTTGGATTGTTTCTGTGAGTTTGAAAACAGCTGAGGGTTTCTTATTGAAAATCACCAATATAGATTCAACCGTCTGTACAATGCCTCTCACAGCTTTTATCTGTGCATCAACGCTACCTACAGTTGTTTTAATACATAAATAATCCTCAGTCGTTGCGCTTATCATCGGGGTGCTCGTCAAAACATTTGTCAGTTTTTACATTGGTGTTGTGCCCAATTTGCACCGAAATAATTGGTTCTGGAACTCATATTAGTTTCATTCAATAACGAAAGCAGGTTAGGAGTAGTCTTTTGCTACTGTGGATTTAGCCAAGGCTTTTGCGAGCATGTCTGTTTGAATTTCGACCCATGGTTCAATGGTACTTCTCTTCTTTAGGATAAGGCAGAGAACTATGATTATCTGGATATGGTTGGTAACACGGGGAAGATTCGTGTCAGTGACCAGTTTTGAATGCCTGTACAACAGTTCACCGAGGCCACAAAGACGTTTCAAAAGCACAAAGTTAGTAAATTTCGTGCTATGTGAACACTATTGGTCAACAGGAGTGTAAAACGACAGCGGAAAACAGAGTGGCAATATACTGAGAATAGCTGCAAGAATAGAGTGCAAGTTACAAACATACCGCATAAATGTCATGGAGGTTAGTGTTGGTGTACTCATTAGGCCGGTTAAGTTGCCAAATGATAAAAGATTAACCAGAAACTGACTAAATTCAGAGGTTGATTCAGAAGTTTTTTCCACATCTCAGAGAATTTGACGAAAAAGAAGTTTCCAAGTAAACAGGTTCATTGACACGCTATGGGTGAGGTGGAGCAGTTCATAGCATCTGTTGCGTTCGAACTCAGACTCACCACTGGTAATAAAGGTGAATTAGTGCAGCTCATTGAAGAAGAATGTCAGGTTAATTCTGAGTCGTCTTGTAGCATTTCGAGTCAGATCTAAGAGCTCGACAAACTGGTGAGCCCAACGTGATTAAACTCTCTTGAATACTGCAACCAGTCATTAATAACTGTATACGGATATACATATATACTGAGAATTTCTCTGGCTGCTTTGTGTTAGGCATTGACACACTTGTTTATCGTATTTTTCCTGCTCTTGTTCTTAATTTTGTTTTCGCTGTACCAGTACTGATGTCCTTAAACTGTCATGATCAAGACTTTTCGAATTTAGGGTCCGTGGGTGCCATTAATCTTCCTATGCCTTGTTTTAAGTTTAATGACCCGCAATTGTGGTTTGTCGTCTAGAACATTTCTTCATGGCCAATCATATAACTTCACAAAACACAAAGTTCGGATACACAAGCTCTGTTTTGACGGAAGAAGTGGCTGAACAAGTGAGGGAGACACTATTAAAGCTCCACCCAGACAAACCTTATGGTGTTTTGAAGCCGCAGGTGCTGAAAACTACTTCGTTATCTGACCAGAAGGCTGTCGATCAACTACTAAGTAGCATATGCCTCGGTGACAGAACACCTTCACAACTTAAGCGACATATGCGAAGTCTGCTGAAAGGTAGGAACGTAGACAACCGTTTATTCTACCAGCTCTGGCTGCGGAGACTTCCTTCATGCATTCAGCAAATATTAGCTGTCGGAGATGCGGACACTGACACTGACAGGTTGGCTGACATCGCTGACCGTATGTACCAAAGGATGCCTAAACCGGTTGAAAGTATTGCTGAGCCAACGCAAAACGACCGAGTGGCCACTTTAGAGAGGAAGATCGACATACTTACAGGACAACTGACGGCTCTGCAGTCAAACCAAAGGTCACCGAAGTTCTATAGAAGCAGATCCCGTGGTCATGATAAGACCACGAGTACAACTGCGTCTAAAGTAACACCTGTTCGCATCACAAAAAGCTTGGCAGTAAAGTACTTTGTTTTTTGTTACCATGCGATTTTAAAACCTTTTCATTGGGAAACGGAAAGGCCGGCGATCAGTGACGACTGCTGTCGCCGGCGTACAACAACACAGTCGTTTGTTTCGAGTGACGGATAGGAAGACTGGAGCTCAGTTTCTGGTTGACACTGGAGCGGAAGTGAGCGTGATCCCACCCACACCTTCCGAAAAACGCCATCCCAACCCAACTTTGGTACTACAAGCGGCAAATAGATCTGCTATTACTACATATGGGACCAGAATTTTGATCCTAGACATTGGCTTTCATACACCATTCCAGTGGGAATTCGTCATAGCTGACATATCGTCGCCTATCATTGGCATGGATTTCCTTCAACACTACGAACTATTGGTCGACTCTAGTCGCCATAGACTAGTCAGCCGTAATGGTGAATTTTCTATCACCGGTATCGCTACGGAGACAAAAACAATAAACTTAGTCGTAGCTCCAATAAACAACACTTCCGAGTACGATATCCTTCTGCGAGAATTTCCCGAGCTCACTCAAACGGATTACACGAAGTCCTCTCCAAAACATACGGTGACGCACCATATTCTTACAAAAGGTCCTCCAGTCTCATCAAAACCTCGACGCTTAGACCCTAAAAAGCTGCAGATAGCAAAACAGGAATTTGATAAACTTCTAAAGTTGGGAGTTATACGCCCTTCCAAAAGCCCATGGTCATCACCCCTGCATATGGTACCTAAAAAAGCATCAGGGGAAATACGGCCTTGCGGTGATTATCGAGCGTTGAATAAGCGTACGGTCCCTGATAAGTATCCAATTCCTCACATACATGATTTTATGAACTCTATGAAAAAAGTAAATATTTTTCCAAGATTGACCTCGTGCGAGCTTACTATCACATTCCTGTGGAACCCAATGATGTTCCTAAGATGGCCATCACTACCCCTTCGGACTATTCGAATTTATTCGTATGCCGTTTGGTTTGACAAATGCTGCTCAAACATTCCAAAGATTTATAGATCAGGTACTCCATGGCTTACCTTTCGTCAGTGCATACATAGATGACTTAATAGTAGCTAGCACATCTGAAACAGAGCACCTGCAACATCTGAGGACGCTTTTCGAACGACTGCGTGAATATGGCATTACAATCAATCCGCAGAAATGCGAATTTGGCAAGGAATCCCTACAGTTTTTGGGTCACATTGTTAATGCCAACGGTGTTAAACCGGTTCCGCAAGAAGTAGATGCAATTCGAGAATATCCTGTTCCAGACTCGTTTCGAAAGCTGCGAAGATTTCTGGGGTTAATAAACTTCTATCGACGTTTCATACCTAAATGTGCTGAAGTAGCCCAACCGCTGACAGATTTATTGCAAGGACGAGCCAAAGTGTTTCACATGACCCAAGCGGCCCATGATGCTTTTGACAAACTGAAGCTGGCTCTAAGTTCTGAAACTCTTCTCTCTTGTCGTGATTCAGAAGCACCACTAGCCATCATGACAGACGCTTCAAATGTTGCGGTAGGCGCAGTACTACAACAGTTTGTTCACGGTCGGTGGGAACCATTATCTTTCTTCTCGAAACGACTTAGTGCTTCTCAATCGCGATACAGTACATTCGGCAGAGAGCTACTGACGATTTATTTGGCCATCAAGTACTTCAGATATATGCTCGAAGGGTACTCATTTATAGTATTCACCGACCATAAGCCAGTCACAAAAGCAATTGATGCAAAGCATGACAACTACCCAACCTCGCCTGGTTAACTAGTTTACTAGTTACTAGCCGGTCCTAAGCCCGGGTAAAGAGGGAAGGTTGGGCATAGGGCTAGCAACCCTACCCCAGAAAACAAATCTAACCGCTAAAGAAACTTCAAAGCACAAACAAAATATAAAAAATGAAAACAAACTTATTCCCCGCTGGAATCGGAGAGGCGAAATGACGCCAGTTGGTGAAAGCCTGCCTTCGGGAAGCCAATTGGCCGATGTGTCTTCTCTCTCTCTCGATGAAAGCGAAAGTAAACGTGGGGACATGGAATGTCCGCACGATGTTTGAACCCAGTAAGGCAGCCCAGATTGCAAGGGAGATGAGAAGGTATAACATCGAAGTGCTTGGGATTTGCGAAAGCAGATGGAATGGGAGTGGACTCTCCAAACTGTCAACTGGAGAATCAATAATCTACTCCGGTCACCCAGCCGACAACCACGAGCACACTGAGGGAGTGGCTATCATGATGTCCTCAAGAGCATCGAAGGCTCTCATGCAGTGGGAACCAATCTCCTCCAGGATCATGACAGCAAGATTCAACTCAAAAGGAAGAAAGGTCACAATCATACAATGTTATGCACCTACAAATAATGCAGAGCAAGAGAAAAAGGAGGATTTCTACAGACAACTTCAATCAACACTGGACAAGACGTCAGTTGGCGATATCAAAATTCTGATGGGCGACATGAATGCCAAACTGGGAGGGGACAACACGGGAAGAGAACTAACCATGGGTCGAGAGGCGCTAGGTGAAATGAATGAGAATGGAGAATTGTTTGCAGAATTCTGCGCATTCAACGATTTGGTGATTGGAGGGAGGCAGTGTGTTCAGGCACAAAGATATCCACAAAGCGACATGGATTTCACCAGATGGACACACTAAAAATCAAATCGACTTTATCTCAATCTCAAGAAAATGGAGACGCAGTCTACTTAACACAAGGTCAAGAAGAGGAGCAGATGTAGGTTCAGACCACTACCTAGTGCAAGGAACCTTCCAAATCAAGTTAAAAGCCTTCAAGGAAGCTGGTGATAGACCTCAACTCAAGTACAACACTCGGAAACTGAAGGATGAAACTACAAAGGAGATCTTCAAGGCAGCCATCAAGACAAAATGGGAGACATCGAGCAACATCCCTGAAGAAACCTGTGTGGAAGAACACTGGAAGTCTTTGAAAGCTATGTGGAAAGAAACCTGCACAACAGTATTAGGAAGGAAGAAGAAAGAAGACAAGGAATGGATCTCGACGGATACCTGGAAGCTGATAGAGGAGAGGAGGATGGTGAAGCAGAAGATAAACCAGTGCAAGGATGCTCAACGACAAGAGGAACTGAGCACAATGTATAAAAACTACACTGGACAAAGAAGTGAAGAAGAGTGCACGCAAAGACAAAAGACACTTCTACGAAACACTGGCAAGTGAAGCAGAACAGGCTGCAGGTAAGAGAGACCTGACGACATTGTATCAAATAACCAGGTTGCTATCAGGGAAGAGACCAACACAGATGAAACCAATAAAAGATGAAGAAGGAAATTTAATTAGGAAAGAAGAGAAACAGAGGAAACGATGGGCCGACCACTTCAAGAAGCTCTTGAATCGACCACCACCTGCACTTCGTCCACAAATACCACCTGCAGCCGCTGAACTACAAGTGAACATTAATCCCCCAACGAAAATGGAAGTCCTGAACGCCATAAAGCTACTGAAATGCGGGAAAGCAGCAGGACCAGATGGAATACCGCCAGAAGCACTGAGAACAGATGCAGAGACAACAGCGGACATGCTCACACACCACTATTGCAGAAGGTGTGGAAGGAAGAGAAGGTATCTGGCCATTGATTGGAAGAAGGGTTACCTTGTCAAACTGCCGAAGAAGGGAGACCTCAGTGCTTGCAAGAACTGGCGCGGAATCACTCTCCTGTCCACCCCAAGTAAAATATTAAGCCGCATCATCCTAGAGAGGCTTAAAGACGCACTGGATTCAAAACTGCGACCGGAACAGGCAGGCTTCAGGAAGTACAAATCATGTGCAGACCAAATTGCAACGCTTCGTATCATCATAGAACAGAGCATAGAATGGCAATCAGCTCTCTACCTCAACTTCATCGACTTTGAGAAGGCCTTTGACAGCGTCGACCGAGAAGTAATTTGGAAACTGCTTCAATACTACGGAGTACCGCAAACCTTTATCCGCCTCATTCAACAACTATATGAAGATGCCACATGCCAAGTAATCCACAATGGGAAGCTCAGTGATGCCTTTGAAGTGAAGACAGGAGTGAAACAAGGTTGCCTACTATCCCCCATGATATTCCTTATTGTGGTGGACTGGATCATGCAGCAAACAGTGGGGAGCTGTGAGAAGAGGGGGATACACTGGACGACGGAAAAGAACCTAGAAGACTTGGATTTTGCCGATGACCTATGCCTAATGTCACACAAACTTGAAGATCTGCAGGCAAAAACTAACAAGTTGATAGAAGAGGCAGCTAAGACGGGACTTCAGGTGAATATAGAGAAGACAGAAGTGATGAAGATACCGCACCACCACCACCACCAACAACAACAACAACAAACTCCAATCACCATCAACGGGAGAAACTTGAAGGAAGTAACCTCCTTCACTTATCTAGGAAGCACTGTTTCAACTACAGGCGGGACGGACGAGGACGTCAAAGTCAGAATCGGAAAAGCAAGACAGGCGTTCATTAGCCTGAAACCAGTGTGGAGATTTTCTGCACTCAGCATGTGGAACATGATCCGGAATTTCAACACCAACGTCAATCAAGTCAGTGCTTCCGTATGGTTCAGAGACTTGGCGCGTCACGAAAGGTATTTCCAATAAACTACAGACATTCATCAACAACTGCTTACGCTCGCTGCTGAAGATCAGATGGCCAGAAAAAATAAGCAAGAAGGAGCTCTGGGAACGAACCAACCAAGAACCTATCACGCAACAAATATGCAGGAAGAAGTGGAGATGGATTGGCCATGCACTGAGAAGGCCGACGGAGGACATCACGCGTCAGGCCAGTTGCTCGAGTGGAATCCCCATGGGAAGCGACGAGTTGGACGTCCCAGCTGAGGGTGACATGGAGGAGGTCGTGCGAGCAGGAAATGAGAGCTTCTGGGCTGTCGTGGGACCAGGTTTAAAAGATCTCAGAGAACAGAGGTCACTGGAGGCGTGCTACTGAAGCCCTATATTCCACTAGGAACCCAAGGGACTAATAATAAATAATAATAATAATATGACAACTACTCGCCCCGAGAAATTCGACATTTAGAATTTATTTCACAATTCACTCCAGATACAAGGCATATCAAAGGCAGCAAAAATGAGGCAGCTGATGCTTTGTTTCGTATGTACGTAAACGTCTTAGAACGTGACCGTATTGACCTAGCAGAAATGGCAAAGTTTCAGGCCACGGATGAGGACTTGAAACATTTGAAAAACAATGTGAACACCTCATTACGTCTTGAAGAAGCGACAATTAATGACTCTGTATCCATCACCTGTGATGTATCCAATGGTAAACCGCGCCCGTTTGTGCCTTTATCAATGGGACGATTAGTCTTCTCTAAGATGCATGGCATTTCACATCCTCGTATTTGAGCTACAGTGAAGTTAATTACTGACCGATACGTCTGGCCAAAGATGAATCGAGATCTTCAACAGTGGTCCAGAGCTTGTTTGGCGTGCCAGCGATCGGAAGTGCAAAGACATATTCTTTCACCTACCGGAAGATTTTCCGCACCGGATGGTAGATTTGACCATATACACGTTGACATCGTTGGACCACTACCTCCGTGAGTTGGTTTTAGCTACATTTTAATATATGTAGACTGATTCATGAGATGGCCAGTGGCAATACCTCAATAGGATATACCTGCCGAAACAGTAGCGAGAAATATCATCCAACACTGGATTTCTAACTTTGGTGTCCCAAGTGTCATCACCACAGATAGAGGAGCTCAGTTTGAGAGTAGTCTATTTCAACATTTAACTGAACTTCTCGGGATCAAGCGCATACGAACCACTGCGTACCATCCTGCATCCAATGGTATTGTCGAAAGGTTCCATCGACAACTAAAAGCAGCACTGACGACAGTAAAGACTGATGACAAGTGGAGTGAAAAATTATCACTAGTACTCCTTGGTATAGGTTCCAGTGTCAAGCAGGACATTGGCTGCTGTGCTGCTGAGTTAGTTTATGGAACTACTTTAAGATTGCCAGGAGAGTATTTTAGCCCGGCAACAGACGTTCCACCGGACTTGACTAACTATGCACAACAACTACGGCGACATATGAGCACACTTCGACCTCAGCTCTCACGATACCGAGACAACCAAGTTTACGTACCTCAGTGCATCTCAAACTGCACTCACGTTTTTGTCCGACACGACGGCGTACGAAAACCCTTACAGCCCCCGTATGAAGGACCTTTCAAGGTAATTAGTAAATCAGACAAAGTTGTCACGGTCGAACGCTCGGGTAGACGAGAAACGGTCAGCAATGATAGAGTCAAACCAGCGTTTATGGAACCAGATGTCACGGATACCAAGTCTGAACCCGCAGTGAAGCAACCGGAAACACCGGAAACCACCGTCAAAACAGAAACAACGGCATCGGAATCACCCAATAGTAGCGACGGTAGCAGAACCACGAGAGCCGGAAGAAGAGTCCGTTGGCCACGACGTTACTTTCAGACAATTTACATTTCATAAAACCAATTCCCTAGTAGCATGATTATCGTCTTTGCTCATTACCCAGTTAAAAACATGACCACACGATTTTGTCAGACTTTTCCGCATACACAAAACAAAATTTTTTTCCGGGAACCACGGACTTCCAAATCTCTTATTTCTTAACAATGTTCAAGGTAATACGATTTTGGTTGTTAATTTTTTATCTCCGGATATATTATTACTTTGGTAAAGTTATTTTAGTGTTTCGAATGTCATCCACTTCATTTTTATATAAACACTTCCAATCAGTTTTCATCCTGATAATAGATATCCTTAACATTTCTTCTATGTTTTTAATATCTCCAAAATGAATTTACCTTTCTCATAATATTTTATATCGAGCACAGATATTCCCTAATATCTGTATTTTTGGGGAGGGACTTATGTAGCATTTTACTTCACTGTATTGTGCTGGTACATATAACAACTCATTGAACATTTTTTGTATAGTTGTACTGAAAAAGACTTTTCGCTCGCTCGCTGACCAATACAACATCCTGATATATACTTCGCGTTAACTCCTGACATTTACGCTGTCTGACGCAGGTGGATCAGCAGTGTCGGGAATTATAAATAGGCAGTAGTGTACCTGGACACTTATATAAAATTTGGAGTCAGATTTCAGAGCTCCATTGTCTCATCTAAAGCTATTCTAGTTTCAGTATTCTTCATCTGCAATTGTGATCCTGTATGCAATCGTATTCTAGCAACCTGCCTGTAAAATACCATTGGATACCCTCTGTTTTTATTCTGCCTTTAACGCGGATACTACTCAATATAAATGGGCAATATTTTGAGAGTGGACGTAAGCAGGTTTTGAAGGGCGGTAACCTGACTTCTTTGAGGTGAAAGTTACTGACTATGCAGCTCATTAAGATCCTAGACTTGCGGGTCTTTGATGCCACCTGTTCGTAAAGTATGAGGTCCCTTGAATATCTTAGACCGAGGTCACATACACTTTTCAGAACAGGTGGTTTCGTAGGCTGAAGAGGTAGTTGGATGTCTACCGACGGAGCACCGAAACACATCCAACCACATTCGCTAGTACTGAACCGAAGTTTCAGAGCAGTGGAGTATGAGGATATGATGTCAAGCTTCGTTTTGTACTACTACTCGGAAGTGGGATAGATCATCATGGGTGAATGTGCAAGCAACTTCTGGGTCATCCGCAAACAAGAATGGTTTACCGTATGTAAAGCGGCCGCGACTGTCATTGATGTACAAAGTAAAGAGAAGCGGACGTATTACACCATACCAGAGGTGATTGACCTAGGTTTTGAAGTGTGTAGGCCTTCCTCCACTACTTGTTTACGATTACTGAGGAAGTAAAGTGGGAGGCACTTATAAGAATACATAGCGATATGTAAGTCAAAGTCAAAAGTGATCGCGATATACTGATGGGAAATCAAACAAAAATGAACACACGATTTTGCACGCGAACACAAAGTGCAGGAACTAGGCGAAATGACGTTCAGAACCAAAGATAAGCAGCAAATGGATAAGTGATGTTTTTATCATTACCAACTGGATTTTCTCAACATACAAGTCCAGACACACATAGGCTGCCCTTCCTCGGAAGAGGGCTGGCAAATAATTGGAATACACGCATGGGATCACACATAAAAAAGTGGAAGATGGTTGCAAGGGGGAAGCATTTTTTCAGGCTCATCTACTTAGAAGCACATAAGAAAATCTATAGTTGCTAACGTAGGACATTCCGAATTATTTTCCCTCGAATAACAAGATGAAGTCACCTAACAGAACAGAGGGTTTACAGTTAGGACTTAGACAAGAGACGAAGAGAATAAGTGTGATTGCGTATGAAGGTTCCCCCTAGATAGCCAGGATTGTATGAAGGTTATGGCAAAGATGAAAGGTGAACGCGGTTCCTCCACACGAGTGATAGGTTTAAACTTCTGTACTACCAGTTATCTAGCTATTAAGACACCTCGATCTTGTGACGGCCAATTATTTTTCATTGTAACTATACAAAGGCTCGATAAAGTTTACATTACAGATGCTCTTCGTTGTGCTGACGGTTGCTTCAGGCTGTAGGTATGCGGCCAAGTTACCACACCATTCGGAACATCGTAGCGTTACCTTACGTTGCCGCCTCACCACCCCTATTCAGCTAGTCCACGGGTCCCAGTGTACCGACACAGTCCATCAACTTTGCGACTCCTACCTGGTCGAGTTCAATCCTGATCTCATACCTATGGGTATTGTATAATTACGAAATGTTAACGATTCACCCCGGCATCTTTCAATATTATATATGGCGATCCCTCAGCTGGTGAAGCCATTCTTGTTTGTAGCTGCGCACTTATTTTTCAGACCTGTTGCCTCTATTTACTCATGCCATGAACCTCTTTATCAATATGTGACCAGACTTCCTAACTCAGTCTTGCCAAAGTGGCAAGGTGCTCAATGCACCTTGTTATTCTGGCTAGACACTGTGGAAACAATGGTTCTGTACGTCAAAGTCAACTTTCGAGGGCATGGCATCACAGATTTAGTTTCTCAGTTTCTCGCTGTCAGATGATCATGACCACGGTAATCAGCCAGATAAGTTGCGGCACATACGTACTCCTGACCTAAGCAATCCACATGCACTGTTCACATCGGCCTCAAAGTTCTTCAAGGTCTAGACGAACTGCTTCTAAATATCGGGTTAGGTAACTATGCGGAAACTTACGCGCTAACACAAATGACGGAGACCATTGACCAACCAACCTTCGATAATGACTTTACTCGCTAGATGTTTTCTTTTGAAGCGCTTCAACCGCTGCAAAACTAGCCGGCAATTCCTCCCTTCCTTGGAACTGATGTCGTGGTAGCTTCGGTGGTAAATACTGGCGACCTCCTGTAGACCTGTCTCCAACATCTTTTCTGTAGGCGATAAACATACGTGTCTGGATTCAGAAACTATAGGACTGTGTCCCTCTTTCAGGCAGCTGTATTGAGTTGGGAACCCTCGGTCCCGATGCACTGTGACTCAGCCTCTTAGTTCATTAAGCGGCAGAAGTTCACGTCCTCGGTCAAAAGCTTAACCTTACAATGTTAAAAATCCCGAGAGACGTTAGTTCCGTGATACCGACTGCGCCGCGATGTGAAACTATCGAAAACCACGCACTTTCAACTAAGAATGAACGAAGCCGGAGAACTATCTCACTGGTGAGCTTCGGTGGCAACTATGGGTGGTGGAAACGGCCGTTTTTTGTGCTTAAGGGACCTAAAAACGGAAGCTGAGTTTCTCGTTGACACTGGTGCAGAAAAGCATGTTTCTCCCACTACCATGAAAGAAATTTACCATGATTCCTTCTGTGATCTGCAAACAGCTAACAGAAACCTGATCGCGACCTCTGAAAAATGACGTTTTTATCTTAACTTGGGCTAACGCAAACCTGAAAGCCGGGTCTTCCTTCAACCTATTGTTTCTGCACCCGTCATTAGTGTCAAACTGATGAAACATTACAACGTACCTGTGGATCCATCTTCAAGACGACTGACAGATAACAGCTCATTCTACTACCGGAACCACCTAGGTAGGCCCGAGTTTAGATTTAATCAGAAGAAAACACACAGGTGACTTCTATCCGATAGTAGTGAGCAGATATCTGAACTTGCGATGACAGACGCACACTCCACCATACATACCTGGAAGTGCCGTTTATTACAGCATAGCCACAAAACCACATGTGGCTCTCAAAGGACGCCACCTGGCTCCGGAAGATCTGAGGCTGGTGAGGAACCATTTTGATATCATTGTCAAGGCGTTGAACAGTAACGGCTTTGATCCAACTAGTGATCAACGGCAGACTGATGCAAAAGCAACCCCTGACTTCTACTCAGCATCGTACATTCATGGTCCGACTGCTACTTTCTGCAGGATGTAGATACTTTAAGAAGCCAATCTAATCAAAGAGCACAATCAGATACATATGACTGCAGAAGGTGTTCCAACAACAGCTGCAAATACGCCTTTTGAACTATTTGATTTTCAGCTCGTGCCCTTTGGTCCCCATGAAGTAGAACCTGCATTTCAATGCCTTCAGAGTAATTTCCTTCTTGGTTTTGGTTTCTTCCACACATACGCCACTCAGCGTCTGAACGCGAGCACCGCTATAGAAACTCACATTAAACACTTGAACCCGTCATTCGACCAAGTGTTGAAACGTGGCGCCAGAGTGGGCATCAACGGATTTTGAAGGGGATCCCAGTAGCTTGAATTCACATTGATAACAAAGGGATGGATCAGTTGACAGATGAATCTGTGGCTCAGGAACCAACCCTCAGATGAGTCCCAATGACCTACGAGCTTCGTGCACGTTTCTGATGGAAAAACTTGTGTAATCAGGCTTACAAACACCTTGAATCCTGTTTGGCCTTGTCCTGTTCTCCCCAAACAGCTGATGTCTTCGACCCATTTTAAAAAGTACGCTATATGTTTCGGTTCGCCACCGTGCCTTTCGTCGACCTCTTGAACCAGCACACCATTCAAACTCCTCAAGTGACACATAAAATGCATGTTACTGATCGGAACCGAGCTGTGGATACTGTTACAGTCAGTTGTTTGAAACCAGCTAACTGCGGTAGGCGACATTTCTCACAATAGCCAGCCGAAAGGAGGTTTGGTGTCGCCTGGCAATGCAAATGAACGGCCGTTTCCAGCCGAACAAGAACACCTCAAATTGAGCCGGAAGGTCCTCAGAACACCTAAGAACGTACTTAACTGATTGATGCGTAATAACATATCTCCTTTCCTGTCATTCATTCCGACCGACGACTCGTGGTTTACTCAAACCTCATGTCATCATACGCATTAGTCAAAATTTTATGAGGGAAATAAAAACGAACACCAAGGTTTTCCACCGATGTCCTTTTACCTCAGGGTCATCATATTTTCGATTTTCGGTTTTCTAAAATTTTGCTGTGGTATCGTAAATTTCCGATCACTGCTCCAGGTACAATCAGCGCCGAACCCGAAGTCGAAGAAACATGGGAAATATGGTCGACAAACCAATTGATTAACCGCATAATCGAACTGAACGACACCCGTGGAAAGAGTCAAAAGGTTCAGGTACGGCTCTGTGCAAATTCAGGCAGTGGAGAACACACTGGCATTATACTTCCGGCTCGGGGTTTGGTGAGAAAGTGGCAGATACACCCCAAAATCAGTGACTGCGGCCTGCTGAGATGGTCATTGCCGTGGACTCCGATGCTTCGGCGGATGGCTTGGGCTAGAGGCACATGGCCTAGCATCCGCACCTTTATGTACGTTGTCGACTTGTGGTGTGCCTTTCCAGTGCTGTTCCGCAGGCAACTGGTTCAAGTATGTAAGTGTTGTGGCTCGATTCATCGAATATGCAATTGATACCTGGCTGCTCCACGGTACTCCCTCCCGGTCTTTGACTTGTAAGGTGGGTCTTGTCTTGTTACTACTGATTAACAATTGGCCAGCTTTACATAAGACAATGTACATCAGTACCCAACTACCCAGCACCTTACCCGGGTATAAGCTCTGACAACGAAAAGCATTGAAAAGCACATCAAATGGCAGAAAAATAGTCAGACGAACGGTCTAACTGTTAGTCACCAAATAAGACCTTATATTAGGGCAAGAACGTTGGCTTAACTGTCTGTTAATTGCTAACCTAGGGACTTTGAGTTAGTTGCTGCTAACCACAAAAAAGAAGACGCAGAAAATGACGGATGCCAAACTCAGAGGATCAGAACCACGCGACGCCATCGCAGGAGGTCAACCACCAGTTACTTACAAGTTCTAAATGTCTATTTATTCATTTTAGGCCTGGCATCGTTTTTTACCACGAGGGTGGACTACATACCCATGGGTATTCAACAGGCAAGGAGAATCAGTAGTTGATTGCACAAACAGAATTCCCCAAACCCAGAGCTTACAGAGTAGCCTAACCAAGCCCAGCAGGGGCTTTTTAAACACTTCTCAGAGTGTTCCACGTGGCCTGAATTTACAAGGTTCTCTGTGGTCAAACCGGAAATGGTACAGTTAAAGTAGTCATTTTGCGCAATGACAACAGACGTATGTTTCAGGGAGCGATCCCTAAATTATTTCTAAATCTCGAAGGATAAGATCTGACCTCATATAAGCAAGTTGTGTTTTCAGCAGAGACTACTGACTTCATCTGTACGATTTATTTCCCCCATCTTCGTTTTCTTACGGTGTAAAATAATATCGAATATTCCCAAACCACGTTTGAGTTCCCTAATTAGTTTCTGGCGTATGGACGCAGAACCATGGGCCGTATTGGAAGCACATGTTGTCTGACTCTCCTTTCAAGGCTTCTAAACCAAAAAGGGAAGTTCCACGACCTTAGCAACTCCAAGGAATAATGCTAGCCCCTTAAACCCCATTCGTATTCCTGCAACAGCTCGTTCCAGCAAAGATCCTAAATGAAACCAAAGGTTAACAGTGATAACTATGTACGCAACAACTAAAGCCTCTCTCTCTCCCGCTCTCTCTCTCTCCCGCTCTCTCTCTCTCCCGCTCTCTCTCTCTCTCTCTCTTATATATATATATATATATATATATATATATATACATTAATGTTAAGAGAATTAAAACTCAAAATAATTACATTGTATTAAATTTTCACTACAACGTCATGCTTCGTTCACCCGCAATCTAGAGTCAATTCCACGGTGTTTATCACCGGAAAACAGCTGTCAACCATTATGTGACGGTGAACTCATTTCAGTTAATCAACCCGATGCAGGAATTGCTGTCTCAAACGATGCAATTATCTTCTCAACTCTAAAATACTTCCCACTGGTGATTCTCAGTCGTCTGGACCGTTCAAATGCTATTGCTTTTGGCTCTCTTAGGGGGCCACTCACCGAAAAATATCTTTCTTGGTTTTTACATACGCACTTGCGGTATACGGCCAAAGTAGCAGATAAAGTGAAAGAAACTGAGTACCAAGTTCCTGTCGGTTAGCCATCTACTTTGCTCCTTATTCGCCCCTTCATCTACATTGCTTGTAAATTAAATCACTTAACTGTGATAGTACAAAAACCAGATCGTATAACGAGGACTGCAGGCGGACGGAATCTAGTCTGCGCAGAGAAGTTGGGTTCAGCGACACTTTTGCCGTATAAGATCCCCATAGCACCATCGCACCGGGCACAACACTTGTCAAAATCGGTAAGCTCCAGTGGTCGCGGTGACAATAACACGTCCCCAATCATACTGCTGGTGAAAAATGAAACATATGGGGAAGGGCGCTACGCTTGACATCGCCTAAAAGAAAGCGAACCACTCAGCCGTCAACAAAGAGCGAACCTCTGACGACTGTAGCGTTTGTGAAGAATCGGTGTCGGAGGCTCAAATAGTGCAACATCTGTCTCAGATGGGTGCACCGTAACTGTGATAATGGTTTGCCAGGGCAGTATCACAGCTTTATGAGAGAGTACCCATGTAAATGGACGTGATATATGTGCCCGGAGCGCCGGAACTCACCCGCTATCACCACCGGCAAACTGGAAAACATGTTACAGTCAAGCACGCTACAAAGTACGAGCTCCAATAATCTTCCCTCAGAAACTGGTGAAGCTCCATAAGCGTGCAAAAGTGCCATTTCTACAGATAGGAACAAATCGGCTGCCACTCCAAGTAGGGCACCAGAAAAGTCTTTGCCTGTATCGCTGCAACCAAGACGATCCAACGGAACTGAACAACATGAGGAAATAGGTTTCGCTGAGAACGAATGGACGGAAGTGAATAGGGTAAAGGGTAGACCGGGAGCGCCGGCTACTAAGCCCAATATTCCACGCTCATAGAACAAGATAACGGATTCCATCACTTTGTTTAACATCCCTATACCAACAGACTCACTCCTAGAAAAACGAGAGCAGTCTGACAAGGAGAAGTGGATGACTACTCCGGAAGTTGGGAATAGAAACCATCTCAGCCAGCCTATGCCGGCTGTCCTGGTGAATTAAAGCTCCTCGAGACAAGCCACCACCCCTCAGGGTATCACCAATGACGGTGAAACAGTCGAGGAACATACTGCTTCTGTTACGCCGACCAGACATTGCAGGCTCCTACCCCATAAGGGTGAAAGTAGACAAACCTTGGGTCACCAGAGAGGCGGAGAGAAAGTTATCACCTAACGATCTGCGCGAAGCTGCAGCCTTGGTGCTATATGGAATACCTGAACTTTCGGGTGGATCCACAAAATGTGATGATTACCCCCATGATGTCGAGCAGCGGAGGTGTTTGGCGGCAGAAGCGATACTTGGAAATTTGCCCGCCAGCAGCATACGTAGGTTAACAAGACCTACCTGCTCGCAGAGCATTTCCCCACCAAGATTGCTGGCCGTACGCTATGACTGCAAAGCATCACTAACAGAAGCTTTCGCGCCATGGTACCGTGAAAAGACCACATAGGAGGTGCCTTACGATGCTGAGAGAGTAAACCATGAGCCGCCGGGCAAGAAGATATGAAGCAACCTTCGAGAACACTACAGGCAGTACCAGTCAGAAAAGAACTAGCTAGTGAACTACCCGTAGGCACAATACACAATACCGCCACGCCAGCAGCGGGATTCAGGGGCAGACCGAAAAATGGAGGCCTGCCAGCCCGGCAGGGACTGACAGTCAGAATCCGATACGCGGCACGCCAACCTCCAAACAAGTCACCATATCTCAATAAGCCTAGAACGTAGCTCATTGATATGCTTTTATTGCAACGCAAGAGGTCTTAGAGGTAAACTACTGGAGCCAAAAACGATGTGCCATAATCTGCAAGCAGATGTAATTCTCGTCGCGGAGGAATAGCTGTCAGCAGACATCGTGGATGAGGAAATATCTTTGCCCAACATGACCCCGTTCCGGAGGGGCAGACACATCAAACAAGGCGGAAGAATTGCCACGCATGTTAGCACACATCTAAAAGTCACGGAAGCGACTGATTGTGATTTCAGTTTACCCCTAGACCCCTTATGGTGTTGATTCACCATAAACCAAACCAAGTGCCCATTAGGAGTGGTACATAGGCCCCCGTTTGCCCAAGAGAGCATAAGGCACAATTTCTCAGTGCCATTTCAACAACCACTTCGGTAGCCTATGACCAGGGCCATGACCTGGAGACCTTAACACACCGGCGCTCAGCCAGGGATGTGGAGCAAGATGTGGGCATAAATCTTTCGAATGCAAGCCTCGAAACACGTTTATAGCAGCGGGGCTGATAGAGAAGGTTGGGGAAAGCACCAGATGGGGACCGGATGGATAAGGACCGCCACTGGACTATGTTCTAATAGACGATGATCTTTGGGTGGACGATACCTGTGTTCAACCCCCGGCAGGTAAAGGCGACGGCGCATTGGTGAGCCTCTCCTCGATAACCAAGGGGACACTACTTATAGTTGAGCCAGAAGTCCTCCGCTGTTACCAAAATCAAGGCTACCATCCCACGAACAACGAATTCCTGGGGGCTGTATGACCACAAGAATGGCGCTCACTACCGATAGACGAACACTGGATGCATACAAAAGATATTATCTGGAGCCCTTTGATAAGAATGTTCCAGGATTAACCGGACGGCCACCTCTCAGACGGTCTTGGGAAACTCGCGCAACCCAAGGGCAAGGGAAAAAAGAGGGCATTTCATCAGTGGCGTACATCACGCAAAGAATCAGACTTTCGCAGCTACAGGACGTTACGCAACTTATGTAACATAAGAATTCGTAATAACAGATATACACACCAAAAAACCTGGCTAAGTAGTTAAGCTACTATCCAAAAAGTCTGTTTCGGTTTACGTCACAGCGCAAGCCGACGAATGCGGGTTTTAACCCGATCACAGGGCCAGCTGAGGGGCCTTTGAACAGCAGTGAGATGGCGGAACCGTTGAGGAACTGGTTTGACGAGCAACTCGACCCAGTAATACATCCACTATCAACCTTAAGTCACGAAGTCCCAGGACTGTGATACAAAGCTGATGAACGCGAAGATTTCGTCAAACCGAGCGTTTGCGAAACTTTCAGCATTGAGAATAGGAATATCCCTGGGCTGTTATGATATAGGACCGGCGGTCCTAAGCAAGTGTGCCGAACTGCCAAGCATACCCATGCACAGCCTGCTCACCCACTAGCTGGAAGTAAGTGGACTCCTCAGAGAATGGAAATGCGCCATCCTTTCACCAATCTTCAAGGAAAGAGACCGAAAAAGCCCGTGCAATCGTTGACCACTGGTGTTACTTCCCATGTGGTCCAAAGTATTGGAAAGCCTGGTTTCAGATGTCGTTTGGGACCACCTGAAGTGTAACATCGTTCATACCACCCAGCATGGTTTGAGAACCGGGCGGTCATGTGCCACAAACTTGATGACCGCTTGGGATGACTGAACCGCTAGATGGGACAAAAGCAACCAATACGCATCATCCCCTTGGACTTGGCCAAAGCTTACGATAACGTTCCACACTGCCTCATGCTTGATAGTAAAACTTGCAAAAGTGGATATCACTTAACCGCTCTTAGCATGGTTTACAGTGCACCTAGCGGGCAGAGAGTTCTGTGCTACAATAGGCAGAACTCGATCAACCTGTAAGAGTTCAAAAACAGGAGTTTCTCGAGGAGTGATCCCTGGGCCACTCCTATTTTTATTATTCATAAACGACCTCCCCATTGAAATCTCCTCACCTATCCCCCTTTTCGCCGACGACGTCAAAATATGGAGGGCGACAGGTTACGAGAAGGATCCTAGGATACCTCAAAACGACCTGTTACAGCTGGGTTTAAGCTGTAGCCTGGAGACATGCAAGGCGATGTATCCCCGCTCACGGGGGCGATGAAAATCAGCTACGCTCTTAGCAAGCATGCAATCACCAAGGTATCCACAGAGAAGGACCCAGGGCCAAAGTTTGCCGACACACTGGATACTACTGGCATTTGTAAGGGAATGGCAGCAGAGGCAAACTCCATTATGCACTTTCTAAGAAGCCAGCTTGGATTGTCAACCCCAAAATTGTTCCTTAAGGATTTGAAACCCATTAGACCAGACCTAGGGGTGTTCAACACGATAGCTCCTCCACTACTAAAGAGACGCAAATTCTCTCGAGAAGGTGCAAGGAAGAGCAACAAAGTTGGTTGTCGGACTAACAGGCAAGACATATGCGCAAGGCCTCACGCAACTCAACTTGTTCACACTTAGGTATCGAAGAAAACGAGATGATCTGATAACAGCCTACAGGATAGTTCACCTAGTGAACGACCCTGGACAGGACGACCTTGTCGGTCCAAAACCAACAGTCCCGTGAAGGGGTCCCCCCTCTCACGCCCCACCGTAGGGCAATGACGAGAGTGGGATCTAACCTCTTCTCTCACAAGATATGTGCCCTATGGGACGCTCTGCCGAATGGAAGTGGCCACAGCTACATCACTCAGCTCCTTCAAACGATAACTGGATGAATATGTGGGTGCAAATGGCTTACCACGAACATTTGTCAGTAGCGACCTATCACATCCTTCCATCCTTGTACTCTCAAATCCTGCAACAAGATGCATCTCTCCCCCTTATTATTACCAGTTACATTTATCTTTTAATAGGTACCTTTCACTACTCTTTTTCTCACTCCCCCCTCTCACCCTGTTTCTATCACTTCTTAAGTAACGCCTAAGACTTACCTGTAGGTGTCTACAAAAACAGGAACTGTAAACGGTTGATTGATCTTATCAGCAGCTCCTCTGCCCTCCCCCCAAAACAAACCAAACTACAATCTCTAAATAAAATACCTCCAACTAGACAACCACTACCTCCAAAGCTCTAAACAGGAAGACACGGGGACTTCTGCGACCATTGAAGGGGTGCAACCGAACAAAAAGAAGAGAGTCCCAAGACCTAGAAGCG
Source organism: Heterobilharzia americana (assembly GCA_944470555.2). NCBI lineage: Eukaryota > Metazoa > Platyhelminthes > Trematoda > Strigeidida > Schistosomatidae > Heterobilharzia > Heterobilharzia americana. The sequence continues at coordinate 73,650,743 of OX104129.1, read as the reverse complement.
GAAGCTCAAAAACTACAAGTTTCCTCTATTCGCACTATTGATAACGGATCTTGGTATAATTTAAAACTTCTTGTCGACATTTCAATGAGCTTACAAGTGGAGCCTTTCTGAGCTTTAAATTCTTAAATTATGCAGGTAAAGAATGAAATGTCTAGGTTATTGTAAGTCGGCATATGAAATGATATTGGACAAAATCTAGGTGCAGGTTTTAAGAAGTTTGCGCTTCACGTCAGTTGTCTTAGTCTCAGGTACAGTTTTATTTCAGCATACTTTAAAACGTCTCCTTAAAACACAGCCTTATAGCATGTGGTCTAAAAAGGTTTTCTGCAGCAAAAAGAATTAAGTTCATGCCCCAATGATTGATATTGTCTCAGCATACATCTAGCAGAAATCACGTTTTTATCATCGCCTTCAATCTCCATAAAAGTCATCTGATTCAATGTCGGTTTTCCAATTGACATAAGGCTAGATTTTCAGCGTATAAATCATATATCAGGAATGTTTGGACGAACTTTGGAACGTTTGTAATCTTTGGTGCATTTCATGCAATGTGCCAAACATTTTGCCACTTATTTCTATCCAACGTATTCAGAGTGTTTACTGAGTTTGTATCGATGTCAGTTTAGGAGCTTTTACGCTTATAACTTTTTCTGGCCCCTTATCACTGACCGCTCAACACTAGTTCCCAAATGGTTGTTGCCGAAATAGAAGCCTTCACTTAACTGTCTTCCACACCTATAATTAGTGAATCAATATTTCGTGTGTCTCAGGACCTAGGTGTAGAAACAGAGAGTAAATAGGACGAAAAAGACCTGATTACTGGTGACTTAATCTGTAAGCTCTAATTGTGACAATTTGACACTGTGTGTGCTTGAAAGACTCTATTGATGGGGCCTGAACAACTTACGGAGTAAAAGTTATACCTGATTTCTATCCTACTGTGTTCAAGTTCTTACTTCCGAGTGTTCCTAAGATTTGTATGAGAGCTTACCTTAAGCAACCGGTAAAGTAGGTGACCCGAAGTGTTTAAAATGTTACACTTTATTAATAGGTCACCTTTTGAGTTGTCTATATTCCAAGGGGTATATATTCAGTGCTGCCATGATTTCTTCGCATAGTTTGAACCTCAATCCATGAACTGATTTGGTGCAACGCTTCTGGATGAACTATAGATGACTCCTTTTTAACATGGAGGAGAAACCATATGAAACTGTTAAGGATTTGATAGAAGCATCTGTGATCAAACTTTCCAAAGAATGGTTGTTGAGTTACAAGAACCAGATTTTCACGAAATGCATTTTTGTTACATTTAGCTTAAGATTTAACCTGATGCAGAACTAAGACACCAATGTTAACTGCGATTGGCCCGATAAACCGATGATAGTCCGATACTGCTCGCATCATTGCTGTATTTGGCCCGTTGAAAATGTTGACTGCGGGTGATATGACAATCGATAGGATGTAACCTCAAGGTAGCACTAACTTTTAGCACACTTGGGAAACTTCGAAATATGCCTTATGATGCACTTAGAGATGTACAGTATCTTCCTCGAAAAACAGTTCACTCTTGACAATATCATAAATCTCAAAGTGTGCCCAAAAGGTCTTCCTGCAAAGATCCAAAACTACAGGCACTCACGAAAATTACCGTAGTTGTCAAGTTCTTAAGTGCCCCACAAGTTTTTCCCTGAAAATCCCAAGAGTTACGAAGTGCATCTGAGGTGAATACAGATTACTACACATAAGGGTTAGGGTATCCGTAGTTCAAGATTCTACCTTCGGATGTGACTATCGATTAGCCCTTTCGCAAAGGCTTTCATCTGTCCAGCTAAATCCCTTAAATTCACATTCTTGTGCAGACTATTGACATCAACTAAGCGACCCAACATCCTTTCTATTCAGTTAACACGTTCGTTCATAATTGTCAACTGACATTTAGTACAGAAAGCTACATAACTCTGTGCTTGGACATTTGTGGTGCATATAAGTATCATAAGTTAGTCTGATATGAACTTACTGCATCGCGGGTAAATGCGAACAAATTGAAAAGGCCTCACCGGATAAAGATTGGTTGCGAAAGTCAATAAATCTTCTAGTCTGACTGCTTGAAAATTCAGGGACCAGCGATTGGCTTCCGGAAGATTGGCATGTCATTTAAAAAATGAAATGCACTCATTAACCTCGCGCATCTTGGTGCAGTAGACAATAAGATAGACATATTGTGTGGTTAGTGATGTTGACTGGCTGTTCAAACCTCGAAAGGTGGGGCTGGGCTTGAACCCGTAACCTATTGGTTGGAAGTCATCTCCCTAAACCAATGAGCCACACCTACAGATGGCATGCCAAAAGTAAAACTATCTTCCAGAAGCCTAGGCTGATAATCAAATACCATGCCCTATGGAAGTGCCTCGAGAGTTGGATACCATTATCAGCAGCAGTTGGAAATTGGCCGTATAGTATGACGCCTATCGCCCATGACTGCTCAGATTATTACTACCTAAAATTTACTATTTTGTTGATGTTGCTGAAAACGTCGATGACATTATTTGAGATCAGTCAGTGTAAGTATCCTAATTTACTGTAGCATTAGACAGATGAGTAATTTTCCTAAACAAAAACGAGATATTTTATCGAAAGCTTCCCTGTGTAGAAGAAATCGCTGCTTGTAGATCACCCGTTCTTATGAAATATCTTTTAGTCAAATCTTTTAAATTTATATTATACAAACACTTGACAAAGTAACCTAGAAACACTTGCTTATATATTCACATTCGTGTCTCACATTTTCACTTCAATAGAGGCAAAGTTGTTTCAGCCTGTCTTATGGTGTTCAAGTCTTCAGCCCTCAATTTGACCAGTTACTCCTTGCAGTAACTTTCTGCACAAAGGTCTAGTTTCTCCTTAAAGGATTTGATACCACTTAGTCCGGTAAGGAGTTTTAGTAGCTGACCACTCTATGTGAGAAGTGTAGACTCACGCTTAGTTGATTCGGTTTTTAAGTTTTCCCGTAACCTCGGAGATAGTCAATTCTTGAGGAGGAAGAATAAAATATGAATCGTGAAATCACTTTCAGGAATAGAAAATGAAAATATTGGGTCACTTCTTTTCCTATGATAAGACAGATCCTGTGAATATGAATGGTCCTCACAGGATAGTTTAGATAGACCAACCACCAATTTCGTAGCTACTGTTTGAACGTGTTCTAGTGACTTGAATGTAGTATTCGAGATGGGGTCGGACAAACATGCGAAACATACCAACCATCAAAGCAGTTGCAAGCTCTATGAAGAGATTCAGGTACCCGGAACCTTTTCACTGCAGCTTCTAGATGTGAAGACATCTTCAAGTCATGGCCAACAGTTACTTCTAGGTCTTTGTTTTCCTGGACGTTAGTTACTGATGTCCCACGTATCACATATTGATGGCAACTGCTATGAACAGTAAGCATAACTACACACTCCATATAATTAATTCCTAAAGACCAGTATTTGGATCAGTCAACTAGTTCATTTAAGTTTACTTGTAATGCATATCTGTTTGTCTCGTTACGGGTAACCTTCCTTATTTTCATGCCGGTGAACAACAACTTCGGTGACTCAATCACATCTAGAAGTTTGTTGACATGAAAAAGGAGAGGACCCATAATTGTTCCTAGGTGAACACTCGTCGCGCGTTGTCACTTCTTATCCTATTTGCCCTCACTTTACCTCCTATCACATAGAAATTCTTTAATCAAGACCTACAACGTAGTTTCAAACGCAAAACTTGGGATCTTCCTCATTAATCCAACGGAAAGCCTTCACAAAGTCATTGAAAGCAAATTTTACATAAGCTGCTAACCATCCCTCTTTCCCTATGAAAGTAGTTAAATAGGAGAGACCATTTTTGAAAGCATTGTTGTAAGGATTTAAGAAGACTGATTTTCGACATGGCTGGCCACTCTTTCGTTGATCTTTTTGATTACTTTAATAACTCTGCTAGTCAAGCTAACGCGACGACAGTTCGTTCCCAGTTGTTTTTTACCTGCTCTGAATACCAAGCTGACTATAACGTTTTCGCAGTTGCTCGACCCCCGAGTGTGGTAGGGACATGTTGAGTAATTCAACAAGCTGTCTATCAATAATGCCAGCTAAAGAAGACAACACCCTTGGGTGCAAGCCATTATTACTAGGAGATTTTCTAGGTTTAAGGTTGTTCTGCAGTCGAAAGACTTTCTCTCTTATGTACACTAGACCCATTGGTATGGCATTTCTAATTCGAACAATAATAGCTCTATCTACTAGGAAGGGTACATTGAAGTCGTCGAGGAGGTACTTGGGTTCATACAGATTAAACCCAGCCAACTTCTCCAGACCGTTACTTGACGAAAGAGTTAAGACCGCATCCCTACGTTTAGTTCTTTTATTATATGGGAACAACCGTTTGGACGGCCCTGACAGTTAATCACAAGTTTCCTTCCGTGTGTTATTTTGAACCGTGTAACACTTGATTGACATATGTTTTTAACTTACATTCAGCTCTCCCCTCTTTTGGATTACTCTAAGTTCTAGTGTGACATGTGACAACGTGAATCGTTTTGTAGTAACACCAGGTTGTATTTTGTTGGTGTCTGTCCACCTGTAACTGAAGGGAAAACTTAGAGTAAAATGTTTTCTAATTTTCCTGCTAAATCTAGCTCTTACTTTGGTGGTAATAATACCACGTCGTAGAAAAAGAGATCAAGCAAACAACAAGATATGACAACGGTAATATAAAGAGATACATTTGTGTCACTGTCAACGATTCTGACACTTCTTTACAGTTAGGAACTTCATGGGCTGCTTTTATTTTCTAACCTCATCAATTTCAACTTTTTCGAAGCTGATTGTATTTGGGCTTAGATTGCGGGTATGGGTACACGGCGATTCAACATTTCTCAGTCATATCAGTCGATTAAATTGCACTTTCTTCGTTTACAACTAGATGCATTTGTGGTCCACTGCTTCAACCATGGAAGCCAATTAAGCGAAAGCTTTTTTTATTGTTACGAAACATTTATCATGGCTGGTTTCATTGTTGGCGTGGAGTTGGTGACGGGTTCAAACCCCGCTCTATCTACCAAGGTCTGGGCAGTCAGATGGTATCGCCAGCCTTCACACAAAAGATGTGGGTCATTGCCTACTGCACGAACGTGCAGGTCTTTGCTGAGTGCATCTTAATCTCGAATAACATAGAAAAGTGATTCATGTTTTAAGGGATATAAAAAAGAGTCTAGGTGGTAATATCGAGAATGAGAATTTATCAAATGTTATGTATTTTATACTTTTTAAAAGATACACCGATCAAAGGCAAGATAGAATTGCTATTAAAGAGTTTATGTATTAAAATTGAACAAAGTCATACTTTTGAATGATTGCTTTCTATCTTTTCAGGGTTATGTACATGCAAGTGGGGCTAGTAAATTAACCTGTTATCTTGTAATCACTTGACTGTATATAATGTTTTCGGTTTCACGTATTCGGCCACAACCACTTATCACACAGCTTCATCATTTCAAATCTCACTTTAGTCAACCTTTCTTAAATTATGCCAGTACACATGTACTTAGTATTAATGCGTCTAAAACTCGTAAAAATACTTGGAGTTTGAAAACAATCCAGTCGAAACAGGCCTTCTGCTCAAAAAGTTCAACTGGTCCTGAATGCGCATTACCAGCTGTGACCTCATCATCAAGTACTACTGAGCTGTCAAATCAAGATGTGATTGAAGGGAAAATGTATATTGAATTTACTTGCAAGGTAATAAAACTATTGCGATAAAAAAAACCTGACAATCTTTCTTTCTCATTAGAAGTGCGCTACTCGATCCAGTAAATATTTTTCAAAGTTAGCCTATGAAAAGGGGATAGTTATTATCCGTTGTGATGGATGCCAAAGTCTACATTTAATTGCTGATAATCTTGGATGGATTAAGGATAAGCATTGGTTGGTTACTTCACATGTTGAACGTTTCATTTATTGATTAAAGGAAATTAGAAGATTTTGTCAAGGTTGACAAGAAATCTCTTTGCATCGTTTGAAGGGTTAATAATATGAAGAGGAGTTCACTATCGACTCCAACACTGATCAGGTAAGCCTGGATGCATATTTGTGACCGGATTGATGTGAACATTCTTCTATTGCCATTTTCCTAAGCAGTTGTAACTGTGAAAAAAAAGGTGTAAAGTCGTAATTACCAGATATTTCTGGTCATGATCTAAATTTTATTCTGCCATCTTTACTTTCAATATCCAGACCTATAGTCTAATACAACGTTGCTAGGTTACATCTGTAAATCCGTTAATCTTTTCTAAGTTGGGTTTATTATGACTAGTATTAGGCACAGAAAGCCGTAAACACCTAGTTTTCGCGCTTGTTGCCACTCATGAGCATGGTGTATCCTCAACCTTATGTGAAGTCTTACCTTTAAGGTGACTGAAAAAAGTTTTAGTCAACACCGCAGTTTCTAAAATTGGCAAGTGAGTAGTAATCTGAAGACTTGTGGTCCTATATCTCTTTTAATAGAACGTAATGGTATATATGAAGTTAGAAAGGTACTCATCATGCTTGATTTTGTTCTAGGTGACTATCGAACAAGAGACACTATGTGTTCTCAAATGATTTTTCTCAACTGAAATAGTTGTTCGCAGCATGAACCATACGTGATGTTTTTGCGAGGTCATTCTGGATTAGGACACTTGAAATCCATATTAAATTGAATGCCCAGCATCTTGCAATAAGTATTCATTCATTTTCGAAATAAGCTCGGTTCGTAGTCAAAAACCAGTTGCATTTCTGAAGACAATCTGTAAGATCCTGCCTGACAATAACTACTCAGAAAATTCTTCTCGATCATGAAAAAATAAAAAGCATATTTATAATTTTGTGCTATTTTATCGCTTAGATTGTTCATTCCCTATACGAAGACGAATAACCACTTAACCCCTATTTTTATCAACTACATTTCTCATTTTAGAATATGTGAACCAGGTGAACACACCTATTCTACAGCGAAAATGATCTCTCTTTTATCAGTGCATTTTAAATTGTAAGAAAAACGAGTTGACCATGCCTGTTTTTTCATCATTGTACAGAGCAGCAACAAAAACATGTTTATAAATTTTTCTGAAAACTATCTGTTTAATTGGTTTTGCAGTATACATGTTCTTTACAATAAAATACACTCGTTAAGAGCTTACACGGTGTGCCCTAACTGATTATTTCCAAATGTGACTACAACTCTATGTCTGTGTCACCAATAGCGCGATTTACATTTTAATAAACTAAGGGATACCACAAACATTTTTGAAACAAATAGTTCCTCTAGTTTTCAGATTCAGCTTACCGATAGATATCAAACAAAATGCAGGGTCAGGAGCTTCCTGAAGACTGATTTTTGACATGTAACACCAGAGTGTGCATAACAATATCGTATCATTTTACTAATGATTGCTAAACCATCTTGGTGGTTTACCATTTCGTAAAAACAATAATCCATTTTCACTGCAGGATGTAAATGCCCGATATGATCATAGACAAAAGTTACCGGCGAAATCAACGTAGGACCTCGCACACAGATGCATTTGCTCCAGTTGCCACACTTCACGGTAGTATACTATAAGCAGGTGGATATAAAAGAGACTGATATAAAAGTAGACAAAATTGTGTGAGAGAAACAACCTGAAGATAACAGTTAATGCAACTATTCAATATTGCTGACACGATGATTCCACCAAACGTGAACAATGCTACGAAGGCGCCTGTGGTCGAAACACTGCAACTGCCTCATGTCTTCTACTTTGAATGGTCATATCTCATAGCCGTATAACAGGGCATGAGGGACTCCAGCACAGTATACTCGTCCTTTGATAAACAGTTGGAAATCATCCCAGTCGACGTCAGAGATGATGCAAGTTGGCGAATACCAAACGGGCCCCCTGTATCCGAGCTGAGATTTTGTCATCAAACAGCTCACCGAAGCCAATGCAGTTCCTCAAGTAAATGAAGTAGTCAACATATTCCATCATTTTACTCCCTATCATTAAACTGGGAGCACTTGTAGTAGACCAGTTCTAGAGCATCATTTTACATTTGATAGGTGACAGCGAGACGCAAGCCAAACATGCTCAGATTTCCGCTCATGGCATTGAGCAGACGCTGAATTCGGTCAGCGACTACACCTAGCAGGACAATATCGTCTAGATGACCTCCAGGGAGTAGGTCAATCTCTGTGAAGTCAGACGTACATAAGGTTATGCCCATTAGTACTTCAATGACGAAGTTAGGTAAAGATGGATACAGTGAACATCCCTGGCAGACACCTAGATGTCGTCGGTTGTGATGACAACAATCCATAAGCCCTGCGACGGCTCCATCAGTTCCAGTAGAGAACTTTGATTAGCGTCATATACTTGTTTGGGACACCCTTCGCAGTCAGACACTGCCACAATACATCACGATCGACTGAGTGGAATACTGTCTTCAGATCAAGACATATGGCGAGTGTTGGGTACTGGTCGGTAGATATGCCTGTGTTCCAGAACCTATCAAAGGGTGAAAAGATAATCGATGAACCCTCGTTCAGTTGTCTGGCAACCGCCTGCTTTTCTCGAGCTCCAGTTAGGCGTCGGATAACTTTAGACACAATATTAGTCCCTCATGGTTGTCACAAAATCTCACCCATTCTTATAGACTGGGGTGATCAGTGAAGTAGATGAATCTGACGGCACTGCCTCTGATTCTCATACACTACCTGCTAACTCCATCATTTTAATGAGCAGCCTCCGAACTTCACCCTTTAAAACAGGTAGCAAACAGTCAAGTCCTACTGCTGTACATCGGTACAGCTTCAAGGAGAGATGGGGGACCGATATCTAAGTCCCATTCAGGTTTGGGCTGCATAGTGAGTAACTGAAGCGTTGCTGAGGACCAGTTGGACTGCGTTTGATAGTGACTCGCCCGTGTTAGGCGCCTGTTGTGAAACGCTATCAGCATCTCGTTTCCGGTGATGGTTTCACCCACTATAGTCTTATTCTTACCAATATCCCTGATAAGCTCGAATAACTGCCGGGTGTTGCTGAGCGCTGTCTTCTCCATCTCTCCCTTTCATTACTCGTCATGATCGACGTGAAGACGATCAGTTAACTTGCATTCCAGTCGCTTTCATCTTGATTAGAGCCAGTTGAAACCAGTCCTTTCGCACCAATCATTTCGAATGACGTCGCGGAAATCCAATGACGTTTGCTAACCATCGGGCGTAGGTTATCAGTTGTCTTTACCACTGTTTCTATACCAGACTTCATATCACGCCAGGTTTCCTCAGGATGAGAGTTGGCGTTATGTTCAGATAAACGCCCAGTCATCTCTTCCTTAAATAAGTACTTGGCATCTTCATCTTTTAATCTAGCATAGATGGACCGCACTGCCTCCTGCGACCATGAAGGTTCAGGCATATACGAACTCGTACTGGCGCGTAATCGGAGTCTAAACTGATACTCCAGAGTGACAATCCTCCATCGATGGCTTATAGCAATGTGATCTATCTGTATCCATCGTTGGTTTGGAGTCGGTGGACGCCATATGAGACAGTATCTCTCCTTATGCCTAAAGTTAGCGCTAACCAGAAACAAGTGGTTGTCGGAACAAAATTGCATCAAATGATCACTGTTGTCGGTCCATTGTCATGCCATCCCGTATATGGCTCCAAGATGCTTTTCCGATTGCCTGTTTACCTACTTGAGCGTTAAAGTCACCAACCATTATGACTATATCTGGACGTTTTTCTTTCTGTAACAAAGTTAACTTATAGACTTCATCCTTTGTATCCTCTAAACCGCAGTTGGTGGAGATTATGAATAGGCATTGCCTAGTCTCATGACCCTTCCTAGTCCTTACGGACCCAGCCAGTCGAACAGCCCACAGACGAGTGTTCACTGGAAGCTAGTGCAGGAGTGCACTCTCTGTCCTACAGCTCAACGGTACACCTACACCAGCAAGTCCATGACAGCTAGCCATTGCGTGTCCGGAAACACTAAATGTGAATTTTGAAGATTCAGTACAAGTCCTGTATGCGTGTCTCGGAGACACAGCATACATTCTTGGCTACAGATTCCCGTTTTGAGAGCAACAGCGGCTATCCGATTTGGTATACAGTTCGGATGTTGTAAGTTCCTACACGAAATCAATGGCGGGGCTTTAGGAGACTAGGAATGAGGTTTCGAAAACGTTGATCATTGTCAATAGTTGCAGAGTGAGAGGTTGAGTAAGGCTTAAGAGGCCCAATAATAGAATCAGGAGGTGAAGGCAAAGGCGAGGACAGATGAATATATGTTGTGTTTGATTTGGGCCTTGTGAACTACTGAAAGAGTGCCGGCCAACTGATACTTCCCGGCTGCCTACACCGCAGAAGGCGATTTCTTCGTAAAGTATCTGAAAGAGAAACAGATTCGTGTGACCGCAGAGCTCATTTGACATCTGCTTAAGGCCTGTCACATACAGCGTTTGTGGGTTGTTGTTTTGAGGTTGTTCTAACGCCAGATAGATCTGTACCGGTAGACCGTGGGGCATGGTGGTGTTATTTTTTAGATCTACTTTTTTAACCCCCTCCCTTCCGTTGAAAAGGCAACACCAGCGTAGCACTGCTAGTCACCGAAGGGAAACACCCTACTGCTGTCACACCTCATCCAGCTAGCAGGAGTACGACTTCACTCATCATAGTGTAGAAATTTCCACTGCAACGGTAACTGCTTTTTGTCTAACCCCTATCCAACAGACTTCTGGTATGGTAGGACCTAGGGGGAAAAACCGTTTTACCAGCATAGCTCGTTGGGTCATTTTGATACGCAAGCCGGATCACCACGTCAAGATAGCAGATATCGGTTAGGCTATATCCATAGAGGATAGGGGTAGAGACAATAAGCGGTAGGTAATACATGCTGATTACGAAAGACTTATATTCGTAAACGAAAGTCACGAATCTAGATGAAACACAGCCGTGAAACTAAAAATTTGGTGGGCAAAATGTCTTGACTGTAATATACCATCTAGAAAAGGCAGGTGTAATCGGGAAATATTTGCACAAGAGAAATAGTACATACACTGCGCCACAATACAACGAAATATAAGTATACTATATGTTTAGTTCATTGAGATTTGTTTTTCATCTTCGGTCTGGACTTCGGACCCCAATGTTTCTCAGGATTCAATTGATATCTGTCGACAAGGAAACGAAATACATTATTAATTTTATATATATATATATATATATATATATATATATATATATATATATATATATATATATATATATATATAATGATGCAATAAGGGAATAAATACAAACAGACACGAAACGAACAATTTGTTTGAAGGTCAAGTTATTTCAAAGATTGGAAGGGCTGACTAAACCGATGAAGATTCAGTAGACTAAAGAGCTAATTAAATCATTGGAAATAGAACAGAAAGTAGTCAAATGTGAGATTTGAAAACTCTAGAAAGCTAAGCAATTAGGGTGATGAGATCTCCTGAAGTTCATCAATTCACTAAATCCTGTTTCTTTGGTCATAGATTAACATTATTTATTGCTATGCAGATAAAACTGCTGACATGCATACAATGGGAAGCCCTAGTTTACAAACAGCAGAAAAATTTTTTAAAGCGCAAATCTTCTAAACGTTTTTACTATACATTTACAACGAAGGAAAAATAAGTGCCCCAAGTGAAAAAAGTATTACTTTGTATATTCCTTGATCATCCGTGAATAAAAGACGAACTAGAACCCTGTATTGGTGGTATACAATAAATGATATTAGTTTTGCGTCGATTGTATGACCAATATCGACGGAATGTGACAAGATTTAGTTTCTTATTGACTTTAGCTTATATATCATTTAGACTGGCATAATGCAATACACAGAACTCTGTGTATTATCAGATATGTTGTTTTTTAGAAGAGGTTTGGTACTAGTAGAAAGAATATGGTGAAGAACAAGGAGTTACTGAGAAGCTGTTGCGTTACTTTTGTGAACTCACGCTTCTGTTTTACTCTACCTCTACCAAGCATAAGATCCTGAGTGTTCGATCTTCACCTTACAGACCAAAGGTAGTACAGCTCAAAATCAGTCATAATGCCATAGATATGCGCTATCACTTTCACGACTATAAGCCTTCATTTAATAATTGTCTTCCCTATCATACACTTTTGTCTACTTTAGCAAAAATCTTTTTCTACCAACTTTCTCTTGTTGTACCATGTGGCAATTTAAACCAGTTCACTTTTTCAAAAGAGCTAGGTTTTATATTGACTTCTTTCTGTCTGTTTGCTTCGGTTACGGGTGCTCTACTCCATAGTCCTAATTAAGACTCTATAAAGGATATCTCACAGTTGTTTAGTTATCTTGATATGACGACTATGGACAATAAATTATATCTGAAACGTAATCTAGTAAACAATACTCTTCCTTCACCGTGTGATAAATCCAATAAATCAATAAAAATGGAATTACACTCTACCATAGTGCACAAGTTTTACTCTTATATTAAGAATGAATTTTGTTGCAAAGACTTTAATCACTCCTAAATTTGGCAAATTCACGTTTCATTCTTAGGTTACCCATAATTCAAATAAAAATTTATTTTCGATAAATTATGAGTAAAAATGTGCTTGAGAAATAGAAATTTGTCGTCACAGTATTCCATCATTTCAAAAGTCATTTGATAGTCATGACGTGTAACAAGAAACATCGTGCATTACTGACTTCATGAAGAGTAAACTGTGGAAAACCTTGTTGGTAGTGGTACATATCAATAAGATACATTTCAGCAAATGCTCTTGCCGAATACACATCCACAACTGATATGAGGGTCAAGACCTCGATGGTCGCAGCAAGGTTTGAATCAATAGTTGACAATTTGAACGCGTATAATAATAATGTGTGGTGTAACTTATACTTCCGGCACAGGTTTATGTACTGGGCTACAAACCATACTGACAAACTTGGGGTCTCCGAGACGAAAAGAATCAGTGGTTGAGGACTATCGATCAAATGGCTGAAAATTGGTCACAACAGCGTAGATGTATTCATTGTACCACTAACCAGTCAGAGGAGACATCATACTCAAATGAACACTCAAGAACAGAAAACAATAAAAAGACTAAAAAATAAGGAAGATATCGTTATACTTCCAGCAGACAAAGGATGCGCTACAGTAGTCATGGACAAAGAAGACTATATCAAGAAGGCAGAGGAATTACTCAAAGACAAAATGTGTATCAACCACTTGAAACCAACCCTATCAAAAAGTTCGTCAGCCAGATCAATAAAACCTTGAACAAACTCTTCAAAGCAGAAGAAATAACAAAGCAAGACAAATGGAGAATAAAATCGAATGGACCTGTCCTTCCTCGGTTCTACGGCAGACCAAAAATACATAAACCAGACATCCCTCTATGACCAATTGTCTCACTTCCGGGAACTTCAACATACAACATATCAAGAGAACTTTCAAGAAAACTGAAACACCTCATTCAATCATGCGGACATTCCATCAAGTCATCAACAGAATTCTTAGAAAAGATCAAAAATATTAACATAGAAAACAATGAATTAATGATATCCTTCGATGTCACAGCACTATACACATCCATCGAACCTCAATTGGCCAAGGAAATGATATCCCTGCTGATCAATGAAGACAAAAACCTTTCAGAACGCACAAAACTCAAATGTTCAAGTCTGATGGAACTCATCGACCTTTGTATGACAACATACTTCCAATTCAACGACAAGATATACAAACAGATGAAAGGAACTCCAATGGGATCACCGATATCCGGATTAATAGCAGAAGCAGTGATGCAGAGACTGGAAGCCATTATTCTACCTGTGATCAAACCAAAAATTTGGATTCGTTATGTAGACGACACTTTTGTCATCATTAAAAAAGATGATATAGAAAACACCCACAGTTTGATCAACAACGTTTTCAATGACATCAAATTCACAATGGAGAAAGAGTCAAACAACCAACTACCATTCCTGGATGTTTTAATCAGCAGGACAAATGCCGGAAAGCTGGAAACCCAAGTGTACAGGAAGCCAACACACACTGACCAAATCCTCAACTACAACAGCAACAACCCAACAACACACAAAATCAGTTGCGTGCAGACTCTATTCAAAAGAGCGAGAACACACTGCAGCACAACAACTTCACGGAGAAACGAAGAAAATTACCTGATGTCCACCCTAAAGAAGAACGGCCACCCACGAAACTTTATCAGAAGATGCCTATCCCGTGCATCACCAACTACAAAGTCACCGACAGAAATCAACAAACGCATCGTCCTACCATACATAAAGAATATATCAGAAATCACAACAAGATTGCTGAGACCACTTGGAATTGGTGTGGCTCATAAACCAACAAATTCCCTCCAAACACTATTATGCAGACCAAAGGATGCAACAAACAAAGAAGACAAACCGAATATCATTCACAAAATCAACTGCAATAACTGTAGTCAGCACTACATTGTACAAAGCGGCCGCCCTCTTTGCCTTCGTCTACATGAGTACCAATTGGCTATTAAACGCCACTACATTTCGTCACTCATTTCAATGCACGTGGATAATTATGGACATGAATTCAATTTCGACAATGTAGAAATTTTGGACAGAGGAAACACAAAGAATATCAGAGAATTTCTAGAAGCTTGGCATTCAGGTCAGTCAGCAATCAATAGATGCATAGACATAGACCCAATCTATCAACCAATAAGAAAAGTGATAAACGACAGAAAGGTCAGAGGTGAAGCAGAGGAACAGCCAACAGGAAAGTCTATACAATCAATGACACAACAATCGAAGGAAACAACCAATCACAGACCACATCGTCAGATCAAGCTACTAAATCACTCACGGAGAGATAGTGACAGCTCACTTCATACTGAAGTTAGTGCTGATGATGTCGTCTAGCAAGTCGATGAAAGCTTCACGATTAAACAACCCAGCTCAGAGAACACAATACAATCAAGTACTTTTACTTACCTGAGCAACCCATCATCCCGTGAAGGAGGATTGGCAAGCGGATGACGAGTAAAGGAAACTAATGGATTGATTGGCCTGACCAATAGATTAGCGCGTACTACTTGATGGTTTGGAACATTCTCCGGTTCGGAATCATTGTCTTCCTCATCTGGTGAATCACATATGTTCTTATTAGCGTGACGCTTACGTTTTAAACGTCTCTTCTCTCGAACGGTGATTTTCTCTGATGCTTTAGTTTCTTCCTTGGAGTTTTCCTCACCATCTCCCTTTTGAGTAGGGTTTTGTCTTTCATAGTGTGCCCGAAAACAGTCGAGTACAAATGAGTGCGGTGCATCAGTTTTCAAAGATTTTTTATCAGCATGCGAGCAGGATACACGGTAGTTGGCATTCAGAAGACAAGAGCTGACAAGTTGCGAAAAAGGAAGATGAGGGTCTCATTAAGTTTGTTTTTATTAATAATATGCAATCAACAAGTTTTATGTAAGTAGTACACATTTTTCACCGTACAGCTGTAATTACAACCAAACGCCGGTTTTAGCTGAGTAACAACAGATGTGGAGCTGTAACTCATTGGTCTGGGTAGTTGACTTACAACCCGTAGTTCACAGGTTAACCCTCCAATCAACCTAGTAGCAAAGGAGTCTTATAGCCCTCACACAGATGTGACTCATCGCTTAGTGGATAACCCTGCATGTGTATACCAAGCTGCAAAAGAAAATTTAGTAAACTCGGGTCATATGCACCCGCCGCCACATCGGACCTCTTTAGTTAGTGCCTACATCCCTTCTGGAGCTGATATGTAGATTTCCAGCGAAGAGTGATTAAATGCCACACAGGTATGTGATATTGTACAGGTGAGATACAACCCAACATTCCTGTACACATATCCACGAACTACGTAGTTAGACACATTTACTGTATGGGGGCTAAGGATAAAAGTTGAATATTCAAGCCACTTTTAATTAAGCGAGGTTGAAATGTATAAGTCACTGGTTGTAAATCTAATAGTTAAGTTAATGAACCACAGCTCCTGTTGTTCAACCACGTTTTGAAATTTTGTCTTCGATACCAGGTGATATGGAGTTATAAGTACTGGGTCAATGATGCTTTTCGATTCTTAGTCATATGTAGGAGAGAGTTACAGACCTAGAAATGTTGGCGCGGTTGTGTAATTCAGCTGAATATTAGAATTGGAATTCAACTTCGTTATCTTTCTACACACGATCCAGATAACATAGTTCAACGATTTTAAGCGAAAACTTCAGTTCCATCCCCAAATTCACAGTTTGACAGCTGTTTCCAATATTCATTTTCGCAATTAAGTTGTAAAGAAACGAAAAGAATTCAGGGAAAAGAAAATTTCCTGCTCAACGATAACATACATTAAAGCAGAACAGTCTTATTTATATTCAATACAAATGGATAACAGTTTTTGATTCATCACAAAGACGGTTTATTTGATGCACATAACAATCAGAGACAATAAGAGATATAGACAATGGAGAAAGTAAGGTGAGAATTGTTATCGGAATTTTAGATTTGCAAACAAATAAATATTGAACGCGATGTTGCTATCGCACCTCAGTAACCCAGTGGATAATGTGGGAACCAATGAGCGCTTGGTCCCACTAAATGAAGATCCTAACACTCATTCGGGTATATGTATATCTAACACGCTAGTGACGAATGTAACCCAACTTGCACCTTGTACTCTACATTGTTAGTCACTACGAGATATATAAGGCAAGAATTTTCAGCAGTCAGGTAAGAAGGTTGACTATCTACTTGACAGGTTTAACAAAAATGAAGAACATGATAAGGTCGATATTGAGAGGGATATTAGCGAGTTACTTATTGAATCATGAAACAAGAAAAGTGAAGCAGAGGGACAATCATGACAAAATTAGCATCTGAACAAACTTCTTCTGCATATTCAGTTCAGGTTTAAAGTGATGAATTGTTAGTGCTTACACTATATGCAAACTGTAGAATTACATTTCATTTGAACTATTTGGGATGTGAGGTCTGTTATCCGATTCGGTATAACGTTTGGACTTTAAAATCTCCAATGGGAAGTTAGCAGTGTGGCCCCAGAAAACCATGGATGGTATTATGCTGGCATGAATATTTAGATGACTGGCATCATCTCTGACGTCGACTGGGATGATTTCCAACTGTTTATCAAAGGACGAGTATACTGTGCTAGAGTCCCTCATGCCCTGTTATACGGCTATGATATAGCCATTCAAAGTAGAAGACATGAGGCAGTTGCAGGGTTTCAACCACAGGCGCCTTCGTAGCATTGCTCACGTTTGGTGGAATCTTCGTGTAAGCAATATTGAAGTCAGGTGAAGGGTACTGGGCAAGACAAGCAAGTCGATTGATGAGGTTGTGAACTACCATCGACTGAAGGGGCTTGAACATGTTTTGGGCATGCTGAGCCACCACCTACTTCGTACTTGTTTGGAAGAACGCTCATAGTGGCCAGACCAAAACGTGGCACCAGTTCATGAGGTCTCTGGTTGTCGGTCTCAGTTGTGTGGGGAGATTCAAACTGTCTGGGTGGTCCTATGTTGATAATGATGATGATGATGATGAGTCGTCAAGACGATAGGAATCAGTGGTTGAGGACTCTTGGTGAAATAGCTGAAAATCAGTCATAATGCCCCAGGTCTACTCAAAATTTTGATGTCTTTTAAAGTTTGAATATTCTCCTGAACCTTAATTTTTAAATACTTCTCTCCCCGCATATCGCTTTGTTTACTTTGACAGTGTTTTTCTATGTGCTTGCTCTTTGTTTACTACTATGAAGTAGGGTAAATTGAATCGATGCACTTGTGTGCAGGGTTCTACTTTGATTTTGTCCGTCTGTCGGATAAGAAGCAGGAGTTGACTCTGAAACCATGTATTACTCATTTGACGACTACAGAATTTTCGTTCCTATTTCGGGAACAATGTCTGTGACTAGTAGGAACATTACTCTGACGTCCTAAGAGTTTCGTTAACTCAAGATAATCAAAGTCGCAAACTTAATGTTGCATGGAAATAGAAACAGAGAATAAAGACAGGTTGTGTTGTTTTACGTTTGCATAAAAGTAATTAAACCATTACAGACATGAAATCAAGCCAGAAGAGATAGAAATCAATTATTAGCAGATAAAAAAAAACAGGTATTTTTCACTTTCAAAAAAGTACTTACTGTAAATCGAGTAATTTAGGTAGGGTACAGCCGTAAGCTGATGCTAGTTGGTCAAGTTCGTAATATAAAGGTACATCAGGTAGTTCTTCATACGCCACTGTAACCATACCTATGATACGTTTAAGCGTACCATAGTTCTTACTCACTAATGGCTCACACTGAACTGTTGATTCACTGGATATTTCCGGGGAATTTTGAACTAAATAGCAAAATATCAGAAATCAAAAAGTAATGAATTGGACCTGATGCCTAAACTTTTTTCATGATAACCAATGTAATTAGAGTAAAACGTTCTCTTTCAGAGATATTCATACCCACCCATTTGGCTACATTGCTAATTTTAAAATTCAGGTAACTAAGCCTCGGATAGATGTTTATTTATCAGATTGAGTTGCACTTAATGCATGAGGGCTTACGATACTAACCGGTCAATTAAATATGATGGGAGCGGTAAATGGATTTGAGAATTTACAAGAGTTACCAGTTGAGAATGCTGGGTTGGCTGCTAAGGTACTGAGTGGAGCTGTGGTTCATGGGTCTAAAACAATTGACTTTTAACCAATGGGCTAGGTATTCGTACCCTACCTCACCTACCAAGGTTTGGCTAACCAGGTAGCAACCTCAGTGCTTACACAACAGGTGTGGCTAGTGCATGAACCTACACATGTTCACTGAGTTATATTTTATTATTTCAAACCACCGCATGACCCAGAGATATACAGAAAAATGTTTAGTGGTGGCCAGGTAGAAACATATGATTGACAACTACTCTTCGATTATTATTATCCTTAAGTAACGCTCCAACTGTGTGAAAATATTCTTTTCTATAGCGCTTCTTTATATAGAATTTCTAATCTGCCTAGATGGCATTGATTTTGATGGGGATTTACAGTTCATGTTTTCTACATTTTCTCAATTGATTTATATCGCTGTTATTTTTCGATTTCAGACATTTACTCCTAAACAATTCAAGTAATACAAGCACCAGTTTGAATAATTTCACCCCAATTTTAGGTTCTGCATACCTAACAAAATCCCATGAAATAAAGTGAATTGACCTTATTCTAGAAAACATGTTTTCTCTAACTTCATTTAAGTGGTTGATATAATCTTTAATACACATATGGCATAGGAGAGCTGATACACCGATATATTTTTGTAAATAGGTCAGCTTTCTTTTTCGTGGTAGGGATGTAATTGTATATTAAATTTGTTGATTTGATATATATCGCACAGTGACATAGTATTATTTACTTGATGATGTTTTGAGTACAAACTAATGCTCATAATCATATGATAATGAGCAATAGTTTATGGAATATTTAATATGGAATTACAGCTTTCTTTCTTTTCTACAGAGTGCTTGGTCTAATTGACAATGATTTCTTATTGGCATTATCGATTCATTTATTTCAATTGCTCATGAGTATTTTTACTTTTTTTAGTAGGAGTGACTATGGACCACTACCTTAAAATTTTAAAAACACCAATCTCTTTGTTTGTAACTCTGGCTTTCATTTTGGATGGAGTATTGTTCGATGAGATTAAACGTAGTTATTTGTAAAAATACTAGAACACTACTATTACAGTCTCAGTTGAATTCAGAGGACAACATAGACTAGATTGTAAACTAAGAGAGAATCGTGTGAAATAATAATGAGCATAAAACCATAATATAATTCGGACCGCTAGCTGCTACCTTGAAGTAGTGGTCGATTTTCCATATCATTATGACCCAAAGAAACCTCGCCTGGTTAACTACTTCACTAGTTACTAGCCGGTCCTAAGCCCGGATAAAGAGAGGTTGGACATAGGGCTAGCAACCCTACCCTATAAAACCAATCCAATCGCTAAAGAAATTATAAAAAATAAAAACAAACTTAATCCTCACTGGAATCGGAGAGACGAAATGACGCCGGTTGGTGAAAGCTTTCGGGAAGCCCGTAGGCCGATGTGTCTTCTCTCCCTAGATGAAGGCGAAAGTAAGGATGGGGACACAGTCTGCACCATGTATGAACCTAGCAAGGCTGTCCAGATTGCAAAAGAGATGAGGCATGGCATGGAAGTGCTTAGAATCTGCAAGGGATAAGCAGATGGGATGGAAGTGGACTCTCCAAACTCTTAACTGGAGAGTCAATAATCTACTCCGATATTGTCACCCAGACGACAACCACGAGCACACTGAGTTTTGGAGTGGCTATCATGATGTCCCCTTGAAGAGCATCCAAGGCGCTCATGCAGTGGGTACCAATCTCCTCCTTCAGGATTAGGATCATGACAGCAAGATTCAACTCAAAAGGAAGGAAAGTCACAATCATACAATGCTACGCTATGCTATGCACCTACAAATAATGCAGATCAAGAGAAGAAGGAGGAATTCTACAGATAACTGCAATCAGTACTAGATATTCACAAAGCGATATGGACTTCACCAGATGGACACACCACACTGAAAATCAGATGGAATTCATCTCAATCTCAAGAAAGTGGAGACGCAGCCTACTGGACACAAGATCAGATCAAAAAGAGGAGCAGATGAAGGTTGACACCACTCACTGTCTAATGCAAGGAACCTGACTTCAAAATCAAGTTGAAAGCCCTTAATTAAAGGAAGTTAATGATAGACCACAGTTCAAGTTGGACATCCAGAACAGAAACTGAAGGACGAAACTACAAAGGTTATCTTCACGTCAGTCATCAGGACAAAATGGGAGACATTGAGCAATATCCCTGAAGAAACCTGTGTGGACGAGCACTGGAAGTCTTTGAAAGAGATGTGGAAAATAACCTGCATAACCGTATTACGAAGGAAGAGGAAACAAGACAAGGAATGGATCTCGACGGACACATGGAAGCCAATAGAAGAGAGGAAGATGGTGAAGCGGAAGATGAACTAGTGCAGTGCAAGCATGCACAACAAAAAGAACTGAGTACAACGTATGAAACACTGGACAAAGAAGTGAAGAAAAGTGAGTACAAAGACAAAAGACACTTCTATGACACATTGGAAGGTGAAGCAGAACAGGCTGCTGGTAGGAGAGACCTGACATTATATCGAATAACCAGGTTACTACCTGAGAAGAGATCAACTCAAACGAAACCAATAAAAGATGATGAAGGAAATCTGATTACCAAAGGAGAGAAACAAAGGAAACGATGGGCTAACCACTTCAAAAAGCTCTTGAATCGACCACCACCACCTGCAACTCGTCCAGAAATACACATGCAGCCACAGAACTACAAGTGAACACAAGCCCTCCGATAGAAGCAGAAGTCCTGAATGCCATAAAGTTGTTGAGATTCCGGAAAGCAGCATGACCAGATGCAATTCCGCCAGAAGCACCGAAAACAGACGCAGAGACAACAGCGGACATGCTCACACCGCTATTGCAGAAGGTTTGGAGTGAAGGAAAGGTATCTGACGATTGGAAGAAGGGTTACCTTGTCAAACTCTCAAAGAAGAGAGAGACCTAAGCCTTTGCAAGAAGTGGCGCGGAATCATGCTGCTGTCCACCCCAAGCAAAACATGATGCCGCATCATCCTGGTGGGACTAAAGGATGCGCTCGATTCAAAATTACGGCCGGAACAGGCTGGCTGGCTGGATTCAGGAAGAACAAATCATGTGCGGACCAAATTGAAAAGCTTCGCATCACCACAGAACAGAGTATAGAATGGCAGTCAACTCTCTCCCTCAACTTCATCGACTTTGAGAAGGCCTTTGATAGCGTCGACCGAGAAGTAATTTGGCAGTTGCTTCAACACTACGGTCTCAGTGCCTGAAATCTTTATCAACCTCATTCAACAACTATATGAAAACGCCACATGCCAAGTGATCCACAATGGAAAGCTCAGTGACGCCTTTGAAGTGAAGACAGGAGTACGACAAGGCTGCCTACTATCACCCATGATCTTTCTGTTTGTGGTGGATTGGACCATGCAGAAAACCGTGAGGAGCGAGATGGGCTAGACCGATGAAAAGAGCAATCGTGGAGCGAGGTCCGAAAGACTGCAGAGAACAGAGTGCAATGGAGGCATGCTACTGAAGTCCTATGTTCCACTAAGAACCCAAGAGAAAAATAATAATGACCCAAAGAGCTATGATGGTGGAACGCTTGTTCTCTCTCTCTCTCTCTCTCATGTATAAAAGGTCTGTTGGATGGTGGCAAGAGTGGAAGCGATTACCGTCATGGTACAAATTTCTAAGCCATGATGGGGGCTTCGAGGGTGAAGGTGAACTACTGACTGGATAGTGGTGGGACAGCAGTAAGGTGTTTGCCGTGGACGACCAGTAGTGCTGTGCTGATGCTCTCTTCCTATGAGAAAAGGGAGTTAGGAAAGATCACCCCTAAACATAACACACTCATTCCTACCCCTTGGCATACCGGTGGCGGCGATACGGGTTCATGGTACGATTTATAAAAAACAAACTAAAATACCAAACTTCTAAAAAGGTTATATGCGACTGACTTTAAGATGTCCAGTGGACTCTGTAGTCACTAACCAACATTATTATTACAATTTCTTTTTCAGGTACCTCACGAAGAAGCAACCCTCCAAGGATATGAGGAGTCGGGAAGAGTAGAACACTTTGACAACTCTGTCAGCCTTCAAGTTTCCCCAGATCAACCTTCCACTTCCTAACCTTCTAGTCTTCTTTCACTTCTCTTAGTCAACATTCTCACATCATTTTGAATTTCTTCCAGTTCTGAAGCTCTTGATAACGATCTCAGTTCACGGAATAGCATCACTGGCCTTCTGAAACCACGCTCTAAACTACACATCGGAGCTTTTAACATCCGGATCCTCTGTCGAATTGGCCAACAAACTTCGCTAGTTAAAACTGTGGTGCCTCAGGTTACGGATATGTTCTGTACTTGCGAGATGAACTTAGAACCCAAATGCAGCTATTCACTTAACCTCAACTGGTCAGTATAATGAGTCTGCAAAATTTAACCTTCATGTTTATGTAGATTCAATGGGTAGTTCATGGGGTTTTGGAGGTATAGGTATGGCTCTGAGTCCATGGACAAAAAGCGAACTACTTAACTGAATCCCAGTTAACAGTTGCCTGAGCAATGTTCGACTAAATGACATACAAAGGACTAAAAAGAGTAGTGAAACTCTCCGTTGTCTTTGTATATCCTACTTATTACTAATCTCTACCGATTGGTTGGAGCACGGATGAAGTGAAGGATGAGTTCTACCGAAGACTATCTAGACTCCTACTGAAAGCTAAACCGTTCACACATGATTACTGCAGCAGGCGATTTCAATGCACAAGTGGGTAAGCTAAGCTAGACAGAAAGGCATTTAGCCGGGACTTGTGGAATCATCATCGTGGAAACAGATAACGACGACTAACTGCTACACATATGCTCAGAAAACCATTTATTTCTAGCCAGGATAAACTTCAGACATAAAAAGAGACAATGTCTGAAGCGGTGTACATCGACTTCAACTCAGCGGTGGACACAGGACCATATTGCTATTAGTTATCACTAGAGAGGATCGGTGGAAAACTACCCCTGCTTCTAGATCACGTGCTTAGAAAGGGATCATGAGTATATCTGCAACTGAATGGATGTAGAGAAACAACAGTAACAAGGCCATTGAGAGTGTAGTTCGATCAAGGAAATACTAAATCTGACTGACTAAAAAGTCATCGATACAAAACATCATTCATCCAGAAGAAGCCTGGTGCCATTTTCATTCTGCTGTAAAAGCAACATTGAATACCTTATATGACCTCCAGAAAGTGGTTAGAAAAGGCCAGTGGATCTCAGCAACCTTTTCTGAATGGATAAACTCGAAACCGACTTTGCAGACCTTGAGGACAACGAAGATTGGAAACAACTCAAATGTAGACTAACAAAAAGGTCTACAGAATAACCGCGAACAGTTGTTATAAAGCGATAGAAAAGGCAGCGGCGATAGGTGACAGCAGACAATCATTTAGAATTATTAAGGAAACTGGGGCGAAAAGACCAATGGTTAGTGAGACTATAGTGCGGAAGGATGGATCCGTAACTGAGTCGCAGAAGAAACGAATAGAACAATGGGCGGAACACTTCGAGAAACAGTTCAACTGATCAGCTACTATCCTGTTGCGCTCTACCCAGTCAGAACCTGAATGGAACATTGAGACAGGACCTCCCACACTGGTGGAAGTCAAGAAAGCTGTGGGCGACCCGAAACGAGGAAAAGCAGCAGGGCTAAACTAGCTCCAGAGGGATTTAAGGATGGTGATTGAAGGTTACTAGTCAGGTTAACTGATGTATCTACTTTATGAGTAAGATATGATCCCCTCTAGCTGGTCTCAATCACTGGTTGACCCAGCCTTCAAGAAAGGTGAGAAGTCCTCTTGTGATAACCACAGAGGAATCAGCTAAATGAACATGGTGTCTAAGATTCTATAATTATTAGACGTATGAGTGGAGCTCGGGGACAGAAAACCCGAGAAGACCAGGCAGGTTTCAGATGTGGTCATGGGTGTATCGACCAGATATTCACTCACCACCAGCTTCTGGAACGCAGGCACACACATCAACACCAGATACAAGCTGTGCTTCTCGACCTGAAGGCGGAATTCGACTCCGTTGACCGAGAGGTAGTATGGTATTAACTGTTACTGAAAAGAGTGCCGAGTAAGCACATCATTCTGCTGAATTCTCTGTACTCGAACACCCCTGGGTGTGTTAGAGTCTGTAATGAGTTGTTAAATGAGTTGTGTACGTAGAGTGATCTCCATAAAGGATGTCTACTTTACCGTAGATGTACTTAGTGAGGTCTCCCTATCGTTATGTAGATTCACAGGAGAACTCTTAGTAGATATAAAGTAACCTGTTCGGTTAAGACGCTGGCAAGATGCATAATTTTCTAAACACAGTCGCAGTTTGAGAATGTTTAGGATGCGTTCCTTGTCGCTCGAGGACTGGTCTTCAGTGGTGCCTTGTTTCAAAATAAGGAATGAAATGGTTGAGCGCGTCAACCACTTCACTTAACAGAGAAGTTGGATCTGCCCTGGTGGCTCAGTGGCTAACGAAGTCTCTGCACGAACACAAAAGGTTACATTGGCTTTCGCCAACTTGCTCCACCTGTCACGCTTGCAGATAATTACAGATAAGATTTGTAGACCGCTATACTACGTTACCAATTGATTGGACACTGAGAATTGAGACATTTTTATTCGAATCAAATGTACTAACAGTGCCATTTAAATAACCTGGTTCCACCATTTTGAAGTGTCGAAATTGTACAATTGAGAATTTCTAAATAACATCAAAACAGCTGTTTAATATTTCCTAGTTTTACTAGCTATCTACTTTAGCATCCCACACTCAGAGGTTTTGCAAACCAAACAATTCCCGAAAACTAACAAATGTAGTAATAAAGCAGTACACGCATACTTGTATTTTTCGTCACTAACGGAGAGTAGCTTCCAGGATTGAAGTGATTTGAGTCTCCGTCAATGACTTTAGGAGGGCAACCCAAATCAGAAAGGAATTCACGCAAGAAGGGACGATTGTGCAAGGGTCCAATCCACATGGGGCCAAACACACGAAATTTTGAACCACATTCTGCACACTGAGGTCCTATGGGTGGACCATGAGCTGGAGTAATTGCTTTCGGACTGTTAACTGCTATACCTAAAGGTTGTATGTGGTACGCCTAGAAATTACAAAAGAATAGAAATACTGCATTTTAGAATGAGCATTTAGAAATTACGGTTAGATACCTAAGATCAAGCTACAGCTATTGAAAGTAAGGCGTTGTTTCACTTCTCATTAGTACAATAGATCGAATCAGTCGATCGGTATGTAAATAGACTCATCAAGTAAACGATTCAACACTATTGCTGATACCATTCCGATGGTACATGATGCAGATTTGCTTTGCAGCCGAAAAATTGGGTATTCGATCGGCTGGGATTTTCCGGCTTGAAGTAACTGCTACCAAGTTTCTGCACAACTTGCTTGACGACTAGTGGTCGTCAGTGATAATCCTCAGATCCCCGTCAGATATAATCGGTCACTTATTGTATGCACATCTTATTTTTGGGCAAACACTGTGAACGATACAATGGACACTTTTAGGTGGCATCTAATGGCAGAAAATATGACAACAAAAACGTTCGACAAATCCTGGGGGAAAATATTATACCTTGGAGTAACACTGTTCAGTTCACTACACAGATATGACAAAGAATAAGTGTTACTAATTTCATCAAATTACATTGACCACTATCCTAGAATGATTCACAGCATAACTGAGCGCAGTACATGTTTTCCAAAGGCCGTCATCTATTTTTTCAAATGAATCATATGTGCTTAAGTGTCATTCTTGTAAGAAAATGAGTGAATAAAGTAAATATGGAGCAAAACCAGAATGTAATAAAGAGGAATTATCCAATCAATACATTTTATCTCTATTTCTAACAAACATTAATACAACATGGGCATCAAGAAATGCGTTATGAAAAAAAAGTCTCAAAACGTTGATAAGACATAAAGATGATTTATAGAGGAGAGAATAAAGAAATAACCGAAGATAAGAAATGGGTTATCAAAGAAGCAGCCTTAAGGATACATTCAAAGAAGCTCTCATTACTCTCTTTTTACTCAGTGATAACAGAAGAAACATGAACGATGTAAAAAGAATGATACTAATTTTTAAGCAACATTTGATATCTTGTCGAGCTACCTAGTTGCATGATAGTTCAGACCTCCCTTAAAGATCATTCAAGTATCAAAAGAGGCCAACCCGATGCATCTATACTTCAACGCATGACTTCATATTATATGCCAAACAATGGTATGACATTTTTCGGGTCAGACGTTAGGTAATTAACTCCAAAAAAACTCCCAGAAAGATCGTGACAAGTCGCAAGATGTCTATTGGGTTATGCGGTCACGTAACTGGGTTCTTCAGACTGTCGTTCACCAATCCACTTTCCCTTACAGGTACCTCAAGACGCGAACTTCCATATAGTGAACAGAAGGAAGAAGTCAACCATTTACAAACATCAATCTGTACACAAGCTCCTCGAAAAACCAAACATTCACATTTCCACTTCCAATCTTTCTTCAGCGTAATAAGTCTTAACAACCATTAACTTTCTCGAGCTCCGTTACTCGAGATCACGATACTAGTTTATACAATAGCATATCTCGTAGCCTGGAAACCTGCTCTAAACTATACATCGGAGTTCTCAATGTCCGCACCCTTCTTGAAATCTTACAACAAGTTTCACCAATCAAAACTCTGGAGTCCCCGGCCATGGATACGTGCTGTGATTGAGACAGGCATAGACTATTCAAGTATGGTTATTCACTTAATAAACAGACGAACAGACGAGCAAAATCAAAGTAGAACCCTGCACACAAGTGCATCGATTCAATTTACCCTACTTCATAGTAGTAAACAAAGAGCAAGCACATAGAAAAACACTGTCAAAGTAAACAAAGCGATATGCGGGGAGAGAAGTATTTAAAAATTAAGGTTCAGGAGAATATTCAAACTTTAAAAGACATCAAAATTTTGAGTAGACCTGGGGCATTATGACTGATTTTCAGCTATTTCACCAAGAGTCCTCAACCACTGATTCCTATCGTCTCGACGACTCCACCCAGACAGTTTGAATCTCCCCACACAACTGAGACCGACAACCAGAGACCTCATGAACTGGTGCCACGTTTTGGTCTGGCCACTATGAGCGTTCTTCCAAACAAGTACGAAGTAGGTGGTGGCTCAGCATGCCCAAAACATGTTCAAGCCCCTTCAGTCGATGGTAGTTCACAACCTCATCAATCGACTTGCTTGTCTTGCCCAGTACCCTTCACCTGACTTCAATATTGCTTACACGAAGATTCCACCAAACGTGAGCAATGCTACGAAGGCGCCTGTGGTTGAAACCCTGCAACTGCCTCATGTCTTCTACTTTGAATGGCTATATCATAGCCGTATAACAGGGCATGAGGGACTCCAGCACAGTATACTCGTCCTTTGATAAACAGTTGGAAATCATCCCAGTCGACGTCAGAGATGATGCAAATTGGCAAATACCAAACGGGCCTTCTCTATCTGAGCTGAGATTTTGTCATCAACCAGCTCGTTCAGGCTGATGCAATTCCCCAAGTAAGTGAAGTAGTCAACATATTCCATCATTTTACTCCCTATCATTAAACTGGGAGCACTTGTAGTAGACCAGTTCTAGAGCATCATTTTACATTTGATAGGTGACAGCGAGACGCAAACCAAACACTGAGATTTCCGCTCATGGCGTTCATGAGACGCTGAATCTTGTCAACATCTTCACCTGGCAGTTCTTGAGCATCATTTTATATTTGACAGGTGGGAAACGTACGCCACCACCAATTCGATGAATCTGCAAATTCACTCTTCAAGTTCCTCGGCACGTAGTCTTGTTCTTGAACAGATAAATGTAGTACTCCCTTCAGGTAGAAAGTGATTCCAGTTGACAGAAGTCTGTGTGGTGCACTGCAGAACAGTGTAGGAGAGGGTTGAAAAACGGAATCCAATCAGCAACTACGTGCAAGTTTATGCAGTAGGCAATGAGCGACAAATATTGTGTGACGATTATTTGTATTACCTCAATATCTAGACCTCAGTATATGGACAGGGATTTGAACCTGTGACCCGTTAGTTGGAAATCAAACGCTCATATCAATAACCCACAGCTTTACTTTAAAAATAATTAATTATAAATAATCACATCGGAAATAGTGAAACTTGACGTTGTCTCTTTATAATCTTTGCCTACATACCAACTGACTGCAGGTTAGTTGAAGCGAAAGTTGAATTTTATCGAAAACTGAAAGACAAACTTTGACACGTGATTGTCGTAGTACATTATTTCAATGAGTAACCAAATAGGTTAAACCGCGTAGAAAAGCATTCACATGGCACTTTTGGAATCCCAATAGAACACACCGATAATGGTGATCACTTAGCAAAAAAGTGCTTAGAAAACCGCTATTTTTAACCAATACGAACTTCAGACAAAAAAAGAGATATTGTCTCATGCGGTATCCATTCACTTCAACCAGACAGTGGACACAACTAGACCACATCGCTGCCAGGTATCGCTGGAGGGTCCGTGGAAGATTGCTTCTCATTCTGGAACACGTACCGGGACTGTGATCACACATCGGTTCCAATAAGCCAATGTCTACACCTAAATGAATGTTAGAACCGTAAGACCGTTCTGAGGGAACCTCGATGATAGACATTTTACGTCTGCTTTCGATGAAGAGATGTCTAGACAGCTACCAAGAATGTGGGAAAATTACTCATTCTGAAGAAGCCCTGTCATTCCAAGTCTTTTAAAAATAGCACTAGAGGCAGTAACTATTGGAATGAGTCAGTGGATCACGACAGCTCTACTTGAATTGATAGATACATGTAAACCCATTTCTGAGACCTACAGGTACAACGACGACCCGAATATGGTCAAATGTAAACTGATAGTCTTAGAAATAATTGTGAGCAGTGAAGGCTAAAGAGATAGGAAGGGTTTTGGTGATGAACAACAGCTAGTGGTTGTGTAGACTTATTTAGGAAACTAAGACGAAAGTAAGCTGTGTACGTTGAGCAGTCTTGTCAACGGTCTTTACACAACTTTTATCTTTTTTATAGGTGTCCTTATCGAATATCCCTCTTTTCGTCCGAATTTACAGGAAGTAATCCGTAGCGGGAAACTCACTAGTCAACCTAGTGTGCAGTAGGTAAGGTAGGATGCTGACTAACAGTTTTTTAGACATTAAGAATGCGTTTTTCACCACCGAAATGACCATCACAAAGATCAACATAGGACCAGGCATTACTGTGTGACGGTCCAAGTTGCCACATCTCATATAGGCACATCAAGTAACAGGGCAATAAAATAGATCAAGAAGGAAAGAAAAACTGGCCAAAAGAAGAAAGTAGTAAAAAGGAGGAAGGAGAAATGAACAAATGATGAGATTAGGTATAGCGGTCAAGATGAGGATAATCCGTGCATACATTTGTGTCACTGACATAAGTTCTGAGCCAAATCACCTAGAGTCTCCAACCACTGGTTTCTATAATCATGTGGACCCATAACCGCCTAGTCTGCATCGTTCTACATTACTCAAACAAACAGTCAGGGACTTCATGATTTGATGCCGTGTTTTAGTCTGGCCAACCCGAACCTTTTTCCAGACTGAACCTATTTTGGCCAACATTGTGCGACGAGGCAGACGGCGGCTAGGCATACGCAACACATGTCCAAGCTATCTCAGTCGATGAAGGTTCACAACCGTATCAATTAATTTACCGTCTCTCCTTAAAACTACGCCTGACTTCAGTATTACGTGGTGACACCACGGAATACGGTCCATACTACTTCCTACCTTCAATGGTTATGTTTCACAGTCATACAGTAGAACAGAGTGGACTGCTGTGCAGTACACACGACCCTTAATAGACAATCGGATATCACGGTGGCACCACAGGTGGCGTAAGTTGGTAAAAGCCCACCAAGCCTTTTGTATCCGTTCAGAAATTTCTTTGGCCACTGAGCCATCAGAGCAGACCCGACGTTCCAGGCAAGTGAAGTCTTCAATGCGCTTAACCACTTTACTCTATATCGTTGAAGACCAGTCCTGAAGCAACATTTTGTAATTGGGTGGGGGAAAAACGCATATCAAACATTCTCAAATTGTCACTCAAGGTCCCCAGAAGACTCTGAATCTTGTCTGCGTCTTCATCTAACAGGACTATATCATCTGCCTATTCTAGGTCTACCAAAAATTCTGTGACTAGGTCTCGCCACCAACATGCGGATTCATGCTTCACGACTGGTCTGGGTCAAAAATCAAACTGAAAATGGGGATTTAAGAGGTTGAGTATGTTGACCAATACACTCACTTTGAAAGTCGAATCAACATTCATGACTTAATGACTGAAAAACACTTGAAAAGGACTCAAAAGATTGACTTGAATCCTTGTAAGTTACTTCTGACTTCATACGGATTAATCCCTGACAATTATCTCGTTGACTTGGGTACCGCAGATGATACTGTTCTGTTAGGTGAAGACGTTAACAAGACTTAGCGTCTCATGAACGCCATGAGCGGAAATCTCAGTATGTTTGGTTTGCGTCTCGCTGTCACCTATCAAATGTAAAATGATGCTCTAGAACTGGTCTACTACAAGTGCTCCCAGTTTAATGATAGGGAGTAAAATGATGGAATATGTTGACTACTTCACTTACTTGGGGAATTGCATCAGCCTGAACGAGCTGGTTGATGACAAAATCTCAGCTCAGATAGAGAAGGCCCGTTTGGTATTTGCCAATTTGCATCATCTCTGACGTCGACTGGGATGATTTCCAACTGTTTATCAAAGGACGAGTATACTGTGCTGGAGTCCCTCATGCCCTGTTATACGGCTATGATATAGCCATTCAAAGTAGAAGACATGAGGCAGTTGCAGGGTTTCAACCACAGGCGCCTTCGTAGCATTGCTCACGTTTGGTGGAATCTTCGTGTAAGCAATATTGAAGTCAGGTGAAGGGTACTGGGCAAGACAAGCAAGTCGATTGATGAGGTTGTGAACTACCATCGACTGAAGGGGCTTGAACATGTTTTGGGCATGCTGAGCCACCACCTACTTCGTACTTGTTTGGAAGAACGCTCATAGTGGCCAGACCAAAACGTGGCACCAGTTCATGAGGTCTCTGGTTGTCGGTCTCAGTTGTGTGGGGAGATTCAAACTGTCTGGGTGGAGTCGTCGAGACGATAGGAATCAGTGGTTGAGGACTCTTGGTGAAATAGCTGAAAATCAGTCATAATGCCCCAGGTCTACTCAAAATTTTGATGTCTTTTAAAGTTTGAATATTCTCCTGAACCTTAATTTTTAAATACTTCTCTCCCCGCATATCGCTTTGTTTACTTTGACAGTGTTTTTCTATGTGCTTGCTCTTTGTTTACTACTATGAAGTAGGGTAAATTGAATCGATGCACTTGTGTGCAGGGTTCTACTTTGATTTTGCTCGTCTGTTCGTCTGTTTATTAAGTGAATAACCATACTTGAATAGTCTATGCCTGTCTCAATCACAGCACGTATCCATGGCCGGGGACTCCAGAGTTTTGATTGGTGAAACTTGTTGTAAGATTTCAAGAAGGGTGCGGACATTGAGAACTCCGATGTATAGTTTAGAGCACGTTTTCAGAGAACCGGGTATGCTGATGTGAGGTTTGTCACTTGGGATCGTTGTGCAGTAATACGAAACCTTGTGCTGAAATTAGTTTGACAAGGTTGGTGGTGAAATCATATGAGTGAGCGCTGGATCACTTGGATAACGCTAATGGCAGCTTAGTCAAAGCCATCTGAAGTTTTTTTACTTACACTTCGTACTACAACACAAAGACTGAAGTAATAGTTGCTATAATGATTTGGAAAACAGCATCAAAATGAGACGTTCGAGGATGAATTCGAACAGTCTTGTCGAAGTATGACAGTAGTAGAATAGACAAACCTGAATCTATTTGTCATTATTCACTGATGTAATGTTTCTTCAGATGCAGTTAACCGTTGTCAGCAGTGCTCAGTCCCTTCATTATATCCAGTTCCAGCACGTTCACGATGGCCGTTCATATGGGCGTTGACATACAGGGTCACTAAGTTTTTAAAAAAACCCATAACCTCAATAGTAGTTCTAGGATTAGACTCCGACCCAGCGCTGGTAGGAAAACAAGAGGTAAAGGTTTGTCCAATTTAGTAGTTACTTAAAGGATTGCGGTGTTGGGAAAAATCACAAATAAGAAAAACGTTTCACATACAGTGTGATAATTACTGTAAACCTTTTTTAGATTTAATATAAGGTTTCGATTTAAAATCACTAGGGGATTTCTTACATGGCATCCAGGACACATAAAACAAATCCCATGTTTAGCTGCAATTGCCTTCACAGATATTGGGCTATGCCAAACACGAACAAATACCCGAGCGTAGAAATCCACCGATAAAGATAACAACGGTTCAATAACTTTACCATATCGACTAGCAGCTGACTGCATTGCATTCAAAAGTATCCGTAATGCCTGAAAGAAAATGATAACAATGATCCTTATCACAAAAAAAGCAGTCGCTATAATGAAATGTTTGAGTATTATTTGCTTAATGGTGGCTAGTAGTGAAATCGAGGATAAGCGTTTCATCCTATTTGGTACGCGTCAGCTGGATTTACCTAGGTCCTAATGAGTCAGGGAGTTTCCGTTGATACTAAAGCCAGTACTCGCAGCTTATAACGCCAAAGAGTTATACACTCAGCTGCTGTCACGACAACCACCTCCTGTACAACAGGTATCACTAAATATTTATTGACGCTTGCAATTTTCCGTTGATTATGACATTACTAAAATGGACCGGCTTCTGTTAATATCTGGGATTCTCAAACTTCTGCGTTTGGTTTTTTGGGCTTCGTAAGTATTCCAATATTCAATATGTAACCAGCAAGTGTCGAAAACCTTGCAGCTGTCACGTTTATAATCACTAACTGTTTCCAATTTTAAGCGGATCAAAGTGATGGATTTCAGACTGAAATGAACTATCATTTCAAAACTAGAAGATCAAGAAAAACACTGGCAGTCAAGTTAAACTTAAAGAAAACAAGCAGTAAGTAAAAAATAACTGGAGACTTGCAAAAACGTTTAGACATGACCCATAATGAGATAGTATTATCTGGTAAATATCATTCTTTTCTAGATTCGCACCTTGTTCTAATTGTCCAAAAGTTTACTCTTACCCAAATGATATCACCTAGTGTCTAAAATTCGTTAGGTAAAGAGAACTCCAAATCTATAACTTAATGGTTAAAAGTCGTGTCTGACCCAATGAGCCACAAACCTTAAGAGTACAAAAGAAGGAATAAAAATTTATATAGAACTTGAAGAACATACATTTTCTAACATTTAGTCAAAATCACAGAACTAGGACAACTTACAACTTCATGAGTAGAACCAGTTTTAATTGCTAGTCCACCATATTTACTCATCGAAGTCCCAGGAGTGGACCCACATAAAACAGCCATATCAGTAGATGTTACGCATAGTAGTCCACCATTGTGCAAGCATTGAACGGCAGAGTCCAAAAATGGACTTGCCGATCCAAAAGGGTCAATGTCAACCACATTAAACCTAACACAAGTAACAAAGAATAGATTTTATGGATTTCGAAGTGACAGTAATGGGATTCACTGATACACAAAAACTATTGCAGATAAGTTATGCGAAGACTCGTACAGATAAAAAGAGAGGTATCTCAAGCTAACATACAAAACTTCTACCCTGACCCTAAAACTGGTAGGAATATAAAATCATGAATACATACCATATGAGATACCTTCTACACGCTACTGTGAAGTGTAAAACTGTATTTCTACTCAGTGATTTACGTCGATTTTCCTGTCCGTCTGCCTGTTATTTGCGTTGTAGATAGTTCGATACCTTAGAAATAGTTGTTAACAGTTGAGGATTTGAGTCAACGAAGAGCAGTTCCTCATTAACTGCTGCGTCCTCGGTAGTGTACATTTTTGACCACACGTTAAAACATCCCCAGCAAATTACGGTTTTCAGGTGGTAGTCATGTCTACATGCACCCCAATTACCAAAAGAAATTAGGTGTACGCAGAGGTGGAATGCTATATTGCATTTCATAATTTTTCCTGAACACAATGTGGACGGTTACCATCATTTTTTGCCGTTTTATAAATATTTTGTTATTTAGTGAAAGGGTAGTAGGTAGTTTCATAAATGTCCCTACCTACTTTACTTTCACTTTCTGATACCAACATTAAGCCACTTACAGCCTAAACTGCTTAATGTGAACCAACTTCCAAAAATCCAAGCCTTCGAAACCTTACCCCTAGTCTCCTAGAACCCCGCTGTCGATTTCATATTGGAGCTTTAAACGTCCGATCAATGCCAAATCGGACAGCACGTATTGCCCCCCAAAACTCTGGAATATCGAGTCATGGATGCATGCTGTCTTTGAGACATGTATACAGGACCCCAGCGTGGCTAATTACTTGACTTCACCTGGTCAATGCAGTGAATCTTCACGGGTATCCGGAGATTCAATGGCTAGCTCTTTCAACTCAGTCTGTTAAATAGTAACCCAGCAAACAGCAATATTTGATGCGATAAATAATGCTGTTACTTACCTATATACTCGGCAATACAAAAATGCTCTGATACCTCATCATTTAAGAGCTCAATGAAGGTAAACTGACCTTTCACTACATGTCCGATGTGTGTACATGAGGTCGATAGCATCATTGCAGACAGCATGAACCACACTACTCACGTTGTTATGTGCAGCATTCTTTCCAATTAAAATAACGGCATCCGGACTAAGGTCATTGGCAGTTACACAGGAAACATTTGGTACTTCCAGAGCGAATCTAACAGACCTTATTCCAGATGCCGCTAGTGCTTCAAGTATTTTCAAACCAGTAGGTAATTCAGATCTTTCTTAAACACATACAACTAGTGGTAAACACAGAAACATACCTGGCAGATTCTTTAGTTTACGGAGGGATTCCTTTCTGTGAAGTTTTTCGAATTGACTTATCATGGCTACAGTGATATCTCTGTTAAACTCCTGAACTGGGTTGTAAAACACACCATCTGGAAGTGTAACCTCAGCAAGACCTTCTTTTACTACGTTTACGTGAGGCATATTAATGTTAGAAAGCTTGCGCACATGCGCAAACCGTGTTATCTTAAGCATCAAGGTCACTTGAAGGTTCAAATAGTTGTTGACAGAATAGAAGCTTCCGCTTAACTGGTTTCCGCGTCCATAACCCGTGGATCACTACTACTTGCGGCTGTTAACCTGTTTATAAATAAAGAAAGAGGAAAACGTGGCGGTTAAAATGTGAAAATTCAATTAGTTCTGGACAGATCCCAGACACGCGTCAACTAGGTGCAGTGCATCTTCCTGGCACCAAAATACAACTAGGGCTAAAATAACTAGATTAAGTCGACTAAATAAACCTCTAGCTCGCCTCCGGATGCTTTAGGCGTTTTAAGTTTTGTTTTGCATCTGAGCAGGCTTGGTCGCCATTTTGCGCTTCCTTAGTGCTGGTTAGCATGCACGTACACAGAGTCCTAGT
The DNA here is from genome assembly GCA_944470555.2 of Heterobilharzia americana. Taxonomy (NCBI): domain Eukaryota; kingdom Metazoa; phylum Platyhelminthes; class Trematoda; order Strigeidida; family Schistosomatidae; genus Heterobilharzia; species Heterobilharzia americana. Next base: position 73,614,319 of record OX104129.1, on the reverse strand, counting down.
CCAGCCATACAAGCCAGATAAGTTGAATAAACTTCTCCCCTATTCGTCACTATTACATCTATTCTAAATAAATGTGTTACTTCTATGAATATATTCCTGAAACCAGTTCTTTCGATTTGTATTTCGTTATCAGTACTTACACGTTGGGTAAGGTACTGGTTAGGCAGGTGCTAGAGCACATCAAGTTAAGTAGGGTTGGTCAAACATTACGGAATCGTAACACACACCCCTACAATTGGCGAGCCACAGTATCGCTTCTTACTGACTAGTACTTATTTTCTTACCCTGCGTTGATTTATTTCCTATTATCTATTTCTATTTTCTATTATCATTGGGTGGTAAAAATATGGTTAACTTTTCCACTCGTCTTAACAACACCTTAGACTTTGCATTTGGAAATTGTTTAAACAGCTTACTGGTAAAAAACAGATGACAACACAAACTCGTTCGGGTGTCTGTGCGTTAAACAAGTCATTTATACGTCGGCAAGCTAATTTCACCCTTCTTAATGTGCAAAATCAAGTGGATAGCTGCTTTCCAGGTTTCAATACAAATGATGTATTTCAGTGTCTAAGGTCTTTGAATCCCTCCCGAAGTTTAGGTCCTGATGGTGTTTTTAGTATCACATTTAGAGAATGTGCAGATATTTTGTGTCATCCACTTACAGATATCTTCAATGTATCGTTCTCTAAAAACATAATACCCACTGCTTGGAAGCAGATAAAAGTTGTACCTGTGCCTAAGCCATCTTCTGGATCAGATGTTACTTTTCGATCCTTCGCTATAACTTCCTGTTTTCTGAAGACAATGGCGAAATTACTTCTGCTTGTGATTGAGGCTTCATTGATGGCCTTCATAGATCCAAAACAGTTTACTTAAAAACACTGGAGGAGTACTTCAGATGCGGCTGCTGCCTTGCATCATAATACTGTTTCTAGTCTCGATAAAGCTATTAAGTATGCCCGTTGTGCCTTCCTGGATTACTCATCAGCCTTTGACCCTGTTCCTAGACCACTTTTGTTAAATAAGCTTGCCGAGGCCCAATGGCATTCCACCACTGCGTACACCTAATTTCTTTTGGTAATTGGGGTGCATGTAGACATGACTACCACCTGAAAACCGTAATTTGCTGGGGATGTTTTAACGTGTGGTCAAAAATGTACACTACCGAGGACGCAGCAGTTAATGAGGAACTGCTCTTCGTTGACTCAAATCCTCAACTGTTAACAACTATTTCTAAGGTATCGAACTATCTACAACGCAAATAACAGGCAGACGGACAGGAAAATCGACGTAAATCACTGAGTAGAAATACAGTTTTACACTTCACAGTAGCGTGTAGAAGGTATCTCATATGGTATGTATTCATGATTTTATATTCCTACCAGTTTTAGGGTCAGGGTAGAAGTTTTGTATGTTAGCTTGAGATACCTCTCTTTTTATCTGTACGAGTCTTCGCATAACTTATCTGCAATAGTTTTTGTGTATCAGTGAATCCCATTACTGTCACTTCGAAATCCATAAAATCTATTCTTTGTTACTTGTGTTAGGTTTAATGTGGTTGACATTGACCCTTTTGGATCGGCAAGTCCATTTTTGGACTCTGCCGTTCAATGCTTGCACAATGGTGGACTACTATGCGTAACATCTACTGATATGGCTGTTTTATGTGGGTCCACTCCTGGGACTTCGATGAGTAAATATGGTGGACTAGCAATTAAAACTGGTTCTACTCATGAAGTTGTAAGTTGTCCTAGTTCTGTGATTTTGACTAAATGTTAGAAAATGTATGTTCTTCAAGTTCTATATAAATTTTTATTCCTTCTTTTGTACTCTTAAGGTTTGTGGCTCATTGGGTCAGACACGACTTTTAACCATTAAGTTATAGATTTGGAGTTCTCTTTACCTAACGAATTTTAGACACTAGGTGATATCATTTGGGTAAGAGTAAACTTTTGGACAATTAGAACAAGGTGCGAATCTAGAAAAGAATGATATTTACCAGATAATACTATCTCATTATGGGTCATGTCTAAACGTTTTTGCAAGTCTCCAGTTATTTTTTACTTACTGCTTGTTTTCTTTAAGTTTAACTTGACTGCCAGTGTTTTTCTTGATCTTCTAGTTTTGAAATGATAGTTCATTTCAGTCTGAAATCCATCACTTTGATCCGCTTAAAATTGGAAACAGTTAGTGATTATAAACGTGACAACTTCAAACGTTCTACCTTTCCGTTTTCCTTGTGTTTGCACGATTTGCCTTATTCTGTTGAAGCTAATTTTATCAAATATGCTCGGGATCTGACTGTTTCTAATCCAGTCGACTCTTCTTTGGATTGCTCGAAACTGAATGAATTCTTGTCTGATGTTTGTAAGTGGTCTCTTTAATGGTCTGAAAGCAAGCCCCTCTAAATATCAGACCGTTAATTTTAGCCTCAGGCGTAAAGAAGACTTACGTGAGCTGCTTAGGTCCCATGACGCCTGCTGCATCGGTGCTATTTCTGAAGAAAGTAAGTCGAGTGTGAATCATCTTGGGTTGCGTTTTACTTCTGACCTTTGTTGGTCGTCCCATATCTTTCTGACTTGTAAAATAATCTTTCGTTTAACTTAATACGTAGAGAAATTGAGGCTTTCTGGTTTGGCTCAACTGCTTCTTTCACAATTTATTAATCCCTGCATTTTACCTATTCTTCCATATTGTTCCCTAATAATCTCTCCTGGTCTTCTTATAAAGGACTATGTTATGTTGCGTAGGGCTTTGAAGACCGTCAGCAGAGTGAGTGGTGTGTCTCCGGCCCAATTGATTAACACTGTAGTTGATGGACATATAAATTCCTGCAAGCCACTAGCTATAGAAATTTTAACTGACAATGCGCATCCACTTGATTGACAGCTGTCTCCATGTATCTCCTCAGGGAAGACAAGGAGAAACTACATAAGACTCTATACTCGTACAGCTAAGTATAAGAACTCGACTGTACCTTAACTCGCACGTATATTTTGTGAGGAAAAAAGTGTCAGAACAGAAATCACACATCAACTTTGTGACAGTTAAAAATCTCACTTCAATAATTTAACTTACAATGCAAAATCTTCTCGTTTTTGCTATTCTTCACATAACTTAAATTTTTATAATAAAACAATTCAAAAGGCTGCAAAGTAGCATGTGTATACTTATATATTGTTGTTATTGCAATATATATTATGCTGAGAATTCCAAATTGTACCACAAATTGTTTGGAATAAAGTGAATTACTATTATTATTGTTTTATTTTTGTTTTTGGCATGGTTTGTCGCTTGTTATCGCGTTCCTCGTCGGTTTTTCAACATTGTAATCTTCTTATTATCAACGTCGTGCCTCGTTATACCCCTTATCAATGGCTGACAACAACGACTGTGCCGTGCAGATGGCCATAACACCCCAGCCTCCCACCCTCTAGGCCTATGACCGTCCTCATGTTTCTCCCAGGTGGAAGCTCAGTTTGCATTGAGGCACATTCGCTTACAGGAAACTAGGTCCGACTAAGTCATCGCCAGCTTGCTGGAAAATGTAATCGATGATATCTCAGACCAACCGAACCTGTACGATCGCCCCAAAGCCGCCCTCATCAAGCGCGCTTCACTTGCTGACCAGCAGAGGGTGCAAGAACTTTTCAGGGGTGTGCGTCCAGGTGATCGTGAGCCCATACAACTGCCTCACCAGATGAAGCAACTGGCTGCAGACTTCACTTCCGGTGAAACATTTCTCAAGCAACCGCGGTTACAGAGACTACCACAGACGGTGCAAGGAATCCTGGCACCCTCTGACTGGTGCCGCTTGACAGAGCTGGCAGAAGTAGCTGACAGGGCTGTAGACGCTTCCAAGTCCAGCACTAGTGTTTCAGCTGCGTTGTCCATTGCCACTGACTCACCCAAAGACTCCTACCCTGCCTCTGCAAGTGAGCTAACAAGTTTCGACGTTGTGGCTCACATTACCAAACTGTACGAGGAACTGCGCGGCATCAGGAAAGAAGTGCGATCTGGTAATTCTTTCCACAGTCGTATGCCTCGATTGCACAACAGATATGTCCCCCGTGCCGATAACAGGTGTTCCAAGTCGCGACCGCCCCAACCCAGGTTGTGCTGACACCATAAACTTTATGGCGCCAGTGCCGAAAGGTGCACTATACCTTGCACCTTTGAGGCTGACCAGGCGGGAAACGTGTGAGCCAAGACGTGACGGTGACTAACGTCGCCGGCGAACTACCCCCACGTTGCCTCCTCTTCGTCACAGACAGACAGTCTGAGACACGCTTCCTGGTTGGCACCAGGGTGGAAGCCAGCGTCATCCCACCCGCCACAGAAGAGCTTCTGCGGCCAATGCCTCTCCAACTTTGTGCCACCAACGGTTCGTCCACCACGACTTGTGGTCAAAGATTCCTCGATCTCAACCTTGGACTGAGTCGTTCCTTCCGCTGGGTCTTCATAGTGGCTGATGTGATCGCCGGCATTATTGGTATGGATCTCTTACAGCACTATCGGCTGCTGGTGAGCGTAAATTGATTGATTCCACCACAAGACTCTCTGCCCCCGGCATTGTCACACAGACGCAGTCTCTCGGTCTAGCTTACTCTACGATGGACACTTGTAGTCCTTAAGCGTCGATTATTCAATCGTCTTCAGATGTCTTCAAGACAAGTCGCAGCATACCCCGTGCGACTTACAACGTTTCGCATCACATGGCTACGACTGACCCGCTAGTGTTTGCTGAACCACAGCGATTATCCCCGGAGAAACCACGTGGCGCCAAAGCCGAGTTTGAACACATGCCTGATACAGGAATAATCGGACTATCTATCAGTCTATGGTCCTCACCCCTGCACATGGTACCGAAAAACGATGACATGGATTGGAGGCATTGTGGCGGCTATCAAAGGCTCAACGCTAAAGCGATTCCGGACCGCTACACAGTCCCTCACGCACATGATTCGACTGCATCTTTAAAAGGCTCATTTATCTTCAGTAAACTTGACCTGATGCGCGCCTATCATCGGACCCCAGTTCATCCCGATGATGTCTCCAAGACAGCGGTCACCACATCTTTCGTTCTTTTTGGGTTTCTTCGCGTGCCCTTCGGTCTCTGCAACGCAGCACAAATCTTTCAGCGCCTTATCCATGATATATTACACGGACTAGACTTTGTCTACGCTTACTTGGACGAAATTCTAATAGCCGGTCCATACGAAGATACTAGTTGCAATCACTTAAAACAGGTTTTCGCTGGATTGTCGGAGCATTCAGTGACAGTAAACCGGACCAAACGCCAAATTAGTGTCCGGTCACTGAGATTTCTGGACACGCTACCGAAGAACAAGGCATTCACCCACTACCTGAAAAGATACAGGCGGTCCAACAGTTTCCGGTCCAAATGCCACACAAAGCGCCACGTACACTCCTAAGAACGGTGAGCCATTATCGTCGTTTCGTCCCCCACTGTGATCACATTCTGACCGTGCCAACTGACCTGCTGAAAGGGAAGTGCAAAACTTTCGGCATGACTCCTGAGGCATTAGAGGCATTTCGCAAGATCAAAACCGCAATAGCAGACGCCACAAAGTTGATCCACAAGGACGTAAGCCTACCGATTATCATTGCGGTTAGCGCCTCTAACGCGGCCATCGGAGCCGTGTTGCAACGACTATCGGATCACATTTGGGTCCCGCTCACATTCTTTTCCCGGGAGCTATCCGCTTGGGAAATTCGGTGCAACACTTTTTGGCAGGGAACTGCTTGTCACATGTGCCTCCGTGGAGCATTTCCGTCTCTATGTGGAAGGTCGTGATTTCATTATATTTACCGACCGCAAACCTTTGACTTAAGTCTTACATACCACCACCGGTGGGTGTTCGCCACGTGAATTACGTTATATGGACTATATTTCGAAATTCACGTCGGATATCCGTCACATTCCCGGCATGAACAATTCCGTCGCAGACGTACTGTCTCGCGCTTGCACCACTACTTTGCCTCAGGCGGTTGACTTATGGAAGATTGCTAAACTTCAGGGTTCGGACGAAGAGATGGAAAAACTTCAAAACTCAACCTCTCTGAAGATGCAACGTTTACCGCTCATGAACGGTAGAGGGACAATCGTATGCAACATCTCCACAGGCACACATAGACCTTTTGTTCCTTCACCTTTGCGTAGGGATATTTTTGATGCTGTGCAGCCTTTCGCGTCCTGGTATACTTGCTACTGACAAACTGATACCCACTAGGTTTTTATGACCTGGTTTCAACCGTGATCGAAACTGAACACGGTCATGTACTCAGTGCCTGCTCTCCAAGGTGAATCGCGATAACATTCCACCGCTTGGGACTTTCTCCACTAAGGAGTCACGGCCCTCCTATGCTCATCAAGGCATTGCTGGCCCCCATCCGCCCTCCGAAGGTTATTACTACCTACTGACTTGCGTCGATAGGTTTGCCCGCTGGCCGGAAGCCATCCAGTTGTCTGACATTACTGCTGAAACAGTAGGTCGAGTTTTCGTCGAAATACGGGTTTCACAGTTTGGATGCCCTTCCGCCGTGACAGCCGGCAGATGCCACCAGCTCGAATCCGTCACCTCCCGGAAGCTTATGGATCTGCTGAGATGCAGGCGAATTGTCACCAATGCATATCACCCAGCTTCCAACGATTTGGTAGAACAGTTTCATCGACATCTTAAGAGCGCACTAACAGCAGTCGACAATATAAAATGGACCGAGTTTCTGCTGCCGGTTCTTCTCAGCATTCGTTCAACGTTCAAGACGGATATGCAGTGCACTCCTGCTGAGCTGGTTTGCGACAGTAACCTACGTTTGCCTAGTGAACTGGTAACTTCAGATGGTAGCGACCCAACTCCCGGCGATATTCACAGTCATGCGCAAACCCTTAAACTCCACATGCGTCGCCTCCAGCCCCATACACATGAATCCAGAGTAGACGGGTGCGGCCAGATAAACGTCTTCAAGACTGCACACATGTCATTGTGCGTTGTGATGCTGTACGTAGACCCTCACAGCCACCACACGGCAGACCCTTCAAGGCTCCCAGGCACCAGTCTGAAAGGGGGTAGGTTCGAATCTCACCTCCACCAAGCAGTTGAACGGTCACGCGGTAATGTCGAATCTAAACGCTTCTTTCCCATGTGGTTCCTGATTATATCAATTTGCAGATTTCCTGTTGTGTCTGACTACCTATTATTGTATTTTGTAGTAATATTTCAGTCCATTTCATATATTTGGCTTACAGCTCTGCTATTCTCCTCACATACTGTGCTACCAACGTTTCGGTATACTACGTATAGCCGTTCGCTGTTTTTCTACTTTAACAATAAGCTTCGATTTGAACGTCTTTTTAGATGGGAAGATCTAAGGCTGAACGTTCTAAAATCGACTACTCCAGTGAGAAAAAACAAAGACTTGATCATTCCAGTGCTCTTCTGTGTGACAGAAGCATTGTTACTCAGTGTAACTCAGATCTCGATGATCTGGTATGCCCTACGCCTTTTGTCAGAACCGAAGACATCATATCAGTCATGAGTAGTAGTATCAACAACCACAGGAACGAAATCGACAACATTAAGACCATGATGGAAGAGGTTCGGAGAATAGTTGAGGATTTCCATCCATTAGCATATCTTCTAGGGAAGCATGAGAATTTAGTTTAAGACCATGTAGTGAAAGCAGAAAACATGATAGACCACTTGGCTACGGAGGTAAAGAAGAGACTATCGTCGTCCCAACAGGCCTTCGTTTATAGTATACCTGACACCCTACCTCTAGATGTAGTTAAGACAAAGGTATTAAACTCATGTGGTATGACAGGAATACACTGTGAGTGTAAGCGCCTCCGCAAAAAGTCAGCGCAGCCTAGCTGCCTCATGATCTTCAAGTTCACCACTTCATTTGGCGCCAAAAGATATATTAAACTACAAGGCCACGTAAGGTTACATAGCAGCTTTAAAAATATTGCCGTTGCACAAGACAAAACAGCGTCCCAACGCAGAGAATAAAAAAGGGGTGGTCTGACCAGTTCATTCCCTCTAAACACAGAGGTTGCTATGTGCACAAACAGACCATCAAAAAGTGCTGACATGGTCAGTACTTCTGTTGGATATACCTCTTCCTCGGCACAACAGCCTCAGTCAAATCTAGCTACGAGTGAACCTGATCCTTCAGTTGCTCGTGAAAAGTAAACCATTGGTCCCTCTCAGGCCACCATAAAGAGAGACGGCTGGGTGACAGAAAACTCAGAAGTTCGGCGAAACCTCACCATCTAAAGCTAAAACGTTTTCGGAGGGGGACCATTTCAGGAGCGTGCTTTCTAACGACGGAGAAGAATATTTCATAGCTAAGACACTAGCAATACACGAACCCAAAGGGCGAGTTTTCCGTCAAACCCCTTTTTTCAGGAATGTGTGCCACGACAACTCGGGGCTGCGTCACACGAGACACTCCTTCGAACCACATCCCTTTAATCACAGGGGTTACAACGTGGTGCCGAGTAGCTTACCAAACGCTCAAGTGTCCTACATACTACAAACACCTAACAACTGTTCAGCCGTGCATCTTAATGGTCCTAGTCAATACTGTGGGAACAGATGTACACCCCCTGTAAGGAACTTTCCCACTCATGAACTCTACCAAGATTTTTTTCGGATCCCCTACAATATGTACGAATCATGGCATATATGCTCGTTCGACCCCCTGAGAACACAGGGCTGGAACCAATTTCCTCGACTTACACCGGTCATCAACCATACCTTACGCCAACAGTAAAGAAGAGGTGCACGTTAGCAACCTATAAATGCCGTGAAAAACTAAGTAATCATATACTTGTGAGAGACAGAAACTCAACGGTCACACCGGCACACCCCTGTCACATCCGAGACATAGGTAGTGCATCGTCTAGAGAACTGAATACCACAAATTCTTCCTCTTACCGAGGCTTAAGAGACATAGAAAGTTACTTTGCAAGCCATAGTAGCCTTTTCACGTTTCTAATCATTAACGCCCGCTCGTTACTTAAGAAAATATCCATCTTAGGACAGTAGTTTTGCTAGCCAAACCCGCTGCATTATTAGTTACTGAATCATGGTGTACTGACTCAATCCTAGACGTGGACCTGTATAGACAGTCATGCTCTGTATCGCGCTAATCGTGACCACAAGCGTGGTGAAGGCTGTTTGATCTGTGTGTGTAGCCTTGCTACCTCAAATAAGATTGAAGATGATATCTTCAATGGTCTGCTAGACTCACTTTGGATCGTTATAAAAGGTACCAACTACAAAATCCCCATAGGCTGCGTGTATAGAGCACCACGTTCAACAAAAGGAAATGATAAACTGATGGCTAGATCATTTGCCCACGCCGGATCCCTCACGGTTGACTTCAAACTGATTGCAGGCGACTTTAACTTACCTGAAGTTAGCTGCGAGGTCCGTCGCGACCCACAACGATTTGATGAAGTGCATGCTGTCACAGATATCTATGGCTGGAGGCCATACATTCAGCAACCCAAGCGTGGAGGTAGTATACTGGACCTACTCTTTTGCTGTGACATCATCCCTGTCACTACCCACGTTAGTAGTGAATTTTCTAACAGTGACAATAGGCTGGTATTCTGTTGCTTACCAATTCTTCCTCCCAATGAGAATGAACAACCTCCAAATTATACTCGGCATAGAAGCTATAAGAGTATAGAGTGGGAAGTACTCATCGAGCTACTCGGGTGCTCTCCATGGGATGACCACTTTACCACAGCCTCATTAACATACACACTCACTTCTCTACAGAAATATAGAGCTGTGTCTAGATACTGTTGCTCCTGTGAAAACAGTTAGGGTTCATAAGGAGCCAGACCCATGTATTCCCAAAAAATATTCCGCAATAAACTTCGGAAATTATCATCACATTACCACTCGTCGAAAGACTTCATGTCACTGCACTCAATTTGTGGGACTTACGAATCTATCAAGACACTACGTGCGAAACACGCAGTAAACGAAGAGATCGTCGCCCTCAAAAGTGGCTCTAGAATACACAAGTTGATATCCCTCCTGAGTAAACGTCTGCAGCCATCAACGGATGTAGCCTATTTACTACATAATGGGGTGGTACACAACGATCTCCTCAAGATCAGTGGACTGTTTAGCGAATCATTCGCTAATTTCAACTCTAATACCCTCAACTCCACTAGCTTTACTCCAATTACCGCTAGTTCATATACTGGAGTGGAGTTCACTGTCAAAAGTATCACTAAGGCTATCAAAAGCCTGAAACTATCGACAGGTACGGGGGTAGATGGCCTAAACTCAATAGTCATCAGAAACAGTGGTGATGATATGCCGCTGTTCTTGCTTAAGATATTCACACTATCGGTGGAAGGTGGAGAGTATCCTAGTGAGTGGAAAACTAGCTCCATAATTCCTTGCTACAAGTCCGGTGACAAAGCGAATGTTGGGGACTACAGACCTATCAACATAACCCCAGTCATCTCCCGAATCATGGAAAAAGTGATTAAGAGCGGCATGTCTGAATACCTACTTGGCGAAAATTGCATCACAAGGCCTCAGCATGGTTTCGTTAAAAACAGGTCTTGTGGTACTTGTCATTCCGACCTCTTCAACCTCATCACAAGTGGCCGTGAGGCACGTAAAATCGTCATTGCTCTATACTTTGATATATCAAAGGCATTTGACAAGGTGCCACACAGTATTCTCTTTGATAAGCTACAATCGATTGGCATCCAGGATCCTTTACTTCATTGGCTAAAATCATTTCTTAGTGATCGGAGCCAAATCATCAAAGTAAATTCTATGCACTCCACACCTAGGCTCATAACTAGTGGAGTAATACAGGGTAGTGTCCTTGGACCTTTGTTGTTCATAACTTATGTTAGTGGTGTGTGTAAGTGCTTCACTGTAGGGGAAACATTCCTATACGTTGACGACCTTAAGGTTGTATACTCATGTCACACCCATGAACTAGGTAATGCGCTGTCTACTGTTCAACAAGAATTAGGTGAAGTTGCTAAATGGTGTAACGAGTCCCATCTCCAGTTCGACATTGATAAATGTGGTTGGCTCAGCATAGGCAGCGATAACCCAGATGTGTCTCTCGAAGTATGTGGGCAAAAACTACCTAGACGTTCTTCAGTGCTAGGTCATGGTCTCAGATATTCCAGTGACTTAACATTCTCTGAACAGACGGCTTCTATCACATCTAAGTCACGTAGACTCCTTGGATGCATCGTCCGTAAGTTTTATAGCACTGAATCATAGGTCCTACTCTACAAAGTGAGCATCCGCCCAATTTTGGAGTACTGCCCGTCTGTCTTAAATGGCCTTCGTTTAAGCGACAAGGGAAAAATTGAAGGAGTACAACGTCACTTTGCACTGAGAACACTGGGAGCTGACTGCAGCCTAGACTACATTTCGAGATGCGACATGCTGGGACTGGAACCTCTCTGGAAGAGGGAACTTAGAATGAATCTTATATTTTACCATAGATTACTTCGTAAGCAAGTGCACTCATGTGGCCCGGAAATAAATAGTTGTAACATCTACTCACTATCTGCGTAATCACAACCTATTAGCGGGAAATGAGTGTTGTAAGACCAAACTGCGAAGAAACTTCTCCATCAATAAGTTCTCTCACATCTGGAATAGACTTACTGAGGAAATACGTACTGCAGGCACATTATTTAACCCTCTTTCTGCACTTAATAAACTCCTAACAGATGATCAGTCTATCACTCGCCCAGGCATTATATATAAGTTCTGGACTAATGAGAGCATACTAGGACCTCTAAACGTATAGAGTAAAGCTATCATAAATCTCAAGTACTTTTTACCTCAATGGACTCATGAAGGGTGTTTGATTACTGGTCCATCTGGTCGGATTGTGCAGTACAAATACATAACCAGTGCTCCCTTTAAGTTTACCAACAAAAACTGACCACCTAATAACTCGTGTGAACTTCATAGAAGAAAAAAGGAAGATTCGTTCTCATATGAGTAAATTAAAGTTTACAGATGGCTCGAATAATCCTAAAAAGACAAGAACTTCTCTCCTACCAGTTTGTTTTACGTGGTATTTCATTGTCCAGTTTCTCCTTGCGCTTTCTTTTCTCTTCCCTTTCCAGCATCAGCCTGACGAGAAAGTTCTAAGCATTAGTTTGATCGAAAAGTATCAACTTACTGGAAATCCTACTTCACACCTAATACTGGGAACTGATGTTAGAGGTATCCAACTGGCTAGCCCTGATTTCCCATTTTCCTCTTTCTTGAACAGCTTACCAACCGACTCACCTCCCTACCAGTACCCTAAATGCTGCCACATACAAAACCTCAAGCACAATAACTGGTCTCAGATTTCTGGTCCGTGACAAATGCAGCGGAAATCTGGATGAACAATCAAACTCGACAGATCACTTTACCTAACAGCAACACATCCATAATAATGCTATGTAACAGATTTCTCTAGTACCTTGTCTTGTATCAATCCATCTCATAGAAGTCAATTAATAGCCAATGTATCTCCTTGACAATGTTGCATACTTTAATGTGAATTCATAGACTTAAGTCCATGAAGTTTTGCACATGTGTAATATTTACCACTGTTGAACGACGATTCTTCCACTCTTTAATTACTTGCACCACAACAAATGTTTTCAGTACTACCAATTTGAATTGCTGGAAAAGGTGACACTTGAAGGGTGAGAAATTTCTCACTCGGGCGTTAACGCCTGGACTTAGACATTCACCTGGATTAAATGATTGTATGGGTACTTACTTATTCCTGAAATCATTGAAGTAAGTTATTATTAGTCAATAAATCTACGAACATAAGAATTGCTGCTAGAATAGACGTTTATCTGATGAAACACTTGGTCTTGTAGATAGGTCAACTATGTCGACTACTCACAACTCAAACACTAAATATTGTGCCGTTTGATGTGAAGAAAGAATTGTGAGCAGAAATAACCTAGACTCAGAACGATGTGTATGTACTGTAAAGTGATATTTTGCTGCTACTTTGTCAACATTCAGACACTTGGTATCATGATAGAGTTTAGTGTCCTCCCCCTGTATCATTCAATACTGCTAGAACCTTTTATGTTTCTCTGCAATTTTCAATTTGATGAGGCCTGTAAACTGGCTTCTCTCATGTTAACTTCACAACATGAGAACAAAGATGTTTATTTATTATTTAAGAAAGAAGAGTTCCTTGTTATTGATAGATCAGGGCAGCAAGATACTATAAGCGTCGATAGTTTGAAGGCGGCGCATACAGAAGACGACCCACCTTCTTCTGCACACACGCAACCAGAGAAACCCTTGCTTCCAGACCCTCAAAAAGACCGGTGTAGTCGTGAATACCTTAAATCTTCTAAAGAAGCCACCTCTAATAGCCCTGATCCAGCACCCACCACACGTACTGGGAGGCATGTGCACTGGCCCAAATGATATCCCGAATTTGCAAAATAGCCCCAGCGCGACTTCACATCCGGTAACTTTTGGGTTCCAACTATTTTGTCCCTGCACGTACTAACACTGCACTTTCATATCTGAAGTTTAAACAAGTTTTGTTCAGTACTTTGAAAACAAACAAAACATTTTTGGAATAAATAATTCAAAAATGCAATAAAAGTTCAGGAACGTTTTTAGTTGGTTATTATTTTTTCTGTACCTGCTCCACTATTCGCGGGGAGGAGGGTGCATTATCTATGTAAAGTCTGACATCACTGCTACGCAGTGCCCTACATCTGAGCTAAACGAGATTGACGACTCAGTATGGATTATCGCAAAACTTACTCGCTCCACTTCCCTCCTAATAGGATGCATTTACCGGCCCCCTTCCTCCTCAGTCGAATACGACGACAAGCTAACAAGCGTGTTCGCCCGTGTGGCAACACTACCACACACAGCGAAAATTATATGTGGTGACTTTAACATGCCAGATATAAAGTGGCGACCAATTAGCTATCCAGAGCGCTTTGATAAATTCATAAGCATTCTTGAAACAGAGGGTTGGCAACAACATGTGGAACACCCTACCAGGTACAATAGTGTCCTGGACCTAGTCTTCACAAACGGAACCACACCCACAAAACTCCAAGTGGGTACACAACTTCCAGGTAGCGATCACAAGGTTGTATATGGATACTTCAATATAACCAGCACAAAAGTGGCCCAAAAGTCAGGAACAGTACTAACTAGAAATTACAAGTATGCCAAATGGGACGAACTACAATCGTTTCTGCGCTGCCTAGATTGGAGCCCCTACTTTACCAACAGTTCAGCCAAAGAACTCTGTGATCTATTCTATGAATATATAGGCACAGCTCAAGACTATGTTGCTCCACCGCTCCGAAGAGAAATTAAGAAAAACAGAGCTGACTATATACCAAAGAAAGTACGCATCCGCATGCGAAACCATGTCAGAGAGTACTATAAGTCGAATGACTTTTCGTCGCTTGTCACACTCAAAGACACATACGACACATTCAAGGCAGAAAGAGTAATAGAAGCCGTTAAACAAGAACGCATCCAATGTAGTAAAACTAGTAATACAGAAGCACTAGTGAGACTGATGAAAACCCGGATAAGTAGCTCCAGAAATAGTACCCCTAGTTTAATCATGGACAACGGCATCCTCTACGATAACCCACTACAAATCAGCGAGCTGTTCGGTTACCAGTTTGCTAGCTGCTTTACACAAGAGGACGAAATAAAAGTCATTGGTGCACCGTCAACACCAACTCACTCCATAAGTACAGTGCTCTTCTCTAAACAAAACATTTCTCTAGCTATAGCATCACTTCGAACCTCATACAGTGCGGGGCCTGATGGAATTCCAACCATCTTGTTAAAAAGAGGTGGCGAAGATATACCGCTGATTCTCTTGAAGCTCTTTAATACGTCCCTCTCCAGTGGCAATTACCCTGAGAACTGGAAACTATCATACATATGTCCTAAGCATAAATGTGGACCAACATCTAATATAGAAAACTACCGACCTATAAACATCACGTCAGTAGTATCCAGGACTATGGAAAAGGTGATTGTGAAAGCAGTTGTCGACTATATGACGACTAACCAATTACTCTCACCAGCACAACATGGATTCTTGAAAGGCCGGTCATGCACTACAAGCTATCTTGACTATCTAGACAACGTTACAAGCAAGCGTGACCAAGGCCTATTTGTAACTACCCTTTTCTTAGACTTCAAGCAAGCATTCGATAAGGTGCCTCACAAACGCCTGGTCACTAAGTTGCAATCATATGGTTTCCGAGACCCGTTACTGTCCTGGCTCAGAACATCTTTAGAGGGTCGCTTCCAAGTAGTAAAATTCAGTAATTGCTACTCCACCCCTAGACTTATACAAAGTGGTGTCGTCCAGGGTAGTGTGCTAGGACCGATACTTTTCCTAATCTATGTAAACGATATCTGCAGTGTTATCCGAAATGGCATACCCTACCTTTTCGCTGACGACTTGAAGATAGTCTACAGCTTTTCTCCTGCAGCACTAACACAGGGTTTCTCTCAAATACAAGAAGATCTGAAGAGGATATTCATATGGAGCGAGACCTGGCAGCTCCCTCTAAACCCAAATAAAAGTGGCATCCTCCATTTCAATAAATCCCACCCAGAAGTAACGCTACACTTGGGTGATATTGCACTGCAGGTATACAACACTGTGAAAGACCTCGGAATCACTTACTCCAGAAGTTTGACTTTTACGGAGTATGCAGACTCAGTAGTTTCCAAGGGCAGAAGACTCATCGGTCTTCTACACAGAAACATACTCATACCTGAGGCAAAACTTATACTGTACAAGGCTATGGTTCGCCCAATATTAGAGTACTGCACCGTTATCTATGGTAGCATGAATGTGTCGGACAGAATTCGAGTAGAGAACATTCAACGGAACTTTACTCGGCGCCTACTAATACATAACGAAGGACTTCCTTACGAAGCAAGATGCAAAAAACTAGGACTAGAATCACTCTGGCTGAGACGCCTGAAGCTCAACTTAACACTTCTTTTTCGTCTTTTATTTACAAACCCTAAAACGAAATGTGCTGTCACTTTTAAAACAACACAGGCATATAATCTGCGTAATAGCGAGAACATCATCCCAATAAATAAGTATCGCTCAAAACTTCGATGTAGGTTTTTCATAACGCAATACAGTATGCTGTGGAACAAACTTCCCGCTCCTATACGAGCATCGCTCGCGCTCGGCCAGTTTCAACGACTACTTAGTAAATTCCTCCTATCTAACGAATCTCATCAATTCGTTGACGGCCAAACCACAAACGGTAATGCCATGCACTAAGGTACTACTGGTACCTAGACTCAAGGGAGACTAACAGCAATGACATAAGTATACAATGCCGAAAACTAAACGCAATAGTTAAGTTAAAATCTAATTTCTTAGAAAAAAAATGACCAAGAGTGAACAGGAAGCGGAGTGCGACACGATATGCTACAGTGAACTTATTAGATACTCAAATGTAACCTACTTTTCTTCACAACCTAACCGATCTCACGACTTAACACCTATTTCCTAAAAATCGCCCCTTAAAGTAAACTCTCCACTCCGAAAAGATAAAAGAACTGTCTGTCGGTGCATTTTCATAGCATGCAACTCTTTATTATTTGCCCTTACATCTAAGTACTCTGCACCAACATAGTTTCGGTAGACCCGATATGGTAATGCTCAACAGGCAACACCATGATCATCCCCTCGTGACCAGATAAAGGGTGGTGGTCCTAAGAACAAAAAAAACCACGAATTTCACCTAAATGTTTATAACTTCATCATACGCTTGTACATAGGTATATAACAAGTTAATACCTGGTCAAATATCCTCTAATCTTTCTATTTCGTAGTGATATCTTCAGCTTCAGACTGACTTTCATTACTGTCGTGCGCACCTTCATCTTCTTCCACCTAAGCTTACCTCTAAACAGTTGGTTCTGGACACTTCCTCAAGTAAGTTTAATAGTCAGTACAAACTCACCCAGATGTATCATGGTCGATCTACTCCTGCGTATTTTTGTGCTCCTGTTACAAATTTCGCCTGCTGCTCGCTTTTGTTATTCACTTTTCAGATTTACTTAACCAGTCCTGCATTCAAATGGAATCCTACAAATCGCATTCGTCAGTGGGAAATATTGGCACCGAAACCTGATGACGAACGCGCACACCCCAAGGTCATGACTGTGATGCGGCCTCACCTTCAAGAATATTGGATGATTCAAACGATGACCGGATAATCTTCAAATTCGAACTGAGCCTGCTTCAACATGCCTCCTATATGCCATAAATCACAGCATCTAATGTATAGCATAACATTGTACATAATAGTCATCTCTCATTACCAAAGTGATCAAACCTGTAAACTGGTTTGTATTCATGTAACCTTTGTTGCATGAAATATATTATTATTATTATTATTATTATTATTATCTGTTTGGCGTTTCTTTTCTTAGCACGCTAGTGTCCTTTGTTTTTCTTCTTGCGGAACCCAGGAAACGCGTTGAAAATTGGACACAGTTGGCCCCTGACGATGTTGCTTGGATAGTTTTGCGGTTCATCTTTGTACCATTTCCCTCCTTTTACACTCCCCGGTAGATAAACAATCAACAGGGAAAAGTAGACGGAGGCTTTTGGTCATTTCCCACCACTGCGAGAGGGGTTGCGTCTAGAGGCAAAGTTCTCTCACCTCGTAGGCGTGCATAGTTGCACTAGCTTCGGAGACCCATGCGTCACCCGTTTCACCACCAGTATGGAAAGGTGCTGCGTGTCCATACCGTAGTCACCTCCTAGGATCGAAGGTTGCCGGTATCCAAACAGACTTCTAGGAGAAGGGTTAACTTATGGTGCAACTTTCCGGCTCCGAAATACAACTAGGGCTAAAATAACTAGATTAAGTCGACTAAATAAACCCTAGCTCGCCTCCGGATGCTTTAGGCGTTTTAAGTTTTGTTTTGCATCTGAGCAGGCTTGGTCGCCATTTTGCGCTCCCTTAGTGCTGGTTAGCATGCACGTACACAGAGTCCTAGTCCAGCCATACAAGCCAGATAAGTTGAATAAACTTCTCCCCTATTCGTCACTATTACATCTATTCTAAATAAATGTGTTACTTCTATGAATATATTCCTGAAACCAGTTCTTTCGATTTGTATTTCGTTATCAGTACTTACACGTTGGGTAAGGTACTGGTTAGGCAGGTGCTAGAGCACATCAAGTTAAGTAGGGTTGGTCAAACATTACGGAATAGTAACACACACCCCTACATGGGCATCTTGTCGGCACCTAAAGGATTCAGATGGAGCAGCCTGGACCATATCTTCAGGAAGCGGGTTCCAGGGTTTAACAACACTTAGGGAATAGACGTTGCACATGACATCTAACCTGCTATGTTACAGGCTTAGTTTCGGTGCATGTCCTCTAAGGTTAGTGCTACAAATAAGATTTAATGGGCGACAGAGTGGGTGGCCAGGCGTGCCGAGAATGTTGTTGGTCACTGTCACGTCACCTATCAGCCTACTGTGTTCCAATGCAGTTGGTCGTTCTCTGTATGTTTTCTACCTTAACCCTAGAATGGATTTTGTCGAATGTCTCTGCATGCGTTCTAAGCTTAGTTTGTCCTTCTGGGGTGACGGGGGAGAAGATGGTCTCGAACTCCAGGTGAGGGCGTATGAAGGTGCTTAACATTTGATGGAAGCATCCACGGCCGGATTATCCGAAAATATGTCTAAGAGTTATTAACGCCGAATTTCCACGAAATGTGTTTCTGTCGCAGTTGACAAAGGATTTTTGGTGTTGAGGGATTAAGACGCTCAAATCCTTCTCCATCGGTGACGCTTCAAGTTCCGTGCAGTTGAGGCTTTATACATGAGATGCATCGCGTTTCACGCGTATCACCTTGCATTTCTCAGGATGAAATGCCAGCCACTTGTTGACGCCCGGTTGTGAAGTTAAGTCTTCCTGCAGAGAAACACTGTCGTCCTCACGTCCTATTTCTCTCCAGAGTTTCACGTCATCGGCAAAAGGGAGGATTTCTGAGGAAACCTGTTGAGGCAAGCCACTTGTATACATTAGAAAAAGGAGAGGCCCTAGTACTAAACCTGGGGGAATAGCACTAGAACATTCTGTTTCTTCGACCGTAGAGGAACTCACATGAACTCTAAATGAACGGCCTCGTAGATATGGAGGCGACCAGCCAATGAGCGGGGGTCGAATCTCGATTAATTTCAGTTTATCAATAAGGCAGTCATGGTTCACACGATCAAAAGCTTTGGCAAAGTCTAGGTGGTCAACATCAGTCTGTCCTCGACGATCAACAACGCTAGTCCACCTGTCTGCTGCAGTGAGCAAATTGGTAATGCAGGAGTAAGCCTAAGTAAATTTTCGTGTTTGGATGCCTCAAATGGTTGTCGTCAGAATAAAAAATTTCACTTATCTGGCTTTCGGGACCAAAACCCATGAATCACTACCTCTTGCGGTTGTTGACATGTGCACAAGTAAACAGAGCGCAAAAGGTTGCTGTCAAAATCTGAGGATTCAGTTAGTTATGAACACATTCCGCCCACATATCAGGCAAGTATCAAGCTGGCTTTTGAGTGATTCAGATGAAGTATCCAGGATCACATCTGCAGGGAGGGCATTCCAGTACACAACAATTTTCGGGGAATGGAAGTCGTACCTGATTTCTAACCTGGCACGTTCTGGGCTGTTTGTGTGAGTGTCCTGTCAGGTTAGTGCTACGACTCAGATTCAATGAGTGACGGACTTGGTGACTCTGGGTACTCAGGATGCCGAGATCCGCCACCATGTCTCCCCTTGGTCTCCTACATTCCAGGGGATATAGATCGAGCGCGACCAGTCGTTCTCCATTAGTTTTAGACCTAACCCGTCAAACGGATTCGGTCGGGCGTCACTGGATGCGTTTGAAGCCTAATTTGTCCTTCAGCAGAGAAGGGGGTAAGATGACAGTCTAAAGATTCGCCTAAGTGCTGCTAACGCCAAGTTTCAGCAGAATGCGTTTCTTCCGCCTTGAAAGACTAAAACGCATAATTCCCTCACCGTCTGCAGCTCCTCAAGTCCCATGCTGTTGAGGCTATATACATGACATGAATCATGTTTTACGTGTAACACCTTGCATTTTTAGGATTAGATCCAGCCTCAATTATCGACTGTCTAAAAAAGAAGGATTTTAGAAGAACCTGTTGAAGCGAGCCGTTTTTGTGTATCCTGAAAAGATTAGTCCTTGCCAGTGAACCTAGAGGGGCACCACCGGATCACTGTTTCTTTAAATCTAGAGTAGTTAACTCGAACTTTGAACAAACGACCGCATAAATACGAGGACAGTCAGTCAATGTGAAGTGGTCTTATCCCAATTAACTTTATTTTGTCGGTAAGGCGGTCGTGGCTGACACGACCAAACGCCTTGGCTAAGTCCAAGTAAATAACATCACCTCGACCTCAGCGGTCGGTAATACTTGTCCGTCTACCGACTACGGCGAGCAGAGTGGTAGGGTGGGAGTAATCTTTTCAGAATCCGCGTTGTTGGGACATAAAAGGGTTGATCATTATAAGGCGATCCCTCAGTTCATCACAGATTAACGATTCAACTGCTTTGAAATGCATGGATAAAACTGTCACCTATCTGTATTTCTTTGGGTTGCTTCGTTGATCTCCTTTGAGGATTGGATCAAGTACTTTCCCTTGACCGAGAAGATCCCTAAATAACTTAAAGGTCTAGTCAGAGCTGATGCTCCTCCCTGCCGCACCACCTAGTGGAATGTGTCTGGTCCCAGAGGGGTGTCATTTGCGGGCAGCATAACCTCATCTTGTACTGGCCCAACCCCTTGGTCAACGACTGAGAGTCCCACTGCGTCTGTGGGATATTCGTAGACTCCTGAGTAGATGGGCGATGGATAAAAAATTGCGAACAACTGGTCAACCAGGGGCTGAGCTGCTTCACTGCCGAACGGTTGGTACCTGGTCGTTGAGCGAATTCCGCTGTAGCCTGGCAGGACGATGCAGAATGGCGGGACGAACTTCCCAATTTAGAAACACACTTCTTTGTAAGCCTAACTTGGCATCGTTGTTGATAGCCTCTGCATGCCCTCATGAAAGTGTTTTTTGCCTGTCTGAACAGTCCGTACGTGCACTCAGTGCCAGTCCTCTTGCGTTCAGCCCAGCGATGTCTTTTTAACCTAGGTAGCCTGTGAGGGGAGTTGCTGGTCACCACAGGCGACTCGGAGCACTTCGGCGTTAAAGTGGAAGACACTGGCTGGTGGCATGTATGATTTTGCCAAGTTTAGGTCTCCAATATGCGTTCACATCCTTCCGCATAAGGTCAACTTCCCAATCGATCCATTCCAGTGCCGTCTAAACAGACGAAGTGTATAGTCGTCTGAAGTTTCAGTAACACTCATTAGAAGTTCTGGTTGGCTTGGTCCGGCAGAAATGCTGAAGTTTGATGGCAATATGGTCATTACTGCTTAGTGGAAGGACTGCTAGGTTAATAACGATATTTATTCCTGGATATACAGGCACATACCATTTTTAAAGGTATGAATAAGTTTCTACAAAACTTACATGTGTTTTCGTGGAAGGTGATCCCAGTCCCCACCTATTCTGCCACTGAAAGATATAGGTGCTGCACGTTCGTATAATGGAACATCCCGGCGGAATAAGTGTGCAAAAATTTACAAGTTGGACAAGTGGAAGTATTGTCTTCGCTTTGGCAAGCAACCAGGTTTGTTACTCGACACCACGTGCGTTGCCTGGCGAAAAATATGACTGAAAGCTGACGCTTCCATTGTAACAGCCTGAACTTTTTGCTTGAGATAGTGATGAAAAGTTTGAGAGAATGCACGCACAAATTATTTACTAATTGTGCTTCATTAATAATTCCTTAGCTGTGTAATTCATTCGTGTCGGTGCCATTCCACATAAGGGATTCATAATCGTGATGAATGTTGCGACTGAGAGTCAAACACCTTCATTTTTCCAACTCCGGCTTGTTTAAATGCTCCAAGTGAACTTCCATAACATCTTGTTCTCCATTTTCACGGGTCCTGGTAGCCTTGTGGTCGATAAGTGTCCGACTTTCCTGTTCACTTTTATAATTGGTAAATCCCAGATTT
Organism: Heterobilharzia americana; assembly: GCA_944470555.2. NCBI lineage: Eukaryota > Metazoa > Platyhelminthes > Trematoda > Strigeidida > Schistosomatidae > Heterobilharzia > Heterobilharzia americana. The sequence continues at coordinate 73,592,117 of OX104129.1, read as the reverse complement.
AGCTAATTATGAAGTTTGTTGTAGTTAGGTATTGTAAACCCAGCAAAGCTAGTTACCCCTTATGGAGTATAGTTTCAGCCAGGGTCTGTTCCTTAAATAGTTAATTCTCGATGACGACCAAGCCAACCAACATTTAAAGCTGAGTCGATTTTCTACGAGAAAAAACAAACAGAGTAGCAGGCAGAGAGAGAAGCGAAAATTCCAACAAGAAGAGTGTTATCTACGTCCATGTTTCTCCCTTCTTAACTTTCCTAGTTATGGCGTTCATTGTGTGTTTTTTGCGTTGGGTACTTAAGGACATAAATTTCACTCTGTCGTGCAGCGTAAAAGTTCTGTTTCTGGTTGCTATGTCGTGTAGGATAGAATGGACCGTTAATTTGAGGCCATAACTTATGAAAGTCTTCCCAACGCTTCTTATGAAAGGCCAGTGTAAGTGTGGTGGATGTCTCATTATACATTCAGAGGGTCCAGTAAACGAAGTATCATGAAGGATGCTGTCGGTGTATTCGGTGGGCCAGAAACGTTGCCAGATGATAAGAACTTAACTGGTAACCGACCAAGTTCAGAGGTTGGTCCGGAGGCCTCCACTTCGGCAGGAAGTGTGTTCCACAACTGAGAGAGTTTGACGATGAAGAAGTTTGCACGCAAGCAGGATTTGAACGGTTTCATTGTGGAGCTGTGGGTGTAGTTGCGCAGATCGCACTCACTGCTGTGTTCGAAATGAAACTCACCGCTGGCTGTAAAAGCGAAGTTATTCAACACACTGAAGAAGAGTGTCAGGTTAATTTTGAGTGGTCCCAACCAAAGTGGTTGTAGACTTAGGGTTCCGCACCTGGAGCTGTAGTCCTGTCTGCAATCGTGTCCAAGTAATTTAGGCGTAAAATACATTTGGACACCCTCCATTTTTCGTCTGTCTTTTATGCGGATGCCACTCAGTATAAATGGACAGTATTCCAATAGTGGACGTGCGCAAGTTTTATAGGGCAGTAACTTGACTTCTTTGAGGCAAAAGTTACAGACTATGCAGCCCTTTAGGATCCTAGATTTGCGAGTCTTTGATGCCGCCTGTTCAGAAAACCTGAGGTCGCTTGAATATCTCAGTCCAAGGTCGCATGCACTTTTAAGAACAGGTAGTTTGGTAGACCAGAGATGTAGTTGGATGTCCACCGATGGAGCACCAAAACATATCCGGCCACATTTGCTTATGCTGAACCGGAGCCTCCGAGCAGTGGAGCATGCGGATATTATATTAAGCGTCCCTTGTATTAGTGCTTGGAAGCGGAAATTATCATGCGTGAATGTGCTTGAGACTTTTACATCATAGGCAATCAAGAATGGTTTACCGTGTGCAGGGCAGCTGCAGATACCATCGACGTCAACCAAGAATTCCTCATTTGTGGAGTTGCAGTCAAAGGGAGATGGGGCCTGAGTCTTCCTTAATCACACTGTGGTTCCCACATTTTCTGTAAGCACAAGTCAGATCGGAGAGTCCGTCTTCAACAAGATCACCAGCCCCGCTGAAGACGTGACCTGCAAAGCTAACCCTCGGCAAGCTAAAATCCCCTTGAATTAGTACGTGTGCCCCAGTTTCAGAGACCGCTTTGTCGACTCCAGCACTTGACCGTCCCACTGTATGTCAGCTGATGGCCTCCTACAAATGACTCCCTCAAAGCCCTTAGTAGCCTTGGGCAGCTTTATGAGCATCATATTGAGGCTTCAAACTGTCCGGTTCTTGAGCGTGGATTTGATGAGCTGACAGCACAGTCAACGTAAATTCCTACTCCCGACCTCCTCACCACCCTTCATGTCATAGTGACACAGAGTGGCTTTAGCAACCGTCAGCCTCTTTTCTGAAGTTTTGGGAGAAACATGTCTCAGTAACACTCTAAGATAGGCGTAGGTGTCTTCAGTTAGTTTTAGCAGTTCATGGAGTTCAGTGGGTAAACCGTTTGCATCTGCACAGATCCATTTTAAGCCGTCTACTTTGAACACACTCTCTGCGACTCCCTCATTGTAAAACTTATTGGAAAAATCTTTAGGAGTGCGGGCTGCGAACCCGCCTAGGTGCTAGGCCCCCTAAACGTGTAAAGTGAAACAATCATCAATCCCAAGTATTTTTTTCTTAATGGGCCCTAACATTATTGCACGGGGCGTTCGACTGCTATTCCACCAGCTTAGGTTGTGTAGTCAGTAAAGTACACATCGGTAAAGCATATATCACCCTGATGTTGAGTCAGTTTTACCGGCACGCCTACAAATAAACACGGTTTATCCAAAAACCTGTGTGTATTTTACGTAGGAAATTCTTAGGGGTCATTTTTATATGCATAAATTAAAGTGTACACGTAGCCCGAGTGTCTCAAAGATAGGAACTTCTCTCTTCCAAACTTCGTCTTGTGCGGTATATCATTCTCCGGTTTCTGCTTGTTCTTTTTTTCTCCTTCTCTTTTCAGCTGAAGTTTCAGGGGAAAACCTTGAGCATAATTTTGGCGAAAGTTGTCAACCTACTGAATATACTACTTCATACATCATGCCAGAAATTATTGGAAGAATACTTCAGCTGGTCTTCTCATATTGATTTTCAACTTTCTGAAACGTTCTACAACAGTCTAGAGGCAACCATGTACGAAAACCCAACTAAAATGAATGATCTAAGGCTTCTGGACGGTCATAATGGCAGCAACAATCTGGACAAACAACTAAATCTCAGAAATGAACTCACCTAGTGACTCAAATATTTCACCTCGTTTGACTCCATTTTGTAGAAGACAGTTAACAGTCAACATACCTCCTTGATAATGCTGCATGTTTCAGTGTGAATTCTGTGTGCAAAACTCCATCGCCATTGGATAATGGCCTTTCAGATGTTTATCTCTTTGTACAGCAACAAATAAATCTGATAGATTACGTCTTTATTGCTGGGCAAGGCCACACTACGAGTGGGAAATGCGAAGACCCACATACTCGTGTGGATTATATGGTTATGCTGACACTTGCTGCTACCTGAAATCAATGAAGTGAGTTTTCGTCGGCCAACAACACTATAGGCATGTTAAATGATGTCAAAATAAACGTTTATTTGAAGAGACACGGAACTTTACCGCCAGGTTAACTATCCAGGTCACATGTAACGCAATCGTCAAATATTGTACGGTTTTTGTATCACTTTACTGTGTAAAAAGAATGGTGACTGGAGACAGCCGAAACTCATAAACAATCTGAATGTATTGTGAAGTGATATTTTCCTGTTCTTTTCATAACCTGTAGCCACTTTTGTCATCATGATAAACCCTCATGCGATACCTTCTGCATCATTCAGGACAGCTCAAATACTGTAGATTTCTTTACCATTATCAATTTGATGATGCCTGTAAACTGGTATCTCTCATGTTAAACTGTCAGTTTGAGAGTAAAATATTTATTTCTTTATTCCCAGTGCAGCATTTCCCCGTTTTGCATCTAAGCAGTCATTCAGAGGCTCAACCAGCTTAGATGTTTTGGGCTTTTGTTGCAGTCCCTGGTTCTGACACCCGTCAGGCTGACTGCGGGCTTTGGGTAGGAGGCAGTTTCTGCTTGCCCAGAATGCCTACAGTGGGGACGCTGCCAGCTTAAGAAACTTCCAGTCAGGAGAATCGCAGCGAACATCTTTGGTGCCCGGGTTTTCAAGTACACCTTGCGTTATCAAACTTCTTCCTCCAAATTACGCCTCGCGATTGTCGCCCGAGAGTTTCTCTATGGCTGCTATCTGACAGTGTGAGACACCTGGTAGTATTCTTGCTTTCATTCATTTTTTATTTTGTGAAATGCCAATAGCACATCCTCAACGTCATTTGAGCCGGTGAATGTCAACTTTAAGGGTCAGAGCTCATCCTTGTTTACTGCAAGCTCAGTCAGATTTTGGTTTAAAGTGGTTCAGCTCGGTTCCATCGCATACGTTTTCCCGAAGCACCCTATCATTATTACCCTCAAGGCTACGTCGGTGATCGGGGTTAGCCGCCAGGTTCGTGATGACCAAAGACCCACTTTGGGCAGTGAGTTGGGTTAGCGATAAAACCCTACCAAAGGACTGCAAGACTACCGAAGTTACTGAGTCACCGAGGTGCACCATCTCTCTATTCAGATTTGTTCCACATCTCACTGGGTCGATTTCTGAACTTTAAAGCAGTCGTCGCCAGGCGACTGCTCCGAGTTTTCTTTCCCACATTCCCCTTTTTCAATTAATTTTCACTTTTATCCCGCCTGCCTGCATTTTGATAACATTCTCAAGAACATCTTCCAGTTCAGATATGCGCAAGTGGTAATGTCACTTGCAAACAAACTTGCTGATTCCAGGTTGTATTTAATTTGCGCAAAGGCCATGGAACCATACGCAGCAGGTATTACACCGCAATACCAGCCTGATTAGGGTGACGACACCCCTGCCTCTTGCACATTTGCTGCTTAGCGAGCATCGTCGTGGAAAAGAAGAATGTGAGGAAAACTAAAACCGACACAAAGTATTCTGGACGACGTGAGAAAGGCCATAACCTTGGCGCCAATAAATTAGACCAAACTTAGAAATGAGTTGAGGTCTCAATGCCTCAGCGAAAATGAAGAAGCGTCCAAAAGTGGGATAGAGTTATCGAAATTACGGCTAGAAGAGATTCTCGTTTCTGAAAACAGAAGCCTTTTTTGAACTGTTGAGCAGCGAAAGCCAAAATGTTAAACCACGGCAACATAGCGCCCCCTTTCCGCGGATCGGTATCCCAAGGTCCAGAGGCAGTAAGCACCGATGGTGACCTGCATAGTTTCAGAGAATTTGCCAGGCTGGGGCATAGCAAGAAAGAATCCAGGCCACTTGGCACGTTGTCGTGTCACATAGTGTTCATTCTAGTCAGCTGGTTCCCACATCTCGATATCTTGGCATGGTTCATCAAATATGAGATTCCCACCTGCCTGCCCCGTTTTGTTTCTCCTTCTTCTAACGCCAGCGGGAACTAGCTAAGTGCGAAGAACTAGTGGTAGACCTCCACATCTGCCAAGACCACCAGCAGCAATACCTTAACTAGTTATGTCTTTCCGGTTTGTACTAGTGCATTTATTTTTCATTGCCACAATTTTCTTTTACTGGTAATATGAACTTGCCTATCCGTGAGCGACCTAGTCTCCAAACTCATTCGCATTGGATCAATAAAGCGCTTACTTCACTTCATATTATTGTGCCAGACAGGGAAGAAACAGGGTTACCATGGGCCAAAGCAGGTTTTCGAGAAAGCGGTTGCAAACAAATCTTTGGAATCAACGTTGACAGCGACCTTCACGGGCTTGAAGGACTGGTTAGTCTTGGGGCAGACGGTAAGGCATCCAGGCCATTCAGCACGTTGTCTGCCTTATTGCGCCACTCACATGCGGTTCTCTAACCACTTAGCCGAAACACAGCAGTATTTTTGCGAAGTCTATCACAGCCCTGCCTGCTCATCCTTCATGTCGGATTCGTGGGCATCCTACAACTACGAGGAATTAGTGATCGGCCTATGCGTGCGTCGAACTTGCTGAATATCAAATCCTAGATGGCTAATTCATTACAGCTTGCAGTTCCTAAATCCTCTTCGTTGCACGATCACAGGCAACGGAGGTCGGCAGGCATATTTCAAGGAACATGCTCAATGCTGACGTAAGCGCCCCGTAGACGCTATTCAAACCAGCCGTTGTAATGAGAAGCGACCTTCCAGACCTCCAACGTTTGGGTGAATGGCTGTATAACATCGAGCCAAGGGACAACCAAGCTGCCGCTGCTGTCGTGCGAGTGCGAGAAGTAACTGGCTGACAGATCTCTGGCAATGGCTTTTTCCGTGGGCTGTCTCCCTTTTCATTACCACAGGTGGCGCAAGCTGCGCTGACTACACGTCACCCTTGCGACTTTAGAACTGATGGCTTCGGCCGATAAGATGCTGCAGAAATCTTCCGGGTCTATTCCCTCAGCACATCCCGCTAACAAAAACTTGCGTGTTTCCACTCTGAGATGGGCTCGGAGCTCCCAGTCACGGCATGAAGCATGAAGTAACCATATTTCATCTGAACGCCACAGGTCGCAGCTGAACCCCACAGTACTGAGAGCCCTAAACAACGTTGGCTTCGAAAACTTGTGCTGAGGCAGCACGGAATTACTGAAAGGTGCTCACCTTCAACAGAGAACACCCGGAGTTGGGAACTTCCCGGTCGACAGGAGTCACCGGCAGCCGTGTCCGTTCTAAGCGGCCGCTTATCAAACGTCACTGATGCAAAAACGAACATTCACAAAAGTCTGTTTCCTTCCTGCGGCCAAAACGAAAGCCATCACGATCCGTCAGGTAATCTGCGAGTGGCCAACGGAAATTCAGTCATTATCTTTGAAGAACATGTTTTTATCCTGACTTGGTCTTACGTAAATCTGTTCACTTGGCTTTCCTCCTAGCTGATGTCTCCATGACCATCACTGACGTCCCAGTACTCCAAAAAGTGCTGAAACGTACAGATTAAGAAGCTAACCATTATCCTCATCCTGAGCCTCCAATGTTTTCTCTCATTTTCAAGCTAACCGTCACTGATCCGTAATCAACAGAATAACGTACGCCGTCAGTCCGTCTGCTCCATTGTATTCATAAAGTACCTGGGTTGAGAAGACTCCACTAGGCCGGCACAAAACAGGTGGTAATAGACACGTATAAAATAGATAAAAAACAGGAAATCCCTCTCTAACCCTTGTCGTTGCAATAGGCCAAGGCGAAAGTCTCTTAACTGGTAGGGCCTAATGGACTGACTAGTAGTAATGCTAAAGAACAGAAAATCTCAGCTTATCAGTGCTTTCAAATCTTTTCGTTGTCGACCACCTAATGAGGTGCATGCAAGTATACTATGAACTAAGTAGGACGTTCGAACGCTGAATTAATCTTTGAGCTAGCGCAGCACAAGCTCACAGGGTTCACTAGCGAAACGTCTTCAAGACAAAGGATAATCTCTCAGCAGGGGCACTAGTCTTGGCCGAACCCTTAATAATGTATTTTAAAGGTTCCTCAAGCAAAAGGAAGCGGCCAATCCTTAAAAGTCAAGCCACATAAGGCCAGTTTGCGAAGGACGTTTAAGAGACAAACCGAAGAGCAGTGGACTGATAACTCTCTTATATACGTACACCTTCCAAGGCAACGAAGTTGGTGGTTTGCGACGAAATGAAGGATCATCTCGTAGCGACTGACTTCTTTACGCCCCAGCAGCTTAGATTTGGAAGGCTTTCCTGGATCATTAACTTGCCTACTGCTGCAAGTCAGTGGAGCGGTAATGATAGTCAACAGGCGAAAATTGGTGCTGTTGTTCTAGATCTTCCTAAAAATTTTGATCATGGTGACCACTAAAATTAGTCGGGGTCAACCTGCAGCCGTCATATCTACTTGGCCGTTTATTTGGATTTCAGGAAAAGTTTTCGATGCATGGAGAATGGAAATGTCCAAGTGAAGCTCCCGGGTGTTCAGCAATACGACCTCTCGTTCCCGGTTTTGGTGTCTATTTTGTGCACTCTTAGGATATTCTCCCCAGAAACAAAGAAATCCGATGAATCAACATATGGATCATAATTCAGAAGGTGGTCGGCTAGGGTTAGGTTGCATCCTTTCCCAGGACAAGGAATGAAGGTCTCGTCTTGCCTGTCAATCTTCACAAAGATGAGCTAGCCCTGTCATCAACTAAGAGGCGACCCTTTGGATCCGCCCTAATTAACCACCTTCTTGTTCACAGCATGCGCTAGCCATCTGGAAACAATTCCGTAGGTGAAAACTCATGAACGTGGGGCACATAGTCCCAAACATCTCTTTACTGAGGCATTTTGAATGTTCCGCGTTGACACCAAAGCATGCCGAAAGCTTTAGATGCATGCCGTCTACCTGAACTCACCTCAAGGGTGTCACGACCAGTGTGGGCGGCGGACAAGATGTCCTGGAAGTTCATTTCGCGCATTCAAACAAGTCCATTGCTTCTAGATGCCGGAGTTGGAAAAAAGAAAATATTTGCCTCCCAGTCGTAATATTCGCCAATATTATGAATCTCTAATATGGAATGGTATTAACATGCATGAATTATGCAGTTCCGGAATCATCAACGAAGTACAATAAGTAAACAGTTTGTGCATACATTCCCTCATAAACTTTTCATCACCATCTCAGGTAAAAAGCACAAACTGTTACAATGGAAGGATTAGCTTCAAGCTTTATTGTTCTCTAGGTAATACATGTTGTGTCCAGATACAACCCTGCCTTTTTTGTTAATGCGAAGACAATACTTCCGCTTGTTGGACTCGTTAATTGTTTGCATACTTATTCAGCTGGGATGTTTCATTATATGAACATGCAGCACTTGTATCTTCTAGCGACAACTGGTGGGGATTGAGATCACCTTCCATGAAGACATATGTAATTTGTGTGAAAACTTATTCATACCTGTAAAAATGGTGTGCTCCTGTATGTCCAGTAATGAATATTGTTATTATTATAAACATTATGGTTCACGGTTGGGGTTGGTTTGTTCTAAGCATCGAGGTATTAGTTGACCATTCACTGAGTCACCGTCAGAAAATTTGCTCCCTGTGAACATTATCGATTTTAGCTCAAGTTGATTTCCAGACTCTATAATTTAGACCGCTCACTCAATTTATCATGTCCAGCCTGGGTTATAGACTTGTCATCATCATCATGATCCCCACTATCTTTATGCCATCAGCGAGCAGCACCGGTGATGGGTCTGGCATCTATATTATTTCGTTAAGGCAAAGAGGAAAGAGTAGACACCAAAAATTACCCCCTCAGAAACGCTGGGTCAACACTTAGTCTGTATTCCACTGGCTCTAACTCTGTCTCAGCTCGTGTAGATATTCCCAAACTATGCTTGAGCCGTACTGTCAACGGCGAACGTTTTAGGCTTCTTCACTGGCCCCATGTGACTTTGTGTTGAGATCGTTAGTGAAGCCACTGAAAACAACGTCCACACTGACTTTACCGTCTGTAGTCTTTAAACGCCATTCTTTGCCGTGAGTTGGTCTGCCAAATAGGAGCGTCCAGCTCCGAAGCCACGTTGCTCTTAAGTCATTGCACTATGCGTTTCTAATTGGCAACCAGCTACCTGTGACCTCCCTTAAACACAAGACCTAGCATTGCATCCTACCGGTCCTTAGGTATCTGTGTCCGAGATAAAGACATGCTGGAAAACGCGGCAAAGGGTGCACAACACTATTGACTGACAGCAGCAGAATCCTAGGTGTACTCCTTCTAATTTGGGCAGTTTTAGGGGTTTAAGTTACTAGTCCTCTAAGATTTTAATAGGATCCATCATAGGAGTATTAGAAAAAATATTGGTGCTCTGAACCACTTCGCACTTGTCAGCAGGAAGCACTTGACGGAAATATTTCGATAAAATATCCGCTTTAGCCTAGTCCGATTCCGACACATTTTTTGCCCCGCTGGCATAGTGCCAAAGTTTTCCCTCGGCTTTTCTAGTCCCCCTCCTAATATGGGAGAGCAGGCGTTGAGGACACGTCTATAAACTGTCCACCAACCAGCCTTCTTTGTTCAGTGTAACGTACATGGATCATAGAGTCGCGATTATTTCTAACCATGTAACATTGCGGCCTAATTAATTCTGTTATTCGCTATCAATGTATCCCATAGGCATCCTCTCAGTTTGAATTTCTTTTGAATTCGTATGTGAATCAGGGTGGTTTATGAAGCGATCTTCAGGGAGAGGACCGAGGAATAAGTAGTGGTGTGACATCATTATATGAATCCTTGAACCTCTCCCATGCCTCCTCTGCAGAACAAATTGCAACAGGTCACTGGTCACTTGAAATGGCACTATTCCTGATCACTGACGTGACGGCGCCCTAATAGTTTGGACGAGGAGAAATAATGCCATAAATCAACTCTCTCATTCTAGACTTACACTTACGTGTGTCATCCATACCACTCAGTCGGGTAAATGGTTTAAGTCTGCCACTTCCCTGCATTGTGTGGAGACTACGGCAAAGACCGGCTACTCATGCGTTGACTCATAATGCATAGGACATTACACTATGAAATTGTGCACATTTTGGGGCGCCCAACAGTGGGTTGATATCAAAGCAACCGCCCGGCCCACTTATGGTTAGTTCTTGCCAATTGACATGTGGCACATGGATGTCCGCAATAATCGGGCATCTACTGCTAGTGTTCCATTTCCTGAAGAAATTAAGCACGAAGTCATCGACGAGACAACTAAAACTTCGGCAAACTACTTCTATAGTCACGACACCTTGCCTAAACCTGACTTTGCAACCGATAGCTTCACGCATGACGCTACATTGTACCTCTTAATCTGTCAAATGGATCTGCAGGTCATCATGAACATACAGGATTACACCATCGCCCTTTCAAACTATGACACTATCAGTTCCAATACACGTACGAAGAGATAAACCGAACTCAGAACATAGCAGGCTAGGTATGAGCTGAACGTCCGATTTTAAAGGGGTGTTTAACCTGGAGGTGCTCATTCAGCGGAAGTGATTCAAGTTACCTCGTCTGAGTTCTTTGATTTCAACCTGACACCAACCCATGATATGGACGTGAGTTTAGTCCCAAACAACTTGCCCTCTTTATTTTAGTTACTGTCGTCTTCCCTCTCCTATTTCGTACGCAGGTTAGCGGCCAAAGGAAAGTTTGGTTCCCTGCTTCAAGATAATGAAATTAGTTGATCTTCTTCTATTCCGTTACTAGTCCCCTGAAACATGAGGGCGTCTAGTAGTTTATTTAGTCACATCTGATTTTGGTCATGTCTATATTACGAAAGTCCCTGTGGTCCATGCTGTTATCAACCGGATAGCAAGTTAAGGTGACCACGAGTGTCAGAATGTGGTTGAAAATGTTGTCTTTTGCTTCTACATGTGGGAAATTGTCATTAAGCAGGAATGAAACCTGGGTTGTAGGCGTAATTATATTTTATGATGTATCGTATCAACTGCTGCAATTTTACTTAAACAAGAACAAATTTGATCTCAGTTTTTTCATCTAAAAGTACATTTGACTCAGATTTGTTTTAAGTAGCCGATAATTAATTTACTGACCAATCACAGTAAGACACATTTGGTTGTTTTTGGTTTACGCATTTCGCATTGTGTCGGTGACACTCCAACCATGAAGAGGTGGTTAGAGGTATCTCTGGTACCTAGTCTTGTAGTAGTCGGTAAGTTATTTTGTCTTTATTTTCAACTATCAATGAAAGCTGTATTGGCTTGCGTTCTATGTGACCCATCATCGTTACAGTCTGATGTTCCTGTATCTAGACCGAATGAGGGACTTTCAACAGCCTCGGATACCTTAGATAAGTAGGTTTTGCAAAGGTAACACTTTGTGATTTTTCAGAGAAGGGGAAGCTATCAGCTTGGATGGTCTAAGTGTCGAACAGTTGAAGCAAGCCAGAGAACAAGCTGTAAAACGACATTTTGAGGCTGAAGTTGATCGCATGATGAAAATCATAGTTAATTCCCTATATAAAAATAAGGAGGTAAACGTGTTATGCTATTTATCTGTGTAGATATTCCTCAGAGAACTTATATCAAATGCATCTGATGCTCTAGATAAAATACGTGTTCTCGCGTTAACTAACAGTGAAGTACTAGAGGAATCAGATGAGATGAACATACGAATCAAGGTAGGTATTTTGAATATCTGGCATTCTTTAAAGGCTAACAAAGAAACGCGAACACTCCATATAATTGACACAGGTATAGGTATGACAGAAGCTGAACTTACTTCCAATTTGGGGACCATTGCCAAGTCTGGAACGTCTGAATTCTTGGCAAATATCACTCAGGCTACTTCATCGTCAGAAAAGTCAGACCTTATCGGACAGTTCGGTGTTGGATTCTATTCGTCGTTTCTAGGTTCGTGTCCTTTTGTAAGTTACTTATATTTTAGTTGCCAATAAAGTTATGGTTGTGTCAAAAAGCGATGCCGATAACCAGCACATTTGGGAGTCGAATTCTACTTCATTTAGTGTGTACAGAGACCCACGTGGCAATACGTTGAAACGTGGGACTGAAATAATTCTCTACTTAACCGATGAAGCAGAAGATTATTTACAACCCGAAACTCTTAAAGAAGTTGTTAAGAAATACAGTCAGTTCATCAACTTCCCCATTTACGTTTGGTCAAGTCGGACCGAGTCGCAAAGTATTGAACCTGAAGAAAAGGATGATACAAAGACTAGTGATTCTGAGGCTAGTGTAAGTTTATGTTCCTACTTATATCCTTTCTTAGGTGGAGGAAGAGAGTGTAAAGAAAACTGAAGGTAAGACTGTAGACAAGGTAGTCTGGGACTGGGTGCGTGTGAATGCTAACAAACCCATTTGGAGGCGTAAACCATCCGATGTGACTGACAAGGAGTACAATGAACTCTTCCATGTATATTCCAAAGATTATGATGACCCCCTTGCCAGAATTCATTTCACCGGTGAGGGAGATGTAATGTTCAATTCCATCCTATACATCCCAAAGCGTTCTCCCTCCAATATATTTCAAATGCATAGTTCTCACAGTGATAGAATAAAAGTAAGGTCATTTATATTGTGCTCATCGTACTTTCTAGCTTTATGTTCGTAGGGTATACATCTCTGATGTGGCTGATGATTTACTTCCAAAATATTTGGCTTTTGTTGTGGGTATCGTTGACAGTGATGAACTTCCTTTAAATGTTTCTCGTGAGATGCTGCAGCAAAATAAGTTATTGAAAGCAATCAAAAAAAGACTAGTAAAGAAAGTCATTGAAATGATCAGCAAACTTACTGAATCAGACTTCGAAAAATTTTGGAGCGAATATTCAGTCAATATAAAACTTGGAATAATTGATGATCATTCAAATCGTTCCAAGCTATCCAAAATCCTTCGATTCTGGACATCAAATAGCAGTGAAAAGCAGTCAAGTCTTGCTGATTATGTGTCTAGAATGAAAAAAGGACAAGATGAGATCTACTACATTACTGCGGCCTCGTTAAATGAAGCGAAATCGTCCCCATTCGTTGAGAGATTGACTAAAAAGGGATATGAGATAATCTATATGGTTGATCCTGTGGACGAGTATATGCTCCAATCTCTAACAGAGTATGATAAAAAGAAATTAAGAAATGTCGCAAAGGGGCGATTGAGCTCGACAAATCGGATGGAGCAAAGACTCGTAAAGAGGCACTTCAGAAAGAATTCGAACCTCTCTTGGAGTGGTTTAAGGAGAATTTGAAGGAATACGTAGACCAAACTGCCTTGTCTGAGAGACTGTTAAATACTCCGTGTGCTTTGGTCGCTAACGAGTTTGGGTGGTCCGGAAATATGGAACGCATTATGACTGCACAGGCTTATCAGAGGGGCGGAGATCCATCAACAACGTACTACGCTACCATGAAAAAGGTCTTCGAAATAAACCCACGTCACCCAGTAATGAAGAAGTTGAATAATCTCATAAAATCTAATCGAAATGATCCTACCATAAACCATACAGCAAATTTACTGTTTGATGTTGCGGTTCTTCGTTCAGGATTTTCTGTAAAAAGCCCTGTTGCATTCGCTGAACGAGTTGAGTCAGTGGTTAAAAAGAGCTTGGATATCGACCCAACTGAAATGGTTGAACAAGAACAAGAGGTTGATGATGAATCTAATGATAAAGTGATTGTTACAGATGAGGAAGTAGAAGAAGTAAGTTAACATTCTGAAATTTATTTGTTCTTAGAAACCTATTTCGAGTGAAAGTGTGACAGAAAATGCATCTGAAGAATCTTTACAAGACAACGTAAGTTAAACCTATCGTGCTTGGAATATTTGCATGTTAATTTGCGGAATGCTAAACTTAGTCTTTTCATTTTTCATGGATAGGAAAATCAATCAAATGTTCCAAAGGATGAGCTTTGAACGCATTTCTTATCTCGCCGGTTCTATCTTCTAACTTTTCCTTGTCTTTGGATCCGTTTACAAACCGTTCTTATGCGCATGTGACTTGCATGTTTTAACTATGTATGAAACATTTGTTTTTTGCCTTGTTCACGTTGTGATTTTAGAAATATACTTTTGTATTTATTGCTAGTTTTTTGTTCCCTTGAGATTCCTACATCCCTTACAATGTCGACCACCCCGAGCGTTAAGTTGGTTTGTCTAGTTTCATGTTTTGAGCTAAAACCATACGGTTTTAAATTCATGATCTTCACTCAGCTACTCCTTAGTTTAGTCCTCATCAGTGGACGTATTGGTCAGTTATCAGTCAAAGCATTTCGGTGTGAGTTAACGCTACTTTTTGATTTGGGTACTTTACTTATCGGGGTGTCAGTCGTTACTTTTTAAATGAAGTTGCGCAATATTCTGGTATCCCCGTTACTGTGATATTGAGTTAATGACAGGCCTAATCGTCCAGAGCATGCGTTACATCACGGGAGTTCCGTACAGTTTCCAAAAAAGTTCCGAATAAAGAGGTTACTTGTCACTAACTTTCGTTTGCGATAACGAAGTTCGGCAAGGATATTTTTAGACTGTTTTTAACTCATTTTAATATCACTGTTTTTTGTTCCCTTGAGATTCCTACATCCCTTACAATGTCGACCACCCCGAGCGTTAAGTTGGTTTGTCTAGTTTCATGTTTTGAGCTAAAACCATACGGTTTTAAATTCATGATCTTCACTCAGCTACTCCTTAGTTTAGTCCTCATCAGTGGACGTATTGGTCAGTTATCAGTCAAAGCATTTCGGTGTGAGTTAACGCTACTTTTTGATTTGGGTACTTTACTTATCGGGGTGTCAGTCGTTACTTTTTAAATGAAGTTGCGCAATATTCTGGTATCCCCGTTACTGTGATATTGAGTTAATGACAGGCCTAATCGTCCAGAGCATGCGTTACATCACGGGAGTTCCGTACAGTTTCCAAAAAAGTTCCGAATAAAGAGGTTACTTGTCACTAACTTTCGTTTGCGATAACGAAGTTCGGCAAGGATATTTTTAGACTGTTTTTAACTCATTTTAATATCACTGTGTTCCGCTAGTCATGAGATAGTCACCAACACCATTTTATTTAGTTAACATATCTACAACGTGACTATTGTACGGTCTAGTACTGTACTTTTGTTGGTCTTACCATGTGTGCATTGCTTAATATCATACAACAGTTTCGATCATTAGTACTTCTTGTTCCTGACCTCTACCTGTGATTAGTAGGTGTGTGGTTAGCTGTTTTAGGTTTGGCGAACTAGTAATCCACCGTTTACAAAACTGACTTTTACCTGTTACGGATCACTTCAAATGAGCCAGAACACACGTTAGGGATGTTCGTTCATATCTCAAACTTCAGTCAGTAGGTTAGGATTTCGGACCTTGCTGCATCTACCAAGTTCCGGAAAGATAAGCAGTATCGTCAACCCACGATATATGGAGCAGTTAATCTCGTACATCACCCTACATATGGTCGCTACATCTGACTCCGTATATTATTTGTTTTCGGGACAGTAGTTGATAGAGTAAGTAAAGTAGTTCACTGTTGGCATATAACGGTTGACACGGCTAACCTGGTTTCTATAAAAGAGTGAAGAACCGGAACTGTGAAGCAATGAAAAACGGTTTTATTTTTGTTCGTAGTAGTGTGATTTCATCATTAAGTGCTTTGGAGATGTAATAACTCGAACTTTTGCACATTCATTTCAAGGTAGCTGAGATATATGCTTAAAATGAATACTTTTATGTAAACTGACTAAAGGGATAACAGTTTTGCCCAAAATAAACTAGATTTCAGAATGATTGTTAGATTTGGAAACAGATCGCCTAATTTCATAAATTGGTCAGTATAACCGTCTATTTGTAAACGGTCATGGGAATCTATCGACTAAATGCACAAATTGGTGACAAATCGACTGAGTAGTATGGTACTATAAAGCATTTTGTGTAGAGTTAGGTGTGTACGGTTAGTTGAAAGAAAGTCTTGGGTTCAAGTTTCATTCTTATCGATAGTTATTAGTAAAGCATTTCTGTTGCCTTGAGAAGACTCACTTCCCATCAAAGAGCGTTTAATGAATATTTGATATATTTTGAGGACTGCGTAATCTTCAATAGAAAACATTGTCATTTTATGGTGGCATATCCAAGTGCCTAAATTACATGTTCGTAAACATCTTAAAAATGGCTTTCTATCTACACCATGGGCAAGATTTTCCATAATTTTGCATGCACTTCATTCCATCTGTAAAATATGAGTCAATATCGGCATGCTGCTTCATTTATACTTCTTCTAATAATATATAATCACCAGGTTAAAACTTGTAGATTTTCTTCTATGCATTTCATTACATGGTATCAAATGACATGTAATAGATGTTTACTAGTTCACTGCATAAACTATTTTTTCACTTGTTTTAATTTACACCTTTAAGTTACTAAGGTTATTGTTCATCAAGCATACTTGAATACTATAGTATATCAAATTATTACTGGTCTGAATATCTTGTACATATTGTGTAAACAAGTACTTCCGATTACCTTCACAAGTAATGGTCACTTATGGTGTATGTAGTAATTCAGTCAGTTGAATTACTCCTTGTCAATGAATACTGACAATAAAATGAAGAATATAACTTGAGAACTAAGCTCAGAATACATACTGAGTTACATCTAGCAGTACATTTTGGATGTGTAGATAGAATTATATATGCCAGGTTTGAACCAGTGATCAATTCAATTAACTGAGAAATGACAGTTCAAACTATTAAGAAATAAATTTATGATTTATTTCATTGATAATTTTCTTGACTATCGTGTAACCAACTGTTTAGATTGGTATGATTGTTTTGCAAGTCATACACTATGTATGATATACAACCTTATGTACTTAGCTTACGCACTTAAGACACTGAATACTATGAGAATGCCTTAAACGAATGTTTTGTTAGTTACTTTAAGCATGAAGTGAACACAATATAATCATTCTTTGAAATAGGCTTTTTAGTCTAATCGTTGTAAAAAAAAACTAGTGTGGGAAAGAAAATTCTTTGGGTCATATACATGCGATATTTGCAGTGTATTTTTGGTGTAGCGAAGTGTTTGTTCTTTTATCTAATTCTCTAATGTAGTCATAGTTTTCTGATATAAAAAAACAATTCTATTCTTGCTTTCCTGAAGCTACTTTGGATAAAAAGTAAGTATAAATAAGTGAGAATAATCGGTAGTTATGAATTAAATTTAAGATGATGTTCACTGCTAAATGATACTCAATACTGAAGATTTGATTGTACCATTAAATTCTAGTAAAACAAATATGTGATCATTATTCATCCAACCTGAAGACTGGTTTTTCAATATAGTTTTCATGATGGACTGAAATAAGTTTGAGAAACATTTAAAAACGGAGCAGAGGATAGCCATTTCATCTTAGCTTGTGAGTATTCTCAGTAAGATGTCACGAAGCATTGAGCCCATAACTGTCAGGTTTCATGATGAGCGTGTTCACATTCAGCCATTGGATTGGAATACAGTGAGTCAATTATTCCTACTTCTATAACTACGCTATGTAGAACAAGTACCATCAATTTTTATCCGCGAGTTTGTCCTCACACCGACTTGTTCCACTCCACAGCTTATGGTTTCTAATCTGAACATGTCACTTATCAGTACTTGGAGTAATTCAGTTGGGCGTCAGTAAGGTTTGTTCACTTTCAAGGTAGTTTTCATCATGGCCTAGTTTTTATCAGAAACATTTGAAGAAGAGTATGTCTAGAATTGGCTGTGCCAGTTCAACCTGAACTCTAGGAGGACTAGAAAATTGTAAGCCAGGAAAACCATGACGTTGTTTATGTATAAAAAACTTTTGGCTGTATATTTTATTTGATGATAGTAATAAGAAAAGATATACTGTGAAATATTGCACAAAGACGTTTCCACTAAAAGACAACCTTAAATGTTGCTTAGTAGAGATTTATTGGTTTGAAAGTTGTGTTCATCATAGACTGGCATCAGTTGGAGAATCACTGAAAACTATTTGATACCATTTCACGATGAATATTACTTTCAGACCAATTAGTTCTTATGAATGATCAAATAAATTGCTTCCAGCGCTCATTGGTGACTTGATTCAAGATGGGTTTCTTGGAGTTCTAATGAGGAACTGTGACCTAGGGGTCCAAAATGAGGGTAAATACTCGCCAATAGTATTAAGTGATGGCCATGCTATGCAGTGAATTAAATGAATTACGAACCAGTAAACTACAGAATTCCAACTGGTTGGCTGAATAGGAAGGCGGTCACCAAGAAAATTAACAGTCCCGGACTCATTACTTCGCCAGGTCATGTGTGCGCACTGCTCAGGAGTATCCTACCATGAGAGAACACTCGTCCTGTGTGTCAATGAAAGTCAGCATTGAGAAAATATAATTTTAGATAATTGATTTGGTGTCTTTCTTGACATCCGCTAGGACAGTTCAACATATTTGAATGCTTTTCTAAGCGGTTATTAAAGAAGCTTTTACGTGAATTTTGGTTACATGCATGAAAGCTAGTTTTCTTATCAAATAAATTTGATTTACCTTGACAAATCTTATTAGTATGTGGATATTAACCTTCTACGATAAATACAAATGACTGATATTAATGGTGGTCGTGGCGTTTGTTAAAGACAACTGTCACCAATCAATTTACTTAGCCAATAAAGTCCAGATTATTTGAGCTCAGCAAGTCAATAGTGTGCAGCAACCGATTCAGTTCGGATGACTGGGTAGGAGCAGACAACAAATGGATTAAAGTAGACATCTAACAGATTAACCTTTCGACACGAAGGTGACTAAGGGATTTTGCTTGGGTTCCACCAACTGTAACGATGAGACACCACTTTACCGTTAACTTTTGTATGATAAGTACACCAATTTGTACATGGTTACTTGTTCGAGGAAATCCAGGCACTATTTAGTAAAAATAAATTAGTTCCACGTTAGACGATTGAAAGCAATCTATGAGAATCCCAGGTAGCTATTCAGATAAGCCACTTCAACAGTAACGCCTCTAACTACAGTGATAACTGTTGAGGGTTAGAATCTATTGAGGAGCACGAATATCCTTGACGACAGGTCTTACTGACAAGTAGGAAACTTAGACAGAGCAGAATTTTCATCTGATAGGCACCAACTGTCAAACCTTAAATGGCGTGCATAGAGATATCGAGTCTTTTAGCTCAGTGGTCATGCTACGAAGCTGACTGGCGAAAATCGGTTAGCATAGGATAAAAAATATTGGTTGCTACCCGCAGAATGAAAAGTGAATTGAGTAGTTAAAAAGTAAATTATAAAAAATTACCTGACTATCATGTCTTCTGAGTACCAAGTATGAGGAAGAAATAGTATTGCAAAATTTTCAGCGAAACGATACCTTTTACCTTAGGAGATAGTTTGATCGCCTAAGTGATATGGAATGACTTCAATGCACGGAATCAAATTATCGACTTTATACTTTCAGAAGAAGGTCATCTATGGCAGAAAAATGTTGATTCATAGAGATATCTTGGAGGGGACCTTAAATATAATAAAATAAGTACGGGTTTACATGCAATACTCTATGAAATACAAATTTCTTTTCGGGTATCACTTAAAAAATACATCTTCCATGAAAATGTTTTACAGTATTTACCATTTGCTTATGAAAACTTAAAACATTGATATAGATTCACATATTTCACTGAACAACATGAGATGACGAATATCATTGTTGATCAACTTCATGTCAAAAAATTGACTGGAACAGTGACTTGAGTTCGCTGATGGATATTTTCCAAGTAACATTCTCCTGAGTCAGTTACTATTGTGTCTCTATGACCACTGCTATCGACCAAACCATCGACTTCAGAAGGCAGCATATGCTATCATCGTGCTCTTTTCTTGTTCTCTGCATGGTTTGGAAATGAGTGCAACACTGCATACGCTTTGATGCAGTCCTCTTCCCTACAGATATTCTCATCTTTAGCCAGATCTATAAATTCCTTTTTAGGTCTTGATTCTTTGCTCCCGGTGAGGTCTGTTGGTCACCATATCAGAGATAAAGACAGTAAGTTTATTCATAACAAGAAAACACATTGCATAGAGAGCATGGTTTTAACGCGATAAGTGGTCGACTGAGTAGGATCGTTGAATAAATTAGATGCACGGTTGTGAATTACATGACTTACACGTAAATAAATTCCAACTGGTAGCTATTCGTTATTGTCTAACCTTGAAAGACGGATAAAACTGTTATCTCAAAACCCCTTATCAGCTATTTCAAAACATGTAACAGAATGGTTGTGAGGGAACATTCTTAGCCACTTTTCGACTTACACCATCAGAAGCGAACTCTCCTTTTAGAAATACGCTTCCCGTATCGCATCAATCATCTACTTGGAAATCTATCATCAAGGATCCCAATCGGCTAACCATTTACCCTTTTCTCACCCTAGATAGTGCATTTTACAGTCCTTTCAAGAAACTACCCAAAATCGTAGTGATTCGAAGGATTTACGTAAAAGGGAGAAATTCTGTTAGCAAGATCTGCTGATTGGTATGAATGTTGTGCAACTATTTATGTCAGTAAGTAGTATATGCTGGCGAACTTGGTGCAATTATTCGCTTTCAAAAAACCTTATATTTTGTTCTGAATACTCAATTTTCCTAAGAGGTTACATTTTATTCTCATTTAATTGTGTCTTTTTCATTTCAAACCATGTAATTTTTGCACAGATGTGATTTCATCTGAATATAGATGTAAGCTAATGCCTAGTCATTATAGATTCAACTTTGAAAATATTCATTTTCCTATCAGATCTATAAAGATATATGGAGGCAGAACAGAACTGAAGGCAGTAAATTATCCTCAAGTGAACTGGGAAGTATATCAGAACACAGCAGACGCATACCAGTTATCCCATCTTCTGAAAGTGATATTCTCTCCGAGTTTGGTGTAAGTAGCTTTTATTCCTACAAAAATTGTTTTGATTAACTAATTACTAATGCTTGATGTAAGTCGCTTTTAAATTTGTCCGACAAAATGCATCCTGCCTGAAGTTTTATTCTCATTGACACTTGAATGAGCGTAATTTTTATCTACCAACTCAGGGTATTTCATTTTGATTCAGCTATACAAAATGGTTTTTCTTTTTTAGCATCTCAGTCCTACGCTAGTGTTGAACTTTTCAGGCGAAAACTAACTATCCAATAAACCTGAAGTGAATCGACAAACTAGGCGCTAAAAGATAATCAAGTTAGATATCTTGGGTCTCATCTGCCATCGAGTTATGTGAACGGGAGAATTGGGTACTGTGTAATTCACCATTCCACTACTTTACCTACTGACAATAAAGTTCGGCTTCATTGGCTGCATGCTAACAGTAGTAAGTGGGCTTACTGTCGTAATGGCTTCCTGACCGTTGTTAGTTTACCGATCCTAAGACTGGATGGAAGTAAAATATGAGTGGTCAGTTTATCAGGTTGGACTGTAGGAAAATCGGAAGTTGGATTCAGTTAGCATCTACTGTTGTAATATGACTTTCTGCGTGAGCTTCTAAATAATTTAAGAAATATTACCAGATATGACAACGAATCGTAACCGGCTGCAATCATGTTACAGGCTTTCTTGTGCCATATGCTCCTCAGAAATAATACGACAGTAATGAAGATGACATTAGCTAGCAGTGGGATCCAAGATGCGCGTTTTGTCCTATTCTGGGCTCGTCAGCTGGATGTACCTACCTACTAGTTTGTGATTTTGTTCTCACCAGAACTCGAACCCGGAATCAATCAGTTTAAACTCCAGAGCGTTATCTACTTAGCCACTGAGTCACAATAACCACTCCTTGTATGGTGGGTGAAGTACAGTCCTTGATGTTTTAGCTTGTGCATCTCCGTCGTTGATTGGACTGAATTTATCCGTCACCATCAGCATATGGGCTCCTATATGGATGTCTAAAATTCGAAAATACTGGCAATATCGAAGTATCCGCACAGGAACCCATATCCCAATAGTGACCAACCAATTCGGCCTAATCAACGGCTGAGATCTACAAGCTATAACATCAACATAATGAAGACGTTTTAGATGCCTCTTCTGTGATCACTCTTTCCTTCTTGCTCTCATCCTTTGAAACTTCATAATGTTTATTTATTGTTTTGTTTTCTTTTTGGTGTGAGATCTCTTATGATGCGCTTACTGTACTGTGCTTGTTTTGAAACAAATTACTGGTTAGAAACAGTAGTAAGGTTAGGAAATTATGATTAACCATTACTCAGACATCATAACATAAAATCTATCTTTTCATATCCATGGAATAATTAAATAACTTTTTAATTTTGTCTACAATCACGTTTTTGATATTAAATTGCAGCCTTTGTGTTATCTGAGTACTTCACCTAAAAAATCAGCAAAATATATGATATGAATAGGAGAACAGACTGATTTGATTGATTTCAGCATTAAAATATCATTAGACATCGATAAACTGGAAATTGTGCCATTGGTATCCTAGTTTAAAGCTA
Organism: Heterobilharzia americana; assembly: GCA_944470555.2. Lineage (NCBI taxonomy): Eukaryota > Metazoa > Platyhelminthes > Trematoda > Strigeidida > Schistosomatidae > Heterobilharzia > Heterobilharzia americana. The sequence continues at coordinate 73,569,581 of OX104129.1, read as the reverse complement.
TTCTACATTGTACACTATCGGCTGTATACAGGAGTGAACTTAAGAACTTGTATTGTTGCAAGGAGTTGATTAGTCTTCAGAATATAAGTCAGAATTTAAGGTTAAATGATTTACGGTCTCACATAATTCACGATTTACCGTGATTTGATTTATGTTACAGTTTAGATTGCATCTTTAATAGCACTTAAGGTGGATACATACACGTTCTGAGGTTGATTTACTATGAAACTCATAAGAAATTTAAAGCTACTACATTACACTGATTTGGCAGCTGTTATCAGCTGGTGATAAAAACGTTCTCTAAGATTATCTCACTGTATCTTCGAACAAAACCATAGCAAACATAGTAATTAGGTTTTTGTTCAAAAAACTCCCTCATTACTCAACTACATGTTCTGTATATTCAAGAAAATTCAATGGACTACTTACTTATATGTCATACGATGAAAGTTTAAACTCATGAGATTATTGATATTAATGGTGTCAGCTACCCGTGGCAATATTCTTAATTCTTCATGCAGTTCAAGAGTTTTTGATTTATTCCTTAAAAAATCAAAGTTTTGTGTACTATAAAATGAGGCATACCTATTATGGGAAGACTGTTGATACAGTCGCAGTCTACTTTGTGGCTAGCAGTGGAGCCCAGAACGTGCGTTTTACCCTACTCGGGATTCGTCAGATGGACGTTTCTGTATTACAGCGAGTGAAGTTGTCCCCACTAAGACTCGGATTCAGTACCCACCGCTATACATACCAGAGAGTCATCTACTATGCCACTGGGATATGGGAGCCACCACCTGTACACTCAGCTGACGAGTCCCAAGTAGGAAGAAACGCGTGTCGTGGATTCTACTACTAGCCATAAAATGGACTGCAGTTTAGTGAATATCTAAGTAGCAGCGAGGCATCCACGTAGGAGCCTATCTGCCAACAGAAGTCGAACAACTCGACTCATAGCACCCTAGTTAGAAACAAGTTAGGTGACTTTTGAATTGTGAGATACTTACAGATATCGGAACAAACGCATTTAATCATAGGATAAGAGAGAAGAGAATTGCAGGGAAGAAAAATTTCTCTTCCTGACGAACTCATTCTTTTGGCTGTATATTCGTCACTATATAGTAGAAAGGATAGAACACTTAAGTATGATTTCCTGTCAAATTTTGAAATAATTGACATGAAAAGGAAAGTTAGGAAATACTTATAGGATTTTAAAATAGGGAAATAAACAAATGATCACAAATCGAAATGAAATCACACCATAAGTGATAGATCCCTTAAAATAGCCATGGCAACCCAAGAATCTCATTCGGCAGTAAGCGAAGGAAAAGCTGGAGCATTCGGGTACATCATTTTGTGTGTATCCGTTTGCTTGCTCCTGTGGAGCCGAGTACATTAGAGGTACGATGCACCAGCTTGTGAAACCTGCCCATTAACACTATCCAGCCTGACTAACAACGGAAATTCATCTTCAGTTGAGTAACATAACACTCGATAAAATTAAGGACACTTGGCTCCTTTTGATAATTCCTTCAAAAGTTTGTACAAAGTACAACCAAGCCCTGTCTCAAGGAGTAAGGTTAAGACATTTAAGCATAACTGAAGTACTAGAGATTCAGAGTTTAAATCATCATTGTGCGTTCAACAGAAGTATGTTCAACCTTCTTCTTTTCTGGGGTTATCGTAAACAGTCGATCACTCTAGATAATTCCTTTAAAAATGTAATTACATTTCATTTTATTTATTTCCCTATTTTAAACGCCTATCAAAGTCATACAACTTTCCTTTGTTATGCAGTTTATTTTGACCTTTGACAGGAAATCACACTGAAATGTTTTATCCTTTCTGCTGTGTATTGACGAATGTACACCTTAGAGAATGAGTTGGTAGTAAAGAGGGATTTATTATTCATTCCAATCATCTTCTCTTTTTTCCTAAGATATTTATGACCTTTAAGGATGATTTACTAGCTAAAGACCGGTTTACATGTCACTGCAATTGATTGTATTGTTGTAATTGTGTAGAAGACGATATCAAGGATATTATTTTTGAAAAGACGATAATTCCAGCTAATATATTTTTTACAATAAGATTTCTCAGGCTTATCCGAAGAAACATGCACATGTTGAGTGGTCACATGAACTTGAATATTAACATTTACCTGTATATTTAGCTACTTTTAGGAATAAAATTATTGTGAAAGGGTCCTTATAGTGAGTTCTAAATAACTGGCTCCATAAGAGCATGTAGGAAATCATATCTTTCTGGCACATTGATTAGATACATTTGTTGCTGAAAGCCAGCGCCAGGATGGCTGCTGGAAGCGTCTTCTTCCATGGACATCAAAGTATTCACAATAATCTTGACCATACTTTCGCTCTTAACCAGAAAGCTGACGAATACTTGCATTTTACTACAGGTGGAGATGAATGACTTGTCCGATCATCCTATAATTTTCTTCTTAACAAAACTTTCAAAGACTCTCTTCTGTCTGAACGTTTCCATCGAATTTCGTAAATATTAATCCAACATAGCATCATAGCGGATTCTCTTTATCCCTTTAAACAGACGTTAAACCAAGTTCTCTTTGAGCACAGCGGAACTTACCACAAACGTTTGTATACTGTCCACACTTCTGATGATTTCTCCTCCATATGATCTAGTACAAAGGACTCTTAAGAAAGAGTTTTTGCCTGAGTTTTCTTGTTGATGAGAAAATGTTATCTGCGAGTTAGATTTACTAAAATTAGTTAGTAACTCACTTGCCTTCATCGTTCATTTATCTGCAATAAATATTCATTGAATTTATGTACGGATTCAAAATATCATTTTATAACTTTGACACGAACAGTTTGGCAATCAGTGACCCGAGTGGGATACCCATTACCACTCAGTCTGCCTGTTTGCATATAATATGGTCAGAAATAAACTGATTATTAAGCACATGTAATAATAATTCCCTTAAGTCATATTCATGCAGGTTAATGTTCAGTCTATTTTCTGATGTATAATCCGCTAGTGGAACATTCGTGAATACTGACGTACCATCCAGGGATAACACAAGTCTGTTCTGTATGCTTCTGAGTTTAAATTGACCTCAGTCGTACACCAACTTTATGAGTTCTAGGTACACCATATAGTCTGATTCTGCCGGTTCAAATTCTTTGGTGACTTGCACATCCTATCAACCACCACCCTATATCACTAACAGACTTGTGTTAGTAAGCCTTGTTAGTGGAGCCCTGGAAATTTGACACAGTTATGATGAAAGCTACCCTTTAGATGTATTGATAGATACTTGCAGATGAAGATTTGGTATTGCTCCCGATGGTGTCTAATATGCGACACTGGGACGTCCATTAATCACATTAGCTCAATCCGAAAAACGTGTCTTTTCAGTTACGAATCTGATTCGCTATTGGAAATATTTCTCACTTCCTCTTCATTTCTTATTTCCTCTTTTTTGTAGGCTATACAAAAATGCCCCACGTGTAGGCGACTTTTAGGATGCAATTCTCGGGTTCACACTACAAGGAGTGAGTCATCGGTTGCTGATGACAGCACTGACGTAAAGTATGAGAAAGACGATCGGTACCAGGTTATTGAAGATGACGATGATAACGACAATGAAGACGATGAAATCAGTGACAACCAAATAGAAACAGATGATGATAAAGAAGAGGAAGAAGTCGATGAAGATTCTGGAGTTGACTTAGGTGAGGAAATTTCAGAGTCAAACATTAAAACAACATTTAGACACATGCGTAAATTAGAAGAGTCTATAGATGATGATGATGATCATGATGATACTGATAATGATGACAGCGATACTGAGTATAGGAATTGTTTATCAATGTGCGCCTCTAGGCATAAAAAGAAACAATATTTAAGGTATACTGTTACGAATAAAAGTGAGCAGGAAGACGAACAAGACGATGACGCAGATGAGGAGGGGGACCACGATGAGGAGGATTTAGTATTATTATCTGTCGCAGAAACTAAAACAACTCCTTCCAATCCTAAAAGCTTATCTGATGCATCTGTGGATAAACAACAAGTAAACGAAGAGAAAACTTTAAAAACTACTGAACAAAAGTCTGAGGAAATAACAAAAGAACAGAATATTAGTAAACAGAAAGATGGTGACAATGATGAAGAAGATAGTGATGATGCTGATGACGACGAGGTTGATAGTCATCACCAAGAAGATGAGGATGACAGCGATAATGATGATGATGATAATAATAGTGACGTCCCTAGATCAGACTGTCACCAAGGTGTTAGAAATGATAAACAGTTTCTCCGTGAAGATGAAGACGCCGATGCGAACGATGTCGAAGACGATGGTGAGGAAAATGATGATGTTAATACCGATACTCCTGATGCTGACGATGACGCTGGTGATGATGATGATGAGCAGGTTGTAAGCACAGAGTATAAATTCGATATGTCTAAGACAAAGTCTTCCGGTCATAATCAGCACACAAATGTAAAAGTTGAAGAAGACTACACTAATGAATACGATGAAACTGAAGATGTCGAAGAAGAAAGTGAAGATGATCAACCAGAAGATTTAGATTTGGAGATTTCAGCTGAAGAAGGCTATGAAGATGTTGATGATCCAGATTTCAGTGATTGGATAGAGGCTGATGAAGAATTAAATCCTAATTGGCCTGGTAAGCTTAGTGGAATATGGAATAATACTGATGATACTTAGGCAAATATATACTGATTTTGTAGGATTAATTTTCTGCAAGCTCATCTAAACACATGTGCACGTTGATTGTCGCATCTGCCCAGCTTGAAACACTCACACTTGTTCCCTCGCTCGCACGCACACATGCATACAAACAATTAGCTTCGTCTATTGAAAATTCAACTTTAACAATGTCGTTGTTACTGAGTAGCGACAAAAGTTCAAAACCAATATTTTAACGGAAGTGAATGATGCATGCTGATGAAAATAAGTTGATTAGATGATCTTGTATAGCTTTAATGCATATGTAGCTCACTTTCTTTTTTAACGCCATAGTTTACGATTCAAACAAAGTTTCATTATAGTTTACTGCTTGTTTGAAAAATAAGATATCCAATTTCTTTTGAGTTAGTTTTGTAGTGAAGATGAATTTAGTTGAACGTGTTGTACGTATTTATGGCTTCTCACTATTTTATCATTTTATTCATTACAATAATTTCAGTAGTCAATTGTAGTAATCTTATTTAGTGTGATGACATATTTGTGGGTGCGCATTTATCATGAATTTAATTTCTTCAGCTCTGCATATGTTTTCAATGAATAAATATCATTTAAGTTGTCATTAACAGACTAAAACTTAAGTGAAATTCTGGAAATTAATTCTTCAATCAATTTTTTTTGTTTTAATGAATATGTTCATTGTTCAATAGTATCCTTTTTAGCTGTAAAGAGTTGCTTTAAATAAACTTAAGTGATGAAGGCTTATTAAAAACATAGTATCAAAAGATGTGACGAACTGGTATTGAAGCTACTCAGAACAAAGCCATTTAATTACTGAACAACTTATTCTGTAATTTCAGATAAAGTTGACCAGCCCACATATCTGTATAGTTCATCTACGTTTTAAAAAAGCGGCTTCTTCAAGGTCAGAAAACATTGAGATTTAAATTTTTCTTCCATTATGTCTTATTCACTCAGTGCTTGACTGATTTAACTCTATCAGGTCAAATCTTGACTTTAACATACACAACACCTCAACACCTAATATAAGCTGAAATCGAAAGAGAATAAAAAATCTATGACCAAAGTACCTGTCCTTATCACTTCTGACTATTTGTTTGAGCTGGAAATATAAGTAGCCTGCCTAAAATCCCTTCAGCGTTAGAATTCAGTAGTTGGTACTACTCAACAACACTTCAAGACATTAAACACAGTGGCACACATGCATTCACTTTTCGTCTAATTTAAATCTTTGTTAGTTTGTTCTTTGCTTTTCCATCCCTCCTATTCATTTTACCATCACTCTACTGCCATTTAATCCTTCTTTTTTTGGATGTTTTGATGTTTGACAGCCTAAAATGATACCCTTTTGTGCGGTTTAGGTACTGATGTTGTATGTTGAGTGTTAATCGTCAGGACACCATGGACCTAAGCTTCGTGCCTGTTGACACTCATCAGCGTGAAACCTATAGCCAGGGCTTTCTTCCAACTGATTCTTACCATCTAATTTCACGGCATAGCGTATCGCATTGTCGCACCAAACCCCAAAATTAGTTGATAACTTTGATCAGAGGTAGGAAATAAGGACCAGACGGCTACATCAGTTACTGATTGGTGAACAGTTCGTATGTACTTTGAACCACTTATCTATATATCTTGCTAAACCTGAGATAGATTGAACTTTGTATCATTCTTATCTAAGGTCAGTTAGTCGAAGAAGTCCCTTACTATTGGTCTGAGCTGTGTTGAGAGATGTAGACTACTAGTCTGGGGTCCCCAAAACAGTGATTGAGGATTCTTGGTGACACGACTAAACATTGGTCACAATGACGCAGATGTATTCACTCGCTGACATTACTTAGTTTAGAAACGATCATTCTTCTACTCAAATTACAATTATTCACATGTTGTATACCCTCAACATATCCGAAATATAATCATAAATATTTTAAGAATAAAGATATTTATTTCATAGCATTCTGTCAGTAACTAGTTTTAAATTCTAGAACTAACATTATGTCCTGATTCCAACTGATACCAGTCAAACTTGTACCCTGTAGACACTACCTTCAATTACAAGTTACCATTCCATTATGGTTAGCTTGAAAAGTCAACATAAAGGGTCACTTTGCCCATACTTTGTGATTGAGTTTGGTTAGCACCGAAAACTCAACATGACCTGCTGAAATGATTGAAAGTTAAATAAAGTGGTTTAACTTTCAATAACCTAGTAAATCTTATCCGCATGACTTTTGTACATACCAAAAGACTATTTTCTTCAACAATTTAAAACATTTGTGTATACTGAACTGTATAGTATCATACCAAAAAGTAGATTTTCGTTTTAATTTAGCAATTAGAAATTTGGCTTTCTTTGTAATATAAAAATATTTGTACTTTTGTACCTTATAGCAACACGTGAAAGCAAAACAGACATCGAAGCAACCTTTTTATCATTGAAAAAACCCCGAAAATCGGTGTAACTGTTGGAAAAGCATTTTGCATAGAGAAATAATGATTGTGACCATAAAGCCTAATTGGGTTCAAAAAGAACTATACACATTTTTGATCAGTCAGTAGCTACACTTTTCTGTCGTAAACTAGCATTCAAGTAGAATTAAATCACCTCACAGTTTTAAAACGATTTACAGAAGACACGATTTACTTTTACTAAGTTACACCATGTGTAATACAGGAGAGATTTTCGATTATTAAGTTTACTTTTCAATACTACACTCTGTTCTAATATATGATTGGAAGTAGCTTCAAACTAGAAAACGTTAGAAGTGGCCTGACTAAAACATGGGATTAGTTCATGTATTCTTTGACTGCTGACTTGATCTGTGTAGGAAAATTTAGACTTCCCGACTAGGGTCCACTTGACAACCAAAATAGTTGATTGTTGACTAAAAATCTATGCCAGATCCAACCACAAATTATCTTCATCCTAATTGTCGTATCACATTTCGTTATTGCTTTCCAATCTCCTTCCCCTCTTCGTATAACTTTCCTTTCGATTTCTCTATGTTTCATTCAGCTATCTTGTGTCTTGATGTGCTAGTATGAGATGTAGCAACTTTATCTGTCACACAGTAATTTCAGACTCCATATGGATACCGACTAACTGATCTCAAGTTCATACACACTTATTATTTCAATATGAAGGACCCAACCTTTTACAATTCTACTGATCGCTTGAGAATTATATAGCGAGATAATTGATTGGAAATCGGTATTACGACAGAACGATAAAACAGATCACAGAATATTGTGTTGTTATTTCTTTCCACTTAAGAAATCTCTAACAGTATCCACAGCCCCATACGGTGGTGACCCCAGGAAAGTTAGACTGCATAGTGATCATATTCATTCTGTAATTCAAACAGACTACTGACTTTTCCACTTGATTTCATCAATTTATTTTCAATCAGCTAGGATTCAGTAGGTAGATTAACTGATTAAACCTGTTTAAACCTTCCAAAGTAACACTGTTCAGTATACTAACGTAGTTGTACGGTAGTGATATTGAACATTCAAACAAAAATGAAACCATATTCATGCTCAAAACAATGCACAGAATTAACTTTGTTTACAATCACTATAGTTACTAGTAGGGTTTTTTTCAAGTAAGGTTATAGCTGTTAAGACTCATTAAATTAGAATATCCAAAAACTTAGGGCAAATTGTATTTCTACTGTCTTTATTCGAGATTTATAGCCTGTTCTTTACGTTGATTAGGGTACCAACATGCATGAGAAGTAGGTCAAAGAAATCTGTCAAACACTACTTTTTAGAGACTACTTCGATAAACATGACAACATGACCTTCTTCAAGCTTCAGTGACACATACACCTGTACATTATCTAGCGTTTGCAATCCACAACATTTGGTCAGTCTTGCTTATATTCTTGCATTTCACTTTCTTCTCTTTTGTTAACATTCCGTTGAAGCTAACTTTGTTAGATTAGTTCTACATTAGATACAACTTTTTGTCTTTGTCTAAAGAGCAGAGTGTTCTAAATGAGTTGTTCTTTGAGCTAGGGTTTTGCAAACTAAAACCCTAGTCCATGAGGTACACTAGTGCGTCGCTAATAAACATCACAGTGAAGGCTACCCAGAAGAATAGTGTGAGTTACTGATTTTAATTCTGTTGGGTACTTTAATGTAGAAAAGATTTCAAATAAAGTAGGAAATTTTACAGGATTTCGTACTATGTTCTTTCATTGAATAAGCAACACTCTGGTTACTCATTTCTGATTTAAGACTTTGCATCCAGTCTTCTGATTTAACTTTCGCGCTATAGTTCGAAACTATTTTAAAGAAAAAAGTAAATACTGTAACTGAATTGAATAATGACTATTTATCCTAATTAAATAATGAAAACCTCAATAAAATACTTACTTTTTACTTGTACATAGGTTCGAGAAAGTTAATGACGGTGAAAACAACATCCTCTCCTACAGCCAAATCGAAATCTCATTCTGAACCAGTATCTGGTAATGCAAAGAACAAGAAACCTGCAACAACGACAAAAGGGAAAACAACAACCAAAACGCCAACACCGAAGATATCTGAAAGTCAAAAGTATAAACAAAGCAAAGAAAAATCACCTCCAAATCAGCATCATCAGCAAAATCAACCTGACAAATCAAAATCACCACCGTCAACAAAGCATACAGAAGACAATTCTAAGAAGATTATACCTAAATCTGTCCCACAACAGGAAAAATCAAAGAAGCCTATTGTATCAAATTTAAACTCTAAGGCAACCGTACCAAAATCAAAACATGTTCGAATTGTTGGTAATATAAATGATCATGATTGTGATGGTATACCAGATGATATTGACGAAGATGTGGACAATGATGGTCTTTTGGATCGTACTCAGGATTCGGATTGGGATGGACTACTGAACCATATTGACGAAGATGATGATAATGATGGTATGAAAATCCTTAGTACTTAAGCTTTAACAGTATTTAATTCGTCTTAAGATGATTTTTAATAGATGAACATTTTAACATCAGTAATGGTGTCATCTTCAGTGCATCTTCATAGAGAAGCTAAATGAATTTCTACTCTTCATACAAATCTTAGTTCAATTGAACTGAGAACTTTTGAAAGGACTAGTAAGAATCGTGTATACAACGGGAAATCATGAAGTATTATCCATGTAGTCTACCCACACAGAGCCTCAGTAAAAATGACATCTAGACTGGTGCCGAAACTTTTTCCTACTTAAGGCAAGTCCGAGGAGTGGTGATTCACCCAATCTGAGCAGAAACTATCTACCGTTGTATTTTATCTACCTGACACATAAGTGTATGTGCGATGGAAAATATTTTTGTCTAAGAATTAAGTGAGACTTTCGCTGTTGCCACTGATAAGTAACTAGTGTCATTGCATCCATTTTGGAATTTATCATGTGTGTATTCAGTTCCTCTGGACTTCTATCCTCATTTCTGTAGTTGATCATTACATTAACATTCCCCTGTGAACCATCATATCTAATCTTGGAAAAATTTCGAAGTGAACCAATGAATGAATGGAACTCAGTAACTATGTTCAGGTTTTTGTCATACCTGTTATGTGAAGACTCGTGGTACTAACTTGGTTGCTAAATCTCAGTAAGTGGAACAGAGCTCAAACTCATGACGCACTGGTTGGAATTTTAAGGTTAAACCTAAACGTTACAAAGTACCAGGTAAAGTGAGACGATAATCCTTCGTTTTGTGAATAGAAAGTAAACCTTAAATACTTGATAATCACTGATAAATATAACTTCAGAATAATTCTTAACAGGCAATAGTAAGAAATGATGCATAGTTCCTGGCAGCGGAATCCAGAATGTGCGTTTAGTCTTATTTGGGACTCCTCATCCGGATATACGTGCCCCTCAGTGGGATTCAAACTAGGACTCATCGCATCGAACGCCAGAGCGTTATTGGCTAGACTACTGAGTCGTGATAGCCGCTTTTTGTGTGGCAAGTATGGTTTCGATGGCATGACCTGTGGATTTACGTCGCTGATTGAACCGAATTGATCGACCCTTACGGATCATTCTTACCATGAGACTGAAATCACCAACAGTATCAAGGTATCCACGCAGGAACCCATATACTGTGAGTAGACAATCAATTCGGTTCAATAAGCAACGGGATATTTCAAGCTATAGCATCAGTATTGAGAAATATGTAACCTCTTACCAACATATTAAATATGGCATTCAAGAAACGTTCTAATTTCTGTCGCCTGCGCGGCACACTTTGCCTACGTTTAATCAAAGTGTAGATCTTCATGTTTATTTCGGCAGACCAAGAATATTTTTCCTATAAATTTTTATCAAACTAGTTGTGGCACATACAGTTTCCGTATTCAGTTGTAAAATTATCTCTCACCATCATCATCAAGATCAACATGGGACCAGACACTACTGCGTTACAGTCCAAGTTGATATATCTAATGTCAGGACATCAAGCAACAAGATAGTAAACTAGAAGATGAAAGAAATAAAAATAGGTCAGAATAGGTAGAAAATAATAAAACGGAGGAAGGAAGAATGAGAAAATGATGAGATGAAGCATAGCGGTTAAGTTGAGGATAATGCGTGTAGGCATCTGCGAGATTGACATCGGTTCTGAGCAATATCACCTATAGTCTCTAACCACTGATTACTCTTGTCCCACGGTCTCTAACCGGTTAGTCTACATCACCCTACATTCTCAAAACAACAGTTAAAAAATTACCTCAACTGATTTGCTTTAAAATCAGTCTGCTGATAACCACCAACCTAGGCTTTATTCTCGTCCGATGTCATTTATTATAACCGTCTCCAACCATATATGAAAGTACTATGAATCATGCAAAAACAACAAGCTAGTATGCTATAATATGTGTGAATTGTAGACAACGTTTCAATCTGCTGAAAGCTGGAATCTCTTCAGTTTTGCATCTGAGGTAGTTTAGTCAAGAGAACTGAACTTTTCAGATCAAATCAGCATGTTTCAAGTTCCTTGTGTTAAATGCGCAAACATCAGCAGTTTCCTAGTGGATCCATACACTAAGTAATAAAATATGCTTTTCTGTGTTATGGTCAGTGATGATTACCACCAGGCTGTTCAAATATTTATAGGTGGAGCAACTTTCGAAATTGTGACCTACTGGCTATAAGCTGAATGTCGACGAGATTAAGTGAGACAGTCCAGGCTTAGCAGAATGGTTACGATTTAGTAAGCTGTTTGTCTGAAGCCAAGAGAGAAATAGGATCGCACGAAGATTTAAACCAGCAGACTTACCTAGCCAGTAGATGAGTCTCTTAACAGATTGGTATCCTGAATGCCAGATTTCATTGAAGAAAAAATCAATTTTCATCCTATTATACATTAAATATCAAGTGCTTAATCCAGGGAACAACATCTCTAAAGCCAATCCAGCTATCCATTTAGTATTAAAGTTTAATTGCATCTCTGTTTTACTTCTGAAGATATCATTATTGCATTATCTGGCAAGTACAACACTAAATATAGCAGATGTTGTCACCTTCTTTGGTGTTTCAACTTCCTAGTATCCTTCCTCTTTTATTTCAATATTTCTCTTTTCAAAATGCTAGGCTAAGATTCACGTTTTGTCAGTATTCATATATCTTTGGTGTAGCATTCATCATGGACCGATATCGATCGGAGGATCATTGAAAACCAGTTGGAAGTAGAGCGGATGTCAACCGAAGACTTTGAGTGGTAGTCGCACTATGTCGCGAAACGACAGAAGTAGGAAACCGTGGACCACTTAACTACTACCCAGTGACTGAATGGTTAACTCATTCGCCGTGAAACCTGAATGTCCTAAATTCTATCCTTGGCCGGGTCGTCGGTGCGTACTGCTGAGGAGTCCTGTAGTAGGACGAAACAGTTATCCAGTGCTCCCAAGTTTTCATTATTTTCCAATTGATGTCATTCCGCGATGAATGCTACCTTAGAACTAAAATTTAAACCCCAATTAACTTCAGAATTCATCCATACATGATGTACAGGGAGTTTTCCAGTTTAAATAATCGTAGTGAATGTATGAATTAGGCTGAGATGATGACTGACTCAGTTACCTGAGAAAGTGGGAATACAATATATTACACAGTGTTGCATACAATTCCAAGAATTAAATGGAACGAAGACAAGACGTTGGCTTAGACATAACAGTCTACGGAAAGCTAACCCGTTCCAGTATATATCTAAAATTCAGGTCATTCCACCCCATCTCATTAACCGCAAGTTTCGTCAAATGTTTAACTGTTTGAGCTAACTGTGTAATCGGTTTCTCTAGAAAATTAAAAGAATAACTGAAATACATAAAAGCAACTTTATTTCTTAAGAAATATCTACCTGAATTTATTCCGAAATCCATAAAATAGCTTTGAGAACAGGAAAAGCAGACTGTAACACGACTAAAAAGAAATTCGAGGCCTCCATAGAGTGACATCAAAAATCATGTGTAGGATTCTCAATAAGATTGAGATAACGGCGGTATTCACACTTGCAAATTTATAATGAGACAAACTTTGTCGGTATCAAGATTCTATTGACCAAATCAAACAAAATTTAATTTATCAATTACCCTTCAACTACTGTGAGATCAAGTACATAGGCCAAAATAGACGACTGAGTTCCGTCAGGTTAACAAAACATAGGAGCCTACTTAAGTTTACACAAGTCAATGAACTCTAATGTGCTGATTAATCTAGCAAGGAATTCAACCATTACTATGGATGCGTTAACGCAACTATACAATAGGATGGGACAAAGTAATAGTCGTAAAGACTAATCAGGTTAAGTGGGAAGGTTAATCACTGAATTTCTATTAGTCGTTTCAACAGTTGACACTTGTAATAGAAATGATTCGACATCGATTCCAGATCCTACAGTAAATCCTAAAATGAATCGAACCAAACAACAGGAAGTAGTAGAACCACTAAAAAGTAAACCAGAAAGTTGATTATCCTGTAAATAATACTATATTACTGTTTGCATATTCAATGAATAAATCTAGTGTGAAAAGAATAAAGTTTTAAGATTTCGCAGATAACAATAAATTAGAGAAGAAAGTCATGAGATGACTAATTAGACGACAAATTCAAGATCTTTGGAACTGGTAACAATTTGTATGCTTTGCTCATTTGAGTAGAGTGTAGTGAAAATTTTATTCAACTGGTCGGTCCCACATGAAATTAAATATGTTTTAAGCTCGTTCACTAGCATATACTTTGTGGATCGCATAAATCAATCATAAGTTTATCCTATTTTCTGTTCTTATTGAAGATACCAGAGAATTTCTGTGAAATATGTTTTTCTCCTCCAATTTTACAGGTATTCCAGATGTTGAAGATGAAGATTCTAATGGTGATGGTATATTAGATTGCCGTACTGATGTTTCAGACATAAAATTAAAAGTACGATACAAAAAGAAAATGCGAAAAATTGATAGTGACTTCGATGGTATTCCTGACGATGTAGACGGAGATGATGATGACGACGGCATTCCAGATATTATGGAAGATGAAGATAAAGACCAAATTCCTGATTTCTTGAAACTTACACACAGTGACTGTAAGTGGAAGTTATTCATCTCTAAAAACATTAATTTATGAAATCTTGAAAAAGGTTTAAGTGATAATTTAAGCGATACTTATTTTAAAAATAACAGTTTTGGAAAACATCGCTGTATCATATTAACTATCTCACCATGTGATCATTTGTTACAATTTAAAACAAGGTAACATCTACATTAGGAAATCATTATTTTGTACTTATCATCCATCTCAGTATCACTGAACTGATGTAGAGAAATCCCATTCAATTTTCAGTGAAAAGTTTTGTTTGAGTGCTTATGCGCTACACTCAAAAGTGGTTGACTGTTTGAACCACAATGAAGAATCGAACATAGTTATTGTCTAATAACGATACTATACAACATTGTACCCACTGTGTTGTACATAAAGCTACAAGGTTCTGTGTAAAAAAAGATTACTTTTGATGTTATTAGGTTGGTTGTTTTTCAATAATCAAATTAATCTCTCAGGTTTGTATAACTCTTTTGTATGGTACTTTAGGTTATCGATTTAAATAGATAAAATGGGGACATTTGCCATCTCCAAATTTGGTACAACTCACCAATTAAAGAGAAAAGAGGCCAGTAAAATAGGAAGAGCTTTCTACTTCCCCATTGACATGTGATGGAAACCTCAATTACCAATCTTTTTGTCCTATTTGTAAACTCATCAACTGGATACATCCTTATGCAAACGCAACTGGTTTCAAACGCTTGAGACTGATACTTCATGCTAACTGGTGAACGTAGATACCTTCATTTGAAAAGATACTGGTTGTTAGGACGTTATCTCACAGACACTTTACATAGTCTATGGCTTATTGTGTATAGGCCAGTGTCTTTAAGTGCCCCTCAGTTGTAGGAATATAACCTGGGCACCGACAAAGGGTAATTTTATTTAAGTCTGTTTACCACATGTTGCTTCAGTTAATTCGATAAACAAAGCCTTATTAGTCAGTTTCTCCCAGCATCTATGCGACTTAGTTTTAAAAGTGTCTCCACTCCATCCTATTACGTGATTATGTTTCAATACATGCCTAGCTATCTATGCCTAAGCTATTTCCTAGATTCTGCACCTTACTAATGTCAACTACTCTGTATTCAATAGGATCAAGTATGATTAGTTTAAGACGACGTACATTGGTAGTTTCAGGCACACAGGTATTATGTATCCAAAATACTAAAATATTTGCTTCTTGACAAAAGGATAAGACATCCTGTAGAAAGAGAGGATGAATTTCCTCGTTGCTATAGACCTAGTGTGCCTATGATTCCGATTTAATCATTTAATCCTCCAAGTGATTGATTACCAATCACCTTACAATAACCCCCAAGATGCTGCTTTATGCAAATATCTCTTCTAAATTTGAATTTTTATCTATTTAGTGACTCAAGGGCCTAGTGGTTAGCGCTCTGACGTTTTAAGCAATCGGCCCTGGGTTCGAGTCCCATAGATTTGAGACTCATTGGTTTAAGAGGTTGAATTTCAGCTAGGAGGCAGTGAGTTCGAACACCGCTCCACCTAAAAAGGTTCGGGCAGCCAAGTATTATCGCTATCCCTCGGACAATAGGTGTCACTTGTTACCTACTGCACTAATGTACACAAGGTTGCTAAGTGGATGTCGATTCCACCTGGTCAGAACATTTTTTTCAAAGGGTAATTAGAATCCGCATGTATTGGTTTGCAGATCTTTTTTTCCTGTAAAAAATTATTTCCTAACTGTTCTATTATTTTTCATTTTCTGAATGACAGTTTGCAATTTCCATACATTCTTATCGATTACGCAGATAAAGTAAATACCTGATAGTAAGGGGTACATAAAGTTTGGTTAGTTGGCTAACAAGAATCCATGTTTGGTTATGATCCCAACACAAAAACATGCAAACAGACACACACACACCGACGAAGCTAAATTCATGTCCTATTTCTTTTGTGTAGAAAATAGAACCATATCCCATAGATTTTATCGATATTTCTAGTGAATGGAAGTAGTGTTAGCAGTACCTGAACATCATTAATAGCGTACCCATACTATGCTTTATTAGTTGACCTTGAGTAACATTCACTTTGATTGGCTAATGTGATATTACCTCTGATCTTGTAAAGTGAAATAAGACTGGCAAAATTGGTATACATACCCAAGCGAACAAACACACAAAGACACGCGCATACCTTTCTTTACCTAGTTAAATGTTAAGCGTGCAATACTATTAAAGTTTAAACACGAAGAAAAAAACTGAATACTTGGTAAAAAAAGAACAAAAGAAGATTATGGAATCACTCCACATATGTATGATCTGAAAGGGAAAAAAAGTTGAAACTAATCATTTCTCTTACATGCACCTAAAGACTCTAACAGAGAAATGAAAGGTCAACACTTTTTATCAATAACTAAAAGCGAACTTTACATACCTGGGGAGGGGATTCAAATGATAAAACAGTGTTCACCATCTACTGACTGTTAGTTGGCAGTGATTTCGTCTATATAGGCTGAAAAAATCAGATAAATTTTCGTGATAAATTATGTTAAGGACAACACAGTTTATTTAGGGAGATGAACTAAAATTATCTGTTGTTGGATGGGTGAATATAATCGGTTGGAGGAATCCCTTACCTGTTGCTAGCCCTCAGTAAGCTGCATCTAAAACCTTGAAGTAACTCACTTTCCCTTGAAAACTCAAACGTTTATTGATTGATGTTGAAATCAAAGACTTAACTACAATTAGCACGAGAACTCATAGCAATAAAATTATGAGGAGGATGGCATAAATTTTGAGTTCGAATAATGATCATAGTGCAATTCCTTTGAGTACTTCTATTTTGACGAAATTGTCATTCAATTTTAATAAGATCATTTGTTAAAAGAAGGGAAGAAGTAACTTCTGGAATCATCGAGTTTTATTGTTGTTTCTGTTGTCCAGTTAAAGTTTTGTACTCCAAGTGTCTCTTGCCGAAACACACTGTATATCAAGGTAAATAAATTGATAGCTAGTATGGCAACAGCAACCTTTACATTGTTCAGACAGATTGCGAAACAGTTATCTTGGTGAAACCTAACTTTTCTGCACGTCAGCACGTTCTTACGTCAGGGAATATCTGTGTAGCCACATCCATCTTTGGATTTTAAACTGCCTCTCAAAGTGACTGTAAGCAATCATGTAGACGTGTGCATTATGTAGACCACTGAAATACTGGCTACCGATAACCCTGCATGAAACCGAAATTTACAGACTTATACCCACTATCCTCTAACCGTTCAACCACAAGGATATATCGCCCTCCATGTTGTTTTAAACAAACTTTTAGTGACATAAAATTAAATTCTTAATTTCCATCTAATCAATCAAACGTAGATTATTCGGTCAGCTCACCATCGGTTGGTCTATAAAACTTAAGTTCCAACTAAGCCCCCATCATTTCAACCTTTTAATTCCTGAACATGCATTAAAGTTTTCAGCCAGTTTAATCCCCAATCAAATAATCATTTCGCTGTTTGATTCTAATGAGAAGCAATTTGAAATATAAAAACAAAGGGTGGTAATTCTATGGATTATAGAGCATACTGTAAACAAATATCTATGAATAGAAAATCTACCTGATAATTAATGAAATGTGACTAAAATCTTTTCGAAAGTAGGGGACCAAAATTTTCTTCCAATCAGTTAAATTTTCTCTATGAAATTTCAGTATTCTATGCATCTCTTCTATTCAATATGCAGTTTAATTTCATTTTGAATAGGCTTTACGACATTTTGTACTTTTCTAAGTGCATGTAAATATCGCTTGTCCTTGTACTTTCTGCGAATACATATTTTTCTTAAATCCTACCTTATTTTTGTTGCAAAAAAAACTGTTTTCTAGTTTTAAAAGGTGTCAGTAATAAAGAATTGAACAAACGAATGAATAAACGTGGCTGGTATGATCATGATTGTGATGGTATTCCAGACCATCTTGATCCAGACGATGATAATGATGGTTATTTCGATGCTAAACAAGTAAGTATACGAATAATGTTCTTTTTAGTACCATGAATTAATTGCCTATATACTAGCCATTATAGGGTGATATCTAGGAAACTTATGATTCTCATTCATTTAAGGTAAGTTTCCATCACAGCAACAAAGAATCATTCCAAATCGGAATTCTTTAGAAAACTGATATTAGGTGGTTAGAAGCAATTGAGCTAAGTTTCAGGAACTTTGGGATTCGTCAGTATAGCGTATGTGTAATCACGATACAACTGATATTCCTTCACTGATTCAAAGCTGCTGATTTATTAAATGCTACAGTAAGAAGCATTAAGTGTTCGAAAGTAACCATCGATATGATTGGTATTATTCCCAAGAAGACAGAAATGAAGTTGAATTGACTGTCTCATATAATTAATAGTTGGGTAGTTGTGCCGTAAAAGCTACTTATGATAACGCGTATAAGTAGTATATGAACCAAATCAAAACAATTGAAGAGGTGCTACCAGTCGACTGGTCAAGATTATTGAGTAATACATTTGCAATGTCGAGTATAAATAAATATAGAAGACAAAGAAATGAATTTTTAGGAAGCACAGAAAAACACATTGAAGTGCAGAACGAAGATATTGTAACTATATTGTAATGATGTACAATGTTACTGCCGTTATCGATTCCATTATCTGCTTCTTAAGTGGTGTTCTCTTGAAAGGGGATACCTTGTCACAGTAATTATTGGCTCTGAGTGAGAGTACGTCAATCAAGTCGAAATTATAATACTTTTTGTTTGTTTTCAGTCCTATGATGGAATACTCCAAATTATCCGGGTACTACCTAATTGTTTCACCAAACTTCATTGTGGTACATGCTGCTAAGACAGACGTCTTCCTAATTCCCACTATAAACCACTTAATCGAGACCACAAGGTGTGATCTTTGACATAAAAGTGCCATGAACAAGTGAAAGATACTATCGGTCCAAAACTTGAGTAGTTAGAAGCCAATCCGGCTGATCTTTAGATTTTGTTAACCAGATCAGAGTGAGCCAAACACAAAACGGTCGTTCCACTCATTCTGTGCCGTACTCATTAGTGATGTATCTGGACGAATTCTCCTAAGTGACCTCAGGTGATCTGAACTAATTCGGCTGTATGAACTGAATTTGTCCGGGTACATTGCTAATCAACTCAGCCCAAGACGATTGGAACGGCCGCCTGGTGTTTAAATCACTCGGATCTGGCTGGCGACATCTAAAGATCAGTCCAGGTGGTTTCTGACTACTCAGCTTTTTGAACAGTACTGTCCTTTACTAGCTTGTAACACTTTTGTATCAAAGATCACATCTTGTAATCTCGTTTGAATAGTTTCCAGCGGAGACTTTGTTTATATCATAGTTGTGAAGTTAAAAAACTACGCAGCTATGAGAAATGTTAAAGTGGACCATGTAGTTTTTAAATAATTTGATCATCTATTGTTAACGAAAGCAGTCAACTGTTAGATAAGAAAAATAGAAAAATTCGAATTCACCAAGGTTTAGTTAATTAATGCTCGTCATCGACACCTTAAAGCATGTTGTAGTGTGTCTACACAAACTGTCTCCATGTTAAAAGTATTTATTAAAATTGGGAATTCATATTAGTGATATTTCAATCAATTCATCACTTAGTAGGAAAACTAGCACACTAAATGCCAGACACAAGTTGCCAAAAATCCTGTTAAAGTTAAATGGAACTGGTTTGTAAGGAAGAGGTTTAGGGAAAGAGAAAAGATGAAAATTGGATAGATATGCTTTAACGGCCTAGTTCTTATACGTTCAACAAGCATTAACACAAACGTTGTTTCATAATAGTGTTGTGTAACTATCTTCACAGACTTGCTTTCTGTCCATTACCTAATATTTCATACCTAACACGTCTTAAATAAAAGCTATTTGCCTTCAAAATATTCCAGTATCGGATGTAAGGAGTCAGTTGGTAGGACGCCCTGTCCGACGTAGGTTTCATGGTGCATTGAAACTCACTTGCGTATCTACAACTAAGGAAAAGTTAGTGTTCTTTTGATGTCTCATACCAGTGTCACTGACTATCGAGGTTGATAACCCTACTATTAAGCTATTCACATCATGAATGACCCCCTGTTAGAATGGAATAAGTACATAAATTTGTCACTAATAGATAACCTGTGTAGCTACCTAGTCCTTAGCGTTCAGCGCTGACTACAAAGTATCAGTAGAATTCATACTTACCATCACACAAAAATAAATTATGACAGTAGATTTGAACATAATTAGATCCAACTGCAGTGACAAATTTACCCACAGCTTTCACCTTGTTCATAAACTATATCGATTTATAACCTAAGAAAATGGGTTAAAAAGATACTGTACAAAAAACTTGCCAATCAGTCAAAAACCTGACTGTAAATGATAAATAATATGAATTAAAATCTTTGATAAGGATTTATCTCCCTTCTTAAAGTGAAATATTACGAGTTTACTGCCAACTACACTTAACCCTGACCAACACTATCGTGTAATAAACACACACAAATGTATATACATGAAGACCAACCTCCCTTAAGTAAATAAGTCTATACTGGATATCCTTTGATAACTGACAGATGGGTTATTCACTTCATAAAAGGAAAACCTATCCAAAATGCCAAAATATCGATATCTGTACTTTGTATATCAGACTATCAAAAAGAAATAAAATGTTAGCTAAAAGTTCATAAAAAAAAGTAAGACAACTTTTTATTCTTCTTTTCAATATAAATAACTTTTGAAAATAAAATCTTCAAATATGGAAATCAACTTACATGATAATGATAATAAAAGTGTCGTCATCTTTTGGCACTGAAAAGTATACCCAGTTTAATAACAAAACATTAACCTAGATAGAATGAAAGCTGATAACAGTAATAAATATAAAACAGCTGACTGTCTTCAATAAACAGCATAACACGTAAGTGATAGTTTAAGTTTCACTGAATTAAACACTTACTGGGTATTATGAATAGCTTCTTGGTTTCGAAACGATAGGCAATGGGTTCTAGTCTCCTTTGGAGCACTGCGGAACAGGTTATGTCTAGCTGACAAGACGCACTCCTTGGGATGTACTACTAGTCACCATAATGAATAATTGTATACTCGTTCACATTTTTAGATAATATAAACACTGTTAACTTGATTCAACCACTAAATTCAAGTTTATAGACTATGTTTTACAGCTCACTAGCCGTATACTGTGATGCTTTATTTTGTCGTGAGCATCTTTTACACTCTTATGAATAATTTCTTCTTTAACAAGTATACAGAATGAAAGGTGATTTTGTTGTTCAGGTAATGATCTCTTCACATAACAGTAAAACATGAGCAATGTGATAGAATGTAATATCTTATGAGAATTATTCATTTAATATAACACACAGTGATACTAAATTGTTTACTGGATGATGTTTTAAGCATAAACTGTTTCTTATAATCACATAAAAGTATTCACACAATTTAGAGTTCAATAGTTCATTTTGTTTAATTTAATGGTGTAATTTGCTTGGTAGTGACTACCAGGGGAATCCAGGATATGAGTTTCACTCTATTTCTAACTTGTTAACTGGATATTAGTAAATTTCTTCAAATATTTTCAGTTTTTCATGTACCATTCCTGATGTTTATATTAGTTGATGTTCTAGCGACCAGAGATTCAGTAACCATTCTATCCCTCCATCTAGCTGTATCAGATTTTAGAACCGTTATCCTATCCGACTGTATAATGTGACTATGTGTAAGTGTATAGAGAACGATAGCAGAGATTTACCGTCAGTTACTTACTTTATCACAGTTCATTATTTGATATTTCTATGCATTTTTGAACTTCTATGTCCTGACTGACACCGATTCGCTATTTCGGTCTATCAGCTTGACCTCACAATAATTGCATGGTGTCTGATAGATGATTTTATTTCACTGAAATAGATATACTATATCTTTTAGACAACAAGTTTTTTTCTCTGAGTGATTTTGTGGGTTTAAATGCACCCCCTTCCCCTAGTCTTAGGATTGCTAGGAATCCTACGTGGAGTTTTCGGAGTCCGTCCGTCATATGGAACCTTTATTCATCGAATTAACACAACCTATACAACAAGAAGGATTCGTCATACACTGCAGACATTTGGAAAATTTAACCACCACTGAAAATTTTAAAAAATTAAGAGCGCCTGGAATAAAAAGAAAAAAATTCTAAAAGCTGCATGCTTACCTTGATTTGACTACGAGCAATAAATTGTACTTCTAACACTATCCAATAAATAATGCTGTTTCACTGTATGCCATATCAAATAAAAGAATCCAAAGTGAACTCCTAAACTCACTGACTAACCATTCCATTTTAATCAATCACAGTTCATAATCTCATCCATTAACCTGTTTCCCTTGTCTTCTAATTCACTAGGATCTCTGATTGTTAAAGTCTCTTGAACAACATCTGTGATTGGAAAACTTTAACCTCGTGTATTTCACTTTAAGCAGTCTAGTTGCATAAAAGTAGAATAGGCTACAGTCAGTTATCTTGTGTTTCTGTCAAAACTCAGAATTCCGATAGATAACTTCTCTGGCATCAACACTAAATGATGCGATTTCAGACTATCACTTTCGAAAACTATTACAAAACTTATACTACTGATGGATGTCAACAAGTGCGAAATACAAGAATGTCTCATATTTTTCATCCAAATGTTAAGAATCCATCAAAAGTTTGCTTCATTCCTCGTATGGTGTTTAATAGTCAGTAAGTGTTTTAAATGCAATAGACACATACATGCGCAAGCGCGAAAAGGTACTTGATTGAATATTCTATTAAATAGCAGAAGCAAAAAATCAATTGATGTAAATCTCCTTGTACATTTACATACTAGTAACCATGTCCAAAAGGTAATTTTGTTAAAGTTTTCTTTGGGAATAAATTACTTTTAGCTTTACTATTAGGAAAGAAGTAAGCATATGATCAACAACTTAGATTGGTTCAGAAGTTTTGCAAGTAATCAGTCAGTGATTTGTCCACCTACATCACTACCCTCCATTATTTTTTACTTCATACTAAACATCTCACACTTAGACGATATCGACAACTCTGATTATTATGTTTAAGATTATTAAATTCTATTTGTTGAACAACAAACAATAAAACAACTGAAATTGCCCTCATTCCTGACAAGTAAATGACTTCAACTGTTAAATGCAACACATATAGTCGGAAAGAACATGGTAATTTGGCATCATAAACACTGAGTTGCTTTTTTTCATCTTAACTCTGTGAATTTCTTTCCCTTGTGTTTATCAGTATTCGTCAGCAGTTTGTGCCTAAAATCTGGAAGAAAAAAGTCACTATCGGAATTCAGTAGCCTGGTGTATAGCAATCGGTTGTTTGAAGCAATACGTGGTGGTGGGTTCAAATTTCAACTGATACAACAACATGTAGGCTTGGTTATTTAGCTGATAAACGTCAGATGGGATAATTCTCCTGCTAGCCACTTTTCCTAATGACTGTTACAATGAAATTGCTGACAAAATACTGCGACACTAGCATATACCAAAAGTGTTTAATTAATTCAGTCCTATTTACACCTTCTGAGAAATTTAGACACACATAGTTTAGAGTCGGTGTGAGGCGTTTTGCCGCTGCAATCAAATTACTTTAAAACATAATGTTTCTAACTGTAGAAATGAAAAAGAAATACTGAAAGCAATCTATGTTTTACTCAAATTGGATATGAACCCTATTCATGCGTTTCTTAACCTTAACCAAATGCCGTGGCATGACTACCGCTGGCATTTGAAAGTCAACGTAGAAGTCTATATGAATTACTAACTTCAATATATAGGTGAACTTTCGGTTAGCAAATAACAATTTTATGTTTTATCATTTTCACGTCCAAGAGATAACGTACTTGGCTTAATACTAATCGACAAAAAAATATTTATGTTGTGTTTAACAGTCAGAAAACCTTAAGAAAAGTTCCATTGTGATTTGAACACTCTATGATGGAATTCACTGTGGATATTTGTCTATTGACGGCAATTGATAAGAGACTCTGGAAGTAGGTCATGCTTTTTTGCCATTCTTCAGTAAGTCGTATCCACAACCTGGAGATAATTCGTTTCCCCTCTGAGATTCGAACCCGTGTCACCCAGTGTTGTAGTCAGGGATATCGAAGCTGAGCTGTTCGGGCTTCAAATAACCTCCTGTAGGACTGGATTGCATTGGTTTCTCCCCAGTCACCAATTAATGGAAGTGACTATTTTATGCACTAAGATCTGTGACAGCGTTATGCTCAAACAACCTGTATAGCATAGCGTTAAGGCTTTCTTAACTACATGCCCGACAATGGAACTAAAAATGTTTCAGTACGACAAGGGAATAAGCTCAAAAACCACGTAAAGATAGTCAGTTGCAATTTTCACTTGAAAGTAAGTGATATTACCTGACTCCCTAAGCCTTGACACGTTAACTGAACCTGAAAAGTATGACCATGGATTTAAAACTAAGTTTTTAGACCAATTTGAAGTAGCTCTACACGTCTTAACATATGTATATTTATACAGAAAAACGCCAACGAATTTATTCGCTCCTCGGGCAATCGACAACAGCCTAAAAACACACGATAAAAATAACTTCTCACACAGAGTTAATGAAAATAGTGAGTGAAGTAATTCAAAATAACCTGGTTGGTTAGTAATGATAATGCAGTCGAATCAATACAACTTTAGATAAAGCGAAATTATAAGACAGTAAGATAATTCCATTTTTCATGCATTAATCTTTCTGGAAAAACATCGTATTTTCCATAAAAGAATAACAGAAGCAGTCTGACATAAGTATTGAAAGATTCTATGTTCTATTATCATTCGGTTTATGAGTGAAGCCTTGATGAAGTGCACTCAAGGGATCGTGTAAGTTCCAGACTTGGCTGTTGGTGTTTCGACCAAATCTTCCTCGTCTACCAGATCTTGAAACGCAGGCATAATTACCTGTACTCTAATCGCTATGGTATTTGAGCCCATCGGTTGAGAGTTCTTATGGTAGTGTGTCTCACTGAACGGAGTATCTGGCAAGTAAACCACTTAGGTGAAAGCATTGTTCTTGAACACTTGTGGTTGTGTTAGAGTTTATGGTGAACCATTGGGTCAGACTTCTGTGTTCAGTAGTGTGCGTCCAGGATATTAACTCTTTCCACTTTTATGTAAAATTATGGTTTACATATTATATCTCTCCTCCCCTAACTCAACAGAAGTTCCTCCCCTTGTAAAAGGTTCGTTAATTAATAATCATAGGAAATAAAGTGGTCATATGTGTTAAACACTTCATTTACATCGAAGGTGTCGAAAGGTTCGGTGGATTAGTGGTGAATGAAGTCCTGCTATGGATTCATAAGTTTCAGTTAATTTCCTCTAAACGGTGTCAATTATGATATGGATAAGATATTTTAATGCTTATTTAGATTACAGTGTACTGTATAGACCAGACTTCTGGTCTATCTTATTCTGAGGCTCTGAAGTATGGTCATTAAGGACCAAAGATTTGGAAGAAATCCAATCATTTGACTACAAAAATATTCATAGTAACACCTACATGTGGTGAAAATATTCAAAGATCAATATAGAGGTTAGGTTTAGGGGTTTATGAGAACAAAGTCGATAGACTGATGATGTTTTGAATCTTCATCGACTGTTTTGATTAGGAAATGTAGTTAATACT